>JAQPPZ010001417.1:6923757-8308509 GCA_028583015.1 Wollemia nobilis | reverse complement strand
ATAGCCCGTGCTAGGTCCTGAGTGCTCGCCCCTCCTCTCTGTGCTCTGAGGCATGCGACCTCATCTCTGAACCGTGTGGCCTCCTCTCAGTGTCGTGCAGCCTCATCCTGCAAGGACTGCACCTGAGCCTGGAGACAGACAGTTTCCACCCGAAGAGTAGCCATCTCGCTACTCTCTCCTACCTCAACACCCTTACCCTTATCGAGCGATGGTGGCCTCTCTCTTTGTGGAGAAGGGTGTCTCTCCTCCCTCCTCTCCCGCTACCATGGCCTCTGCTAAGCCTGTGGCCTCCTCTGCTCTCTCCCATCGTGACCCTGTGCCACCATAATGGCTGCTCGACACCACCTCCCCATTTGACACACAACTACGTGAATCGAACCCTGAGCCCTCGTCATCCGAGGAGGGCAGATGCCTGCGTACCAAGCATCGTAGCTGTCAAAAACCCTTGCATCGTCCCCATCCACTGGCTAAATGGGGGCATCGTTCGCGTCCTCACTCCAAAAGCATTGCATATCTAGAGCCCCACTGATTGTAGTGTTATCCTAGATGGTCTGAGAAAACTCGTAGTCTCTAAGAGATGGGATCACTTGTTGTAGACCAAACTGCCTCAAAACTCAGTCATAGCGGTGGAGCTCCACATCTCCCCTCTCCATCATCAGCCAGAAGGTTCACCTAATGTGAGCCAGCTCCTGTCCGTCCTTGACCCACCCTGGATGATCTCTCCAAGACCTCCAGGTGATCTGGTCGGAGACAAGGTTGTCAAGTAGTCTCTAGGACATTGGCAGATCTATCCGTCATTGTGACCCTCTTCAGAGCCACCAGTAGAAAACTCGGGGCCTCTCCCCATCAATCCCTATCAGTGGGAGCCCTATCGGCCTTCGCACCACGATGTGCTCCCAGCACCAAACCTATAGTAGTGATGTCATGACCAGACATCGACCGCCCTTGTATACAACCCCATGTAGGATCCTATACAATCGGCATAGTACAAAGCTCCCCTAAGAAAACCTATACCCGTGGTCTCTCATTTCGCAGACCACATCTGTCAGTAGCCATGGTACTATGCATCCAATCTGATGGCATAGCAACAGACCACCTACCACCCCAACCAAAACCTATGTTAGTCTAGATGCCCCAAGCATCTGGCATAGCGACTCGATGTTCACTTTGCCCTTCTCTAGGGCGAAGCTCGGATCTCCGCACAGTCGCATCATCACGTGGCCTTGATTGGCCACGAAAGTTATTAGCCATCCTTTTATGGGGATCCTCAAAATCCTCCATACATCTTCCAATGTGGGAGTCATCTCCCCTGTCAGTAATCGAAAACAAGAAGAACCCAGATACCACCTTTCTGCTAGGGTTGTCAATAGCCCCATATCTGTAGAAACCTGTGGCATATCTGTCACATGCTACAAGATGACTTAAGCCAACTGATATCGCTCTGCCTGAGATAGAGTGGCTAAGTCATTCCTCAGCCCATCGTATTTCCATTCCCGGCTCTTTAGTAATCCTCTCTGCAACATAAACAACAAAACAATAAAAATCATTAATAAAACAGTGATTAAAAATGCAAGTGAAACAAGTTCAATTTTATATAAATGATGATATCGTCCACTATTGGATGATATCGTCCAAAATTTGAGAAAATTCATCTCTGATTTCGTAAGAGGGAATCATCCCTTATTGTATGAAATCGTCCCCATATCACCGATTTCGCCCTTGGACGAAATCGGCGATATCGAGATGATTTCGAAGAAATCGAGACGATTTCATCCCGATGACGTCGACGGCCCAAAAATGGCCGCGATGCTCAAAAATCATTCAAAATTAATCTAAAAAGCATGAAATTCAAAATTAAAGCCTTCTAAATTAAGTTTGGACCCTTACCCGTAGCCTGCACCGGACCTCTGTCGATCTGTGCGCTATCTCGACCATCTTGTCTGCAGAGCACTAGAAACCAAGAAAATGAATAGTAAAAATGAATTAGGGTTTTTCCCTATTTTTCTTAATTTTATTCAAAAACAATTAAAAACATTTTAAAATTTTGGTTTTCCACGTTTTTACCTCAAACGTTCGATTTGGGTAAAAACACGGAGGGGGCACCATAGTAAGCTATCGTACGATTTGACCTAGAATCGTCGCCTAAAAATGGGAATCAATTTTTTCTTTCTCGTAGATCGAGAAGAACTCATCTTTAACGCATTTTCTTCGAAAAATTTGCTAAAGAGGGGAAAAAATGTAGCACCCTAAAATTGGCGCAGTAAACCTTAGCAAATAATTAAAACTACCTTAGTAAATAATTCAAATTCAAATTTCAACCCCAAAACTGCTCCAAAACCGCCTGCTACCTATTTCCTCATTTTTTGTGCCATTTTTAGGATTTGTTTTGTCCATTGGATGATATCATTGCCGATCAGATGATATCGCCTCAGGCTGAACAAATTCGTCTGGAGCAGAACGTCCAGACGATTTCGTCCCAAAACTGATTTTTCATAATTAGCTTTTGTTTCAACGACGTCTCTAACCGGGGCAAAAGCGTGTCTGCACGGTTAGAGACTTCCCCCATTGGAGATCTCCCAAATTGGGATGATCTCCAACCTCCCAACATCCTTCCTATGCCTATTTAATCTTAGGCCCTCCCCTTGACATTCCCCTAGCTGAAATTTCTTGTAACACGAGTTCTATTTGCATTAGACCATCTTAAATCACCATTTGCCTTCGTATTTTTCCAAGTTTGTTTGCAGGAACTTCATTTTTTTCAGCCGGAGCAAGCTTAGATCGTCACAGATGATCTTGTACAATCTCGGACGATCACGCCCCAATTCGAGACGATTTCGACTACAGTCAACATTGGGGGCAATCAGTGCCCAGAGTTTGCGCTTTTCCTATACCTTTCTGCTATTCTATTCTGCATCTAGTTAGTTTTATTATTATTTCCTATTATTTTGCATCTTGGAGTTCACCCATATAGCTTAAGTGCATCATAAGATCATAATTTGTCATTAGAATACTATAATTTACTTGCATTTCTATTTGCAATTATCATCTTAACATCTTTATCGCCATTTTACACCATTTCCCACTGTCATCATAGCTGCATTTTTTGTATTTTATGTCTACTTCTCTGATTGTGGGTCTCTGATGAATTCGCCAGATCTCAGACGATCCTGTCAGATCGGAGAGGATCCTATCAAATTCCAGACGATTTGGACTGCTTCAAAAATTAGAACCTCCATCAGACATTCGGAATCAAGTATGGTTTTTCTCACTTAGCTTGTTCTCTATATTTTCTGTTTAAATTTGTTTTCTGTATTCATTTAAATATGCTTTTCATATAGAACAATTTAGATTCATTTGGCCAAACCTAGGATTTGAATGATTAAAGGTAAAAATGAACACATCAAACACATTCCCAACCTAGGTGTGGAGACTGCCACTAAATGTTTCCTGGTGAACCCCACCATCCGTCAAAAAATCACCTTAATACTCCTCCCCCGAGAGGCGGGACCTTCAAAGGGCCTCTCAGTCCTAGGTACTGTCCCATCATTTTCCCATCCCCCTTTCGGGCACGGATCCTATAGCCTAAAGGTAAGGGTGCAAATAATTTGGAGCGATACACCTCTATGTCTTTGGGTATGAAATAATTTCCCCAAGCCTACATATTACTCTTGGTAACTGTGTTAGCTTTTTGAAATGAAGCTCTCAAATCTCTTCTCACTTTTTGTTCTTTCAAACCAATCCTTTGCTGAAGATTACCAGGGTGGTAAGGTTGTTCAATATGGTGATTTTAAAAAATTAATGGCAAAGTGGGTTCACTATCCTTGCATAACTTATCATTAATATCGTGTCACCAACTAACTTTTCAAATTTATGAATAGAGATTTTTCGAAGCATAATTTTCTAATGTCAGATAGTTAAGGTAGGTGTCTTTCCTCGTTTTGCATGTTTGTAGGGACTTTGATTTGTGTACTTGCAATCATTCATAACTTCCTTATTAGTTACCAAACTGGACGTCCTTTCGACATGGAAATACAAACGTGGTGGTGGTGGCTTTTCATGAGAAAGGGTTCTGCCTCCTTGGTCTTGGAAGAGATTCAACTTTGAGAATAGTTACACCGTTAACCTAGTAGTGATCATTTTGGGGATCTATCATCAGATTTGGGTTATCAAAGCATGTGCTCATTGGACACATCAACTCATGATGACCATTGGATGTGATTCTCTTCACATACCTATGTTTGATACCTCCTGACTTGCAAGAATGTTAGCTCTATAATATGGAAGGTATATATCAATGGTGGTTATGCACATTATAGAGGATATTCTAACTTCTAATTGGTTAGTCAATTCATGCTTTAGTAATAATCATTGAATTAGGGTTTTCACCTTTCGTTTAATACTTATTATTGAAGGGCAATCGAAGAATTACTGACCTTTGGTTAAAACACAACCCTTTATAACCATATTACCTTGCTAATGGTTTATTGTTCGATCAACCATGTGATTTTGCATGTTCGTCTGATCATCAAAATTGTACCAACGTTTATCAAAGAGAGAGGGTTGTTATCACATGTTTAGAGTTTTTATTAACCTTAGTTGGCAAAATAAACCATGTCTCTTATCATCCAGATAGATTGTTCAAGCGCGACCATTCGATCTGGTTGGGATTCATCACTATCGTTAGATCCTGTTGAGTTGTATACTATTTATTTATCTTCATTTCTCTTTTATGGTCATGGGTAGGTGCATCCATTAGATTTACTCGGGGATAAGCATGGCCATCTGATCTTGGTCAAACCCTTCTTAATCGATGACTATTTGGACATTTTTCACCTTTAAATCCAATCACTATCATGTGATCCTAGTAGAAAAGAGCGTGGTCATTCGATTAAGACATAATTGTATGATTTTTAATGGATGATTGCTCTGATAAAATACTATCATCGAATATTTACTTGAAATGAGTGCGACTTTTGGATCGCCCTATGCTGTACGATCTTATATTTTATGAATTTTTTATTGGATCGTATCCATTAGATCTCGGTAGGTCGAATTCTACCATTAGATTGAGACATAGTCCTATTCTTTTTTAACGGGTGTTTGCTCTGATAAAGTGCTACCATTGGATATTTTTTGATTGTACGCAACCATCAGATCCCTTTATGTCTTTATTCAACTCATGAACCTTTAATGTTTTAATGAAATCACAACCGTTGGATTTGAGGACATCCATTGATTTCATTAGCTTTGATTTATCCTTTGAACGAATCACTATCATTGGATATTTCTAGATTGCACGTGATCATTGATCTTCATTGATTTTTTTATGGAGCCCTCTTTTAATCTTTGAGCAACTTTCTTGGAGTGCGGTCGTTGGATCAATCAACCTTAAGTGCAACCATTGGATCTGCTTGGATACAGGGGTATTTGAATTTGACTTGGATGGGACTCTTTTATCGGTTGACTACTTTGTGATGCATGCTATCGTTGGATTACCCCTAGTGAGGGTGCATCCATTGATATTCCTCAGACCTACACATTCTTTAAACAAAAGCATGAGTAATGTTTTTAGGTGAACCTTGGTGGTTTATGGTAAATGCGCATCTGTTGGATCAATTCTTGATCAAGCACAACCGTGGATCTTTTGTGACCATTGTACCTAGAATTTCAATCTTTAGACCATGGTGCTTTATTAAGTCAAGTGCATCCGTTCGATTTCTCTTCGATGAAGTGTTGCCCTTAGATCTCATGTAATCTGCAAGCTTGATAACCGAAAGGGGTGCATCATTTTATTTTGATGATCTTTGATTAAGCCGAAAGGGGGTAATTAGTAATGTATTAAAGCCCTTGCTAATGCATGATTAATTCTAGGTTTACCTTTGTGTTACCCGATACTCTTACCATTCTATTGTTTGGATTTTGACTCGAGCATAGTCATCGGATCTTGATCAGGATTGGCGCAACCGTTGATTTCTTCCAACTTGCGGGGTTAGTTACCAAGGGGCACTTGTTTTTAACCTTTTATTTAGCAAGAAAGGGGGTAATTAGCTAACGTGTTAGACCCTCGCTAATATTATTTAACAGTTTTAATTAATATTTCGGTCTTTAGCCCTTTTAATGAACCTTTTATGAGAGCACGACCGTTCGATTAGATCGTAATCAAGTGTTGCCATCAGATTTACCCGATTAGCTCAATGTTTAATTTTAGGGGGCACATACCCTCAAGGTTTTAATTAATTTTTCATTGAATCTTAGGTTTTCGGACTTTAGACCATGGTGTTCTCTCATTAGACCTCGAATTATCTCCTTTTAATACTTTAGGACTTAGGTATTTATTATGATTAATATATTTGAAAAGAAGGCTTCACATTAAATTCATGGATTATAAACCTAACCGTCAAAAACCCAATTATTTTAGAGATTTGACCTTTGCAAGGGATGTTTATAAGATAAAACAACGGTCATAAAATCAAACCGAATATGGCTAAGGTTAATTTCAAATTTCAAACATATGGAAGTCAACTTCTCAGATGAAAATGCAACAGAGGCTAGCAACTTTTGTTAATTCTATTGAAACCAAAAATTTAAAATTGGTGGTTTCAGATGTTGAGTCAATTTTGGCTCCAACATTACATAAAATGATTTAATTAAAAATTATCTATTTTTACTACGTAAAAATTATTCAACTACTAGGCATACAATTATCTTAGGGGATTAGTTATTTTAATTTCTTAAATAGAACTAATTTTGGTTTGAGCTTTTCCTTGAAAGTTTACTATGATTTTAAGTAATAAATATATAGTTAACAAATATGTCTGATCATATCATGATTAGAAAATATAAAGTGTTTAATAGTTCAATAATGAAGCAAGTGGAAGAAAGAAGGAATCCTTAGCTCTTATTATTTTATAAATTTAAATAAATTAAAAAATTAAGGATTATTAAAAGGAAAATCTAGTTAGCAAAGAAATAAATTCATCTATGGAAGCCTAATTAGAAGAGGAATTTCCTAGATGGGGATAAGACAAGTAACAAATCTATAGTAATCCCTATCTATAAAGTATATGTTTCACTAGAATGATAATCAATGATGACATGAGTAGGTATAATATGTAATTTCCATAGAAACTAGCCAAGATTTTTGAAGATTCAAAAATGAACTATATGAAAGTGGGTATTGAATTCAAATTATTCTATAACATTAATTTTAAAAGGATTTTTTATCATCATATTCTCTAGTTTAGAAATCACAAATAAAATAATTGCTAAGGACCCATGGATTAGGGATACAACCTATAAGACCTTAAAGTAAAATATTTTATGGAGATAAAAATAATTAGAATACTTCCAATGTGGGTTATCCTGATTAGACCTCCATATCAAGTTATTGATAAGGATGTTTTGAAGAAAATAAATAACACTCTAGAGGAATTCATTTTATAAGGACTAAATAATGAGGAGAAAAATAATTATTTGTATACCTAGACATTTGTTTTCATGGATATTTCATAACCTTTTAAAAAATTCATTAAGATTAAATACGAGTTAATAAAATGGGATCAATGAATACTTTATAAATGTTCTCTATTGAGATGCGTTAAATTTTATGAGACTAAATACATGAAAAGAAATTTCAAAGTGAAAGCATTCAAGAAAGAGATGGAAATATTTGGTCATGATAGAAACTTCAATATGAAGGAAGGAGATCATATTGTAGTAGAAGATGGATTAGATCAAGGTTTTTCCATTCCTAAAAAAGTAGCAAATCATATACTAAGAAATGGGCTATTATGAAATATAAGTTCAAGTATCCTATTACTCTTTCTTGGTTGATGGATTTCCAACATAGAGAGGGTATGCTATCAAGTTAGCATTAAGGTTCACTAGTCCTAGCTAAATTTTAGCATGTCCTTCCTTTGGACCAAGCCATAGGTTATTAAACACTCAATTTGACCACCTAGTACCATATATGACTATAGGAAGAATAATATACCTTTAGGAACCATCTATATTACTCTATAAATGTTAATATACCTCGAGGAAACATTTTAAATTTTACCAAATCATTCCAAGTCACTCAACTTGGACATTTAGGATGCTATAGATGACCTTAGAAAGCCTAGGAAATGAGTAGGAATTATATTATGCTTCTAATTTTTTATATTTTTCTAAATTGGTAAGGTATATGCTTTATGATAGGGTGAAACTCTTGATAAAGAAATTTCCTTTCTTATATAATTCTAAAATCCTTAACTAGCTATTTATTTGTCTTCCAAATGTCCTAACTCCATTTCAATCTTTAACTTCAATCATTTTTTTGATTTTAACTGTTAGCTTTCCTAATGGATTAACTCACAACAAACTTATTCTAGGATCAAGAATAAAATAAATAAATTATACTAACAATCTCTCATAACAATGAACAACAATATCTTACATAATATAACTCAAATGAACACAATATACAAGGATTACATTAATGATACAACTTGGTTACATTGCATGGAGCTTTGCCTCCAAAAACATCATTTTTGATGACTTTTTAGTTCTCTAACTATTTCTCTCCTCTTTCATTCGAGAGATTCAACCTTTCATATTCCTCTAATAAAGACAAATATATCAACTTGCCACATATCATGTGACTCTTCATACTCTCTTAACACTTTGCACTTGTTCTCACATTGCCACATACATTATATAAAATATAAATCATCTATCAAACTAACATTGCAAGGGGACCAAATAATGTAATATCTCCAATACCCCCTTGTGTTATATACTTTGGTAGGAAGGCTTTTTACCTTCATTATCTAATTCTTATTTCTCTTCATTCTTCAACTCTATCATGGTTGGATACTATTATCTATCTACCTTTGGATCAATGTGTCTGAGTTACCTATGGATATATATCTTTGGGTCACTGCCTCTAGGTCACTGCCACTAGTTCTACCTCTAGGTCATTGCCTCTAGGTCTCTCCCTCTAGGTTACTACCTCTGGGTCACTTCTACTAGATTATTGTCTTTGGGTCACTACTTCTAGAACTATGCCTTTGGATCACCTATAAATAATCATTGTCTCTAGATAATCCACTATAAAATCATCATATCTATAGGATCATATCTAAAAATTATTTCTCTATGAACCATATTTTAAGCTATGCTTGGGTCTTATTTTTCTCTGTCTATTATGGGACCTCTTTCCATGGGTCTCCTTAATATGCTTTTCAATTTCTTATAGACTTCCTTCTATTCCGAATATATTCTTGGAATAGGTAAACTCAATCTATCTTATACTTTTCTTGAATTGATTCTTTCTCAAAAAATTTGAAACTTATTCTTCACTGGTTGTTCTTCAACCTAGTGGTATTAATCCTTATCTTCACTAGTTTTCCTTCAATCTAGTGGTAATACTTATCTTTTACAACTTTCAAGTTTTATGCAAGCAAAATTTGATTATACTTGGTTTCATTTTATAGAAACCATACAACATTCCTTTCATTTTATCCCATTCATCTATGTTCATCCATCCACAATCCACTTTTACTCTATAGTATTTCTTTTCCTTTTGTAGATAAAATATTTGTGAATGATTATGTGCTCCACAAATTTTACAACTATGGAGATTCCAACATCTCTCTATCATATGTCCATGTCTACCACAATGACTACATCTATTTTCTATTACAAAATTCTTTTTGCTAATCTATTATTTATTGATATTGATTGTATCTATTTCTATCATAAATTTGATATCATGATTATCTATCACAAATTTTTTTCCTTGCTTATTACTACTAGTTTGACTTGTATATCCAAGACTTTCACACTTTGATCTTATTTTTGATACAATTGGATCTTTCATTCCTTGTTCATATTTTTCTAAACTTGTACCTTTATATCCCATTTTACTTAACAACTTTGAACCAATTCCTTTAGTATATTTTTCAAAATGACCAATACAATCATTAGATTGATCTCTATCAATATCATCACAACTTTGAGCATCACTATTTCTATCATCATTTGAATCTATATCAACATAAATTTTGATAGCATTAGCCTTTTTTGAATAATCACAAATTGTATTTAAATCACTTGTAGCATCTATTTTTATAACAGGTTCTTCTATCTTTGACATGAATTCTAAATCACTAGTGTCATTGCTTGCATCACAATATTTCCTTTTATTTTGACAAGAATCATAACTTGTGCCTTTTTATTTTTGAATAAGATCACTAGTATCACAACATGCATCTATCATCAATGGTTTTACTTCTATAGAATCACAACATGAATATGTCATTATGGGCCTTAAGTCATTTGTATCACAAGAAGCATATTTTATTACTAACTTGTTCCCTATTTCTTCAACCTTTTCTTGTTTTCTCATCTTAGAAATATTTAGAGTGATAATTCCTTTGTAGATTATTCTCCATAGACTAATAGGTACAATAAAAAAATATTCATAACAATCATTAGCATCATTAAGAACACTTTGCATGCATTTTTGAAGTATTGAAAATTCTCCTTTTTTTGCTTCACTAGTAATATCAACAAGCCTACTTTTCAAATTATTTGTTTCATCAATAAACTTGTTCTTAAAATATTTAATCATGTTCTCTTGTCTTCTATTCTTGTATTTTAGAACTTCATTAGAAAGTAATGCCATATATATCAAATTTCCTATATCACTAGGTAATATAAAACCACTTTTAGAATCTTTATATGCCTCATCAAGCTTTGCATTCAGATAACTACCAAGTTTTAAGAAATTTTCATTTTTTATTTCTCTCAACATTGATTGTAAGACACTCTTTTCACTTATTGATGTATCCTTTTCAATTTCTTCTATCATGTGTTGTGTATGGCATTTTAATCTTTCCACCCTTTCTAAAATTTCCTAAATGTCTAATTATTTTTCTTGGACATCTTGAATGTATATTTGTTCTCCTTGGAAACACAAGTTTTCTACTTTAATTGTTTTTGACATCTCATATCTTTGTATTTCAATTTTTTTATCATTTGTATTCTTTTTCATTTGATTTTTCTTTGCCATGTTCCTTTGAAGTTGACTACCTTATAAATCCCTAGTTTGATGTATAATCAAATAATAATTTTTATGAACTTATTTCAATTTTCTAAAACCTATGTTTTATACCTTATATCTCCCAAATTTTAAATATTTAATTGAATAAATTCTAAATTTCACAATTCTGATTTGATGTTGAAATCCTTTTAACTCCCAAATAAAAAATTTAGAAATTTTATAGACTAATAATTGCAAATTTATTAATCCTAATTTGATGTAGAAAACCTTATTTCTCCAAATTTCAAAATATTTACAAATATTAAAATTCACTTACAAAACTAAATAATTTAATTTCAAATTGACCTTTCAATTACTTCAAAACTTTTAAAAATAATCAATTAGGTCTCTAAGGTTTTTATTTTCCAGTTTAATACCTTATTCCTCCAATTATCTCATTAATCAAGGTAAAAATCAATTAATAGAGTTCAACCTTAGATAAATTAAATATCATTCAACCTTATAACTCCAAACTTTATAAAAATAAATGATTAACTTTATAAATATTACCTCCTTGGGTGCACAAAAATCTCAATGAATTATTCAATATTCCAACTTTGACCCTTCAACTTCCACTTTCTTCTCTCTCCTATAGGTGCTTTCTCAATGAACGCTTTCAAGGATGAAATCTTGATGCTCTCCAACCTATAACGGTTCAATTTCACTACCCGATACGTGAACCTACTTGGTGGATTATCTAACAAATAACATTCCCAAATGTAAATAACGATAGAGGATTTATGGAATCAAATACCACCGATACCTAATTTATTACCATGAATCAAATATGACCATGCTTCCACTGTATTATTTATTCCTTACTTCAAGAACAAACCAACCAACACATGTCCTGGACGTGTAAAGCAATTAGCCATTATGTAATGTTTATTTGATGTTTTACTCAAGCATAAACTAAAAATAAGACTTTAAATTTTTACAGTGGTGCTTTCCTTAATGCTTGATGCTTGTTATGCCTTGATTGCAATACTACACGTCTACAATTGTGCATCAAATAACTCCTTCTATGTGTCTTAAGCATTTCTCTTCCTTTGGGTATAGTATAACTACACTATAAATGACTTTCTCTTATAGATATTACAATAATACTTAGACATTACTATCCTAACTTCCTAAATGTTCACACTTGAATAATCTATTTTTAGGGTTTCTTCTGATTGGATGATGTTTTGCTTCTACTACCCAAGTGATGCTTTATTTCTCGATTGCACTCAACAATGGTACTTTCTTTGGTGTCTATTGATGTTGGTTCAATGCTCGTAAAGGTGCTTTTTTAGCCTTACAATGATAATTTTCTACTTTTCTATGTTTGAATGCTTGTTGACAACATTCCTTGTTGGCTTCTATAAGAATATATTTGATACTTAGTACATATCTCTACTCCAACTTGAATGACGACCTTTGTTCAGCTTGGATGACTATTCTTTTCTACCTTAATATCCTCCTACCCAATGTTGTATTCTTTCATATTTTTCTTACATGATGTGCTTACAAATAAAAATTCTACCTCCTTAATTGGTTACCTTTTATTTTATGTTTGGTGGTTTTCTTTGGCACTCTAAATACCCTAAATTGACTTCTTCTTTCAAGTAGTAGCTCTTCCTACATTTGTTATCAAACTTACCTTTTATTAAGCTTTCAAATCAATACTTACTTTCCTTATAACTCCTTTTCTTATGCACTTTCTAACTCTTCTTTTGTTGTTATATTATGCAGGTTCTAAGATAACAAAGATGCCTCCTTCCTTAACTTGGAGATACTAAACTCAAGGTTTTATTTTTACTTATGTACAAAAAATTTACTCACCAAGCTTGTTGTCCAAATTTGTAAAAACTTAGCTCCTTTGTTTCTTGAAATTGTTTCTCAAACTTATTATTTTATTCAACTTGTTATCCTATGTAAAATACTATTTGGGCTTGTCGTCGAAAGGTGACGATTGTTCCAATACCTTCACTCAGACTCTTTGTGGCTCTAATACCACTGTTAGCTTTCCTAATGGATTAACTCACAATAAACTTATTCCAGGATCAAGAATGAAATAAATAAATTCTACTAACAATATATCATAACAATGAACAATAATATCTCACAAAATATAACTCAAATAAACATAATATACAAAGGTTACATTAATAATAGAACTTGGTTACGTTGCATGGAGCTTTACCTCCAAATATTTTTTTTTTCATGACTTTTTAGTTCTCTAACTATTGCTCTCTTCTTTCATCCAAGAGATGCAACCTTTCATATTCCTCTAATAAAGATAAATCTCTCAAATTTCCACATATCATGTGACTCTTCATACTCTCTTGACACTTTGCACTTGTTCTCACATTGCCACATTATATAAAATATAAATAATCTATCAAACTAATATTGAAAGGGGGCCAAATAATGTAATATATCCAACATTAACAAGAGCATTACCTTATTATAGGGTGGTGATATTATTTAATACAATTCAAATCATTAAATTAATAGTAATTTTGGAATTCAATTTACCAATCTAGTCAATCCTCATCACTAGCTTTTGTCAAAATTGACCAAAATTTTCCAAGTTATTCAAAATCTATCCAAATTAATTTTAAGACTACTCAAATCATTACTAAGTAAAAATTATTCGATTACTAAAATTATTCTAAGTAAAAATTATTCTAAATAACATCCCAAATTATTCTAAGTAAAAATTATTCTATTACTAATATGATTATTTTAGGGGATTAGTTATTTTAATTGCTTAAGTAGAATTAGTTTTTATTGAAACTTTTTCTTAAAAACTCACTATAATATTAAGTACTCAGATGTATAGTTAACAAATATGTTTGATCATATCATGGTTAACAAATAGAAAATGTTTAATAGTTCAAGCATAGAGTAAGTGCAAGAAATAAGTGATCCCTATCTCTTGTTATTCTAGATGTTTGGAGAAATTTAAAAATAAAATATTTGTATAAGGAAAATCTTTGTAGAAAGAAAACAATTCATCTATGGAAACCCTAACTAGAAGTAAGAAATTCCTATTTGGGTAGAAGACGAAGAAAAAATCTATTGTAATCCATATCTTGAAAGTAGATTTCTTACCAAAAGGGGTGATAAAGGATGTGATGATAAAGTATGATATAATGGTTCTTAAAAGCAAAGGATCAATATGTATGTTCCTTAGATACTAGCCAATATTTTTGAACAATAAAAAATGAATTATATTGATATGGGTACAAAGTAAAATTAATTATCTTTAGTTTTATAAGGATTTTTACTCATCATATTCTTCGGTTTAGAAATCATAAATAAAATAATTGATAAGGTCCCTTGGTGCAGGGAGAGAATCTATAAGACCTTAGAGCAAAAGAATTATGGAGATAAAAAATATTAGAGTACTTAGAGTATGGGTTATCCTTCTTGGACCTCCAAATCAAATTATCAATCAAGAGTTTTTGAAGAATAGTAATAATACTCTAGAGGAATTCATTTACTAAGGATTGGATACTAAGAAGAAAACAACATTATTTTTTACCTAGACGTGTTTCCGTGGATGTTTCATAGCCTTTGAAAAATATTATTAAGATTAAATGAGTCTCAAAAATAGAATCAATCAATGGTTTATATAATACTGTATTAAGATACATCACATTTTATGAAATTAGACATAGGAAGAGATTGCAAATTAAAAATAGTTAAGAAAGACTTGGAAATTTTTGGTCATGATACAAAATTTAAAATTAAGGAAGGAGATCATATTGCAGTAGAAGATGAATTAGATCAAGGATTTTACACTCCTAAAAAAGTAGCAAATCATATGTTGGGAAGTTGGCTATTATGAAATATAAATCCATGATAAGCATCCTCTACCTTGGTTAATGGATTTTCAATATGGAGGAGGGTATGATATTGGGTCAATCTTGAGGTGCAAACCCTAACTAGAGTTTAAAATATAATTTATTTTGACTAAGCCATAGGTTATAAAATACTCAATTTAACCACCTAATACCATATATATGGCTAAAAGAATAAAAAATACATCTAAAAACCGTCTAGATGACTGTATAAAGGTTAATAAACATGTAGGAATATTCCAAATCATCCCTAGTCATTTTAAATCACTAAACATAAATATTTAGAATGCTCTAGATGACCTTATAAAGCATAATAAATGAGTAGGAATCATAATATACTTCTAATTTTAATAAAAAAGTTTAACTTGGTAAGTTATATGCTTTATGACAAGGTGAAAATCTTGATCAAGCAATGCTTTTTCTTAGACAATTTCAAAATTCTTAATCAACTACTTATCTAGATACTAAAATTTATTGTTTTAATTTGTATCATTAGATATTTTTCCATATAGGCAAGAGCAATATTTTATGATAGGGTGGTTCATTTTTTTTAATATAGTTCAAATCAACAAATTACTAGCAATTTTGGACTTCATATAACCAATCAAGTCAATCCTCATCATTAACTTCTCTAAAATTGATTAAATTTATACAAGTCATTACAAATATATCCAAAGCATTCTAACTACTTGAATCATTACTAATAATTTCAAATTGATTACAAACCATCGCAAATCATCATAAAACTTTAAATTTACTATATATTTTACCTCTTATTGACCAATATGTTATTTTGAAGAACACAAGCTTATACTGAGAGGGGGTTGAATAGTATAAGACCATTTTTTACTTTTATTTCCCAATCAATATTATGCAATGTATAGATAGAAATATCAATAGCAGTAATCAAATCAATGCACAAAACACCATACACAATAGAGACACCACAATTTATGTGGTTCACCCAATGTGGGCTACTCCATGGAGAAAATATTTTATTAGAATTTTATCAATCAATCTCTTGGGATTTCTTCCCTATTACAATATTTATGGACCTCTATCCAAAGGATATATTAATCCCCTAAATCAGGTTCATGTATATCTATCCATAGGAGAAATCCTTCTCCTCTACTCTGGCTGGTGATCCTCTAGAAGACTACTGCCTCCACTGCACTGGCTTGTGGATCTCTATCCACTGAAGACTCTTGTTCCCACTCAAAAGACCTATCCTCACTGCCCTGGCTGATGGATCTCTATCCACTGGAGACTACTATCCTCTATGCTCTATCACCTCCAAATATCTATCTCAAATCTTTACTAAACATAGTCCTTCGGTCTAGCACAAATATGCTCAACAAGTCCACTCATAACTTGCTCAAATATGCTCAACAAGTCCACTCATAAATTTCTCAAATATGCTCAACAAGTCCACTAAAAAATTTCTCAAATATTCTCAACAATTCCACTCAGAACTTACTCAAATCCACTTAACAAGTCCACTCAGAAGTTGCTCAAATCTACTCAACAAGTCCACTTATAACTTGCTCAAATCTGCTCAACAAGTCCACACAGAACTTGCTCAAATATGCTCAAAAATTCCACATAGAACTTTATCAAATATGCTTAACAAGTCCACTCATAACTTGCTCAAATATGCTCAACAAGTCCACTCAAAAATTGCTCAAATATGCTCAACAAGTCCACTCAGAACTTGCTCAAATATGCTCAACAAGTCCACACATAACTTGTCCAAATCTGCTCAACAAGTTCACACAGAACTTGTCCAAATCTGCTCAATGAGCTCAAAAATAACTTAACCAATATCATAGAAACATAAATTGAATTATTAGAGACCCAATATGTTTCAACTCAATGCTCAAATACTTTCTCAACTCTAATCAAAATATAGGATAGTTTGTTTTATGAAACTTGACCAATAACTTCATACAACCACTTGACTAGGCTCAACCAACTCTACTCAACCAATCACTCAATGAAACATCCCTTTCTCACAAATCCTAGTCCAAGAATATAACCACCAACTCAAAATATTTCCAACAATGCTCAACAACAAATCTCACATAACAATGATACTCATATTCTTTTCAAACCCTAGTTCAAGTTCTTTGCACAACAACTTATTTCAACAACAATATTCACATAACAATGATACTCATGTTATTTTCAAAACTCTAACTCAAATTTTTCATACAACCAATGGCTTCAACAACAATGCTTATCAAAAAATCTTCACATAACAATGATACTCATGTTCTTTTCAAAAATCTAACTCAAATTCTTCACACAACCAATGGCTTCAACAACAATGCTTATCAAACAAGGTTTTAAAAACTCTTTATTCTAGAAAACCTTTAAGTATTAACTCAAACACTCTCAAAAAGGAAACCCTAATAAAGTCCTTTTCACTCCAAACTTATTTTTAGAAAACCATTCAATCAACTCAACTATGGAAGAATTTGCCCATACCTTTTGCTTGACAAGGAGTAAACCACACAAATCTACCACACTCACAATCACTTCTTTGCCAATCTCAACAAGGGTTAGAAGATAATAATTTTCTCAATGAATCACAATACAAAAATATATCAAACAAAATACACCTTATCATTCCAACTTTAAAATAATATCCAACACCTTCATAATAATATTTTTGGCAAAAATCCTTTTAAAATAAAATCAACACTCATAAAGTCTTACTCCTACAATATGCAAATATAACAATTTAAGACTTTATTAAAAATAAAATCAAACTCCTTATAACTCCAAAAATAATTTCCAACAAACACAAATATCCAACTAGCAACTCTTTCAACTATTTCCAACTAGAAACCCTTTTAACTCCAAAATTTAGGTAATATTAAAAATAATCAAAATTTAATTACCTTGCCTTTGGAGGGATTCGAACCCTCAACACAGCCCACGACCAACGCCTTAGCCGTGGCTCCAACCGTCGCACGAGCTAAGTGCTCACTTGGGAAGGGGAGAGCACCATGTGCTCTATGAACCTTCTTTTCTCTACCAATGATAAAAATGTGCGCCTTCCCTTGGCGTTTCAACACAATGCAAATACTACCACCATGTTTCAAATGCAAGCCACTCGACGCCTCAAAGTTTTAGCCAATGCCTCCTTGCCACTAGGCCACACTGCCCAGTTGGCTCCAAACTTTTCTTCGCTTTCAAATTATTCCCAATCGCTACCACAAGGAAACAGGAAATCGTTGTTTTCTCACGAGCTTCCTCTTTCACAGTTCGCATGCAATCACATTTCGAAACAAGGATAATTTTGAATACCTTTAAGGCATGGTATATATAGCCTTTCCACCTTTATGCAAACACGTCAATGTTCCTCCAAATTTATTTGAAATCGGCGCTTGAATTAATTTATAAATGATTTTAATTTATTTAAATTCAAGTATTATAAATTAATTTAATAAAACCTTTGGTTTTATTAGGGCCTTCTCTAATTGCACAACTTGGTATTAATGATATTTATTTATAAAATTTAAATTCCTTTTGAATTTAAATATTTTATAAATATTAGACATTCTTTTAACTTTGCAATAGACCTCCTTTGGTTTTTATAAAAAACCTTTTAACTTATGCTCCCATATAATATTAAAATATTATGGAGCCCTTTTGCCTTTAACTTCTGCATTGTTGAAGCTTTTTCTTGGATAGAGTTACAACTTTGACAACTTTATTTCTTGTTGAATTCCTTGACATTAATGATGACTTCATCTGGTGACATCAATGACAACTTTGACTTAGGGACTTAAAATGTCCAACATATTTCTCACCATCAATTTGACCAATATTGACCAAATTGATGAAAGTTTTTATAAAATTTACTTGAGCACCACTAATAGTGCCTATTAGGATTTCCATCTTGTATAAAAATGTCAATATTATCAAAATATAGTGTTTTTATAAAATTTATTTCATAATTACTCATTAGATTCTTAAAATCTAACTTCCATCATTAATTTGGCCAATATGACCTAAGCCAACATGGTAACTATCTATTAGTCAATACTTTTAACCAATTCAACTTAAAAATAAAATTTGCTAAAAATATAATGACAATTAGCTCAGTTCAAACAAGTTACAAGTTAGATTCCATCCAAATTCTAGGGAGTAGGAGTAAATTTGGCCAAATATATATAAAGCAAGGAGGAGACATCTTTAGGATTTTTATTTAATTCATTTCTTAGCACCATATGCTAGATGTATTTCTTAAATATTTAACACTTCCCAAAAATTCTTCAAAAGATCTCTAAAAGTCTTAAAAAAATCTTCTAAATTCAATTAAAAATATTACAAAACCTTCCAATCCCTTCCAAAATTTGTATGAATCTTATTTTATCATGAAAAACCTCTTAAGGAAGACTCTCTCAAGCCTTTGAATCCTAACCTATGAGAAAATCATATTATTATTCACTCTATATTAGCAATCTTCTCCTATCAAGGAGTCCCTATCTTAAGTACATTTTGGTTGGGCTTTGCATCAACCAAGAAGTTAGAAAGACAAGGATACATAAAGGATACTCAAGAATGTCAAAGTGCTTATGCATCCAAGGACAATTAAATATCTTCATAAAATGCATACCTCAAGCATAAAGGTATATTATCCAAGGTAATAATGTAGATATATGTTTTTCTAATCCTAAAATAATTTCAATGTATTTGGAATTGAAGAGAGAAGACAATTATTCTATTTAGTTTTAAATTTCATTGGAAAACGATTTTGTGAATGGAATAATGTCTTATATTATTTATTGTGTTATGTATGTAAAAGTAGAGTACATCCATAATTGAAAAATTCCTAGAAAGTTTCTATTAAAAATTTATTACTATAGAAATAATTTCATGCTTAAACAACTTTCCAACATAAATAAAATCATAGATTATCAAATTCAATTTCCACTTCAACTACATTATGCATACTAATTAATATTGTTATGGTTGTAGGTGTCACTACCCAAAATTTCATTTTCCTGTTCCATGACATCCCATGAGTTTTTATTTTAGACGATTCTAAACCACGATTTCTACCATGACAAGTTTAAGATGTTCACTTAGATCATTTTGGGAGTAGTATTACATCCATCACTAATCTTACCCATGTCCATCTGGTAAGATATACTATATGTGGAACTTCTAGTTGGCTAGGTTTCCTTCTCATATACCCTATGAGCTAGCCCATCTCTTTCTATTAGTTGAAGGAGATTTATACCAAATTAGCTATCCCTCTCATTCATTTTCCTTTTCAAATGAGCTACCTATTGATAAGGAATAAAATTCCAGTTAAGAATTAATTCAAGATATTTAATATTACAAATTGCGTACTTAAATAAGCACAAAGTACAAATAAACAATATTAGTAATCAAATATAGATCCAATGATTGCATAAATAATAATATAAAGGCTAAGGAGAAAAGTCCTTATTCTATGAAAAGAACACCTAGACTTAGACATTGTCAACATGAGCCTATTACAAACTCACAAACATTATTTCCTAGACTAAGTCCTAATAATCATCAACCTAAGGTTGATGAAATAAATTATTATCCATATCATTCCTCCCAAAAAATGAAGCATTGGACTCCAATGCTTTTACAAAGAAGTGGGAGAGAAGATATACAAGTGCCCAAAAATCCTCCAAAGTGGTTCAAAAAAGAAGAGAGATAGATGATGTACAAGAGCCCCAAAGAGATCACCACAACTCCATAAAAGGGAGCAACAACGAAAAAAACATATGCTCAAAAAGGATCCATATAGTAATCCCGAAGGATATCTCAAGGTCTATGCCTAAAAGGGATCTTGAAAAATGTCTTTCAATATTTGAAAGTCACAACTCTTCACACCAATCATCCTGAACCATAAGCATGCACCCAAAAATATGTATAAATAATATTTCTATGCAACATATTGTAATTATAGTCGATGGAGGAAGAGTGGAGGAAAAAGGACACACTCATACATGTTCTAAAGTGTCGAATCTTTGTAGTCTTCAAAAGTTTGTTGTTTGAAGTATCGAATCTTTGTAGTCTTCAACTCATGATTCTTTGTTGAAAGGCATGAAGTGAAGTGAATGCCTTCAAGAAGTCACAATGGGACTTCAACTCCTAGTGAGGGAGTATTAAAAATACCCAAGTGGGATACAAAAGGATGAAGTGTTAGGTACCACCGAGCTGCACTTCATTATAAATCCACAAATTTTGTAAAATCCCAAAGTGGAAGGAGTAATGAGACTCCTCAAAGATCCATAATTGTAAGTGGATAATAGCTATTAAAAGCTAACAAGTGGTGTTTAGCCCAATAAAGTCCATAATAGAACATGATGCACCAAATTATAATGCACTAAATAAGAGAAATAAAATGGATCTTCTCAAGTAGCTATTGTAGAAGTTGATGCAAAAGCTTGATGTAGTGTTGCCCAAAGAAGTGTTGCAAGTCTTGTTGATGAAAACATGAACTAAGTTGAAAAGCTAAAATCCATGAAGATACAAGCCACTAGGGGTAAAGACAACTCCAATGTGTGTGGAGTACCCATGTGAGGGCCTTGGTCAAAAGAAGAGACAACGACAACTCCAAAATTGGAGTACCCAAATTCCCATGATTGGAAAACAACACCTCCTATAGTAGGAGTACCCAAAATCATGATGGAATATTAAGAAGGCAAAGGTCATGAGAAAGTCTACTTCAAAAGTCTCAAAGGATAAAAGTGGATTTAAGGAGTGTCGGGTTCAACCGAAAATGCACTCCATTTTACAACACTTTGTTTTTTAAGAAGGTTTCAATGACCCAAACTTTGAAGCAAAATTTATAAAAATAGACCTTTACAAAATATCAAAATAATAAGTCTATTGGAACCAGATCAGAAAGAGCTTTCCAAATACTATATGCAAGTCTATACTTGCAAAATAATAGTACCTCAAAAAGTAAGAAAAAAAGGTATGCTCTCAAAGAGACTATATGCAAGACATAGGTTTGAAGAAAAAATAAAATTTGGTGTTCATTAACCAGCTAATCCACTTGCGAGGTCAATGCTGATCTTGGTCAACATTGGAGGATAATACAGGTCATTGAACACGTCATTTGGTGCACATCAAATGATGTACTAATGTCTAGTCAGTAGAAGTTTATGGGTGGACAAGATCCACCATAAGGGTGCTCATAATTCCAAAATAGTGATGTGGGCTAATTGAATGAGGGTAAATCCACCATTTAAAGAATTCATAGCCTTTTAACCACTACATATGGGATAAATTTTTCCCACAAAAACTATGCCTAAGAATAAACCATTTTTTTTTCAATCCGGTGCCACATGGCAAGCACTACCATGTCCAAGTGACAGCCTGTGAGAGACAACCTAACCACCAAATGGTGGGCAAAACAAAATGTGAGCATTTATTTTCTTAAGGTGTAAGAGGTATCATTATTTTGCACATATGGAATATTAATTATAAACTAAACTCATAAAGCGTGCTACCAACCATACCTGCATCTGAACTGTACCATGTTTTTGTTGCGAATTATCCTCCAAAGTGGAGCATATGGCAATCATCTAGCCACTACTCCATTTGCTTATAGATATGTTATGGTCAAATATGATGTGGAGAAGCTGTGCATCTCCATGTGGTATTGTGAAATTTGATGAAGTGGTTACCTCCATAACGGGCCCATTGCCACCATATCTACCACAACAAAGGTAAACTGTTACCACAATTATGAAGAGAAGGATATGATCTACAGTACGTATGCAGGGTAATCCTGCTATGATTTGTTGTAGATTAGAGCCACAATAAGAGCAATCCATATAGAGGTGAATTTTGGGATTAAACTATTCCAAAATACATCGTATGACATCGTTCGATATCACCAGAAGGTAATGGAGGTAGGTGTTAACCGTGGTGAGCGTGTTTTCTCAAGAATATTTCTAATTACCAAATCTGGATTTGACAAAGTTGGTAACCTTTTGTTGTTGGCCTCTTGAATATGTCGACATCTGCAATGCAAGGAAGATGTAGCCAAGACCAAAAAATGTAGCCGACCCCTGAATTAGCATCTACGATGGGGTCTCTTGGACCTGGAGCTAAACGATCACCCATAGTAGTACCACCAAAGCTCATAGAAGAGAACACCACTGGTGTAGATGGATGTATATCATATCAAATAAAGGAGTATCAATCACAGAGAGCGTAGATCAGTATCGACATCATCAATATTGCCAATGTGTATTTTCCAATTTAGAATGTAGCTAGGTCTTGAAAACCACAAAAGAAGGGGATTACCAGTTGGTATAACAAGGAAATCATCAATATGGAATACATGATCTCAGACTAGATGGTTCCATTCGCATAGTCATAGTGATGAAAAAATAAATTGAAAGGGGTACGACTGAGGTAAATATGTGGTAGATATTCTTTAAGGAGGTAGTGATATACACTTTTTTAGTTGGTGAAGGATGCAAATCTGAAGGCCGATGTTGTTGAGAGTGACTCATAAAGTGGGAGATAGAGTTGCTCATATATTCCAATTGAAAAAATAAACCACAAAGAGGGTTCACCACAAGCATCATAAATAATTGACGATAAATTTGATTAGAGGTAGAGAGCCCATATCCATTGAAACCATATCGTGGAACATCTAGGATGTAATTTTCATTGAGATCATAGTGTGAATGAGAATGAAAAGAATCTGAAGGCATAAAGTAATGGTGATGGTCGTGATGCTGCTATGATATCAATCTAGAAAGAGGCCACGAATTATGGGCCAAAAAGGTTTATGGATGGTGGTCTGCAATAGAGTAAGATATGGTAGGTAGACTAAACTTCTATTAGTCCACTATCAGGTTGAGTCAGGGTTGATATTTTGACCTCCTATCATTAGTGGCTATCGAACGATTACTACTGAAGCACAGAGAAATATAGTTAGTGAATCTTACTTTTATTAGATATGCAATACCAACACAAGTGTTGTTGCTGCAAGCAGTAGGTGGGTGCAGGCCTGTGAGTTTGGGCCTACACTGCCTCCTCTTATTTGAAATGAAAAATTGAGGTAGTAAAGCGCAAGCAGCAAGGGACAGTAAGGTATCACCAAAGAGATCTTACTTAGATCTCTATCTTTGAACTCCAAATAAGTAGCCAGAAGTCATAAATGTCCCAAAGCCTCTTCAAAGCCCTAAAATCAAAATGCAAAATGAAGAGGGGAAATTTCCACAAGGGAAATTCCCCCTCATAGATCAAGAGCTATGAGGCTCTAATACCAAATGATAAGGAATATAATTCTAGTTAAGAATTAATTCCAATACTTAATATTATAAATTTGGTGCTTAAATAAGCACAAAGTATAAACGAACAATCCTGGTAATCAGCTATAGATCCAAGGATTGTGTAAATGATAAGATAAAGGCTAAGGAGAAAAGCCCTTATTCTACAAAAAGAACAACACCTAGACTTAGATATTGTCAACATGAGCCTATTACAAACTCATAGACATTATTTCCTAGACTAAGTCCTAATAATCATCAACCTAAGGTTGATGAAATAAATTATTAACCATATCACCTGTATTTTTACATTCTATTGAAAGATATTTGTGCTCAACCAAGCTATCACTCTCATTTATCCCTCAATGAGCTAGCTTAATCCATCCCATATTTTGGAGGAGAATACCCCAACCTCCTCACCTTACATAGGTATATCAATGTAGGTGGAGTGGGTGCTTTATGAGCGGTTAGTTAAACTCCTACTTAAGTGAACTCATCTATCATGGGTTCCTTACACAATATAATCCAAATAAAAACTAGAAAGCTCTTTCCCCATGATTCTAAACACCACAAGGAAGACTTGTGAGAACACGTACTCACCTTAACTAATTTCACCATTCGTTAAGTAGAGATCATAGGTCTATTAAGTCTGGTTCTCTATCTTAGATCGCTTTTTGTTGTTCAAGATGAAAGGCACCCATATAGCCCACAATGATCTAAGTTCCAGTTCTACGTTTCTCACTAAAGGGCATCAACCAAGGAAGACTATGTCTCAAACACATTGCATCCGTTAGTCACCATGAATCCCTTTGGAGTTCTTACTTTTATCGATGAGTTTCATTAAGGAAGTTTAGATTTTCCAGGCTAGCCGATATAAAGTTTGCACTAGTTAAACTAGAAGTTGCCCCTTAATTATCTAACAGAGCATTAACAATCATTCAGACAAACTCTTTTCCAGAAATGCACAAGTAAAAACCATCCATAATTGCATACCAAATCTCATGGAATTTAACACAACAATAACCACATAAATGTCTTTCCAGCAACATAACATTGTCTTATTCATAAATGATAAACAACAACTTAACATATTTCCATTTCAATTTTGGTATAACTAGATGTCTTCAAAATCACATATAGTCTATTACATTCATTCTTTCCCACCAACGGTGTGAATTCTATCAATGTCTAACAAGTTACAATATTCTTCCCAAAGATTGGCCACAAGCCTTTCTAGAGAACGTAACAAATCTTTAATAAACACAATAAAATACAATGATGATATGCCTTCACAAAAACTTAGAAACAAACTCAAAACTTTCTTTCCACTTGCACTACTTGCAACCACCTTGTTAGTCCTCCACTTTGGTCCCTGCATCGCAATATGCATGAGGTATTTTATCCACAGAAACACTTATAAATAAATTCTATCACCTACCAAGTTTATAAAGAAGATTGATCTCAATTCTATAAGAGATATACTTTACCTTTTCTTTCAGTAAGGCTCAAGATTGATAATTACACAATATCACATCTATGTTCATCAATGTTTCCTTTCATTTAATAAAATAGTTCTTTTCTCTAATCTACTCTTATCCAATACCATGCTGGTATGAATACTCTATTGTACATTTTGTATAATCTTTATTCCTCTAACAAATTAAACCATTTCTAGATTCTTCATATTGCACTTCCTACAAAACATGAATTTATCTTTAATAATTCAAAACACAACCAACATCAAGAAATACATCCACACAACGTTATCTTAGAGTGCAAAGCAAAAGCTAAACTATTCTTTAATAACAAGCATAAAGATATTATAATATTCATAACAAAATGAACATCCAATTAGCCCAACCAAATTAAATTGGACAAACACCATACTATCACTTTTCTCTGCAACACAACTCTTAGGTCAGTGAGACATCTTCCTTGGATAGTGCACAACATAACATCGATAGAGTAACATTTCCAAGAACCAACTCTATCCAAGTAACACCTAGGTATTGTTCTTGATTAACCGGGCTTCCTTAGTTATGTCCTTTCCTTTCTAATCGTATTACAATCTATAGCAACATGGTATAAAATGGTCTTATATATAGCAAGGCTGCTATCATTCACATAGGAAGTACACATAATCAAGAAAATGAATGTAAGCTAGCCATCTCACTAAGACTACTACTACAATCATTTCTTTCTTATCGCAGGAGTCATCTACAAGCTTATCTATTTTTCGATGCTTCCCATCCAAGCCTTTAGAATATAATAGTATCTATGGGGAGACATCCTCAGAAGAAAACCCCAAGCCTAAAATTTAAAGATAACAATAATATCATACCACGACTATGGTGGAACTACAATGTATTCAGCTAAGAGATCTTTAAAGAAGAAATAATCAACAAACCCATAGCTTCCATCTAACACAACCTTTCCTGGGTTCCTTTCTAGAATTAAGCTCAACAATGAAGTTAAAACATCTAAGTTTCTTGGTGATGCAAAAGAACCTCAGTAACACTTACCTGAAGCATACGATGAGCAAAATCCAATGAAATCAAAACCTACAACTTCCTTCACCTATCTTCTCCTCTTCCTTTCGCTCTTCCCATCTACCTAAACTCACTCTATTCCTTCTTTCTTTCCTTACCTCCAAACTTCCTTGGCACTATGCTTTGATTCCCTCCATCACTCCACTTCCTAGTGCAATCGTGAAACAATAGGTGATAGTGAATGGTATTGCTCATACATCCCCTTCTATTCAGAGTGCATGGGTAAGCAAGCAATCCACCAAACAAGAAAGCACTAAGCCATGACATAAGCAAGAAGCACTTTGTATTACATCCACTACGGTTATGATTTCTCAACAACTCAGCCTTAACAACATCCAACAAGGACTATAGTTTCACTTCTAATTAATATAGCACCTTAGGATGTAAAGCACATATAGTTATACTTATATATGGTTTTGTATATATATATATATATAAATATGTGGATGCCTTGTTAACAAGCAATACAAAGCCAATAATCTTAAAAGAAACCCAAGTTACCAAATAATACACTTATTATTAATGGTCTTCTTGTTTCAATAAAAACAACACAAGTTAGCATTTATCTCTATGAGCCTATTTACTTGGTATTATTTATTTCCTTTATATTTTCCTTTAAACCAATATAATTTCTATAAAGGCTATAATAGTTGAGCACTTAACTATTAAAAGAAATTGTTAGCAATCAAGCTTCATCCTAACTCAATATACTTGTTCAAGCAAGTCATAAAAACAACTCCTCCATCCTCAAAATAGCACATTCACATCCAAATCCATCACAAGGATAAGCTTTCCAAGGGAGGGTCATGACATACTACCCCTCTTAGGCTTAACACAGTCCTCTGTATTCCAAAAAAGTTTTAAAGCATCATTGAAAACCAATTACACATTGTTTTCAAACAAGAATGGAAATTGTTTTTGTATGTTAGCTACTTTCTCCCAAGTAGCATTTCTTTCTATGTAGTGGTCCCACTGGACCTTACATTGCTCCAAGATCCCTTTTCTCAAATACTTGGATTGAAACTCAAGGATCCTTACTAGTCAAACCTCTATAGCCTCTGGATTCACCATCTACAAATTAGAAAATTCCCACACATGCTCAAGGTTAGAAACATACTTTTGGAGCAAATAAATATGAAAAGTATCATGTATCTTGGACAAACTAGGTGGTAAGGCAAGTTGATATGCCACATGACTAATTTTCTTTGAGATTGTGAAGGGTCCCACAAAACAAGGGTCCAATTTTATGGATTTAATAGCACTCTTCATTGGTATCACCCTCAGAAACACCTTGTCACCTACTGAAAACTCTCGTGGTGATCTCTTAAGATCGGCATAACTCTTTTGTCAATCTGTAACTTCTTTCAACCATTCCCTAATCATCCTTAACTATTGCTCCATCTCCTTGACCATGTCTAGACCCAGCACAATATGATCCTCTAGATTATCCCCATTATAATGGTGTCTTGCATTTCCTGCCATACAATGCTTCAAAATGAGCCATTCCTAGAGTTGAATGATACCCATTATTATAGGTAAATTCTACCAGGTGCAAGTAATCCTCCCAATGGGTCTTCTAATCCATACAATACATGTGAAGCATATCCTCTAACACCTAATTCACTCTTTTTTGTTTATCCATCGATTTTTGGATGATAGGTAGAATTGATATTTAGTCTAGTACCAATGGTGTGATGTAAGGCTTACCAAAACTTGGATGTGAATCTCGAGTCTCTATCTAAAATTATTACTTTCAAGAACCCATGAAGCCAAAATATTTCCTTGGTAAATTTATTAGCCACAACCATGACATCATCCCTAGTATTTTTAGGTATAAAATGAGCAACCTTGGTCAATCTATCAACCACCACTAGGATTGCATCATGCTGAAACTAGTTTTTAGGCAACCCCACAATAAAATCCATTGAAATTACTTACCACTTTTGCATAGGTATGTCATGCGGATACAAAAGTCCCATTGGATGTCTATGTTCTGCCTTTACTTTTTAACACTCAAGGCATTGAGCAATAAATTTAATTATGTCTCTCTTCATCCCAGGCCAAAAGAATATTTTCTTCATATTCTCTCTCATTTTTGCTCCTCCTAGGTGAGAAGAATATGGAGACCTATGTGCCTCATTCATGATAATTTTCCTTAGATCACCATCCTCAGGAATCACCACCCTATCCTTGAAGCATAAGAAACTATCTTTGAAACTAAAATATTTGTTTTCATTTGGTTTCTTTTCCATATTTTCTCTAATTTTATTGTAGTACGCATCCTATTGTTGCATTTTCTTGACTTGTTCCATCAAGTCAACATGGATGCATGACAAAATAGCTAAGTGTCTTCTTCTACTTAGTGCATCAGTGACTTTATTCTCCTTTTCTTTAATGTACTCAATGCCAAAATCATATTCGACAAGAAATTCCATCCACCTTCTCTACCTAGCATTGAGTAAAGGTTGAGTAAATATGTACTACAAACTCTGATGGTCCATTCTCAGTTCAAACGGTCTTTCAACCAAATAGTGTCACCAGCTCTTGAGAGAAAACACCACTACTACTAATTCTAGATCATGGGTCGCATAATTGACCTCATGTCACTTTAGTTTTCTTGATCTAAAGGCTATCATTATATCTTCCTGAGAGAGCACCCCTCCCAAACCTTCCAATGATTCATCTATGCAAATAGAAAATATCCCTTGAGGATCATGTATCTTTAATATAAGAGGTATAGTAAGCTTTTGCTTAAGTAGTTCAAAAGTTAACTCACATTTATCTATCCACTTGAATTCCTTCCCTTTCCTCTATAGGTTAGTCATTGGGGAGGTAATCTTGGTATAGTCTTTTACATAACACCTATAGTAACTAGTCAAACCCAAGAAACTTTGGACCTCTATCACACTTGTGGGTAGTGGCCAATTCAAAATAGCCTCTATTTTCTTAGGGTCTACCATGATCCCTTACACCAAAATAATATGTCCTAAGTATTGTACTTTTGACACATAAAAATCACATTTGGCTAGATTCCCAAATAACTAATTTTTCCTTAATAGTTCTAGCACAATCCTAAGGTGTCTGTCATGCTTTATCTTGTTTTAGGAATATATCAAGATATCATCTAGGAACACCAAAACAAATTTATCTAGAATTTCCTTTCCTTCTCTTAGGATGCATTATCCCTGACAACATAGTAGAGTCAATAGGAGTCAATTCATTGCAGTAACTGAGTTCCTAGTTATTCTATCTGGTCAGCTTAAACCTTACTTAGGTGTGTTTCCTATTACACACCATAACTAGTTTTTTTTTTTTTTTTGCACAATGAGCCTATTCCCCTATGAACCATGCTATGATACCATATATCACTACCCAAAATAAAATTTCGCTATTCCAAGACATCCCATGAGTTTTTTTTAAACGATTCTAAACCATAGTATTCTACCATGATGAGTTTAAGATGTTCACTTAGATCTGTAGAACCCTAAAATTGGTGTAGTTAAACCATCAATAAAAAGATAAAAAAATTGAATTTTAACCTCGAAACCGCCCGTTAACCGCTCACCTCATTTTTTGCACCATTTTTAGAATTTGTTTTGACCGTTGGTTGATATCATCATTGATATGACGATATCGTCCCAGATCAAACGAATTCGTCTAGGGTAGAACGTCCAGACGATTTTGTCCCAAAATCGAATTTTTATAATTAGCTTCTGTTTTAACAACCTCTCCAACTCGGGTAGAAGTGTGTCTGCATGGTTGGAGATTCCTACATTGGGGACATCCTAGATTGGGATGATACCAAACCTCCTAACCTCCCCCTAATCCTATATAAACTTGGGATTTTCCCAGTTTATCCCCCTGGCTGATCATTTCCCTACAACTCTAGTTTTTTGCTATATTAGAACATCCTTGCCCCATCATTGGCATTTGTATTTTTAGGTTTTATTGTAGGATTTTACTGTGTTTTAGTTGGAGGAAGATTGGATTGTCACAGGCGATCCAATACGATTTTGGACGATCCTGAACAGATCGATGACAATCTTGTACGATTGTAGATGATTTCCACTGTAGTTCATATTGGGATTTTTTTTTTTGGTAATTATTATAATAGATTAACAGTGGGTTTTTATAGAGGATCCCAAAACCTTATATACAAAATCAGCCTTGCTAAATAGTGCTTCATGCCTCTAGGCTGGAATAATAAACCTGTATGCAAAAAAAAAAACAAAAAGTTACTAATTTCCCGAGGGCTACAAGTAAGGCATTTTTGCCTGATTATCCTGGAAACCATGGCCATTATGACTGGGAAAACAAAAACTAGCCAGAGAAGCTGGACCATCGAAAAGCATAAGAAGACAACCAAGAAAGATACAAAAAATTCTCCCATACCTGGGAAATAACTTTCCACATTTCTGCTTTCCCAAAGGCAGAATTCGAAGCATACATGTTGGATAGGATCCAAGAAAAATGACTAGACTGAAACAAACCGTTGAAAATCCTGCTGGAAAATTTTGCCCTGGCCCAAATGGCCACTCTGATTAGTCTTCTCGCATCCAGGATTTCATCCGTACGGTTTGAGGTTCTTCTTACTTCCCTTTCCCTGCTGGAAGGGAGGTTTTGGGATAAGCGTGTCACCCATCAGAGAATCGGAGTCATCCTGAAATAGCAACCGTTGGGTTCCATTTGAAACATCAGCCGTAGTTTCTTTATCTCTCTTTTCCTTGTTGGGGGGACGACCCTGCTTCCTTTCACTACCAAAATCCACCCCTCGCTTTTGACTCCTCGTAATTCAAGGGCTAATATTACTAGGCTGGTAACCTCTTCTTCCCAACAGGTAGTCTTCCAATAGCTTTTGTGCCTCGAGGGAGTTTTGGTCATAAATTTTGGGTGAATCTGCCTGAGTGGTGATAAGGGGGGGGCCTGTTCCTTTTCCTCCTGTGGTCCTAGTTGGGGGCACCCACCACACTGCTCGGAGTTTGAACGGGTGGTGATTTCCTCTTCTGGTAAGGAGGATTCGAGATGGTCCCTGGATGGACCTGGAGATTCATGGCCTTTCACAAAAGGGTGCTTCGTCTGACCTTCACCGTGCTCCAGAGGGTTGCAGGGATCCCGCTCCTTCTTCCTCGGCTTTTGGAGAGGACAATTGGACTAAAGATGCCCTTGAGAACTACACTAAGGGCAGAAAGCTAGCCTGTTCTCATAAACAATAGCTTGCTTGTGTAGAAAAGTACCCCCAGACCGCAGAGTAATGGAGGATGGGAGGTTCGTCTCCAAGTTTGCCAAAACACAGAACCGGGCTTGGACAAGTCTAGTTCGAGCTCTGGTGGGAGGGTCTAAAGTGATCAGCTCCCCGATGGACCGAGCAATACCTCTGATTACATTTTCATGCCAACAAAAAAGGGGAAGACTTGAGAGCCTAACCCATATTGGAGCAATGTTGATATTCTGGGTATCGGGGTTAAAGTACAAACCCCACTTCCTTAGAAAGAGATTCCTACGACCTAAGAACCAAGGCCCTCCATCCAAGATTTTACAGTAGTCCTCCTTGTTGCTCAGCCTAATCGTGAAAAAATGTCGGGTTAGGGCAGCTAGCTCTAAGTGACCAGAGGTCCGCCATTTGCCAGACGCCCACTTGCGAATGGTCTCCATGTCGAGACGACCACCAATAAACTTACCGATGAGGGTAAATTTTTTGAAATCCACAAAGCTTGAGAGAATTTCTGCCAGGATGTCCAACTCGTCCCTGGAGATAAATAACTCCTTGGAGAAGAGCCCGCTTAGGGTTTCAGAGGCCGTTGCCAAAGCATATGACTTCTGAGGTCCATCTCCCCGTTTGTCTGGAAGATCCTTGCCATGACTTGGCAAGGACTCCTCGGCATCCCCAGACTCTGTTTGCCCTCCCTCCACCTTGCCGAGCCCCTGGTTCGACCTGCCAACGCTTCCGTGCTCTCCCAGAACAACCTTCTCGCCCACCGTCATCCCCACCCTCCCAAGAAACCCTCGTTTTTTTTTTTTTTTCATAGTTCATATTGGGATTAACTAGAGCCCTGAGTTTGCATTTTCCACCTTTATTTCTTATTTAATTGTGCATTAGATCGATTTATTTTTGTTCTGCATCCTGGAGTTCACCTCATTTAGCATATTTCAATGATTAAATTTAAAATAAGTTATTAAAACAATGCATCCCATTTGATTTGCTATCTGGATTCATTATTTAATCACCTATACTATTATTTCTATCATTTTACATTATTCTTGCAATTGCATTTTTGGTTTTTGGTGTCTGTTTCCATGATTGTAGGTTTCTAACGAATTCGTCTGACGAATTCGTTAGGTCATCGACGATCTCGTCTGATATCAGATGATCGCCTATGATTTGGGATGATTCTATATAATTACAAATGATCCTATCATATCCGGGATGATCTGGACTCCTACAAGCTTCAGAATCTTTATCATACATAAAAAATTAGGTGTATTCCTCTCCATTTCATATAGTATCTATATTTAGGATTCATTCATGTTTGTTGTCTTCATATAAACCCAAAATTTCATATAGAATAGCTTAGATTCATTTTTGCCCAACCTAGGAATATGAATGATTGAATATAAAATGAACACATCAAACCCATTCTCAACCTAGGCACAGAAACTGCCACTCAAAGTTTCCTGGTGAACCCCACCATCCATCAAAAATTCACCCTTATACCCCTCCCCCGAGAGGCGCGACATTCAAAGGGCCTCTCCATCTGAGGTATTGTCCCATACTTCTTGCATCTCCCTTCCAGGGCATAGATCCTTTAGCCCAAAGGTAAGGGTGCAAAAAATTTGGGCGATACATTTTGGTGAACCCAACGTGAAACTAAAACACCTTTTGAAAACAATCCAAAAAAAAAAAAAAAACAACACATTATTAAGAACATCTAGAATCATTAGAAAACTGTTAAATTTGCATACCATATTTAGATGGTAGATTATAATAGAAGATGAGCTGTCACCATAAATGTTGAAAATCAATTAACAACCATAGAGATTACTTTTGTGCTTAGAGTACCTCAAACAAATAGAGTCCAACCTTTGTGGGATGAACTTGATAGGAGATTGGGTACTATTGAATCCAGATCTGCAGAACTTAGGCAAATTAAGAGGTTTGTCCTAGATAGAATCCTGGATCTCGATCAGGTGACCTTGTATCATGAACTTCAAAGAGCTTGCCATAGGTGGTTAGCAGATAAAAGAGCACTTGTGTCTTTAGAATTGTACACCTTTGAGGAATACCTTGAGAACGTAGTTGTAGTACATAAGTTTCTATCTCGTATAGAGGATCAAGAAGTCATTCTTACGGATAGAAAAATATGGAATAGATTTCCTAGAGCTGTGTTGTATTGAGAGTATTGCCATGAACTTTATTTTTACAAGTCAGAGTCTGAAGTAGATCATATTACCATAGCACACTTTATCAAGTTCTTGAAAAACCACTTCCAATTTGAAGAGGAGCATTTCATGACTCTTGATGAACTTGATCCTATCAACGATATCCATAAACTATTTATAGAAAACTAAGTCATTCTTTTTACTATTGTTATTTCTTACAACTAGCATGTTGTTTGTTATTTATATACTTGTGAAATAATAATACAAAACAAAAATAAAAACAAAAAAACAAAAAACAACAAAACATTCCTTTTTTTTAAGTATTATAGTAGGTATATAGTTAAAATATATACCTCTCAACCCTATCGCATATATATATATATATATATATATATATATATATATATATATATATATATATATATATATATATATATATATATTTGATAAAACCTAATTTTAGCACCATGCCTAGACTTAGGAATGGAAAACAAACCGAAGAAGAAGAAGATTGGTTAGGAAGACCATTAATTGACCAAAATGTCCCTCCTTAGGACCAAGTTCAGGAAGAAGAAATCCTAGACCAGCAAGAAGAAGAGCTTGCTGTAGCAAATGAACAAGAAGAAATTAATAGAGAGGAAGGATACTTATCCCCTAAAATTTCTCTGGGAGGAGCTATCACTTTTAAAAACATGGAACAATTTTGGAAGTTCATTAACACAAATATTGGTGTTTTTAATAGAGTAGTCCATATGGACAAGGATCGAATTAGTGACACTCAAGCAACTCTAGAAGACGTATTTCACACATGCACTAATCCCTTGTCCTTTATTGAACAAGAGAGTGATCAAGCTGGACCATCCAATTTGGATATAGTAGCTGTGATTCGGAACATACAACAACAACAGGTTACCCAACCATCTAAAGTACTTTTTAACAAGCCTAGGGTCATTCCCACATGAAAGAAACCATCATTTACTGCTCTATTTCACCAAGCTCTTGATCAACATACCTCAAATAAAAAAAAACCCAAAACAAAACCAAACACCAATTACCAAAAATTTGGGGTACAACATAATACTATTACAAATCCCCTTCATAATACTCTTCCTACCAACACTTTGCATAATAGCAATATAGCATCTAATCCTTATGTCACACTATCATACACTCATTACCTATCTCCCACCGAACCAATATGGTGGAAAAACTAGTAATATTGAAACCATGGTGAAACAACTAGTTTCCCGCATGGACCAGATAGATCCCTACCTTCCCTCGTACAACTATCGAGATATGTGTAGTCAGCCTTTAGATCCTATAGTCGTAGCACAACCGTATCCTAAACATTTTCCTATGCCTGTTCTTCCCATATATAAAGGAACCGAAGATCCCATAGAGCATCTTCGTATGTTTAGGATAACATGTCATGATATATCACATGATGACTTGTTATTACTAAAAATGTTCCCAAAAAGCTTGGGAGGAATGGCATTAGAGTGGTATTATCAATTACCCACTAATTATTTGAGGAATTTCGAAGAAACTGCTGAGTCTTTTGTTCATCAATTTAGTGCCTATATCGAAAGACATGTGACCATTAAATATTTGTATAACTTAAAACAAGACAAAGATGAATGCTTTGCTGATTTCCTAGCTAGGTGGAGACAGTTGATAGGAAAATTGCACTTTGTGTTACCTTATAAGGAGATGTTGGAAATATTTATTAATAATTTACAAGAGCAACTATCTTATGAATTATCAACTGCTACCTTGACCACCTTCGATCAGGCTATAGACTTAGCCCGAAGAGTGGAAGATGATCTCATTAGGAAGGTCAACTTAAAAAGAAATATGATGAGAAAAAATCCAGAAATCAATATAAGAATAAACAAGTTGTGGGTGATGGAGTCATTGATAGCAGAAATATTGCTAATGTTAATGCTACAAAGATAGCGGATAAGTTTATATAGAAACCTCATGATAGACCTCCTCGAGAATTTACTACGTTAAATCAACCTTTATCAACTATTCTATCGTAATTATTCGAATGAGGCTTGATTCAATAACCAAATATCTGGGAACCTGATCCAACTATACCCGGATATAGAGCAGATTTACATTGTGACTTCCATAGAGGACTTGGACACACTACCAACTCTTGTAAAATATTAAAACATAAAATACAGGACTTGATTGATAACAATGAGATGGAGGTACAAGCCTTTCAACCTAAGCAAAATCCTCCTAATAACACTCAACAGAACATCACACAAAACCAGAATTAGAACGCCAATCAGTCATTGGACATCTTTCAACATCCTTTACCAAAACATGGTAAGGAGGTGGCTAATCAAATTGAACATCATAATGTTCCTCCTCCTGCTCGATATGTAGGAACTATTAGTGGGAATTTACCTATTCATGATCTGGAAACCTTTGACACAAATTTATCCATGGTTACAACCAGGCCTCTATATAATATGTAGATACCTGATCTTAGTGATATAGAATATGAGACTGAGAGTGATATGGAAATCACATCAAATCAATCGAATAGCTCTGAATATGAATCAGGTCCTATTCACCCTATCACAAGACATGTGGTTCTAGAAGAACCATTTCCAAGAAGAGTCACTACTAGACCATCGTCCCACCAATTACTTTCTAATGAGTTAGCTATAAATGCTAGACCAAGACCCATTCATCATTCGCATAATAATATTGTGGGTACCATCAGAGCTATTACTAGACAACAAGCTCAAAATTCTCAATCAAATTCAGAATGGTGGATCAACTCCATTTGTTTTTAAGGTTCCTAATAAAGGGAATCATGCACCTAATGTTCAAACTAAACCTCCTTATAATATTAATGAACAATTATCAAATATTACAGCTAGAATTTCTCTCTTGGACCTTTTAAGATATTCTACACATAGAGATGAATTAATGCTCACATTAAGCCAGATGATGGTACCACAAGACATTCACCCTCAATACATGGCCAATACTATAATAACTCATGAAGTTGATTGTATTGACTTTCGGGATAGAGATATACCGCAACATAGTTTACATAAAGATAACCCCTTATATATTACCGCCTTAATTGGAGATGTAGCAGTCAAACAAGTTTTTATTGATAATGGTTCATCTTTAAATATTTGCACTTTTGACTTCTACCAAATATTTGGGTTTAGAAGTGATGAAATGAAAATAATTGATATGATTATAAAATCTTTCAATGACGAAACACAAGAAACATGTGGGGTTATTACCATTCCATTGCAAGTTGGTCCAAGAACCTTGGATATGACTGTGTTTATTGTACATTGCCCTGCATCGTACAATATACTCTTGGGTCACCCTTGGATCAACGTGATGTGAGTTGTTCCCTCAACTTTACATCAATGTGTTAAATTTGAATTTAAGAATTAGTTGGTTACCATTCATGGTGATCCACGACCCTTTGATATGTGTGCTTTGGCAGAACCCATTGGAGTTCAATTTTACCCCGCGCTGACATCCACACATCCTAATTCTCATTATCCATCTAAACGTGTGAAACTCACATCCACAATGTCATCTAATTCTTCTCCATCAAATGCACCTTCACATATAGGTCAACCATCTTCTGAAAAAACCACATTAGGACCTAAGAAAGATCCTAATCCCACAACCAATGTCTCTTTTTCTACTCCTATAACTTCTATACCTATAATAGACCCATCTATTGACATATCTACAATGTCTACATCCACCAAAGTCATATTTTCTGCATCAGAAGACATAGGAAATGTTCCTTCTACCTCTTATGCTCTTACTAACGAGCTCTTACCCGATCTATCTAAAATCCTTATATCAGAAGAAATCAATGCTTCTATGCAAGATTCTCTTGTTTTAAATAATTTGCCACCATCTCCTCATACCTTGGGCCTCCCATAGCCTATGGGAAGTATTTACCAAGTCGAGAGTTGTGCCTTTATTTATAAGGGATATTACTGGGGTAGAATACCCAGAAACATCAGAACTCATTATGATGGATATGCTCGATGTTATTTTACTAATGAGTATACTAAAGCCAAACCTATAATGCTTAAATTTGGATATAAAGGGAAAGGTTTGGGACCTTTCTAGAATGGTATGAAAGAACCTTTTGAGGTAGAGCCATGGCCCACCCGATGTGGTGTGGGCCTATTTTCTAGTAAGGGTCAGCCATTCGAGGATGATGACCATCTTATAAGTTACCAAGATTATTTATATGAACGTGATGTTTTGCATTTAACGAATAAGCCATTCACATGTAATATGCTATCTATAGCTTATCCTGAGATGATCATTGAATCCGAAGATGAGTTGGAGGGAGATATCTTCCATGATGTCTCCGTTGAGGAATTATTACATAATGAATTTTATTTTGATGGCTCTATACCTACTATAGCCCAGCTTGAGGCCATGACTCCTCAAGACGAATTATCCAAGCTAACCTTGGAAGAATTACAGGAATTGGGCGTCTCACCCGCCCCACCTAATTTTGAGAGAGATCTACATATGGAAGTAGAAAATTTCATAAAAATTAACATTGGAACCGAGGATAACCCTCACATAATCAACATCGGATCAGAATTGAGTCAAGAAAAATAGGATAAATACATTGTATTTCTTAAAGAATATGAAGATGTCTTTGCTTGGACATATGAAGATATGCCAGGTTTAGACCCTTATGTAGTTATGCATCACCTAGTAGTCCATCCGGATGCTAAACTTGTTAAACAGAAACTTAGAAAAATGCATCCTAAAGTGGCCTTACTGGTCAAAGGAGAGTTAGAAAAACTCCTGAATGTTATTTTTATACAAGCCATTGATTATGCTGAATGGATCTCGAATGTAGTTCCAGTAACTAAGAAAGAAGATACTAAGGTTAGGGTTTGTACATACTTTAGAGATATTAATGATGCATGCCCTAAAGATGATTTTCCCCTTCCCAACATGGATCGATCATTGATTTTACTGTTGGGAGTGGAATGATATCCTTAATGGATGGATTTTCTAGTTATAATCAGATCAGGATAGCTCCTGAAGATCAGGCTAAAACAACCTTTATTACCCCTTGGGGGACCTTTTGTTGGAAAGTGATGCCATTTGGTTTAAAGAATGCAAGTGCAACCTATCAACGAGCCATGACTTATATCTTTCATGATATGATGCATGATATACTACATGATTATGTAGACAACATTATAGCTCATTCTACTAAAGAAGATGACCATTTAGATGACTTGAGAAAAGTATTTAATCGGTTAAGGGAATACCTTATCCGATTGAATCCAACCAAATGTATATTCGGAGTTAAGTCCGGTAAATTATTAGGGGTTATAGTTTCTTTACGTGGCATTGAAATTGACCCTCTCAAGATTGCGGCTATCACTGATATGCCCGCACCCACAAATATATCTAAATTACGGAGTCTACAAGGTAAGCTTCAAGCCATCCGTCGCTTCATCGATAAGCTGGGGGATAAAACTGGACCCTTTCTTAAGCTTCTTAAGAAGGATGTTTCTTTCCATTGGGACAATGAATGTTAGGAAGCATTTGAACTCCTCAAACAATATCTTCTTAACCCACTTGTACTTTCACCACCTAGGCCTGATCGCCCATTTATCTTGTATATTTTTGCTTCAAATTTTGCTTTAGGAGCTATGTTAGCTCAACTTGATGATGAGAAAAGAGAGCGTGCTAATTATTACATTAGCAGAACATTAATTAGTTATGAAACCCGCTACACAAAATTAGAGAAGTTATGTCTAGCAATCGTATTTTCTACACAAAAATTATGCCATTATATGCTCAGTCAGAAAACATACGTTATTGCTAAATCCGATCCCTTGCGGTATCTCATGAGTCGACCTTATTTATCTGGTCGCACAACAAAGTGGGTTCTTGTGCTAAGCGAGTTTGAACTCATGTTTATAGGACAAAAGTTTGTTAAGGGTCAAATCATAGCAGATCAATTAGCTGCTGCACCCTTAGGATCCACCCATCCCCTCGTCATTGAGTTTCTTGATGAATGCCTTAAATTAGAGGTAGGTCATTCCAAGAAATGGTCCTTATACTTTGACGGAGCCCGATGCATGAGTGGGGCTGGTGTAGGTATTATTTTGATATCTCCATAGAAACATCTCATACCTCTATCCTTTAAATTAACGTTTGCCTGTACTAATAACACTGCTGAATATGAGGCTCTAATCCTTGGATTACGAGCTACCATGGCACTAAAAATTAAAAATCTATTAGTTTTTGGTGATTCTCAACTTGTTATAAATCAAATTAACGATGTTTATCAGACCATAGATGATAAATTATGCCCATATAAAGCATATGTATTACAATTAATATCTTTATTTGATCAAGTTACCTTGGAAGCTATTCCTAGAACTAGCAATCGTGCGGCTGATGCTATGGTCGCAGCTGCATCTCTTTTACCCTTGGAGTTAGATGACAAATATGCTACCATCATTATTCGTCGACTCTAGGAACCCGCTTCAATTAAATCATGCTTGGAACCTTTGGACGTGTTTCTAATCAATGAAACCACTCCTAAACTTTGGTACACTGACATCCTCAATTTTCTTCAAAATGGAACCTTCCCTGAAGGTTTTAATAGAAACCAACGTCGGTTATTGCGTAGATGAGCAAGTCGCTTCATAATAATTGGCAATACCTTATATAGGAGATATTTTGAAGGTATCCTACTAAGATGTTTGAATCTAGAAGAGTCTAGATCAGCTTTGAGTGAAGCCCACGATGGATCTTGTGGGGGACACTTTAGTGGTAATGCCATTGCTAAGAAGCTCCTTAGGATAGGATATTTTTGGCCTACCATGGAGAATGATGCACATGATTACGTGCGCCATTGCGACAAGTTCCAGAAACACACTGACCTTGTCCATGCGCCTGCACAAGAACTACAGGCTATTTCATCTCCTTGGCCCTTTTCAAAATGGGGCTTAGACATTATTGGAAAAATCAATCTTGTGTCATCGGATGGACACAAATTCATCATAACCACCACCGAATATTTTACGAAGTGGGTTGAAGCTATGCCCTTAGCTTCTTGCATTGGAACCCAAGTTTCCAAATTTATTTTCAATCAAATTATTTGTAGGTTCGAAATTCCTGCAAATCTCATCTCGGATAATGGAACTTGTTTCAAAAATAAATATGTAAAGAAACTATGTCAAAAATATAAAATTCAACATCGTTGGTCCACTCCCTATTATCCTTAGGGTAATGGCCAAGCCAAAGCATCTAATAAAACATTAATTAAAATCCTCAAAATACTGGTCAATAAATCTAGCCGAGATTGGCACATTCAATTATATCCTGCTTTGTGGGCTTATCGAACTAGCATTCATACTCCCACGGGCACTTCACCTTTTGTTTTGGTTTATGGCGTTGAAGCTATTTTTCCCTTTGAATTAGAAGTTCCTTCTTTGGCTCTGCTACTTCAAGATACCGAAGTAGGAGATGAATATCATGTTGGCAGATTTAGTCAGCTAGAACTCCTAGATGAGAAGCGCATCAATGCTTTGGAGCATCTTCGAGCCTACCAGAACAAGCTCAAATGAGCATATCTTAAGAAAGTTCATCACCGATCCTTTGAGATCGGTGACCTCGTCTTAAAAGAAAATAAAAAAAATACTAATGCAACTAAAGACCTTAAAGGTAAATTTGAACCTAACTGGCTTGGGCCATATATCATCATTGCTAAATTTGGATCGGGAGCATACAGATTAGCTACCTTAGATGGTAAAGATCTTAAAGAGCCTATGAACATTATGCATCTTAAGCACTATTACGCATAATTCTGGTAATTTCGTCACTATATATATTGTACATCTTGTCTCATTCTTAGTAAATTCATATAAAAATTTCAAAAATAGTCATATTATGTATTCTCTCAATTCATAAATCAAAATCAAAATCTAAAAAAATCAAAATCAATCAAAATTTTCACAAACATCTTTTATTTTTGCACCTGTCAATTCTTGAAGTATTGCAGTTATATTTTCAGTTATTTTGGATAAATTAGCATTTATTTGGAATCCCTCACTTTCACACTCACATGAATAAATATCTTGATATTTTTTAGTATGATTATTAATCTCTCTTATATCGAAGTCCACAGTTGAATTAAATAAATTTTTGAGCATAGAGAACTGATCTTGTTATTTACTTGAACCAAGTATACCTTTTCACATTAAAATGATTTCATTGCAAATTCCAAAATGATGCTACATAGTAGAAGTGGTCTCTTGAGCGAAAAGTTTCCCTTGCTATCCTATCATGCACATGGTCTAGAATATTTGAGAATTGACAAAAGGACAAGCTCACCCTTCCCCAGAATAAAAATCCCTTGCTCTACAACCAATCCGAGCAAGTATCCCTAGTATAGGAAGAAAAAGAAAAAGAAAATCAAGAAAAAAAAATCATGAGAAAAAGAAGCATTATTTCAGTAGCATTTTGTACCATCTCAACAATATTTCAGCATTATCTCAGTATCAAGCAAAAATACAAAAAAAAGAAAGAGAAAAGAAAAGAAAAAGCAAAAAGCAATAAAATCCCTTCCCTAACCCTTTGAAAAGAAAAGAAGGGTGAATGAGCTTGAATCCCTGGAATTCTCAATTATTCAAAAATTGTGAGGTAAGCCCCATAACAGGTGGTTTGTGCCCAACCCGCTTGGCCTTGGGTAACTCCTAGCGTGGTGATATGTCTGTTACATTAGCGACCTTCTTTTGTACAGACCTATGTCCGCTTATGGATCAGCTAGCTCTTGATGACCCGACTTACATAGTAGTTTGGTACGGTTATATGCATATAAATCATGGTCAACGAACACTCATTTGGTTAATTCAAATTACTTGTATCAAATTATCTTGCTCAAAATTGGTAAATGAACAATACAATTGCACACACATTTGTATTTGAGAGATTTTGTATCATTATGTTAGATCCATATCGGTAATGAACTCACATATGCACATGGGGTTCCTTATAAATCTAAATTTTGTCTTTGAGATAATTTAAAATATTTATGCACATCTTCTGGAATAATTTGATTTTTCTTACTTGAGAACATCTATAAAGTCACATTTATATATTTTTGACTTTCGCAATGATGGTATAGTTCCTAAACCTAAATTGGAATTTTATGCCTAGTGCAAGTCCTCATCTTATATTTTCTGTTTATCTTAAACTCAAAAATCAACTATGCAATAAAACTTTTTTCTTTGGATTTCACGATGATGGTATAAGTCTATACCTAAAATTCTATGCCTAGTGCAAGCCATCATTATAATTTTATTTCCCATTTATTTAATCCATAAAAAGCATATGGCTTAAATCATTATGTTACACAATTGTGCTTTAAAAAGAACAAAAACTTTCCTATTTCATTTCATTATGTCAACATTCAGTTTTTTTTTTGCGACGATGGTATAATTCCTAGGCAATTGTTCAAATTTCTATCACACTTAGGAATTTTATGCCTAGCAAAAATCATATTTTTAATATTTCATGCATAATATTTTCATGGACATCTGAAAACAAATCATCACCATCATCATTTTTTCATCATCACATCACAAAAGTCTTAAGAAAGTCTCTTAAGCACCCTTTTACTTTTAGCAATATTTCTCTACTGGGATTAGCTTAATGACCTAGCGAGCGATGACTCCATGAAATGGTCATGTAACAACGACAATGTCCTTTGAAATTATTGTTAGAAGTCACTTTATTTTTTCATCAAATCACACCACAACAACCAATTTGTTTACATCAGATTATTTCATTTAAATTTTATGGCATGACATAAAAATTATAATATTTTCAAATGACATAATTACATGAATAATCAATCAACAATTAAAATATTAAAGCATCATAAAACATATGCACAAGTCATATCACAAAAAGAATATATATATATATATCAAGAAATATATGTACATCATATCAAAATGGATTGGTATGCCACAATCTATACCCTGGCATACTCAATCCTCTCAAAACTATACAATCTATAGTCAATGTGCCGCTAGTCTCGAGAAGCCCTTGAGCTCTCAGCCTCATCTCCTCTCCCGCCCTAAGGTGGAGGAGGTGGCCCCATCGGAGTCCATCCTATGTTGCGGGTCCTCGACGTCGATCGTGAGGATGTCCTCGATGACCCCATCCTGACCGAATTTGCAATTCCGGTTGGTAGCTATAACCTCTGGCCCTCTAGAACTAGCTGGAAGTATGCTCCCTGATAGAATGTGGTCTGAGCAATAGCCCATGCCAACTCCCGCATGCTTGCCCCTCCACTCTGAGCCCTAAGTCATGTAGCCTCATCCTGCAACATCTACACCTAAGCTCGTAGGCGGGAATTCTTTGCTCGGAGAGCCGCCATCTCGCTACTCTCCCCCACCTCGATACCCTTGCCCTTATCGAGTGATGGTGGCCTCTCCCTCTACTGTGAATGGAGTCCCTACTCCCATCTCTTTGGCTACTACGATCTCTCCAGAGCCTGTGGCACTCTTCGACGTCTCTCCTAAGGAGGCCATCACTGATCCCTCCCTTCATGACCCCTCATTGCATCGATGGTAGCCTAGCACCGCCTCCCCATCCGCTACACAATAGCATGCATCGAAACCTATGCCCTCGTCATTCGAGGAGGGCGGATGCCTGCATACCAAGCATCATATCCATCTGCTACTCCTATGTCGTCCCCATCCACTAGCTGAATGGGGGCATCGTCAACATCCTAACTCCAAAACCACTACATGTCTGGAGCCCCGCTCAGTGTAGTATTACCCCGGATAGTCCGGGAGTACTCGTAATCCCTGAGAGAAGGGATCCCCTACTGTAGACCGAACTACCTCAAAACTCGATTGTAGTAGTGGAGCTCTACCTCTCCCCACTCCATCCTCAACTAGTAGACTCGCCTGATGCGAGCCAACTCCTATCCATCCTCTCCCCACCCTGGATGCTCTCTCCATGGCCTCTAGGTGATCTAATCTGGGATGAGGTTGTCTAGAAACCTTCGAGACATCGATAGATCTATCCATCGTTATGACCCTCTTTGGAGCCACCAATAGAAAACCCGGGGTCTCTCTCGATCAACTCTTGTTAGTGGAAGCCCTACCGGCCTTCGTATCGCAATGTGCTCCTAGAACCAAACCTATAGTAGCGATGTTAGTACCATACATCGACCTCCCTTGTATACGACCTCGTAGAGGATCCTATACAAGCGGCATAGTACAAAACTACCCCAAGAAAACTTGTAATCGTGGTCTCTCATGTCGCAGACCACATCTGAGAGGAGCCACGGTAACCTACATCCACTCTGGTGGCATAGAAGTAGGCCACCCACCACCCCTACCAAAACTTGGGTCAATCGAGATGCCCCAGGAATCTACCTCAATGCCTTGATGTTCACTCCACCATTCTCTAGGGTGAAGCTCGGATCCATGCACAATTGCATCATAGCATGGCCCTGATTTGCCGAAGGAGTCATAAATCACCCATGTATGGGGATCCTCAAGATCCTCCATACATCCTCTAGAGTGGGAGCCATCTCCCCTATCGGTAGCCGAAAGCAGGATGACCCCGGATACCATCTCTCTGCTAGGGCTGTCAGTAGCCCCATGTCCGTAGGAATTTGTGGCATCTCTGCCACATGCTGTAATCCAACCTCCGCTAGCCTGTCTCGCTCGGCCTGATCGAGCACGGCTACATCGTCTCTGAGCCCCCCGTATTTCCATTCCTGACTCTTTAGTAATCCCCTCTACAAAATAAACAATAAAACAACAAAAATCATTAGTACATAATCATTAAATTCGATTAATATTAATTTCATCTCATAAAAAAAATGATATCGCCCATTATTGGACGATATCGTACCAAATTTAGCAAAATCGTCCTTAATAGGATGAAATCATCTTCGATTCGTCAATTTGGGAATCACCCCTTATTGGACGGGATCGCCCCTATTTCTTCGATTTTGTCCTCGGAAGAAATCGACGATCTAGGGACGATTTTGGCAGAATTGGGACGATTTCGTCTCGACATCGTCGACGGCCTAAAAATGGCCGCGACGCCCAAAAACAATTAAAATTCAACTAAAAAATTAAACAAATCAAGTTAAAAACATAATACACTAGGTTTAGATCCTTACCCGCAACCCGCGTCGGACCTCTGTCGATCTATGTGCTATTTCCACCATTTCACCTGTAGAGCTCTGAAACAGTGAAAGTGAACAGTAAAAATGAATTAGGGTTTTACCCTATTTTTCCTATTTTTATTTAAAAACAACATTTTTTTTTAATTTTGCTTTTCTGCGTCTTTACCTCAAATGTTCGATTTGGGTAAAAACTCGGAGGGGGCACCATAGCAAGCAGTTGTACGATTCGACCTAGAATCGTCGTCTAAAAAATTGAATAAATTTTTGCTTTCTCATAAAGCATGAAGAACTCGTCTTTAACGCATTTTCTTCAAAAAATTCACTAAAGAGGGGGCAAAATGTAGCACCCTAAAATTGGCACAGTTAAACCATCAGTAAAAAGATCAAAAATTTGAATTTTAACCCCGAAACCGCCCGTTAACCGCTCACCTCATTTTTTGTGCCATTTTTAGAATTTGTTTTGACCGTTGGACGATATCGTCACCGATCTAACGATATCATCCCAGATCAAACGAATTCGTCTGGGACAGAATGTCCAGACGATTTCGTCCCAAAATCAAATTTTTATAATTAGCTTATGTTTCAACAACCTCTCCAACTCGGGTAGAAGCGTGTCTGCACGGTTGGAGATTCCTACGTTGGAGATCTCCCAGATTGGGATGATCCCCAACCTCCTAACCTCCCTCTAATCCTATATAAACTTGGGATTTTCCCAGTTTATCCCCCTGGCTGATCATTTCCCTACAACTCTAGTTTTTTGTTGTATTAGAACATCCTCGCCCCATCATTGGCATTTGTATTTTCAGGTTTTATTGCAGGATTTTACTGTGTTTTAGTCGGAGGAAGCTCAGATCGTCGTAGGTGATCCAATACGATTTCGGATGATCCTGACGAGATCGATGATGATCTCGTACGATTGCAAACGATTTCCACTGCAGTTCAGATTGGGGGCAACTAGAGCCTTGAGTTTGCATTTTCTACCTTTCTTTCTTATTTAATTGTGCATTAGATCGATTTATTTTTGTTCTGCATCCTGGAGTTCACCTCATTTAGCATATTTGCATGATAAAATTTAAAATAAGTTATTAAAATAGTGCATCCCATTTTATTTGCTATCTGGATTCATTATTTAAGCACCTATACTGTTATTTCTATCATTTTGCATTATTCTTGCAATTGCATTTTCGATTTTAGGTGTCTGTTTCCATGATTGCAGGTTTCTAATGAATTCTTCTGACAAATTCGTCAGGTCACCGATGATCTCGTTTGATCTCAGATGATCACCTATGATTTGGGATGATTCTATACAATTACAGACGATCTTGTCATATCCAGGACGATCTGGACTCCTACAAGCTTCAGAATATTCATTAGACATCAAGAATCAGGTGTATTCCTCTCCATTTCATATAGTCTTTGTATTTAGGATTCATTCATGTTTGTTGTCTTCATATAAACCCAAAATTTCATATAGAATAGCTTAGATTCATTTTTGGCCAACCTAGGAATATGAATGATTGAATATAAAATGAACACATCAAACCCATTCTCAACCTAGGTGTGGAAACTGCCACTCAAAGTTTCCTGGTGAACCCCACCATCCGTCAAAAATTCACCCTTATACCCCTCCCCCGAGAGGTGCGACCTTCAAAGGGCCTCTCCATCCGAGGTATTGTCCCATCCTTCTCGCATCCCCCTTACAGGGCACGGATCCTTTAGAATCTACCCCTTATTTATCTAACATAGCATTAAAAATAATTTAGAAAATCTCTTTTCTAGAAAGGCATAAGTGAAAACCATCCATAATTGCATACCAATTCTTATGAAATTTAACACAACAATAACCACATAAATGTCTTTCTTGCAACATAACATTGTCTTATTCATAAATGATAAAAGGTAGCTTAACAATGTTCCATTTCAATTTTGGTATAACTAGATATATTTAAAATCACATAAAATCTATTACATGTATTCTTTCCCACCAACGGTGTGAAGTCTATCAATGTCTAAACAAGTTACAACATTATTTCCAAATATTGGCCACAAGCCTTTCCATAGAACATAACAAATCTATAATAAACACAGTAAAATACAATGGTGAGATGCCTTCACAAAACATAGAAACAAACTCAAAAATTTCTTTCCACTTGCACTACTTGCAACCACCTTGTTAGTTCTCCACTTTGGTCCCTACATCACAATATGTGTGAGGTCTTTTATCCACAAAAACACTTATAAAAAAGTCTATCACCTACCAAGTTTATAAAGAAGATTGATCTCAATTTTATAAGAGATATACTTTACCTTTTCTTTCAATAAGTCTTAAGATTGATAATTATACAATATCACATCTACATTCATCAATGTTTCCTTTCATTTAATAAAATAGTTCATTTTTCTAATCTACTCTTATTCAATACCATGTTGGTACAAATACTCTATTGTATATTTTGTGTAATATTTATTCTTCTAACAAATTAAACCATTATCAGATTCTTCATATTGCACTTCCTACAAAACATGAATTTATCTTTAATAACTCAAAACATAGCCAACATCAAGAAATACATCCGCACAATGTTATCTTAGAGTGCAAAGCAAAAGCTAAACTATTTTTTAATAACAATAATAGAGATATTATAATGTTCATAACAAAACAAACATCCAATTAGCCTAGCCAAATGAAACTAGACAAACACCATACTATCACTTTTCTCTGCAACACAACTCTCAAGCCAGTGAGACATCTTCCTAGGATAGTGCTCAGCATAATGTCATTAGAGTAATATTTCCAAGAACCAACTCTATCCAAGTAACATCTGGGGATCGTTCTTGATTAACCATGCTTCCTTAGCTATGTCCTTTCCTTTCTAACTATATTACAAACTATAGAAATAGGGTATAAAATGGTCTTCTATATAGAAAGGCTACTATCATTCACATAGAAAGTACACATAGTCAAGCAAATGAATGTAAGCTATCCATATTACTAATACTTCTACTGTACCATTTCTTTTCTATCACAAGAGTCATCTACAAGCTTATCCATTTACTGATGCTTCCCAACCAAACCTTTAGAATATAATAGTATCTATGGGGAGATGTTCCCAAAAGAAAACCCTAAGACTAAAATTTAAAGATAATAATAATATCATACCGTGACTATGGTGGAACTACGTCATATTAAAATAAGAGCTCTTTAAAGAAGAAATAATCAACAAATTCATAGCTTCCATCTAACACAACTTTTCCTAGATTCCTTTCCAAAATTAAGCTCAACAATGAATTTAAAATATCGAAGTTTCCTAGTGATGCAAAAGAACCTCAGTAACACTTACCTAAAGCATTCGACGAGCAAAAGCCAATGAAACTTGAAACCTGCAACTTCTTTCACCCGTATTCTCCTCTTCCTTTTGCTCTTCCCATCTGCCTAAACTCACTCTATTCCTTATTTATTTCTTTACCTCCAAAATTCCTTGAGCACTATGCTTTGATTCCCTCCATCACTCCACTTCCTAGTGCAATCGTGAAACAATAGTTGATAGCAAACGATATTGCTCACATTCCCCCTACTATCTAAAGTGCATTAGGTAAGCAAGCAATCCGTAAAACAAGAAAACACTGATCCATGACATAAGCAAGAAGCACTTTATCTTACATACGTAATGATTATGATTTCTCAACAACTCAGCCTTAACATCATTCAACAAGGACTATAGTTTCACTTCTAATTAATATAGCACCTTAGGATGTAAAGCACATATAGTTATACTTTTATAGAGTTCCATATATATAAATATGTGGATTCTTTGTTAACAAGCAATACAAAGCCAATAATTTTAAGTGAAACCCAAGTTACTAAATAATACACTTAATACTAATGGTCTTCTTATTTTCAATAAAACAACACAATTTACCATTTATATCTATGAGCATATTTACTTGGTATTATTTCTTTCCTTTAGAGTTTCCTTTAAACCAATATAATTTCTATAAAGGCTATAATAGTTGAAAACTTAACTATTAAAATAAATTATTAGTAATCAAGCTTCATCCCAACTCAATATACTCGTTTAAGCAAGTCATAAAAAAACTCCTCCATCCTCAAAATAGCACATTCCCATCCAAATCCATTACAAGGATAAACTTTCCAAGGGAGGGTCATGACATACTACCCCTCTTAGGATTAACATAGTACTTCGTGTTACAACAAAGTTTTAAAGCATCTTGAAAACCAATTACACATTATTTTCAAACAAGAATGAAAATTGTTTTTGTATGTCAACTACTTTCTCCCAAGTAGCATTCCTTTTTATGTAGTGGTCCCGCTGGACCTTACATTTCTCCAAGATCCCTTTTCTCAATGACTTGGATCAAAAATTGATTAGAATATTAATGTGCACTATGCATTCTATCTTGACACTTGTGATTTTCTCTTAACACTTGTCATATTATCATATAGGCCTCTTGCCTATATATGTAATCATTTTCATGTGTAATATATCTCATATGTTCAAATCCCAAAATTTGGAATTGGATGACCCTGAGGCACTTAGATGGCTGACCCAGAGGCAACATATCCAAGGAAGTGGTTGACCCTAAGGCAACAGACTGAGATGTATACACCGTTGATCCAGCATTATTCACAGTTGGAGAGCCAAGCACAAAGAGCACAAGCATAGACCAAATCACATAATAAAGGAGGGTGATAGGGTTATTTTAGAGAAGTCAACATCAAGGGGGAATTTTACCTAATATTGACATATTTTTTTTCTCTCTATAGTTAGGATAGTGCACATTAAGGGAGAATGTTAGAATATTAATGTGCACTATGCCTTCTATCTTGACACTTGTAATTTTCTCTTGACACTTGTCATATTATCATATAGGCCTCATACCTATATATGTAATCATTTTCATGTGTAATATATCTCATCTATTCAAATCCCAACAAACTCAAGGATCCTTATTGGTCAAACCTCTATAGCCTTTGGATTCACCATATGAAAATTAGAAAAGTCCCATACATTCTTAGGGTTAGCAACATACATTGAGAGCAAAGAAATATGAAAAGTGTCATGTATCTTGGATAAATTAGGTGGTAAGGCAAGTTGATATGCCATAAGATTGATTTTCTCTAAGATTGTGAAGGGTTCCATAAAATGAGGATCTAGTTTTGTGGACTTAATAGCAATCTTCCTTGGTCTCACCCTTACAAACACCTTGTCACTCACTAAAAAATCTCATGGTGATCCCTTAATATTGGTATAACTCTTTTGTCGATCTATAACTTCTTTTAGTCAATCCTTGATCACCCTTAACTATTGCTCCATCTCCTTGACCATGTCTATAACCAACACAATCCGATCCTCTATATTATCCCATGATAATGGTGTCCTACATTTCCTACCATACAATGCTTCAAAAGGAGCCATACCTAGAGTTGAATGGTGCCCATTATTGTAGGTAAATTCTACTAGGTGAAAGTAATCATTTCAAAGGGTCTTCTAATCCATACAATACATGTTAAGCATATCCTATAATATCTAATTAAATATTTCAATTTGTTTATTGATTTTTGAATGATAGACAAAATTGATTTTAGTCTAGTACCAATGGCATGATATAAGGCTTGCGAAAACCTGAAAGTGAATCTCGAGTCTCTATCCAAAATTATTACTTTTGGGAAGCCATGTGTAGCACCCTAAAATTGGCACAGTAAAACTTAGCAATAATCAAAATTACATTAGTAATAATTCAAATTCAAAATTTAACCCCAAAACCGCTCCCAAACTGCCTGCTGCCTGTTTCCTCGTTTTCTATGTCATTTTTAGAGTTTTTTTTGTCCATTTGATGATATCATCACCGATCAGATGATATCGCCTTAGATCGGACGATTTATTCTGGAGAAGAACGTCCAGACGATCTCGTCCCAAACTAATTTGTGCATAGTTAGCTTCTATTTCAACGGTGTCTCTAATCCGGGCAGAAGCATGTCTGCACCGTTAGAGACCTCCCTCGTTGGAGATCTTACAAATTATGATGATCTCCAACCTCCTAACATCCCTCCTAAGCCTATTTAACCTTAGGACCCCCTCTTGGCATTTCCCCTGGCTAAAATTCCTTGTAACAAGAATTCTACATGCCTTAGACTATCTTAAACCACCATTGCATTTGTATTTTTCCAAGTTTGTTTGCAGGAACTTCATTGTTTTTCATCCGGAGCAAGCTCATATCATCGCAGACGATCCTGTTCAATTCGAGACGATTTCGTACCAATCCGAGATGATTTCAACTACAGTCAACATTGGGGGCAATCAGTGCCCAAGGTTTGCATTTTCTCACTTTGTTTGTTGATTTATCCTACATTTAGTTAAATTTGTTATTATTACTTATTGTTTTGCATCTTGGAGTTCACCCATATAGCTTAAGTGCACAATGAAGTCATAATTTTTCATTAGAATGTCATAATCTACTTAAATTTTTATTTGTGATTATCACCTTAGCATCTATGTTGCCATTTTACACCATTTTTCTCTGTTAGAATAGTTGCATTTCTGGTATTTTGTATCTATCTCTCTGTTTGCAGGTCTCTAACGAATTCTTCTGACGAATTCGTCAGATCTCAGATGATCCCGTCAGATCTCAGACGATCCTGTCAAGTTCCAGATGATCTGGACTGCTTCAAAAATCAAAACCTTCATCAAACATCCGGATCAGGTATGGTTCTTTAATCTAGCGTATTCTTTCTGTTTTCTATCCAAATCTATTTTTTGTATTTATTTAATTTGCATTTTCATAATAGAACACTTAGATTCATCTGGCCAAACCTAGGACTTGGATGTTTAAAGATAAAACTAAACACATTCCCAACCTAGGTGTGGAAACTACCACTAAACGTTTCCTGGTGAACCCCACCATCCGTCGAAAAATCACCTTAATACCCCTCCCCTGAGAGGCGGGACCTTCAAAGGGCATCTCAGTTCGAGGTATTGTCCCATCCTTTTCACATCCCCATTCCGAGCATGGATCCTATAGCCTGAAGGTAAGGGTGTGAAAAATTTGGAGCAATACATTTTGGTGAACTCGACGTGAAACTAAAACCTTTTGAAAAAAAAAACAAAAACATAGATGCATTTCAAATCATTAGAAAAATACTAAGTTGCATATCATGTCTAGATAGTAGCTCCTAAGAAAATATTAGCAGATACTATAAACATTGAAAGCCAATTAGCAGCCATAGAAGTTAATTCTGTGCTTAGTGTGCCTAAAACAGATAGAAACCAACTTTTGTGGAAAGAACTTGATAGGAGGCTAGGTGTCATTTCATCTAGATCAACCGAACTTAGACAAATCAAGAGGTTTTCCCTAGATAGGATCCTAGATCCTCATCAACTCATTTTTTATGATGAACTTCAGAGAGCCTGCCATAGGTGGTTAGCTTATAGGAGAGCTCTTGTGTCTTCAAAATTGTTCACCTTCGAGGAATACCTCGAGAACGTAGCTGTTATACACCAATTCCTAGGTTGTGTAGAAGATCAAGAGGTCATTCTTACGGATAGGGAAATATGGAGGAGAGTTCCTCGAGCTGTGTTATATCGAGAGTATTGCCACAAACTCTATTTCTACCAACCAAAGTCTGAGACAGATAATATCACTATAGCACTTTTTGTTAAATTCTTGAAAGAAAATTTTCAATTTGAAGAAGAACACTTCATGACTCTGAAGAACTTGAGCCCATTAATGACATTTATAAATTATTTATAGAAAACTAGATCATTGCTTTCATTATTATTTCTTGCATTTATTGTGTTGTTTGTTATCTTTATAATATTGTTACAAAAACAAAAAATAGAAAAAAACAAGAAAAATAGAAAACATAACAAAAACCCAAAACATTTTATTTTAAATACTATAGTAGGTATATAATTAAAATATATACCTTGTTGCATATATATATATATATACAAGTATATATATATTTGCTGAAATTTAAATTTAAGCACAATGCCTAAACTTAGAAATAGTAAACAAACTGAACAAGAAGAAGAAGATTGGTTGGGAGGAAAAACTACAAACCCAAATGTCCTTCCTGAGGATCCAATTCTGGAAGGAGAAACTCTAGAACAGCCAAAATATGACCTAGGTGAAGACAATGAACAAGAAGACAATCTTAAAGAGGAAGTATCCTCATCCCCTAGAATAGCTCCAGATGGAACTATTGCTTTTGATAACTTAGATCATTTCTAGAAATTTTTCAATAATAACATTGGTGCTCTTAATATGGCAGTTCGTATTGATAAAGGAAAAATTAGTGACACTCAAGCAGCTATGGAAGATATGTTTAACATACACACTAATCCCTTGTCCTTTGTTGATCAAGAAAGTGATAAAGCTGGACCATCCAATAGAGATATGGTCACTATGATTCAAAACATGCCAAAACAACAGGTTACCCAACCCCCTAAGGAACCTTTTATTGAGCCTAAAATAATTCCCACACAAAAGAAAACTTCCTTCACTGCTTTACTTCGCCAAACTATTGATCAATATGCTTCAAATCAACAAAAACCTAAAATGAAGCCAAACACCAATTTTCAACAATCTGGGATACAACATAATACAACTTCAAGATTTATTCATAACACCTTTCCTACCAACAATTTACACAATAGCAACATAGCATCTAATCTTCATGTCCCTCCATAATATGCTCACAAATCCCATATTAATACCCTACCGAACCAATATGGTGGGCAAACTAGTAATTTGGAAGACATGGTGAAACAGTTAGCTTCATGCATGGACCAGATAGATCCCTACCGTCCCTCGTACAATTATCGAGAGATGTGTAGTCAACCTTTGGATCCCATAGTTGTAGCACAACCATACCCTAAACACTTTCCCATGCCCGTCCTGCCTATATATAAAGGAACTGAAGATCCCATAGAGCATCTTCGTATGTTTAGGATAGCATGTCATGATATATCATATGATGACTTGCTATTACTAAAAATGTTCCCGAAAAGTTTATGAGGAATGGCATTAGAGTGGTACTATCAATTGCCCACTCAATCTTTGAGAAATTTTGAAGAAACAGCTGAATTCTTTGTCCATCAATTTAGTGCCTACATCGAGAGGCATGTCACCATTAAAGATTTGTACAACTTAAAACAAGACAAGGATGAATGTTTTGCTGATTTCTTAGCTAGATGGAGGCAGTTGACAGGAAAACGCACTTTGTGTTACCTTATAGGGAAATGTTGGACATTTTTATCAATAATTTGCAAGAACAAATCTCCTATGAGTTATCAACTGCTACCTTAACCACATTCGATCAAGCTATAGACTTAGCTCGAAGGGTAGAAGATGCTCTCATTAGAAGAGGTCAAATAAAAAAGAAATATGATGAGAAAACATCTAGAAATCAGTATAAAAACAAACAAGTTGTAGGTGATGGAGTCACTGATAGTAGAAATGTTGCTAATATCAATACAATGAAGACAACAAAAAATTTTATATTAAAACCCCCTGATAAACCTCCTCGAGAATTTACTAGATTGAATCAACCTTTATCAACCATTCTTCCTCAATTATTAGCACGAGGCTTGATTCAATTGCCAGCTATTCGGGAACCTGATCCAACTATACTCGGATATAGATCCGATCTACACTGTGACTTTCATAGAGGACCTGGACATGCTACAAATTCTTGTAAAAGATTGAAACATAAAATACAAGACTTGATTGATAATAATGAAATGGAGGTGCAAGCTTTCCAACCTAAACAAAATGCTCCTAATAACGCTCAAAAGACCATTCCCCAAAATCAAAATCAGAATGCTAATCAATCATTGGATATATTTCAACATCCTTTACCAAACCATGGTAAAGAAGTGGCCAATCAAATTGAACATCATAATGTTCCCCCTCCTACCCGATATGTAGGGACTATTAGCGAACAATTACCTGTTCAGGATCCTTAAATATTTGACACAACTTTATCCTTGGTCACGACCAGGCCCCTACATAATTTTCAAACTCCCGATCCTAGTGATGTAGAATCAGATACTGAAAGTGAAGTAGACATCACCTCAAACCAATCGAATAGTTCTGAAAATGAATCAGATCCTATTCAACCTATCACAGATGCTATGGTTCCAGAAGAACCATTTCCTAGAAGAGTTACTACTTGAACCTCTTCTAATCAATTCCTTCCTAATGAAAAAGCCATAAACGCTCAACCGAGACCAGTTCAACGTCTTCAATATAACATTGTAGGTACCATCGAAGCCGTTACCAGACAACAGGCTCAAAACTCTCAACAAGATCAAACTCAAAATGATGGATCAGCTCCATTTATTTTTAAAAATCCCAATAAAGGGAATCATATGTCTAATGTTCAACTTAAGCCTCCTTACAATATTAATGAACAATTATCCAACACTACATCCAGAATTTCCCTGTTGGATTTGTTAATATCTTCTCCCACCCATAGGGATGAGTTAATGCTTACATTAAGCCAAATGATGGTACCTCAAAATATTCAACTCGAAGCCTTGTCCAATACTATCATCACTCGAGAAGTCGATTGTATTGAATTTCGGGATAAAGATATCCCACAACACAGCTTACATAAGGATAATCCCTTATATATTATTGCTCTAATTGGAGATGTAGCTATTAAAAGAGTCCTGATTGATAATGGTTCATCTCTAAACATTTGCAATTTTGACTTCTACCAATGTTTTGGCTTTAGAAGTGATGAAATGAAGAAAACTGACATGATTATCAAATATTTCAATGACGAGACACAAGAAACGTGTGGAGTCATTACTATACCCTTGCAATTTGGTCCTAGAACTCTAGATACAACCGTGTTTATTGTACATTGCCCTGCATCGTACAATATACTTTTGGGTCACCCTTGGATCAATGCGATGCGAGCGGTTCCCTCCACTTTACACCAAAGTGTTAAATTTGAATTTAAAAATCAGTTGGTCACTATCCATGGTGACCCTAGACCCTTTGATATGTGTGCTTTGGCAGAACCTTGTTGGAGTGCAATTTTGCCCCGCTCTATCATCCACACATCCTAATTCTTATTTTTCATCTAAACGTGTGAAAAACACACACATAACATCATCTACTCCATCAACTACACCTATACATTTAACTCAACCATCTTTTGAACAAACCACACTAAAACCTCAAAAGGATCTTCAATCCACAACCAATCCTTCATGTTCTATCCCTATAATTTCAAAACCTATAGACCCATTTATTGACACTTCCACATTATCAACATCTATCATACCTTCCACATCTAAAGATATAGGGAATAATCCTTCTACATCTTATGCTCTTTTTGATAAAATTTTATCGGATTTATCCACAATATTAATATAAAAAAAAACAAATGCTTTTATGCAAGATTCAATTCTTTTAAATAACTTGCTACCATATCCTTGTACTTTGGGCCTCCCACAACCTATGGGAAGTACTTACCAAGTCGGGAGTTGTGCTTTTATTTATAAAGGATATGATTGGGGAAGAATACCTCAAAATATCAAAACTCATCATGAGGGATATGCACGATGTTCTTTTGCTAATGAATATATTAAAGCTAAACCCATAATGCTTAAAATGGGATATAAAGGGAAAGGATTGGGACATTTTCCAAATGGTATGAAAGAACCTATTGAGGTAGAGCCATGGCCCGCTCGATGTGGTGTGGGCCTATTTCCTAGTAAGGGTCAACCCTTCCCTTTTGAAGATGATGACCAACTCATATGTTATCAAGATTATCTAGATAAACAAGATTCTTTGTGTTCAAAGAATCAACCATTTACATGTAATATGCTATCCATAGCTTACCTTGAATTGATTGCTGAATCCGATGAGGAGTTGGAAGGAGATATTTTCCATGATGTCTCCGTTGAAGAGTTGTTACACAATGATTTTTATTTTGATGGTTCTATACCAACTATAGCCCAAATTGAGGCCACCACTCATCAAGACAAATTATCCAACTTAACCTTAAAAGAATTACAAGAATTGGGCGTTTCACCCGCCCCACCTAATTTTGAAAGAGATCTACACATGGAAGTAGAAAACGTCATTAAAGTTAACATTGGAACTGAGGATAATCCTCACATAATCAATATTGGATCAGCATTAAGTCAAGAAAAACAAGATGAATACATTGCATTCCTTAAAGAATATGAAGATGTCTTCGCTTGGACATATGAATATATGCTAGGTCTGGACCCTTCTGTAGTCATGAATCATCTAGTAGTCTATCCAGATGCTAAACCTGTTAAACAAAAACTTAGAAAAATGCATCCCAAAGTGGCCCTGCTAGTCAAAGGGAGTTAGAAAAACTCATGAATGTTATTTTCATACAAGCTATTGATTATGTTGAATGGATATCGAATGTAGTTCCAGTCACCAAGAAAGATGCTACCAAAGTTAGGGTTTGCACATAATTTAGAGATATTAACGTTGCATGCCCTAAAGATGATTTTCCTCTTCCAAACATGGACCAAATCATTGACTTTACTGTCGGGAGTGGAATGATGTCCTTAATGGATGGATTTTACATCTACAATCAGATCAGGATAGCTCCTGAAGATCAGGCTAAAACAACCTTTATTACCCCTTGGGGTACCTTTTGTTGGAAAGTGATGCCATTTGGTTTAAAGAATGCCGATGCAACATATCAACGAGCTATGACTTATATCTTTCATGATATGATGCATGATATCCTACATGATTATGTAGATGATATTATAGCTCGCTCTATTAAAGAAGATGATCATTTAGCTGATTTGAGAAAAGTGTTTAATCGGTTAAGAGAATACCTTATTTGATTAAATCCAGCCAAATGCATATTCGGAGTTAAGTCCAGTAAGCTATTAGGGGTTTTAGTTTCTTTATGTGGTATCAAAATCGACCCTCTCAAAATTGTGGCTATCACTGATATGCCCGCACCTACCAATATATCGGAGTTACAAAGTTTACAAGGTAAGCTTCAAGCCATTCGTCGCTTCATCGATAAGCTAGCGGAAAAAACCACTCCCTTTCTTAAGCTCCTTAAGAAGGATGTTCCTTTTAACTGGGACGACGAATGTATAGAAGCTTTTGAACTTCTTAAAAAATACCTCCTAAACCCACCCGTTCTTTCACCGCCTAGACCTAATCGCCCATTTCTCTTGTATATTTTAGCTTTAGATTTCACTTTAGGAGCTATGTTAGCTCAGATTGATGATGAGAAGAAAGAACGTGCTAATTATTACATTAGCCGAACCCTCATCAGTTATGAAACCCGTTATACAACATTAGAAAAATTATGTCTAGCAGTCGTATTTTCTATGCAAAAATTACGTCATTATATGCTCAGTCAAAAAACTTATGTCATTGCTAAATATGATCCCTTGCGGTATCTCATGAGTCGACCTTATTTATCGGGTCGCACAACCAAGTGGGTTCTTGCTCTAAGCGAGTTTGAACTCATGTTCATAGGATAGAAGTCTGTTAAGGGTCAAATCATAGCAGATCAATTAGCTGCTGCACCCTTAGAGTCTACCCAACCCCTCATCATTGAGTTTCCTGATGAATGCCTTCAATTAGAGGCAGACCATATTGAACAATGGTCCTTATACTTTGATGGAGCCCGATGCATGAGTGGGGCTGGTGCGGGTATTATTTTAATATCCCCACAAAAACATCTTATACCTTTGTCCTTTAAATTAACATTTGCTTGCACTAATAATACTGTCGAATATGAGGCTCTAATCCTTGGATTACGAGCTGCCTTGGCATTAAAAATCAAACATCTACTTGTTTTTGGTGATTCTTAGCTTGTCATAAATCAAATTAATGAAGTTTATCAGACCAGAGATGATAAATTGCGCCCATATAAAGCATATGTTTTGCAATTGTTATCCTTGTTTGATAAAGTTACTTTGGAAGCTATTCCATGAACTAGCAATCGTGCAGCTGATGCTATGGCCGTAGCTGCATCTCTTTTGCCCTTGGAGTTAGATGACAAATATGCCACCATCATTATTCGTCGACTCCAGGAACCCGCTTCAAATAAGTCATGTTTAGAACCTTTGGATGTGTTTCTAATCAATGAAACTACTCCTAAACCTTGGTATACGAATATAATTGATTTTCTCCAAAATGGGACTTTCCCTGCCAATTCTAATAGAAACCAGCGTTGGTTATTACGTCGAAGAGCAAATCGATTTGTAATAATTGGCAATACTTTATATAGAAGATATTTTGAAGGTATCCTATTGAGATGTTTGAATCTAGAAGAATCTAAATCAGCTTTAAGTGAAGTCCAAAATGGATCTTGTGGAGGACACTTCACTGGTAGTGTCATTGCTAAAAAGCTCCTTAGGATAGGCTACTTTTGGCCTACCATGGAAAAGGATGCACATGATTATGTGCGCCATTGTGACAAGTGCCAGAAACATGTTGACCTTGTCCATGCGCCTGCACAAGAGCTACAAGCTATTTCATCTCCTTGGCCCTTTTCAAAATGGGGCTTAGACATTATTGGCAAAATTAATCCTGTGTCATCTGATGGACACAAATTCATCATAACCGCCATTGAGTATTTCATGAAGTGGGTTGAAGCTATGCCTTTAGCTTCCTGCACTGGAACTCAAGTATCTAAATTTATTTTTAATCAAATCATTTGTAGGTTCGAAATTCCTACAAATCTCATCTCAGACAATGGAACTTGTTTCAAAAATAAATATGTTAAAAAATTATGCCAAAAATATAAGATTCAACATCGCTGGTCCACTCCCTATTATCCTCAAGGTAATGGCCAAGCAAAAGCATCTAACAAAACCTTAATCAAAATTCTCAAAAGGATGGTCAATAAAACTGGCCGCGACTGGCACATTCAATTATATCCAGCTTTGTGGGCCTATCGAACTAGTGTTCGAACTCCCACTAGAACTTCACCTTTTGTCTTGGTTTATGGCGCTGAAGCCGGTTTTCCCTTTGAATTAGAAGTTCCTTCTTTGGCTCTACTACTTCAAGATACCGAAGTAGGATATGAATATCGAGCTAGCAGACTCAGTCAGCTAGAACTTCTAGATGAAAAGTGCATCAATGCTTTAGAGCACCTTCGTGCCTACCAAAACAAGCTTAAAAGATCATATGCCAAGAAAGTTCGTCATCGATCCTTTGAGGTCGGCGACCTTGTTTTAAAAGAAAATAAAAAAAATACTAATGCAACTATAGACCTTAAAGGTAAATTTGAGCCCAACTGGCTTGGACCATATATTATTATTGCTAAATTTGAATCAGAAGCATACAAATTAGCTACCTTAGATGGTAAATATTTAAAAGAACCTATGAATATTATGCATCTTAAGCGATATTACGCATAAAATTTGATCATTTCATCATTTGTACATATTTTGCATGTTGTCTCATTTAAAAAAATATATATATATATATATATATATATATATATATCAAACTGTTTAAACAAAAACAAATGGAAAAAAAAAAAAAAGTCAAAACAACAATATTATTGACTCTTTTGAAACCCAAAAAAAAATAATAAATAAAGAAGAAAGAGAGAGTCAAAATTATCAAACTCTTCACAAATATTTGTTGTATATATTTCTTCTTCAAGCATTGCCATTATATTTTCAAGTTATTTTTGATAAATTAGCATTTATTTGGAATCCCCCACTCACAAACACAAAAAATAAATATCTTGATTTTATCTGGCATGATTACTAATCTCTCTTATATCAAAGTACACAAAATTCAATTAAATAAAATTTGAGCATAGAGAATTGATCTTGTTATTTACTTAAACCAAGCATATCTTTTCACAATAAAATGATTACATTTGTAATTTCCATGCTATGTTACATAGTAGAAGTGGTTCTTGAGAGAAAAGTTTCCCCTGCTATCCTATCATGCACATGGTCTAGAATCTTTGAGAATTGGAAAAAGGACAAGCTCACCCCTATCCAAAATAAAAATCCCTTGCTCTATAGCTAATCCGAGCAAGTATCCCTAGCATAGGAAGGAAAGCAAAGTTCAAAAGAAAAAGAAAAAAGAAACAAGTTATTTCAGCATTATCTCAAATATCAAGTCACAATACAAAAATACAAAAAAAAAAAAAAAGCAAAAGCAAAAGCAATAAAATCCCTTTCCCTACCCCTTGAAAAGAAAAGAAGGGTTGATGAGCTTGAATCCCTGGAATTCTCAATTATTCAAAAACTATGAGGTAAGCCCCATAACAAGTGGTTTGTGCCCAACCCGCTTGGCCTTGGGTAACTCCTAGCGTGGTGATATGTATGTCACATTAGCGACCTTCTTTTGTACAGACCTATGTCTGCTTATGGATTAGCTAGATTTTGATAACCCGACCTACATAGTAGTCTGGTATGGTTATATGCATCTAAATCATGGTTAATGAACACTTATTTGGTTCAATCAAATCACTTGTATCAAATTATCTTACTCAAAATTTGGTAAATGAACAATGCAATTGCACACACATTTGTATTTGAGAGATTTTGTGTATCATTATGATAAATCAAGATTGGTAATGACCTCACATACGCACATGGGATTCCTTATAAATCTAACTTTTGTCTTTAAGATACTTTGAAATATTTCTACAAATTGTTTGGAATAAATTCATTTTCTTCTTTGAAAGAACAGTTGTTTAGTATAAAGACAACTATATGCATTATCAAAAAATCAAAATCATTTTCCAAAACATGCAATCAAGTTACATTTATATATATTATTGTCTTTCGTGACGATAGTATAGTTCCAAAAACCAAAATTGGAATTTTATGCCTAGCGCAAGTCCTCATCTTCATATTTTTTGACTATTTCAAAAATTAAAAATCAACCATGCAATAAAACTATTATTTTCTTCTTTGGATTTCGTTATGATGGTATAAGTTTATACCTAAATATTCTATGCCTAGCGCAAACCATTGTACAAATTTTATTTTCCCATTTATGTAAATTCATAAAAACATATGACTTAAATCATTACATTACACAATTATGCTTTAAAACAAACAAACACTTATTCTATTTCATGTCATTATGTCAAACTTCAATTTTGCAATGATAGTATAATTCCTAGGGAATTATCCAAAAAATTTATAACACTTAGGAATTTATGCCTAGAAAAAGTCATTTTAAAATATTTCATGCATAATATTTTCATGGAAATCTGAAAAACAAATCATCATCATCATCATCATTTGCATCATCACAACAAAGTCTTAAGACAGTCTCTTAAGCACTCTTTTACTTTTAACAATATTTCTATACTAGGATTAGCTTGACGATCGAGTGAGCGGCGACTCCATGAAATGGTCTATAATAGCGACAATGTCCTTTCAAATTTTTGGTAAAAGTCCCTTTTATTTTTATCAAATTATCACATCATAAACAACCAACTTGTTTACATCAGATTATTTCATTTAAATTTAAAAAAAAGCATGACATTCAAACCATCATATTTCCAAGTGGCATAATTACATGAATCATCGAATCAATCAATCAAAACATTAAAGCATCATACAAATACATAAGACAAGTCATATGATCAAAAAATATCTCATCTATATATATCTCAACAAGTATATGTACATCATCTCAAAACTAGATTGGTATGCCACAATCTGTACCTAGGCATACTCAATCCCCTATCAAAAATAATAATAAGCACTATAATCAATTTGTGCAGTGCAATCTATAACATCTAGCCTTAAGAACCCCTCGAGCTCTCAGCCTCATCTCCTCCCCTGCCCTAAGGTGGACGAGGTGGCCCCATCATAGTCCGTGTGGTGCTATGAGTCTTGGACTCTGATCGTGATGATGTCCTCGATGACCTTATCCCGACAAGCTCCGTAATATGGGCCGACAGTGATAACCTCTACCCCTATAGCACCATATGGTGGTATAGTGTCTGATAGAATGTGACCTGGGCAATAGCCCGTGCTAGATCCCGAGTGCTTGCCCCTTCACTCCGTGCTTTGAGGCATGCTAACTCATATTTGAGCTGTGTGGCCTCCTCTCGATGTCATGCAACCCCATCCTGTAGAGTCTGCACCTCTGCCTGGAGACGAACAGTCTTTGCCTAGAAAGTAGCCATCTCACTACTCTCTCCTATGTCTACACCCTTGCCCTTATCGGGCGATGGTGGTCTCTCTCTTCGTGGAGAAGGGGGTCTCTCCTCCCTCCTCTCCCATTGTCGCGGCCTCTACTGAGCCTATGGTATCCTTTGCTCTCTCCTACCGTGACCTTATGCCACCTCAATGGTCGCCTGGCACCGCCTCCCCATTCGATGCACAACTATGTGAATCGAATCCTGAGCCCTCATCATCCGAGGATGGTAGATGCTTATGTACCAGGCATCATAGCCGTCAGCTACCCTAGCATCGTCCCCATCCACCGACTGAATGGGGGCATCATCTATGTCTAGACCCCAAAAGCACTGCATATCTGGAGCACTGTTAACTATAGTGTTATCCCAGACAGTACAGGAAAACTCAATCTCTGAGGGATGGGATCCCCTGCTGTAGACCGAACTACCTCAAAACTTAGTCATAGCAATGGAGCTCCACCTCTCCCCTCTCCATCCTCATCCAACAGACTCGCTTGACATGAGCCAGCTCCTGTCCATCCTCGACCCACCCTGGATGATCTCTCCAAGGCCTCCAGGTGATCTAGTCGAAGACAAGGTCATCAAGTAGTCTCTAGGACATTGGTAGATCTATCTGTCGCTGTGACCCTCTCCGGAGCCACCAGTAGAAAGCTCGGGGCCTCTCCCCATCAATCCCTATCAGTGGGAGCCCTACCGGCCTTCACACCACAATGTGCTCCCAGCACCAAACCTGTAGTAGAGATGTCATAACCAGACATTGAGCGCCATTGTATATGACCCCATGCAGGATCCTATACAAACAGCATAGTACAAAGCTCCCCCAAGAAAAACTGTATCTATGGTATCTCATGTCATAGACCACATATGTCAGTAGCCATGGTACTCTACATCCACTCTGATGGCATAGCAGTAGACCACCTACAACCCTAGCCAAAACTTGTGTCAGTCTAGATGCCCCAGGCATCTACTGTAGATATTCGATGTTCACTCCGCCCTTCTCCAGGGTGAAGCTCGGATCTTCGCATAGTCGCATCATCACGTGGCCCTGATTGGCCACAGGAGTGATTAGCCATCCTTGTATGGGGATCCTCAAAACCTCCATACATCCTCTAGTGTGGGAGTCATATCCCCTGTCGATAACTGGAAACAAGAAGAACCTGGATATCACCTCTCTGCTAGGGCTATCAATAGCCCCATATCTGTAGAAACTTTTCGCATCTCTGCCACATGCTGCAAGCCAAACTGAGCTAGCTGATCTCGCTTTGCCTGAGATAAAGCAGCCAAGTCATCCCTCAACCCACCGTATTTCCATTCTCTGCTCTTTAGTAATCCTCTCTGCAACATAAACAATAAAACAATAAAAATCATTAATAAAACAATCATTAATAATGCAAGTAAAGCAAGTTCAATTTAATAAATGATGATATCGTCCACTATTGGACGATATCGTCCCAAATTTGAGCAAATTTGTCTCCAATTTTGCCAACTGAAATCATCCCCTTTTTGACAAAATCATCCCCATTTCATCGATTTCGCCTTTGGATGAAATCGGCGATATCGAGACGATTTCGACGAAATCGAGACGATTTCGTCTCGATGACGTCGACGGCCCAAAAATGGCCGCGATGCTCAAAAATCATCAAAATTTAATCTAAAAAGCATGAAATTCAAAATTCAAGCCTTCTAAACTAAGTTTAGACCCTTACCCGTAGCCCGCGCCGGACCTCTGTCGATCTGTGCATTGTCTCGACCATCTTGTCTGCAGAGCTCCAGAAACCAGAAAATAATGAAAATGAACAGTAAAAATGAATTAGGGTTTTTCCCTATTTTTCTTAATTTTATTCAAAAACAATTAGCAACAAATTTAATTTTGACTTTTCCACGTTTTTATCTCAAACATTTGATTTGGGTAAAAACACGGAGGGGGCATCATAGTAAGTTGTCGTATGATTCGACCAAGAATCGTCGCCTAAAAATGGGAATAATTTTTTTCTTTCTCGCAGATCGAGAAGAACTCATCTTTAACGCATTTTCCTTATAAAATTCGCTAAATAGGGGGAAAAATGTAGCACCCTAAAATTGGCGCAGTAAAACTTAGCAATAATCAAAATTACATTAGTAATAATTCAAATTCAAATTTTAACCCTCAAAACCGCTCCCAAATCGCCTGTTGCCCATTTCCTCATTTTTCATGCCATTTTTAGAGTTTGTTTTGTCCGTTTGATGATATTGTCATCGATCAGACGATATCGCCTCAGATCAGACGATATCGCCTCAGATCAGATGATTTCTTCTGGAGAAGAACGTCCAGACGATCTTGTCCCAAAATGATTTATGCATAGTTAGCTTCTGTTTCAACGACATCTCTAATCCGGGCAGAAGCGTGTCTGCACCGTTAGAGACCTCCCCCATTGGAGATCTTCCAAATTAGGATGATATCCAACCTCCTAACCTTCATCCTAAGCCTATTTAACCTTAGGACCCCCTCTTGGCATTTCCCCTAGCTGAAATTCCCTATAACATGAATTCTACATGCCTTAGACTATCTTAAACCACCATTTGCATTTGTATTTTTCCAAGTTTGTTTATAGGAACTTCATTGTTTTTCAGCCGGAGCAAGCTCATATCGTCGCAGACAATCTTGTTCAATTCGAAACCATTTCATACCAATCCGAGATGATTTCGACTGCAGTCAACATTGGGGGCAATCAGTGCCCAAGGTTTGCATTTTCTCACTTTGTTGATTTATCCTGCATTTAGTTAAATTTGTTATTATTCCTTATTGTTTTGCATCTTGGAGCTCTCCCATATATCTTAAGTGCACAATGAAGTCATAATTTTTCATTAGAACATCATAATCTACTTAAATTTTTATTTGTGATTATCACCTTAGCATCTATGTTGCCATTTTACACCATTTTTCTCTGTTAGAATAGTTGCATTTCTGGTATTTTGTATCTATCTCTTTGTTTGCAGGTCTCTGATGAATTCATCTGACGAATTCGTCAGATCTCAGACGATCCCGTCAGATCTCAAACGATCCTGTCAAGTTCCAGACGATCTTGGCTGCTTCAAAAATCAAAACCTTCATTAGACATCCGGATCAGGTATGGTTCTTTAATCTAGCGTATTCTTTCTGTTTTCTATCCAAATCTATTTTTTGTATTTATTTAATTTGCATTTTTATAATAGAACACTTAGATTCATCTGGCCAAACCTAGGACTTGGATGTTTAAAGATAAAACTGAACACATTAAACACATTCCCAACCTAGGCGTGGAAACTGCCACTAAACGTTTCCTGGTGAACCCCACCATCCGTCGAAAAATCACCTTAATACCCCTCCCCCGAGAGGTGGGACCTTCAAAGGGCCTCTCAGTCCAAGGTATTGTCCCATCCTTTTCACATCCCCCTTCTAGGCACGGATCCTATAGCCTAAAGGTAAGGGTGTGAAAAATTTGGAGCGATACACCATGAAGCCAAAATATTTTCTTGGCAAATTTGTTAGCCACAACCATGCCATCATCCCTAGTATTTTTGGGTATAAAATGAAAAACCTTGGTCATTCTATCAACCACCACTAGGATTGCATCATGTTGAAACTAATTTTTAGGTAAACCCATAATAAAATCCATTGAAATTGATTGCCACTTTTGCATAGGTACATCATGCATATATAGCAGTCCCATTGGATGTCTGTGTTCTTCCTTTAATTTTTTATACTCAAGGTATTGAGCGATAAATTTAGTTATATCTCTCTTCATCCCAGGACAAAAGAATATTTTCTTCATACTCTCTCATTTTTGCTCCTCTTGCATGAGAAAAATATGGAGACCTATGTACCTCATTCATGATAATTTTTATTAGATCACCATCCTTAGGAATCACCACACTGTCCTTGAAGTATAAGAAACCATATTTGAAACTAAATTTTTTATTTTCATCTCGTTTCTTTTCCATATTTTCTCTAATTTATTTGTAGTAAGCGTCATGTTGTTGCATTTCTTTGACTTGTTCCATCAAGTCAACATGGATGCGTGAGAAAATAGCTAAGTGTCTTCTTCTACTCAGTGCATTAGTGAATTTATTATCCTTTCCTTTAATGTACTTAATGCTAAAATCGTATTCAGCAAGAAATTTCATCCACTTTCTTTGCCTAGCATTGAGTAAAGGTTGATTAAATATGTACTGTAGACTTTGATGGCCCATTCTTAGCTCAAATAGTCTTTCGACCAAATAGTGGTTTTAGCTATTGAGAGTAAAGACCACTATTGCTAATTATACATCATGGGTCACATAATTGATCTCATATCACTTTAGTTTCCTTGACTCGAAGGCTATCACTACATTTTCCTAAGAGAGAACCCCTTCCAAACCTTCCAATGATGCATATGTGCAAACAAAAAAACTCCCTTGAGGATCGGGTATCTTTAATATAGGAGGCGTAGTAAGATTTTTCTTAAGTAGTTCAAAAGCTAACTCACATTTATCTATCCACTTGAATTCCTTCCCTTTCCTCTATAGGTTAGTCATTGGGGAGGTAATCTTGGCATAGTATTTTACATAACGCCTATAGTAACCAGTCAAACCCAAGAAAATTTTGATCTCTATCACACCTTTGGGTGATGTCCAATTAAAAATAGCCTCTATTTTCTTAGGGTCTACCGTGATCCCTTCCATTGAAATAATGTGTCCTAAGTATTGTACTTTCGACACATAAAAGCGTATTTGGCTAGATTCCCAAATAGCTAATTTTTTCTTAACAATTCTAGCATAATCCTAAGGTGCCTATCATGCTTTGTCTTGTTTTGATAATATATCAAGATATCATCTAGGAACACCATAACAAATTTGTCCAATTGTTTTCTAAAGATACTATTCATCAAGTTCATAAATATTGTCGAAGCATTTGTTAACCCAAAAGGCAAGACAATAAACTCATAATGTCCATAATGAGTTTTAAAGGCTATCTTGTGAGTATCCTCCTCATGAATCCTCAGTTGGTGGTATCTTGATTTCAAATCAATCTTTGAAAATATTATGGTATATTTAAGCTGATCGAATAGGTCTTCGATTCTAGGTAGAGGATATCTATTTTTGACAGTTGTCTTGTTTAACATTTTGTAGTCTATATATAATCTCAAAGAGCCATCCTTTTTCTTTATGAATAACACTGGTGCACCCCATGGTGACACGCTTGGTTTGTTTAACCATTTCTCTAGTAATCCTTGTAGTTGCACCTTCAATTCTTGCATTTCTATAGGATTCATTTCTATGAATATGTTTTTCTCTGGGTTGGAGCTCAATTGTGAAGTCAAAATCCTATTTAGGTGGTAACCCAGGTAAATATTTTGGAAATACAACCCTAAAATCCTAGAGAAGTGAGTATTTTCAAAATACCTCTTCTTTTCATAATCTATTTCATTTATCTTAACCACATAAACCATTCCTTCTTTCTTCATGGATTTCTTGAGTTGTATTGCTGAAAGAATTTGGGGTTGAAAAGCCCCTTGCAAGTTGTACACCCTTTGTACTATCCCACCATCTTCCATGTACTCAATCCACCTATATTAAAATTTGATTACAACCCTATTTTCTTGTAGCTAATCCATTCCCAAGACTACATCAAATGCATGCAGGGGTACTACATATAGATATCCTATGGGCATCCCACTAGGCAGGGTTATTTCTACCATGGGTTAACATTGACTTACATAGTAGGTTTATCCTAAATCATACTCGACCTTCCATCCATGTGCCAAGATTCTAGGATTTTTAGATATATCTTTAATTAAATTAGTGGAAACAAAACTATCTATAGCACCACTGTCAATCAAAATTTTAACATTCCTACAAAATATCTTACCCCTTATCAACAATGGAGTGGCTTGTCCTTCCAAATCTTGGTTTCCTATCATTGCATAAATATTGTGGGTTGGTTCCTTGGATGCAGGTTCCTTGTACTTGGTTCCTTTTCTTTTGAGATCAAATCTACTTTGAGTGGACAATTGATGGCATAATGTGGTACACTACAACCAAAACATCCAATTTTAGATCTTGGATGTATTTTTTGTTTCTACCCATCATCTAATTTCAAAGTTTATGCAGGGTTAGTCTATCCCTAAGGTGATCTATTGTTACCACAATTGTGATTTTTGGAATTGTAGTTCTTTCCTTGAAACCATTTCCTAAACCTACCTTGCTTTCGGTCATTCCTATGATCCTACCTACGAAAGTTCTTATTTGCCTATTCTCATTTCTACTTAACAAAACCAACACTATTTCTTTTTCTTAATGTCTATTTACCTTGTTTGTCTAAACCATTATAATAAAAATAGGGTTTGAGATAGGTTTCATCCTTTCTAGCCAAATTGTAGGCCTTTTGAAGAGTAACAGGTTTGTGCATGTCCACATCCTACCCTATTATAGGATCCGCTCCTAGTAAAAACTTATGGATATTCATTTTCTCATTGTATGCCAAAAAATACTTCAATAGCTTGACAAATATTTGGTAATAGTTTTCCACTGTCTTAATTCTCTACCAAATTTTGGTGAACTATTCAGCCTTTTGGGAATAGAAGTTTTCCATGAGGAATATATTCTTAAAAGCCTCTACAAATGCTTTCCAACTCAAATACATTGTTGCTACAAGACCCAGTACTATACTATATGTCTCCCACTAGTCCAAGCCAACACCTTGAAGATCTAAAGTGGCATAGGACATATGAGCACCGATGGAATAATTATTCATATTACAATAGGTCTTTATCTCTCTTAGCCACACTTCAACTTTATCACCATCTTCCTCTCCATTAAAATTGGAGGATTTTAAATGTTTCATATCATTTCCCAAATTAGCCTCTAGAAGGACCCTAGCCTATTGCTCCTCGATAAGGGATTCATATGTTTACCCCATTCTAGAGTTTCTAGCCTGCATCTCTTGATTCAATACAAAATCCAATAATTATTTTTGTGTCTCCATCTATTCATGTAGTTGGGCCACTATTGTTGTGAGATCATCTTATTCATTGCTAGGATTCTCTTAATCTACATTAATTATTTTGACCTCTATATTGGTATGTCATGTCTACCTTGTCTATGGGGAAGCACTTCCTCTTCCTCTCTTTGGTGCCATTGTCCCTGGCCATACAACATAGTCAATAGGAGTAAATTCATTGCTGCAGTTTAGTTCCTAGTTATTCTATCTAGTAAGCTTAAACCCTACTCAGGTATATTTCCTATTACACACCATAACTAGTTTTGTTTTGCACAGTGAACCTATTCCACTACAAACCATGCTTTGATACCATATGTCACTACCCAAAATTTTATTTCTCCATTCCAAGACATCCCATGAGTTTTTTTAGACAATTCTAAACCATAGTATTCTACCATGATGAGTTTAAGATGTTCACATATATCATTTTAGGAGTAGTATTACATCCATTAATGTCTAGGTTGGATAGTTTTCCTTATTGTATACCCCATGAGCTAGCCCATCTCTTTCTATCCATTGAAGGAGATTTATACCAAATCAGTTATCCCTCTCATTTATTTTCCTTTTCAAATGATCTAGCTACCTCTTTACATTATGTTGAAAGAGATCCATGCTCAACCAAGCTATCAATATCGTTTCTTCCTAAATGAGCTAGCTTACTCCATCCCATTTTTTGAATGAGAACACCCCAACCTCCTCACCTTACATAGGTCTATCAATGTAGGTGGAGTGGGTGTTTTATGAGAAGTTAGTTAAAATCCTACTTAAGTGAACTCATCTACCATGGTTTTCTTATACAATATAATTTGAATCCAAACTAGAAATCCCTTTCCCCATGATGCTAAACACCACAAGAAATATTTGTGAGAACACATACTCACCTTAACCAATTTCACCATTAATTAAGTAGAGATCATAGGTCTATTAAGTTTGGTTCTCTCTCTTAGATCACTTTTCATTGTTCAAGATGAAAGGTACCCATATAACCCACGGTGATATAAGTTCCAGTTCTACATTTCTCATTAAAGGATGTCAACCAAGGATGACTATGTCTTAAATACATTGCATCCATTAGTCACCACAAATACCTTTGGAGTTATTACTTTTAATGGTAAGTTTCATTAAGGAAGTTCAAATTTCCCAAACCAGTTGATATAAATTTTACACATGTTAAACTAGAAGCTACCCCTTTATTGCCTAAGAGAGCATTAACAATCATTCAGAAAAACTCTTTTCCAGAAATGTAGAAGCAAAAACCATCCATAATTACATACCAATTCTCATGGAAGTTAACACATCAATAACCACATAAACATCTTTCCAACAATAAAATATTAACTTATTAAAAAATGATAAACAATAGCTTAACATATTTCCATTTCAATTTTGGTATAACTAGATGTCTTCAAAATCACATACAATCTATTACATTCATTCTTTCCCACCAATGATGTGAAGTCTATCAATGTCTAACAAGTTACAACATTCTTCCCAAATATTGACCACAAGACTTTCCAGAGAACATAATAGATCTTTAATAAACATAGTAAAAGACAACAATAAAATACCTTCACAAAACTTAGAAATAAACTCAGAACTTTCTTTCCACTTGCACTACTTGCAACCACCTTGCCAGTTCTCCACTTTGGTCCCTACATCACAATTTGTGTGAGGCATTTTTTCTATAGAAACACTTATAAACAAATCTATCACCTACCAAGTTTATAAATAATTATGATCTCAATTATATGAGAGATATACTTTGCCTTTTCTTTTAGTAAGGCTCAAGATTGATAATTCCACAATATCACATCTATGTTCATCAATGTTTCCTTTCATCTAATAAAATAGTTTCTTTCTCTAATCTACTCTTATCCAATACCATGTTGGTATAAATACTCTATTGTACATTTTTTATAATATTTATTCCTCTAAAAAATTAAACCATTTCCAGATTCTTCATATTGCACTTCCTACAAAACATAAATTTACCTTTAATAATTCAAAACACATCCAACATCAAGAAATACATTCGCACAATGTTATCTTAGAGTGCAAAGCAAAAGCTAAACTATTTTTTAATATCAAGCACAAATATATTATAATGTTCATAATAAAATAAAAATCCAATCAGCCCAACCAAATTAAATTGGACAAACACCATATTATCACTTTTCCCTGCAATACAACTCTCAGGTCAGTGAGACATCTTTCTAGGATAGTGCTCAACATAACGTCATTATAGTAATGTTTCCAAGAACCAAGTCTATCAAAGTAACACCTGGGAATTGTTCTTGATTAACCATACCTCCTTAGCTATGTCCTTTCCTTTATAAAAATATTATAAACTATAGCAACAGGGTATAAAATGATCCTCTATCTAGCAATACTGCTATCATTCACACATGAAGTATACATAGTCAAGTAAATGAATGTAAGCTATCCATATCACTGATACTGCTAGTGCAATCATTTATTTCTTATCGTAGGAGTCATATAAAATAATATCCATTTGTTGATGCTTACCATCCAAGCCTTTAGAATATAATAGTATCTACGGGATCCCCGAAAGAAAACCCCAAGCCTAAAATTTAAATATAATAATAATCTCATATCATGACTATGGTGGAACTATGATGTATTTAGCTAAGAGATATTTAAGAAGAAACAATCAACAAACCCATAGCTTCTATCTAACACAAATTTTCATGGGTTCCTTTCTAAAATTAAGTTCAATAATGAATTTAAAATGTCTAAGTTTCTTGATGATACAAAAGAACCTCAGTAACACTTACTTGAAGAATACGATGAGAAAAATCCAATGAAACTAAAACCTACAACTTCCTTCACCTATCTTCTCCTCTTCCTTTCACTCATCCTGATCACCTAAAATCACTCTATTATTTCTTTCTTTCCTTACCTCCAAACTTCCTCAGGCACTATGCTTTTATTCCCTCCATCATTCGACTTCCCAGTGCAATCATGAAATAACAGGCAATAGAAAATGATATTGCTCACACGTCCCCTATTATTCAGAGTGCATGGGTAAGCAAGCAATCCACCAAACAAGAAAGCACTAAGCCATGACATAAGCAAGAAGCATTTTATCTTAAATTTGTTGCGGTTATGATTTCTCAAAAATTCAACCTTAACATCATTCAACAAGGACTATAGTTTCACTTCTAATTAATATAGCACCGTAGGATGTAAAGCACATATAGTTTATATATAGTTCCATATATATATATATATATATATATATATATATATATATATATGTGGATGCCTTGTTAACAAGCAATACACAACAAATAATCTTAAAATAAACCCAAATTACCAAATAATACACTTATTATTAATGTTCTTCTTGTTTTCAATCAAACAACACAAGTTGAGGTAGATATGGAGAGTAGCAGGTGTGACTCAAGAAGGAATCAAGGATTTCAAAATTTAGGAAGCGAGAAGGCCAAAAGTCATTTTTCTAGAAACCAAGATGATGCAGGTGAGGATCTAGATGCAGGTAAACAATATGAGGTTGGTCAGATAAAAAATGACAAAGCCCCTGATCAAATTGAGGGACTTTGGGGAGATGAACCTCCCGATAAAGAACCTGACAAGGAGGCCCACCCTACCGTTGTTGAGGGTCCCCGCCCAACAAAATTCCTTTGCTGAGGCTCTCAAGGGTACAAGGAACAAATCCATTGATAATTCCTCAAACCTCATTCCTGAAGGAATTAAACTACTTGTCCCTGAAAGTAGGATGGCAGATTATTTGGCTGTGGAGAACTTCTCCCTGATCAAAAAATTCATAGGAGGAAGACCTGATATTGAAACAATCAAAAAATGGGCCTTCTCCAAATGGAAAACGCTAGGCAACATGGAGATTTTGGCTTGCACCAGGGGGTTCTTTGTAGTCCATCTCAGAAATCATGATGATGCTAGTCACATCTTGATCGGAGGGCCATGGTTCCTAGGATGGTGAAGTCTCTTTCTCAAAAAATGGGTAGAGGATTTTGATCCAGAAACCCAGAGCATTAACTATGCATCTATATGGGTTTGACTGCCAAACCTACCTTTCCAGTTTTGGCATGAGGATATCCTTAAAGGCATTGCAAGAATTTTTGGAGACCTCATTGCTATTGATCATGCAACCCTAGCCCGGTCTAGGTTGACCCATGCCAGGATTTGCGTGAATGCAAATTTGGATTCTGAGTTACCCACTTTTATTGAATTGGGATATGGTTCTTACCTAAGATGCCAAGTTGTAGAGTATGAAAACAAGCCTACCTTCTGTGTGGAGTGCCACACCCAAGGTCATCTCAAAATTCAATACCCAAATCTAAAGCAATAGATTATAGGGAAGAAAAATGCAGACTTTCGAGGTGCCAACAGAAGCCAAGGCAATAGACACCCACTACAAAAAGGGTTCTTCAGACAAATCAAGAATAGCCAATAGAATCCCATCAAAGGAAATGGGTCTCAACAACTAGGGATGAACAAATATTTGCAGTCTCCTCAGAACAAAGGAAAGCAAATCATCAACTCTTTAGACAAGGAAAATGTATGCTCTCCTTTCACTGACATTAATAAATTTTAGATCCTGGAAGATGAATCACTTTTTCAAGAAGAGGACAGAGAAGAAGATTTAGGCCCTGTTGATGCCCTTCCTAATAGTTTAGATTCCCCCACAAGATCAGGGCCATCCCATATTCCTCTAGAGTATCCTCTGGCTTCACCTAAGGAAGGAAGGCAAAGCCCCTTAAGAGATCAGTCAAGATCTGAAATCACTAGCCCTGCTAAAAACCAAACCAAAAGTAGATGTTCTAGCCCTATCTTAGAATAGTTAGTTCCATACAAACCTATCACTGAAAAAACTACTCAATACAAATTCAGTCCCAAGCAGATGCGAAGCACAATGAAATCACCAATAGACTATGGAAGTGACAAGAAAAGAGGAAGAACCTCAGCTATTGAATAGTGGAAAAAGGGAGTCAAGGAAGACATAGCTAATGGCATCCAAAAAATTCTATTTCCTTCAGTTATCAGTCAACTCAAAGATGATAACAAAAACACCAAACCTCCCCAACCTCAAGGAAAGGGGGGCAAGAAAAATTCCAAGCATTCCAAATGAAGATCCTCTCATGGAATGTGAGAGGTCTTAATGGCCTAACTAAATAGAGAGTAGTTAGTTCATTAAGAAGAGAGCTCAAACCCACAATTTTCATAATGCAAGAAACAAAACTTGATGAATGTACATCCATCAGAATAGCAAAGAAGGTTTGGAAAAAAGTGAAGTAGCTTTTAGCTAGGCAAGAGGAGCGTCAGGAGGCCTAATGTGCTTATGGGATCCTAGGAAATTGGAAGGAAGAGTTTTACAATTGACTGACAGAATCATCAGTGTCCTATTTCATGATAGAGATAATAATTCTTCATGGATCCTTTCAAATGTTTATGCACCAAATTCTTTGCCAGGAAGAACCTTGCTATGGGAGACTTTAAGCAGCATTAAATAGGCCTTTCATAACATTCCTTGGATAGTAGCAGGGGATTTCAACACACCCCTCTACCCATCGGACAAAAAGGGAGGATCAGGTCTACCAATCAGAAGCATGGAAGAGTTCAACGATTTTGTAGATGCAAACAATCTCATGGATGTTAAACTTAAGGATGCCAGATACACTTGGAGCAACAGAATATTGGGTAATCAACTCATTCAGGTCAAACTGGATAGATTTTTCCTCTCACAGGAAGCTATTCAAATCTTCGGAGATGCCAGCCTCCACTCCTTACCCAAGATAGGATCTGATCACAACCCACTCTTGCTAGAAATGGAGACTGCACAATATTTCAAGAGGCCTTTCAGATTTGAAGCCATGTGGATTCATCATCCTGACCTCAGAGATAGAATATCCCAGTGGTGGCATCAAGTAGGACAAGGAAATCCATCATCCAGACTGACTCAAAAACTCAGACATGTTAAAGAAAACCTCAAAGTATGGAACAAGGAAATTTTTGGGAATATTTTCAAGAATAAGCAAGCAATTTTTGATAGATTAGCAATCATAGAGGGCAGAATTTCAGAATGGATAGAATGATGAGCAAATCAGGATAGAAGAAAGAAACACCCTTGCAGAATATCACAATATCCTTGCCTATGAGGAAACCTTTTGGAGGCAAAAGTTAAGAGCTTTATGGCTCAAATAGGGGGATGCCAATACCAAATTCTTCCATGCATAAACTCTAAGAAATAGAAGCAATAATAGAATCAAAGAGCTAGTGAGAGGGGATGGTTCTTCCACATATGACATCACTGAGATAAGGTCAGAAGTCATTTCTTATTTTAGCACCCTTCTTGGTGAATGTAATCCTGGTTCTTCTTTGGCAAAATAATCCATGCTCCACCACATTCCTCACTCTATCCCGGATGAAGTCAACTTCAAATTGATAGCCCCTTTCACTGATGAAGAAATTAGAGATGCCCTTTTCTCCATGAACCCTGATAAGGCTCCTGGTCCTGATGGCTTCCCTCCTCGTTTCTTCCAAAATTTTTGGGATATAGTTGGGCAAGACATTTGCTCTGCCATTAAGGAATTCCAATCTTCTAAGGTTATCCTGCAAAGTCATAATTCCACTTTCTTAGCCCTTATCCCAAAAGGCCTTGTTTCCAAATCCATGACTGATTTTAGACCTGTAAGCCTTTGCAATGTGTCCTATAAAATTTTAACCAAAGCCATTGCTAATAGGATGAAATAATTCCTACCCAATATCATCGATCCTTGCCAAGGAAGTTCTGTTCAGGGAAGATCCATTCTTGATGGTGTCATAACCATTCATGAGGCCTTACATTCCATTTCTCAAACCAAGGAACCTACCTTTGCCCTCAAGCTTGACATGAACAAAGCCTATGATCGCATCAGTTGGGACTTCCTTATTGCAATCCTCCTCAAGTTTGGTTTTCATCCTGACTGGGTGAATTTGATCAAAGGATGCATTGTCAAACCTTGGTTCTCTATCATCATCAATGGGTCTATCACAGGATACTTTCAGAGTAAAAGGGGTTTGAGATAGGGAGATCCCATCTCTCCTCTACTATTCATCATAGTTGTTGAAGCTCTTGGAAGGACCATAAAGGTTGCTTGTAGGACATGCCTCATATCAGGATTAAGAGCAACATCCCAGACAAATCCTATCACTCATCAACAATTTGTGGATGACACTCTCATTTCTACTTTTGCCTCAATTTTTGAAGCCAAGGTAATCAAATATATTTTGCTTTTATATGAAGAAGCAGTAGGTCAAAAAGTGAATTTTAACAAAAGCAAATTATATTTCTTTAATACCCCAATTCAAAGGTAAAACAAAATAGCCAGAATTCTAGAATGTTCTGTGGCCTCCCTTCCTTCAACCTATCTAGGCCTACCTTTATTTACTGGTAATCCTTCAGATTCAATGTGGAACAATGTCATAGAGAGGATCCAAAAAAAATTGGTAGGGTGGAAAGGAAACCTCCTATCCCAAGCAGCAAAAGCTACACTCACCATGGCCTACCTCCAAAGCATCCCTGTATACTTCATGTCTATCTTTAAAGCACCAGCTCTCGTTCACCATAGAATAGAGAAAATCCAAAAAAAATCCTTTGGTTCTAGGATAGAAAACAAACAACGCATTCATCTTGTTGCTTGGGACAAAGTCTACAAGCCCAAGGATAAAGGAGGAATAGGCCTAAGGAGGATTCATCTTCTCAACTTAGCTCTCATGGCTAAACAAGCTTGGTGCTTAATGACTGATGCAAGTGAATGGATAACAATAGTCAAGAGGAAATACCTACAAAGGACATATTTCCTAAATGAGCTAGCTCCAACTAGAGGATCTACCTTCTGGAAATCTATTCTGAACACCAGGAAGGTTCTAGAAAAGGGCCTAAGGTGGAAGCTAGGGGATGGTAGCAGCATTGATTTTTGGAAGGACAAATGGATTAGAGGAGACCCTCTCATTGAGGATCCTAATCTATCCAGATTGAAAGAATTTACTGATGTTAATTTGGGCCAAAGAGTTGTTGATTTTCTTAGTATGGTTGACAATAGGAAAATATGGAAGCCCATCAGGAGCAACTCCCACCCAGCAGAATCCTATGCTTTGGAATATTTACTGAATCTTACCATTATTCCTTCTGGTAACCCTAAGGATCAATTATTCTGGGAACCCACTGAGAGTGGAGATTTTTCTATCAAGACTACTTACCAACTTCTTCTGAATCTCGAGGAGCCTTCATTCCCTCACCAACTTGTGTGGCCCAAAATCCTTGTTCCCAAAATCTCCTTTTTCTCCTGGCTTGTCTTTCAAAGAAAAATTTTGACGATTGACAATCTGCTCAAGAGAGGTATCATTCTCCCCAATAGGTGCTACTTGTGTTTGTCAGACTGGGAATCCATCCATCACCTTTTCCTCACCTATCCCTTCTCCATGACCATCCTCAATAGACTTTTCCAAACATTCCTTATCCTGTGGGCCAAGCCTAATTCCATTATCAATATTTTCTTCCAATGGCCCACACCCTTTCACAACCCATGCCTGAAATACCTTTGGACCACCTGCCTCCATAACTTCCTATGGTAAATCTGGCTTGAGAGGAATCATAGAGTTTTTTCCAATATCAAATCAAATCCTACCTCGATCACCAACAAAATTCTCTACTATGCTAAGGAAAATACTCTTCTCATACCTCCCTCCTCATGACCTATCTCTAGATTTGAGATTTCCTTAGGGAGATCCCTGAACCTGCCCTTGGAGGAAAGACCAAACAATCCTCAAGCTAACAATAAAGCAATTTCTAAGTGGACTCCTCCACCAAGGGGTTGGTACAAATTAAATTTTGATGGAGTAGCTAAAGGTAATCCTAGAATTACAGGAGTAGGGGGCATCCTCAGAGACCACAATGGGAAAGTCATCTTTACCTTTGTAGAGCATTTAGGATTATAGACCAACAATGTTGTAGAAGCAAAAGCTATGTGGCAAGGCCTTGATCTGGAAAAAAATTATCCTGGAAAGATCATCGTTGAGGGAGACTCGATGAACATCATCAACTACCTAAGAAAAAATAAGAGGCCATCTTGGAGGGTTGAAGATTGTATCAAGGAAGCAAGGATCCTTAGCCTCAGCCATTTGGAGACCATATTTCAACACACTTTTAGGGAATGTAATAAGGCTATAGATATCCTAGCTAATCAAGGAGTCAAAGCTAATAGGTTGATCACATGGATGGATGACCTTCCCCAAGAGGTCAAAAGCATTGTGGCCCAAGAAATTGTTCAAAATGTTTGAGTTTGATCATTTGGCATTTTGGTGTTTAGCACCATCTCTCAGCTTTCAGGTTTGTCTGATCACTCAGGCTGATAGGCCCCATCCTCGATGCACCATTTTGGGTAACTTCAACATCTATTACCAAGATAGCAGTAAGGGTGGGGAACCCAACCGAGTCATATTAGCTTTCAAAGTCCTGACCATCACCATTGATCACTTTACACAAGGTCAAGGATTTTTCTTGGGCCAAGGCAATGCTGATAACACTACGACTCCCAAGGAAGGGAGGTTTTTCCTTGTTTGCCACATTACAGGTCAGGGCTTTTTCATTGGATGAGGTGATGTTGGTAATGCTACGACTCCCAAGGTGACCTTTTGGCTTCCCACATCCAACCATAATTTCATTAGTTGGCTCATGTGTGACTAGCATAGATGGATTAGTATTGAAAATCTAAATTTCCCTCCCAATGCTATAAGTGATGTGTCCTCGTGTGAGTTTTTTGAGTGGTGGTGCCTTGAAAATCAAAACTTCCCTATGGAAAATCTGAAGAAAGGTGAGGAGCCCAAAATTGATAAGGGAAACATTCAAAAAAACTTCTAGAAGACTCGGGCTCCAGTTCAAATAGGTGAACCTCCCGAGTGTCCTAACCTTGTTAACGACCATAGAAGTATCTTTCCCTCTGCCTGTTTCCTAAATCCATCTGTTACTCTCCTCGACCTAGAATTCTTGCCCAAGATGAGCTTTGTGGAGCCAAGCCATGCAGATTGGGATCCACTTGTTGAGCGTATTCTGAAAGAGAGGGGGTTTATCCCATTTTTTAGGAAATTCTTTGGTGATGAGCTCGATATCACCATGGCTATCCTGGAGACCTAGGAGAATGACAAAGTCACTATTTGAGGGAGAGAATTCCTAATTGACATACATCTCCTCTCCACTATTACTGGGCAACTAGTGAAAGGGAGGTCGATCCACAGAGAAAAGCATAATTGGGAGGTGGAATTGAAGGAGTTTAAGGACAATGACAAAATCTTCAAGGAGGCAAAACAAGGACTGCATCGAAAAAACCTCCCCACCCCCTAGAATGATGTAATGAAGCTTGTGATGGATTTTATTACCATGGATGATCTAGAGAAGGTACTCTATAGCTTTCATTTTTCTTTTGTCAATCACTTCAGGGATGTTAACCCCATTAGCATTCCCCATTTCCTTTTCAATTCCATTAGTTATACGATAGGGGCCTACAGAAAGAAAAAAAGCATTGACCTCCCATCTCACCAAGGGCTTTACAAGATCATATATAACCATATCCTAAGTCACAGCCCTCAGGTCAATCCCACCCCTTCTAAAAGCAAACCCAACCCTCTTGGAAAATTGAGTGCTCCTTTTCCTGCTTCCCCATCCTTGGGTGCCAAGAAAAGAAAGGTGATAGAGGTGGTCCATGAGCTGAGGCTAAAGAAGAATATCAAATTTGAAAAATTTGAAGGTCCCACTAGGAAATCATCTCATCTGAAGGAACAACTCACCCAGGGAAAATAGAATATTATTGACATAAAGGATGATGACAAGGAAGATGATGTTGTTACCAACAACTTGAAGAGGTTCATCATTTCAACAACCACAAACATGATGAATTCCATGGTGAATTCCATTACTGAACTCAGGGAAGCCCTATATTTGTTGTTCTACAATGAGCAATTTCCAGGTCAAGAGGACTCCAAGGAGGACGAGGCCAATTCCGAGGATGAGGTCAAGGAAGAGATGAAATATGAGGACAAGGAGGGTGGCAAGGATGCATCCTCATCTCCCCTTTTGTTTCTAGGCTATCTTGACTATGATTAGGGTTGCATCCACTTTTTTTGTTTTAGTGTCTCTTTGCTAGGGGTTGCATCCCCCGTTAGATCCTTTTTTGACGTCTTTCAGTAGTTCCTTGTTGTTTTTGTAAATAGGTTTTGGGGTCCTCCTCTAAAACCCGGATATTAATGAAATTTCCTAACCTATCAAAAAAAATAAAACAACACAAGTTAGCATTTATCTCTATGAGCCTATTTACTTGGTATTATTTCCTTTCTTTAGAATTTCCTTTAAACCAATATAATTTCTATAAAGGCTATAATAGTTGAATACTTAACTATTAAAATAAATTATTAGCTATAAAGCTTCATCCTAACTCAATATACTTGTTCAAGCAAGTCATAAAAATAGCTCCTCCATCCTTAAATAGCACATTCCCATCCAAATCCATCACAAGGATAAGCTTGCCAAGTGAGGTTAATGATAGTAGGGGTAATAATTATCAATTTTCCTAGATCTAATACATTCATATAAAATTGGAAAATGCATAAGCATCATAATAGGATATATATAAACATTCCTAGATTTGTAAAACACTAGATAACATATGGTTGTGTCTTTTACACATTTAGTTTCTTTAACTGAAAATAATTCTAGTTGATTTTCTTGCACCAAAAACTTTGATCTAGGGATTATGTTTCCTATCCATTTAACAATCCTTTCATAACACCATAAAATTTGGTAAGGGGATTATATTTTATATCCTTCTAAAAATCTTTTTCTAACACTATTATAGTTTATGAAGATTTACTATAGACAAATCCTTGAATAGAATTCAACCATGCAATTTTATAGATAATCTCAAAATTACATAAGAAAATATCTTAGATCCTAATTAATCATACATAAATATATTCAATTGTGCATACAATACATAAATAGATAAGCAAACCAAAAGTCCTAGAACTCACCTTAAGGCTAAGACTCATAAACTATGAAAATAATGTATAGTTACAAATTATCAACTCTAAAAAATTTAATAACACAAGCATTAATTTCCTCTTTGTTAGATTCAATCGTCACTAAAGGATATAATTGCTTTTGAGGTATTTACTCAACCTATGGATAGCATAGCTAATCCATGATCCACTTTGGATTTGACCCCTCATTCCAAGAGAGATACTATAACTTTGGATTAGATTAAATCTAATGGGATTCCCATACAATCCCATCACTCTAGACTCTCATCTTAGAATATAGAGTATATAAAATCACTTAGATATACATAATTAAAATAAGATTATCCTTTGTAAATCTATGACCATATTATAGATAAAATCAATATTAAGGGTAAGCCAATATATTTTTTTTTATAGGTAAGAGGGTTTTGAAAGGACCCTAAACCTTTTACAATTTAGATGTAAAAAATGGTGGAAACCCCACCATAGAAAAGAAGGAAACCATCCTTGAAATAAAAACCAAGCACAGATTCAGTAGACCATAGGATAGAACCAAAAGGAATTCATCTCTAAACATGAATGTGGTAAGGATAACTTCAACAGATCAACAAACAAAACTTGGAGGATATCCTAGACTTACACAGGTAAAATCTAAGATACGTATATGAATCCAAAGGGAACACAACCCACACAAATAACCTTGAATAAATGAGATAAAAAGAACTAGGTAAAAATAGACAAACCTATTCATAGGCCACCACCTCAATATTTAGGATTATCCTATTTAAAAGCTTCAGTGGTAGTATCATCTCAGCTCCCTAGGTGTTGCCTTCATTCATAGTGGCAATAATTTTACTAGCTTGGAGGAGCATGGAGGAAGCCAAAATCAAGAGCTCGATCATACAAAACCAAGGTTTATTCTTCTTTGGAGGTTTCTAAAAGTTTGTAGAGTGATTCTGTGTGGATATCCCTTCAGATTTGATTTTTTTAGCTTTAAAAAGATTCATATCAAGGGCATAGTATGATAGGTCCATCTCCATTTTTTTGACCTTGGATCCCAAAGATCCCCTTCTATATTTTAACCAAAGAGGGGGTGTAGGCCGAAGTGACCTTACCCTTAGTGTCACGATTGGAATCACTCTTTGAGTTGTCACCGAGGATAGATGGAATAGGGACACCCACTTCCTAGCTTCCAATAACCATGAGGGTAGCTCTGTCTGCCTCCTTCTACACATGTCGATATAGTAGAATATGGAGCCCTTGATGCTTAGGATGAGTGGAAGACCCATCACTAATATTGTCAATAAAAATCTCAATTAACAAAAATAGGTATTCTGGTATATTGATGTCCTTCACCAAATGCATTTGGTTTAGGAAGACCATGTGGAAGCTCCACAGAGGTACATTGATGTTGTCCATCATGAAATACTCTATTTTAGGAACCATGACTCTGTTCCAGGGAATAGGAAGACCCTTCTACATAATGCATCCTTTCTCTCTGTCAAGATGTTTTCCTTTGTCCCAAAAATGAATGAACTCACTATCCAGAGTATGCTTGTTCCTATGGAAATTATCACCATCAATGGATAATTCAAAAACTTTAGCAATTAAGTGAATGCTCACCTTGAACTTGAGGCCCTTGATAACCACTTGTCATTTGTCCTAGGAAGTGATAAACTCATCAAAAAGGGCTGGATCGCTACCATGAAACTTTTGGATGAAAGGCATCATCTATAAAAGAGTCAAAAACTCTTCGACCAGGGCATTGACATACAAAGATATGGGCTCAAGTAGTGCCATGGTGAAATTATTTACTTGGTCAAGGTTCCACTTATCCCACCACTCAAAATGAAATAGCTTCACCTACAAAGGCTTCACTCTCATACCACAGGGCATTAAATCAGATGACCGAAGAATAGTGTCAAGGTGGGTATTTATGGCTACCTAGGTAGGTAAGGCAAAATCTTCCCAATCATGCATGTTGCTGATGAAGGATGGTCATTGATCACTGAACATGATTCTGATGGGTATTGGAATGATCACTCCAATTATGCTAATCTTGAGGTGGCTAATAGGATTCAAATATTGTTTGGATAAGTACTACAAATTGAAAGAAGAGTTGGCACAAGAGGATGTGTCCCACCTTGGGAAGTGATTTAACCCAAGAATGTAAACTGACAAAATACCTTTTCCATGAGCCCACATCACAAAGAATGAACTACACCACATGGAGATTTGATGACCAATGTAGATGTTGCTGATAGATTTTCTATGCCACCTATGGGAATGATTCACATGAAGAACACTTGCAAAGAAGGTGCCTGATCTGGGTGCCCACATCATAAGGATCTTATCACACCACATGAAAGCATGCCCAATGTGGATGCTACATTCGCCATGGATTCTAGAGCAAGAAATCAAGTAAATCTCCACTGATGATTATGATGAAATCCTTTTGACTGGTTGTAAAAATTATGAAGATTACAAGGGTTTCCCATCACAGGAGAGAGCTAATTCTAGATATTGTACCGTATGAGGTGGAAAAGAGCTTTGCTATTCTTGGAATGACACCTAGTTAAAGACACCTACTCGAGCTAGTTAGAGGAAAGTTAATTCATCCTCATTTCAATAAATGAAAATTCTTTGTGGAAAGTGGTCAAACCAAACTTGAAGATTATCCTTGGAAAGCACTAGGTTTACCATGGTGTCCGTCGCTTTGTTGCCTTCCCAATAGGTATGCTAAATAATCACATTCTCATATTTTCCTAACAATCTCCTAGAATCTTCAACCATGTTAGTAATGTTCCTAGTGGAAGGAATTAAAGTTGATTTGATGGTGTTTATGATGTTAAGGAAATCACCCTCAACAATTATATTTCTAAAGTGATCATTGAGAATGGAGAGACCTTGATGCAGCATATGCCCTTCCACCATGTGGCTTATTTAAACACCAATATTTTTAGTATAGACTAGGATGACTTTGCCAATGTCATCTATAACAATTTCTCTGCAATCGACTATGCCCGGGTTTCCTTTGGTGGTTCCATAAAAATTGAGTTTGATCCACCCTATATGAGGAGGAATCCACATCATGATAGAATGGTCCTGGGAGGACACACATAGATGAAAACTATCTTCAAAAAGGTTTAAATAGGCAAAGAGAGTGGATTCAAGACCACCTCTAGGGAATTCATCAAAGGGAACAAGGTCGGCATTTTCAGTGGTAGAGCAAAGGATTCATAGAAGAATAGAAATAGAGTCAAAATAAGAGCCTTTAAAAATTCTATTGTTCCTTTTAAACCAAATGTGCCACAAGAAATGTGGATGATAGAAGGACCAAAGAGAGCTCAGGTGAGGATGGCAAAAGGGCTTAGGCAATTTTTTGAAAATATCACAAATGAATTTAGGTTGGGCCCAGGTCATGTTGAAATATGTAAAGATAGAGTACAAAATAGAAGATGAGAAGGGGTATGCGAAGAATAGGTGGAAGATCGACTCCCAATTCTTGGAGCAGAGGACACAATGGTTGGAAAGAAAAATACCTCTAGAGATGATATTTTCAATCATCATAACTCTATTATGAAAGATAAGCCAAGAGAAAAAGGTAATTTTTGGAACAAGGTGTTTCAAAAAAATGAGATTCATAGGGAAGTTGAGAGGACACGTGTCATTCTGAATGTGATATCCAGATCAAATAGCAAAAATACCATCCTCAAAAGTATTCTAGAAGGGATATTCCAAATAAGGAATTCTTGGAATGATTATGATTCTAAGAACCATTAACAGGAGCTTAGCCACAAAAATTTGTTCACCATAAAGGCCTTCCAGAGGGATCACCTTCCATGACCTGAACTGAAATGGTCCTGTATCAATAAAATTTGAAACCATCATCCCAAAAAGGTGATCAGTAACCTCTTTGATAGTAGAAAAGAAAGGAATAGTGATTAATGGTTTTGCTTTTAACCATGGGTCTTTCCAAAAGCAAATTGAGCAACCATTTTTGAGTCTCCATCTGAGACCTTTTTTAAGAACGTGCCTAGTTTTGACCATGGAGTTCCAGAATAGGGAGCCATCGGGAAGAGGTCCTTCATCAAGGAAGGAATTTCTCTATAAATATTTGCTTTGGATAGTTTCAACGCATAATGACTTGACATTGGAAAGGATTCTCCATCCTTGTTTGAAAATGAGTTCTAGGTTCATTTTACCTATCATTTTGAATTCAAGCCCACATTATTTCTTAATTGAGCAAACTTGGTTCCAATCCACTAGGTGAATTTTGTTTCTGCTTTTGGATTCAGACCTGAGAAACCTTTTTTGGATTTGCTCAATCTTCTACTATATGGAAACCAAATATTTGAAAATGGACATAAAGTAAATATGATTGCTCTGAAGTTAAGTTTGGACCAAGGTGGCTTTTGCCGCTTGGTTGAGGAGGGATATTTTCCATCCTACTAGTTTCTTAGAAATTCTTTTAATGAAAATGTTCCATAAGTTTTCAGAGGGTCTATGGGCTAGAAGAGGAAGGTCTAGGTAGGTGGAAGGTAATTTTAAATTGGTGCAGCCTAGGATTCTTGCTATCTTGCATTGTTTGTGAATGGGAGTGTTGATGAAAAAACTTTGCTTTTCTATAAATTGACCTTTTGTCCTGTTGATTCCTCATATAATTTCAAGATTTTTTTAATGATTTTAGATTCAAGAATAGAAGAAAGATTAGTTAGAATGGTATCATCAACAAACTATCGGTAAGTGATAGGTTGAATGGTGGAGAAAGCCTTAATGCCTAAAATGGCTCCCATAGAGCACACAATTTTAAGAGATCTGCCTAAATATTTAGCAAGAATAATAAATAGAAATGGGGAAAGGGGGTCAACCCAATGCAACCCTCTAAAAATTTTAAAATATCCTAGAGTAGATCCATTTATAATGATCGAGAACCAAATAGAGGAGAGGTACTCTTTTATGAGGGAGATCTATTCAGCATGAAACAAAAATAATGAGAGGATAATGAAGAGGAAGTTCCATGAGATCCCATCAAAGAATTTGTTCATATCAAGCTTAAAAATAAGACCTGCTCTTTTGCTTTTTGAAAATGAATGAATAAGCTCATGGATAGTGATCACTCCATCAGTGATGAGTCTGCTCTTCATTGAGCTACCTTATTAGGGATCAATGATAATGAGAAGGATTCCTTTTATTTTTTTAGCCATAGCCTTGGTAATGATCTTATAAATGACATTGCATAGATTGATGGGTCTGTAATTAGACGTGGACCAATAAATATGAGACTTGGGAATAAGATCTATGAATGTGGAATTGATATATTTAGGTATATATTTACATCTTTGAAACTCCTAGATAGCTGTGGTTAAATTGGAACCAATGATATCCCAAAATTGTTAGAAAAATATAGGAGGGAAGCCATCTGTCCTCTGGGCTTTATCAGGGCCCATAGAGAAAATTGCCTCCCTAATTTCATCTTAGGATATTACTTCAAGAATTTTGGTGTTGCACTCTGGAGAGATAGCATAGGGAATGTTTTGGATGATAACATTCAATGCATGATCAAAGAAAGGAGGATAGGGGCCTAGGACATATTCAAAGAAAAACTAGCTTTGAATCTGATCTCAAAGATGTTATTGATGGAGGTTCCATCTCTTTTAATTATATCTCTAATTATACTGGAGCTTCTATGCCTCAAAGTCGAAGTGTGAAAGAACTTGGTGTTGGAATCACCCTCTATCAACCACAAAGCTCTCAATTTTTGCCTCCAAAATATTTCTTCCTTAGCAAGGATGTTGTGAAATTTTGAGAGGAGGTATTTTTCTCTAGATCTGTCTTTCGAGGTTGAAACTCCAACCATATCATTGTACTCAATTATTTTGAGCTGGTTGATGATGCATTCCTTAGATTCAAATATTTTTCTAAACTCTTTTTTTTCTAGATCCTTAAATCATCTTTGATCAACCTTAATTTTTTGGAGATCTAGGAAATACATGGTCCAAAGAAATTCTTATTCAACCATTTTGTAATTTTTGTTCTTAGCCCTGGATGTTTTAGCTAGATGGATTCAAACCAAAAGGTATTTTTGAATGAAGAAGCTGGTCTAAGTCCCTCGAACACCAAAGGTTTGTGGTCTGAATCAATTCTAGGACAAGAATGCAGGATAGAATCACCAAATAGGTGGATGGCTTCTTTGGATAAAATAAATCTATTCAAACATAGTTGAATTAGTTGACTTATGATACTTCAATTTATCCACTTGAATCTAGAAACTGTTAGTTGGACGTCCATGAGCTCATTATTGTGAATGACGTTGGTGAAATTCTCAAAACAATTGGGAGTTGTAGGAGTGCCCTCTTTTTTATCAAAAGGATACAAAGGAGTGTTGAAGTCTCCCACAAACATCCAAGATTCATTCTAGAAGATAGTACTCATTTTAATGAGAGTGTTCCATAATGAAAGCCTTCCTTAAGGAGTGTTAGGAGCATAAATATTGAAAATAACCCAACTAACCTTAGAATCCTTACAAAATAAGAGAATGTTGGTGATTATGTTAGAAGAGGAGAGGAGTTTGCCTTCAATTTTGGAAGGATCCCAAAGGCATAGGAGCCCTCCAAAATCTCCATGAGATAGGTTGGCAATGAAATTGTAGTCTCTCCACATGGATTTGGAAATATTCAAGCAGCTTGCTTCCTTAAGCTTGGTTTCCTAGAGAAGAAATATTTTGGGTTTCTTGTCACTTATCATTGATGAAACTAATATTTTCTTGGGGAGACCATCAAGACCTCAGGAATTCCATGAAATAATATTCATTTGGAATATTTTGAAGAAGAATTCATCCCCCTTACTCTAAGTTTGAGATGGGGTGGTCTACCTTTTTTCTTGGAGTTATCAGGGGTGTTTGATATTGACTGGTCAACCCAAGAAGAGAGGATAGTGGATTGGAAGCCATTGGTAATATCTTCTTTGAATTCTTTTCTTCTGGTGTCTTGTATTGAGGGATGCTCATTATTTATTTTGATACCAATGTTAGTTGAGATCTTCTTTTGGTTTTTTGTGATGAGCTTGGGATAGCTCGAGGATCGTAGAGTAGAGGAACCTAGGGAAGAGATAGGGCTTGGCATAGATACCAAATCAAAGGATAGGGGAAGCTATGGGGGAAAGGAGGGCCCATATGTGGGAGGGGAATACTAGGTTGGGAACCACTAGGGGTTTGAGAGGAGGGATAGAACCACCATCCTCAACTAGGGGGAGAGGGTTACAGAGGGTCAGCGCAAAGTAGGGAACTAGCAAAGGGCTAACAACCATGATTATAGAAGGGTCAGAGCATAGAGGAAGACCAAGGGGGTCAAGAGAGGGCTTAGAGGATGGGTTTATGGGAGCTACAAGTAAAGTGATAAAAGCTAAAGCAGGGGATAGGTCCTTGGGACTCTTTGCTAAGGAAGAAAAGGGGTTAGGGTTGGAAAAAAGAGAGCTGACTTGATTATAGGTATTAGTAGGAGAATGTTAGGCATTCATAAAAAATTATAGTCATTTCAAAGGAATTAACAATAATAGATATTCATAATGTTTTATTAATTAGTCCATGCTAATGCCATTTCCAATTGTTTATATTTGTTAATCATGTTCAGATGTATTTTAATTTGTTGTTATTGATCCCCTTGAGACTACTCTCCTCTCTTCTCACAATCTCTTTTCATGCAAATATTTGTACAAACTATTTTACAATAATGATTTTTAGATCTCCTTTCTCATGTTTCTTTTCCCACCTTCTTCTTTTCCTATTTCTTCAAAATTTCCACATAACTTTAGATGCATTTAATTTTCACTTCTACTTCCAACTATATTATTGTTTCGACTACCTAGTTTATTTTGGAAGATTTAACTAAATTTCTTTATTATAATATTTATTTATTTGATATATGTATGATTCTTACTATATTATTATTATTTTTTAATGCATAGCTCAGCTAATCATGCAAACACATGATACATGAACTTTTAAAGCAACCTATTTCAATTACAAACTTATCAATTTTTAATAGTAAGCAAATAATATAATATAGGGTTCAAGCACAATTAACCTAATATATGGGAATCTCCTCCAAACTCAAATTGCTACACCTAAAATCATATTATAAATGAATCCTTTCTTGTGGGGTTAGATTTAGAATAAGCCACATTATTAATTATATCCTTTCTAGTTTATTCAATTCACATCAAGCATTCTAGTAACACATTTCATTCCTAAATCCATTGAGAACCATCAAATCTATCATAGAATTCATATACAAAACTAAAAAACCATTTATTTTATTAATAATCATGTATCAAATAAGAAAGATCTTCCATTTATTTTATTAATAAGCATGTATATCATTTAATCAACCCAATTTACGACTATGATACTATCTCAAATAGATCCAATTGCTAGTAAAATATAATGCAAAAGGAGTCTCATTAAACAAATATTGAAATAAAAAGGAATCTAATCAAGTGAGGTGGAAGTAGGAACCATATTTCTTTATCCATTATTAAAATTTCTTCCCAAAAGTTACACAAACAAATGTGGGTAGTAGATATTTATCTCCTCTACATCTTCTGTAGTGACTGCGTGCTCACTGTATTGGTCCTACTCCGTCAATATCTAATCAATTTGTATCTTTATGATTTTCCTAGTCCTACTTATGATTTGCATCAATAATAACCTATATAATAGTAAAATATATAATATTTAAAGAATCAAATATATATCTTGTAAGCAAAGAAACATGGAAAATATTATGAATCCAAGATAGACTAGATGGTAATTTTTCTCTCAACGTAGTTGGAATTCGTGTAGTTATTCTATTGATATTGATATTTATTTAGGTTTTACATAATTGTATTTGCCTATTCTTCCATTTCATGAATAATTTCAAGACCAATAATTGTCAATCCTCTATCCTATCCCAACTCAATCGAGTCCTACAATTTTGTTCATATAAATCCTCATAGGGTGTCATACTTGTAGAAATATTGTAGCTATTGTTATAATAAAATTCCACTTGGTTGAGGTATTTATCCTATTAATATGATAATTCATCATTTATAACTATAGTATATCCTTTAAAATTTGTTTCACCCTCTCTATTTGCCTATTAATATTTAGGTGGTTAGTTGTGCTAAAGTTTTTTGGGTACCCAAAGCTTCTTGAAATATTTACCACAATTGGTAAGTAATCATTACTTATATCATTTATGACTTATTTTTTAAAATTTAGTGTGAAAACTATCTTAGATCAGGAGTATTGTATCCTATTGATAATGTCCACCATGCTATTATCCTTTCCCTTGATAAATAAGATCCCAAATCATACTCATAGCGTAAATACATCCATTGTACTTAATAAGCATTGAGGTTTGACTATGTGAATAGGCATCTCAAACTCCAATGGTCAACCTTAAGTTAAAAAAATTATTGTAAAAGATAGTTATCCATATGGTTAGGACATGAATAAGTGTTTCCAACTCCAAATCATGGATGGGGTATTTTATATCATTCTACTTAAGGTTTTTAGGAGTCATTCTATTTCCTATATTTTCTACATGAATATTCCTCCTAACCACTAAATGGATGTTTCAATGCAAACAATGCATGTATTATTTGGGTTAGGCATAAATAAAAAAGGAAAACTAGTCAATAGTCTTTCCAAATCCTAAAAGACCATTTTATGCTTCTTTGACCATACAAACTTATTCTCTTTTCACTCTAGGGTAGTGATAGATTTCTCAATATAGGAGATATTACTCATAAAATTTCTTGTCATATCCTATGCGACTCTTTAAAATCCTTATTTTTGGTACATTTATTGGGACTGAATACTTCATTATTAACCTGATATCTATTGTATCCATAAAAATTACTTTTCCAAAAATTACATGGTCTAAATATTGGATCTTTATATAGAAGAAAGAACATTTGGATAACTTGGTGTATAACTTCTACCACCAAAGGTATTTTCAAACTCACCTTAAATTCTATTCATCAAATATAGTGTCCAAGAAAACCATAATAAAATTATCTAGAACCTTGCTAAGCACATATTCATCAATCTCATGAATGGTTTTGGAATATTTTTCAAACTAAATAGAACCAACATGAACTCATAATTATCATAATAGATCTAAACATTTATCCTATGAATATCTAACTCCATGATTCTAAGCTAACGGTACCCTAATTGTAAATTGATCTTGCAAATTCAATTTCAACTAACATTACTAATATTGGAAAAATGATATGGTGCCTTTGATATTGAATTTGACCCCAGAAATAGCTCTATGGAAAGATCTAGTTGTCACACTGGTGGAGGTCCTCACAATTCATTTGAAAAGACATATATAAATTCTCATAAAGTGTGATGTGAGTATATGGTAGTATCCTAAGTCTTCTCCTCTTGGTTTCCCTAAAATTTAATGTCACACAATATACATTTATTCCTTATGCTTCTTTTTAATTGTATAGTAAAATCATAAAAATTGGCATTGTTTGATTCATACCATGAATAAAGATCTTCTTGCCTACCTTAGTAAGATATTACACCTCCTTAGATTATAAATCTACTTTGCATGATGATTTCATAATAATTATATACATAGGATGACATCATATGATCCTAACCATATCACTAGCAAGTATTTACAAGTGGATCACCCTTTGAAATTTATCTCAAAATTTACCATAATTTTTTGAATGCCTTTTCAAGATCCTAAATCCATAATTACCTATCCTAAAATATGACTTCTACTTTTCCAAATCATATTTTTCTACAAAATTAGCACTTATAATGGAAGATGTGGCTCTAGGACCTATAATAATAGTCATAGGCTAATAAAATATAATACATCTAGTACTTATGATGATGACATTATGATTAACCTAATAGTTATTGGCTATGGCAAAAACATGATGTAGTGGAGTTGCAATATTGTTTGCATAAGTGTTCTACTATTAGTTGAATTATCTAGTACTTTGGGGGTAGTCTCTAGTATAATGTATGCATCCACAGTAATATGATCTATAAAAGAGGCCAATGCTTGATGCAATTTAAGCCAACATAAATAAACATTTTTGTGGATTCTAAGAATAAAACTATTATATTTATTGAGGTGTTGATCAAGATATTAGAAGACTATATTATGTATTTCTTCATATTGGTCCACACCTACTAGGGTTTTTTATCTCTACATCAAATACTAAAAGTATCCCTATTATCTCTTTGGTTGATAGTGTGATAAATCATCTTACCTCTTCTATGGATGTTTTTGTGGTCACTATCAACTTAAGTACATTGAAGAATAACCTCATTGAAACTAAGGTCATCTCTAGCATGGGATTTAAAACCTATTAAATACCTAAATTTGATACTTAAAATTCTACTCCAATAGTACTTATGATATATCCACTACTATAAATATTATAATGTATATCTCCTACCATGTCAATAACTCACTTCTTTTGATTACTCAAGCTACAGTTGGATGTATGCCTGAATGGGAATAGTTGAGCAACATGATCTCATATTCTATGGAGGGTATATGTTTTAAATATTTGGTTAATTTTTATTCATATTCCATAATAATTTTGGTGTATTATTCTACTAGATTATCTTTTGAGTGCAAAAATGGCAAATATACTTCAATTAAAATATCTCTATGAACTACTCTCAATTTATGTACAAGTGGTTATAACCCATATTGGTCATCTCATTTTACTACTACACCATTGTTGATTATTCCAAGTGAAATATCATAATCTTAACCTCATCTATGCTATAAAATTCATTAATATAGAAATATTTTTAAATCTAAATTAGCTACTCTCTTGTCGTATTTCCCCTTGATAATCCCACAAAGCTTTGGTATTTCAATCATATCTAGGATATAAAAAATGTCTTCTCTTTCTACCCTTGGTCTCTACTCCTAGTTGAATTTTCCATGCTTGAAATGATATAGTGAGGGATTATTCCCATGTTCAAGAGGTCAAATATCCTCCTCATGTCCTATCAGTAATTGATCTATGATAACATTCTCCAAATAATGAATTATTCTAACACCTATGTCATATAGTCAAGTGGAAGATTCATATTATAGGGAGAGGTATTTCAATCAACACATTGAAAGTCTTGATCAGTTTAATTGTCTTCATGGTGTGACCCATTTTTGGGAGTCAATACCCATTGAAAACCTCCCCATCATCATCCCTTCCTACTAGGTCAGCAAAGTGTTTGGTCCATTAGTCACATGTGCCATAATATGAGTTGCAGCACCAGATGTTATGATCATCCATGATAGTTAAAAATGAAAATAGACAATTTTTTTGGCTTTTAAGCCTTACTACCACAAAATTCATAGGTCCCAATACAAAAAAGCCACAATATTAAAGGTTAAAAAAATATTCTAATGAGTAGAATAATATATTAAAAAATTAATATGTATATCAAGGATTATATAATAAATCAAATAACATTCATTTATATATTAAAATATGAATGTAAATAGCTTGAATCATTCATGAACTATGCATGAAGAAAACTTACAATATTATTTGCTCAAAATTTTGTATACAAGTTTTATTCCTTTTCTTCCTATAACCTTGCTTGGATTTTAACTTGGATTGCTTTATCATGGAGTATTGTATCCATAGTATAGCCAAAATAATGTGAATAATCATGTACTTTACTATTGCTCTCCATATGCCAAGTCTCATGACTCTTGGCTTATCATCTTACCACTTGCATACTAGATGGACACTTGACTTTACAACACTTGCACACATCTACATGAATCTTACACTTCTACATGCACTTCTAATCTAGGAAACTTGTGCACTTCATCATATTACATATTTTTACTCTTACATACAAGAGATTTGTGCACATTCTCTCTTACATGACACATGCATTTCTTGTGCATTGCACTCTTACAAGACACTTGTGTATTTCCTACACATTGACACTTACATAAAAGGGTAAATCTAAATCACACTAAACTATAGAATAAACTCTAATATATTACATTTTTTACAAATGTACCATGAAGGTACCATAGGGGTACATTAGCATGTACCAAATAATGTAATGTATCTCAACAACCTCTGCATTATATTATTTGATTATTGAAGACTATAGTCTTCAATCTTGGTGTTCATATTCATATTCATCTTCAAGTTGGATTTTTAAGCCTTACCACCATAAAATATCACAAGTAATATTACAATATCACATATGTCCTAAATATAAAATAGCCATAATAATAAAGATCACAATAATAAAATTAGTAGAATGTAATGAATCTTAAATAACAATACAAATACTCACAATACAATTTAACTTTCTTTCTCTTGAATAAATTCAAATCAAAGAGATACATTTTATGGAGCTTTGTCTCCATAATATAGCTTTACAAAATAACTCTTCACATTCTTGATTTTTTCCTTTCATGTGACCTTTAAATTCCTAATTTACCACTTGCATAGAAGACTCTTAGCCTTCATCATGACACATGTACATATTCTGTACATCCTAATTTATTAAATAATGTAATATTATTTAACACCCTCTTCGGTCTGGGTTGGAGGATAAATTTAGGTTCCCTCTCCTTTCTTGGGATAAAGTGTGCCTTTCGAAAGCTAAATGTGGACTAGGGTTTAGGAAAAATCATAATACGAGCCTAGCTATTATATGCAAACAAGGGTGGAAAATTATTTCCAATTCTACAGCTCAATGGTAGACATCATAAAGAAGAAATATCTTAGGAGAGGCTCTTTGCTTGATGATATCCCTACTCATCATGGTTTAGATTTCTAGAAATTCATCTGCCAATTCAAACAAATATTATAGAAATAAATTAGATGGTGGTTTGGTGATGGCTCCCAAATTAGATTTTGAGAGGATCCATGGTTAACTAATCAACCTCTGATTCATGATCGGTTCTTAAGAGGCTTCAAATATATTGTAGACTGGATGTTCATGAGTAAGGTAAAAAAATTCATCTATTTTGAGTCACTCATTCCAATGTGGAAATCCCTATCCCATAACGAATGCAATCCTGTTTAAGAGATGTTATCCAATCCATTTCCAATATAATCCATCTCCAAATCATTCTAAATTGCCCGACCCAAGATACTCTTTTTTGGAAACTTTGTGAGTCAGGGTTTTTCTCTATCAAATCCACTTATTCCATGTTGGACGATCCCTCTAGTGATTGGTTTCCTATTAATCATATTTGGTTAAAGTACCTCATCCCCAAGATTGCTCATTTATTTTGGCTGGCTATCCAAAATAGGGTCCTCACTATGGATAATATTTTGATCTAGGGCATGGTTCTTCTGAATCGATGTTATCTTTGCAAGGGTGAATGGGAATTAGTTATCCACATCTTCTGTTACCTAATGTTGACTTGTTTTGTTTCTTCTTTAGTTAGGATAGTGCAATTTAAGGGGGAATGTTAGAATTAAAGTGCACTATGCCTCTGTTTTGACACTTGTCAGTTTATATTGACACTTGTCAGTTTATACTGACACTTGTTAGTTTATCATATAGGCCTTCTGCCTATATATGTAACTCATTTGTATCAATAATATATCCCATAAGTTTCAGTCCCAACATTTGGTATCAGAGCAGGTTCCCTCTCCTGCCTGTGAAACCCTTGAGGGGGGATTTCCCTCATGGAAATCCTCCCTCCCCTCATTTTTCATTTTCACCCCCATTTTTTTCAAAACAGGGAGTATGCTCTCCATTGTTTACAATGGATTAGAAACCAGACCTTTGAAAAATCAATGGCTGCCTATTTTTTGAGTTAAGAAATGCAAAGTGTTTTTTGTTCAGTCCCATCATCTGGTATCAATGGCTGCCTATTTTTTGAGTTAAGAAATGCAAAATGTTTTTTGTTTGGAAATGCAAAGTGTTTTTTTGAGTTGGGCCAGATTCCAATATGTTTTTTCATTGACGCCGGATCGGATCGCCCGTTTTGCCTAGAAATGGCTAAATCTTCTACTACATGAAGATCACAGTGGAGGAGTTTCAAAATTGGTGGAGAACATTACTGAGCTACAGTCATTTTGATAAGTCAGGGCCGTGCTCAGCCACACCTCCACGTCCTTGATATTAAGCCTCTTTAGCTTCTGGCCCCTAGCGTTCTGGATATACCACATGGAACCGTCCAGGAACTCCACATAGTTCCCCATGGTCATCATGTAATTGGCGTTAGATGACAGAGAGAGAAGCCTCTTGGACTCAAAATAGGATTCTACGGTTGCATTTAGTGACAGAGACGCCACCATCACTATTATGTACTTGAGCCTCGGGTTGGGACTTAGCTATGATTTGGACAATGATGACTTCCAATAATCTGGGTATTGCGAGGTCTGGCACACTAAATCTATCACAGAGTTTTGTAGAAGGTTTCTGGTGTGTTGGGCATGGCCAGAATTGGTAGAGATGTCTAACGAGAACCCCAAAAATGCTATGGTTAGGAGCAGCATCAAATCCATTTCTAGCGCCATTCTCAATCTGACCATATTTCTATTATCTCTCCTTCTCAGCATGAGATAACATTCTATATATAGAGAGAAATCTAGTGCATGCTATCATGTTAACGCTCGTGACCGAGTGTTGAGAGTGTGGAAATCATAAAAATATGACTTGTTGGTGAGCACATAACATTCATTAGTGAGCATTTATTTTGTCACTGGTAATAGTTTACCTTTTGGTGGGGAAGGAGAGTGGAAGAAGTGGACGAGGGGTTGATTCATCTCCGCCCAAGTTCGAATCTGGTCGGCGTCCTGTGGATGAATTTTGGATGCAGTGAGCTCGACGATGGTTACAGTGTGGCCGACATATCGTAGGAGAGGTATGAGCTTGGACCACACGATCATCGTCATTGCAAAGGAAGTTGTTCCAACTGCAGCAATCATTGTCTGACCATGATCTTGACAGCTCTGTGGCCATTCTACAAGTTGGCATAATTTCTCTGTGTGGGGAGCCGCTTCAGAGGAGACGGAAAGATTTACTTGAAGAGATGGGGTGTTGGTTATCTCCTAGCTTTCAATAGAATTCATATACATTTCAGTGGAGAATGTGATTTTGAGTTTTTGCACTGGTGCTTCTGTGATTTGAAATTTCCCAACGACTAGCTATGCAGTGTCTATTTTTTGGGGAAGCGATGGTGGGAGGAGAGGCTAGCTGTGTGAGACACTGCGTAAGCCAGAGAACAAGTATGCAAAGGTGATGGTGGGAGGAGATGCGATGACTTCAATGTTGTACCACGATCGCCTAAGTGACAGTTAAATGAGCGAAGAACGACGAAAGTGAGGTCCATGGCGGACAAAGAGTGATCAGAGGAAATTTCTACTATGATTGACAGGTGAGATGTGCCAGTTCATTTCGTGTTGTTTATCACATTGATGATGAGTGGAATGTTGCTGACTTGTCATGGAATATGTGACAGTTTCACACTGCCAATTTTATAGCAGGTGATCCTGTACCTTTGAGGAAGGCTGCGAAAGTGTTGACAGCGGGTCTATCTATTTATGCTGACGAGAGTGTTCATAGTGCAATAAAGGCTTTTCAGCTCAAAAAGGTGGCAATACCTCAACGACAAAATTTTTTCTAAACACACATTGTAGGGCCTTGAAATGCGATGGGTTTTTCTAATATTTGACAGATCTACCAGTACCTGCGTATTTCTTGCTTGCCACCTGTTTAGATGCATTTCTCCCCTTTTGTAAATGGGAAAGGGGATATTTATTTAAAACTAAATGTTAATTTTTTAAATCAAAGTAAGGCTGGAAGTGGAAGGCCATCCGGGCCCATTTATTCAATTTTTTAGAGATAATGGACCATATGGCCCATGTAATTCCCCTACGTGGGAAAATTGAAAAATGTCTATTTTTTATTCCGCCTCAGTGCGATGATTTTTTGATGCCTTAGATAGGCATGATGGTTTTTCCACATGATGAAGGCCCCTTTGATGGTGGAATATAGGGGTATTTATAGTCGTTGGAAATGGCTTTCCGTGACGGACACATTGGTGGTGTCCATTTGTCCTTCTGAGGCTGTTTTAATTAAGTTTTTTAGCCTCAAAGTTTTTCTACCTTGGAGTGCACTTTCGGTTGTACCTGACACTCCCAAGGTACTTGTAAGTGAACCTAGTATCTAGTATTCACCTCTTTCTACTTGGCGGATGTAGTGGCTGGTTACCCATGCATTCCGGTAAGATGAGGTGACTACAATAAGGACACTTATTCTAGGGACTATAGACATAGACACCCTAGACTCTATCCGAGGTTTTTTTTCAGATCTACTTTTGAAGACTATAGACGAAGACACTTCAGAAGATTCTCTTATTTTCTTCTTCTCCTCTATATTTGGATCTATGGCTCATTTTATTGTATTGAGTGCATTTCGGTAGAGACCGACACTCTTATATGGCTCATTTTTTAGCAGAGACCGACACCTTCTATATTGAGTTCACCATAAGGAGGGATTTGATATTTATGGTGAATCTAGTCAGTGACCTACGAGAGGCAACATCCTCTGAGGATGACCTGCAGAGGCAACAAACCCAGAAGTGGCTTGACCCTGAGGCACCCATGATGACCCTGAGTCACTTAGACGACTGACCCAGTTGCAACAGACCCATGGAAGTGGTTGACCCTGAGGCAACAGACCGAGATGTATACATAGTGAATCTAGCATTATTCATAGTTGGAGAGCCAAGCGCAAAGAGCACGAGCCTAGACCAAATCAGCAATAAGAGAGGATGATAGGTTGTTTTAGAGAAGTCAACATTAAGGGGAAATGTTACCTAATGTTGACTTGTTTTGTTTCTTCTGTAGTTAGGATAGTGCACTTTAATGGGGAATGTTAGAATTAAAGTGCACTATGCCTCTGTTTTGACACTTGTCAGTTTATATTGACACTTGTCAGTTTATCATATAGGCATTCTACCTATATATGTAACTCATTTGTATCAATAATATATCCCATAAGTTTCAGTCCCAACATCTTCATGGATTGTCCCTTCTCTATTCAGGTCCTTTCCTCATTGTTGTCCTTGGCTAACATTTCTTGGGCCACTCCCAACTCGATCACTAACCTTTCTCTTCAATGGCTCAACCCTTTCCTTTTGACCCACCTCAAGTCATGGTGGTCCTTCATTCTTCCTCACTTTCTTTATAAATTATGGTTGGAAAGGAACAATAGAGCTTTTCATGAGACTAATAGGGATTTGGAATCAGTATTATATAGTATTATCTCTAGAGCTACTAAAAATGCCAATATGATTCCTTCCAATGATAGCTCAATATATCATTCTGATCTAAAGTTGGATAAATTTCTTAACATATCCCTTGATCAACCTAATAAACCTCAAATTTGGGTGGATAGGTCCTTGGTGGATTAGATTCCTCCCCTCTATGATGGCTCAAGCTCAAATTTTATGGGGCAACCAAAGATAATCCTAGAAGGGCCTATTGTGGGGGAATCATTAGAGATGAAAATGCGAGGATCATCCTTGCATTTGCTGAAAACTTGGGTGTGAATTTAAATTATTTGTGAAATCCAGAGCTGTCTACCAGGGCATCCAGGCCACCAAGGAGATCCATGTCCATAACCTTATCATTTGATGTGACTCTCTTAACACCACAAAATACATAACATGTACCTCAAATCCCTCATGGAATATTTCTTCATTGATGCATGAGGCTACTCTAAGCCTTCACAACTTTAGGAATGTTTCAATATAGCATGTGTATCATGAAGGCAACAAAGTAGTCGACATCATGGCTAATTTTATCTTGATGTTGGATTTACTTAGGACTTGGACCAGAGACTTCCCCTAATGCTTGTTGGACACATGCCCCTCCAATGATGTATCATCCTTTGTTTAATCCTCACAAGACCTATGGCAGTACTCATAGTTTACCCCATTTGCCTAGTGGGTTTCACATTTTCCACCCGAGCTACATGTGTGAGTACCTTGGGATTAATGAGAAATTGTATCCACCCAAAGCCTTTTGGGGTTGTGTTATACATATTATTTTGTGCTGGTTTGATGGAAAAATAAAGCATATGTATCCACCCAAGGTCTGGCAGATTTGTATTTTCCACATGAGAATGGGCGGGTACCTTGGAAAAATTATTTTTATTTATCCACCCAAGGCTTGGAGAATGTGTGGAAGAGCATGTGGCTTCCATGTAATTCCCACTCTATATGGTTTTTACTGCATTTTTAAATGGGCCACTCTTAATAATTTATGCCACTTCAATAATTTTGTCTTTATTGTCAACCATGATTGCCATTGTCAACTCCTTGTGAATGGTCAGTTGTGCTTCTTCCAAACTCATGGTCGAATAAGTATTCTCTCCTAGATCCATTACTATAACAAGAGATTATTCCATTGGTTCATGCTCCCAAGCTTCCTTTGGCGTCCTGGAGCTTCAATTTCAATATTTGCAATTAATTCCAATAATTTTATTTGATAGATTTTCATTTCCTCTTTTGTACCTCATTGTTTACCCAATGTTTGGTTGGTCAACCCAATCATTCTTGGGTAACGTAAGGCTCATGTGGTGGGGTTTTATAGGACAAATATTTCTCATCAATGGCTTAGATAAAATGCTTAGCCTAAAGGTGATGGCATGACCATCATCTATTCCATGATATCCAGTCCTTTAATTGGTAGCTATTCCATTTTTACAAAGGTATTGTACATGTTTAATCAGAAGAAGTGGGTTGGGTGGTTTTATTTTAGGATCTCGGGTGAGTCGGTGCTTTTTTGCATCCACAAGAAGAAATATTTGATGGCACTCGTTGAGCCTAATTCCTTGTAGCTTGATCCGATGGTGGAGAAAATCATGGGATCACATGGTCTTCTCAATTTCTTGAAGAAATTCCAAGGATACAACCCTAATTTTTCAAGGGATTTCATCCAATCATGGGATAGTGGCATTGTGTCTCTTAGGGGTCTCACTTTTATAGTCACAATTGATCTCCTGGTCAAAATTGATGTTATTAAAAAACAAAGGAAAGTTCCTCACAAAAATGGATAATGGTTTTGTTTGAGAGGATCTCCCACCACCGTGGAATAGAGCCATGTTTCTGATGATGTAGTAATTTATAAGTGATGAACCATTCTCATCACCGTGAAGTTCCACATGGACTTTCTCAACTACTTGAAGGATGTCAAACTCATAAGCATACTATAGTATTTGTTTCAGTCCATGGAAATTTTGATTGACAATATCCGTAAGGGGAAGTCTACATATTCAAAACACCAACGACTGCATCTTATCATTTAAAATTACATAAAATAGAACCTTGATCAAAGGTTCATTGAAGTAGGAGGTCCCATGGTGAATCTCAATCTTGAGCCCATCATGGGTTCTCCTTTGGATATTTTGGATGACGCTCCAGATGGCCAAGTCATTGATATTGGGGTAGGCTCCTCTGGCAAGACGGGTAGACAAATATTGTTGTTGGGTTTCTCCACTGGTGCAGCGAATCCTAGTAGGTGCTCAACCTACATGAAGTCATCAACTAAGAAAATTAAAAATATTTTGATCTCCCCTTCTACAATTTCCGCTCCGCCTGACTTCTCCTCGTTGGATCACAAAATGCAAAAGATATTAGCTACCCTGTTCCCTAGTGTACTCCCTATTCATCCATTGGATGATGTCGACTCAATGACTAATCTGGATGATATTATCTCCTTGGCCATGTTGATGCTGTTGATGGTGGGTAAAATTATCAATCAAATGAAGATTCAGAAGGTGGTCAAATTTGGGGAGGATGCCCCAAAGGATGATGATGATGAATATTATCTCCCTGAGTAATGTCTTCTATGGATGATCCCTTTGGTTTATGGGTTTTTCATTTTTTTTTTGCTAGTTGTCTCACATTTTTCCATGATAATTTTGTGGGGTTTCCTCTTTTTCATTGTGATTTTTTCTTTGTTGTGAGGTCACCATGTTTGGTCCTCCTTTTTGGCTTGTAATGTTTTGGGGTTTCTAATTCCATTTGGGATCTCCCCTGTTTGTCTTGTAACAAGGTTTTGGATCCCTTTCAAAACCCTTTATCAATAAAAAAATATATTAATTGATATATACTTCTCTTGATGTACATAGTAGATTCTAGAATATTTAAAATTTATTTTGACCAAGTGCCTTTGTAAAAATATCTACAAGTTGTTCTTCGATAGAAACATGCTTTAACTGAATATGATGATTTTGAACATGATCTCTGATAAAATGGCATTGAGATTCAATATGTTTTGTTATTTCATGTATGATTGGATTTTTTATCATATTAAGTACTCCTTGATTATCACAATTTATTTGTATAGGAGTTTTTTTGATGCCCATATCTGATAGTATATATTCTAACTATAGTGCTTCATAGAAAGCATATTTTGTTGCATGATATTCTAATTTTGTAGATGAGAGCTCCACTAGATTTTTTTTATTATACCAAGAAATAGTTCTAGATCCGATATAGAAAACATAGCCTAATGTATATTTTCTATCATCAATAGATCTTGCATAATCCAAATCTAAATATCCTTACAAACATAATTATTCATCACCATTTTTATATGTTAGTCCATATTATGTAGTTTTTTTATTGATAAAAGGGGTTTTGAAAGGGACCCCAAACCTTTTACATGGTAAGATAAATAGGGGGATCCATGAATGAAAACCCACAACAGGAATATAAAACTAAACAAATCAAAAGAAAAACGGGCTAGGATTCAATAGCCCAGGAGAAGACCACATCAACATCAAAAAAAAAAAATGAGACCACCTCGAGATTAACCCTAGGTGGTGGGATGATCCTCTTCCTCACCATCAACATTTTGGGTCACCTCCAAGATTTGGACCGCCATTACCACCTTTGGGCTCATGATTTTACTTATGAATTTACCTGCTTAAGTGAGTAGATAGGAGGCCATATTATATAGTTTTGCTAACATATTGTAGTATTCTTTTTGTAGCTTTCTAGTTACTTTATTTGGGTTCTTACATGAATCTTGAAAGATAATTTACAACAAAAAATATATCTTATCTGGTCTTTTTTAGATGTAGAATACTTTTGATTAATTATCGATAAATAGTGGCTGAGACTAGAGGTGCCTCATCATATATAGATAATTGTAACCCCTATTCCATAGGTGTATCCTTGCGTTTACATATTTGCATATTGTATTTTTCAGGTAATTGTTTTGCATATTTTGTTTGTGTTATTATGATATTGCTTTCATTTTGATGAATTTCCAAACCAAGACAACAATGAAGTATCCCCAAATCTATCATTTCAAAATCCTTCTCTAGGTCCTTTTAACTTCATTTACTTGAATTTTTGAGCTTCTTGTCATAACTATATCATCAACATAAACTACAAGTATGAATATGTCACGTCCAAAATTATTTGTAGAGATATTTGGATCTAAATAACTTCTCTTGAAAGTATGTTGTAATAAATGATTATTAATATTTATATACCATGCTCTTGGTGCTTGCTTTAGACCATACAAGGATTTGTTTAATTTGTAAACTTTATGTTCTTGTCCTTTAATTACAAACCCTTCTAGTTGTGATATATATACTTATTCAATATCACCATTAAGAAATGCACTTTTTACATCCATCTATTGTAGTTTCCATCCATGATGTGCTGCTAAAGCACAAACTGTTTGAATAGTAGTCATTATTGATGTTGCAAAAGTTTCATCTTAATCAATTCCTTCTGTTTGAGTGTATCCTTTCATAATTAATCAGGTTTTGTATTTTTCAAGTGAACCATTTGCTTTATATTTGATCTTGTAGATCCATTTACATCCAACTATTTTATTTTCCTAAGTCAAATAAACTAAATTCCATGTTTTTTTTTTCATCAATGTTTCATATTCTAATTTCATAGCTACCTTCCATTTTGTATGATTTAAAGAAGTTAGTGATGTTGTAGGTTTTTCTACAAAACTTATCAATACCCTATTCATTCTCATTAAAATATGATTTTTGATGTATTGTAGTAGTAATATTTGGCATTTTCTTTAATTTTAAATCCTTAAGTGTATCTCTAAGCCATATTGGTTATTCCCTTTGTGAGATTGTAGCAGTCTTTGAGTTCTCAATTTGTTCATGTATATCTGATTTTAAATCTTTGTTTAATGAGTCTTCTTTTGAAAATATTAGAATTGCTTATGAATACGTTTTTTGTTCTTTAATAACATTTTTGTTTCCTTCATAAAATACTACATCTCTACTTATGTATATTTTCTTTGTTATTGGATCAATTATTTTGTAACATGTTGAATCATAATCATAACTAATAAATATTCCACAAATATTTGTGTCTTCTAGTTTAGTTCTTATTTCTTTGGAATATGCATATATGCTTTACAACCAAAGATTCTTAATTTTTATACTATTGGTTTTTGTAGGTGATATTTTTCAATATTCTTGTAGATGATCTATTTTGTAAATATACAATTGTTTTTACTACTTTTGCCCAATATTGATGATAAAGATGAGCTTATTTTAACATAGTGTGACCCATTTCCATAATTGATCTATTTTATTTTTTTGTAATACCATTTTGTTGTGGTGAATATGTTGTAGTAAGTTATCTTTTTATACCATTGGTTTATAGAAATAGATTAAATCCTTTTGATAAGAAGTTTTCCCCTCTTTTAGATTGAAGATTCTTGATTGTTTTTCTCATTTCCTTTTCTACTAGCAATTTGAATTGTTTTAAGCAAATAAGTGCTTCATATTTAAATTTCATAAAATATACCCACACTTTTTTGGAATAATCATCAATATATGGTTGAAAATATCTATGTCCTCCAATACTAGTGACATTTGTTGGATCACATAAATCAATATATATTAATTCCAATGGAACTTGAGTTCTATACTTTTCTATGTTATTTCCTTGCTAGATATTTTTGACAAATAATAGATTCCCAAGAATGTTTAGGTAATCCTTTAACCATTTTATGTTTGCTCATTTCATTAATGAAGATGCACTTTTATGTTCTAGTTTTTTGTGCCAAAGTTCTTCAGTTTCTAAAATTCCCACTCATAGAGCCCTGTTGGTCAATGTATCTTGAGTAAATAAAATATTCTTATATGAACGAAAGGCTATAACTTTTCCTTGATTGGTAATAAGACATATTTTTATCTTCAATAGTTTTGAATTCTACTACTAGTTTTTGATCCATAAGTTGAGATACTCAAAGAAGATTAGTAGTCAATCTAGGTACATACAATATATCTCTAATTATTATTTCTTCCTTTTATAGATCAATTAAAACATTTCCTACTACTTTAAACTTGTAAGTCATACCATTTTCTATAACAATTGGTTTTTCATATTTCTTTTGAAGAGTATTAAACCATTGTTTATTTCGAGTCATATGTCTACTTGCTCCTAAGTCAATGTACCAATAATCCATCATAAATTCCTTTGAAGTAGTAAGTATTAAAAATTCCTAATAACTCAAATATAAATTTTTGCAAATTATAAATTTTCTAATCCTTTGAATTTGAAAACCTTTTAGCTCCTAAATAGTTTAAATTTGCAAAAATTCAAAAACTTCTAATTTTTCTCAAAAATTTAAGAAAATATATCGTCTAATTTAAAATACTTTAAATGTATTAAAAAATTAAATAATCAAATTAACTAATCAATATTTGGAAACCTTATCACTCAAAACTTATAAAAACTTCAAATAATATAATTTCAAACTACACCTTATTACTCCAATAATTAAATTAAATATCACATTTAACCTTATAACTCATTTAAGGGTAAATTAAAGAAGTTAATTATGACTAACCTTAGTCACCTTTCATCTTTAATTTTTTGTTGATGCTCGACCATCTTGCACTTTAGTAGTTTTGTGTCAAACTTAGGCTTCAATGCCTTAAATGTCATTATGCTTTAATACCCTAATCACTTCAACACATCACGTGTAAGTTTGCATGTATAGTTAGTAATATAAAATTTGAAATATAACATTGCTAGATTTAGGTAACATATGCAATAATGTTGCTCTATGAGATTCATCCATTATGACTTCATTGGTCTTCCTTTCGCCTATCCTTTGTTACTCGTTTACTCTTAGCTAGTTTTCTCTTTTGCCTATCCTTTATTGCTTACCTATTCTTAGCTCTAGAATCTCAAATGTTTTCTTTCCTTAAACATTTCATGTTCCTCTTTGCATTCCTCTTCACTTAGTTTTAGGTCAATTTACTTTTCTATAATTCTTCCCTAGTTAATGTTGCTCACAAAAAGATGCACTAGTGATTAATTTTAGCTTTGTGCTCATAGAAAGATTCACTAATGGTTAATTATACCCAAATTCTTATCTATATTTTGTAGGAAGCGTCCCAAAATTATGTAACTTAATCTCTATTGTACTTTCTCTCAGTCTAAAATCTAAAATATTCAATGTATTAGGTCATACCTAAGAACTCAATATGATTCTCCTCCTTACTAGAGAACCCAATATCAATGTCAAGGTGACACTCAATATCCCTAAATGGTCAACTATCTCTTTAATTAATTCTACCTTAATATTCAATATACAAATTCTTAAATCTTCAAATCCTCAAATTCTTTAAATTATTTAAATCAATATCAGGGGTGGATTTATCCCTGAATGACCAACTTCCTTATATGTTGGCTTTACCTATTAATCAATTTCCAACTATTTTACTAAGTTGACCTCTTTTTCTTCAATATAGCTGAGTCCTAGTCTTCACTATTTTTCCTTCAACCAAGTGGAAAGACCCTATCCTGCTCTACTCAATAAGACCTTTAAAAATTAGAGTCCAAGTCTTCACTACCTTTAAAGTGGATATAATCTAAATTAACTTTATCAAAATAGACAAAGCTAATTAATAATGGTGGCTTCAATAAACTCTATTAATTTGGACAGATTCTGGTGGTAGCTATGATATCACTATTGGATTTTTAAGCCTTACTACCATAAAATATCATAGGTAATCTCAAAATATTGCATAGATCCCAAATATAAAATAACCACAATAATAAATGTCACAATGAAATGAGTAGAATGTAATGAATATCAAATAATAATACAAATACTCACAATACAATCTAACTTTGTTTCTCTTGAATAACTTCAAATCAAAGACATACATTTTATGGAGTTTTGTCTCTATAATATAGCTTTACAAAACAACTCTTCAACTTCTTGACTCTTCTTTTTTATATGACCTTTAAGTTCCTAATTTTCCACTTGCATAGAGGACTCTTAGCCTTCCTCATGATACATGTACATATTCTACACATCCTAATTTATTTGTAGCATTGTAAAAAGCTAACACCTAATGTTGTAATGGTTGTAAAGCATGCAAAAATGAGCATTCATACATAAATTGACAATAAATAATACATAACAAGAAATGTATCTTCCATTAATTTGAATAAATTCATGTAACAAATCCATCCCTCTTAGGGATACCCATTTGATACAACAATTACAATAGGAAAGATCCCTCACAAGGGTAGGTATCTTTTAATACCTTCTACAATGACTCAAAATGATCCAAGGTGTAGATGACCTTCTTCTTCACAACTAGAGGTATTTTTTGCCTTGCATGTCAAAACCCTGTTAGTCCTGCGTGCAATAAACAACAAGAAGCATCAGGAATAAATGATGCCTCACTTGATGAGGCTTTTTGAGGAAATTGTATGAACACGTGATGTTACTAGCATAAAATCAAGAAAATACAAGAAAGCTAGTAAACCTATGAAAAACATGAAAATATGCTATGAAACATGTAAAGGAAAAGCATATGTATCTATCTAATGGCCTAATTATGAATTTGAAAACATGGAAGCATGAAAAAGATTCATTAGTATCCTAATTGCAATATTGAAAGCAAGACAACTAAACAACTAATTCTATCGGTTAGAAATATCTAATAATGCAATCAAACCTAAATTATGCTTAGTCTAATACCATTTAAAAATCCTATAGCTAGAAAACAAGAAAATAAGGGATGATACCCTAACTATGGCTCTGTGGCACGGTGAGCACTGTTAGCTACAGCTGACAGCTGCGATGGAGCTTGAAGTGTGCTTGTCCTCTAATTTACGGGCTAAATCTCTAAATCCTCTTGCCAAATTGATAGTCAAGGATTGCGTCTATATCCTATAACATATTTGGTGGTTGAATTGTGCTGATTATGCATGGAATGGGTGTAATTGCATTTCTTGGCTCTCCTAACCTCGTAGGACCTCCATAGCTAAAATTACCATTTTAATATCTCAATTAAGGGTAAGAAAGAAATGTCACAATGCAATTAGGTGAGTGATGAATTTGATAAGGCTTTGCTACTCAAGTTTGCCTATGCATCTCTTTGTATCTCCCATTTGGATGGGGTTCTTATAGCACCTATGAGGGCTATGTCCTAGCTTCTTGAGGAAGCCAATATCAAGAATGGACAGTTGGAGCAGTTGGAGAGAAAATTCTAGATCTTCTGCCCCCAAACTGCTTGGATCTGCAACCAATTGGCTATTGCAACCTATTTTGGATCGACCCAAGACCAACTGATTTTGGCTGCTAGTTGCAGCTTTGAGGTGCAACTAGCACTACTAATCATGGGTTTCAACGACAACTAACCCTGATTAGGCCAAACTACCTAATTGAGTGGTTAAAACCACTACTATACCTTTGTATTTGTCCAAGGTCTTCCATATGGTATTCTAGCATGTCCCATATTAGTAGTCACCTAGACATGACACATTTTAAGTGTCTAAAAATACCCCTTTTGAGATGTGTTGTGATATCAAACAATGCTAAGAAAAAATAGACCTCCTAAAATGATGTTGTAGGTTAGATAATGATCATTAGTCTGATCAAAATTAGATGCTCAAGGTCTATAAAAAGGGCATGCATCCTAGAATCATTGATTCCAACTGGATTGAAGGCTTAAATTTGCAAAGCTTTGGCAAGCTCCAGCGGTGATCGGGTAGCTCAGGGCTACTATAGGATTTTGTGCCATATATATCTGAAAGGAGGATAGCTATTAACTTAATTTTTGTATTTTCTTTTTGCCCTAGCAAAGGGTAAGCTTATAATAGTCATTGGCAATGATTCGTAAGATGAACATAATTTTGACAAGATCAAGAGATCTATGATCAAGGGATATTCTGTTGACTTTGATTATGATTATGATATTATGACTACCCCCTCAAGTGACGAGTCGATGAGGGTAGGACAATTAAATGAAGCGACAAGTCGTTTGACCACTATGAATGACTTTGAAATAAATAATATTTAGCATTTGATAATTGATTAGACCTAATCATCTATGATTGCAACTATTAAGAGTAATTATACATATCTATCCTATGGAGCGGTCCAGCCTCAATGGCCTTCTTACGGAATCATAATAATAGCAATTCCAATTAGGCATGTGTTGAATCATATTGTTTTATGATCTATTGAAAGTGTCATAGAAGAAGTGATATGATTACTTCTTTCCCATGGAGTAGTCCGTCCGTCTAGGCCTTCTTATGGTTTGAAATGAAGCATATAAATTCAACAATGAAAAATTTGTCCCAACACATCACGTGTAAGTTTGCATGTATAGTTAGTAATATAACATTTGAAATATAACATTGCTAGCTTCAACACATCACGTGTAAGTTTACATGTATAGTTAGTAATATAACATTTGAAATATAACATTGCTAGCTTTAGGTAACATATGCAATAATGTTTCTGTATTAGATTCATCCATTATGACTTCATTGGTCTTCCTTTCGCCTATCCTTTGTTGCTAGTTTACTCTTAGCTAGGTTTCTCTTTTGCCTATCCTTTATTGCTTACCTGTTCTTAGCTCTAGAATCTCAAATGTTTTCTTTCCTTAAACATTTCATGTTCCTATTTGCATTCCTCTTCACTTAGTTTTAGGTCAATTTACTTTTCTATAATTCTTCCCTAGTTAATGTTTCTCACAAAAAGATGCACTAGTGATTAATTTTACCTTTGTGCTCATAGAAAGATTCACTAATGGTTAATTCTACCCAAATTCTTATCTATATTTTGTAGGAAGCTTCCCAAAATTATGTAACTTAATCTCTATTGTACTTTCTCTCAGTCTAAAATCTAAAATATTCAATGTATTAGGTCATACCTAAGAACTCAATATGATTATCCTCCTTACTAGAGAACCCAATATCAATGTCAAGGTGACACTTAATATCCCTAAATGGTCAACTATCTCTTTAATTAATTCTACCTTAATATTCAATCTACAAATACTGAAATCTTCAAATCCTCAAATTCTTCAAATTATTTAAATCAATATCAGGGGTGGCTTTATCCCTGAATGACCAACTTACTTATATGTTGGCTTTACCTATCAATCAATTTCCAACTATTTTTCTAAGTTGACCTCTTTTTCTTCAATATAGCTGAGTCCTAGTCTTCACTATTTTTCCTTCAACCAAGTGGAAAGACCCTAGCCTACTACTCAATAAGACCTTTAAACATTAGAGTCCAAGTCTTCACTACCTTTAAAGTGGATAGAATATATATTAACTTTATCCAAATAGACAAAGCTAATTAATAATGGTGGATTCAATAAACTCTATTAATTTGGATAGAGTTTGGTGGTAGCTATGATATCACTTTTGGATTTTTAAGCCTTACTACCATAAAATATCATAGGTAATCTCAAAATATCACATAGATCCCAAATATAAAATAACCACAATAATAAATGTCACAATGAAATGAGTAGAATGTAATGAATATCAAATAATAATACAAATACTCACAATACAATCTAACTTTGTTTCCCTTGAATAAATTCAAATCAAAGACATACATTTTATGGAGTTTTGTCTATAATATAGCTTTACAAAACAACTCTTCAACTTCTTGACTCTTCTTTTTCATATGACCTTTAAGTTCCTAATTTTCCACTTGCATAGAGGACTCTTAGCCTTCCTCATGATACATGTACATATTCTACACATCCTAATTTATTTGTAGCATTGTAAAAGGCTAACACCTAATGTCGTAATGGTTGTAAAGCATGCAAAAATGAGCATTCATACATAAATTGACAATAAATAACACATAACAAGAAATGTATCTTCCATTAATTTGAATCAATTCATGTTACAAATCCATACCTCTTAGGGATACCCATTAGATACAACAATTACAGTAGGAAATATCCCTCACAAGGGTAGGTATCTTTTAATACCTTCTACAATGACACAAACTGCTCCAAGGTGTAGATGACCTTCTTCTTCACAACTAGAGGTATTTTTTGCCTTGCATGTCAAAACCCTGTTAGTCCTGTGTGCAATAAACAACAAGAATCATCAGTAATAAATGATGCGTCTCTTGATGAGGCTTTTTGAGAAAATTGTATGAACACGTGATGTTACTAGCATATAATCAAGAAAATGCAAGAAAGCTAGTAAACCTATGAAAAACATGAAAAGATGCTATGAAACATGTAAAGGAAAAGCATATGTATCTATCTAATGACCTAATTATGAATTTGAAAACATGGAAGCATGAAAAAGATTCATTAGTATCCTAATTGCAATATTGAAAGCAATACAACTAAACAACTAATTCTATCGGTTAGAAATCTCTAATAATGCAATCAAACCTAAATTATGCTTAGTCTGATACCATTTAAAAATCCTACAGCTAGAAAACAAGAAAATAAGGGATGATACCCTAACTATGGCTCTGTGGCACAGTGAGAACTGTTAGCTGCAGCTGACAGCTGCAATGGAGCTTGAAGTGTGCTTGTCCTCTAATTCAAGGGCTAAATCTATGAATCCTCTTGCTAAATTTATGGTCAAGGATTGCCTCTATATCCTCTAACATATTTGGCGGTTGAATTGTGCTGATTGCTCATGGAATGGGCGTAATTGGATTTCTTGGCTCTCCTAACCTCCTAGTAAATCCATAGCTAAAATTACCATTTCAATCTCTCAATTAAGGGTAAGAAAGAAATGTCACAATGCAATTAGGTGAGTGATGAATTTGACAAGGCTTCGCTACTCAAATTCCCCTATGCATCTCTCTGTATCTCCCATTTGGATGGGGTTCTTATAGCACCTAGGAGGGCTATGTCCTAGATTCTTGAGGAATCCAATATCAATAATGGACATCTGGAGCAGTTGGAGAGAACATTCTAGATCTTCTACCCCCAAACTGCTCGGATCTGCAACCAATTGGCTGTTGCAACCAATTTTGGATCGACCCAAGACCAACTGATTATGGCTGCTAGTTGCAGCTTTGAGGTGCAACTAGCACTACTAATCATGGGTGTCAACCACAACTAACCCTACTTAGGCCAAACTACCTAATTGAGTGGTTAAAACCACTACTATACCTTGGTATTTGTCCAAGGTCTTCCATATGGTATTCTAGCATGTCCCATATGAATAGTCACCTCGACATGACACGTTTTAAGTGTCTAAAAATACCCCTTTTGAGATGTGTTGTGATATCGAACAATGCTAAGAAAAAATAGACCTCCAAAAATGATGTCGTAGGTTGGATAATGATCATTAGTCTGATCAAAATTAGATGCTCAGGGTCTAGAAAAAGGGCATGCATCCTAGAATCATTGCTTCCAATTGGATAGAAGGCTTAAATTTGCAAAGCTTTGGCAAGATCCAATGGTGATCGGGTAGCTCAGGGATACTATAGGATTTCATGCCATATAGATCTGAAAGGAGGAGAGCTATTAATTTAACTGTCATATTTTCTTTTTGCCCTAGCAAAGGGTAAGCTTATAATAGTAATTGGCAATGATTCATAAGACGAACGTAATTTTGACAAGATCAAGAGATATATGATCAAGGGATATTTTGTTGACTTTGATTATGATTATGATATTATGACTACCCCCTCAAGTGATGATTTGATGAGGGTAGGACAATTAAATGAAGCGACAAGTCGTTTGACCACTATGAATGACTTTGAAATAAATAAGATTTAGCATTTGATAATTGATTAGACCTAATCAACTATGATTGCAACTATTAAGAGTAATTGTACATATCTATCCTATGGAGTGGTCCAGCCTCAATGGCCTTCTTACGAAATCATAATAATAGTAATTCCAATTAGGCATGTGTTGAATCATATTGTTTGATGATCTGTTGAAAGTGTCATAGAAGAAGTGATATGATTACTTCGTTCCCATGGAGTAGTGCATCTGTCTGGGCCTTCTTATGGTTTGAAATGAAGCATATCAATTCAACGATGACAAATTTGTCCCAACAGATCACGTATAATTTTGCATGTATAGTTAGTAATATAACATTTGAAATATAACATTGCTAGCTTCAACACATCACGTGTAAGTTTGCATGTATAGTTAGTAATATAACATTTGAAATATAACATTGCTAGCTTTAGGTAACATATGCAATAATGTTGCTCTATGATATTCATCCATTATGACTTCATTGGTATTCCTTTCGCCTATCCTTTTTTGCTCGTTTACTCTTAGCTAGTTTTCTCTTTTGCCTATCCTTTATTGCTTACTTGTTCTTAGCTCTAGAATCTCAAATGTTTTCTTTCCTTAAACATTTCATGTTCCTCTTTTCATTCCTCTTCACTTAGTTTTAGATCAATTTACTTTTCTATAATTCTTCCCTAGTTAATTTTGCTCACAAAAAGATGCACTAGTGATTAATTTTATCTTTGTGCTCATAGAAAGATTCACTAATGGTTAATTCTACCCAAATTCTTATCTATATTTTGTAGGAAGCTTCCCAAAATTATGTAACTTAATCTCTATTGTACTTTCTCTCAGTCTAAAATCTAAAATATCCAATGTATTAGGTCATACCTAAGAACTCAATATGATTCTCCTCCTTACTAGAGAACCCAATATCAATTTCAAGGTGACACTTAATATCCCTAAATGGTCAACTATATCTTTAATTAATTCTACCTTAATATTCAATCTACAAATTCTTAAATCTTCAAATCCTCAAATTCTTCAAATTATTTAAATCAATATTAGGGGTGGATTTATCCCTGAATGACCAACTTCCTTATATGTTGGCTTTACCTATTAATCAATTTCCAACTATTTTTCTAAGTTGACCTCTTTTTCTTCAATATAGTTGAGTCCTAGTCTTCACTAGTTTTCCTTCAACCAAGTGGAAAGACCCTAGCCTACTCTACTCAATAAGACCTTTAAAAATTAGATTCCAAGTCTTCACTACATTTAAAGTGGATAGAATCTAAATTAACTTTATAAAAATAGACAAAGCTAATTAATAATGATGGCTTAAATAAACTCTATTAATTTGGACAGAGTCTGGTGGTAGCTATGATATCACTATTGGATTTTTAAGCCTTACTACAATAAAATATCGTAGGTAATCTCAAAATATCGCATAGATCCCAAATATAAAATAACCACAATAATAAAGGTCACAATGAAATGAGTAGAATGTAATGAATATCAAATAATAATACAAATACTCACAATACAATCTAACTTTGTTTCTCTTGAATAACTTCAAATCAAAGACATACATTTTATGGAGTTTTGTCTCTATAATATAGCTTTAGAAAACAACTCTTCAACTTCTTGACTCTTCTTTTTCATATGACCTTTAAGTTCCTAATTTTCCACTTGCATAGAGGACTCTTAGCCTTCCTCATGATACATGTACATATTCTACACATCCTAATTTATTTGTAGCATTGTAAAAGGCTAACACCTAATGTCGTAATGGTTGTAAAGCATGCAAAAATGAGCATTCATACATAAATTGACAATAAATAATACATAACAAGAAATGTATCTTCCATTAATTTGAATCAATTCATGTTACAAATCCATCTCTCTTAGGGATACCCATTCGATACAACAATTACAGTAGGAAAGATCCCTCACAAGGGTAGGTATCTTTCAATACCTTCTACAATGACACAAACTGCTCCAAGGTGTAGATGACCTTCTTCTTCACAATTAGAGGTATTTGTTGCCTTGCATGTCAAAACCCTGTTAGTCCTGTGTGCAATAAACAACAAGAAGCATCAGCAATAAATGATGCCTCTCTTGATGAGGATTTTTGTGGAAATTATATGAACACGTGATGTTACTAGCATATAATCAAGAAAATACAAGAAAGCTAGTAAACCTATAAAAAACATGAAAAGATGCTATGAAACATGTAAAGGAAAAGCATATGTATCTATCTAATGGCTTAATTATGAATTTGAAAACATGGAAGCATGAAAAATATTTATTAGTATCCTAATTGCAATATTGAAATCAAGATAACTAAACAACTAATTCTATCGGTTAGAAATATCTAATAATGCAATCAAACCTAAATTATGCTTAGTATAATACCATTTAAAAATCCTACAGCTAGAAAACAAGAAAATAAGGGATGATACCCTAACTATGGATCTGTGGCACGGTGAGCACTGTTAGCTATAGCTGACAGCTGTGATGGAGCTTGAAGTGTGCTTGTCCTCTAATTCAAGGGCTAAATATCTGAATCCTCTTGCCAAATTGATGTTCAAGGATTGCCTCTATATCCTATAACATATTTGGCAGTTGAATTGTGCTGATTGCGCATGGAATGGACGTAATTGCATTTCTTGGCTCTCCTAACCTCCTAGGACCTCCATAACTAAAATTACCATTTCAATCTCTCAATTAAGGGTAAGAAAGAAATTTCACAATGCAATTAGGTGAGTGATGAATTTGACAAGGCTTCGCTACTCAAATTCCCTATGCATCTCTCTGTATCTCCCATTTGGATGGGGTTCTTATAGCACCTAGGAGGGCTATGTCCTAGATTCTTGAGGAAGCCAATATCAATAATGGATAGCTGGAGCAGTTGGAGGGAAAATTCTAGATCTTCTACCCCCAAAATGCTCGGATCTGCAACCAATTGGCTGTTGCAACCAATTTTGGATCGACCCAAGACCAACTGATTATGGCTGCTAGTTGTAGCTCTGAGGTGCAACTAGCACTACTAATCATGGGTGTCAACCACAACTAAACCTACTTAGGCCAAACTATCTAATTGAGTGGTTAAAACCACTACTATACCTTGGTATTTGTCCAAGGTCTTCCATATGGTATTCTAGCATGTCCCATATGAGTAGTCACCTCGACATGACACGTTTTAAGTGTCTAAAAATACCCCTTTTGAGATGTGTTGTGATATCAAACAATGCTAAGAAAAAATAGACCTCCAAAAATGATGTCGTAGGTTGGATAATGATCATTAGTCTGATCAAAATTAGATTCTCAGGGTCTAGAAAAAGGGCATGCATCCTAGAATCATTGCTTCCAACTGGATAGAAGGCTTAAATTTGCAAAGCTTTGGCAAGCTCCAGTGGTGATCGGGTAGCTCAGGGCTACTATAGGCTTTCATGCCATATAGATCTAAAAGGAGGAGAGCTATTAATTTAACTGTCATATTTGCTTTTTGCCCTAGCAAAGGGTAAGATTATAATAGTAATTGGCAATGATTCGTAAGACGAATGTAATTTTGACAAGATCAAGAGATCTACGATCAAGGGATATTTTGTTGACTTTGATTATGATTATGATATTATGACTACCCCCTCAAGTGACGAGTCGATGAGGGTAGGACAATTAAATGAAGTGACAAGTCGCTTGACCACTATGAATGACTTTGAAAAAAATAAGATTTAGCATTTGATAATTGATTAGACCTAATCAACTATGATTGCAACTATTAAGAGTAATTGTACATATCTATCCTATGGAGCGGTCCAGCCTCAATGGCCTTCTTACAAAATCATAATAATAGCAATTCCAATTAGGCATGTTTTGAATCATATTGTTTGATGATCTGTTGAAAGTGTCATAGAAGAAGTGATATGATTACTTCATTCCCATGGAGTAGTCCGTCTATCTGGGCCTTCTTATGGTTTGAAATGAAGCATATCAATTCAACGATGACAAATTTGTCCCAAATGTCCTTATGGTAATTTACTCATCTTGTCGGGTTGCATGGAGCACAAGTCACTGCAACTACCAAGTGTATAGAGTAAATTACTACGTACAAGGTGCATTTGGATTTTTAGGTTATCTGATTTTTTTATTATTTTAATGTTTTTTATAATTATGATCAAATGGGTATTTTTATTATAGCAATTTTTAGCTCCTCATGGTGGGATTTTTTATCATTTATTACAGTTTGCTAGCCATGTTTGTTAAAAGAAGCTAGGTTTTCAAATTTTGCTAGCTCCAGCTAACAACCACGGTCGAAAAACCCTAGTTATGCACCCGCAGGTGTCAACCGCGATCAGTAAAAAAATAAGAAATATTTAAAAAACTTCCTATCATTTACGACATCATTTTCAATTTGATAGCTTGCAAATCTTGAGTACTCTGAGAGGTGAGTAGACATTTCTAATGTGAAGCACTACTGAAACTTGACCTCACCACCAACTGCATCAATGGAAGCCCAACTCGGAGGAGTCGGTGCTACTAAGGTAGAAGCACACAAAACCCTTGACAAATTTTATTTTACCAATTTTAAAATTAACCTCATTAATTAATGGGTCCAATGAACATCATTAAACTGTCAATAATGAAGCTCATTAATTAACAGGTCCAATGAACATCATTAAACTATCGATAATGAACCTCACCCTAGTTAGGTTTAGCTTAGGTTAACTTAAGGAGAGGGTTAAAATTATTTTTTTTGTTTTTGTTCTTTTGTTTGTTTTATTATATTTTTTTATTTTTATTTTTATTTTTTGGGGGTCTCAAGATGAGGAAGGACCCTAAAAAGGCCTTCCCGCCTGACCACGACTAATAGGCGCGGTCCCCAATTGGAAAATTGGGGGTCGTGACTATTAACCACAGTGAGATTTAAATCCCAATGGTCAAAAAATTGACCACCATGTCAACCGCGGGTCTGAGCCATAGCTAGAAACCTTAGCAAAAGTTTTTAATTTTTTTTCAATTTTTGTGCATTTTTTTATTTGTTTTGTTTGTTTTTGCATTTTTAACATGCATTAATAATTGTTTTTGAAATGTTTGAGTACGTTTTTCATTTTTTATGTGCTTTTATTATTTTTTTTATCATTTTTAAGTCACTTTTTATGTATTTTTAGTTTATTTTTATTTACTTTTGCCTTATTATCTACCATCGACCAAACTCTAACCTCAAGAGCAAGGGAATCATATATCCTTCATAATCTACATGGTGCCCTAACCCAAGTGGAGTAGGATTGGTTCGTAGCTATGGGATTTGGCTATGTCTTGCACCTCCCCAACATTAGGGCCGATCAAGCCTATATGATTGCATTGGCCTGATGCTGGGATGCACAGACCAACACCTTTCACCTTTCGATAGGTGAGATGACTATTACGTTGGAGGATGTCTACCACATATTTTGACTCCATATGGATGGTGAGTCCATCATATCTTCGTTGATGGATACGAAGAATACAATGTTCATTATGATCTTCGATGGCCGCAACAAGGCAGTAGAGTGACACTCAAACCATGGAGGGGTCCATATTGAGCATTAGTACACCTAGTAGGTCTTCTCCCAGCGAGCAACTATCTTCATACACTTGATCGTACAGATTGTCCTACCCGAATCTTCTAGAGTAAGGTTATTTTGGAACCTCTTGGCTAGGACGTAGGATGTCTTAGTGAGCCCTACTGATCAGCCCCTGATCCTATCCTGGGGGAGTGCCCTACTAGCATAGCTCTATAATGAGCTATATTGGATCACGTAGAGGAGTAGAGTAGGCATCAGTTGTAGCCTACTACTTTTGATCTGGGGGTGGTAGCACATTAAGATCGAGCACCCCATCGATTTACCACTCGAGATCGACACCATTCTAGAGGTGCACCAGTGCTATGCAACATGTTGGCCTCATGAGTAGGAGGGTTTTTGGAGTAGGTCTCACATAGGGGACCTAGTGCACTACATTGGATAGTTTGCAAGACTATAGGCGGGTCAGATTGACTGGCTCCCATATCTAGACTGCCCTCCATGGATGGAGGTTGATGACTGACTGTGTCGGGCATACAGAGATAGATGGCTTCTTGGATGTAAGTTTGAGGTACAAGAGTTCATTTAATTTTCTTGCATTACCCAACAATTTGGGATCAGGCAGGACATTCCAGAGCTACCTATCATCTATCATCACCTCACTTTAGAGAGGGAGTTGACCTGGCCTAGGGTGACTCCATAGGGGTATGAGGATGATGGATTTCAAGAGTCATGATTGACAGATGTAGGGACTACTCCTAACTATGACACTTGGTGGACCCTCAAGGTATGGTAGGGCTTTTATGGCCCCTTAGGAAGGATAGTAGATGATGTAGCCTAGGGTACAGAGGGAGTAGAGGTAGACTCTCACAAGCACCAAGCCCATCATAGGATTGAGGGTAGTTGGGGTGAGGGAGGAGCTATAGAGGATGCACCTCCAACTGATGAGGAGGACAACACTTTGGAGGAAGGCGAGGCCCCATCGAATAATGAGGTTGGATAGCTCATGGTCCAGGTTGCCAGCCTACAGACTCAGGTAGGCTCTTTGTAGACACAACTCTTACATTGGGACACCACTATTGCCACATTACAGGTAAAGGTGAGGGATCTACAGTCTTGACTTCTAATAGCTATGAGGAGGAGAAGACTGCTATGCAGGCTAAGATTACCATAGCCAATATAAATATACAGTGGGTTACAGGTTAGTGCATCCTCATCTAGTCTCAGCTAGACGCTCTCAAGGTATAGTATGATAAGCTCAGGGCTAGGAGGGAGGATCCCTCCTCTTCACAGGTTGCTCTAGCACCTCCAACTACTCTAGCAACTCAGGTAGCACAGGTTTTAGCAGGGATGGATCAAGAGGTAGATATTAGAAGACTTTGATACCTAGTGCAGTAGCACATCGATGATGGAGCATGAAGTGCTGCCTACATATCTACATTGAAGGATCGATTGGGTTAATTACGGGTGAGATTCCAAAGATGCCCATGGCTTCAGGGTCTTAGAGAACTCACACTCGAGAGACAGGCCAATCCTCGGCTAGCTCCAGTCGTAGATCATACAGGTTAGAGAGGACTTATGGTCCTAGCTCTAGGAGGACTCATAGAGATGGTGGAAGCGACGATGGGGCCTCTCAGACTGGGGGTGCAAGTGGTGCTACTTAGTACAGATCTTACATATGCTATTGTACCATTTTTGTTTGTAAGGTCAAGGACCTATACAGATGTAGCCTGTGGGTATTTTTGACATATTTTGATGCACTGCTGATTATATATTTTTGACACACACACACACAAATATATATATGATATGATATTGAGACTCATTATATGTACAGTTTATTGTTTTTATTGTTTTTAGATTTTATGAGATGCAAATGGATGACATGCACTAGATAGATGATGAATGTATGATTTGAGATGCAATGATATACATGTGTAGGTAGACTACCTATGATGAATGTATATGAATGCAATATATTATGTTTAAATGAATGTTTGATTTACTGTACTTGTATGCATTTAATTTATACTGTTATGACATACTCTATGCCATGTATGTATTTCATGTATATTTTATTTTTGCTGATGATTTTCTGTTAAGTGGGCATGTATGCTTTAATCACTTATATATGAATGCAATATGAGTTTAGAAATTTAATGGATGACACCAGATAATGTATAACAATCATGAGATGCAATTATTATATATTTTTATGAAATTTGATAAATTGTGCACCCATATGTGAGATGCAATTATATATGGTTTCTATTCATAAGTTTTTGTAAATTAAAAGAATATGGATAAAATAGTCAGTGGACATGCAAATGTCATTTCTGATATCCATCTAGTATCTAGCCTATATTATAATAATTCTAATAAATAAAATCTCATAAAAGAAAATGATTTTTGATGATTGCATTGAAAATTATTTGTTGTTATTTGGGAATTTTTTAAGTTTTCCATGAAACTCAAACACCCTAGTTGACTTATCAAAAGTTGTATACTGACCATACTAGACTTCTGAAATATAAGGCTTTCGCTAGGATAGACCCTAACTTTTCATTATTGCAAATGAGTATATTTAGATAAGGCATAAGCATACCCCAATTTCAGGTAGGATTATTTTAGACCATTGCTAATATTGGGGATCCTCAAATGTCTATCCAATCCTAGGTTTAGATTTCAGTTGGACTAGACTACTAGGCGATATAGGACACCTGAAGCTAGCTCTTCCACATTCAAACATTGGTCTGCATAAAAGTGAAATGCTAATGTATCAGATATATTGTCATGCATAAGTTAAGTAGGGAAAAATAGTGCACCAAATTATGTAAAAAAATATGCGTATCTACCCCATATCGCTCGTGAGCATCAAAAAGGAAAGACTACCAAACAAAAGGAAATGAATCAAAGAAAGTATCTTCTCATTAATTTGTTGGATCATATCCAAGGTTACACAATAATCCCCTTGAGGGCTCAAAATGTGATACAATTTTTACAATATTGGGTGCCCAAAGACCAAGTCTTTCACGGAATCAAGGTGCACATCCAATGTTTCTTCGCGTACCCACAATCAAGGTGGGCAGGCCAATGCTGTTGTTGCTTGTATATTCAATCTCTCATGTATTATATTCGTTACCAATGCCTTATAATAACCTACACCTACACACAAGGAAGCAAAAATGGGTCAAATAGCAAGGGTGTATGGTGAAAACATGCAATCCCCACAGGGGCAAAATGGCATATGAATTAAAAGTGTATCAAATGATATCCAAATGACTTGAAAATTTTTAGATATATTAAAGAGGATGTTTTGGGAGAATATCACCCAAAACAGATTGAAAATTGCATCCGTAGACTCTTTATTTAGGATCGCTCACCTACAACCTACGAAAATGAAGAAAACAAAATATCAAACCTGAACTTATCCAAAAATCAGTAAATTTGGTCAGTATGCATAAAGTGACATTTCAAGACAACCCATATGATCATATTTTCAAATTGGATCCCGGATACACCTGCATAAAATTGGGTTGCCCGGATGGGCCCTACGAGCCTACAGAAACTTAAAATGCTATAACTCCTTCATTTTAAATCCAAATCACTTGAAATTTGAACTGTAGCATCATCAGACAATATAGAAAATTACCAATTAAAAAAAGTAATGAATTTTTTTAAGAATTTACCCTCATCCCATGGGGGAGATGGTGACTGCAACTATTTGGGGGAATCCTAGGAGGGGATACCCATAAAATCCGGCCACATTTTGTTACAAAATCGCTACAATATGTTCCTAAACAACCTAAGGTGTGTTTTCATTGAATTTGGTGAAGAAATTCACCCGGATGGAAAATTTACGCTCGGATTACCTTCTTGAAGTCACCCGATAACCTCCTTGGCAAAAGGGAGATTGCAAGGGGAAAAATGTGCAATAAGGTGAGGGGAAATATTGAAAACACTCCATTGCATATCCTAGAACTCCTCTATCTTATATGTGTCTCACTTTTGTGTGTAAATTGCATCCACTTTATAGCCCAAAGTGGCTCATGTGCAAAAAGGCATGCAAAGGCATGCATGGCAGGTGGTGCCACTTGTCAAATGGGAGGCATGCATAGGGTGTGGAAGATAATATCCCAATTTGGCCCTCATAAAGATGGATTTCATAAGTATTCCATGTCCTCTACCTTGCATGCTCTATTTGGGTGGTCAAATGGCAGTTTTTGGGTGCCATTTGGCCGAATTTTGACTTTTTTTGGGTCAAACTTCATCACCATCCCACCTTGGGATGAGGGTTCACCACCATCATATGGTGGGATGATGGGAATCTACCATTGTACCAGGGTGGGACGGTGGTGAATTTTGGGCCAAACCTCTGAAAATTGGGCTGGTAGCCTCCAAAACCTTTTTCGGAGTGGCTAGAACCACTGTGAGCCTCCTAAGGGCTGCCCAAGGGGTCATATGATGTCAATTTGATAATTGCTTTATGGATTCTTAATCGGGTTTACCACATTTTAGTGTCTACAGATGCCCATTTTTGAGACATGTTGTGTGTAGCACAATGCTGAGAAAAAATAGATGACCAAAATGTAGAATGATTAATGTTATTCGATAACCTAACCAACTTTAGATGCCTCAATCATGGAAAGGGTGTGTGTTCTTGAATCTTTGCTTCTGACTCGGTAAAGACATTGGTCTTGGTTTCTCTTCATATTACAGGTATTCTCAAGGGACTTATAACCCTAGGTATTTATATAAAACCAAGTATTTTTGCAACTTTTGAGGTTACCAACAGGCAGGTTAACTTTAGAGGTCATCTGCACTATTATGTGCTTAATTGAGATATTTTATTATTTTCTGCCCCAAGCAGGGACATGATTGTCTTTGTTAAAGATTCATTGGATGAACGCAACTTGCATGATTGAGTGTTTAATTATTGATTTTTGATTATGAATTTGTTAAGCATGACTACCCCCTCAAGCGATGAGTCGATGAGGGAATGACCAGTGAGAAAAGCAACGAGTCGCTTGACCCAAATGACATTTGTTAAGGTTGACCTCAGTTGTTCTCATTGAAAAATGACATAGTTTTGAAAGGATTTGGATGATGCTATGGAGATTTCATGGAAGTAAAGAGTTGAAAACCTCCTTCCCATAGGGTGGTCTAGCCATAATGGCCTTCTTGGGGAGTGAAGTAGAAACTTGTCCATGCATCCATGAGAATTTTACATTCCATCTTGACCCTAAATGAATTCCATCATATGTGACTTGTTTTGGTGGGTGCTGAACCCTTTTCTTTGGATTTTGTGTTGTTTTGTTATTTTTTGATTAATATATATGTATATGCATTTGACCCATGGGCTTATTGGATGCCATTGGGGCATTTTGAGTAACCAAAGGGTTTATGAATACCTTTGGGGCTTTTTGGTATTGACCAAAGGGTTTAGGGATACCTTTGGGGCTTTTTGGGTTGAATAAAGGGTTTATGGATACCTTTGGGGGTTTTTGGGGGTGACCAAAGGGTTTATGGATACCTTTGGGGATTTTTGGGATTGATTAAAGGGTTTATGGATACCTTTGGGGCTTTTTTGGGGGTGACCAAAGGGTTTATGGATACCTTTGGGGCTTTTTGGGATTGACCAAAGGGTTTATGTATACCTTTGGGGATTTTTGGGGGTGACCAAAGGGTTTATGGATACCTTTGGGCCTTTTTGGGGTGACCAAAGGGTTGATGGATACCTTTGGGGATTTTTGGGGTGACCAAAGGGTTTATGGATACCTTTGGGGCTTTTTGAGGTGACCAAAGGGTTGATGGATACCTTTGGGGCTTTTTGAAATTGATTGCTTAATTATTTGATTGATGATTAGGGGAGGTATGGTACCAATAATACCCCAGTTGATGCTTGAAAAAATTTGTGTGATGTGCAATTTTGCGATTGTGGACCATTAGGTGCATTAGGTGTTATGATGCATTAATGGATGCATGTGTTGTGCTATGATGTCATTTGATGATATACAATATTTTTATTTGATCTATGATATGATGATAGATGTCTATCATGTATGCATATGTTTTAATGTGATTTGATTTGATTTTGTACATGTATGTATGTATGATGATATGGATGACTATATGTCATATTATGCTAGTACCATAGACGATATAAGATGCATCAATTCATGTTTAATGTTGTCTTGAGACTATATAATGGATTTGTGAATAATGCAATTGAAATGAATGTGGTGAAGTGATATGATGTTTATAATATTTTCATGAGGTTTTCACGAGACTCAAACACTCTAGTAGATGGATCAAAATTTGTATACTAACCGTGCAAGACTTTTTGACAAGGTATGAATCTGTTAGGATGGCCAAGATACTCAATATCCCTATGTGTGCAAGTGAGTTCATTCCTGCAAGACGCATAAAGATACTGCCATTGACAAGTAGGCTATCCACCAAACCTGTAATGAGGATCACTCTATGAATACCACAATCTGGAGTTCTATACTCAGTTGGATTAGACCACTAGGTAGTATAGGTGACCAAAAGCTAGCTCGTCCACATGCAAATATTGGTCTATACACACACAAAGCTAATGTGATAGACATATCATCATGCATTTAGGATACCACCATTGCTAGATAGGCTATCCACAAAACCCGTAATGAGGATCACCTAAATGGTTTTTCAAATATTGAGAATTCTAAGGATTCAAGCTCAACCGCCCTGTGTTATTCAATTGTATTGGGATACTTGCTCATATGTAGTGATGATAATCATTGTGTCTTTAGTATTTAAGGCTCTTTAGTTTGAATTGGCTTTGAAACTTTGAACTTTTGGGATGGATCTTTGAGGCCTTGGGGATGACTACCCATCCTTGCTAGGTATGTGTAGTATGAATCCTTACGACTTTAGGGATCAAATGTTTTTGAGAGTTTGTATTGTTTTGATTTTTATTGGGCTTGATATTGTAGGCCTTAGGGATGACTACCCATCCTTGCTAGGGATGAGTAGTACAAAATCCTAATGAATTTAGGGATCAAAGGTTTTGAAATTTTTTATTTTGAATGGGCTTGATATTTTAGGCCTTGGGGATGACTACCCATCCTTTTTAGGGACGTGTAGTACGAATCCTTACAACTTTAGGGATCAAGGGTATTTGGGATTTTTGATAGTGGTAAAAAATATTATTTATTTTGGGGAATTGGGTGGGGAAGAGCTTGTCCTTTTGCCAATTCTTAGCATTCTTGAACCATTCACACAGGGGGATGAGCAGGATAAAATTTTCGCTCAAGGTACCCTAGACCACTTTGTGGGTTTCATATTTCCTTTCATAAACTTGGATTTATTAGTGTGAAATGTGTTGGGATTTGATGTATATGAGGCACAATCTCAGCAAGACTCTACCTCTGTATCGCCCAAATTTTTTGCACCCTTACCTTCAGGCTAAAGGATCCGTTACCGAAAGGCGGATGCAAGAAGGATGGGACAATACCTCATACGAAGAGGCCCTTTGAAGGTCATGCCTCTCGAGGGAGGGACATAAGGGTGAATTTTTGATGGATGGTGGGGTTCACCAGGAAACTTTAAGTGGAAGTTTCCACGCCTAGGTTGAGAATGGGTTTGATGTGTTCATTTTATATTCAATCATTCAGATTCCTAGGTTGGCCAAAATGAATCTAAGCTATTCTATATGAAATTTCTGGTTTTATATGGATACAAAAAACATAAATAAATCCTAAATACAAAAAATATCTAAATGAAGAAGAGTGCACCTGATTTCTGATGTTTGATGAAGATTCTGAAGCTTGTAGGAGTCCAGATCGTCTTGGATATGATAGGATCACCTGTAATTATACATAATCATCCAGATCATAGGATATTGTCTGATATCATCGAGATCATCTACGATCTGACGAATTCGTCAAAAACCTACAATCATGAAAACAAACACCAAAAACCAAAAATACAATTGCAAGAATGATACAAAATGATAGAAATAAGAATATAAGTCCTTTAAATGATAAATCCAGATATCAAATCAAATAGAATGCAACGTTTTAATAATTTATTTTGAATTTTATCATGCAAATATGCTAAATGAGGTGAACTCCAAGATGCAGAATAGAAGTGAACTAATCTAATGCACAATTAAATAAGAAAAGAGATAGAGAATGCAAACTCAGGGCTCTAATTACCCCTAATCTAAACTGCAGTCAAAATCGTCTACAATCATACGAGATCATCACCGATCTCGTTAGGATCGTTAAAAATTGTGGTTGAATCACTTGCGATGATCTGAGCTTCCTCTGGCTGAAACACAATGAGATCTTGCAATAAAAATTGAAAACACAAATGCAAATGATGGGGGATAAGATGTTCTAACACAATAAAAACTAAGATTGCAGGGAAATGATCAGCCAGGGGGATAAACTGGGAAAATCCCAAGTTTATATAGGATTAGGGGGAGGTTAGGAGGTTGGGGATCATCCCAATCTAGAATATCTCCAACGTAGGAATCTCCAACCGCGTAGACACGCTTCTGCCCGAGTTGGAGAAATTGTTGAAACATAAGCTAATTATGAAAATTTGGTTTTGGGACGAAATCATCTGGACGTTCTGTTCCAGATGAATTCGTACGATTTGGGATGATATCATAAGATCGACGACAATATTTTCCAACACTCAAACAACTTCTAAAAATGGCACAAAAAATTGAGGTGAGCAGTTAATGGGCGGTTTCGGGGTTAAGATTCAAATTTTTTATCTTTTACTGAGGGTTTAACTACGCCAATTTTAGGGTGGTACATTTTGCCCCCTCTTTAGCAAATTTTCCAAATAAAATGAATTAAAGACGAGTTCTTTACGCTTTATGAGAAAACAAAAAATTATTCCATTTTTTAGACAACGATTCTAGGTCGAATCGTACAACTGTTTGCTATGGTGCCCCCTCCGAGTTTTTACCCAAATCAAACGTTTGAGGTAAAAGCGTAGAAAAGCAAAAATTAAAAAAATTTTGGTTTTTAAATAAAAATAAGAAAAATAGGGTAAAACCCTAATTCATTTTTACTATTCACTTTCGTTGTTTCAGAGCTCTACAGGAGAAATGGTGGAGACAACACACAGATCGAAAGAGGTCCGACACGGGTTGCGGGTAAGGATCTAAACCTAGTGTACTGTGTTTGTAGCTTGATTTGTTTAATTTTTTACTTGAATTTTAATTTTTTTGGGGCATCACGGCCATTTTTAGGCCGTCGACGACGTCGAGACAAAATCGTCTCAATTTCTTTGAAATTGTCCCTAAATCATCGATTTCGTCTGAGGACGAAATCAAAGAAATAGGTGCGATCCCGTCCAATAAGGGGCGATCCCGTCCAATAAGGTGTGATCCCCAAATTGAAGAATCGAAGATGATTTCATCCTATGAAGGACGATTTAACTAAATTTGGTACGATATCGTCCAATAATGGGTGATATCTTTTTTTTTGAGATGAAACTGATTTTAATTGATTTTAATGATTATGTACTAATGATTTTTTGTTGTTTTATTGTTTATTTTGTAGAGAGGATTGCTAAAGAGTCGAGAGTGGAAATACGGGGTCTCAGGGATGACTTAGCTGTGCCTTATTAGGCCCAGCGAGACAGACTAGTAGAGGTCAGACTGCAGCATGTGGCAGAGATGCCACAAATTCTTACAGACATGGGGCTACTAACAGCCCTAGCAGAGAGATGGTATCCGAGGTCATCCTGCTTCTTGATACCGATAGAGGATATGACTCTCACTCTAGAGGATGTATGGAGGATCTTGAGGATCCCCATACATGGGTGGTTCATGACTCCTTCGACCAATAAGGGCCATTCCATGATGAGACTGTGTAGTGACCCAAGCTTCACCCTGGAGAAGGGCAAAGTGAAAATTGAGGCTTTGAGGTATATGCCTGGGGCATCTCGGTTGACCCAATTTTTGGTAGGGGTGGTGGGTGGCCTTCTTCTATGCCACCATAGTGGATGCAGGTTATCGTGGCTCCTCTTAGATGTGGTCTACGATATGAGATACCACAGATATAGGTTTTCTTGGGGTAGCTTTATATTATGCCACTTGTATAGGATCCTTTACAGGGTTGTATACAAGGGGGGTCGATGTCTGGTGCTGACATCGCTACTACAGGTTTGGTGCTAGGAGCACATTGTGGTGCGAAAGCCGATAGGGCTTCCATTGATAGGAGTTGACCGAGAGAGGCCTCGGGTTTTCTATTGGTTGCTCCAGAGAGGGTCACCATGGTGGATAGATTTGTCGATGTCTCGAAGGTTACTAGATGACCTCAACCTAGATCAGATCACCTGGATACCATGGAGAGAGCATCCAAGGTGGGCAACGAATGAATAGGAGTTGTATTGCATCAGGTGAGTCATCTGGTTGAGGAAAGAGCGGGGAGAGGTAGAGCTCCACTGCTATGACCAAGTTTTGAGGTAGTTCGGTCTACAGTAGGGGATCCCTTCTCTTAGGGATTACGAGTATTCCTAGACTATGCGATATAATACTACATTAAGCGGGGCTCTAGACATGCAATGGTTTTGGAGTCAAGACATTGATGATGCCCTCATTCAACCAATGTATGGGGACGATGTGGGGGTAGCAGATGGGTATGATGCCTAGCATGCAGGCATCCACCCTCCTTAGATGATGAGGGCACATGGTCCGATGCACATTGTAGTGCAATGGATGAAGAGGCAGTGCCAGGCTACCATCGGTGCAGTGAGGGGTCATGGAGGGAGAGATCAGTGATGACCTCCTTAGGAGAGACGTTGGAGAGTACCACAGGCTTCGAAGAGATAACAACAGTTGAAGAGGAGGGAGAGACTCCTTTCTCAATAGAGGGATAGGACACCATCGCCTGATAAGGGCAAGGGTTTCGAGGTGGGGGGGAGCAGTGAGATGGCAGCTCTTCGAGCAAAGAATGTCTGCCTACGAACTCAGGTGTAGACTCTCTAGGATGAGGCTACATGGCTCAGGGCTTGGAGCGAAGGGGTGAGCATTCTAGAGCTGGTGTAGGCTATTGTGCAGAATGCGTTCTACTAGGGGTTGTACTACCATGTGGTTCCAGAGGTACATAGGATACTGTTGCCATCCAGCATTGCAAAGCCGATTAGGATGGGGTCATCGAGGACATCATCATGATTGACATCGAGGACCCACGATACAACACGGACCTCGATGGGACCACCTCCTCCACCTTAGGGTAGGAGAGGAGATGAGGCTGAGAGCTCGAGGGCTTCTCGAGACTAGCTGCTCATTGGTACATAGACCACATATTTTTGAGAGGATTGAGTATGCCAGGGTATAGATTGTGGTATACCAATCCGTTTTGATATGATGTATATACTTCTTGATATATATATATATATATATATATATATATATATATATATATATATATATATATTCTCTTTTGTGATATGACTTGTGCATATGTTTTATGATGTTTTAATATTTTAATGGTTGATTGATTGTTCATGTAATTATGTCGTTGAAAATATTATAATTTTATGTCATGCTATAAAATTAAATGAAATAATTTGATGTAAACAAATTGGTTGTTGTGGTATGATTTGATGAAAAATAAAGTGACTTCTAACAATAATTTCAAAGGACATTGTCATTGTTACATGACCATTTCATGGAGTCACCGCTCGCTAGGTCATCAAGCTAATCGCGTTATGAGAGAAATATTGCTAAAATTAAAAGGGTGCTTAAGAGACTTTCTTAAGACTTTGTGTTGTGATGATGAAAAATGATGATGGTGATGATTTGTTTTCAGATTTCCATAAAAATATTATGCATGAAATATTAAAAATATGATTTTTGCTAGGCATAAAATTCCTAAGTCTAATAGAATTTTGAACAATTGCCTAGGAATTATACCATCGTCGCAAAAAAAAAGAATGTTTTGACATAATGAAATGAAATAGGAAAGTTTTTGTTCTCTTTTAAAGCACAATTGTGTAACATAATGATTTAAGCCATATGTTTTTTATGGATTAAATAAATGGGAAATAAAATTATAATGATGGTTTGTGCTAGGCATAGAATTTGAGGTATAGAATTATACCATCATCATGAAATCCAAAAGAACTTGATGTAATAGTTTTATTGCATAGTTGATTTTTGATTTTGAGATAAAAAAATATAAAATGAGGACTTACACTAGGCATAGATTCCAATTTAGGTTTAGGAACTATACCATCATTGTGAAAGTCGAAAATATATAAATGTGACTTTATTGCTAGATTTTTGAACATGCTTTGAAAGAAATTTTGGATTTTTGAAAAGAAAGGTATTTAATTGTTTTTATCCTAAGCCAATATTCCCAAGTAATAAAATAAAATTATTCCAAAAGATTTGCATAAATATTTTAAATTATCTCAAAGACAAAATTTAGATTTATAAGGAACCCCATGTGCATATGTGAGTTCATTGCCGATCTTGATCTATCATAATGATACAAAATCTCTCAAACACAAATGTGTGTGCAATTGTATTGTTCATTTACCAATTTTGAGCAAGATAATTTGATACAAGTAATTTAAATTAACCAAATGAGTGTTAGTTGACCATGATTTATATGCATGTAACCATACCAGACTACTGTGTAAGTCGGATCATCAAGAGCTAGTTGATCCATGAGCCGACATAGGTCTGTACAAAAGAAGGTCGCTAATGTGACAGACATATCACCACGCTAGGAGTTACCCAAGGCCAAGCGGGTTGGGCACAAACCACATGTTATGGGGCTTACCTCACAGTTTTCAAATAATTGAGAATTCTAGGGATTCAAGCTCATTCACCCTTATTTTATTTCAAAAGGGTAGGGGAAGGGTTTTATTGCTTTTTTCTTTTTATTTTCTTGTTCTTTTTTTTTTTTTTTTGTATTTTTGCTTGACACTAAGATAATGCTGAAATATTGCTGAGATGGTACAAAATGATACTGAAACAATGCTTCTTTTTCTCATAATTTTTCTTGATTTTATTTTTCTTCCTAGACTAGGGATACTTGCTCGGATTGGCTGTAGAGCAAGGGATTTTTATTCTGGGCAGGGGTGAGCTTGTCCTTTTGTCAATTCTCAAATATTCTAGACCATGTGCATGATAGGATAGCAGGGGAAACTTTTTTCTCAAGAGACCACTTCTACTATGTAGCATCATTTTGAATTTGCAATGAAATCATTTTAGTGTGAAAAGGTGTACTTGGTTCAAGTAAATAACAATATCAGTTCTCTATGCTCAAAAATTTATTTAATTCAACTGTGGACTTTGATATAAGAGAGATTAATAATCATACCAAATAAGATCAAGATATTTATTCATGTGAGTGTGAAAGTGAGGGATTCCAAATAAATGCTAATTTATCCAAAATAACTGAAAATATAACTGCAATACTTCAAGAATTGACAGGTGCAAAAATAGAAGATGTTTTTGAGGATTTTGATGATTTTGATTTTTCTTTTATTTTGATTTTAATTTATGAATTAAGATAATACATAATATTACTATTTTTGAAATTTTTATATGAATTACTAAAATAAGACAATATGTATAATATATACAGTGATGAAATTACCAGATTTATGCATAATAGCGCTTAAGGTGCATAATGTTCATAGGTTATTTAAGATATTTACCATCTAAGGTAGCTAATCTGTATGCACCTAATCCAAATTTAGCAGTGATAATATATGGCCCATGCCAGTTAGGCTTGAATTTGCCTTTAAGGTCTTTAGTTGCATTAGTATTTTTTTTTATTTTCTTTTAGGACGAGGTCGTCGATCTCAAAGGATCGATGATGAACTTTCTTGAGATATGCTCGTTTGAGCTTGTTCTAGTAGGCACGAAGATGCTCCAAAGCATTAATGCGCTTATCATATAGGATTTCCAGCTGACTAAATCTACAAGCACGGTATTCATCTCCTACTTCAGTATCTTGAAGTAGCAGAGCCAAATAAGGAACTTCTAATTCAAAGGAAAAAATAGCTTCAGCTCCATAAACCAAAACAAAAGGTGAAGTGCCTGTGGGAGTACGAATGCTAGTTCGAGAAGCCCATAAAGCAGGATATAATTGAATGTGCCAATCACGACCAGATTTATTGACCAGTATTTTGAGGATTTTAATTAATGTTTTATTAGATGCTTCTGCTTGGACATTACCCTGAGGATAATAGGGAGTGGACCAACGATGTTGAATTTTATATTTTTGACATAGTTTCTTTACATATTTGTTTTTAAAACAAGTTCCATTATCCGAGATGAGATTTGCAAGGATTCTGAACCGAATAATAATTTGATTAAAAATAAATTTGGAAACTTGAGTTCCAGTGCAAGAAGCTAAGGGCATAGCTTCAACCCACTTCATAAAATACTCGATGGTAGTTATGATGAATTTGTGTCCATGAGATGACACAGGATTAATTTTTTTGATGATGTCTAAGCCCCATTTTGAGAAGGGCCAAGGAGATGAAATAGCCTATAGTTCTTGTGCAGGCGCATGGACAAGGTCAGCGTGTTTCTAGAACTTGTCACAATGGTGCACATAATCATGTGCATCATTCTCCATGGTAGGCCAAAAATATCCTATCCTAAGGAGCTTCTTAGCAATGGCGCTACCACTAAAATGTCCCCCACAAGATCCATCGTGGGCTTCACTCAAAGCTGATCTAGACTCTTCTAGATTCAAACATCTCAATAGGATACCTTCAAAGGATATCCTATATAAGGTATTGCCAATTATGACGAAGCGACTTGCTCTTCTACGTAATAACCGATGTTGGTTTCTATTAAAGCCTTCAGGGAAGGTCCCATTTTGAAGAAAATTGAGGATATTAGTGTACCAAAGTTTAGGAGTAGTTTCATTGATTAGAAACACGTCCAAAGGTTCCAAGCATGATTTAATTGAAGCGGTTTCCTGGAGTCAATGAATAATGATGGTAGCATATTCGTAATCTAACTCCAAGGGTAAAATAGATGCAGTTGTGGCCATGGTGTCAGCCGCACGATTGCTAGTTCTAGGAATAGCTTCCAAGGTAATTTTATCAAATAAAGATATTAATTGTAATACATATGCTTTATATGAGTGCAATTTATCATCTCTGGTCTAATAAAAATCATTAATTTGATTTATAACAAGTTGAGAATCATCGAAAACTAACATATTTTTAATTTTTAGTGCCAGGGCTATTCGTAATCCAAGGATTAGAGCCTCATATTCAGCAGTGTTATTAGTACAGGAAAACATTAATTTAAAGTATAGAGGTATGAGATGTTTCTATGGAGATATCAAAATAATACTTGGCCCCACTCATACATCGGGATCCATCAAAGTATAAGGACCATTGCTCTGAATGATATGCCTCTAGTTTAAGGCATTCGTCAAGAAACTCAATGACGAGGGGATGGGTGGACTCTAAGGGTGCATCAACTAATTGATCTGCTATGATTTGACCCTTAACAGACTTTTGTCCTATAAACATGAGTTCAAACTTGCTTAGAGCAAGAAACCATTTTGCTGTACGACTAGATAAATAAGGTCGACTCATGAGATACCACAAGGGATCGAATTTAGCAATAACATATGTTTTTGACCAAGCATATAATGGCGTAGTTTTTGTGTAGAAAATATGATTGCTAGACATAACTTCTCTAATGCTGTGTAGTGGGTTTCATAACTAATTAATGTCTTTCTAATGTAATAATTAGCATGCTCTCTTTTCTCATCATCAATTTGAGCTAACATAGCTCCTAAAGCAAAATCTGAAGCAAAAATATACAAGATAAATGGGCGATCAGATTTAGGTGGTGAAAGTACAGGTGGGTTAATAAGATATTGTTTGATGAGTTCAAATGCTTCCTAGCATTCATCATCCCAATGGAAAGAGATATATTTCTTATGAAGCTTAAGAAAGGGTCTAGTTTTATCCGCCAGCTTATTGATGAAGGGACGGATAGCTTGAAGCTTACCTTGTAGACTCCGTAATTTAGATATATTTGTAGGTTTAGGCATATCAATGATAATCGTAATATTGAGAGGGTCAATTTCGATGCCACGTAAAGAAACTATAACCCCTAATAATTTACCTGACTTAACTCCGAATATACATTTGGCTAGATTCAATCGGATAAGATATTCCCTTAATTGATCAAATACTTTTCTCAAGTCATCTAAATGGTCATCTTATTTAGTAGAATGAGCTATAATGTCATCTACATAATCGTGTAGTATATCATGCATAATATCATGAAAGATATAAGTCATGGCTCGATAGGTTGCACCTGTATTCTTCAACCTGAATGACATCACTTTCCAACAAAAAGTTCCCCAAGGGGTAATAAAGGTTGTTTTAGCCTGATCTTCAGAAGCTATTCTGATCTGATTATAACCAAAAAATCCATCCATTAAGGATATCATTCCACTCCCAGCAGTAAAATTAATGATCTGATCCATATTGGGAAGGGGAAAATTGTATTTAGGGCATGCAGCATTAATATCTCTAAAGTCTGTACAAACCCTAACCTTAGTAGTTTCTTTCTTAGTTACTGGAACTACATTCGACATCCATTCAACATAATCAATGGCTTGTATAAAAATAACATTCAAGAGTTTTTATAACTCCCCTTTGACTAGTAAGGCCACTCTAGGATGCATTTTCCTAAGTTTCTATTTAATAGGTTTAGCATCCGGGTGCACTACTAGGTGATGCATAACTATAGAAGGGTCTAAACCTGGCATATCTTCATATGTCCAAGCAAAGACATCTTCATATTATTTAAGAAATGCAATGTATTTATCTTGTTTTTCTTGACTCAATTCTGATCCAATGTTGATTATGTGAGGGTTATCCTCGGTTCCAATGTTAATTTTTATGACATTTTCTACTTTCATGTGGAGATCTCTCTCAAAATTATGTGGGGTGGGTGAAACACCCAATTCTTGTAATTCTTCAAAAGTTAGCTTGGATAATTTGTTTTGAGGAGTCATGGCCTCAAGCTGGGCTATACTAGGTATAGAGCCATCAAAATAAAATCCATTATGTAATAATTCCTCAATGGAGACATCATGAAAGATATCTCCCTCCAACTCATCACCAGATTCAACGATCATATCAGGATAAGCTATATATAGCATATTATATGTGAATGTCTTATTCATTAAATGCAAGGCATCGCGTTCATCTAAAAAATCTTGGTAACATATAAGTTGGTCATCATCCTCAAATGAGAATGGCTGACCCTTACTAGGAAACAGGCCCACACCACATCGGGTGGGCCACGCTTCTACCTCAAAAGGTTCTTTCATACCATTCTAGAAAGGTCCCAAACTTTTCCCTTTATATCCCAATTTCAGCACTATAGGTTTGGCTTTAATATATTCATTAGTAAAATAGCATCGAGCATATCCATCATAATGAGTTCTGATGTTTCTGGGTATTCTACCCCAGTCATATCCCTTATAAATAAAGGCACAACTCCCTATTTGGTAAATACTTCCCATAGGATGCAAGAGGCCCAAGGTACGAGGAGATGGTGGCAAATTATTTAAAATAAGGGAATCTTGCATAGAAGTATTCATTTCTTCTGATATAAGAATTTTTGATAGATCGGGTAAGAGTTCGTAAGTAAGAGCATAAGAGGTAGAAGGAACATTCCCTACATCTTCTGATGTGGAAAATATGACTTTGGTGGATGTAGACGATGTAGAGGAGTCGATAGATGGGTCTATTAAAGGTATGGAAGTTATAGGAGTAGAACAAGAGACATTGGTTGTGGGATTAGGATCTTTCTTAGGTCCTAATGAGGTTTATTCAGAATATGGTTGAGCTATATGTGAAGATGCAATGGATGGAGAAGAAGTAGATTACTTTGTGGGTGTAATTGTCACACATTTAGATGGATAATGAGAATTAGGATGTGTGGATGATAGAGGAGGGAAAAATTGAACTCCAATAGGTTCTGCCAAAGTACACATATCAAAGGGTCTTGGATCATCATGAATGGTAATCAACTAATTCTTAAATTCGAACTTAACACATTGATGTAAGGTTGAGGGAACAGCTCGCATTGCATTGATTCAAGGACGACCCAAGAGTATATTGTACGATGCAAGGCAATGTACAATAAACACGATTGTATCCAAGGTTCTTGGACCGACCTCTAATGGAATGGTAATAAATCCACATGTTTCTTGTGTTTCGTCATTGAAAGCTTTTATGATCATATCAGTTCTTTTCATTTCCTCACTTCTAAACCCGAATATTTGGTAGAAGTCAAAAGTGTAGATATTTAAAGATGAACCATTATTGATCAAAACTCATTTGACTGCTACTCCAATTAAAGCAGTAATGTACAAGGGGTTATCTTTATGTAAACTATGTTGAGGTATGTCTCTATCTTGGAAGTCAATACAATTAACTTCATGAGTTATTATAGTATTGGCCATGGCTTCAAGTTGAATGTCTTGTGGTACCATCATCTGGCTTAATGTGAGCATTAATTCATCTCTATGTGTAGGAGAAGATCTTAAAAGGTCCAAAAGGGAAATTCTAGCTGTAATATTTGAAAATTATTCATTAATATTATAAGGGGGTTTATGTTGAACATTAGGTGCATGATTCCCTTTATTAGGAACCTTAAAAATAGATGGATTTGATCCACCATTCTGAATTTGATCTTGTTGATAATTTTGAGCCTGTTGTCTAGTAACAGCTTCGATGGTACCCATAATATTATTCTATGGATGATGAATGGGTCTTGGTATAGCGTTTATGGCTAGCTCATTAGAAATTAATCGGTAAGACGATGGTCTAGTAGCGACTCTTCTTGGAAATGGCTCTTCTGGAACCATATAAATTGTGATAGGGTGGATAGTATTCATCTTTTGAACTATTCGATTGATTTGATGTGATTTCCATATCACTCTCAGTCTCGTATTCTGTATCACTAAGATCAGGTATTTGAGTATTATATAGAGGCTTGGTTGTAACCATGGATAAAGTAGTGTCAAAGATTTCCAGATCATGAGCAGGTAAATGCCCACTAATGGTTCCTACATATCGGGCAGGAGGTGGGACATTATGATGTTCAATTTGATTAGCCACCTCCTTACCATGTTTTGGTAAGGGATGTTGAAAGATGTCTAATGACTGATTGGCGTTCTGATTATGGTTTTGTGGGGTGTTATTTTGAACATTATTAGGAGGATTCTACTTAGGTTGAAAGGCTTGCACCTCCATCTCATTGTTATCAATCAAGTCCTGTATTTTATGTTTTAATATTTTACAAGCGTTGGTAGTGTGTCCAGGTCCTCTATGAAAGTCACAGTATAAATATGCTCTGTATCGGGGTATAGTTGGATCAGGTTCTCGGATATTTGGTAATTGAATAAAATCTCATTCTAATAATTATGGTAGAATAGTTGATAAAGGTTGATTTAACCTAGTAAATTCTCGAGGAGGTTTATCAGGAGGTTTCAGTACAAACGTCTCTGCTGTCTTTGCAACATTAACATTAGCAATATTTTTGCTATCGGTGACTCCATCACCTACAACTTGTTTATTCTTGTATTGATTTTTGGATGTTTTCTCATCGTATTTCTTTTTAAGCTAGCCTCTCCTAATGAGATCATCTTCCACTCTTCGGGCCAAGTCGATAGCCTGATCGAAGGTGGTCAAGGTAGCAGTTGATAATTCGTAAGATAGTTGCTCTTGCAAATTATTAATAAAGATGTCCAACATCTCCCTATAAGGTAACACAAAGTGCAATTTTCCTATCAACTGTCTCCACCTAGCTAGGAAATCAGCAAAGCATTCATATTTGTCCTGTTTTAAGTTATACAAATATTTAATGGTCACATGTATTTCGATGTAGGTGCTAAATTGATGAACAAAAGACTCGGAATTTTCTTCGAAATTCCTCAAAGAATTAGTGGGTAATTGATAATACCACTCTAATGCAATTCCTCCCAAGCTTTTCGGGAACATTTTTAGTAATAACAAGTCATCATGTGATATATCATGATATGTTATCCTAAACATGCGAAGATGCTCTATGGGATCTTCGATACCTTTATATATGGGAAGAACTGGCATAGGAAAATGTTTAGGATATGGCTGTGCTACGACTATAGGATCTAAAGGCTAACTACACATATATCGATAGTTGTACGAGGGATGGTAGGGATCTATCTGGTCCATGCGGGAAACTAGCCATTTCACCATGGTTTCAAGATTACTAGTTTGTCCACCATATTGGTTCAGTGGGATAGAGGTATCGGATTTATGAGTGTATGATGGTGTGACATAAGGATTAGATGCTATATTGCTATTATGCAAAGTGTTGGTAAGAAGAGTATTATGAAGAGGATTTGTAATAGTTTATGTTGTACCCCAGATTGTTGGTAATTGGTGTTTGGTTTTGTTTTGGGTTTTTGTTGATTTGAGGTATGTTGATCAAGAGCTTGGCAGAATAGAGCAGTAAATGAGGGTTTCTTTTGTGCGAGAATGACCCTAGGCTTGTTAACAGGCACTTTAGGTGGTTGGGTAACCTATTGTTGTTGCATGTTCTAGATCACAGCTACCATATCCAAATTGGATGGTCCAGCTTGATCACTCTCTTGTTCAATAAAGGACAAGGGATTAGTGCGTGTGTGAAATACGTCTTCTAGAGTTGCTTGAGTGTCACTAATTCGATCCTTGTCCATATGGACTACTCTATTAAAAACACCAATATTAGTGTTAATGAACTTCCAAAATTGTTCCATGTTTTCAAAAGTGATAGCTCCTCCCGGAGATATTTTAGGGTATGAGGATCCTTCCTCTCTAACAGTTTCTTCTTGTTCATTTCCTACAACAAGCTCTTCTTCTTGCTGGTCTAGGGTCTCTTCTTCCTGAACTTGATCCTCAGGAGGGACATTTTGGTCAGTTAATTGTCTTCCTAACCAATATTCATCTTCTTCGGTTTGTTTTCCATTCCTAAGTCTAGGCATTGTGCTAAACTTAGGTTTTAGCAAATATATATATTTATATATATATGTGGTAAGGTTGAGAGGTTTATATTTTAACTATATACCTACTATAATCTTTTAAAAGGAAAATGTTTTGTTTTTTGTTTTGTGTGATTATACTATTATTTTGCGAGAATAAAAATAACAAACAACATGCTAGTTGCAAGAAATAACAATAGTAAAAAGAATGACTTAGTTTTCTATGAATAGTTTATGAATATCATTGATAGGGTCAAGTTCATCAGGAGTCATGAAATGCTCCTCTTCAAATTGGAAGTGGTTTTTCAAGAATTTGACAAAGTTTGTTATGGTAATATGATCTACTTCAGACTCTGACTTGTAAAAATAAAGTTCATGGCAATACTTTTGATACAACACAACTCTAGGAATTCTATTCCATTTTTTTCTATCCGTAAGAACGACTTCTTGATCCTCTATACGAGATATAAATTTATGTTCTACAACTACGCTCTCAAGGTACTCCTCAAAGGTGTATAATTTTGAAGACACAAGTGCTCTTTTATCTGCTAACCACCTATGGCAAGCTCTTTGAAGTTCATGATACAAAGTCACCAGATCAATATCCAGGATTCTATCTAGGACAAACCTCTTAATTTGCCTAAGTTCTACAGATCTAGATTCAATAATACCTAATATCCTATCAAGTTCGTCCCACAAATATTGGGCTCTATTTGTTTGAGGTACTCTAAGAACATAAGTAATCTCTATGGCCGTTAATTGATTTTCAATATTTATGGTGACAACTCGTCTTCTATTATAATCTACCATCTAAATATGATATGCAAATTTAACGGTTGTCTAATAATTCTAGATGTTCTTAATAATGTTTTTTTTTTAATTGTTTTCAAAATGTGTTTTAGTTTCACGTCGGGTTCACCAAAATATATCGCCAAAATTTTTTGCACCCTTACCTTCAGGATAAAGGATATGTGCCCAAAAGGGGGATGTGAGAAGGATGGGACAATACCTCGGACGGAGAGGCCCTTTGAAGGTCACGCCTCTTGGGGGAGGGGTATAAGGGTGAATTTTTGACGGATGGTGGGGTTCACCAGGAAACTTTAAGTGGTAGTTTCCACACCTAGGTTGAGAATGGGTTTGATGTGTTCATTTTATATTCAATCATTTAGATTCCTAGGTTGGCCAAAATGAATCTAAGCTATTCTATATGAAATTTTTGGTTTTATATGGAGACAACAAACATAAATAAATCCTAAATATAGAAAATATCTAAATGAATAAGAATGCACCTGATTTCTGATGTTTGATGAATATTTTGAAGCTTGTAGGAGTCCAGATCATCCCGGATATGATAGGATCATCTGTAATTGTACAGAATCATCCAGATCATAGGAGATCATCTGAGATCAGCCGAGATCATCAGCAATATAACGAATTCATCAAACGAATTTGTTAGAAACTTGCAATCATGAAAACAGACACCAAAAACCAAAAATACAATTGCAAGAATGATACAAAATGATAGAAATAAGAATATAAGTGCTTTAAATGATAAATCTAGATATCAAATCAAATGGGATGCAATGTTTTAATAATTTATTTTGAATTTTATCATGCAAATATGCTAAATGAGGTGAACTCCAAGATGAAGAATAGAAGTGAACTAATCTAATGCACAATTAAATAAGAAAAGAGATAGAGAATGCAAACTTAGGGTTCTGATTGCCCCCAATCTGAACTGCAATCAAAATCATCTGCAATCGTATGATATCATCATCGATCTCATCAGGATCGTTCGAAATTGTGGTTGAATCACCTGTGACGATCCGAGCTTCCTCCGATTGAAACACAGTGAGATCCTGTAATAAAACTTGAAAACACAAATGCAAATAATGGGGGATAAGATGTTCTAACACAACAAAAACTAAGATTGCAGGGAAATGATCAGCCAGGGGGATAAACTAGGAAAATCCCAAGTTTATATAGGATTAGGGGGAGGTTATGAGGTTGGGTATCATCCCAACATGGGAGATCTCCAACGTAGGAATATCCCACCGTGCAGACACGCTTCTGCCTGAGTTGGAGAAGTTGTTGAAACAAAAGCTAATTATGAAAATTTGGTTTTGGGATGAAATCATCTGGACATTCTATTCCAGATGAATTCATCCGATTTGGGATGATATCATCAGATCGGCGACGATATCATCCAACGGTCAAACAACTTCTAAAAATGGTGTAAAAAATGAGGTGAGCGGTTAACGGGCGGTTTTGGGGTTAAAATTCAAAATTTTTATCTTTTACTGAGGGTTTAACTGCGCCAATTTTAGGGTGCTACACCTCCTAAAAATCTCACTAGCCTTCTAAAAAATCTAAGAAGAAACTAGATATGGCTAAGTGACCGAAAACCTTAATGACATTCTAAAAAAATAACGAAGTGAAGGGGATGGAAACAACTATGTAAATGTATGAAATGTGGATGGAAATAATAAATAAAATACGGAATGAGATGACCTCGACAATAGTGATTGTGCATTATACTTAATGTGCAATTTTAGTGCTAGGCATGTGTGAACTCTAAAATGCAATGTATTGTGAAGCATATGCCTAATGCAAGTGATAATGCAATGGTATGCAACTTGATGAGAATGCAATATTTTTGTATTTTTGATGTTTTGATAATGTTTTTGAATTTTGGTATTTTGTTGATGTTTTTGATTTTTTTGATTGATATGTATATACATGTGATCAACGGGCTTATCTGGGGGCCATTGGGGCTTTTGGGGGTGACTAAAGGGCTTATAGATTCATTTGGGGCATTTTGGGGTGACCTAGACAATTTTGGATAGTCTAGGGGCATTTTAGGTTGACCAAGCGGGTTGTAGACACCCTTGGAGCATTTTTGTTTGACCTATACATTCATTGACCTCCTAGGAGCATTTTAGGGGACTTAGACAATCAAAGATATTCAAAAAGTGGTACAAATTGCCTAGAGGTATTTGGTTGCAACCAAAGGGCTTAGGGATGCCTTCAGGGTTTTTAGGGTTGACCTAGACAATCGTAGATAGTCTAGGAGCATTTTTATTTGACCTAGATGGCAAAAAATTGCTAGGAGCTTTTTGGGTGACCTAGATCATTAGCGGCACATAGAAAGTGTCTATGACTATCTAGGGATATTTTACTATGACCAAAGGGCCTAGGGATGCCTTTGGGACCTTTATAGTTGACCTATATGATCATAGATAGTCTAGGTTCATTTTTATTTGACCTAGACGACGAAAAACCGCTAGGAGCATTTAGGGTGACCTAGATCGTTCACTGCACTTAAAAAGTGTCTACGACTGCCTAGGGGTGCTATGGGTTGACCAAGCGATATGTAGATACCCTTTGAGCCTTTAGGGGTCACCTAGATAGTCATGGACTGCCTAAGGGTGCTATGGGTTGACCAAGCGTTATGTAGATACCCTTGGAGCCTTTTAGAACTTTGATCATTTTGTAATTTTAGGAGGAAGGTGTGGTACCTTGTGTACCCCTAGCATTTGTGGTAATAAAAGGAAGTGAGGAAGATGCGCTACCTTTAGAATCCCTAGTTTGTTTCATTTCCTATGATGTAAATAGTGGGGAAGGTGTTACACCTCAGATACCCCTAGTATGTACTATGATTGGTGCAATTTTATTGGCTTGGCTAGGAGGAGCAATAGAAATTGACCCCCCTTTTTGCGAAAGGGGATTATGGGTAATGCCCATGTCTTGATGGGGTGGAATGAGTTCTCCACTCATGTATAAAGCTCCCTCATCAATAAGATATTGGACCCAAGGATCATTCCTATCAATTATATCTTGTACTAGGTGTTTGAATTTGAATCACCTATGCACGTCATGCCCCTTTTGCCTTTGGTACTTGTAATATAGTTCTTTGTGATATGTTTTTGGCTTTGGTGTGTTTGGATCGATAGGTCAATACTCAAGTAGGTTTATTGCATTAGCTACTAAGAGGCGCTCAAACAAAGAGTCCATGGACTTGACAATGGGCATAAATTGTCACTTAGGGCGATGCCACCGGTTTGGCCCTTGATTTGTTTGAGACTTAACATTGGATTGCATAGGATTTGGTTGGTCCAGATACTTAGGGGGTTGAGATTTAAGATTACTCAACTGTACCTCAATGCTTGTGAGTTAACTCAAGATCTGTTGTAAATAATTGTGTTGTTGATTCATGTGTAACTCCACATTGGCTAGCCTATCCAAGATATGTTGTGGTACTAGTGGAGGCGATGACTGGATGGCTATTGAGGGAGTTGGATGGCAACTTATATGTGGTGGAGGTGAACTAGGTGTGGGAGCTAGGAGATAATTTATCGAGGGTGGATTAAAAGTCCCTAATGTTTGAGTAGATGTGGATGCTTCATGATGATTGGAGTTGGTTATTATATCCATATGTTATTGTTCTTGATTTAGCTCATGCTCATGTTCGAACTTAGATTTTTCAACTATGGTAGTTGGATTACCCCCACTTTGGTCTAGGGGGTACACCTGCTCTTGATCTTGTGGAGATGTTGAGTGAGATGGAGTAGGTGTGACTAAATCCATAAATGGTATCTCCTATGGTGTGGATGGGATGTTGGATGGAGTCGCAAGTTGCATAGATGGATTCAAAGGACTTTGGTTCTCTGTCATCACATTGATCATTCCCACAAACTCATGAGAAGATGCATTTGCATTTGAACAAGTTATGGTTGCCTCATCAACTTGTCCAAGATGATCTGCTTGACCTCCATGTTCAGAGGGTGCATCCAGAATGCTATCAATGGGTGGCAACTTGGTAGAAGGACTACCTAGATATTTGATCGACTTGATGATAGGTGTGAATGCAAAATTGGGTACTATGCACTTATTGAGTTCTAGGTAGGTCAATTGAATTGTGTCCTCAACTATGGTGGGTGAATATGGTACGATATGATTTGATTCATCTGTATCAATAGGGGGTTCTTCCTACTTTTTTGTAGGAGTGATAAGATCTTCTATAGGTGTATTGATGACAGCTATGGGATCTTCTACAGTTGGCTCTTCTAATCCTTCCTTGCTTGAAAATATAGAGGATGGTATTAGCGATGGCGATGAAGGTAACTTCATGACTAATCATGGGGTTGCATCTGGACTTTGGATAAAGTCATTGGGTTTAATATCCAAATGCTTGGGTGACACTGTAGGCTTTTATGGATGATCCACATGCTTATAATACTTGAAGGGGTCTGGGTCAGCATTGATCACATGTACCTTACCTTCATCAATGTATTTAATGCATTGATGCACTATAGATGGAACACATTCCATATCTCTTATCCATGGTCTTCCAAGTAGTATGTTGTACTGTATTTCACCCTCCAAGATGTAGAACAACGTAGGCACATTATTTTGTCTAACTTCAACAAGTAGGATTATTGTACCCACAGTGGAGGATAAAGCATCATTAAATGCTTGTAATGTGTACTTGGAATGTGCAATCCACGATGATGGAAGGTTGAGATGCTTTAGTGAAGTTGTGGTAATAATATTTATCGAGGAACCTGTGTCAACCAATACTCACTTATAGGGGATCCTATTGATACTCGAGATGATATGCAAAGCAGGATCTGGTGAATTGGTAGGCACAGTTTTAATATCATGATTTTGAAAGGATATAGTAGGCTTATGGTACATTTGTATGTATTCCATAAAGTTGGTGAAAGCATCAGTCATGATTTTGTACCTCCATGGAATCCAAGACCCTTTGGAGGACTGTAGTAGAAGCTCGCTCATGGTCAATTTGGCTGATGGTGCATGCAAAATTTGCACAGGCCTACTCTGGGTTGCTAACACTTGTTGGATGGGAGTTCTAGGCGGTGAAGACCACGATGTAGAGGGAGTGTAGACCTCCCTGCTAGGCCCTTTGGAAGGCTACTTATATCTATTTTGTGATTGGAATCAATGTTGGCTAACTGAATAATACACTTGATCATGTGGATAACCCATTTATGTTCTATTGGTAGAGGTACTTTGGTGATCGGGTCTTCTATGTGAGGAGTGGACCTCATGATGACTTTCAAGGTGTCGTGTAGGTATGATGAAATCCTCAGGAGAATAGCAAATGTGACTACTATTAGGGCTCCATGCATGAGTGAGGAGATCCTCATACCTATAGTTATGGTGCTAAGGGCCTCTCCTAAAGTTTTCTACTTCACTAGCTCATGATCGTGCTCGACCATGCATAGTTGTCATGATGTGCTAACTAGATGAACCCTGAAGGAAACCCACACTAGAGAAAATTTTGACTTCTAAAAAAGGCTATAAGTGTTGTATATTAAAATGATTAGTGAGAGGAGATGATAATAATGGGCTAGGTCTCCAAAATTTTATTTTTGGGTCAAAAATTTGTATTTTTGGAATATTTGGCAAACCGGGCCTGTGGGGAAATGCCCACTTTTAGGATTTTTGGGGAAATTTTGAACCGTGAAGATTTAGGACTCAAAATTTCTAGGAGAGGTGCACAATGGGCTAACTAAGACAACAAAACAAATTTGGCAAGTTTTGGAGTTGTCTAGCCCACTCTATGACTGTTTTAGTGTAGTTTTTTGCTATTTTCGGGGTCGAAAATAGAGTAAAAATAAAACCAAAATAACTTTTTTGTTATAGCTCCGTTTTGCATGATTCTTGAAGCATTGGATGCAGAATAAAAAAGTATATTTTTGCACGATTATTGAAACCCTATTTATTGAAAAATTAGGGTTAGGATTTTGTCCCAAATAACAAAGAAACACACAAAGCATACAATATGATTATCTTTTTACTGATTAAATGTGTCCTAAACTGGTTTCAATGTGTTTAGATTTGTTGTTGTTCTTTGCTCTTGTTGTGAAATTAGAATGAGGGAACTAAACCAAAGTGGTGACTAGGGACACTAGTGCCAAACATGATTTCTCAAAAGAGTCTAGGGTACACCACTTAAATCCCACTAGGGGGTTCACCTAGCTCTTCCACTCTCAAACAATGTTTCCAACAGTGGGAGGCAGTTTGAGAATTAGTGACCTATTCCATATTGAGAGAGTTCCCTATCCTATCTAAGATATATATGGGAAATCTTGTGGAAGGAGGTGAAATCCAACGTCACCAATATGAATTGGGGGTTGGTGATGAAATCCAACCTTACCAATGTTATATTGGAACGTGCAAGTGTGTGTGGTTCCTTTTAATCCAAAGAAAGTAAGCAAAGAAGAATTCAATGATCATTCACTAAATGCATGCAATAGGTGTGTTTTATTTTCAAAAATCTATGATAAAAGGAACCTACAAATGTCACTTATAGATGCACATCCTAAATGCTAGCTTACCCAATGGGTAAGCCACAAGCAATCAAGCCAAACAGATGCATTGCTACTACAAGTTATTTTTTATTTTTCTTCTTCATTTTACTATGTGATGTTATAAGAAAAGCAAAAACATAAATTTTAACCTTTCTATTCAAGCAAGTGAAGCAAGAAAACTAATTTTTATAGTCTCTAAAAATATAGCAGAAAATCAGAGGGTTTAGGCACGTACCTTGTCCATTTTGAGCTCTCTAGATTCTAAATTTTTGGGTAGAAATCTCTCTGTTTCACCACCGCTCTAGGGTGGGGTGAGTAGAAGCCTAACCACCATCCCAAGGTGGTATGGTGAAGCCACCATCCCAGGGTGTTCTAGATAAAGCCTCTGCCATCATTCCAGGGTGGGAAGGGGAGTACCTGCAACACAAAAAGGGCAAAAAATGCAAGAAAGAGGTCAAATTTTCACCCAATTAAAAAGGTAAAATGGGCCCACCGTGATCACCACTGAAGTAGGGAAAAATGGTGCACCAAATTATGTAAAAAAATATGCATATCTACCCCATCTCGCTCATGAGCATCAAAAAGGAAGCATGCATGTAAAAAGGAAAGAATACCAAACAAAAGGAAATGAATCAAAGCAAGTCTCTTCTTATTAGTTTTTTGGATCAGATCCAAGGTTACATAGAAGTCCCATTGAGGGCTTAAAATTTTATACAATTGTTACAATATTGGGTGCCCAAATACCAAGTCTTTCATGGAATCAAGGTGCACATCCAATGTTTCTCCGTGTGCCCACAATCAATGTGGGAGGGCCAATGTCACCACTGCTTGTATATTAAATCTATGATGTCTGATATTCCTTCCCAATTCCTTGTAATAACCTGTGCATACACACAAGGAAGCAAAAAGGGGTCAAATAGCAAGGGTGTATGGTGAAAACATGCAATCCCCACAAGGGCAAAATGGTATATGAATTAAAAGTGCATCAAATGATATCCAAATGACTTGAAATTTTTCAGAGATGTTAAATAGGATTTTTTGGGAGGATATCACCTAAAAAATATCAGAAATTGCATCCGTAGACCCCTCTATTTAGCATCGCCCGCCTACAACCTACGAAAAGGAAGACAATAAAATATTGAACCTGCACTTATCCAAAACTCATTAAATTTGGTTAGTATGCATAAAGTGACATTTTAAGACAACCCATATGATCATATTTTCAAATTGGATCTCGGATCCACGTGCATCAAACTAGGGTGCTCGGATGGGCCCTACGAGCCTACGAAAACTTAAAATGCTATAACTCCTTCATTTTTACTCCAAATCACTTGAAATTTGAACTGTAGCATCATGAGACAATATAGAAAATTACCAATTAAAAAAGTAATAAAATTGTTTAAGAATTTACCCTAATACCGGGTGGAGGCGATGGTGACTACAACTATTTGGGGGCACCCTAGGAGGGGATACCCACAAAATCAGGCCACTTTTTGTTACCAAACAACTAGCAGATGTTCCTAAAAAACCTAAGGTGTGTTTTTGATGAATTTGGTGAATAAATTCACCTGGATGGAAAAGTTATGCTTGGATTACCTTCTTGAAGTCACCCGGTAACCTCCTTGGCAAAAGGGAGATTATGAGGGCAAAAAGGTGCAATAAGGTGAGGGGAAATCTCAAAAAAACTCCATTGCATATTCTAGAAGTCATATATCTTATATGTGTCTCACTTTTATGTGGAAATTACATCCACTTTATAGCCCAAAGGGGCTCATGTGCAAAAAGGCATGCAAGGGCATGAATGGCAAGGGGTGCCACTTGTCAAATGGGAGGCATGCACAGGGTGTGGAAGAGAATCTCCCAATTTTTCCCTCATAAATATGGATTTCATAAGTATTCCCTATCCTCTACCTCGCATGCTCTGTTTGGGTGGTCAAATGGTAGTTTATGGGTGCCATTTGGTCAAATTTTGACTTTTTTTGGGTCAAACTTCACCACCATCCCACCCTGGGATGAGGGCTCACCACCATCCCAGGGTGGGATTATGGGAATCTACCATCATCCCAAGGTGGGACGGTGGTGAATTTTGGTCCAAAACCTCCCAAATTTGGGCCGACAGCCTCCAAAACCATTTTTGGAGTTGCTAGAACCATTGTGAGCCTCCTGAGGGCTGCCCAAGGGGCCATATGATGTCAATTTGATCATTGATTGTGGATGCTTAATCAGTTTTACCACATTTTAGTGTCTATAGTAAGGCATGATAGTGCTAAAAATTCCAAGGATTTAAGCTTGTCCCCTTATTTTCTTTAATTTATCGAGATACTTGCTCATGTAAAGTGATAAGAATCACTATTTATTTTGTACTTCTCTTTTAGTGATAAAAACCACTGTTTATTTTGTGCTACTCTCTTTTTTTATATATATATTTTTTTCTTTGAGAAAGGGATTTGATACTGATAGGATTTCACTTTGAATTTAATATTTATTTTATTTGATTTGATTTATGAGGATTTAACTTTGGAATTCCACTGAGGGAATTCATTCTGGGATTTTGCTCCTTTATTTGTAAGCAAGGGATTTATTCGGGTAGGGGGCAAGCTTGTCCTTTTGCCAACTATCAACATTTCCCAAACCGTCCGCACAAGGGGATAATAAAGATAAACTTTTCACTCTAGGATACCTGGTCCCACTTTGTAGCGTTCATCTGTCCCTAGTCCTAATTAGGATTGTTTAGTTCGAATATTAGTGATAGGATTATGATATGCTAAGGGTTATCAAAACTAGACCTCATATACAAAAGCAATGTAATATTTCTACCAAATTCTTGAGAAGACCACTAGGTATGGTTGAATGACCAGAAAACCTTAGTATATTCTTCATAGAAAAAAGAAGGGTTGTGTTGAAAAACACAATTAATCACAAGGGTGATATGTGATATGTGGGCACAATTACTCACAATTACTCTAAGGTGGGCACTCCCTCACTACAAAGGCCTTATGTGATATGTGAATATGAAATAATGAAAAATGAAATATGATTGATTGATTTAAAAATAAATCAATCCTAGTCTAAATAGTAAATAATTAATTCAATTGGAACCTAACATAGTCGGCTATGTTAGGGTTGTAGCATGACTCCCCTCCTCAAAAATCTTTGTCCTCAAAGTTGGAAATGATTGGAAAATACTTTTAGGTTCCCATGTTGCATCTTCTTCAGGTAAATTCTACCACTTGATGAGAAATTCTTGGATGTGGCAAGATATGAGTCTGTGTGATCTGGTTTGTAGTACTTCCTCTTGTTGTAGACGGATACACCCTTCTTCATCCAACACTAGTAATTCTAATTTAGAGTGTACCTTCTGTCCAATCACCTTTTTGAGACAGGAGACATGAAATACTGGGTGTATGCGAGAGGATTGGGGTAGCTCTAGTTGATATGCTACCTCACCAATGCGACGCAGAATTTTATAAGGACCATAGAATCGTGGTGACAACTTTTTACTGGATTTGAGCTACAATTATAGTTGTTTATAGGGTTGAATATGTAGGAATACCATATCATAAATATTGAATGTTCATTATAAATGATGCTTGTCCTATTACTGCTTCATATGATTCTATGCTTGGATCAAATTATCTTTCAAGATAGTGAGCATTGCTTGTCGCTTCTGTAACCAATCATCGACTTGAGCCACTTTGGAAGATCTTGGTACATAATCAGAAATTGTTGGTGGCTTTGCTCCATATAATGCTTCAAAATGAGACATCTTAGTGGAAGAATGATAAGAAGTATTGTACCATAATTCCGCAAATGACAACCATTGACTCCATTGATATTGTTTATCCTAAAAAAAACATCTTAGGTAGGTACCCAAACATTTGTTAACTACCTCCATTTGACCATATGTTTGTGGATGGTATGCAGAAGACATATTTAGTTTGGTACCACTAAGTCAGACTAATTCTCTCTAGAAATTGCTAGTAAATATGGGATCATGATCACTTACAATATTTTTGGGCATTCCATGTAATTTAAAAATTGAATCCATAAATACCTTGGCCACTTTGCTTGCTAAAAATGGATGTTGTAAAGCCTGAAAATGAGCATATTTGGAAAGGCAATCAACTACCATGAAAATTATTATTTTTCCTTCTGACTTAGGAAGACCTTCAATAAAATCCATGGAAATATGTTCCCATCGGTGATCTAAAATAAGTAATAGTTGAAGTAATCCTAGTGATTTGACTGTTTCCCCCTTATTGCGTTGGCACACTTCACATTCAGCTACCCATTGCTTAACCTCTGTCTTTAATCCTTTCCAACAAAAGTATTATTTAACCCACATGTAAGTTTTCAAAAACCCTGAATTTCCTATGGAAGGAGAAGGATGTGACTCATTTAGAATCTGTACTTTGATTGGTGATTTATGAGGGACATAAATACGATTCTTCTTACGTAATATTTGACCATCATGTGCGAACAAAGGGTGCTTAGAGGAATGGTTATGCATAGCGGTGAATATTCACCAATTGAATGAATATTAGGATTTTCAAGATTAAAAATTGGTGAATATGAGGACCCTCGACATAGACCCATTCACCTAAATTTTTTAGGACCAATTTGTTGTTTAGGGTCAATTTGCCACAATATATATCCAAACATAGGCATATTTGTACTCATTGGAAAGCTCTTTTTGATCATGATCTAATGGTGGTGTTTTTATGAAGTTATAAGGTGATTTAATAGGTCAAAAGTTATCCCAAATATGACCTTACTTTTTAGGGATTCAAATACCCCAAATTTTGATTTGCTTTGGATTTGCCATGATTCACCTTGATTTTTATTAGGATTCACCATTTTTTTACAAGTATATTTTGATTCCAACCCCTTATGCATAACCCTACCCATAGATAGATCTTGAATTATTTGAGTTGTTTCATTGTTGGACAACCATTCTTCTTGTAACTGAGACATCCACTACGAACATGGCCCTGAAATGGCATTAATAACTACTTTATCTTTGTATTTTCTAGATAATGCATCCACAACCACATTTTCTTTACCTATATTATATTCAATCACAAAATAATATCCTAATAATTTAGTCAACCACTTATTTTTTTTGGGATAAGAAAACCTTTGTTCTAAAAAATGCTTGAGATTGTTGTGATCGATTTTAATAATAAAATGGCTATTGATTAAGTAATGCCTTCATTTTTCCACTGCATGTAAAATAGCCAACATTTCTTTTTCATAGGTGGATTTACCAAAAATTTTCCCTCACAGTTGTTTACTTTTGAATGCCAAGGGATGACATTCCTACATTAGCAATGCATCGATACTTGTTCCTGAAGCATCACATTCAATGAAGAATGGTTTTTGAAAATCTAGAGTGGCCAAAACTGGAGTCGTACACATGGTTTAGAGCATTGAAAGATTTAGTAGCTACTACTGACCATTTAAAAGCATCCTTCTTGGTGAGAGTTGTGAGAGGACCAAAAATTTTACCATAGTCATGTACAAATTTGCTGTAATAGCCCATGAGACCCAAAAACCATGAAGTTTTTTTATGGTTTTAGGCAGGGACCAATCTTGTATAGCCTTAATATTATTGGGATATACCTTAACACCTTCGTGAGATACTATATTACTGAGGTACTCCACTTATTGAACACCAAATGAGCATTTAGATCTTTTGACAAACAACTTTTCTTTGCATAGGATATGGAGAACTCTGTCCACATGTACTAAATGATATTTCCATGGTTTGCTATAAATGAGTATGTCATCAAAGAAGACTAGAACAAACTTTTGTAGGAGTGGATGAAAAACTTGGTTCATGAGACTTTAGAATGTAGATGGTGCATTAGTGAGACCAAAAGGCATGACCAGAAATTCATAATGACCTTCATGAGTTCGAAAGGTTGTTTTGGGAATATCCGCGTCCCTAACTCGGATTTAGTGGAACCCTGAGCGTAAGTCCAATTTGGTGAAGAAATTGGAACCATGTAGCTCATCTAGTAAATCATCAATGACTGGAACATGAAACTTATCTTTGATTGTTATTTTATTGAGAGGACAAAAATTTGGACACATATGCCAAGAATTGTCTTTTCGATGAGCTAATACGACAGGTGAGGAATAAGGACTAGTACTATGACAGATGACACCTTGGTCTAAGAGCTCTTGGAAAATATTCTCAATTTCTATTTTTTGGGGTTGGGGATATTGATAAGGACGACCATTGGATGGAAGACTACCAGGTACTAGGTGTATGGCATGATCATGAGATATTTTATGGGGTAGGCCTGTGGGTTCTTGAAAAACCTCCTCATAGTTAGACACAATGTTTTGGATATCTTCTTCTTTGATTTTTGGCATAGTCTATTCTAATTTTTCAATGCAATTGATTTGGGCTATGAATTCCCCACCATATTTTCTTAACAAATTTTCCATGCTATGTGAACTTACAAATTTGATGGAGGTGTGGGTAGTCCTTGAAGATGAACGGTCCTCCAATTGTCTTGCCATTCCACAAAGTGATGTTTGTGATTAAGACCCATTGTGGTTTATAATTGTTCCATCCATAAAACACCTAAAATAACTTTTGAATTTCCTAATTCTATAAAAAAAAGAGGTCCTTCCCAAGTATACGTACCCATTTGTAGTGAAACTAAAAATGTCTTACCGAGACATTGAGAAACTTCCCTGCTTGTCGTTCTAACTTGAAACCGATCTTGAATCGAAGAGTAGATGTGTAGATCCAATTTCCTTGCAAGTCTTGCATCAATGAAGTTATGAGTACTTCTAAAATCAATTAGTACCATCACCCGCTGCTTTCGAATGAAACCTGCCACCTTGATTGTATGGTGAGAAGATAACCCCATAAGATCATGTACTAAAATAGTCATGGTATCCTCCTCAGTGATAACTTCATCTTGTGCATTTTGGTCCTCAATTGAGAGATCCTCAGGTGCATCGTAATCCTCTATTTCTTCTTCCTAGTTGGCATATTCAATTTGAAAATTTTATCATGGTGTACATGCTTGATATTTTTGATGTTGAGTGTGATATTTGTAGCAGAAGTGTCATGACAGTTGATCATTTTTGTGAAAATAATTGTTGTAGAATGGAGGTCAACCATATGAATCACGTCGTGCAGATGATCCTATGTGCATCTTTATTTCTGCTAAGTCAACAATCCTTATACACTCATCCAACTTGGATGGATTTTGTAGGTCTACCTCAACTTTAATATGTGCTTTTAATCCATTTTGAAAATCTGCTAGTACCACGTCCTGTGGTAGGTCTTCTGCATAGGAAAGCATATTGGTGAATTCAAAAATATAGGCCCCCACTGAACCTATTTTCCTGAGTGAAAACAATCGTATTGTGTATGAACCCATGGGACCTTTGTAGAATCTATGAAGAAAGGCTCTTTTGAAAGTATCCCAATATAATACATTTTGGGGCTCCTCATGTTTATACCATGTAAACCATTGATAAGATTTAGTGCCAAATTTGGTTGCTGTAAAAGGGACCTTGTCCTTGTCCATAAATTTGTAAAATTCTAAGATGCCATCCATTTTTTCAATCCACCCACATGGATCCTAGCCTTCAAATGCAGGCATGCCAATGCATGGATGATTGACTCCCATTGGACCTCTTGGTTGGTGGAAATTATTTCTATCTTGTTCCTCGTTACTTCTCTATCTTTGGTTGTTATTTTTATAGGGTCTGTAAAATCCTTGTTGTTGCTCCATATTTTCTTCAATACCCCTATCCTTAATATTTTGGTGACCATTATGAGTCAGGGACTGATTATTTTGACCTCTCTGATGTGTATAGTCGTCATTGTAGACATTTGTACTCTAGTGATTAGAACTAGAAGGATTTGGTTGGGGCGGTGTCTGGGATGTGTTGAAACTCTTAGTCATCCTCTAGAGATTTAATATCAAAGCTTTTAACAACTCATCATTGAGTACTGGATGATTTCCTTCTACTTGGGTGACATTTTCCTATGCAAAATTTGGAGAAGAATTGGATGCCATTGGGCTGACCACAGGGTGACTCGGGTTAAAACTACCAATTTCGGATGAAGAAGGAGAATTTTTTGTACCTTGGATTTAACGAGCTCTTCTTAATTTGTTTTTGGGAGTTTTTGAGCTTGTAAATTTCCCATCGGATCCTTTGGTCCAACTTCTACTCATGCAACTTCCAAAATCTCCTGCTTATGAGCCGTTAAGCTTCCAATTTAAAAAAAAATTAGTAAATTGTGCCAAAAATTGTTTGGTTTTCTGCTTCAACTGTCACTCCAACTGCAACGTGGATTTTCTGGGTCTCCTCGTAATGAATTGTGGTTAGAAAATGTTCGATTAATTTTGAAAAACTTTTGTTTGACAACTTTTCGACGAGTTTTTGACTAGCAACTTTTTTTTTACAAGTTTTGACGAGCAAATTTTTTGACAAGTTTTGGTACAAACTACATAATATGACACCTGATAGGATAGCTAGACTCAAACTCATGACATGCGGACACAACATGATGAAGGGACAGTAGGACTCAAACTCACAACTCACAACACATGGACAGTTGGACTCAAACTCACGACATGCGAACACAACACAAGCGATGACCAGACACAAAATAAGTGAAAGCTAAGGATAGGGAGGGTGTGACTCGAGGGACATGAAATATGGCTGACACGATGCACACAACATGTACTAGGCAATGAAAATGACAAGTGGATATGGAATTTGATGGAGGACACCACGACCGAGACCTAACACGAGCAAAGGACTATAACATGACTGCGATTGGAACCTAAGCAATGATGGAATGACACATGACCATTGGTGATAAGGAAAGGATGGTTATTTCATGAAGGTTTACGTGACCGAAGTCACGCTTAAGTAAGTTACTACCCATGTATTTTAAGGCCTCCCCAGACTCCACACAATAAGTGTGGGATAAATATCTTGAGAAAAAATTTAAAAGAACATAATTAAATGATGTCAACTTTATTTACTTTGGATGTACCTTAGATTTTATGAAAAATACTTGCTCATTATTGGTGTTTTTGCACAATGTTCTTCCGTTGTAGATAGTTGCGATGATTTTTATTTGGTTTGACTCACGATCACTTCGTTCACCACCCAATGCTTCCCGAATGCTTTGAAAATGTCCCCAAACAAGCTACTACAAACCCTGCTACCAGATGATGCCTTCATCATGGTGCTTCTACCTTGTGAATCACCTATTTTAAGATGACTCCACTGTTATCCATGTGTATGCTACGTAGTGTGAATATTTCACCCGTCGGTTTCTTTGTTATGGCAATTTTGAATAGTATTTTTTAATGCAGGTAGTATGGCTACGTGTCCCATGTATGACAATGTTAGATTTTGGAGGAAATTTACCATGATTTATTAAATATTGCCTACTTTTAATATTTGTGCCCTACACCTACACTTCTCGCAACTACGCTGAAAGCACCCGAATTCGTAACTAGAAATGGAGGGAGGATCAAGATTTGACCCTCTATAGCATGACTTGATTTTTCAAGAGAGCTCCACAAAGAATGAATGGATACTAATACCACATGTAGAGAAACTCCTATGAGTTCTCTCAATTTCAACTATAATTATTTTGTTAATCAATTAACTCGAAAATAACCAAACAATGATGCAATTGCACAGATAATCGAATGGAGTTTAGAATAAATGTTTAGCCACTTAAGGTGGGCACTCCCTCGTCGTAAAGGCCTTATGCGATATGCGCAGATGAAAGAATGAAAAATGAAATATGATTGATTGATTTAAAAATAAATCAATCCTAGTCTAAATAGTAAATAATTAATTCAATTGGAACCTAACATAGTCGGCTATGTTAGGGTTGTAGTAGTAGGATCCCGTGAGATCAAAGACCCCTAGGATGCTCCCTTGAGAAAATTTTCAACTTTGTAGAACCACTCATGGTTCAGTTCTACCTTAATCATGTTGATTGACTCTTTATTATCCAAAGCTTCAAGTTGCATAGCAGAATGTAATAACATTTTTACGTGGATGGTAGTAAAATCAGTAGACAGGTTCTAAGGAATTAATGATACGAAAGATGACATAGTGTCTGTGAATATGTTTGATGAACGAGGGATTGCCTTGATGTCATACCATTCCAATTGCACTAAATATGTATCAACAAGATCTTTATAAGACTTCAGGATAGGACATCGACACTAAAAAAGTCCCTTCACTTGGTTAACAATGAGAAGGGAATCACCAAATATATTTAACCTTTTAATCTTCATGGTGATATTGTTTAGAGGCCCAAAATTAGGGCTTCATATTCAATTTTATTGTTAGTGCAAGGAAATTCCAACTTGAATTACAAGGGCATAGGAGCAACTTACAGTGTGAACAACAGTATTCCTACACCACCTCTTGCTCACACTTTGAACCATTGAAGAATAAGGTCATATCAGCTTTGTTATCTGGTTCTTCAGGTTTGGGTGCTTCTGATAAAGCAAAAACTACATCATAAAGAAGATCAATGGTGAGGGGCCTATTATTTTCAAGAGGTGCCTCAGCCAGTTGATCATTTATGACATGTCCCTTAATGAACTTTTGGATAATGAATTCCATATTGAATTCTATCAATAGAATGATTCACTTTGCAGTACGTGTATTGTGATACATCTTGCTCATCATATACTACAAAGGATTTTGTTTTATATGACATACGTCGTATGACTTAACATATAATGTCACAATTTATTTGTAGCAAACACTATTGCTAAATACATTTTTTCCACATATGCATATCCTATCTCGTAACTCACCAAGGTTTGGCTAATGTAATATATGGCCTACTCTTTATCTTGTACATTATTCCCTAATGCAAAGTCAATTGCCAAAATATAGCAAAAAAGGCTCATATGGTCTAACAGTGTTACCAGGTATTGCTTAATATCAGTAAAGACTATTTAGTAGTCCTCGTCCTAATTGAATGGTATCCCCTTGTGTATCAGTCGATTCATGGGTCAACATTTATCTAATAATTGTATGATAAATCACTTTATGAATGCTACTTTACCCTATAGGCTTCTTAATTCCTTATATTCGTGGGAGAATGCATTTCCAAAATTACATTTACCTTCACTGGATCAACTTTGATGCCTTGCTTTGAAATTATAAATCCCAAGAGTTTTCCTAAAGTTACACCAAATACGCACTTCTTAGGATTCAACCTGATATTATGCTCTATTAGGCAATCAAAGACCTTTCTCTAGACTAGAGCATGCTCTAAACGCAGCAATGACTTTGCCAATAAGTCATCAATGTAATCTTCCAAGATCTTATGCATATAGTCATGAAAGATATATGTCATAGCCCATTGATATGTGGCACCAACATTTTTAAGATCGAATGGTATAACCTTGTAGAAAAATTTCCCCCATGGAGTTATGAACATGGTTTTATGCTGGTCTTCGGGTTTAATTAGAATTTGGTTGTAACTAGAAAAATCATCCATTAGAGAAAGCATTTTATGACCTACAGTTGCATCTATGAGAGCATCTATGTTCGATAATGGTAATTAATCCTTTGGTGTTGCCTTATTGAGGTCTCTTAAATCCATACAAATATGTATCCTTCCATAAGGTTTTCCTACAAGCACCATGTTTGATACCCATTCCAAATATTCGATGGAAATGACAAAATCTACATCCAATAGATTCTGCAATTCATATTTTACCATTAAGGCTACTATTGAATGCATCTTCCTGAGTTTCTACTTGATTGGCTTCTTTGAAAGATCTAGCAAAAGGTTATGAGTAACCAATTTTGGATCTAGACCTGGCATGTCCTTATAAGTCCAAGAAAAGAGATAAGGTCTCTCTTTTAGCAGAGGGATGAGGTTGGCATGCTCATCAGGAGATAATATTTCTCCAAATTTAACCTTCCTTGGATTTTTGGGATCATTATTGATATCCACTTCAAATGTTTCCTCTACTGACATGCGGGATCCCTCCTCAAGCTGATGAGGTGTAGGGATCAAGTGGATGTCATCTGCTGGGTTTATGGGTTTTGTAATGGAAGCATCCTCAACATGATAAAAATCATGTGCATAGCCTGGTGTAAAGTGAAAAGGTTGTAATATTTCTTCATTAGGGAATAAATCCTCAAGCTCTAGTGGTGAGTCAGTGTGATCCCAATCAATAGCATCTACATTCAAAAACAATGGCTTGTAAGGATTGACTAGGTTGTGAAGTGGAGTGGCCAAATCAATGGAGATAATATTGATGGAATGGATCATATCTCTAGGACAACGTGCATGTGACTTTAAATTTTTTTAACTTCCATCCCCAGGATGTGGTTCTGGGGGTATGGGGATCTCTGGATCTGATCTATGGAAATAATCAAACATAGGATCGGTAGGCTCGAGGAGCTCTTTGAATGTTGGCATATCAAGGAAAACCATATGATAAATCCTATCCAAATTAGGTGGTCTTTCTCTAAGGTGAGGATGAAGATTGATATCTCTGTACATATCCTCTGTAGTGTATGGTGCATTATGATGATGCAAGTAAGGAGGTCCTAAATAGGCTCTCTCTATTTCATCTTCATCATCACTATCATAATATAGGCCTTCATCACTACCCACTATCACTAGGATATTAGGGATATGGGATCCCATGTAAGCCCACACTTCGTACTCATAATCGTTGATAGAGGATTGCTCATCCTCGATGACTATCTCTAAAGGAATCAAATGATGTAATTTAATAGGGCCCAAATAAGCTAGCCTAGTGTTGTCCTCAGATTTCTCATCATTTGAGAACTCATCATCATCATCATCCATGCCATACATGTAGCTAGGTCTCCCTCTCTCAAAGAAGGACTCTGATATGTCCTCGTTAGAATGATATTCTGACTCAGAGTCTACCATTATGCCAGAATTGTGAACTCACAAGCCTATATCATCAGCTGCTACACATATTTGTTCATCCAAGTTTATCTCTTGGGATATGCTCTGGATCGGTCTCCACAAAGATATCTTCGTGATATGTCTCAGGTAGTTCCATAGTGACATAAGACACTATCTACTTATCCCAATGAAATATGGAAGGATTGGGGTAATAAGGATTAATATCAACTTCCTCCCCTAGGCGGAGGTACAGGCAGTCCAAAGATGGCACGAGGAGTTTATCCTATCCTCTAACATGATATCCTAACCCGAATCTATCTATAAGAAATTTATATTGTGGTTCATAAGGCCTTCTACACCCCTGCTCAGATAATCTGAGACTGCAACCATTCCAATGGTAACATTCAAAATATCTTAAGGCATACTCTAGGCTAGAGAGATAATGAACAATCACAACGAATGGTTTGTCATCATCTTCATCCATGGGGGTACAAGATGCAATATGGTCGAGCCCTCCATAGATGAAATTGGTTTGGTTAGGAGGCACCCCCAATGGTACCACCATCCCTACGAGAAGGCGATGGGCTCGTGATCAGCCCATATCCTATGCAGTATCAATGATCGGTGTAAACATCACATTCTGCATGATATATTTTTGCAATCCAGGATTAACCAAATGAACTATCACTTGCGGTGTAGATGACCCTGCTGAATATGCAGGCAAATAAGGCTGAGGTGCCTCTTCAACTTCTCCTTGAGCATCCTCTACTTCCATGGGAATAGGGACCTCTATAACCACTGGTTTAGGCACTCACTTTATCTCTTTTTTTCCCATTTTGACTTTTAGCTTCCCATCATATCGATGCATTATATATGCAGATGGTCTGGTAGAAGTAGTTATTGTGTGCTCCAATTGTTGAGATGCGTACGTTGTAGGTTTAGCACACACTTCCTTCATTTTGCCTCTTGGATATTTGATAGTGGTCACTGGTCGTATGTCTAGGTGCATTGAGGGAGCACGAAATCCCTCAACAAATCATCTATATTCACGTATTTGAATGGTTCCTCATCTGAAGGTACCATGTAAACCTATCCCTCGTGAATGTATTTGATACACTGATGGAGAATAGAAGGGACACAACACATTTCTCTTATCCAAGGTCATCCTAGAAGTATATTATATTGCATAGCACCTTCAATCACATGACATATCATGGGGATGGTCTTCAGCCCCGCCTGAATAGGTAAGACTATCATGCTGACAGTTGAGCATAATGCATCGTTAAAATCTCTCAATGTGAAGGTAGAAGGTATGATATGTGTCTTTGGTAACTTTAGGTATGTTAATGCCTTGGTCATGATAACATTGATTTATGATTATGTATTAATCAAAACCCATTTTAAGGGTATGTGATTTACACATGTAATAATGTGGAGCGGTGGGTATGCCATGACAATGGAAACCATCTTGATTTCATGATCATAAAATTGTATAACCGGATCTTGACACTATTTCATGTGTCCCACAAAGTGTGTGAATGCTTCAGGATACTAGGACTACACTTCTATGGATCTTAGAATATCCATAAGCATCTCCCTATGCTTGGGAGACTGCTGAATTAGCTCATAAATAATCAACTTTGCTAGATTTATTTGTAGGTTTTGGACTAATCTGCTCTTGATTGTCACCACTGGTCTGGTTGGTGGGCCTGGTACATGTTGGGCTGGCCTTGGAGGAGGCACAACATGGACTCTAATAGGATTCAGAGGTTGATTTGGTCTCTCATACATCGCATGTCTTATGACAACATTGATCATTCCAACAAACCCATGGGTTGGTGGTTCGATTTATACTTGATTGACTTGGCCAACATTGTTCCTTGGCACCTCATGGTTGGGTAGAGAATTCTTGTAAATCCTCATATTTTTATTGTCTAACACTTGTGGATTTTCCACAAGAAGCATACCTCTTTCAATCATGTTCTACACTAAATGTTTGAAATACCAACATACCTCTATGTCATGACCTTTCATTTGATGAAATATGTAATATTGATCATACTTATACCCCTTAGGCTTGGGTTGATTAGGGTCTATCATTTTGACCTCTAGTAAGTTTATTGCATTTGCCTCACATAGATGATGGAAAATCGTTGTCAACGATTCCGATAATTGTGTGAATTTACGAGGACATCTTTCTTTTTTCTTACCCCTATGGTTGTTGTGCTTCTTGTATTGTGCAGGGGAAATTTGGGATTGATAATTTCATTTTTGCTACCCCTTATCTCCTTTCTGAAGGTTTAGAACCACTTGATTGATGTGAGCTGGCTTGGCCTGTTGTTTATCAGTATTTTTCTTGTTCCATTCCTTACTATTTTGAGTTTCAAGTTACCCTCCTGTAACTTGATATCCTCAATCACTTTGGCTTACACCAAAGCCTCTTCGAATGTTTGATATTGTTGCAAATATAATAATAATGAAATGTGCTTTGCGCAAATTTTTGTAAACATCTAAGTTAGTTCAGCAACAGGGATGGAAAATGGTAGCTTTGCCATCATCTTTCTCCATCGTTTCCCATAATCCATAACTAGCTCATCATCATGTTACATTAAAGCAACTAGATCTAATAATTTTACCTTCTTCTTGATGCTAAAGGAGAAGCATTCGATAAATGCATTGGTTAGTTTCTCAAAATGGGTGATACTATGCCTCTTCAGTTGATTAAACCACTCCCGAGTTGGGCCTGAGAGGGTCATCATGAAATTCTATAGGAATAGGGCATCATTGCTTCCAATCTGAAAGCACATGTCTAAAAAGCTCATGATATGATCTTGAGTGTCTTCCTCTCCTCTAAACATTTCCAGCTTAGGCATTTCAAAATGCTCAGGATAAGATGGAATAGACATTGACGGGCATAAAGGTTCATTATGAATTTTATTCAAGGTTGGCTTTTGATAAGCTGTTTCATGCTTTTTTATAGCTTTGACATTTTCTACCAAGACTTTATAAGCCTGCAAAGATAAGAACTCCTCTTCTATGGATTGCCTTCGAGGCACCTTTGGAGGCACGTTCCTCTTTAGTTGAGGCAAAGGAACAGGCTCACCCTCCTCCTCAACTTGGGATATTTCAGGATATTCTTGATCTAATTCATCTCCCACTTCTTCTTTGTACTGCCTATTCCCATGATTCTTGGGTGGAGGACACCCATCTCTATGTTGGTATGTGTAGCGAGTACGAGTATCTATATACTCAAGATGCAAATCAGGGTGTGAAGCAACTCATCTATCAATGCACTCCCTATGCTCACTACGAGGATGTAAATCAACATTGGCCAATTGATCCTCCCTCTCAACATGCTCCTTTTGATCAAGGATGCATTTTTCATGCATGTGTTGTTCATATAAATATTTTCTTATAAACCTTTGCCTCTGAGTATTCTCATTTTTGAGGCATTCTTGCTCTGCATAAACATCCTCCAATTGGTCTTGGAGGATCTGACATCTCTGCTCTAACACCAACTTGTGATATCTATCTATGTGATCAGCCATTTTGTGGGTGTGTCCCCCAATGCACTGATCTGCTACACTTTTGCTCTTGTTTGTGAATATGGAATTCACATCTAGCTATTGCCTAAAATTTGTGTCTACATGATATGTAGGAGTAGGCATATCTCGAGAATACTTGGAGCACTCTCCAGGTTCTTTGATAGTCCTAATGATACTATCTCTATGCACAATCACAAAGTGAGAAGGTGTAGTAGTAGGCTTGTAACCTAGTTGCCCTAGAACCTTATCCAAACCATCCAATTGTCTTCTATGCCATGGCTCATGAGGTGGCATACCGTCGTCTCCCCTTTGTTGGGATTTTGAGTGAGCCTACGCTCAGAAGTGGCCCTATCAATTTTCCCCTGGATGGGCAGATCCTAAACTCATCTATACTCAGATGTTGGGGGCCTCAATCCTCTCTTAGCTACAGGATGAAGGGGTAGCAATATGGATCCCTCGATGAATTTTTTTTAGCAGATCCCGTGGATGCACGTGGAATGCGGTCATGGTAAATACTAACATGTTTAGAACCCCCATGTTGTGAAGATCCATGCTCTAATCTATGTATTGAGAAATGTCTAGTGGCTCCTTGTATCAGGGTACTCTCCACAACATCCCCATGCATAGAGTTGTCACCTATAATACTCGTTGAATGACGTTCGGGAGGATTCTATGATTGAGGGTGTTGTGCATCTTATTGTGCATTGGGTGGAGCTTCAGCCTTGACCTCGGATCTATGCCCATGTTAGCCTCTTCATGTAGCCACCATAGTACGTATCCTATGTCTAGATTTAAATTTTATTAACACATAAAGAATACAATGGTTATTATCTCTTTTAAAGCTTTAATGTGAACCCTAAACTATTTTATGTGTTTTGAAATTTGTTGTATCAATAAGTGACTTTCATCATGTTTTCAATATGTTGATCATATACTCAATTGTTAAAGGGATTTCACTTGTATACTCACATCTCAACAACTTGGCTATGAACTCCAGGTCGCATAATCCCCCCAAAATGTGGAGATGAAACCCACACCCAGGAAGGGAGCACAGGTCCTATCGATCCTCATCTCGACACCCCATGCACAGTGATACATTCCTCTGAAAAGGAATGCATGCTATTTTGCATGGTTAGGATAAATCTTGGAGTCGGTATTGGTCTAGTAACAAAAATTTTTGAGGGAGTTGGACCAACAGATAGAAATCACTACCACCGTCATTGAACCCTACTAGTGGTTGGATGTGACTTCCAACTCACTAGCGTTTAAGTGTGTCATGGTGTGTGGGGTTCCTTTTATTTTGCATGAAAATAAAATGCATAAAATAGCACTCAAATGATTCTTCTATATGCTATGCAAAAGGAACATTTAATTTCAGAAAGTATGCATGATTAAACTATATGATTTTCAAATAAAATGCACACTAACGATGATGACGAGATGACCACTAGATTGGGCCTCAAAAAATCAAACCAACACACAAAAAGGGCCTAGATAATTGGAGACTAGGGCAGACTGCACTCAGAGGTTCGTTGTTCCTAGTAGTGACTACTAAAGCCTTAATAAAAAGACCTAAGGACTCAATACATTTTATCTTCTTCATTGCATTCCCTAATTATGCTAGCACTTTAATAATTCTAGAAAAAACACAGACAGAGAACAGGGAAAATCAGAGAAAAATGGATCTTACCTTAGATCCTCATTTGATTAAGCTTTTTCTCCCTATTGTAAGACCAGTCTGATGCTAATCGTGGATTTGTGGCATGACTACAACTATTGCTTGCGGGTCTGTGCTACAGTGACAACTTTTGACTGTGTCTATTAACCACGGATAGAGCCTATCATCACAAAACATAAAATTTAGTGATTTGTGGCATTTAATGCAGATTTCCCATCATGATCGCCTTCTATAACATTGTAAAAGGCTAACACCTAATGCCATAATGGTTGTAAAGCATGCAAAAATGAGCATTCATACACAAATTAACAAGAAATAACACATAAAAATAAATGTATCTTCCATTAATTTGAATCAATCCATGTTACAAATCCATCCCTCTTAGGGATACCCATTCGATACAAAAATTATAGTAGGAAATATCCCTCACAAGGGTAGGTGTCTTTCAATACCTTCTACAATGACATGAACTACTCCAAGGTGTAGATGACCTTCTTCTCCATGATTAGAGGTATTTTTTGCCTTGCATGTCAAAACCTTGTTAGTCATGCGTGCAATAAACAACAAGAAGCATAAGTAATAAAGTATGTCTCTCTTGATGAGGCTTTTTGAGGAAAGTCTATGAACACGTGACATTACTAGCATATAATCAAGAAAATGCAAGAAAGCTAGTAAAACTATGAAAAATATGAAAATATGCTATGAAACATGTAAAGGAAAAGCATATGTATCTATCTAATGGCCTAATTATGAATTTGAAAATATGGAAGCATGAAAAAGATTCATTAGTATCCTAATTGCAATATTGAAAGCAAGACAACTAAACAACTAATTCTACCAGTTATAAATCTCTAATAATGCAATCAAACCTAAATTATGCTTAGTCTAATGCCATTAACAAATCCTATGGCTAGAAAAAAAGAAAATCAAGGATGATACCCTAACCGTGGCTCTGTGGCATGGAGAGCACTGTTAGCCACAACTGACAGCCATGAAAGAGCTTAAAGTGTGTTTGTCCAATTCAAGGACTAAATATTTGAATCCTCTTGCCAAATTGATGGTCAAGGGTCACCTCTATATCCTCTAATAGATTTTGTGGTTGAATTGCTCTGATTGCACATGGTATGGGCATAATTGCATTTCTTGGCTCTCCTAACCTCCTAGGACCTCCATGGCTAGAATTGCCATTTTAATCTCTCAATTAAGGATAAGAAAGCAATATCACAATGCAATTAGGTGAGTGTTGAATTCGACAGGGCTTCATTGCTCAAATTCACCTATGCATCTATTTGTATCTCCCATTTGTATGGGGTTCTTATAGCACCTAGGAGGACTCTGTCCTAGCTTATTTAGGAAGCCAAGATCAAGAATGGATAGCTGGAGTAGTTGGAGGAAAACTTCTAGATATTTCTACCCCAAAACTGCTCGAATATGCAACCAATTGGCTATTGCAACTGATTTTGGATTGGCCCAAGGCCAACTAATTTTGGCTACTAGCCACGGCTCTGAGGCATGGGTGTCAACCGTGGCTAACCCTGATTAGGCCAAACTACCTAATTGAGTGGTTAAAACCACTACTATACCTTGTTATTTGTCCAAGGTCTTCCATATGGTCTTCTAGCATGTCCCATATGAGTAGTCACCTTGACATGATGCGTTTTAGGTGTCTACATTATCAAATAATGTAATATCATCTAACACTTCAATCTTCAAGAGACCTTGCACCATTCATGAATCCTTATTTGAGATATATCTTCAATCTACCTCTTTCAAATAAATATCTGAATCTTCAGTATATGTTTTTCTTTGGTTTTAGAATCATGTCTTTTGTTGTCCTTCTTTTTGTGCTTTCATCTATTCTTATTCCTTCCTCTTTTATTTTGCATATTTATCTATGAAATATTTGATGATGTGCCTTCTAAAGATTGATTTAGTAAATAATTACAATAATACAACCTTGATTTCAATGATTCTTCATTAAAGCTAACATAAGATTCATTCAAGTTGTACGTGTCATATTCTTTTTCTTGTTCTTTTTCTTGAAATATCTCAAAGGTAATTAATGAAAATACATCATTAAGCATTCTTATGATGAAAGTATAATGGTGTTTTGTAAATTCCACCATGTTATAAATTTTTTTCATGAAGATAACTTATAAGTGTTGTGAATTTTTCCTCTTTTTAAATCCTTGAGATATAAAGATAGCTTATCTTTTAAAACACTTATCATTTATTTATTTTGGTCATGAATCTACCTAATCATAAAATATATGCACCCTAGACCCAACCAACATTGAAATGTTGAAGGAGAGATATGTCCTTTGGGCCAATCTCTAGAGAGGGTTGGTTCCCTTACTAATCTAATTTGGTTTAAAGCTTGGGGTAACAGGAAAGAGATGAGAAATGATAGAAAGGAATAGGAAATATGGCTATGAGCCAAAGATGAAATGTGGGGATAAACCAAAATCTGAAAACCAAATCAAGTTTTAATTAGCATACAATAGAAAGGAAAGCATAGGAACTGTTCACAACTTGAAAAGATAACTTCCAAGAAATATTTTAGTATTCATTTCTTTACCAGAAATTAAACTCGGATGTAGAATTTAAACTTAACTAATAATGGACATGAACATAAGCATAAATAATAGACATAAAGTGATTGTACACAATACTGCTCCAGGAACCACAAGCCAAGAATCCTTCAATTGATGCAGAAAACTCAAAGTGTTTTTGCAAAATGTTCATCCTCCTTCATTACATCAAAATGCTTAGTATTTATAAAGGATTTCACCTCTAAAATTAAAATTGTATTAAAAAAAAATGTTGGCTAGTCAAAGAACAGTAAGAGTAATTCTCTCTTTGACAACAATGATGGTCAAATTAGAATATTCTTCAGGAAGCATCGATCTCTCTTTCATGAAGAGCACCTAGGAAATCAGTAGAGATGAACGATATAAAAACCATTCCAAATGTTGATGCATTGAAACTCAGTAATATCATGTGATTATCAGGAGCTCAAACATTAAATTTTGGTCACCATTTCATCATTTTGCACCTCAAAATTTTATCTTCACCAGGGGAGACCCAATGAAAATTAACTTTATTCTAAAAAGGAGAAAAATTAGTGAAGGCACCTCGAGAATGAACCAGATTGCACCAAAAATAGGTGGGTAGCATTTAATCTTGGCAACCCTTCAACAAAAATTTTGGAATATCGATTTCATTGCCCCAAGCATTAAATTTCATCAATCTCCGACCTTTCCCAAAAAAAATCTGCAACAGTAGCACCTCCAAAAGGAACTTCACCGAGAAAGAGAGGCAAAAACTTGATTTCGCCCAAGCAATGGGGTGAAAAGCTTTTTCATTGCAATTAGGGGTGAAAATGATTTACTTTGCTGATGGTTGTGCTCAAAAATGGATTTTTGCCCTTCATTTGATTAATTTCACCCCAAAACCATATTCTCTTAGGAATTTTATCCCATAATGTTGTCTTGCTTGACTTGCAAGAAAAAAATAGAATTTCACCCCCAAGGGAGGGCAAAAATAATTTTTGCCTTAAGTTGGGGTGACTTTGACTTTGACCAGTGCATGAGGATGCCTTTTTGCTATTTTCACTCCTAACTTGGGCACTTTCATTACTTTCACCCCAACCAGGGTGAAATCATTAAATAAGCTAAAAATAAGGCAAAACCACTTGGAGAACACCTTCATTATCTTCCTTGCTTATTTTGAAGTGAGTTTCACTTTGACTGGTGCTTTCACTCCAAAATTACCTTAAAATGGAATTTCACCTAAAAGAATGGTGAAAATGACTTTTGTTCCTTCTCTGAAGTAATATTCTCTTTGAATTATGCACATCTATTATTTTCACCCTAAATGTAATTAAAAAGAGAAATTTACCCCCAAAAGGGATGAAATCACCTTGAATTGCACAAGTTCTAGCGAAATCATTAATTTTATCCTTGTGATCTCCTCCATTTCTAGCTTGGCAATTTTCATTGCTTTTGCTCTAAATTGGGAAAAAACTGGGTGAAAGTATCTTAATGATGGTTTTCACCCAAGAGAAAGGTGAAAATAATTTTTACCCCTTCCTTGGGGTAAAAACGTCTTTGCTTTCTTTATCCTCACTCTGAAATCCTTGGCATATCCAAAATCATCTAAATACCGATTTTAATTGCTTTTACCAGCAAAATCATTCTTCTTGATTTAATGCTAATGAAATAAAAAAGGAAGGGAGTAAAAACGATACATTAAAATAGTAAAAGCAAAATACAATCCCAAAAACTGCATCATTTATCTTTCATACTCAAAATTTTTATAATCAAAATTTAGTGTGGCAAAACTACCAAAACGTTTTGTGGCTCTCAAGGTATTCAACTCATTTGAATGCAATCAACCCCAAACCTTCATCCATTGGGCTTAGTTGTCACCACCATTGGCTGCATTAGATGGTACATTTTCAACAACCTCCTTTCTTTCCTCCTGTGCTCATTTTTCCTACTCTTCTACAACCTCTTTCTGCTCTACTTCTACCCATGCTTGTTCTTCTTACTTGGTGAGGCTTGCGCTAGTAGTTTCATACACTGCAACTACCTCATCCCAGGAATATTATGTAAATATAGAGAGCATACTTAGTGAATCAATGATAAAATACAATTTTTGGGCGTGATCTAGGATGATGCGATTAGCTCTCTGACTGAGCTCCAACAGGAATGAATCGATGCGAGTGAGCCTCTCCATGCATGGTAGTACTTGTTCCTCTATGATTGGATCCTCTTATCTATCTATCTCTAAAGTATCTTTGGAAAGAGTTTGCTAGGTCACCTTCATTTATTTATTTGGAAAAATCTCCTCTCAATCATCAGTGAAGCTTGAAAACCCAGCATCGACTAGAGCCTTGAAATAAATGAGTGAAATGCAATACTCCTATTCAAACATAGGCAGCAGCTTCTGACCCTCTCTTGCTAGCTCCAATCAATAAAAATAGTTATGCAATGTAATCCTGGCTTCAAACCAAGCATGATCCATCCTCCTCATCAGCTTAAATTGAAATTCAGACTGGGCCAACACCTAAATCTTCAGTGCCATATCTAGTTTTGGTTCCAACTGCTCTTCAGCATACTCCAAAGTCTGATCACCAAGAAAAATTACTATCTAGGCCTCATGAATATACAACAAAAATTTGAGTGCTTCTACTACCAATGTCACACAATATTTAGTTAAATGGTAATGAGCTTCTTGAATTTTCTCCTTGGAAAAGCCCACTGACTGTGTGGCTTTATCGACCAACTATTTTTTTAAAGCTTCAAGCTCGGTGGTCAATGCTTGCACTTGCTTCTCTACTCCTACCCAAGTTGTCTTGTATCCCTTGACTACATTCTCCAACTCTTTCACTTTTCGTTGCCAATGATCTACCTCTGATTTTGTTGTCTCTAGCTATACCCTAGTTTTGACCAGAGCTTTGTCTAACTCAACAATCTTCACATCAACCTCAAAAAAGCTTTTCTTGTAATGCTCACCATGTAGGTAAAGAGAGCTCATATCCACCTGTATATTCCCCATATTTTTTGTAGTATCAATATTCGTTAGGTCCTCTATAATGACTTCATAAGTGTAATCACTTGGAGCCATTTCTCCTTGGGGCTTCTAGACCTATGGGATAATTTTTACAGTGTGGGACTCCATAGCTTTGGGGTCAAAAGTGACCTTCTTCAATGTCTTTGTTGGAGCTTGAGCTTCTTTTTTCTTATGACTTTTCAGCCACTATGATGAACTCTGGTGGGCTCAACTTATTTTTGCTATGACAGAATGCTCTAGCACAATATTCATATTTGGATCTGGCAGCACCTCACAACTCAAGAAATGGATTAGGGGGGAAACAAGCCTACTAAGGGTATGGCTCGAGGAGGGAAGTAGAAATGGAAATGGTTGGTGGAACAAAAGTGGTTGAGGTAGTGGAATTCAGGGGTTCAGCTACAGTTACACTCACTTGAGGAGGAGCTTGTGTACTTATAGCCATGGTAGAAATTACCAAAATGGAGGATGAAGGAAGCAAAAATGGATTGGGTCTGGATGCATAAGAACTAAAAGAAAGGGAAACTTATGAAGAGGAAATATAAGAAGAGGTAGCATCGGTGATTGAGGACTAGAAAATAGGAATTGAAGTGGAGGTGGAAGGCATACTGAATGGGGGTGAGATGAAAGTGACAACTATAGAGAGGGGTGTGATAGTCACCAAATGCTCAAGAGCAAGAGAAGAGGGCAAAGAAAATGTACCTTTGGTCTCTAACACTATTTGAGCCGATGATGAGGGTGATTGTGATATTGGTGTAACAAAAAAGAACTGAGAAATAAAATGAATGCAACACAGAGAAATGAGAATTGCCAAAATTGCTTTCTTTATTGATATTTTGATACAATCGTTACAAATGAATTTTTGAATTGCCCCAAATGTGTTTGGAGGTAATGTTACAATTCTCTCTCTGTATTGATACAAATGAATATTCTGATGGAACGGGGGTCTTCCAACTCTTCACAGGAACTCGTGCTCTTCATCCTTTCTACTACAATCCAAGGTGAGTGGGCTTTGGTATCCAGCAAGGGACCACTCCAGCTTCAACAGCCTTCTCCAAACACCTGTAACCTACACACATTCAAACCAACAAAGAGTTAGTAGCACCTGTAGATGAAGAAATGAAATCAATGCTACACATAAAATAGACTCTAAGCTGGTAATCATGCAATATAAATCACAGAAGCATGTAATACTCTAAAACCTTGCTAAAACAAATTCTTTTACTGATCTCTACTGTTTGTATTCTCGGCTCTGCAAAACCGTCGACTCACGGTGGCAGAATAGGAACCGAGGATGCACGGTCGTGAAACCGTGGATGCGCGGTTCTGACTGTGAAACCATGGATAGGCGGTTTCAGGATGAAACACAAACTACTTTGGGAAATGGGCCTCTGGGATCTGGCAAGGGCTATGCTCACGATTTGCTTGGGGGTCATGGTCAAATTTCTGTAGCTTGGCGGTGTCTTAATTCAGCTCCCTTTGGTTTGGTGGGGTAATGGTGCCTTTACCCTTAGGGTTTTGGAGGGAAGTGGAAGGTGGCAAGCCTAGATTTCCAAGTGGTAATTCTAGGCTTCTAGGTGGAAGGGACAATTACAGTGAGTCACTCAGTGTGCCTCACTTAACTGGGGTGATGTGGCTACTAGTGGAGTGGGGTGTGGGATCCTATCCTATGTGAAGGGACAAGGGAGGCAAGGTGGATTAGATGTGGCATGGGTGTTGGGAATCTGCCCCATGTGAAGGGACAAAGGGGACAAGAGTGGGTGAGATGTGGCAAGGATGTTGGATGGGGTGTCTAGGACACATGTCCAGTGGGTAGGTAGGGTATCCTAGGGTGGTTTTTCTAGATTTAATAAATTTGGAAATTAGGATAATGTGCAGGATTTTATATCCCTAAGTTGAGACTTAGGTATATGATTTATTATGCTGGATTTTGAGGTGGGATGGCAGATGTGGTTTTGTGGGTGCTGAATTTTAGTGTCTACAGTTACCCCTTTTTGTACTGCATTGTGTGCAACACGATGCAGTGCAAAAACCAATGACACCTGATTTTATTTGAATGGATAAATGGACTCAGTTTTTCTTGGCACAAAGAATGAATGACTTAAAAATTTACTTTTGGCTTACCCCCTCAATTGGTGAATGAGTAAAGAATGAAACTCATAAGCCAATTGACTAAAGGTAGATGATGAAATATCTTTTAGTTGGATGATGTGGATGAAATGCAATGTTGAGATGTTGATCAACTTGATGCCCCAAGTTTGGGGATTGGTTGTGTTGTTGCAAATTTGCTTTTGGTTCATTTTTGAGCAATGTGTTGTGGTGAAATTATTAACCATGTGTTTGAGCTCGTGTTTCTAGATACTATTAGTCACTCCTGTGCATCAGAGCTAGTGCCCTTAGACTTTGATGCTCTTGGTTTTTGATTACACCAAATTTGGATTGATTTTTATTTTGTATTTATATTTTATTATTTTTTTTTTGTTGGAACCACGCTTCTATGTTTCCATCCGCTAATCATGAATCTACGATTCTGTACGCTCTGTAAAATATGGACACAGGTTTTTCACTATAAACCATGGATGCATGATTTTTACCATGAAAAGCGGCTATAAATAGCTTTGGGTCACTTTCATTCTTTATTCTTGCCAGCTGGATTTTCTTGATTTGGTCTGAGTCATGAGTGAGATGGAGATTGGTGAGGGGAGTGGAGGTGGTGTGGGTGGTGGTAGAGGTGGAGGCTCGGCTGGAGTGGAAGTCGACGGGCGCTATGCTCAGGTAGGTGTTCATTTCCCTTAGTGTAGGTTGTTTTGATTTGTTTTTGTTTGTATTTGTGTTGTATTTTGTTTTTTTTTTAAATATTAAGTGGGGTTTGTATTTTTTTTTTTTTTACTATTAGGGGTGGATGTTTTTTTTTTTTTTTGGAATGTGTGTGTGCTTTTTGTAATTAAAGCTAGAATGCAATTTGTTTTTGTTGTTTTGTTGTTTTTAATGCTAGGGGTAGGTTGAAAGTTTTTTTTTGATGTTATTGTTGTTGTTTTGGTTGTAGGTGAAGTTGCTTGATGCTCAACATAGATGGCCTCACACTATTTCCAAAGTGTGAAAGGCTTTGATTGATGATGATTGGAGGTTCCTGGAGGTAGTTGGTTTGGATGGTTGTGGGTGCTTGGGTACTATCAGGGTAGATGAGGCACTTCTTTCTGCTCTTGTTGAGATATGGGATCTAGATAGTGGTTCTTTCTAGCTCCCTATGGGGGAGCTCACTATGACTTTGGAGGACGTGCACCGTATCTTTTGGGTGCCTATCGAGGGTCCATCAGTGAGTGTGGGCCATGACAAGGAGGAGGCACTTCGACCTATCTATGGTGATTTGTGGGATGTTGACTACAACAAGGGTGGCATTGCTTACCTTGACTTGTTCAAGGTTGAGAGATTGGGTGTTGTTCCTACATTCATGATGTACATATTGAGCAACATGTTGTTGCCCAATAGCATGGGATCAAGGATCCCATGGAACCAAGTTTCCATTGTGCTTGGTCTGATTTTAGATCCATAGAGGTTGGCATGGGCACCCACTCTTCTATGCCAAACTTATAGTGAGTTGTATGAGGTGAAGAGGTGGGGTCGCAAGGGCCTTAGCTGTAGTCTTTTGCTCTAGATTTGGTCATGGGAGCATATCATTGTGGGTCACCCTGTTGGACTTCCTTGTGCTTGTGGTGCTACTGATCCTCATGCTTATCGTTGGCTCCTTAGTGAGGAGTCTTCTCCTACACGCCCTTTAGTTGAGGCTTCTACATACAAGGATAGGCTTAGTGCTTTGACTAGGGATTTGATGTGTTGGCACCCATGGAGGGGCCTGGATTGGGTTACAGATGTTGTGGAGCTTCATCGAGTCTGGTGAGGGTGGTGGGTAGTGGGCAGTCATACTTGAGAGATGGAGTTCATCCAGTTTTCTCGGGTACAGAGGTAGTTTGGGTTAGTATAGGGTGTTCCTGATGATCCTATCATCTACGATGATGGGGTGATGAGTTAGGTCTACCTCTGACCCTTAACTTCTGGAGTGTTGATGATGCTTCAGATGACCTAGTCATTGTGGTGCCTAATTTGGATGATGTGGGCACTACTACGGAGTACGATGTATGGTTTGCTTCATAGCCCCTTTGGAAACCCAACTAGGTTGTTGATGATGAGGGTAGTGGGGATGAGGTAGATGTAGGTGATCAGGCTCTTGGGCGAGCGAAGCACCATCGAGGTAGTGATGTTGGGACTCAGCCTACCACAGAGGTACAATAGCCTAAGGTAGATGTGGAGCCAGAGGTTATGGAGGAGGGTGACGATGGCCATGGGGATGGAGATGGGGGAGAGTAGTAGGTTGATGAGGGAGAGGAGGATGTTCCTCCTCGCCATATAGAGGAGTAGTGGGATCTACTCTAGGGTGAGCGGGATAGTTTAGATCTGGAGGTGACTCACCTAAATGGTGAGTTGTCTTGGTACCAAGGTGAGGTTGCTCGACTTTAGAGTGAGGTGGACCATCTCCATGATAGACCGAGTGCGGATGATGTTGCCACTCGAGATGCAGAGATTACGAGGCTATAGGGTGAGTTGGCTAGGGTGCAACATGCACCTATTGGGGATGATTCAGCTTCCACCATTGCTTCTCTTAGGGCATAGATATCTCAGTGGGTGGCTCGATAGGGTGTAGATTTGAGGACTATTCATAGGTAGGGGGCGTATATCGAGATGTTGAAGGACATTTTGCATGAGCATCAGATTCCCTTACCTGTTCCTCCTTCTTCATCAGTTGCTACTTCTAGTAGGAGGATCGAGATGAGCCATAGGACTCATCGACCATCTAGCTCTCATGGTGCTTCATCAATGCAGGGTCCTCGTAGGGATCCTGGTGGCGCTAGCTAGTAGTGCCTTATCACTTCTTTTTGTTTTTTCTTTTTCTATGAGCCTTAGTGCTCTGATGTATACAACCTATGGGCATTTTGTACTATGAGACTCACCTTTATATATATATGGATTTTTCTTTTGTGTTATATTTTGTGTGAATGCTTATGTGGAATGCTTTTTTGGAATGTATGTTTATGTTTATGACTAATGCATATGATATGTTATGGATGATTAATGCAAGATGGAATATATGGATGATTAATGCAAGATGTTATGTGGTAATGATCATTTATAGTTTAGATCTTTTCTTGACCATTTTTTAGCATTGTTGTTTAATCAGGGGCACCAAATTTGGTGGTTTATGTGAATGTATTTTTGAAATGACATGGATGAAGGTATGGATGTTGATATGGAAAACTAACTATTTTAGAGACTCAAACATCCTAGTGTATTGAACAAACTCACTAAAATTGCCTAATTCTTCTAGGACCAAATGTGTGTGTAGTGAATTCATTTACCAAATCAAGAGCATGGTAATGACCCGAGACAATCAAGAACTAGTGTGTGTGCAATTGAGTTCATTAACTCATCTTGAGTAAATTGGGTAAACCTATTATGGTTTGAACCTAGAAGCTAGCTTGTCCGTATGAGTGGTCAGAGGTCTCTTTTTAAAAGAGACATGTCACCACGCATGAGCGTACTCCACTACCATTCAAGCGTCTATAGCTCCGATGGAGGCTAACTCCATAGTCCATGATTTTTGTTTTTGACTTCTTGAATTTTGGGGATGACTACTTAACCGTCTGACTGGAAATGTAGTATGATCCTTACAACCCAATTAATCAGTGGTGTGTGATGTAAAGGAATTAGAGCTTTGGGGAATCGGATTCTCAACCTAAGTGTGATGAGAATTGTACCCTATCCTTACTACTCTATATTTTGAATTTGAAGCAACTGTGATAGTAGTGAAAACCATTGTTGTCATGGACTATGTTGCATAATGGGACAAGCAAGGATGACCCTTTTCACCTCAAGGTTCCTACCAAGTATGGTGTTATCCCTTTTTGACACAAGATGTTTTTAAGATGTGAAATTGTGTTTGGTTCGAGAATATTTTTGAAATCAATTCCCAATACTCAAGATTTTTTTAGTGTATATATGTGCAATGGTCCTAAAAGAATTCGACATATTTTTTGGAGGTTTCTTAAAACACTAGGAGTGGTTGAGTGATCGAAAACACCTAGGATTTGTGCATGTATGGAGGCAAATGATAATTTGACTTGGTGAAATTGTGTGGATGACTTTTGTGAGGGTGCCCTTGATTAAGGTAACATGACTTGATTTGTCCAATTCAAGACCTTGAATCTAATAAATGATCCCTAATATGAAGTGTGAAATGTGGATGTAATGTATGAAATGCATTTTGTGAAGTGCAATGTTTGTGATACCAATGTGTGAAAATGATATATGTGAAATGCAATACTATGAAATGAAATGTGTGCAATGTTTTTTTTTTAGCCATGTATATATACACTTATTTTTAAGTCTCATTATGCATAAAATACCTTTAGGTGCATTATGTTCAATGGCTCTAGCTCCAATTCTCCTTCCAAGTTGGCAAGTCTATATGTTCCTGGACCCAACTTCTGTTTGACAATGTATGGGCCTAACCAATTAGCCATAAATTTATCTCTCAAGTGTGGCAATGCATTGGTATTTTGTTGGTTCTCTTTGAGCACGAGATCCCCTACTTGAAATTTGTGAGGATGGAATTTTGCGTTGTAAGCACGTTTGATGCGGTCTTGGTATACTCGTAGATGTTCCAAGGTATTGATGCACCTTTCATCAATGAGTGTTAATTGGTCAAGGTGTGCTTGTCTAGTTGTGTCATCATCCATGAATTCTTGTAATGCGATTCGCAAGGAGGGAATCTCAAGTTCAAGAGGTATTATTGCTTCAGCACCATAGACTAGTGAAAATGGTGTTGCTCCCATTGGCATTCTTATGCTTGTTCGGTAAGCCCATAGTGCCAAGGGGAGTTGAGTGTGCCAATATCTATGATTTTCTTTGATGAGTTTCTTGAGGATGGCTATCACTATCTTGTTGGTTGCTTCGGCTTACCCATTTGCCTATGGGTAATAAGGTGTCGAGAAACTATGTTGGATATTGTACTTGTTGCATAAGGCTCTAACATCCTTATTCTTAAATGACTTACCATTATCAAAGATGATCTTGGAAGGTATTCCAAAATGATAGATAATATGCTGAAGTATAAACTCCGCTATTCGAGGTCCAGTCATAGTGGTCATTGGAATTGCTTCGACCCATTTAGTGAAGTATTCCATGGTAGTTATGATGAATTTATGTTGTCCTGATGAGGCAGGTGAAATTTTTCCAATCAAATCGAGGCCCCATTGTGAAAAGGGCCAAAGGCTTTGAATGGGTTGTAAAGCTTGTGATGGTACATGAGTTAAATTGGCATGATGTTGACATTTTTGATATTTCTTGACATATTGACAACAATCACTTTCCATGGTGGGCCAATAATATCCCATGCACAAAATGCGCTTTGCAATGGCCATTCCACTAAAATGACCACCACAAGTACCATCATGGGCTTCTATAATAGCTCATTGTGCCTCAACGGGATCTAGACATCGTAGTAAGATTCCATCATAACCATGTTTATACAACACATCCCCCAAGAGAGTAAAACGAGCTACTTTTTGTTTGAACGTTCTTTTTGTAGCCCTCATCATTTCTATTGGGAGGGTCCCGGACTTGAGAAAGTCTCTGATCTCATCAAGGTAAGAATTGTATGGTTCGACGTGGACCAAACATACATTCTTCTCACCTTTAGATTCTGCTCGTTGGATTGTTGGCTTGGACACAGTTGTTATGATTAATGGTTGGACTTCTCCATGCTCATTCTTAGGAATCAAGGATCCCAAAGAAGCCATTGCATCCACAAATCTATTGGTCGAACGAGGCAAGTTACTAATTTCATACCAATCAAATTTTTCTAGCAATTTCATTGCTACTTCATGATATTGTTTCAAGATTGGTTCTTTGCATTGGTATTCTCCTTTTATTTGGTATACAACTAGTTGAGAATCTCCAAAAATGCTTAGTCTTTTGATGCCCATAGCTATAGCTGATTGAAGCCCCAAGATTAAAGCTTCATACTCTACATTGTTGTTTGTGCATGTGAAGTCGAGTTTGAATGATAAAGGAATTGGGATTCCTTCGGGTGTATAAAACACAACTCCGACACCTTGTCCTCTTTCACACTTTGATCCATCAAAGAACATTGTCATGTCAGCTTCATCCTCAGGAGGGACTAACTCTTCTTGTTTAGTGATGGAAAATATCGAATCATCTGGAAGCTCAATGATGAGTGGTTTGTCATTAGGTAATGGAGCTTCAGCTAGTTGATCGGCTATCACCTGACCTTTAATGGATTTTTGACTGATGAATTCGAGGTCGAATTCTATTAAAAGCATTATCCATTTTGTGGTATGGGTGTTATTGTATGTGCGAGTCATCATGTATCATAGAGGATTTTCTCTAGCTATGACATAGGTAGTGTTGCTTAGCATGTAATGTCTGAGTTTCTTGGTGGTGAAAACCATCGCTAAGCATAATTTTTTGACATAAGCATATCTTGTTTCATAACTTACCAATGTTCGACTGATATAGTAAATGGCTTGCTCCTTATGATACTCATTTTTCTGTGCAAGCATTGTCCCTAGTGCAAAATCTATTGCAAATATGTAGAGGTGAAAAGGGACTCCTAAATGAGGTGGTGTAAGAACTGGTGGTGAAGCCAGATACTTCTTTATATCATCAAATACCTCTTGACATTCAGTTGTCCAAGAGAATGTCACCCCCTTCTGTAGCAAGTGATTGAATGGCCTGCATTTATCTGAAAGTTGTGCAATGAATCATCGGATAGATTGAATCTTTCCTTGCAAACTATGCAACTCTCTCAAGTTTGTTGGAGGAGGCATCTCTATTATGGCCTTGACTTTTTTGGGGTCTACTTCAATGCCTCACTTGGAGATAATGAATCCTAGAAGTTTTTTGGATGTGACACCAAATACACACTTCTTAGGATTTAGCCTTACTTTGTGCTCAAGCAATCGATCAAACACTTTCTCTAAGACTTCAATGTGCTCAAGACGCATTTTTGATTTAGCAATCAGATCATCTACATAGTCCTCAATAATCTTATGCATATAGTCATGAAATATGTACATCATGGCATGTTGATATGTGGCTCCTACATTCTTGAGACCAAAAGGCATCACTCTGTAACAAAATGTGCCCCAAGGTATTGTAAATGTTGTCTTATGTTGGTCCTCGGGATTGATTCGAATTTGATTGTATCCCGAGAAACCATCCATTAGTGAAAGCATTTCATGTCTGACGTAGGAGTCTACTAGTTGATCAATGTTAGGCAGAGGAAAGTCATCCTTGGGGTATGCTTTGTTTAGATCTCAAAAATTAGTGCATACACGTACCCCCCATTCGACTTACGAATGGGTACCATATTGGAGAGCCACTCAGGGTAATCAATTGGGACTATGAAATGCACGTCCAATAGTTTTTGTAGCTCTTCTTTTATAATTAATGCAATAGTTGGATGAATTTTCCTAAGATTTTGCTTGAAAGGCTTAGCATCTGGCACCAAAGTAAGGTTGTGGACCACCAAGTCAGGGTCAAGGCCAGGCATGTCTCTGTATGACCATGCAAAAATTTCTTTCTTTCTTGTCAAGACGTCGATCATACGCTCTTTCTCTTCTACAGATAAATCTTTAGCAATTTTGACAATTTGAGGATTGTCCACATCTAGGCTAAGGTTCACATCTATAGATTCTTCGATTAGCATGTGAGAACCTTCCTCTAATTGATGTGGAGTCGGGATGAGATGGATATCATCCACCACATTCTCAAATGTCTTTAGGGCCTCTCCCTCTACTTTAGTTTGAAAATTTGAGGCACCGGAGGGTGAAGGTTGTTGTGGAATGTATGTGTTTGAAGCGCACAACAATTCTTTAGATAGGATGAACTCGGCTATGGAGGGTGGGGATGAAATCCTATCCATGGTGATAAGGCTAGTGTCGATATGAATCGGCTTTGCCAAATCATAGGGATTGCGGAGTGGGGCGAGCAAGTCAATAGAAATCATATTGACTTGATGGAAATGAGGTGGCTGTGATTCAAGAGATGATGACTCATTCTCTCTAGGTTGCAACTGACCTAGTGTGGGTGAATGGCTGTGCTATGGGAGCGGCCAAGGTGGTGGTGGAGGATCTGGTTTGGGATGCTCACACTCTTTGTTGACTCGAAAGAGAGTGTGATCTATGGGAAACATATTTTGGTACCACTCATCTCTCTGGATGTGTTCAACATACACCACATCCTCTTGGGGGCCATCTAATATTCGATTAAGCCATTCTAGATTTACCTCCATTTGTTGGAATCCCCCAAAGTCTTCTTCGATGTGGTGCATATGTCTTGGTCCAAGATAGGCCATCTCAGTTTCATCCTCATAATCATCATCACTTATGAAGAATCCATTAGCATTTGTCTCGGGCCCTAGGATGTGGCGTGTGTATCTTGGCCCAAGGTAGGCCCTCTCAGTTGAGTCTTCCGACTCATAGCCACTTTGATGGATCATGAATGTATGCAATACACTCTCCAAAAAAGCCTCATGTAAATGAGGGGTAAATTCAGGATCCAAGTACTCATCATCTGCATCATCAAGATCATCACATTCGTCACTCTCCTCTTCCTCTTCTTCATACTCAATGGTGAGTCGTTGGAAGGTTTGATTGAAGGAAGAGTCTGAGGTGGAAGGTCTATACCCTAGACTAGAGCGATCATGTGGTTCTCTATATTCTGGCTCAACAATGTTACGAGGACCTTGCTCATGTCATCCAAGTCCATATCCCTGCCAGTGGACCCTATGAAAATATCGCACTGGGAAAGTTGGGTTGGATAGATAATCTAGATCTCCATTAAATTCTTGTAAGGGTTCCTCATTAGGGGGAGGTGGATCAGATGAAGAATCCACTCCCCCATATATGAAATTAATCCTATTTGGTTGGGAACCCATTTATTACACTTCATCTATGGCTAAGAGTGGATCATGTGGGTGACCATTGTCTTTGACTGACTCAATAGGTGGTGTGATTGTGACACTTTCAATGATGTACTTGCAAATGTTTGGATTAGAGAGATGTACTACAACTAGGGAAGGTTGGGATTATGATGGCTCGATGGATGAAGTGGGTGCATCTGAGCTGGTCTATGGCTCAGGGGGAGGTGGTGCATCTTCTCAGGTAGGTGGCCCTATTTATGAGACTATGGGTTGTGATTCTTATGATTGGATAGTTTTTGTTGGTTGATGGAGTGGGTTATGTTGTGAATATGAATGGCTCTTGTGGGTCTGATAGGGTGGTTGATGGGGTTTATGGTTGGTTGGCAGGATGATCAGGTGTGATGGGTAAATGAAATGTAGTGGTTGAGGGTTGACTAGAGTTGGTGCTCTTAGATGCAAAAGCAGGATCAACTATAGGTAGTTCCTCTGGGATGGGGGCTTTTGATGATGTGTCATTAGTGGGAATGGTTCGGATGATGAGTGGTTGGATGGATAAATGGGTTGATGGAAGCAAAGGCTCATAAGGGTTGGAGATCAAGTTGCAATACTTATAAGGTTCTGTGTCTGTTGGGATGCAATGTACTTTGCCCTCATGTACATATTTTAGGCATTGATGCAATGTTGAGGGCACACACTTCATTTCCCTAATCCAGGGGTATCCAAGAAGTATGTTGTACTGCATCACCCCCTCCAAGATGTGGAAGAGGACATGTATAGTTTTCACCCCCATGGTGATGGGAAGAACAACGTTTCCCATAGTTGAGCATAATGCATCATTAAAGGCTCTAAGGGTGAAGGTGGATGTTGTGATGTGTGATGAGGGTACCTTTAGTTGTTTGATGGTAGGTGTGGTAATGAGGTTGATGGAAGAGCCGATATCAATAAGAACTCTCTTGAATGGCTTCATGTCAATATGAGCTACTATGTGCAATGGAGGATCTGGTAAATCTGATGAAACTTGCTTTTCCTCAAAGTCATAAAATGCTATCGAGGGTTCCATGCACTTTTGTACACTCCCCACAAAGGAATTGAAAGCATTGGGATCTTCAGATTGTACTTGGATGGATTTTAGGATTTCCATCAATGCTTCTCGATGTGGGGGTGATTGTTGTATTAACTCATAGATTGACAGTTTTGTTGATGCCATTTTTAGACTTTGGGTCAACCGGCTACTTAAGGTGACAATTGGGCATGGTGGATTACTTGGATTGTGAAGTGGTGGTGGTGGAATAGATGGCCCTAGTTGTATGGGGACACTTGGTTGTGTCATTGGAGCTTGTGTTGTGTGATTTGTCTATCTTTGTCCATGGGTGACCACACTGATGGCCCCTACAAAACCTTGGTGTAGTTGAGACACGTAATTAACTTGGTTGGGAGGAACTGTAGAAGTTGATGCTCCCATTGATTGTTGATTTACCTCATGATGTGGCAAAGGTGTCTGATATATACCAAGGTTCTGATTGGATTGGGCCAATGGATTATCAACTTTGATCTTTCCTGCTTCCAATAAGTCTTGCACAATACCCTTAAATCCATGGCAAGCTTCGATGTCATGACCTCTTTGCCTATGATAAATGCAAAATAGGTGCTCTTTATAGCCTTTTGTCTTTGGCTTGTTAGGATCTTCAGGTTTAATCTCTGGCAATGTAAAGAGTTGTGCCGCATACAATTTTTGAAACATAGTTGAATAGGGCTCTTGTAATGGTGTGTAGTTGCACCTAGGCCTAAAGTGACATTGTTGCTGCTCTATAGGTTGCGTTTGATTTTGTACCTATTGTGGGGGTGGAACCGCTTGATAATTCGATTGTTGCGGTTGTTGTTGTTGTTGTTGGGGTTGTTGGATCTGTACTTGGGCTTGTTGATTTGATTGTGGTTGGCCCAAGACTATCTGGTTAACCTGAGTGGCCTTGGACTGGCCGTGGTTATTCCCCTTATGATTTTTGTTCTGCCACTTCTTTTCTTTAGGCTTAATCTCACCCTCTTGGATCTTTATCTCTTCTATCAATTTGGCTTGGGTGAGTGCCTCATCGAATGTTCTATATTGTTGTAGTTGTAGTAACAAAGAGATGGGCTTGGCACAACTCTTTGTGAACATTCATGTTATCTCTGTCATGGGGAGGGAAAATGGTAACTTAATCATAACCGCCCTCCAATGGTTGCCAAAATCATGAACCGATTCATCATCATATTGCTTCAAGTAAATCAAATCGATCAATGTGGTTTGCTTTCTAACATTTAGGGCAAAATGCTCCAAGAATTGGTCCATGATTTGCTCAAAGGTGAAAACACTCTGATGCGGTAAATGGTTGTACCAATCTTGGGCTTCTCCCCCAAGTGTCTGAGGAAATGTGTGTAGCATGAGTGCGTCATTGCTGCTAATCCTAAAGCACGCATTTACAAACCTTGTCACATGCTCTCGAGGGTCCTCTTCCCCCTTAAACTCAAGCTTCGACATCTGGAAGTCCATTGGATATGGCAACGTAGGCACCGAAGCATGGATAGGATGATTGAGTAGTTACCTTAAGGTTGGCTTCTGATATTGCAAACCTAGGGTTTGCATGGCTAGACTATCAATCTGACTCTGTAAGAACTGGTATCTAGGATCATCCATAGGGTTAAAACCTTGGTTTACTTGATGCTACTGATAATGGGGTGCATTGTATGTGGGAGGCGTATGATGGGGAATGAAGGGCTGAAATGTGTGATGGTATGGAGGTTGATGGAAGTTTTGATATGGATGAGGTGATGGAGGGATGGTAGTATGCTGACCCACCGAGTTAGCATACATGGGATATGGTGGATTGGTTGCTATGGTAGTGGATGGGGGACGCAATACCCAAGATGGATCTTGGATAAAGGTATGGGTTTGGTGAGAGGTAGGTGGTAGGTTATGCTCAATCCTCTACAAATGTTGATTGGGGTCAGGGTTAACGCTATGGTTAGCATTATCCAAAATCATCTGTTGCAGCTGCAAGAAAGCCTATTGCATAGCAATTGCATTTGACGTGGGCACAACCACATAGGAGGTGGTAGGATGAGTTGGTTGTGAGACAACCATGGTAGTGGATGCAAGTGGAGGGTAGGTAGCAAAAGGTATTGCCACCGAATGTGGAATGGTATTGTTGAGTGGTATTTTCACCCGATTGTGAAAACACACTCTCCGATAGGATTTGGGTTCCAAATCCCCTCTTGCAAAGAAATTAGACAAGTAATTTCTCCAAGGTCTCCGCTATGTTAGCATTTGTGTAGGTATATTAATATATCTCAAATAAAGATATTCAATTTAAATGCTTGGAACACCTTAGCGGTTGCAAGTAACTGTAAACAACGGGCAATGTTGGTTTATTTTACCATGAAACTTTAATGATTGTTCATTGAACCCGAATAAAGCAAATGTGATCTGGCCCTTGTATGACCACGCTGTAACTTCAAAGTGGAAATTGATGAAATGCCATAAAACAGAACTCCTTCAATGAAATTGGAATTTTCATGAAGGGAATGTCATCATCGGCTCATGAATGAAAAAAAAAACTAAAAAATGAAATTCTGGCCCTGAAATGAAAATTTTCTATTTTCGAATTTTAAAGTTTGCAACAAAATAGCAGCTTCGGTGAAATTTAAAGAACTCTAAAAATGAAATTTTAAAATGCGTATTTGAAATCTGCAGTATTACATACGCAATGGTGGAACTATTTTTGGATTTTGAAGTTTTTTAATTTTTTTATTTTAATGCCTGAGAATTAAAATAAAATTGAACTTTATGAAACAATAAAGTGCAGAAAATGAAAATAAAATGCAAAAAAGAAAATGAAAAATGCATTCAGTATGATGCTATCCTATTTCGACAAAACCGAAGATATGAGGTTTCTTGCATACAACCTAACCTATTGGACCTGCAAAACATGCACAATCCTAATAAGCTAAGTGCTAGTTCCTAGGGTTTTGAATGGGGTTTTTAGATTTAGACATTCGCTTGGAGCAACCAAGATAACTTGCATTAAACTCCACCTATAAGCCTAAAATCTAAAAAGGGGAAAAATAGACATTAAATCTTGCATGCAGAAAATAACTCCTTTCTTGTCAATGAGGTGCAACTCTCTAAATTTTTTGTATTAAAAATTGATCATTTTACAATAACAGAAGTCTCTAGTTTTCTCAAAACTAGAAAAAGGGGAAGGAAAACACTCCAAAAGCAGGCCCAGAATGGCTTCTCACCTTCGGCTCTACAACTCTGCTCGCAACGATTTTTGACCCCTGTACCAATCTATGCTTCTGCTTTTAAAATTTCTGGCAATGCTCTTTGTTTTGCCCTATGACACTTCACTTCATATCCCAGATCGCTTCATTTCATCTTCCCTGCCTCTTCGTCATTTTTGACTTTCTGCTCAACGTCAAAACGTTTGATCTTCTCTGTGAACTGTAACGCTTCCCATGATTCTTACACCTTTATGCCATGTGTTCAGTGCTGCCCCTGTATGTTCTATAATGGCCCATCGTGAATCGTGACAAACATAGCATGTCGTGATATCGCAACATTTTCTATCTACAGCTTTATTCTTCCACCTGTATCACAAAAATAAGACATGTCGCGATATCATGACGTTTTTATACCCGCAGCTTTATTCGTCTTCAAGCACCGCAAAAATGAAACATGTCACGATATCATGACATTTTTCTATCAGCAGCCTTGTTCACCTTCATGCATCATGAAAATGAGACATGTCACGATATCGTGACGTTTTTCTCCTTCGAGCCGCGTGGATGCAACCTGTCGCAAAATCGTGATGTTTTTTTTCCTTCGTTGTGTTTTGCTGTACTTAGCTACGAAAATGTGACATGTCATGAAATTGTGAAACCTTTTCATTTCGTACCATCTCGTTGCTTTCTATCGTGAAATCGTGACACTTTTTCATTTCATACCATCTCGCTGCTTTCTGTCACAAAATCATGATGCTTTTATCTTTAGGGTTGTACAGATGCAATCTGTCGCAAAATCACGATGTTTTTCTCTTTAGCTCTATCTTCCTGCCTTTGGTCGTGAAAATCCAACATGTCGCAATATCGTGACACTTTTCCTCTATGTTCACTTTAGCTGCTCCAAGTCACAAAACTCCGATATGTCATGATATCGCAACATTTTTTCTGTTTGCCCTTCATCTCATCTTCAGATCATGAAAACATGACAAGTCGCGATATCACGACAACTTTACTGCCTTGCCCTGTTTGACTGGTTTGATCACGATTTTGTGACATGTCGCGATATCGTGACATTTTTTTATTTTGTCTTCTCTCTCCTCTTTGACCCGTGATTTCACGACACGTCACTTTATCACGATAATTTTTGGTCAACACTTCTTCCTGCTTGCTTTGATCGCGATTTTATGACATGTGATATCGTGACATTTTTCACTTTGTGCTGCATTTTGTTGCTCTTAGCCGCAAAAATGTGACATGTCACGAAATCACGACACTTTTCGTTCCACTATACTTCGCTTTTCTAGGCCGCAAAAATGTGACATGTCGTGATATCACGACACTTTTCATTCGGCTGTACTTTTGCTATTTTGAACCGCAAAAATGCTACATGTCACGATATTGCAACACCTTTTTATTCTGATGTACTTTGCCGTTCTAAGCCGTAAAAACATGACATGTCGCAATATCACGATGTTTTTTCATTTTGGCCATGACGGAGCAACATGTCGCGATATCGCGACGTTTTTTCATTTTTGCTTTTCTTTGCTCTTTTAACATCTAGGCCACTGCAATCTTCTTGGAAAGAGTGCAAAAAAAGGGGGTCCCCAATTTTGGGGTGTGTAGATTAAAGATACAACGCCAAACAAAAGATAAAGAAATCACGATAAAAAGTAATGCAGAACACAGTTGTACAAAACAAACGATTTTTATTAATCAATGGAGTTTAGAAACTCCTTTTGAGTACAACGGGGCCTGTAACCCTTTCTGTGATACAAGATTACAATTTGTGCTAGGGTTCTCCGAAACCCTAGGCGGCACAATATGGTGGCGTCTCCGAAGAATGTATCCTTAACCTCAACAGAATGAGTGGGCTTCGTTGTATCCTTTGGCTCGGACCACTCCAGCTTAAGCAGTTGCTATCATCCAATCAAATCTGCCATTAAAATCCTGCACACATTAAAACTACAAAAAGGTTAGAAACTAGTAAGAGGGCTCCATTGTGTGAGCCCTCAAAAATAGTCTAAAACCCTAGAAATGAAATAAATAGAATGCGAGAATCTAACGGCAGATTAATACATAAAAATATTACTTGCTTTAGAATCTATACCTCTTTTTTAGTTAACGCGGCGAGACCAGGCGGCACCTGGAAGTGATGTAGCTGTCAAATCGGGCTGCGGAAGGCGCCCTGGTGCGATCGTTGAACGCCCGCGTGCTTCGGATCGGGGTTGCAGACGCCGGTCTGCGTCTGTGGCTGCGGGTAAACGCCCGCGGGCACTTGCGACAAGAATGGGGGATTATGCAGAATGTTGCAGAAGGGATGGCGGCGAAGTTGGCGACGGATGCGGCGATGGATGCGACGAAAAGGGACGGCGATGGATGGGTAGGTTTAGGTGAAGAAGAGATAGATAGCGATAGATAACAAAAGAGAGATAGTAAAAGAGATAGAGAAGGGTTTGAGCCATCAAGGTGACTCAATTTATAATCTACTCTTAGGGCACACTTTAGGGTTTTAACGACACTTTGAACGTGTGGCTAAGATTAAAGTGGATCCAAGGGTAGAGAATAAATCTAGGTTGTGAAACGGATTAAGATGGATGGACGGATGAGATTAAATGAAGGATGGACGGCTCAGATTAAATCACTTAAAGTATCTTTATATATATATATTAAAATATATTAAAATATATATATAAATATTAATTTAAATAAATTTGGGAATGAAAAATGGCGGGAAAGGTGAAATTGGGCCAAATAATGGCGGGAAAAGGTGAAATTGGGCCAAATAATGGCGGGAAGGTGTGGATTTGGGCCAAATAATGGCGGGAAGGTGGATGGCTCGACACGTGGCTAACGAGGAAGGTATAGATGACTTACAAGTGGCTGGATTTTGGTGTCTACGGGATGCCCCTTTTTGAGCTGCTTTGTGTGAAGACACAATGCAGCACAAAAACTTAAGACACCTGAAAAGCTGGATCAGACGCAACTCTCTCTCAAGACTAAAGCACAACTTTGAAGACCAAAGAATAAAAGAATATTTAAAATTTTATCGGCTTACCCCCTCAATTGGCGAGCGAGAATGGTTCTCACAAGCCAATTGGAAGAAATTTGGAAGAAAATGAACCGTTTTTGCCCCAACGGTGAAAAAAGGGGTTGGTGTATGAACCATCTGTTTATGTCCCAACGGGAAAGGGGTTGGTGTACAAACCGAGAAAAGAATATGATTGAAGACGATATGAGTGATGTGAAAGATGGACCGTTTACTGCCCCAACGGTTATAAAGGGATTTTTGCCAAATTGTAAGTTCCATGATCATGTAAGATGAATTCCACTATAGGAAAATTAGAAATTGATAACGGATGCCCCAACTCCTGTGTGTGAGTCCATACTGTTAATGAAATTGCCTTGTTGGCGCCATTGATATGCAGAGATGAAAGATGCATGAAAAGAGTCCAGAACTCAGAGATGCTCCTAGTGATTGTATGGATAATTCCTCGGGTCGGAACCAATCAACCTAGGTAGCCTCAATCTCTAGCAAGACTCAAAATAATGATGATATTAAAGATTGTCCATGTTTAAGGCCCCATGAACTAGGCCATCAATGACAAGCTGTTGAGCAAATTAATCTTGGTATGAGGTCACTTGAAAAGTAGAATATCCAAAATTGATTTCCAATTTTCAAACATTGAAATAGTTGATTATGATAAATGGTAGGTGTCCTTATGGTGGTTTAATCCTCTTATCGAATTGCATGGATTCAAATCGTTGCAATCGCCAAGGTGATAGAATATACCACTAGATACGAGGTTTACTTTAATTTGATTTGGCAAAAATATGCATGATGAAAGAAGAATGAATGAAATTGACGATAGATCAGAAGAATTGATGAATGTGGTTAATTTTGTGAAGGTTTTGAATATTTTTAACCCAATTTGTAAAACAATGATGAATGATGCGCTTTTTGAGCGAAATGACAAAATTTGTGTCCAAAACTGTTGTAACCTTCACAAAATGTTTTATTATGATAAGAAGAATGGATGAATTGAATTTGATGAAATTTGAAGGAGGTAAGCTTCAATTTTGCAAGTTTTGTTCCTTTATTCAATACTGACACCAAACGTCGGTCTGCATTTGTGGTTGGCAGAGACGCCCACCGGTGTTTAGGCGCTCTGCAAATGTAGGACTACGTCTAAATGCGCCATGAAATGCCCCACTGCATTTCAGGGCGCCAAAACCAGCTATTTAAACAGTTTCAGCGAGAATTTCGCTCATTTGTGCGTTCGAGCTTGAGAGAAGTGCGTCTGAGGGAGTGGAGTGAAAGGTTTGTGTGGGAGCTATGGCGGAGATAGGAGCGGACGCGCCAGTGCAGCCAGCTGAGGTATTTGTTCATTTAAGCAAGTACTTATTATGTGTTTTTTTTTTTTTTTGGGAAAAATTTGTAACAAATTTTTGTTTTGTTGTTTTGCAGCTTAGGGTGTTAGAGGCACGACACCGGTTCTCCCCTATCATTCCGGGGATGAGGAGGTCATTGTCCCAGGAAGACTGGGAGATATTGGAGGCAGTGGGGCTAGCGGAGGCAGCCCGGTTGGAGGTAGTTCGGGCGGATGAGGGGTACCTCTCGGCTTTGGCCGAGAGGTGGGATCCGGATCGGGGGACGTTCCAGCTCCCGATTGGAGAGATGACGGTGACGCTTGAGGATGTATACCGTATCCTCAAGGTGCCCGTGGAGGGCGCGGGTGGAGGTTGGACGAGATAGAGCCACGGAGATGGCCAAGTTGTTTGGGGATGAGTGGAGGGAGATCCGGACGGAGAGCGGGGGGATCCCATACTTGGCCATGTATACGGCCAAGGAGTTGGTAGCGGTGGAGGCTCTGATGATGTTCGTGTTGGCCAACATTGTGGCCCCGAACAGCATCGGGTGCAGGTTCCCATGGAACCTGATGGGTGTAGTGAGCGAGATGCTCACTAATAGGGTAGTGTATGCCTAGGCGCCTGCTTTATTGGCGCGGGTGTACCGGGAGTTGTATGAGGTTCGGAGACGGGGCCGGAAGGGCCTAGGTTGCAGTGTGGTTCTCCAGTCTTGGGCTGGGAGCACTTAGGTGGCTCGACCGGAGGGGTTGCCATGGGCTCACTGGGACATGAGCCAGGATTATGGTAGGAGATGGCCAGTGGCGGAGGAGAGACAGCCTAGCCGCCCCGTGAGATCGGGGCAATGGTATAGGAGATTATGGGCAGACTTGACGGATGCCCAAGTCATTTGGAGGCCCTGGCGGGAGCGAGGTGGATCGGGGATGGAGAGCACTTGAGACGGGTGCGACAGGCCGGATGGGTAGTGGGCGGGGCCATAGCGAGGCGGAGTACATACGGATGTCTCGAGTACTCCGCCAGGTCAGATTGAGGCAGGATGTCCCCAGTGAGCCAGTGCGCTATCAGAGGCACAAATCAGAGGGTGATTTGTCGTGTGTCGAGCCGTGGAGGGAGGCGGCAGAGGACGATGAGGACATGGAGATCCTCGACGTGGACGACGTCGGGGTGACAGCTGAGTATGCAGCATGGATGGCCGCGAGCCGAGGTGGGAGCCACCATTGGTGGCTGGTGGAGCCAGAGAGCCCGAGGCTGGGGCTGGAGAGGGCGAGGGAACCGTGGAGGTTCCCAAGCGCAGGGAGGGTCCCCGCCTTCGATCTGACAGTCGAAGGCGAAAGGGGAAGATGGCGCGGTAGGCTCCGGGTAGCGAAGATGATGGGGAGGATGGCGGAGAGGGCCTAGGAGAGGCTGCAGGAGAGGCTAGGGAGATACCCCCTAGCGGGCACGAGAACGAGCTGACACAGCTAGCAGCAGATAGCAGAGCGCGATGCTATGTTAGCTGCCGGGACGAGAGGATAGCTCGGCTGGAGTAGCGGCGATGGAGCGGGATGCCGGTTAGCTGCTCGGGGAGGAGAGGATGGCCGGCTACGGGCGGACTTGGATAGAGCGACCGGGGTGCCCCGGGATGACAGGGTGACGAGACTCCAGGCAGAGCTAGAGGAGCGGGAGCGACGACACGGGATAGACATAGCTAGGTTTAGGTCGAGGACTCGTTACATTGAGGCTCTAGAGGACACATTGTTTAGGCATCACATTGTGTTGCTTGATCCTCCATCCTCTTATGTCTCTAGGCGTAGTGAGTCTAGACACACCACTAGGTCTAGGGCTCCTACTAGGTCTCAGGGGTCCTCTTTTGATGGTTAGCTTAGTGCTTAGATGCACTCTTTATGAGCCTTGGTGCTCTATTGTATATTGTAGCCTTTTGGCATTCCTCGTACGGTTTGTCCTTTATACATATATATATATAACATGGCTTTTATTTATTTGGTGTTTTACTCTCTTTTGTGTGAATGCCTATGTTTTTGTGATGCATGTTTTGATATGTTTTAATGTTTTTGATGCATATGTGATGGAATGGAATGCAAACTTATAGATGATTAATGCGAGACTAAGTATATAACATACAAATCTATGGATGATTAATGCAATACTAAGTAAATGATATGTAAATATATGGATTATTAATGCAAGACTAAGTAAATGAAATATGCACTAAGAAGCACTCATATTTTTAGATAGTTAGATTTAGCCAACTGTTATCATAATTGTTTAATCAGGGGCACCGAACTTGGTGGCTTGTGAATGGATGACGTATGGAATGACATGAATATGGAAGAAGATATGGAGGACGATATGGGGGGGAGGGTGGGGGGGAGGACTATTTTACAAAGACTCAAACATACTAGTGGTATCAAACAAACTTGCTAAGCCTGCCTAATTTTTCTAGGACCAAATGTGTGTGCATGCGAGTTCATTAACCAAATCCGAAGCATGGTAGTGACTCTAGGCAATCAAAAACCTGTGTGTGTGCAAGTGTGTTCATTAACCTCATCTTGCATAAATTAGGTAACTCTGTTATGGAGAAGACCCCGAAGCTAGTTTGTCCGTATGAGCATTGAGAGGTCTCTTTTTGAGGAGAGACATGTCGCCACGCAATGAGTATACTCCACTTGCCGAGTCAAGCGTCTATAGCCCCGGTGAAGGTTAACTCCATAGTCCATGTTGTTTTTGACCTTTGTAAGCCTTGGGGATGACTACCTATCCGTCTGATTGGACAAGTAGTACGATCCTTACAACTTATTTGGGATCAGTGGTGTGTGAAAAATGTTCATTTCCTTAGAGCTTTGGGGAATCGGATTCTCAACCGAAGTATGATGAGAATTTTACCCTATCCTTACTACTCTGTTTATATTTATATTTTGTGATTGCTTGTGATAGTGGTAAGAACCACTGTTTTATGGACTATGTTTGCATGATAGGACAAACGAGGATTACCCTTTTCACTTCAAGGCACAACCCAAGGATGGTGTTATCTCTCTTTGACACAAGATGTTTTTAAGATGTGAAAATGTGATAGGTTCAAGACCGCTTTTGAAATCATTTCCCAATACTCAAGATTTTATTTAGTGTAATTTGTGATATGGCCCTAGAGAACTTTGACATGCATTTCAAAGTTTGCTTAAAACACTAGGAATGGCTGAGTGGTTGAAAACATTTTGGCAATGTAAATATGTGCAAATGGAAAATGGGTGTACGAATGACAATTCGGTTTGATGGATTTTATGAAGGTGCCCCTGATTAAGGCAACATGACTTTTGCTTGACCAAATTTTATATCCAAAAGATAGAATGGTCTCTAACATGATATGCAACTATGGCTGAAAATGAAATGTTATGGTTTTCAATGAGATGTATGCACATGAAATGCAATGTTTTTGAATGAGATGTATGCAACTAACAATGAAATGCAAATTCTTTTTATTTTATTTGTTTTTTTTTTTTTTTGTTGTACAAGCCATGTATATATGTACATATAAAATTCAAACTATGCGTAGAATGCCCTCAAGTGTATAACATTAAGTGGTTCGGGTTCTTCCTCTCCCTCAAAACTGGCAAGTCTATAAGTTCCATTGCCCACTCTTTCGGTGACCATATATGGACCTAACCAATTAGCCGCGAATTTATCTCGAAGATGCGGCAATGCATTGGTGTTTTGTTGATTCTCTTTAAGGACAAGATCTCCTACTTGAAATTCTCTTAGATGAACTTTGGCATTGTAAGCACGTTTCAATCGGTCTTGATAAACTCGCAAATGCTCTAAAGCATTGATTCATTTTCATCTATGAGTGTGAGTTGATCAAGACGTGCTTGTCTAGCAGTATCATCATCGATAAATTCTTGCAAAGAAATTCGCAAGGAAGGGATCTCGAGCTCAAGAGGCATGATTGCTTCAGCTCCATAGACCAAAGAAAATGGCGTTGCCCCAATGGGAGTTCTGATGCTTGTTATGTAAGCCCATAATGCCAAGGGGATTTGTGTATGCCAATCTTTATGATTTTCTTTAACAAGTTTCTTAAGAATAGCAATTATGGTCTTATTGGAAGCTTCGACTTGTCCATTGGCTTGTGGGTAGTAAGGAGTTGAGAAACTATGTTGGATATTATACTTTTCGCAAAGAGCTCGAACATCCTTATTCTTAAAAGACTTGCCGTTATCGAAAATGATTTTAGAGGGAATACCAAAACGACAAATGATATGGTGAAGTATAAACTCCACAATTCTAGGACTGTCGTCTTGGTTAGAGGAATAGCTTCAACCCACTTTGTGAAGTATTCGGTGGTTGTAATGATGAAAGTATGCTTGTCCTGAAGAGGCAGGTGAAATCTTGCCAATTAAATCGAGACCCCATTGTGAGAAGGGCCAAAGGCTTTGGATGGGCTGTAAAGCTTGTGATGGTATATGGGTTAAATTAGCGTGTTCTTGACACTTTTTACATTGTTTAACATATTTGCAACAATCTTGTTCCATAGTGGGCCAATAATACCCCATACGTAAAATACGCTTCGCAATGGCCATTCCACTAAAATGACCACCACAAGTACCATCATGGGCTTCAGCAATAGCTCTATGTGTTTCACCTGCTTCTAGACAACGGAGGAGTACTCCATCATATCCACGTTTATACAACACATCCCCCAAAAGAACAAAACGAGCTGCCTTTTGCTTAAAACAGCGGCTGGCAGTTCGAGACAAATCGGATGGGAGTGTTCCAAACTTGAGGAAGGCTACTATCTCACTAGACCAAGGCTCATATGGATCCGAATGGATAAAGCAAACATCTTTTCATCCTTAGAATCGGCACGGACAATTGCGAGACTTAGAGATTGTGGAAATGATTAGGGGTTGTACCTCTCCAAGGGAGTCCTTTGGAATCAATGATCCAAGAGTGGCCATGGCATCTGCAAATCTATTAGTCGAGCGAGGCAAACTAGTGATCTCATACCAATCAAACTTAGAGAGCAACTTCATTGCTACATCATGATAAAGCTTAATGGTAGGTTCTTTGGCTTGGTATTCTCCTGTAATTTGTTTAACCACGAGTTGAGAATCCCCAAATATCCGAATACGCTTAATGCTCATAGCTATGGCTGATTGAAGACCTAAAATTAAGGCTTCATACTCTGTTGTATTATTGGTGCATTGGAAGTCTAGTTTGAATGATAAAGGGATGGGAATCCCTTGAGGTGTATGAAACACAACTCCAGCACCTTGACCTTTCGCGCACTTAGAGCCATCAAAGAATAGCGTGATGTCAACATCTTCCTCCGGAATGATGTCCTCTTCTTGTTCAGTGATAGCAAATACCGAATCATCCGGGAGCTCAATAATCAAAGGATGATCACTAGGTAGTGGAGCTTCCGCAAGTTGATCGGCTATAACTTGACCTTTAACAGATTTTTGGCTAATGAATTCAAGATCGAATTCGGTAAGCAACATTATCCATTTAGCGGTACGAGTGTTATTATAAGTGCGAGACATCATATAACGCGAGAGGGTTTTCTCTAGCTATGACATATGTTGTATGGCTAAGCATATAATGACGAAGTTTCTTAGTGGCAAAAACCACTTGCTAAGCACAACTTTTCCACATAAGCATATCGGGTTTCATAGCTTACCAATGTTCGAGCTAATATAATAGACAGACTTGCTCACGATTTTGTTCATTCTTTTGTGCAAGCATTGTCCCTAAGGCAAAGTCCGTTCTTTGAGATATAAAGATTGAAAGGGACCCCTGGACGAGGCGGAGCTAAGGCGGCGGAGATGCTAAGTACTTGCTTGATGTCATCAAAGGCTTTCCGACACTCATCTGTCCATGAAAATTGTACCCCCTTTTGTAGTAGGTGGCAAAATGGCCTACATTTATGAGAAAGTTGTGCAATAAAGCGACGGATTGAATTAATCTTTCCTTGCAAACTACGCAACTCCTTCAAATTAGTTGGGGGACACATTTCCATAATGGCTTTGACCTTGTTTGGGTCCACCTCAATACCTCGTTTAGAGATAATAAAACCTAGGAGTTTGCATGAGGTAACACCAAAGACACATTTCTTAGGGTTCAACCTTACTTTATGCTCTAGAAGCCTATCAAAAACTTTTTCCAATACATCAAAATGCTCTTGTCGAGTTTTAGATTTTGCCAATAAATCATCCACATAATCTTCGATAATCTTATGCATATAATCGTGGAAAATATAAGTCATGGCTCGTTGATAGGTTGCACCTGCGTTCTTAAGGCCAAAGGGCATCACCCTGTAACAAAAAGTTCCCCAAGGTGTGGTAAATGTTGTTTTGTGTTGATCTTCAGGGTTTATTCGAATCCGGTTGTATCCTGAAAATCCATCCATGAGCGAAAGCATTTCATGACCAGCGCAGGTGTCGACAAGAGTATCAATGTTTGGAAGAGGAAAGTCATCCTTAGGACACGCTTTATTTAGATCTCGAAAATCGGTGCAAACACGTATCCCCCATTAGGCTTGCGAACGGGTACCATGTTAGAAAGCCACTCAGGATAATCAATCGGGACGACAAATTTAACATCCAGTAGTTTCGAATCTCCGATTTAACTATGAGGGCCACGGTAGGATGCATTTTCCTAAGTTTCTGTTTGACAAGTTTAGCATCTTTTTGTAAGGTGAGGTTATGGACAACCAAATTAGGGTCTAGGCCTGGCATGTCTTTGTAAGACCATGCAAATATCTCCTTCTTCCGCTTGAGTAGAGCAATCATTTGCTCTTGTTCCTCTGATGATAGACTTTTAGCCAGTTTCATAATTTGGGTGCCATCTTGGTCTGGACTAAGGTCTACATCGATAGTTTCTTCAATAGACATGTGGGAACCTTCCTCAAGCTGATGGGGAGTAGGGATCGGATTTATGTCATCTAAAATGTCATCAAGCTCCTGTGCCTTGCTCTCGTCTATGTCTGCCTGGAAGACCTCTGGCTTAGAAGATGAAGGTGAATGTGGAGGTGAAGGAGGAATGTAGTTGGCGGAAGCCCTTAACAATTCCTCGGAAAGGATGAACTCTGAAATAGATGGAGGGGATGAAATCCGATCCATGCCAATCAGGCTTGGGTTGATCAGGATTGGCTTATCCGGATCATATGGATTATGGAGTGGTGTGAATAAGTCTTCGAAATTCATTGTCGACTTATGGAAGAAAGGATGGGCGGAATGGAAGGGAAAACCGGTGAAGACCTCGGAAGACCTGAGATGCAAAACAACATAGTTTTTCAGTTTTTTTTTTTTAGTTTTTTTTTTTTTTGTTTTTTTTTGTAGTGGTGAAAACCACTATTACACACTACATAAAGCAATAAAGTTTTTTTTATTTTGTTTTTTTTTTTGGAAATTTTTGTTTTTTTTTTTTGGTAGTGGTGAAAACCACTATTTTAGTATATACATATAATACAGGTTTGGATTATGGCTTATGGATGTGGCGGAGGGGGTGGTTCACCTCGTTCTTGTGGAATAAGCAAGCGAAAGATGGCCTCTTGGAGAGGGAACAATTGGAGATAAAACTCGTCTTGTTTAATGAGGGGAACAATGGGCGCCGACTCTTCTTTAGATTCATCACCATTTGACATGACGTCAAATTCTTCATAGGCTTCATCTTCGGATTCGTCGGGGTGGAGGATTTCTTCTTCCGAATTAAGATTAATGCTTTGAAAAGCTCGTTCAAAAGAAGAAAGGGATGGAAGTGGTTGGTAGCCCAGACCAAAACGCTCGGTGGGTCTACGATATGGCATATCGATGCGTTCGGTTACCCCTTGCTCGTATCGACCTAGGCCAAATTGCTGCCAATTATGTCCGTGGAAATAGCGAGAGGGAAAACCCTCCATCCTTTCGATATTGGCGGGGACTGGATGCTTAGGTTCTAGTATGGTGGTAGGACTAGAAGATGACTCTATTCCCCCATATACAAAATTAATGGAATTTGGCATAGAACCCATGTTATAAACCGATCCAATGGATAAATGTTGGTCATGTGGACGACCAAAATCTTTAACTTGTTTGCACATTGAACGGTGTGATGTGGACATCTTGGATGGCATACTCACCAATACCTGCATCAGTGAGATGGACCTTGACTTGGGAGGGAGAAAGACTAGATGATGGAATAGAAGAATGTGGGATAGAAGAATTGGAAGGATTTGGTTGGGTTGATGCTTCACTAACTTGTGAAACATCGGCTGGTGATGGTTGGGAAGATGGAGGAATAATAGGTGATGTTGAAGAAGGTGTAGAAGAATGGGGTAATGACGTGGAAAGAGATGATTGGTCATGGCCACATGTGCATGTGGTCACCGATGAAGAAGAAGGAAGATTAGGAGATGAAGAAAGTGGTGAATGAGATGGAATAGCGGAAGAGGAAGATGGTTGCGATATGATGGGTAGCTCCTCGGGAATGGGAGCTTTAGAAGAAGATGGTATAGAAGAAGTAGATGGGGTCAAGAAAAGATGAGTGGATGGCAACACAATCTCATAAGGATTTGAGACATAGTTGCAATGTTTGAAGGGTTCAATGTCGGCGGGTACACAATGAACCTGTCCCTCATATACATACTTCGAGACATTGATGCGAGTATAGAAGGGACACATCTCATCTCCCTAAGCCAAGGCCGTCCAAGCAATACATTGTATGCCATGGACCCTTCCAAGATGTGAAACAAGGTATGCAAAGTTCGGGCCCCTACCTCAATGGGCAAGATAACCGTGCCAACCGTGGAAGATAAAGCATCATTGAATGCTTTAAGAGTAAAAGTCGACTTTGTGATAAGGGATGGCGACAGCTTTAGATGACTCAACGCCGATGTTGTAATGATATTGATTGAGGAACCGGTGTCAATTAAGACTCTCTTGAATGGCTTGTGATCGATATTGGCCATGATATGCGGTGGAGGATCTATACTTTCTGTTGACATAGGTTTGATTTCAAAATCATAGAAAGTGATGGAGGGCTCCATGCATGTTTGAATACTCCCCACAAAGTTGTTGAAGGCATTAGTATCTTGAGTTTGAAGCTCGATTGACTTCAATATTTCCATTAATGCCTCTCTATGCGGGGAGATTGTTGAATGAGGTCATAGATCGATAACTTGGCGAAGCCATTTTTAAAGCTGGTAGTTAATCGGCTACTCAATGACATGATGGGTCGTTGGCGTTGAGTAGAATGATTTAGCGGTTGTTGAGAAGTACTAGCACGTCGTTGGGTCATTGTTACCTAAGGTGGACTGGGGGTTTGTACAGGTGGCTGTGGTTCAGCTTGATTTGGTTGGTTCGCCCTTTGACCCCGGGTTACTACGTTAATAGTACCCACAAAACCTTGGTATTGTTGTACATGGTTGACTTGATTAGGAGGAGTTACCTGAGTTACTCCCCCTGAAGTTGTTGGAGCTTCCTCCCGATGTGGAAGGGGTGTTTGAAATATACCAAGATTTTGATTTTGTTGGGCTAAGGGGCTATCCAATTTAATGGCTCCAATCTCAATAAGATCTTGGATCACATGTTTGAAAGCTGTACAATTATTGATATCGTGCCCATTTTGCCTATGATAAGGACAAAATAAGTACTCTTTGTAATACTTCCCCCTTCTAGATGGTTCTAAAGGTTTAAACTCAGGTAAAGTTAACTGATTTGTGCTATATAACTTGTTGAATATGACCGCATATGGTTCATCTAAAGGTGTGAATTGTCGCTTGGGACGATTATTTTGCCAAGGTCGAGTTTCCATGGTTGGCTCAGTATTGTGAGCTGGTTGAGTAGGGGCGGGTACCGCATGATAAGCAATTGGTTGCGGTTGACTTTGCATTACTTGTTGTTGTTGAGCCATTACGGGCTGACTCGCCACCACTTGATTAACTTGGTTAACATTTGAGGTTGTACTAGCTTGTGTTTGTTTGTTTTGGCCATAATTATTATTTCGTTGTTGGCCCTTTTGTTGCCATTCTTTTCTACGGGGTTTTAAAACACCCTCTTGGACTTTAATGTCTTCTATGATACTTGCTTGGGCCAAAGCCTCTTCAAAAGTCCTGTATTGTTGTAATTGGAGTAACCAAGAGATAGGTTTTAGACAACTGCTGGGTGAACATTTTGGTTAACTCCTCCATTGGTAGGGAGAATGGCAGTTTATTAATGATAGCCCTCCAACGGTTTCCAAAGTCATAAAGAGTCTCATCGTCATGTTGCTTGAGCTTGTATAAGTCGGACAATGAAACTTTCCTTTGTACATTTAGGGAGAATCGTTCTAAAAATAGATTAATCAATTGTTCGTAAGCATAAATGCTATGGTGAGCTAAATGATTGTACCATTGTACAACATCTCCCCCTAATGTATGAGGAAAAGTTCTGAGCATAAGAGCGTCATTATTTTGGATTCTAAAGCGGGCATGCATGAATGAGCTCACATGTTCATGAGGATCCTCAGTTCCTCAAAATTTGTCAAACTTCGGTAATGTGAAATCGGTCGGATATGGCGGTGAAGGTACCGAAGGATGAATTGGTTGATTGATCAACGACCTTAGCGTAGGTTTTCGACTAGATGAGCCAGGCATGTTGAGCATAAGGTTGTCAATCTGTTGTTGCATAGCATGGAGTCGATAATCTTCATGAAAATTTTGATTTGTTTGATGATTATGAGGATGCAATGGAGGAGTTGAAAAATGATGAGATGGGATGAAATTGCCTGGATTAGGCGGTGTGGAATGGACAGGTTGTTGGTATGGATGATACCGAAAAGAAGGTGATTGGTTTGAATGATGAACTGGAATGGGTTGGGAGAAATGTGGGGTAGGAATGGACACCACCGAAGATTGGGGTACCAGGTGGGGCCTGAGCTAAGAAAAGCTGGCTGGGTAGAAATTGGTTGAGGTGTAGGATTTACTACGACAGGTGGTTGAGCATTTTGTTGTTGTTGTTGCTGAAGCAACTTGTCGAGGTACTCCCTAACCTTATTAATCTCTAACCCAAGGGAGGTGGGATGATTGGATGAAGGTGGAGGGCAGGCTGCCATGGTAGTCACAGGAGTACATAGCGGGGGCAATGAAGGTGGCTGAAGTAGGCGGTACTAGGGAAGAAACGATGAGGCTGATGCCCCGGGTAGGGTGAAACCATAAATGGTTTGGGAAGAAGAGTGTTGAAATTGGTCATGGCTAGAGGAGGTTCCACCGGCCTCATAGAGAGAATTGGTGTACAACCGGGTAAATGGAGGAGAAAGTGGTCGGGAAGACACTACATTTGTCTCCAAAGGAGGACAATTGAGCATCCAGGAAGATGTTGGAGATGAAGCCGGCTGAGGAGATACAACATTAGCCTCAAAAAAAGGGTTAGTGTAGAACTGAGTGAAACCAGCGGGTATGGTTGATGCAATATCTTGCTGAAAAATAGAATCTTGCATAGGGGAATCTTGGATTGGCTCAAGGACATAGCCAGTGCCATCTCTTAAGTGAGTTTGCACTTGGGCCATATCAATGTGGGTAATATGACGGGAATTGTCTTCCTCCATGGGCATGGCCATGTGATAGACGGTAGAAGGACGTGAAAGAACTGCAGGCGAACCTGCCTGAAATTCACTAGGATAAGTGGCTATGTTGGTGGTGGGGATGTTCTGTGAATTACCCATTTGATTATTTAGATTTAACATTTTAGATTGATTCCTTGTTAAGACCATGAAGCAATAAATCTAAACAAATTCAGAAAAGAAGAATGCAAAACTTAAATGATAAATTTACACTAAAGAAATTATCAGAAAACAGTCACAACCTAGGTTTCAACCAATATGTCTTACCTGCGGTTAATTAATTATTTTCTGATCTTAATCTGCAGTAAATTTTAAGTGTCCGGTTTATGAGTTTTGCATGTGATCTAATCTTGAATTATTCACAAAAAAGGTAAAAACTATGGCTAGGAAAGGACAACGAGATTCTTACTGGTGATGAAATCCAGCAAGTTTGCTCGGGGGTGACCTATGGTGTCTAAGGCAGAAGTTTAATGGATGGAGATGAATTCCACCGTCACTAAACTTCAAGCAATACCCAGTGATGAAATCCGGATATTCTTGTTTTAAATGCAATATGAAATGCGGTGAATTTTATTTTAAGTGTTTTAGTTGTCTAATGTATACATACAAAGCTATAAATCAAAAGTTCTAATGATCTAAGCAAGAGGCTACTTGAAAACATGCCATTTCCTCCGAAGAAGTGGAGTACACCGTTTAAAACCCCCTGCCTACCAATGATATCAGATATCAAAGGAGCAACCGGAAGGTTCGTCCACTTCTCTGCCTGGAATCACCCAATGGCGGGAGTACTATTGACATCCAATCAATAGTCCTACTTAGATGACTAAAACAGATAATTCGTAGCTATTCTAATATGCAGGTAGGTATGCAAATTTTTTTTTATTTATGCAACACCAATAATGCAATGCAAAAAAAAAATGTAACTAAAAATAACTGTTCTTTTCCAGATTACTTAGTTTTTGTTCATTTTAAAGTAATGATCTGAAAAAGAAACAGAATACAGCAGAAAAACCAAAAACGTAAAAAGTACAGTTTAACAAAGAAAAAAAAAACGCACTTACTCGGAAGCCTACGCTTTCTCTGTGAAACTGCCTTCAAACGCCCAAGGGAGTCTGCGCAGGCTGAAACGCCCCTCTGCGTTTCGGATCGGACTTCCAGACGCCGCTCTGCGTCTGTCGCATTTTCTGCAAACTCCTCAGAAACCCTAGTTCGTTGGAACAACGAATTTCATGATTTTTGGAACCTGCAAAATAAAAATAGAAAACGGGAATAGATCAGTAAAGCAAGTATTAAAAACATGAAACCCTAGGGGGTCCCACCGTGATCGCCATTTGTAGATTAAAGATACAACGCCAAACAAAAGATAAAGAAATCACGATAAAAAGTAATGCAAACACGGTTGTACAAAACAAACGATTTTTATTAATCAATGGAGTTTAGAAACTCCTTTTGAGTACAACGGGGCACTGTAACCCTTTTCGTGATACAAGATTACAATTTGTGCTAGGGTTCTCCGAAACCCTAGGCGGCACAATATGGTGGCGTCTCCGAAGAATGTATCCTTAACCTCAACGAGAATGAGTGGGCTTCGTTGTATCCTTTGGCTCGGACCACTCCAGCTTAAGCGTTTGCTATCATCCAATCAAATCTGCCATTAAAATCCTGCACACATTAAAACTACAAAAATGTTAGAAACTAGTAAGAGGGCTCCATTGTGTGAGCCCTCAAAAATAGTCTAAAACCCTAGAAATGAAATAAATAGAATGCAAGAATCTAACGGCGGATTAATACATAAAAATATTACTTGCTTTAGAATCTATACCTCTTTTTTTGTTAACGCGGCGAGACCAGGCGGCACCTGGAAGTGATGTAACTATCAAATCGGCTATGGAAGGCGCCCTGGTGCGATCGTTGAACGCCCGCGTGCTTCTGGATCGGGGTTGCAAACGCCGGTCTGCGTCTGTGGCTGCGGGTAAACGCCCATGGGCACTTGCGACAAGAATGGGGGATTATGCAGAATCTTGCGGAAGGGATGGCGGCGAAGTTGGCGACGGATGCGGCGATGGATGCGACGAAAAGGGACGGCGATGGATGGGTAGGTTTAGCTGAAGAAGAGATAGATAGCGATAGATAACAAAAGAGAGATAGTAAAAGAGATAGAGAGGTTTGAGCCATCAAGGTGACTCAATTTATAATCTACTCTTAGGGCACACTTTAGGGTTTTAACGACACTTTGAACGTGTGGCTAAGATTAAAGTGGATCCAAGGGTAGAGAATAAATCTAGGTTGTGAAGCGGATTAAGATGGATGGACGGATGAGATTAAATGAAGGATGGACGGCTCAGATTAAATCACTTAAAGTATCTTTATATATATATTAAAATATATTAAAATATTAAAATATATATATAAATATTAATTTAAATAAATTTGGGAATGAAAAATGGCGGGAAAGGTGAAATTGGGCCAAATAATGGCGGGAAAAGGTGAAATTGGGCCAAATAATGGCGGGAAGGTGTGGATTTGGGCCAAATAATGGCGGGAAGGTGGATGACCGACACGTGGCTGACGAGGGAAGGTATAGATGACTTACAAGTGGCTGGATTTTGGTGTCTACGTGGTGTGTTGTGGATCAGCCACAACAAATGGCGACTCTGCTAGGAAATGCTCCTGAGCATTTCGGCGAGAACCTAACCTGGAAATATACAAGCTTAAATACAGGTGTCAGCACATAAGAGATAAAACAAATGCCGATAGATCAAAAATACATGAAACATTAGAATCATTAAGTATCAGCTCGGTGTGTGCAATGTGTTCCATTTTCTATCGTTTGAAATTGATCAACATTCCATTATCAGTTCTACATGAATGCATATGTGAGATTGTGAATGATTTGTGTAACCTGATAAATATGCTTAGATATTTTGCTTTTATAAAGGCTTAGATCTTCTAGTATCATACACAAACATTTAAGATTATCAAACCCTCTTAGGATCAACTATATGTATAATGAATTGCTTCATTATATCCCAAAGTTGGTTATGAGTCACTACTATCTTGAACCCATGTGCAAGTGAAAGTGAAATCAGAGCTTTGAAAAATTAGACTCCCAACCTAATCGAGATGGGAGTTTAACCCTATCCTTACTACTCTGATTTGGAATTCATTACCTCACTTTGAGAAAAATAATTTAACCAGTTATGGATGAAATGGTCATGCTAGTCTATCTGTTTGAACAGTCAGTGGTCTTGTTTTTAGACAATACATGCTGCCACGCATGGGCATACTTAACCCCATAATCCATGATTTAGCTTCATTTCTTTATTTCTTGGACCTTGGGGATGACTACCCATCCTTTTGCAGAGGACATGTAGTACAATCCTTCCAATCCTATATAAATATGAAATGGGAAATATTTAGTTTTTATTTCTTGGACCTTTGGGATGACTACCCATCCTTTGTAGAGGACATGTAGTACGATCCTTTCAATCCAAGATTTATGATGACATGGGAAACATAGAAGATTTGGGGAATCGAATTCTCAACCTAAGAAAGATGAGAATTATGCCCTATCCTTACTACTCCATGTAGGTCAAATCAGAGCTTTGGGGAGTTGGATCCTCAACCTAAGTTTGATGAGGATTTAACCCTATCCTTACTACTCTGTTTTAGGCTTTAAGCTTTATGGAAGTGGTAAAAACCATTGTTTTAAGGATCATGTTGCATAATAGGATAGACATGAAATACTTCTTTCGCCTGACCTTTTCTTCCAAGCATGGTTTTGATCATTTTGCTCAAGATCCTCTTTAATGTGCATAGAACGTGCTTAGTTCAAGAGAGTTCGGGCATCAGCTCCCAACCTTAGGATTTTTTTTTTTTGTTATAGAATAACCCTAAGAGGACTTGACATTTTTTTTTTTTTAAATGATTTTATTTGAAATGCATATGCAACTAAGATGGCATGTATATGCAAAGTGGGATGTAATATGAATGCATTGCCTTTTTGAATTGCGGATAAAGTATTGCCATAATTTGTAAAACTGACTACTTCATGCATCACAAGTTTCAAACGATATTATTTAAAATATTTGTGTTACTTGTGAAGCTTTCTACAACATAATTCCAATGTTTCATATTTTCCTGATCTTAGGCATAAGTTGACATCTCAATTTTTTATTTTTTTATTTTTTTAGACAAATCAAACATGTCAAATGAGAACCAACACACAACTTAAATCCTAACCAAACTAGCAATTCCAAAAATGAATTTGAAAACACAAACCAAAATCTATATACAATATAATACAAGATGATGCAAAGCTTGGACTATTATTTTCCTGGATCCCAAACATGATTAGAACACTTCAACAAAAATATAACGTGATACGCATGCCAAATGTTGTAGGAATCCAACAAGATTAGACCGCACCATGCAACAACTTTTAACTTCCCTCGCTCACCCCACCAATTAGATTTGATTCCATTAGTACTCTCATAGGTGAGCGTCAAATTACTAAAATGATTAGACAATAAATAATATTCAATTTTATCTTGTCTATTCTTGAAAGTATCCATTTCATAAATCGATTCATGATTTAAAATTAGGCCTTCCTTTTCAAATATGAGATGCTGCAAACAAGAGCCTATTTCTAAAAGTCTTGAATTCAAATCATTTTCCTGGGTTTTAAAGCACTCAAAATCATTCAAAACTTGATGAGCATCAACAAAATTTGACATTTCCTCGTTGATGATATTAGCATCCAAGGGGACATCATATAACCTATCACTTAAAAATTTTGCAGCTACTACCAAAGGTAACGATTTCACCTTGTCATCCATACTCAACCCATCGTGGTTAGAATTTACCACAACTTGATGAGTGTTAGTAGATTTTTATTTTTTCTCATTGTCTTCTTCATCATCCAAAACCTGTTCAAAAACACCAAAGTTAGGCACCCAATCAAACATGCGTCCATCTCTCTCAAAACAAGAGCCTAGTTTTTCAAGATATGTGTCGCGTGACACCTTTCCATGATCAATGGCTTGAGTTGCCTCGAAATCCACATTTTTATTAGGATCATCAATAATATCAAACTCGACCCACTTAGGTTTTGTAATTTCATCATTTTGAGATGGCATAAACATGGTAGAAGCAATAGGTGGATCAATATTTTTGATTTCTTGCCCCTCAAGGGGAACAAAAACAATTGATTCTCCTTCTTCATCCCTGGTAGTAGAATCATTATCCTTCTCCAACCTTTGATGCGATTCCAACCCTTCTTCCAAAACATTCTTAGATTGCATAGGACTTGTAATATCCTCATATGAAAAGGCAATTGTATTATCCTGTATATCAATAGGCACACAAAATTCATCAGAAGGTTTGGAGTGAGCATACTCTTCCCAAGAATCATAATGATCATCTTTCAAAATCAAATTGTGATGCTCAACTATTTCTTCATCATATTTTAATTCATCAACATGTTTCTCATAAAATTTATCTTCACCTTCCTTATATGGTTCAATTACTTCCAAAATTGGGTTATTGCTTGTATTCAAATGGATAAGGCTATCATAGTCCACATGTGTAACCCATGATTCAGGTTTAACATAATTTGGAAGGTGGGAATTTTCTCGGCCATTATTTTCAACAATGTCATCCAACGCGTCCTCCGAGCAAGATTCATCCTCATAGAATTCATCTTTTGGTGAGTCAAGGGTTCCCAATTTATCACATGTTTCAATACTAGTTGGATCTAGCACTCCTCCCTTGCCTGAAATCATCATATTGTGAAAATCATTGAAATTGATTTTAGAAATATCTTTTGAATCAAGATGAGTATTTTGAAGTTGATTCATACTTAAGAAATATGATTGATATTGCATAGTAGGTTGAGGATTTTGCAATTGATTGAAGTTTGGGAATGATTGTTGATTCTGAAATTGATTCAAACTTGAACTCGGTTGAGGTGGATAAATCATCGGGTGGGTAAGGGAGGTATTAAATAATTGAAGATTATATGATCCAAAACCCACACCATAATTTTGATAACTCAGTTGTTGCTCAATTGCCATTGCTTGAGTATAGGCTTGTGACAAAGATGTGATTTGAGGCATCCCTCACAAATATGTGGAAGTGAGTGGGTCAAGAGCATTGACGTATATTTTGAGAGCCACTTCTTATGAAAGAGCATAAAATGTCACTAATTGAGTATATAATCCAAAAAACCTTTCAGAGAATGACTTCACATTTTCACTTGGTCCTTTTTTAATAGTGAAAAACTGCTCATACATGCGGATTGGGTCAAATTGCTCTCTGTTGAATTGATTAAGAAATGCTGCCTCTAGCTGAGCCCAAGAAGTGATAGACCCTAAAGGCAGACTTGTAAACCAATCATATGCCACTTTGTCCAAGGTGTAAGGGAACATTTTACAAACAACATCATCATACCAAATTGTTAAGTGATTCACAACAAATTTGAATGCTTGAATATGTTCTTCTGCAGTATTTGTCCCATTAGACAAAAATCGAGGAAGACATCTCTCAAAACCAATGGGCAAATAATGTTGAACTCCCGGTATGTTCAATGGGCTACCTGGCATCCACGGTGTAAACATAGCCATTAGTGAATCTTAAAGAATATAACTTTAACAATATATATATATTTTTAAATCAAATCAAATCACATTATTCCTGTATGAACAATCAAAGCATTAGAATAGTGCATAGCAATTCATTTCCTCCTTTTAACAATACAAAGTTGTATTTTTAAGAGAAGGCTAAATATAATAACCAATAGGGCATGAAATATTCAAAATTGACATCCCTATAGCACTTAAATCACACTAAAATAAACTAATTCATGCCTCCTTCTAGCGCCAATCTGTTGAGTGTTAGAGGACTAAAGATAAAAATAAATATAGCATGAAATATACAAAAATTTAAATCCTTATAGCATTTAAATCACACTAAAATAAACCCATCCAACCCTCCTTCTAGCGCCAATATTTTGAGTGGTGTTAGAGGAGGCCGAAGATGCTAATCAAATGGACTTGAAATATTTAGCAATATAAAACTCTTAAACAATTATAAACCTGTAGCATCACGATGAAATAAACCATTTTAGGACCTCCTTCTAGCGCCAATCTGTTGAGTGGTATTTTCAAATGATTGTGAAAACACACTCTCCGATAGGATTTGGGTTCCAAATCCCCTCTTGCAAAGAAACTAGACAAGTAATTTCTCCAAGGTCTCCGCTATGTTAGCATTTGTGTAGGTATATTAATATATCTCAAATAAAGATATTCAATTTAAATGCTTGGAACACCTTAGCAGTTGCAAGTAACTATAAACAATGGGCAATGTTGGTTTATTTTACCGTGAAACTTTAATGATTGTTCGTTGAACCCAAATAAAGCAAATGTGATCTGGCCCTTGTATGACCATGCTATAACTTCAAAGTGGAAATTGATGAAATGCCATAAAACATAACTCCTTCAATGAAATTGGAATTTTCATGAAGGGAATGTCATCATCGGCTCATGAATGAAAAACAAAACTGAAAAATGAAATTCTGGCCCTGAAATGGAAATTTTCTATTTTCGGATTTTAAAGTCTGCAAAAAAACAGCTATTAAATTTGGACCAGGAGGTAATAGGTAAATTAAATAAACCCTTAATTAAAATATATTGCAGAGCTATTACAACAATGAATTAACATAACATAGGATAGATACATTAATTTATATGAAGAGGGAAAGGGAGGAAGTCGGCGGAGAGGAAAAGAAGGGAGGTTGGAGGAATAAGGGGAAAGGAGGTGGAGCGATAAGGAGGAAGAGGGAATAAAGGAGGGAATGGAGGGATAAGGGGAAGAAGAGAAAAACTAATTTAAAAAACATGCCGACATTATAAACTTGCCGACAATTAAACTTAACCTAGCCTAACCACTATGTGTTCACACTGCTACATTCTCCCCCTTAAAGGTGAGAGGACTGACAATACAGTCTCTCAGCTTTACAAATTGAGCTTTGGCCAGTGCCTTGGTGAAGATGTCCGCAACATTCTCCAAAGTGTGGCAATAGTGAAGCTCAACAGTTTTAGTTTCCACCATATCTATGATGAAGTGGTACTTCATATCAAAATGCTTTGATCTACTATGGTGGACAGGATTGTATGCCAACTGAATGGCACTAATGTTGTCATAGAATATCCTAGTTGGACCACTTTGCTACTCTCCAATTTCCTCTAATACCTTTCGTAGCCATAAATATTGAGTACTAGCATGAGTGACCGCTATATACTCATCTTCTGTTGAATATAGTGCTACTACTGTCTGCTTCTTGGAACTCCAAGTTATTAGCCCCGATCCCAGACTAAAACAGTTCCCTGAGGTTGATTTTTTGTCATCAATGTTGCTACCCCAATCACTATCACTGAAGCCTACAAGCTTGATAGTGTTACATTTTTGGTAATGGATTCCAAAATCCCATGTACCCTTTACATATTTGAGAATTCTCTTAGCTGCCTGGAAATGTAACTTAGAAGGGTTAGACATAAATCGAGAGACAAGAGAAACAACATACTGAATATCAGGTCTGGTGTTGGTGAGAAACATCAAACTCCCAACCATGCTTTTGAAAGTGGTCACATCAACTTTTGAAGCTCCATCATCTTTGCTTAATTGGATCCCATGTCCAACTGGAGTTGCAACTGGTTTGCAATGCTCCATAGCAAACTTCTTACACATGTCCCGAACATACTTATGTTGACAGATGAAGATCCCTGTATTTGACTGATGAACCTCCATTCCAAGGAAGTAGTGCATCAACCCAAGATCCTTCATCTCAAACTGCTCCATCATGGAGTGTTTGAACTTCATATTCAGTTTTTCATTACTACCCATGAATATGAGATCATCCACATACAAGCAAACTATGAGGATGTCATTTCCTTGCTGGAGGTAGTAAAGGGTGGGTTCATTTCTACTTCTGGTGAACCCAAATTCTTTGAAGTACCCATCAATGCATGAGTACCAAGCTTGTGGTGCCTACTTGAGGCCATAAAGTGCCTTCTTCAGTTTGTAAACAAGATGTTCCTTGTATTTTTCCTCAAATCCTTGTGGTTGCTCAACATACACTTCTTCTATCAAGTAACCATTTAGAAATGCACTTTTCACATCCATGTGTTGGACTTTCCATCCCTTATTTGCAACTAAGGCAAGAACTATTCTAATAGTCTCCTGTCTGGCTACAGGAGCAAAAGTCTCTTCATAATCAACTCCATATTTCTGAGTGAATCCCTTTGCAACTAGTCTCGCCTTGTGCCTTTCAATGCTACCATCAGCATTAAACTTGGTCTTGTAGACCCACTTACATCCAACATATTTCTTGCCTTTAGGAAGCTTTACCAGCTCCCAAGTGTCATTGTTTTTTATAGAGGTTATCTCCTCTTTCATGGAATCTTGCCAAATTTTTTGAGTACATGCCTTCTCATAACTAGAAGGTTCAAGTTGTGCACTAGTTAACAAAGCATAGTTAACTTGATCTCCCCTAGGTTCCTGCTGGGATACATCATCACCATACAAGTGCATACTTTCTAATCTGTGTAAAACAGAATCCATTTCACTAGCTTGACTCCTAGTGTATCTTCTTGAAAAAAATTTATCCAAAATCTGAGATGATGGATGATACTGTAGATTTCTCTTACCTTTGGATGGAGAATCAATGTCCATTGTTGAGGAACGTACAAATCGTTGTGGAGAAGGACTTGGTGAAGAAGAAGAATCAGAAGATGAACTTGTTGGAAATTTTGGGTTTGAGATCCTAGCTTCTTGTCTATGAGTTGTCATTGATGTCAAAAGGAAATGACATTAATGTTAAGAGGATGTGTTGGCTTCAAAGGTGGAAGATTCCAAGAGAATATTTTTAAGAGAATCCGGAGAGATTCCATTGGCAATGGTTTTTATTAAAACCAATGGAGGTTCTCTTTATTATTTATTTAATTATTATTTAAAACACTTCAAGGTTTTAATTATTTAATTAATTAAGGGAGAAATTATTTTTAATTTATTAAAAATACTTTAAGGGTTTTTAAACCCTTTAGAAAGCAAATTTCGATTAAATTCAAAATTACTTTTCTTTGTAGCCAACGTGTTCTAAAGTCCACGTATGGACTATAAATATGAGAAGGTTCCTAAGGTTAAACCCTCTTGGAAAATTGAAGGCAATTAATTGGTTTGGCTATGATCGAATGTTCTGTTTATGCTGCGAAAGAGGAGAGCTCGTGGTTTGAAAAGCTTTCAAAAATCTTGACCGTTTATGTGGAAGGAAGTCCGTATTGGACTTCGTAAGCCCCTTGTGGGCTAGTGGCAGCGAAGGCTGCGTTTGGGCCTTGCATAGGCGGAGGTCTATGTTTCGATCCCCACGGAGGGAGCTATGCATGGATTAGTCACGTTTTAATAAAAATGTGTTTTGTGCCGCGAATTTCGAATTCTTCAAGGGCAGCCATTATAAGGTGTGATTATTTTCTTGATATATTTTTTGGCATTGTTTAGCATTGTTTAAAAGACATAGGAGAAATAAGGGGATATTTCTTTGGTTGTAATTTTGAGATTAGTCTTTTGCTATGCTAAATGTAAAAATGGAGATATAAGGTGTAAGTTTTGGTTGTTGTGTTTTTGGCTTCTTTGGTGGTTGTTTTTAAATAAGAGAAGCTAAAAGGTGTATTAAGGAAAGTTTTTATATATGCTCATTTATCTTGGTTCTAACCCTAACTTGGTTGGAAGTTTGAGGGTTGTGTGTGGTGACAGCTTTAAGGATCAATTTTCTTCTACTCCAAAAAGGTATGGGCACATTTTCCTTATGAGTATGATTGGTGTATGTTTTTCTGAAATAAGGTTGGAGTGAAAAGGTTTTCAACTAGGTTTCCTTTGGTTGGGTGTAAATCCTATTTTCTGGTTTTTTGAAGACTTCTTATGCATTGTTATCCTTGATGAGAGTTTTGGTGAATGCATAATTCTGGTTTGAGGTAGTGGAAGCATTGTGCACTAGGGTTTATGTTTGTGAGTCTTGCTACTTTCTTTGAGTTGGTGAAACCCTTGGTTGGTTGTTTTGAGGTTGATGGTTGAGTTGCTTCCATAGAGGTTGTTTCATCAAGTTATTACTTTTACTTGATTCATGATATTGGGCTTACTCCATTGAGTTGATTTGAGCAAGTTATTCTTTGCATTTGGTGATATTGTGTTGGTGGTTGTTTTGTTCAAATATATTTAGAGGGAAAAGGATTTCTACTTGTTTACTTTTCTTGTGATGATTGGTTGAATGCTTCAAGGTTGATGTTGAGTTGAATGGTGTTGGTTGACTAAACCTTGTTTGATGAGCATTGTTGTTGAAACCCTAATTGATGGTGAAAATAACATGAGTATCATTGTTATGTGATTTTTTGCATAGTTGGCAATTATTGGGGTTTCATGTTCTTGAAATAAAACATTCTATCCTATCCATTTCAAATATTGAGTTGAGTTTTCAGATTTAAGATTGATATTGAGCTGAGTTGATTTTAGTTGAGTTTTGAGATTGGGATTTGAGTATAGAACATATTGAGTCTCTAACAATTCTCTTTATGCTTCTATGAGTTTGACAAATCACATTGGATCTCTAACAATTCACTTTGTGATTTCCTACTAAGAAAGTTTTTCTTGGTGAGCTTGCTGAGTTTTTGGACAGGTTTCGGTGGGGACTTGTGAGCAGATTTGGACAGGTCCTAGCAGAGGACTTGTGAGCTGAGTTTGATAGTTCTTTTAGAGAATTTGAGGACAGAGGTGCATTGGTTCTATGAGAAGAACCTGAGGACAGATTTGGCAAGTCTTTGAGAAGGCTTGTATGCAGAGGATTGATTTATTCAAGAGTTGGATAGATCTGATAGACAGAGGAAGACTTGTACTAGACCAACTGACTATGTTTGGTATAGGTTGCTGAGCTACTGTGGATGTGATCATAGAAGGTAGAGGTCTCTTAGGCTAAGCATTGAGGACAAGAGGTCTTCTATGGAAAGGAGTTCTACGTGCTGGCAAGAGGTAGAGGCAGTTGATCTTCTGAGGGATCATTTCCAGAGTAGAGGGGAAGGTATCTCCTTTGAGCAGAGGCTCATAAATTTTGATTGGGGGAAGGTATCTCCTTTGAGTAGAGGCTCATAAATTCTGATTGGGGGAAGGTATCTCCTTTGGGCCGAGGCTCATAAACATTGTAATTGGGAAGGATTCCCAAAGAACTTTGAGATAACTTTTAGAGAAAATTTTTGTGGACGTAGCCCAGCCATTCTAGGTGAACCACATTAAAATTGGTGTCACTTTGTGTATGATATTGTGCATTGCTTTGATATTGCTTTGGGTCTATTGCTTTACTATTTTGAAGTATAAATGAAAAAGTAAAAAGAGGTCTTATACTGTTCACCCCCCCTCTCAGTATAAGCTTGTGTTCTTCAATTGGTATCAGAGCAGGTGCCTTCGGAAATTTTAATAGCTTGAAGGAAAAGCTAGTAAAGAACACAATGGATTATTCAAGTGGCAATGTAGCACCTATTCTTGATGGGTCAGATTTTGGTCTTTGGAGTGCAAGGATGAAGGTTCATCTAATGGCACTTGGTAATGAGGTATGGGAAGTGATTGAAGATGAGTACACTATTCTCGAACATGGTCCTAATACTAAAGAAGAAAGGCTCCTCCATCACAGCAATTCAAAAGCAATGAATTCAATCCCGAAAGGCTTACGTAAAGCAGATCTCACCAAAATGATTCACTGTAAGACAACTAGTGAAATGTGGAATCAATTGAAGGTGGTTCACACAGGTGATACAAATGTCAAAAAGGCCAAGTTGAGACACTTCAAAGGTATGTTTGAACAACTCAAGATGAATGATGATGAAAATATTAGTGACTACATGCTTCGTATGGATGAGGTTGTTAACTCCATGAAAGACTTAGGTCTTGAGCTTGCTGAAAATGATGTTTGTGATAAGATTTTAAGATCTCTTCCTAATAGATTTAGTGAAAATATTTTTGCTATTGAGGAAGCTAAAGATTTGGATAAGTTGAAAAAGGATGAGCTCCATAGTATACTTGCAGCATTTGAGTTGAGAACTCAAGTGAAGGTTGATGTCAAGAAAGAGGCAACTTTCAAGGCTACCAAGGAATCCAAGGGTAAACAACTTCAAGATAGTGATGAGTCTTCTAGTGATGAAGAGGCATATTATAGCAAGAAAGGCAAGTTCTCTAGAAAGCACAAAAGTATGAAAAATATAATATGTTTCAATTATGGAAAGTTTGGTCATTATGCTACTGACTGTACTATTCCCAAGAATGAAAGTGATGAAGATAAACAGGATTCTAAGAGCAAGGATTCTGAAAAGCACAAGCATCACAGGAAAAACAAATATGAGCACAACAATCAAGGAAAGAGGTATTCTCAGAAGCACAAGAAGAGTTTCTACCTAGACAAAGCAAGTAAGTGTTCTAGTAGTGATAGTGAAAGTTCTTCAAGTGATAATGAAAATGAGATGTTGTTCATATCGTAAAAAGAGGAATAACTGAAACATAGATTCATTATCATGAAATGTCATAGATGTGGAAATTTTGGTCACCTTGAGGATGATTGCACAAATAATGATTTGGTTTCTAGTATGTATGAGGATGCTTTAGAAAACTATAAGGAAGATGCATGTATGGTTTTTGAAAATGGTAGCACCTATAGTGATAAGAAATCTAAAAAATACTTTGATGATTCAAAAAGCAATCAAATAAAGGATCTTGAAAGTGAACTTATTAGTGCTCTTAGTGCTTTGAAAAGGGAAAGAAAGAAAAATGCTAGACTCAAGGATAAGTTAGATGAATGTTGTATGGAGAGAGATGATCTTATAGAAAGTCTTGACTTCTCTATAGCTAAGACACAAGAACTCAAGGATGAGTTAGAGTCTAAGGTTCTTGAGTATAGTGAGTTAGAACAGAAAATGGTTTCTTTGAAAGAGGAAACTAAAGAGTACAAGTATAAGCTTTACAGGTTTCAAGATAGCTCCAAAAAGGTAAAGTACATCATCAAAGATCAAAGAAGGGCAACAGATAAAACAGGTCTTGGTTTTGGTAAGAAACACAAGGAATAGGTTGGGGAATCTAGTAAGATATTTCAAAAATAAGAGAGTTCTGATGAGGAGAGTATTTTAGAGAAAGAGTCCTTGAGTGATAGATGCACAAAAACAGAAAATAGGAAACAAAAAAATGGGAGAAATTTTATAGGACCTAGAAGGTCATTTACAGGAAATTTTAATGGCAGATGTTTTGCTTGTCACAGGTTTGGTCACATGGCTTCACATTGCATGACTCAAGTAAGGAAGGTAAATGACAGTTTCAGAGGTGGTAATTTCTTTCAAGGGTATTGCTACTCTTGTAAACAGTTTGGGCATAAGGCAATTTTCTGTAAGGCTAATAACAAGAACAGGGTTTGTCAGAACAGGTGGATTCAAAGAACAGGTATGCCTAAAAGAAATAACATTGTTACTTGTTATAAGTGCAACAATGAATGTCACATAGCTAGACAGTGTAGAGCTAAACTTCCAAGGTACAGGAACAGGAACAATGGTATGAACAAGTCCAAGGATCAAGGCATGGATAAGAACAGGAATGATAACAGGAACAGGAACAGGAATATGGACAAGGAGAACAAGAGAAGACATGGTAAGGCAACTATAGACAATGATGATGATCAGTGTCTGTTGGGAGTTTTACTCCCACCCCAAAATTAAACACCTCAACACGAGGTGGGGGAGGGACTAAGCTAAGAGGCTCATTCTTAGTCCCAAGCCCCAAAGGTGACCCTTTGCCATTGATGACAAAGGGGGAGAGATATGAGTAAGGGGGAGAGCCTCAAGACAGGTGGAGCTGTTTATGTTGAGTTTCTGTGTTGTTGAGAAGCATGGTTTGCCATCAATGACAAAGGGGGAGATTGTTGGCAATTTTGGGTTTGAGATCCTAGCTTCTTGTCTATGAGTTGTCATTGATGTCAAAAGGAAATGACATTAATGTTAAGAGGATGTGTTGGCTTCAAAGGTGGAAGATTCCAAGAGAATCTTTTTAAGAGAATCCGGAGAGATTCCATTGGAAATGGTTTTTATTAAAACCAATGGAGGTTCTCTTTATTATTTATTTAATTATTATTTAAAACCCTTCAAGGTTTTAATTAATTAATTATTTAATTAATTAAGGGAGAAATTATTTTTAATAAAAATACTTTAAGGGTTTTTAAACCCTTTAGAAAGCAAATTTCGATTAAATTCGAAATTACTTTTCTTTGCAGCTGACGTATTCTAAAGTCCATGTATGGACTATAAATATGAGAAGGTTCCTAAGGTTAAACCTTCTTGGAAAATCGAAGGCAATTAATTGGTTTGGTTGCGATCGAATGTTCTATTTATGCTGCGAAAGAGGAGAGCTCGTGGTTTGAAAAGCTTTTGGAAAGCTTGACCGTTTATGTGGAAGGAAGTCCGTCTTGGACTTCGTAATCCCCACCCCTTATGGGCTAGTGACAACGAAGGCTGCATTTGGGCCTTGCATAGGTGGAGGTCTGCGTTTCGATCCCCATGGAGGGAGCTGTGCATGGATTAGTCACATTTTAATAAAAACATGTTTTGTGCCACGAATTTCGGATTCTTCAAGGGCAGCCATTATAAGGTGTGATTATTTTCTTGATATGATTTTTGACATTGTTTAGCATTGTTTAAAATACATAGGAGAAATAAGGGGATATTTATTTGGTTGTATTTTTGAGATTAGTCTTTTGCTATGCTAAATTTAAAAATGGAGATATAAGGTGTAAGTTTTGGTTGTTGTGTTTTTGGCTTCTTTGGTGGTTGTTTTTAAAGAAGAGAAGCTAAAAGGTGTATTAAGGAAAGTTTTTATATATGCTCATTTATCTTGCTTCTAACCCTAACTTGGTTGTAAGTTTGAGGGTTGTGTGTGGTGACAACTTTAAGGATCAATTTTCTTCTACTCCAAAAAGGTATGGGCACATTTTCCTTATGAGTATGATTGGTGTATGTTTTTCTGAAATAAGGTTGGAGTGAAAAGGTTTTCAACTAGGTTTCCTTTGGTTGGGTGTAAATCCTATTTTTTGGTTTGTTGAAGACTTCTTATGCATTGTTATCCTTGATGAGAGTTTTGGTGAATGCATAATTCTAGTTTGAGGTAGTGGAAGCATTGTGCACTAGGGTTTATGTTTGTGAGTCTTGCTACTTGCTTTGAGTTGGTGAAACCCTTGGTTGGCTATTTTGAGGTTGATGGTTGAGTTGCTTCCATAGAGGTTGTTTTATCAAGTTATTGCTTTTTCTTGATTCATGATATTGGGCTTACTCCATTGAGTTGATTTGAGCAAGTTATTCTTTGCATTTGGTGATATTATGTTGGTGGCTATTTTGTTCAAATATCTTTGGAGGGAAAAGGCTTTCTACTTGTTTCCTTTTCTTGTGATGATTGGTTGAATGCTTCAAGGTTGATGTTGAGTTGAATGGTTTTGGTTAACTAAACCTTGTTTGATGAGCATTGTTGTTGAAACCCTAATTGATGGTGAAAAGAACATGAGTATCATTTTTATGTGATTCTTTGCATAGTTGGCAATTGTTGGGGTTTCATGTTCTTGAAATAAAACATTCTATCCTATCCATTTCAGATATTGAGTTGAGTTTTCAGATTTGATATTGAGATTGAGCTGAGTTGATTTGAGTAGATTTTTGAGATTGGGATTTGAGTATAGAACATATTGAGTCTCTAACAATTCTCTTTATGCTTCTATGAGTTTGACAAATCACATTGGGTATCTAACAATTCACTTTGTGATTTCCTACTAAGAAATTTTTTCTTGGTGAGCTTGCTGAGTTTTTGGATAGGTTTCGGTGGGGACTTGTGAGCAGATTTGGACAGGTCCTAGCAGAGGACTTGTGAGCTGAGTTTGATAGTTCTTTTAGAGAACTTGAGGAAAGAGGTGCATTGGTTCTATGAGAAGAACCTGAGGACAGATTTTGCAAGTCTTTGAGAAGGCTTGTATGCAGAGGGTTGATTTGTTCAAGAGTTGGACAGATCTGATAGACAAAGGAAGACTTGTACTAGACCGACTGACTGTGTTTGGTACAGGTTGCTGAGCTGCTGTGGACGTGATTATAGAAGGCAAAGGTCTCTTAGGCTAAGCATTGAGGACAGGAGGTCTTTGGTGGAAAGGAGTTCCACGTGTATGCAAGAGGTAGAGGCAGTTGATCTTCTGAGGGATCATTTCTAGAGCAGAGGGGAAGGTATCTCCTTTGAGCAGAGGCTCATAAATTCTTATTGGGGGAAGGTATCTCCTTTGAGCAGAGGCTCATAAATTCTAATTGGGGGAAGGTATCTCCTTTGGGCCGAGGCTCATAAACATTGTAATTGGGAAGGATTCCCAAAGAACTTTGAGATAACTTTTAGAAAAAAGTTTTGTGGACGTAGCCCAGCCATTCTGGGTGAACCATGTTAAAATCGGTGTCACTTTGTGGATGATATTGTGCATTTCTTTGATATTGCTTTGGGTATATTTCTTTACTATTTTGAAGTATAAAGGAAAAAGTAAAAAGAGGTCTTATACTTTTCACCCCCCCCTCTCAGTATAAGCTTGTGTTATTCATGGACTTGGACTTGTTGGAGGAGACTGCTTTCCTTTCTGTGGTGTCTATGGTTGCACCTACTGAGAAATTACATCAGTGGATTCAACATCACTGAATATTTGGGGCTTACCCCATTCTCCCCCTTCATCAAAAATCACATCCTTGGAAATCACAAGCTTTCTAGTCTAGGGATTATAGAGTCTGTAAGCTTTTGTATTCTCACAGTATCTGACAAAGATACATGCCTGACTCTTTTGATCGAGCTTCTTCCTAAGCTCATCAAGAATGTGAGAATAGGCCAGCGAGCCAAACACTCTAAAATGCTTAACATTTGGATTTTTACCATACCAAGCTTGGTAAGGTGTCAGTCCTTTCAAACTTGAAGTAGGACTTCTGTTCAAGATATATACGTTGGTCCTGGTTGCATCTGCCCAATATGAATTAGTCAAATGCTTCATCTGAAGCATAGATCTTGCCATCTCCACAATGGTGCGATTCTTCCTCTCTGCAACACCATTCTGCTGTGGAGTGTAGGCAGCAGTGAACTGCCTGTTAATGCCATGTTGCTTACAGAAACTCACAAACTCATTAGAGGAATATTCTCCCCCCATTTGATCGAAGATATTTTACAAAATATCTACTCTCACTTTCAACTTTTGTTTTGAAATCAATAAAGGATTCATATGCTTCATCCTTATGTTTCAAAAAATATATCCAGCACATTCTAGTATAATCATCAATAAAGAGTAGAAAGTAAAAGTTGTTACCCAGACTCTGTGTCTGCATCGGACCATAGATGTCGGTATGCACTAGCTGGAGTGGATAGCTGGCCCTCCATGCTTATCCATGAGGAAACTTTGATCTGGCATGCTTTCCAAGAGCAAACCCTTCACAGACTTCTTTACTATCCTGAACTTTAGGAAGTCAAGTGACCATGGCTTGGGAAGTTAGCATTTTCAAACTAGCAGAATTCAAATGGCCATATCTCAAGTGCCATAGAACACTTGGATTGGAAATAGCAACACTTGCTAACTTATCTCCCCTCGGATGGCCAAAATTTAAATGAAACAATCTATTCTTTGACATTGGAACTTGAGTAATGATTCTATTATTTTTATTTTTATCAAAAATAGTGTATTTACCCTCATCAAAAAGAAACTTGTAGTTCTTTTCTAACATTTGACCAACACTTAAAATATTATGTTTGAGATGGGGTGTATAATAGATATCACTTACTTGTTTGACTCCTTCTTTAGTGGGAACTACCATAGCTCCAATGCCTTCGACTACCAATGATTTATCATCTCCCAATTTGATGCTGGATTTGTAGGAGGAATTTAGAGTAGCAAAGAGCTCTTCTTTGCCACTCATATGGTTTGAACACCCCGTGTCCAAGATCCATGTATCATTCATGTTCTAATCTGCCTGACCATACGAGAGAAAGAGATTTGTGGTCTCTTCCTCTTCTCCAAAGTTTCCAAACTGATTGCTCTGGCTGCTACTAGCTCCCTGTGAAGTCTTAGTCCAACAATCACGAGCATAATGGCCAAGTTTGCCACAATTGTAGCAAGATTTTTTTGACTTATCTCCTCCTTTACCTCTTCCTGATTGTTTCACTTTATTTTGTTGTCCTCCTCTATTCTCATGTTGTTCACTATTGTTTGAGAATCCTCCTCCTGTTCCGATTTCCTCCTCTCGTTAGGATTTCCACGTCTCTGATTATTTTTGCCTCTTCCTCTAGACTTTCCTCTGCTACGACCTCTACCTCTGCTTTCTTGAGAAGCAAAGGCTTTATCATCTCCTCCATAAATTGTGGAAGGAGATGGTTGTAATCTCTCCTCATGTTAGAGAAGTGAGCCAATGAGGGTTTCAAAAGACAAAGAAATTAGGTCTTTAGATTCCTCTATAATGATAGCTACTGAATTCCACTTAGGAAGAAGTGTTCTCAACACTTTCTTCACTATAACTTTAGGCTTTACATCTTCTCCTAAAGTGACCATCTTATCTACTATGGCTTTCACACGCATGCAGTAATCACAACCTTTTCATTTTCTTACATTTTAAGAGTTTCAAACTCTCTTTTCAAGGTTTGGAGTTTAACTTGTTTGACTTGGTCACTACCCCTATAACTTTCTTGTAAAGCATTCCAAGCAGATTCAGTAGTTTTAAAAGAAGCTATTCTAGGGAAAATAATTTTATCAAGGGTGGCATGAATGTGATAATGGGCAAAAGAATTATTCTTCTGTGCTTCTTTTCTAGCCCTTTTATCAGCACTACTCAAAACTGCCCACTTAGCAGCTGAAGGTTCAGTATATCCCTCTTCAATAACATCCCAAAGACCTTTGCCAATCAACAGAGTTTTCATTTTAATTGACCAATACTCGTAATCACCACCATTGAATTTAGGGATTGGTAAACTAGTATTGGAAGCCATTTTAGAAAGCAACTTTTATTTCAACTTCAAACAAGTTGTACAAAGAAGTACAAAATAGATTACTGATTTATTGATTTAAATCAAATCTAGCTTTCTTACAATGCTCACTGATTTGGCGTTCTTCTTCTTGAGGATTTCCCAAAACTAGAAAGGTGAAGTTGTCTGCTTCGTCGTCACTGATTATAATGACTTCTTTTGTTGCTGCTGCTGGCTCAAGATGCCTTTTGAGAAAAACTCGTTCTTCAATTGCAGGTTTCACCTCCACTGGTTCTTTTTCCTCTGATTCTGCTTCTGTTGGTTCTTAATCAGGAGAGCGAGGTGTATAGCTCTCACTCATTTCAACTTTAGGCACTGCAGGAGTATAACTGTCACTTGATTGTCCTTCAAGTACTGTTTCAACCATCTCAAATTCAACTACTCTTTGCCCAAAGATATTATCTTTAGAATCCACATCGTATCCAGAATCTGGTTTTCTCTGATGTGCAATCACTTGGTTTTCCAACTGACAAAACACTGCATGAAGTCCACTCTGCTGGAATTTCCTGTCAAAGGAATCAGGATTCTCTCTTCTCAACAGAGAGAGCAATGCATAATAGCATTCAGATGACTGAATCATCTACCCAAAATTACATCACATGCACTGGGTTACAATAATGATGCCAAAAAAAACTTTTTCACCCTTTTAATTTTTTTTTTTATTTTTCCAAAAATTTGTTTTAATAAAGCCCTTTAAAAATTTTAACAATTTTCTATAGATATTTTAAATTAGTTTTTTAAATAAAAGTTTTATTTAAAAAAACTTAATAAAAAATATAAATAAAAATTATTAAATATTTAAAAAACCTTTAATTAAAAAACAAATAAGAAAAAAATTAAATAAAAAAACCTTTTGTTTTTTTTTTTCATCGCGAAATCCCCAACAGGATTTGAACTGAGGATCTCCTGCTGCCTACCCGCAGGCACTAGTCGCTACACCAAACGACGCCGATGAAAGAAATACAAACTTCTGCTCTCTTAAATCCATTGGCTACCGGCGAAAACAAAAAAAATAAAAAAAACTTTGTTTTTTTTCTACCCGGACAGGATTCGACCCCGAGACCTCTCCTCCACCAGCAAACAACACAACCAACTGAGCTACAGGCATTGAAGGGTAGGGAAAGGAACCACCTATTCCTTATACCGTTGTCGGGCGGAGATTTTTTTTTAAATGAATGTGGATTTATCCCACATTCAGTGGGAGGAAGACTAACAAGTCTTCAAATATGCGCGAAGGCGCATTTACCTTCGATTGCCTTCGGGCAATCACTCCCCAATGCTATGCTTGCTCGGCCAATCGGCATCCGCCACGTACACTGCTTCAGGCGAATCCGCTTCCACCACGTGTTCCAACCAATTTTTGCCATCGCATACACTCGACCGCCTTGCCACATTAGCACGCCACGTTGACCGCCACGTTGATCGCCATGTCAGCACCACATCGACCGCCACGTCAGCTCACGGTTCGCCCAATCAGCGCTCTGTCAGTGCTCACCACATGTCAGCTATCGCCACCTTAGCGTCCATCTTAGCTCCTCGAGCTGCGTGTCCATGGTAGTTGTCGCTCTACCTACCACACGTCAGCTTGGAAATCATGCAGCCTCAAAATTCGTGACTAGCTCTACCACCTCCTCGATCCGATCACCAGCTCCTCGAACACAGTGTGCCCTCGGGATACATGCCCAGCATGCTCGCCATCCAGTCACCATGCGACCTCGGGATTCGTGCCCAACACGCTTGCCCGGTTGGCTCTGATACCAAATATTAAATTTGGACCAGGAGGTAATAGGTAAATTAAATAAACCTTAATTAAAATATATTGCAGAGCTATTACAACAACAAATTAACATAACATAGGATAGATACATTAATTTATATGAAGAGGGAAAGGGAGGAAGTCGGCGGAGAGGAAAAGAAGGGAGGTTGGAGGAATAAGGGGAAAGGAGGTTGATCAATAAGGAGGAAGAGGGAATAAAGGAGGGAATGGAGGGATAAGGGGAAGAAGAGAAAAAATAATTTAAAAAACATGTCGACATTATAAACTTTCCAACAATTAAACTTAACCTATCCTAACCACTATGTGTTCACACTGCTACAACAACAGCTTCAATGAAATTTAAACAACTCCAAAAATGAAATTTTAAAATGCGTATTTGAAATCTGCAGTATTACATATGCAATGGTGGAACTATTTTTGGATTTTGAAGTTTTTTAATTTTTTTATTTTAATGCCTGAGAATTAAAAGAAAATTGAACTTTCTAAAACAATAAAGTGCAAAAAATGAAAATAAAATGCAAAAAAGAAAATGAAAAATGCATTCGGTATGATGCTATCCTATTTCGACAAAATCGAAGATATGAGGTTTCCTGCATACAACCTAACCAATTGGACCTGCAAAACATGCACAATCCTAATAAGTTAAGTGCTAGTTCCTAGGGTTTTGAATGCGGTTTTCAGATTTAGACATTCGCTTGGAGCAACCAACATAACTTGCATTAAACTCCACCTATAAGCCTAAAATCTGAAAATGGGAAAAATAGACATTAAATCTTGCATGCAGAAAATAACTCCTTATTTCTTGTCAATGAGGTGCAACTCTCTGAATTTTTTGTATTAAAAATTGATCATTTTACAATAACAGAAGTCTCTAGTTTTCTCAAAACCAAAAAAAGGGGAAGAAAAAATACTCCAAAAGTAGGCCCAGAATGGCTTCTCGTCTTTGGCTCTACAACTCTGATCGCAGCGATTTCTGACCCCTGTACCAATCTGTGCTTCTGCTTTTAAATTTTTTGGCAATGCTCTCTATTTTTCTCTGTGACGCTTCGCTTCATCTTCCAGATTGCTTCGTTTCATCTTCCTCACCTCTTCTTCATTTTTGACTTTCTGCTCGACGTCGAAACGTTTGATCTTCTCTGTGAACTGTAACACTTCCCATGATTCTTACACCTTTATGCCATGTGTTCGGCACTGCCCCTGTATGTTCTATAATGGCCCATTGTGAATCATGACAAAAATAGCATGTCGTTATATCATGACATTTTCTATTTGCAGCTTTGTTCTTCCACCTGTATCACAAAAACAAGACATGTCACGATATCGTGACGTTTTTATACCCACAGATTTATTCGTCTTCAAGCACCGTGAAAATGAAACATGTCACGATATTGCAATGTTTTTCTGTCAGAAGCCTTGTTCACCTTCATGCATCATGAAAATGAGACATGTCGTGATATCACGATGTTTTTCTCCTTCGGGCCGCGTGAATGCAACCTGTCGTGAAATCGCAACATTTTTTTTCCTTCGCTGTGTTTTGCTGTACTTAACCGTGAAAATGCGACATGTCATGAAATCGTGACACCTTTTCATTCCATACCATCTCACTACTTTTTGTCATGAAATCGTGACACTTTTTCATTTCGTACCATCTCACTGCTTTCTATCGCCAAATCACGATGCTTTTCTCTTTCGGGATGTGTAGATGCAATCTGTCGCAAAATCACGACATTTTTCTCTTTAGCTCTATCTTCTTGCCTTTGGTCGCAAAAATCCAACATGTCATGATATCGTGACACTTTTCCTCTATGTTAACTTTGGCTGCTCCAAGTCACGAAACTCCGACATGTTGCGATATCGTGACGTTTTTTCTGTTTGTCCTTCATCTCGTCTTCAGATCACAAAAACATAACATGTCACGATATCACGACAACTTTAGTGCCTTGCCCTATTTGATTGGTTTGACCATGATTTTGTGACATGTCACGATATCGTGACATTTTTTTATTTTGTCTTCTCTCTCCTCTTTGACCCGCGATTTCACGACATGTCATGATATCACGACAATTTTCAGTCAACACTTCTTCCTGCTTGCTTTGACTGTGATTTTATGACATGCCGCAATATCGCGACATTTTTCACTTTGTGTTGCATTCTGTTGCTCTTAGCCGTGAAAACGTGACATGTCGTGAAATCATGACACTTTTCGTTCCATTGTACTTTGCTTGTCTGGGCCGCAAAAACGTGACATGTCGCGATATCGTGACACTTTTCATTCGGCTATACTTTTGCTATTTTGAACCGCGAAAACGTGACATGTCGCGATATCGCGACACCTTTTCATTTTGACGTACTTTGTCGTTCTGAGCCGCAAAAACGTGACATGTTGCGATATCACGACGTTTTTTCATTTTTGCTTTTCTTTGCTCTTTTAACATCTGGGCCACTGCAATCTTCTTGGAAAGCATGCAAAAAAAGGGGGTCCCCAATTTTGGGGTGTGTTGTAGATCAACCACAACAGGTATGATGCATGGCACCTATGGGTGTAGTAGATGGAATAGATGTAGGAATCTATGAAACAAATTGATTTGTTATTTCATATAAGGGATTAGTGCAAGTGATGTTTTTTTGAGGCAATGTGAGGGGTAGTTGGTTAGATGATGAGGGTTGACCAGTTAGGGTTGTAGCAGTCAACTCAAAGAGTCGATTGGTAAATAATTTTCCCACCTACTTTGGGTGTGTGCATGTGGAATCTTGGTGTAATGATGATATGATACGATATGGAATGGTGAGTGGTGGCAATGATGGGAAAACCATACCAACAACATTCAAATACATCCTAATGGCATCCATGTCTACAAGTGTGACATAGTCATCGATTAAGGCAGGTGGTTCACTCCTAGGAGTCTCATGAATAGTGGTGTGGGTAGCCCTATGCATAACATCTATGTTCAAAATGGGGCACTACTAGAGGGCCCTACATTTAGGCTTTAGGACATAGGAGGGGGCATACTGACTTGCCCTAGCACCGAAGTGTTAGGGGCCTCACTAGACTGAGATGTCATGGGGGAAGACCATTGACTCTGGATTAATGTTAATTTCTTGGCCTGACTATGGGTCACTACCATACGCTAATATGCAGTCTATGTGAGTGAAATGAGAGTACAATGCAATACAACATGCAAAGCAAATAAACACACAAATATTTTGGCCCTTTAAGTTTGTGCTGGTTTTTTTTTGGAAAAGTTTTTTATTTGATTTTTTTTTAGTTTTAGTGTGTTTTGATGTTTTTTTTAAATTTTTGAAGGAGTTTTGTTCTTTTTGGATTATAATAAAATAACTCGATCAATATGGTGATTAGGAATGCTAGAACCAAGCATTATTTCTCAAAAGAGTCTAGGGTACACTACTTAAATTCTAGTGGAGGGTTCGCCTAGCTCTTACACTCTGATTCAACAATCGTTCCAAAGTGGGATACAACTTTAACACAAGTGTCCTATACCAACTTAAGGAGTGTTTTATCTTGTCTAAGGATGATCTAGAGATAAATCCGATGGAAGGAGGTGAATTCTAATGTCATTGATCTAAATTGGGAGTTGGTGATGAAATCCAACCTAACCAATGTTTTGATGATATGTGTGTGTGTGTGTGTGAAAGTTTTGTTTTCTATTATGTGATGAAAATCTAACATGCAAATCTATTTTTATTCCTAATGTAAAAAATAAGAAAAATAGAGAATAGCAAATAGAATCAAATCAGGGGTAAAATTGCAACTTCAGGTAAGATTCTTATAAATTCTATTTAACAGGGCTAACCATAGGTGGGCAATTAGTTTTGGTAAATCGTGGCTACGTGGTTTGCCAACTATAAATCCGCATTTAGGAAATCCCAACCGTAGGTGTACGAAACCTTTCTATCAACATAATAGAGCTGAGTACAAGCTTGAACACTAAAAAATGATGCCTGGGTTATTTCTAACATGCCTCATGCAAAATGATTATTCCCTACTGTGCATATGCAAATTCTCATTTATTTACCTTTGATATTATGTGTATGAATGCAATATTTAAGTAAGGTTTTCTATTCCTAAGACATTATTACAAAATGCATACAGGACTAAGACCCTTAATCTACTTAAATGAAGCCTAAAACTAGAACTAAAGGAAAATTGAAAATATGGCACATGGTACAGACCTATGTTCCTTTTGCTACTCCTAGCTCTCAAATGTTGATCCATGTTTCCACAGTACAGCAACCATGGGTGCGTGTTTCTCCAGAACTCCAATTATGGGTAAGCATTTCCTTAGGCCAAAACTATGGATGCACATTTTCTCATAAGAGAAATCATGAATGCATGGTTTTACAGTGACAAGTTAAGCACAATAACTCCTAGATCTACTGACTTGGGATCAAATTCTTGCACGTCTCAAATTCTTGAAACCTATACACACAAAAAAAGATCAATAAAATTAAAAAGAAGCAAGGCAAAACAAAATGGAACCATTGGGAGGTCCCACTATGATCACCATTTTGAATTGTTTTAGGAAGAACACCATTGAATGAAAATTGAAACATTATGTTGGCAACAAATCCACCTCCTAGAAAAAGAAGTGATTTGCTAAGTTTTGGACAGTTTTGGGGATGATTTGCTCCAATTTTGTGAAACCGTATAGTGGGAGCAAATCATACAGGAGACCGTACAACTGAAGTGGCAAACCATACAGAGCAGTGGCAAATCATACAGGGCATACCGAAATTCAATGAGATGCAAAGGAAATGTAATTTCGGGATGAAAGGTCGCATGGATTTGCTAACCTAAGGTGTAAACTTAGAAAAATGCCAAAATATTGTATTCAGTTGTAATTGGGCAGTTGTGAATAATGGATTGTCTTAGGAACCACTTTGGAAAAGCCTGGACAACATTATATAAGGCCCCTTTTCGAATTTGTAGGTCTGGCTACTAGCTTACTAGTTCTTAGTTGCTAGAGTATAGAGATAGTAATATTTTTGAGTTATTGCTATGATATTGATAGAGTTTCCACATTGTAACTGAGTTGATAGCCATTAATGATAATAACAGACATTGTGGATGATAGTGTATGGTCCTGTTGTGTATGGTTGATGCATTGTGGATTATCATTGTGTGAATGAATTTCCTTTCTTATTGTTATATGTTAGTTCTAGGCTTTGTTGTAGCTTTGTGAGAATATTATTATTGGTGGAATCATGGGGAATGATCTAGAAGTATGATAATGTGGACAAGGATGTACTGAGACTGATTGTATGATTTTTGGATGTAATTGCTTGAATGGAATCTCTCACTAACCCGGATTGGGAGTTTTGTCTGTGAATGGAACCATCTTGTTAGGCTATTAAAACCTCTACAAAACATCTCGAAGAGAGATTGGAGCAAAATAGCATTGCAATTACTACCTTTATATACTTTTGGATCGTACATATCGTACATCGTACATCATACAAATCGTACATAGAGTTATTACCCGATTTGGTAAAATAGGCGATCGATAGAAACTTACCCGATTTGGTAGTTTTGGTAATCGGCTTGAACGATTACAAAAATGTGTACGACAGCCTCCAAAATAGCATCTGTTAGTTTTTTTGAGTGCAATATCATACCATATTGGTCACTGTACGATCTGATATCATATAGTGTATGTGTTAAAGACCATACAAGAGATCGACAATTCATACAAAGGGTAGTTCGGGTAACTGGAAGATTGTTTGATTTGGTATTTGGAACAAAGCTCTATCTAGGGATTATTCTAACCTTTGGAAAACACCTCCCCATTGGGAATACTCCACCGTTGTGTTACATTTGGCACCATTGCCTTATCAAATTTGGCATTTTTGTTAAAATGGGTCGAATTTGACTAACAACTGGAGGTGATTTTTTATGACGGACACCGGTACACGAAGTCGTGGGAGAAGAGAACCATGAGAGAACATTCCAGTAAGAAGGAGCATAAGGATTGCTCAAATAGGAAACATAAGTAACTCAGATCAGAGTACGCATGAACCAGAGATAGAGCAAGTTTGGACATCCAAAGAAGGAGACTTGGAGATGTTGTTGATTGAGACAAAGGACGAGGAGGAAGACCCATCGATCGTAGAGAAGGGTGACAAAGATAAAGTGCACAATGACGGAGAGTGGATGGTAAGACTTGAGGAAGTGACAATGGGGTTGTGAGAGGGTGTAGAGGATGGGAGTCAGACACCAAGGCAATAGGACGTGGGGACTCAGGAGGATAGACCACGATAATCTCCATCACATCAGCGAAGAAGGTCGTAGAGTGAGGATGCACAAGAATTTGGTCATCGAGTGACGGGACAGAATAAGATACCTCAAATTGATTCTTCTAATGACAATGGAAGTAAGACACCCTCGAGGAGGAATCTAATAGATATCCCATGGGACACCTCGAGTGAGAGCGACGACTCTCCTAAGATGGCTAACAGAGTAGCCAAACAAAGATGTCCACCATTTTTAGGTGAGGGTAAGGAAGACCCCACATGGCACGTAGGAACTTGCATAACTATTTGGAGAGCAAATGGTGTAGATAGCCCAAAGTATTGGGTAGTCCTCTTTCCTACCACCTTGAGAGGATTGGCCATAGACTGGTACCTAAAGAGAGAGAATAATGTTGATTTTTAGACTTGGAATCAGATAAAGGAGAAATTCATTGAGGAATTTTGACCTTTGAAGGATGATGGAGACATAGTCACTGAGCTTTGCATAACAAAATAGAAAGCATATGAGGATATAAAATCCTACAATCATCGACTAAAGAAGTTAGTCGATAAGATGCAGATGCCACTAGCAAATGTGTTAATAAAATGATGGTTCGTAGATGGGTTACTACCAAAATATAAGAAAAATATGAAGGGAGTACCATCAGACACATATGAGGAAGCTTTGAAACATGCAAAGACCTTTGAGAGTGAATAAAAATAGACATATACGGGAATCTTATCTCATCCCAAATCGAAAGATTCAGATAGTGAAGAAGAAGACACTATTTAGAGGACGATAGCATCATTTCACAAGGAGTTTGATAAAATGGTTAAAGAGCAAAAGATCAAACCAGATAGGAATGAGTTGTGGTGCACAAAATGCAAAAGTGAGGGACATACAAATATGAAGTGTCAAAAAAATGACTATTTCCATATTTGTAATGTGATGGGGCATGATGTAGTGCTTTGTCCCTACAATGCAAGAACCCATCCGTAGGTACTATCAATCCAGGAGCAAGAACAAAAACCACAGGCCCAAGGGAGTGGCCAACAAGCAACGAGTGGCGGTTACAGAAATAGCAGAAGAGGTGGCAGACAGAATCAAGGTAATCGACAAGGAGGACAAAGTCGCTTATAGTATGAATCGGAGGGTAGACTGATCATACAATGTCGCAATTTCCAAGAGTGGGGGCATTTTGTGAAGAATTGTCTTGCACCTTAGATGCAAGGAGCACCACAAGAAAGCACTACACATATGTGTAGATGGTGTGGTCCAAGGAACCACAAGGAGGAGAATTTTCCAAAGCATGCGAGTTCGAGTAACCCATAGAATGTGAGCTATTTGGACATTGAAGTTCCTCAAGTTAAAGAGGAAACTCAGGAAGTGTTAGCCGTGACGAGGAATCAGGCTAAATAGGATAAGTATCCAGAGCCAACAAAAGAAAAGCAACGCTGGCAAGCAGCAAAGAAAATACTACAAGAAGAAATTGAGAAAGTTAAGCAAGGAGAATCGAGCACTCAAAAGGAAGTATGAAAACCATCAGAACAGGAGACAGTTGTGCAGCATCTAGCAGCACAGGTATTAGATACCATAGTAGAACTTAAAGTATCTGATTTATTCGAAGCGATCCCAGAATTGCCTGAAATCAATGGTGGAGGAGATGCAACCACAGAAGGTGATGGAAGTAGAGAGCCAACCAATTGTAGGGGAAGAACGAAAAGACCAATTTATGGATCCTACCATATTAATGATTGATGTGGGAAAGAATCCTGCATTAATGCATATGGAGATTTTGGGGCACAAATTGACACAAGTGATTATGGACGGAGGTTCCAGTGTTAATGTGCTACCCGAAAGGACTTGGCTAGAACTAGGTGCTCCATAACTATGGGCACCGAGCTTTTGACTATATGGGGCTGACCAGAATGATATTAACATCAAAGGAGTTTTGATTGCACAACAAGTAATGATAGCCGAGCAAGAATTTGTCTTGGACTTTGTTGTGATTTCAATGCAGAAACCCGCATATGACGCTCTCTTAGGGAGAGGATGGCTACGAATGGCCAAGGTTAATCACAATTGGGGAAATAATCAGATCACCTTCAAAAAGGGACAACATAAATACATGATCAATTTAGCTAATCAAAGAGTTAGTGAGGATGTAGCTACAACTAATGAATCGAAAAACTCATCAGGGGATGAAGAACACGAACCTGATGGAGAAGGAATGTTGTACATAAATGAATGTAGTGAGGATGAAGCTCGATCTGATAGTGGACTTCTTCATTGGAAAATGGAGGATTATGAGATGTTTTAGCCCAAATGCCTCTGTATTGAGTCAGAAGAGATCAAGGAAAAGCAAGACAAACCAAAAGTAAGCAAAGAGACTAAGAAGGAAACATAAGAGAAGTGGACATTTCCAAAAAGCTTTGCGGAGTATACAGTAGGAGATGCAGAGATTGATACAAGACCGGTGCACCCTGAGAATGTAATGAAAGCTACAAGCGAGCCAAAAAGTATCAAGTATGAAGGACCTAAGATAGTGGATATTAATCTAGGAACAGAGAAAGAACCTAGGATAGTCCACTGTGGCGATGATTGGAATCCTGTATTGAAGGCAACAACTTTCAAGATATTCTTGGAGTACAAGGATGTATTTGCATGGACATATAAGGATTTGAAAGGAATCCCACCTGAGTTATGTGTCCATAAGATTACACTAATGCCTAGTGCCCAACCTGTGAGAAGGAGACCATATAGAATGAATCCAAAGTATGCGGCATTGGTGAATGCAAAAATAGAAAAGATGTTGGAAGCAGGAATTATATTCAGGGTGACGAATAGTGAATGGGTTTCACCTATAGTAATCACCTTGAAGAAAGAAGTTGATAAGATAAGGATATGCGTAGACTTTAGGAGTCTAAACGCAGTGACCATTAAGGATCCATTTCCTATTCCATTCATGGATTCTATCTTGGAAGAAGTTGTAGGACATGAGATCTATTCATTTTTGGATGGATTCTCAGGATACAATCAGATCAGCATCACCGAGGAGGATAAGCTGAAGACCACATTCATTGTGGAGAATGGCATCTATGCATACAATCGAATGCCATTTGGACTCTGTAATGCCCCAACTACATTCCAACACATCATACTGTATATATTCGACCAATTGGCAATGGGGAATTTCAAAGCATTTTTGGATGATTGGTCCATTTATGGGAATATCAAGGAGCATCTTCCAGCTCTTAGTGAATGCATGAGGAGGTGCAGAAATGCACAGATATCATTAAACCTAGAAAAGTGTTTTATGATGGTACCATATGGAAAATTTTTAGGACACATTGTGTGCAGTGAAGGATTGAAGGCGGATCCGGATAAAATTTGGGTAATATTACACATGGAAGAACCTTTTGATGTGAGTTCACTCAAAACCTTCCTTGGGTCAACAGGATATTACCGAAGGTTTATCCAAAATTATGCACATGTAGCCTACCCGTTAGATTCTTTGACAAAAAATAATATCCCTTTCAGATGGATAGAGGAGCACTAGGGAGCCTTTGAGGAGTTAAAGGCTAAGTTGGTAAGTAGCCCGATTTTGGTGTTTCCTAGTTGGGATAAGGAATTCCACATCCACGTCGATGCCTCAAACTTTGCAATTGGATGTGCATTGGCATAGGAAGGACAGTTTAAGCTGGATCAACTGATTTTCTTTGCTAGTCATCTTTTGTCAAGGTTGGAAAGAAATTATAGTACAACAGAAAGGAAGCCTTGGGGATGGTATATGCAGTTCAAAATTTTAGGCATTACCTATTGGCAAACCCCTTTGCATTTTATGTCGATCATCAAGCATTATTGTACTTAATAAACAAACCAGTAATTCAAGGATGAGTTAGTAGGTGGCTCGTGATGCTCCAAGAGTTCGTATTTTGAGTTGTGGTGAGACCTAGCAAGAAGCATGTGATTGCAGACCAGTTGTCTCGAATACGATCAGGGGAGCCAGCAGGAATAGGGGTTCTTGATGAATTTCCAGATGCACAGTTATTTGCCATCAATGTTGTGCCATCATGGTACAAGTTGGTTGGCCAATATCTATCCATAGGGGAGTTGCCATAGGAGATGACAACAACTGAGAAGAAGAAAATAATCATGAAGTCAACACCTTTCCAGATAATAGCAGGATTGCTATACAAGATAGGAAGTGATGGTATCTTGAGGAGATGTGTAATGGAGGAAGAAGTTAAGACGACATTAAAAGAAGCCCATGCAGGCTTAGCAGGGGGACATATGGGACTAGATGCGACTACAAGGAAAATATTGTTAGCAGGTCTATGGTGGCCCACATTGTACAATGATGCAAAATAACATGTGAAAGCTTGCGATACTTGCCAGAGAGCAGGAAAATCGATTAGGAGGGATTTTATGCCCTTACACCCATCGACATCACAAGAGTTGTTCGAACGTTGGGGCTTAGAATTTGTAGGACCATTTAAGACATCTCAAAGACATAAATGTAGATATATCGTAGTGGCAATGGAATACCTCACAAAATGGGTAGAAGCAAGAGCATTACCTAATAATTTTGCTAAAAGTACAACATAATTTTTGTACGAGCAGGTAATCACAAGATTCGGTATTCCGCTACGAATAATGAGTGATCAAGGAGGACACTTTGTTAACGATATTATCAAGACGTTGACAATAGATTTTAGGATTTTACATTCATTATCTAGTCCATACTACCCAAGAGCGAACGGGCAGGCAAAAGCGACTAATAAAGTCTTAGTATCAACTCTGTATAAAACCTATGGGATAGGAGTAGACTGGGAGGAAAGGTTACCATCCATTTTGTGGGCATATAGAACAACTTTTAAACCAACAATGAAACATACCCCTTTCCAATTGATGTATGGTCAGGAAGTGGTGGTGCCAGTCGAGTTCTTGATACCAAGCTTGAGAGTTGTAGTAGAGCATCGCTTGGGAGATCAAGAAAGTTTGGAGGAATGATTGATGATGTTGATCAAACTAGATGAAAGAAGAGTCATGGCACAATGGGCAATTGAGGTAGCCCAAAAAATATGAAAGGTGTGGCATGACAAGCATTTGAGGAAGTTGGAACTTAGTCCAGGGGACTTGGTTCTCAAGTTTAACGGGAAGAGGGAGATCAAGCCAGGTAAACTAAAGATGTTATGGCTTGGCCCTTATAAAGTAATTGAAGTATTGGATAATGGAACGGTCAGGTTGCAGAACCTGAATGGGATGGAAGTACCCAACACTGTAAATGGCTCAAATTTGAAGCCTTATAAAGTACAGTGTTTATTCATTGCTTCGAAAGAGATCGAACAAAGGAGATGAGTAGATGCTCAAAACGAGGCTCATCATGAGCCAGGTCTGTCACAAGAAGAGCTAGATTTTGGACTTGCAGGACTTTTCACCAAAATAAATGATAAGGTGGACCACTTTTTTGCTCAGTTAGGCCATGTGATAAATAGTACAATAATGTAATTTGGCATTGGCCATGTAGGAGAACTGAAGCTGTGGGAACAACAAGTGTCTCTCGAGTTGGAGTGCATGACAGAATGGGTTAATAGTGCAGAGTGAACAAATAAGATAGCTGATATCCACATACAATATCCATGGAGGTTACCCAGGGAAGAGGTAACAACAATGTTGGGAAGAGAAGACTTGCCAGAAGGGATGGTCACAAACTATAGGAAGGACCCGAGGATTTATTTGGATCGAGTAAGTCATCCAACCTACCCAATCAATATGGTAGAAGTGGAGTATAGAAGGGTCGCTATAGGAGTGTCCATTACCCTGAGGAAGTTGAACTTCCTAACACACTGGATAGAGTGGTTGAGCATTGGGTTGGTAGAAATCCATCGGCTCAAGGAGGCATAGGTAGAAGAGACCGCAACCACTCAAAAGGAATTGGCCGTAATGGAAGAAGAACTATAGAAAAGCAGAACAGCGGAAGAAGAGAAAATAAAGAAATTGGAGGAGGATCTGTCAGGCCTCAAAGTAGAGTCTAAAGCCAATATTACAATGCTCAAAGAGGAGAAGCGACAGATTTCCCAGATGGTAGAAGACAGGATCAAGGAGTTGGAGGCACAACTTAAAGCAAAGGATGAGCAGATGTCAGCTCAGTTGGCCAAAAAGAATGAACAAATGACTACACAGGCCAAGCAGATAGAGGAGATGATGAGGGACAGAAAGAAGCTCAACGAGATGGTCATTGAGAAGCAAGCTCAAGTAAGGATCAAAGAAGACCAAGTTTGAGCTCTAGAAGCTGACATCAAACATCACTTGGAGACCATCGATGGAAAGAATGAGGAACTCCAAGCAACTACTCGAGCAGAAGCTCATTGGAAGGATAAGTTGACTAAGAGTGCCTTTGATCGAGAAAAGCAAATGATGGACTTCGTGAAAGCTACTGAGGAAAAGGCTAACCTTCACAGAGCCAAAGTCGTCGAGATGGGGAGCTATGTAGCCAAGTTGAGGAATGAAAGGGAAATGTACAAGACCCAAGTCAAGGACTTGGAGGCTGAGGTAGCTCAATTAGAAGCACTTCAAAAGAAACAGAACGAGTCATCGAGGACGCCGACTAAAGTAAATGGGAGGGCAGATGTAGGCAACAAATCCACCTCCCAAAAAAATAAAGTGATTTGCTAAGTTTTGGATAGTTTTGGGGATGATTTGCTCCAGTTTTGTGAAACCGTACAATGGGAGAAAATCATACAGGAGACTGTACAACTGAAGTCAAAAATCATACAGGGTGTACTGAAATTCAATGAGATGCAAAGGAAATGTAATTTTGGGATGAAAGGTCGCATGGATTTGCTAACCTAAGGTGTAAACTTAGGAAAATGCCAAAATATTGTATTCAGTTGTAATTGGGCAGTTGTGAATAATGGATTGTCTCAGGAACCACTTTGGAATGGCCTGGACAATGTTATATAAGGCCCCATTTTCAAATTTGTAGGTCTGGCTACTAGCTTACTGGTTCTTAGTTGCTAGAGTATAGAGATAGTAATATTTATGAGTTATTGCTATGATATTGATAGAGTTTCCACATTGTAACTGAGTTGACAACCATTAATGATAATAACAGACATTGTGGATGATAGTGTATGGTCCTGTTGTGTATGGTTGATGCATTGTGGATTATCATTGTGTGAATGAATTTCCTTTCTTACTATTATATGTTAGTTCTAGGCTTTGTTGCAGCTTTGTGAGAAGATTGTTACTGGTGGAATCATGGGGAATGATCTAGAAGCATGAGAATGTGGACAAGGATGTATTGAGACCAACTGTATGATTTTTGGACGTAATTGCTTGAATGGAATCTCTCACTAACCCGGATTGGGAGTTTTGTCTGTGAATGGAACCATCTTGTTAGGCTATTAAAACCTCTACAAAACATCTCGAAGAGAGATTGGAGTAGAAGAGCATTGCAATTACTACCTTGCTTGTACTTTTGGATCATACATATCATACATTGTACATCATACAAATCGTACACAGAGTTATTACCCGATTTGGTAAAATAGGTGATCGATAGAAACTTACCCGATTTGGCAGTTTTGGTAATCAGCTTGAACGATTACAAAACTGTGTACGAAAGCCTCCAAAATAACATCTGTCAGTTTTTTTGAGTGCAAGATCATACCATATTGGTCACTGTACGATCTGAGATCATACAGTGTATGTGTTAAAGACCGTACAAGAGATTGACAGTTCATACAAAGAGTAGTTCGAGTAACTGGAAGATTGTTCGATTTGGTAGTTGGAACAAAGCTCTATATAGGGATCATTCTGACCTTTGGAAAACACCTCCCCATTGGGAATACTCCACCGATGTGTTACACATTGTGTTTATTTCATAAAAAAAAATTATGTTACAATAAGCCCCTTTTTAAGGTGCTTTCACAATATAAATGCTTGAAGAGGGTTATCCCCTTCTATAATAAACATGGTGTCTTTCATTTCCTTCACACTATAATAGTTTGGAGGTGGGTTTGTTGTGACCACTATGTTGAAATTTGAGTTTGTTGAACCTGAACCTAGAATCTGCACACATGAAAATGGACGAGGGTTTAGTAACACCTGTCACAATGATAATGATAAAATGTAAATGTAAAATGGAAATAGAAAAAGGTTCGAGTTTTAGACCAATTGGTTCAACCAAACCACAAAGGGGGTGGAGTTCCAAGGTTCAAATCTCAAGCCTCACCGGACTAAACATTTGTCCCTTTCCTGGTGTTTTTAGTGGCGTAAAAGGTTTAAAATGATTGTGGCATGGTGGTTATAGGGGAAGACTATGTGAAGATCTGTGTGGTGGCTTCTGGGGTGAACAACAGAGAATATTGTGGTGGCCATAAAGCTGGATCGCTTGCCCAAATTCATGGTGGCTACCGATTCCACCATGTAAATTCAAAAAAAAAAAAGAGTAATGAAATGCTAAAATGACTAATGCATAATGGAAATAGAAAACAAGTATGATTATTATGATTGCTTACATGAGCACAATTTGGGCAGCATAACATTAGCATTCCCCTCTTTTTTTCTACTTTCTCTCCTTTATTTTTGGTCATGTGATGGTGCCTTTATAGGTCTTTTCATGGTTTTGAAGGGAAGAATAGGTGGCAAGCTAGGGCTTCCAAGTGGTAGGGACTGGGTAGCCACCTATCCTGGGTAGTTGTAGTGAGTCACTAGAAGTGTCTCACTTAACTAGGAATATGTGGCAAGTGGGTAGTTGGAAGTGGAGTGATGTGTGGAGTGAGGTGTGAGATGTGGCAAGTGGGTAGGTGGAAGTGGAGTGATGTGTGGAGTGAGGTATGAGATGTGGCAAGTGGGTAGATGCAAGTGGAGTGAAGTGTGGAGGGTTACCCATGTGAAGAGACAAATTAGGACAAGGGTGTATGAGAGGTGGAAAAGGGGTGATGGTGATGTGGCTAGGACACATGTCAAGTGAGGAGAGAGGGTATCCTAGGAGGATATTTTCTAGATTTAATAAAATCTATAAAATATAATTATGTGCAATATTTTATGCCTAAGTCAAAACTTAGGCACATAATGTTATGCAAAACTGAAATGTGCAATGTGAATGAATGATGTGTAGGAATTATATGCCTAAGTTTAGACTTAGGCATATATTATTATGTAGAATTGTGATGTGCAATGTGAATGAATAATGTGCAGGAATTATATGCTTAAGTTTAGGCTTAGGCATACATTATTATGCAAAATTGTGATGTGCAATGTGAATGAAATGCTTAAGTTTAGGCTTAGGCATATATTATTATGCAGAATTGTGATGTGCAATGCAAATGCCTAGTTTTTGGTGTCTACAACTGGTTCTCCTTTATCTTGTTCTTCCTTCACCTCTTTATCTAGATTTATAATTTCCATATGCTGGCCAAGCTGTTCAAATTGAACCAAAGGAGGATTTTTTGAAATATCAGCCTATGTGGCTTCAGCTATAGGAGGAGGGTTCACACTGGATGAATAAAATGCACCAGTCCTCAGCTTCTTAGAGATCTTAGGAAAAGGAAGTGCCTCACGCTTACTCTTCTTCTTCTACTGGGGCTGCACTTCTGGCGATGGCTATTTCTCTTCTTTAATAAGTGGTGCTTCCTCAACCACACGTTGCTCTTGTCCAGCCATTATCTCTTCATTGTCAAATATTTGAAATCTATGAGGTATAATTTTTGTGAAAATTATTGGTTGATAAATATCATAATATTCATCATATACATCTAAAAATGCATCATCCATCGTGAGGCCATAGGCTGAACCAGGTTTCCCTTGGTGGGTCCTCATAAGCCACCATTTTTTTATTTTCTCCTCAAACCAAGTGGGCAACTTATCCTTCATTTTACCAAACAAACTCGAAGAAGGAATCTGGTGCTTATGGATTGCAAGGTTATATTCGACCTCCATCTCATAGAAGTCATGCCATGGAAGGAACGTCATCATTTGCTCAATGTGCCATTCAAGATCATACCCCTATGGATCATTTCTCTACTACTCAATATTTACCCATGGGTAGTAATGGAAACTTTTGGCTTTAATCAATGCTACAAAATGACCCAAAGGGTCATACTTCCACTGCTGAGGTAACTCCACCATATTGATGTTGTAGAGAGCTTCATTAATTAACTTGTTTTGGCCAACCTAGTCTACTTTAATATCACCAAATTGAAATGGCATGGTGCATGTGGTTTTCTTTCCTCATCTTGCCCCATAGACATCATTGATGAAGTCATTTTGGCAAAAACCTTACATGACAAAAAGGTGCTTTGTTGTAAAATATGAAAGGAGAAACAACTTGCTAATGAAGCCAAAAATTTGTACCATAATGTCTTGCATCAATAATAAAATTTCACATTTCTCCTTCACAATGATCTCCTCCCTCATCACCCTTGGTACTCTCTCACATGTTCTAAAAATAAGTTCGAGGGCAGGGCCCAAAAACATGTGATTGAAATTGTAAAATGACTCTTTCCTGGACAAGCTTGGAGTCCACAAATAAACTGGTAGCTTCCTTCCTTCTTCATCAACCTACTTGACCACTATGAAAGAAAAATATTGGTGCATGTGGAAGAAGAAATAAAAGGTTAAAAATGAAGTGTGCCTAAATGATACTGCTCCTTCACTCTGTATCTTCTCTAACTGGGTAAGTATTGCTCGAGCCATATAATCCACCCAGTCAAATAAAATCAAGTTTGTGCTTGCTTGCATTACTATTGGGGCATAAAATTCCACCTACGAAATACATTGTACAAGTATTGCTTGACATTTATATACCATGGAATCAATAGGAAGACCAGACACCCATGCCAACATGGAAAATATATCTAGACTTTTAAATTCTATTAGAGGCTTTGGTAAAGTTGGCAACTCTACAAATTAGGGCACCTTTATCAGCTGATTCTCCAAGAACTGGTGCAATGTTGCAGTCGAATGGTACCTCTCCTCCTGCTCCTTAAGATTTTATTTTTTGAACATAACACTGGGATAAGGCTTCACCCCATATGCAAATGCATCTTTGACTGCGCTAGCTGAAATGGTGAAAAGTTTGTCTTCCTTCATATTTTGAATAGCCCTTGTGGTAGGATTGTAAACTTCAAAATCACTATCACCAGCTTAGGGTAAATATGAACAGGTGTACACAGGTACCAAAAAATATGTGCATGATAGGTGATAGTTAACAGGATTTTTGGCATCAAGCCTTGCTTAACAATAACTTCCACATCTTGGCATAATTTTTCCATTTCCTTGTTCAAAATAGCACAGTCTCTAATCTGAACCAGTGCATGATAATATGGTTCAAGCTCTATGTTTTCATTTTTCCTAGATTTTTTAGCTTCCTTGCCTCCTTGCACTTTCTTTTGCTCAGTAGCTTTCTTTGACTCAACAACTTTCTTTCCCATCTTCATACAATCAGCTTTACTACAACAATCTGATAATCCTGCAACAAAGCAACAATTTGGGAAAACTGAATATAATTCGACAATGCTCCAGAAAAATAATCTCAATATTTCTTTAACTAGAAGCTTCTGGTTCATTGTATTTAAAACTTTTACTCCCAACTACCCAATTAAATGTAGGTGGTGCACCTAAAAAAATATGGGTGAATCTGCTCCTTGGTCCTCTCATCCAACATGCTTATTTATAATTTTAAACTACCACTTAACTGCAAATAATGCCTCACACTATAAATCTTCTTTGAACTTCGAGCTTAGCTAATTTTTATCTTGGAGGGCACAATCTAGGTATTTAACGACTCATTTCAAGAATAATAAATGCCATGTGGGAGTGATGGAAGATTTTCGAGGATGAAAACCATTAACTTCGTTGCATTATGACGTTGAAAATACATTTTCTAAATTTTTCCAATGAAATTAATTCGATTTCATTAATTTGCTCTGAAATTAACTTGTGCCAGTGAAAAACATCAATTGGGCATGCTTGTTTACCGAAAACATCCTTGGGAAAAAATACTCATGCAACTGGAAGCTTCATACAACTAGTGCTCCAAAAATGCTCTTCCCTGCTTGCTTGGTGAAATTACATGCTTTGCAACCCTTTTAAAATAATTTATCTTTAATTTTGCCCCAAAAAGCTGATTGCTAAAAACAAGCTTAACTGTGAGTGCTTTTCTTGAAAAAACAAGGCAAAATTAATGTTGCCCCCTTTTTTTGTCGAACTTAAAGTTGCCAAATGGAGGTCTTAAAAAAACATCTCTCCTTTTCTTGGAATTTTTCTTTGAAAATATATTTTGAGGGAGTTAAGGGGAATTTCACCCTGAAATTAAAATATGCATGGAAAAAAAAATTTTGGGTGAAAATAAACTCCTTTTTACTTTCTTTCTTTTTTCTTTTTATTTCCTTTTCTCTTTTTTTCCCCAAAAATTAATAATAGGAGCTCATTTTGGAAAAAAAACCATCAAATTAACATTACCTTTATCATTAATTACCAAAAATGATATGTTTTACATCGGAGTTGCTTTATTTTTATTGTTTTTACCAGAACATTATCGAAAAGCCTTTTAAAACATTTTCGAAGTGAAAACACTTGCTCGGGATGGAATTAAATTCTCTCGGCCAAAACATTTATTTTTCTCTCTTCTCTTTTTTATTTTTTTATTTTATTTTATAATTTTAAAAATATTTGACTCAAAATAAAATAACATAAAAAAATATGTACATATATACCTTGATCCAAAATTTTGTCACTCATGGTAGGCCTTCAAATGAAGACCATTTACTAGAATCAACAACACACGACCATTCATGTCCTGTAAGTGAAATGAGTTAACTTGATTCACTCTTGAAATCTGGAATAGGCCCTCCCATATCGCTTTGAACTTGTGATGCTTGCCAGGCTTAGCCTCGTTCTCATTCCATTTTAGCACTAGATCACCTACCTCAAATGACTTCTCAAAATTTTTCTTGCCAAACCATATATGTGTCATCTAGGCATGTTCCATGAAGAAGTTATATAATTTCTTCCTTTCTTCCTCTAGATTTAAAAGCTGAGCCAACCTCGTTCTCATGGGGTCAAATTCATTATCTTCATCATCCAGCAAGTGCCATGATTGAAGGGCCATCAATTGATTATGAATGAGCAAGACTGTTTCTTTATCGTATACCAAAGAACAGGGGACATCTTGATGGATTTTTTTACTGAGATGCAATCGACCCATAATGCTTGGTTTAGGATCAAGTGCCAACTGCACTTATTATCTCCCAGAGTTCTTTTTCAGAATCCTAATAAGATTCTTGTTTTTGGACTTAACCAATACATTTCCCTATGGATAATAGTTTGATGATATCTTTAAATAAATCCCATACTTACCCACAAATTCATTGATGTTGGCACCGATGAAGGGAGTTCCATTGTTCGTTATGATTGCATTTGGTATACCAAAATAAGTGATTAATCCCTCAAGGAAAGAGATAATTGTTGCATGTTTTGTCTTCTTAGTAAAAAATGTATTTGTGTCTGATAGAGGAATTCCCCATTGTTGAAATTGTACTTCAACTTGAATCGAATTAAGGGGCAATGATGCATTCCTACTTTTGTTGACATATCTCTAGCACTTATCACAACTCTAACTAAATTTGAAAGCATCTGTAAAGAGAGTGGGCTAGAAATAACCTACTTTGATGATATTCAATGCCATTGGTCTCCCTGCATAATGGCTTTTTGAAAATCCAAAATGGAATTCTTCTAGGATTTATTGCTTCTATGATTCTTTGACACACCTGAGAAGTACTACATCAATGTTTCTATTGAACAACCCATTTGGCAACATCACATACTTGAGAGCTTGTAATCTAAATCTCCTTATCTATGAAGCATTGAAATGTGAAGGACACCTTCTTGAATGGAAATATTCAACAAGGTCCTCTGTCCAGTCATGATCAATTGTAGAGTGATTAGAAAAATTAATTTCGCTTAATGAATCCTCAAATTGGCAAATCATGGATTCAAAAGAAACACTTCTTGCAATATCCTAACACAATGCTTAGCCTCAGATCATCTTGGTTGATCATATTTCAACATCATACTCCTAGATTTTTGAGATCCAACCAACTCTCTTGTCTCCAAGCTCTCCTTGAATGATGAAACTCTATACATCCGGTTGAACGACATAAACTATTTTTTTCTCTGGGAAAAAAAATGTTGAAACTTCTTCAAGGACTTCATCATCGCATATACTTGCTTTTCAATGAAATTATATTTTTATTCATGTGGTTGGATAACTTGGCTTAAGAAAGCAAATCCGCTCATATCCATCATTTTCCTTTTGTGTAAGAATTATTGCATAGCTCTCCTATTCACAAATGGCATATAGGATAAAATCCTTTGAATAATCAGGATTTACTAGAACTGAAGCTTGAGTAATTATTTCTTTTATTTATCTAAATGCTCGCTTCCTCTACTCAATTCATTTGAACTCAATATTTTTCTTTAGAAGCCCAGTCATCGGTTTTACCACTTGGGAAAAATCTACAATGAAATTTCAAATAAAGTTTATCTACCTGAAGAAAGACTACAAATCCTTCTTATTGGTTGGTAGTGGAAGCTTTAGAAGAGTATTAGCTCTAGCTGGATTAATAGCCAAAGCTTTCTCTAAAATAATGTGGCCTAGGAGCTTTTCTTCTTTTACCATGAATATGGACTTCTTTGAGTTGTTGGATATTCCGAACTCTCAACACTTTTTGAATTCTTGCCTCAAATGAGAGCTATGCTCCTCCATGTTATGAGAGAAAATAGTCATGTCATCCAAGTAAATCATAATAACGTGATTTAATAGCTCACCAAAAGCTACATTAATTGATCTTTGAAAATTTTCTCCAGCGTTTGAGAGACCAAACGACATCCACTAATAAGCAAAATTTCCCCATTTCATGGTGAACACCATTTTATGTTGGTCTTCATTCTTGACCTAAATTTGATTATAGCCAAAGAATCCATCCAACAATGAAAATCTATCAGCACTACCAACTACATGAAGAATCTGATCAATCTGAGGTGAAGGATAATGATCCTGTAGGGATACCTGATTCAAATTTTGAAAGTCAACACATAGGTGAATATCCCTATTCTTCTTCCTCATAGGGACCAGATTTGCTACCTAGATAGAATGCATAATTGGGTAAATTATCTTGGCTTCCATCATATTTAGTAGTTCTGCTTTCATCAACGCTTCAATCTTGGGATTGACTGGCCTCTACTTTTGCTTGAGGAGTTTCACTCCTTCCTGTAACTCAATGGTATGTTTATTCACATCTTTGTTGTAGCCTTTCAAATCTTGGTAGCTCCAAGTGACAATGTTTGGGTATTCATGGCATAGTTCCTTTATTTGCTCAAGCTCTTCCTGAGTACAATCACTACCAACTTTGATCAACTTCTCAGGTCCCAACTGTAGTTTAGTGTACTCCATTTTTTCACTTTGATCTTATGCTTTTTTGCTCTATCATTATGATCAAATATAATCTCAAGCATAATAAATAATTTTGGGATATGATTATTCTGTAGCTGGATCAATCCCTCAACTTCTTCCTCATCAAGTGTTCTTTCTTCCACATTACTAGCTTCTCTTATGAGAAAATTTACTTTCTATTCATCACTGTCAAAAACTTGCTAGTAGATATTCTGTTCAAGGACTAAAGATATGTAAACTAACCTCACAGTCTTGGGATTTCTCACCACATGCTCAATTGGAGAAAAAATAGCACCAAGAGATATCAAGAGATCTTCATACTTGTTTTACTCCCACGAGATCGCTTAGATGTTCAATGATGTATAGGCCTCAAACAGGTCCTAAAATTTGTTGTAGTACACCTTTAGGTAATGTATTTTGGAGACACACTTGTTCATTACTTGATGTACAATCAGTTTAGAATCTCTAAAAAATTATAGTTATTTAATCCCAATCTTCTCTGCTTTCTTCAATCCTAGGCATAGTGCTTCACACTCAATAGCGTTGTTGGTACAACTCTAGGTTAGTCGATATGAATAAGTCTTCTATATGCTATAAGGAGAAATGAGAACAATTCCAGTCCCTAAACCATTCTTGCATCTCGTGCCATCGAATTACAACTTCCATAATTGATTAGGAATAGGATCTTGATCATCAGACATATTCACATCAACTTTTTTAGGCTTAGTAATGGTGTAACAACCAATTTTAGTCTCCATCATGGCATTAAAATTGAGCATTGAAAACTCATCTTCTGTTTGAAGCTCATCTAAAACTTCTTCCATCAAATCCAATTCTTCCAATTCTTCGGTCATCAAATTGACAGAATTCATAGGTTTATCTTCTTCTTCAATCTTCTCTATGTGATAATTCGAAGGCTTATCATTATAGATATATATTCTCTTCCATTTGATAATAATCTCCAAATGAGAATAGTCCAAAGAAATATAGCCTCCCAACTTTGTTGTGAACTCCTATGATAGGCACATATTGAATTATGGCTCCATATCAACCACAACCACCTCTTGAATCACAGTGATCTGAGGTATTGTATGAAATACAATGGGATGTATTTTATGACCCCTACTATCCTTACATGGGTTCCATCTAATTGCAAAATGCCAGGGATGCTTCTTGTATATTCCATGTCCATAACATCACAAACTACCTTTGGAATGACAGTCGTCACAGCACCAAAGTTGATCATGCAATTGTGCATAGTCTAGTATTCCATCCTGAGAGATAAGTAGAAAGTGGTAGGTCTATTATTTCTAGTGGTAGAAGTCATAAATGTTTGATTTAACACTATCTGAGTCATATTATTTCCCTTATCTTTCATAAATTTCAATGATTCTTACCACAAGTTAACTAGTCCAAGCAATTGCAATGCATCATAGAGATTCACCTTGGCTGGAATCCCCTCCAGCTCTTCAAAAATGTTGTATGTAGATGCATTGGAATATTGTCCTTAATTGGAAGCTTCATATTTTCTTTGATACTACTGTGTAGCCTCTACCCTCTGACGCTTGGTCAAGGATGGGTATTTGAGATTTTCTCTAGACTGTTCCTCCAATTCAGCTTTTTCTTATGAAGTTAAAGCCTTTTCTTACAATTTTTATTTCACTCATAGAGGTAAAATATCTTTTAACATGATAGGCACATCTATATTGGGTGCTAGAATAGTTTCTTTCACTTGCGCTTGTTTTTTTTTTGTTATTTTTCTCCTTCGATTCAACAGGTACATTCAGGGGCTCCATTTCAGTTGGGTCCACGATGACGAGTTTTCTTCTAGCTCTTGTGAGAACTAAAACTTGTTCCTCATAAGGGACCATGAAATTATGATTGAATTCTATAATCATGTTGATCTAACCATCGAAAGAATATTCTGCCAATGTTTGTACATAGTTCAGGTGAACCATGCAAGTTTCCTTACCATGCAAATCATTACAGGTAAAGCACCAATATACTTTGTTCGATGAGCCAATTTCTTCATTTTCCAATATGATTAGATTTCTCTTAGGCACCTTATTGGTTGAAGCTACTTGCTCCTTGGTGATCGATGGAGGTTGAAATCTCCTAGGCTGGAAATTTATTTCAACTTGCATCTTATTATTCATCGTGATCTCATTGCTTATCGCTCTTATGGATGAGTTCTTTGATTGTATCTATTTAAGTAGTTTATCTTGTGGATCAGAATTTGAGGATGCTGGAGGAGTTGGCAATGGAAGTGGTATAGACATATATGGCAGTGTTGGTAATGGAACCAGAGTGGTTAACTAAGGAATGGATGGAGCAGGTAGTTATGGGATAGAAACTGTCATCATGGTTTGATATGAACTCAGATTCTATGAAGGGATTGGATACATGGGGGACATCAGTAAGGGTTGATAAGATGCGTTGGTGTACAAATACTATAGAAGATCAAGAAATATAGGCATCATCATCTTTAACAAGATATTACAGATAGAAATCAGATCAGCCTCGACCTTATACGTAGTAGAATACAAATTTGGAAATGTGTCAATATTGGATTTATGGATGGCCATGATAATGTCAAAATTGAAGGTATAGAGGTAATAAAATGCATCTTGTTCAAGAGTTGGTGGGAGACCATCAGGGACTCTCTACCAATTTTGGGTGAACATGAAGTTGAAGGCAACAATTTCCTCCTAGAGATACCTTTAAATGATGGTAAATTGATGCAATAGAGAGAACAAATCTGCTTATTCATTGAAACCTTTTATCAATAATTCAACCAACTGGTCCTAGGTGGTAATAGTGGTAGGCTGTAAATACCAATACCAGTAAAGCAACTTACCTCTGAGAGAGATCATGAGCAATATTAACATGACATCATCACCTATGATACTATAAATGGTTGCTAGAGAAGCCACATCTTGGACATGCTTGTAAGTCATCTTGCTTGTACTATCGTAAGTAGGCAAAGCCTTCAATGCTGCTTGTGATATCAGGTTCTGAGCTTGTAAATTCAAAGCTCCAAAGTTATTCCATGTTGAGAACTATCTTGGTGGTTGAGGTGGTGGATTTTGAGCCATTTGTATTGGAGTGTTTGCTTGGGGAGGAGGAAAGCTAGTAGTTATGCTACCGGGGCTTGAAGGAATAGAAAACACACCATCTACTTGTGAAGAATTTGTAATGGATGAGATAAATGGGGTGACCAACCTAGGATGTTCTCATAAAACTTGGGTATCAATCTCAAAGAACTAAATGGGATTTTTGGAATTTTTTGCCTTCGATATTGTGATCATGAAGTAAAGCTTTCACTAACTTCATGCTCGAAGGCTTCTAGGTAAAACTGAGTCACTAGATGTTCTAATAAGATAGTAAAAATATGAACATAAAACATTGATAATGCTCAAAGTGGAACTTTTAAGGCCCCACTGGGTGTGCCAAAATTTTTTGGTTACGAATCTCCCTAATCATAAAATATATGAGCCCTAGACCCGATCAACATTGAAATGCCAAAGAAGAGATATGTCCTTCGTACCAATATCTAGAGAAGGTTGGTTCCCTTACTAATCTAATTTAGTTTAAATCTTAGAGTAGTAGGAAAGGTATGGGAAATAATAGAAAGGAATGGTAAATATAGCTATGATACAGAGATGAAATGTGGGGATAAATCAACAGCTAAAAACCAAATCAGGTTCTAATTAGCATACAATAGAAAGGAAAGCATAGGAACTGTTCACAACTTGTAGAAATAAATTCTAAGAAACATTTTACTATTCATTCCTTTACCAAAAATTAAACTCAAATGTAGAATTTAAACTTAACTAATAATGGACATGAACATAAGCAAAAATGATAGATAGAAAGTGATTGTACAAAACACTGCTCCAGGAACCACAAGCCAAGAATCCTTAAATTGATACAAAAAACTCAGTGTTTTTTGCAAAATTTTCATCCTCCTTCATTACATCAAAATAATTAGTATTTATAGAGGATTTCACCTTTGAAATTAAATGCGTATTAAAATAAAATGTTGGCTATTCAAAGACTAGCAAGAGCAATTCTCTCCTCAAAAATTGTGATGATCAAATCAAAAAATTCTTCACGAAGCATCGACCCCTTTTTCATGGAGAGCACTTAGGAAATCAACAGATATGGATGATTAGAAAATTTTTCTAGAAATCAGTGCATCGAAACTCAACAATATCACATGATAATCAGGAGCTTGAGTATTAAATTTTGGTCACCATTTCATTATTTTTCATCTCAAATTTTTTTCTTCATCAGGGGAGATCCAACAAAAATTAACTTTGTTCTAAAAAGGAGCAAAATCAATGAAGGCACCTCGAGAATGAACTAGATTGCACCAAAATTATGGGTGTAGCATTTAATCTTGGCAACCCTTTAGTAGAAATTATGGAATATCAATTTCATTACCCCAAGCATTAAATTTCATCAATATCCAACCTTTCTCAAAAATATCTACAACAATAGTGCCTCCGAAAGGAACTTCACCAAGAAAGAGAGGCAAAAACTTGATTTCACCCAGGCAATGGGGTGAAAATATTTTTCATTGCAATCAGGGGTAAAAATGATTTACTTTGTTGATGGTTGCACTCAAAAATAGAGTTTTTCCCTTCATTTGATTAATTTCACCCCGAAACCATATTCTCTTAGGAATTTCACCCCATAATGTTGTCTTGCTTGACTTGCGGGCCAAAATGGAATTTCGCCCCCAAGGGTGGGTGAAAATAAGTTTTTCCCTAAGTTGGAGGACTTTGACTTTGACTAGCGCATGAGGATGCCTTTTTGCTACTTTTGCTCCTAACCTGGGCACTTACATTACTTTCACCCCAATCAAGGTGAAATCATTAAATAAGCTAAAAATAAGGTGAAATCACTTGGGAAATTCCTTCATCATATTCCTTTCTTATTTCGAAGTGATTTTGACTTTGACTGGTGCATTTCTTTCACCCAAATACTGCCTGCTTAATGCTTTCACTCCAAAATTACCTTAAAATGGAATTTTACCTAAAATAAGGGCGAAAATGACTTTTACCCTGTCTCTGGGGCAATATTGACTTTGAATTATGCCCATATATTATTTTTCCCCGAACGTAATTAAAAATAGAAATTCACCCCCAAAAGGGGTGAAATCACCTTGAATTGCACAAGTTCTAGCAAAATCATTAATTTTATCCTTGTGAGCTCCTCCCTTCGTTTCCAGCTTGGTAATTTTTGTTGCTTTTGCTCCGACTTGGGAAAAACCTGGGTGAAAGTATCTTAATGATGGATTTCACCCAAGAGAAAGGTGAAAATGATTTTCACCCCTTCCCTGGGGTGAAAACGTCTTTGCTTTCTTTATCTTTGCTCCGAAATCCTCAACATCTCTAAAATCATCTAAATGCCAATTTTAATTGCTTTTGCTAGTGAAATCATTCTTCTTAATTTAATGTTAATGAAATAAAAAATGAGGGGAGCAAAAATGTTACATTAAAATAGTAAAGGTAAAAGACAAGCCCAAAAACTGCATCATTTATCTTTCATACTCGGAATTTTTACAATCAAAATTTAGTGTGGCAAAACTGCCAACAGTTTCTTTCCATCAAAATTATCTATTAAATTTTAAGAATAAAACTTAAGTTTGTTCACCATTTCTTCACCATCTTCATTGAATGCATTTCTAATATTTATTTTGAGGTATGCAGTTCAATTTAATGATTTATTTTCTTTGAGGTAGTAAAACTTATATCTTCCAAATTAAAAAAAATAACTCAAATGTAAATTTTGCAAATTTTAATTTTCTAATCCTTTGTTGTCAAAAACCTTCTAACTCCAAAATATTAAATTTGCAAACTTTCAATTCCTTCAAAATGTTTTTGAATAAAAAACTTTCTTTAAATTTAAAAACCTTCTAAAAACTTAAGAAAAATGTCACTCCATAAAAAATTCAAAAAACTTCACTCAAACAAACTCAAATAATCTTCAGAATTTTCAAAATACTTCACTCTTAAAAAACTCGAAAAACTTAATAACACTTTTCACTCAAATTAATTTAATTTCTAATCTTTAACCTTTAAAATATTAATCTCATCAAACCTTATCACTTCATTCAAATCCAAATCATAAATATTTTTTTGAAAAACCTAATTAATCATTCCTAACCCTTATTAATCCACTTGGGTTTTCAAAAAATCAAATGTGTTTTTATTTCCCTCTAAAATTTTATTATGCATTACAAAAATAATATTTAACATTAAATAATGTTACCTGCCAGTTAGTGATGATTTTCCTGTTGTTAACATTGCATTCTTTTTTTTTTAATGTTGCTCTTCCAAGCACCTTTCCTCTATTATCGAATGATTATCCTATTATATCTTTACCTAATGCTTAGAATTCTCATGGCTCATTGAAGGCTAGAATTCTAGATACACTCTCTATATGTTATCCTTCCACAACTTACAAAATGCTAATCTTATTTTTATGAAGGTAGAGAGTTTCAAATGCCTTTAGAGCTAATTTTTTTTGGATATTTACTGTCTCCTTTTGATACTACTGACGCTTGGAGATCGAGTGTCTCCTTTCGTTGTTGTTGATACTTAGATATTAAGCATATCCTTCTACTTTTGGCTATGTTTAAGGAGGATATTATATGTATCCTTATGAATTTTATCTTTAGGATATCAAGCATCTCCTTCTATTCTATTCTTTGAGTAGGCCAAATATCTTTTTTTGTTCTACACTTGGAGGACGCCAAGCAGCACTTCTAGTCTATGCTTGTATGAGGCCAAGCATCTCTTCTGGTCTACACTTGAAGGAGGCTGTGTCACCTTCTAGACCAAGTCATCTCCTTCCTGGTCTTCTCTTGGAGAAGGCTAAGTCATCTCTCTTCTTGGACTTCTCTTGGAGAAGGCCAAGTCATCTCTCTTCTTTTTACTCTTTTTTAATATCTCTTATGCTTCTTATGTTTTATTATGTGTGTATGCTTAGTTGATATCTCAGGCTGTTATTCTAGACTGGCCACTAGATGTACATGATGTATACTATGTTGAATTTTTTCCACTTTCTTCAATGTTGGCCTTTGTTGACCACAAAATTATTTCAAATGCTTATTCCTTGTTTTTCTTTCTAATGCTTTTCCTTTTATTTTTTCTATACTCATAACTATTTATGCTATTCTGGTATTTCCCTTAAATATTGATGCTATTCTCTTAACTGCTTAAAGCTATATAAAGAAATATATATATGCTACTTTATCCTTCTTCATGTTTGTTATGGATTTCTTCTTTCTATGATGCTTTATCTACATGGATGATGACTCCACTCTTTTCTCTTCTATAAATTGCACTCTAGTGTTATTCTTCTTCTTTGTAAATGCTTTTTTATTGCACCAAATCTATATAAGTTTTTGAATAATTCTTAATCTCAAGAAGCTAAAATTATTCTCTCTTTATAGGAAGCTTCCCAAACTTTTGTTTTGTAACTATGTCTCTCTTTCATCTAAAATATTCAATATCTTAGGTCACAACTAAGAACCCAATATGATTCTCTTCCTTAATGTAGAACCCAATATCAATGTCAAGGTGACACTAAATATCCTTGAATGATCAACTATCTTCTGAGTTGATTCTGACTCAAACTTCAATCTACAAATCCTCAAATCTTCAAATCTCAAAAAATTTAATTCTTCAAATTCTTTAAATCAATGTTAGGGTGTCTTTATCCCTAAATGATCAACTTTATTCTAGTTGATTCTTCCTATCAATAAATTTAAAACTTATCTTCTAAGTTAGCCCTTATCTTCAATATAGTTGGGTCCTAATCTTTACTAGTTTTCCTTTAACCAAGTGGAAAGACCCTAGCCTTCTCTACTCAATAAGGCCTTTAAAAATGGAGTCCAAGTTTGCACTGTCTTTAAAGTGGATAGACTCTAAATTAACTTTACCACAATTGAAAAATCTAATTAATAATGGTGGCTAATAAATAACTCTATCAAACTAGACAGAGTTAGGTGGTAGTTCTCATACCATTGTTGGTATTTTAATCCTTACTACCACAAAATATCACAAGTCCCAATATAAAATAGCCACAATATTAAAGGTAAAAATAATCTTATAATGAGTAGAATAATATATGAGCAAATTAATATGTATATCAAGGATTATATAATAAATCAAATAACATTCATTTATATACTAAAATATGAATGTAAATAGCCTGAATCATTCATGAACTATACATGAAGAAAAATTACAATATTAATTGCTCTAAATTCTATATACAATATTTATTCCTGTTCTCCCTATAACATCACTTGGATTGTAAATTGGATTGCTTTATCATGAAGTATTGTCTCCATGATATAGCCATAATAATATGACTCTTCATGTACTTGACTATTGCTCTTCATATTTCGTCTCATGACTCTTTGCTTATCATCTTGCCAATTGCATACTAGATGGACATTTGACTCTACAACACTTAAATACTTCTAGATGACTCTTACACTTCTACATGCACTTCTAATCTAGTACACATTTTCACATCCTCACACTACATATTTGAACTCTTACATACAAGACACTTTTGTACATTCTCTCTTACATGACACTTGTGCATTTCTTGCGCATTGCACTCTTACATGAGACTTGTTCATTTCATGGACATTGACACTTACATAATTTGGAAATTTTGAGTTAGTTGTGTTGTCATTGATGTCAAGAGTCAGTATTAGGAATTAGTGCAGGACTTGGAAAAATAAGGGTTAAAATATTTATATTTTAAGCCCAAGAGATTTGAGCTTCACATGATTGATAAAAAAAAAAGGTTAAACACCCTAAAGAAAATGCCTAAAGGAAAAAATATTATAATATTTATTATTATAATATTAAAGGCGGTCAAAAAATGTCTAAGGGAAAAAAATAAAAATACCTAGGCCCAATGGAAATAATATTATAATATTTTTTATAATATTAAAGGTTAAACTAAAGTCTAAGGTAATTTCTAAATAATTTATAATATTTATATTATAAATTAATTTATAAAAATAATATTATTGTAGCACCACACTAGTAAAACCTTAATAATTACACTTACTCTAGTAAATAATTCAAATTCAAATTTCAACCTCCAAAACCGCTCCCAAACCGCCGCTTAATCTGTTTCCTCATTTCCCATGCCATTTTTAGAGTTTGTTTTGACCGTTTGACGATATCGTCGCCGATCAGACGATATCGTCATCGATCAGACGATATCGCCTCAAATCGGATGATTTCGTCTAGACTAGGACGTCCAGAAGATCTTGTGCCAAAACTGATTTTTCACGATTAGTCTCTGTTCCAACGGTTTCTCTAATCCGGGTAAAAGCATGTCTGCGTCGTTAGAGACCCTCCCCATTGGAGATCTCCCAAATAGGGATGATCTCCAACCTCCTAACCTCCCTCCTAAGCCTATTTAATCCTAGGCCCTCCCCCTTGGCATTCCCCTGGCTGAAATTCCCTATAACTCGAATTCTACACGCACTAGACCATCTTAAATCAATGTTTGCATTTGTATTTTTCCAAGTTTGTTTGTAGGAACTTCATTGTTTTTCAACCGAAGCAAGCTCAGTTCATCTCAGACGATCTCGTACAATCTTGGACGATCTCGACCCAATTCGAGATGATTTCGACTGTAGTTCACATTGGGGGCAATCAGTGCCCAGAGTTTGCGTTTTCTCCACTCTTCTCTGTTGTATTATTCTACATTTAGTTAATTCTATGGTTATTCTTTATTATTCTGCATCTTGGAGTTCACCCATATAGCTTATATGCATAATATAATCATGATTTGTCAATAAGTCATTATATTGCACTTATGTCTTAGTTTGTTATTATCATTTGAATGTTCTTACTGACATTTTACATCATTACCCTCTATTATCATAGTTGCATTCTCTGTGTTTTGCATCTATTTTTATGTTTGCAGGTCTTTGACGAATTCGTCTAACAAATTCGTCAGATCTCAGACGATCCTATCAGATAGCAGACAATCCTATCGAATTCCAGACGATCCTGACTGCTTCAAAAATTAGAACCTTCATCAGACATCCGGATCAGGTATGGGTATTTAATCCATCTTGTTCTTTCTATTTTTCTGTCCAAATCTATTTCTGTCTTCATTTAAATCTGCATTTCATATGGAATAGCTTAGACGCATTTTGGCCAAACCTAGGACTTGGATGATTAAAGCTAAAACTGAACCCATCAAACACATTCCCAACCTAGGCGTGGAAACTGCCATTCAAACGTTTCTTGGTGAACCCACCATCCGTCAAAAAATCACCATAATACACCTCCCCTGAGAGGCGGGACCTTCGTAAGGCCTCTCAGTCCAAGGTACCGCGCCATCCTTTTCCCATCCTCCTTCCGGGCATGGATCCTATAGCCTGAAGGTAAGGGTGTGAAAAATTTGGAGCGATACATTTTGGTGAACCCGACGTGAATGCGTTTAAAACCTTTTGAAAACAAAAAACAAAAAATAAAACAACCAAAACATAGATGCATTTCAAATAATCTAAAACTAATAAGTTGCATATCATGTTTAGATGGTAGCTCCTAAGAAAAGATTAGCATTTACTATAAATGTTGAAAACCAATTGGTAGCCATAGAAATCAATTATGTGCTTAGTGTGCCTGAAATAGATAGAAATCAACTTTTGTGGGATGAACTTGATAGAATACTAAGTGTCATTTCATCTAGGTCAACAAAACTTAAACAAATCAAGAGGTTGGTCCTAGATAGAATCTTGGATCCTCATCAACTCGTCTTTTATCATGAACTTCAGAGAGCCTGCCATAGATGGTTAGCTTATAGGAGAGCTCTTGTGTCTTCATAATTGTTCACCTTCAATGAATACCTCGAGAATGCAGCCATTATACACCAGTTCCTAGGTCGTGTAGAAGACCAAGAGGTTGTTCTTACGGATAGGGAAATATGGAATAGAGTTCCTCGAGCTGTGTTATATCGAGAGTATTGCCAAGATCTTTACTTATATCAACCAGAATCTGAGACAGATAATATCACTATAGCTCTTTTCATTAAATTTTTGAAAGAAAATTTTCAATTTGAAGAAGAACACTTCATGACTCCTGAAGAACTCGAGCCCATTAATGATATTTATAAATTTTTTATAGAAAACTAGATCATTACTTTCAGTATTAGTTCTTGCATTTATTGTGTTGTTTGTTATCTTTACAATATTATTACAAAAACAAGAAAAACTAAAAAACATAACAAAAACTAAAACCTTTCATTTTAAATATTGTAGTAGGTATATAATTAATATATACCTCTTAAGCTTGTTGCATATATATATATATATATATATATATTCTGAAATCTAAATTAAGCACAATGCCTAAACTTAGGAATGGTAAACAAACTGAAGGAAAAGAAGAAGATTGGTTAGAAGATAAAACTAGAAGCCCAAATGTCCTTCCTGAAGATCCAATTTCGGAAGGAGAAACTCTAGATCAACCAGAAGATGACCTAGGTGAAGACAATGAACAAGAAGAAAATGTTAAAGATGATGGATCCTCATCCCCTAGAGTAGCTCCAAATGGAACTATTGCTTTTGACAACTTAGATCATTTCTGGAAATTTTTCAATGATAACATTGGCGCTCTTAATATGGCAGTTCGCATTGATAAAGGGCAAATTAGTGACACTCAAGCAGCCATGGAACATATGTTTGATGTGCACACTAATCCCTTGTCTTTCATTGATCAAGAAAGTGATAAGGCCGGACCATCCAATAGAGATATGGTCACTATGATTCAGAACATGCCGAAACAACAGGTTACCCAACCTCCTAAGGAACCTGTTATTCAGCCTAAAATCATTCCCACACAAAAGAAAACTTCCTTCACTGCTTTACTTCACCAAACTATTGATCAATATGCTTCAAGTAAACAAAAACCTAAAATGAAGCCAAACACCAATTTTCAACAATCTGGAATACAACATAATACAACTTCAAAATTCCTTCATAACACCTTTCCTACCAACAATTTACACAATAGCAACATAGCATCTAATCTTCATGTCCCTCCATCATATGCTCACAAATCCCATATCAATGCCCTATTGAACCAATATGGTGGGCAAAATAGTAATCTGGAAGCCATGGTGAAACAGTTAGCTTCGCGTATGGACCAGATAGATCCTTACCATCCCTCGTACAATTATCGAGAGATATGTAGTCAACCTTTGGATCCCATGGTTGTAGGACTACCGTACCCTAAGCATTTTCCCATGCCCATACTGCCTATATATAAAGGAACCGAAGATCCCATAGAGCATCTTCGCATTTTTAGGATAGCATGTCATGATATATCACATGATGACTTGCTATTACTAAAAATGTTCCTAAAAAGTTTAGGTGGAATGGCATTAGAGTGGTACTATCAATTGCCCACTCATTCTTTGAGAAACTTTGAAGAAACAACTGAATCTTTTGTCCATCAATTTAGTGCCTACATCGAGAGGCATGTAACCATTAAAGATTTATACAATTTAAAACAAGACAAGGATGAATGTTTTGCCGATTTCTTAGCTAGATGGAGGCAGTTGACCGGAAAACTACACTTTGTGCTACCTTATAGGGAAATGTTGGACATTTTTATTAATAATTTACAAGAACAAATATCTTATGAGCTATCAACTGCTACTTTAACTACCTTCGAACAGGCTATAGATTTAGCTCGAAGAGTAGAAGATGCCATCATTAGGAGAGGCCAAATTAGGAAGAAGGATGATGAGAAAACATCCAAAAATTAGTATAAAAACAAACAAGTTGTAGGTGACGGAGTCATTGACAGCAGAAATGTTGCTAATATCAATGCAACGAAAACAACAAAAAAATTTATATTGAAATCGTCTGATAAGCCTTCTCGAGAATTTACTAGATTGAATCAACCCTTATCAACTATTTTACCTCAATTACTCAAAATAGGATTGATCCAATTACCAGCTATCCGAGAACCTGATCCAACTATACCCGGATACAGAGCTAACTTACACTATGATTTCCATAGAGGGCCTGGACACTCTACCAACACTTGTAAAAGGTTGAAACATAAAATACAGGATCTGATTGACAATAATGAAATGGAGGTGCAAGCCTTCCAACCTAAACAAAATGCTCCTAATAATCCTCAAAATAACATTCCCCAAAATCAAAATCAAAATGCTAATCAATCATTAGACATATTTCAACACCTTTTACCAAGACATGGTAAAGAGGTGGCCAATCAAATCGAACATCATAATGTTCCTCCTCCTACCCGATATGTAGGAACTATTAGTGGACATTTACTTAATCATGATCCTCAAATATTTGACACAACTTTATCCATGGTTACGACCAGGCCCCTACATAATATTCAAACTCCAGATCCTAGTGATATAGAATCAGATACTGAAAGTGACATGGACATCACTTCAAACCAATTGAATAGTTCTGAAAATGAATCATATTCTATTCAACCTATCACAGATGCTATGGTTCCAGAAGAACCATTTCCTAGAAAAGTTACTACTCGACCCTCTTCTAATCAATTCCTCCCAAATGAACAAGCCATAAACGCTCAACCGAGACCAGTTCAACGTCTTCAATATAAGATTGTAGGTACCATTGGAGTCGTTACCCAACAACAAGCTCAAAATTCTCAACAAGAACCAAACCGGAATGATGGATCAGCTCCATTTGCTTTGAAAAATCCTAATAAAGGGAATCATGCTTCCAATGTTCAACTTAAACCCCCTTACAATATTAATGAGCAATTATCTAATACTACAGCCATAATTTCCCTTTTGGATTTATTAAGATCTTCTCCTACCCATAGGGAAGAGTTGATGCTTACATTAAGCCAAATGATGGTACCTCAAAATATTCAACCTGAAGCCATGGCCAATACTATCATCACTCGAGAAGTCGATTGTATTGACTTCCGAGATAAAGATATCCCACAACACAGTTTACATAAGGATAATCCCTTATATATTACTGCTCTAATTGGAGATGTAGCTATTAAAAGAGTCCTGATTGATAATGGTTCATCTCTAAACATTTGCACTTTTGACTTCTACAAACGATTTGGCTTTAGAAGTGATGAAATGAAGAAAATTGACATGATTATCAAAGCTTTCAATGACAAAACACAAGAAATGTGTGGAGTTATTACCATCCCATTGCAAGTTGGTCCTCGAACCCTAGATACGACCGTGTTTATTATACATTGCCCCGCATCGTACAATATACTCTTGGGTCATCCTTGGATCAATGCAATGCGGGCTGTCCCATAAACTTTACACCAATGTGTTAAATTCAAATTTAAAAATCAGTTGGTCACTATCCACGGTGATCCTAGACCCTTTGATATGTGTGCTTTGGCAGAACCCGTTGGAGTGCAATTTTGCCCTGCTCTGTCATCCACACATCCTAATTCTTATTTTTCATCTAAAACTGTGAAACACACACCCATAGCTTCATCTATTTCCCCTCCATTAATTTCATCCTCATATATAGATCAACAATCTTCTAAACAAACCACTCTAGAACCTCAAAAAGATCTTCAATTTACAACCAATCCTTCATGTTCCATTCCCATAATTTCAAAACCTATAGACCCATCTCTTAACATTTCCACATTATCAACATCTATCATACCTTCCACATCTAAAGATATAGGGAATGATCCTTCTACATCTTATGCTCTTTCTGATGAACTTTTACCAGATTTATCCACAATCTTAATATCATAAAAAACAAATGCTTTCATGCAAGATTCAATTCTTTTAAATAAATTGCCACCATCTCTTCGTACTTTGGGCCTCCCACAACCTATGGGAAGTATTTACCAAGTCAGGAGTTGTGCCTTCATTTATAAAGGATATGACTGGGGAAGAATCCCTCGGAATATCAAAACTCATCATGAGGGATATGCTCGATGTTATTTTACCAATGAATATATTAAAGCTAAACCCATAATGCTTAAAATGGGATATAAAGGGAAAGGTTTGGGACCTTTACAAAATGGCATGAAAGAACCTTTTGAGGTAGAACCATGGCCTGCCTGCTGTGGTGTGGGCCTATTTCCTAGTAAGGGTCAACCCTTTCCTTTTGAAGATGATGATAAACTCATATGTTATCAAGATTATTTGGATAGGCGTGATGATTTGCCTCTAAAAAATCAGCCATTTACATGTAACATGCTATCCATAGCTTACCCTAAAATGATTGTTGACTCCGATGAGGAGTTGGAAGGAGATATCTTCCACGATGTCTCCGTTGAAGAGATGTTACACAATGGATTTTATTTTGATGGTTCTATACCAACTATAGCCCGACTTGAGACCACTAATCCTCAAGATGAATTATCCAACTTAACCTTACAATAATTACAATAATTGGGCATTTCACCTGCCCCACCTAATTTTGAAAGAGATCTACACATGGAGGTAGAAAACGTCATTAAAATTAATATTGGAACTGAGGATAATCCTCACATAATGAATATTGGATCAGAATTAAGTCAATAAAAACAAGAGCAATACATTGCATTCCTTAAAGAATATGAAGATGTCTTCGCTTGGACATATGAAGATATGCCAGGTCTAGACCCTTTTGTAGTCATGCATCACCTAGTGGTCCATCCGGATGCTAAACCTGTTAAACAAAAACTTAGAAAAATGCATCCCAAAGTGGCTTTGCTAGTCAAAGGGGAGTTAGAAAAACTCCTGAATGTTGTTTTTATACAAACTATTGATTATTTTGAATGGATCTCAAATGTAGTTCCAGTTATCAAGAAAGAAGCCACCAAAGTTAGGGTTTGCACAGATTTTAGAGATATCAACGCTGCATGCCCTAAAGATGATTTTCCTCTTCCAAACATGGATCAAATCATTGAATTTACTATCGGGAGTGGGATGATGTCCTTAATGGATGGTGTAGACACCAAAATCCAGCCACTTGCAAGTCATCTATACCTTCCTGTCAGCCACGTGTCGGTCATCCACCTTCCCGCCATTATTTGGCCCAAATCCACACTTTCCCGCCATTATTTGGCCCAATTTCACCTTTCCCGCCATTTTTCATCCCCAAATTTATTTAAATTAATATTTATATATATATATTTTAATATTTTAATATTTTAATATATATATTTAAATAATAGTTTAAGTGATTTAATCTGAGCCGTCCATCCTTCATTTAATCTCATCCGTCCATCCATCTTAATCCATTTCACAACCTAGATTTATTCTCTACCCTTAGATCCACTTTAATCTTAGCCACACGTTCAAAGTGTCGTTAAAACCCTAAAGTGTGCCCTAAGAGTAGATTATAAATTGAGTCACCTTGATGGCTCAAACCCTATGTCTTTTGCTACTTCTATCCTGGATCTTTTCTATCTTCTTAACTTCTTCTATCTCCTTTTCTGATCCCCTCTATCTCTCTTCTGCTACCTTTTCGTCGCATCCATCGCCGCATCCATCGTCCCTTCCATCGCTGCTTTCGTCGCCATCTCTTAGAATCCCCCATTCTTGTCGCAAGTGCCCACGGGCATTTACCCCTTTACCAAGTGCCCACGGGCGTTTACCAAGTGCCCACGGGCGTTTACCAAGTGCCCGCGAGCGTTTACCCACAGCCACAGACTCAGACCGACGTCTGAAACCTTAATCCAGAAGCACGCGGGCGTTCAGCGAGTGCACCAGGGCGCCTTCCGTAGCCGATTTGACAACCACATTACTTCCGGTGTCGCCTGGTCTAGCTGCGTTAACAGAGAACAGTATAAATTAGTTTAAAGCAAGTAACTTCTTTTCTTTTATTGATCTATTATTGAATTCCTGCATTTCATTTTTCTAGGGTTTTAGATTGTTTTCGAGGGCTCACACAGTGGAGCCCTCTTATTAATTTCTAACTCCTTGATAGTGTTAATGTGTGCAGGTTTTTGATGACAGATCCGGTTTATTGATGGCAGCTGATTAAGCTGGAGTGGTCCAAGCAAGGGATACAACAAAGCCCACTCACTCTGTTGGGATTGAAGATACATTCTTCGAAAGCGCCACCATTTGTGCCAGCTAGGGTTTCGGAGAACCCTAGCATGAATTGTAATCTTGTATCACAAATAAAGGGTTACAGGCCCAGTTGTATTCAAAAAGGAGTTTTTAAACTCCATCGATTAATAGAAATCGTTTGTTTTGTGCAACTATTCTGTACTCTATTATTGTGATTTTATTTTTTTGTTTGGCGTGTATTTTTAATCTACAAATGGCGATCACGGTGGGACCCCCTAGGGTTTCATATTTTTAATACTTGCTTTACTAATCTGTTCCTATTTTCTATTTTATTTTGCAGGTTCCAAAAATCGTGAAATTCGTTGTTCCAGCGAACTAGGGTTTCTGAGTTTGCGGAAAACGCAGCAGACGCAGAGGGGCGTCTGGAAGTCCAATACGAAATGCAGAGGTGCGTTTCAGCCTGTGCAGACTCCCGTGGGCGTTTGAAGTCAATTTTATAGAAAAGCGTAGGCTTCCAAGTAAGTGCTGTACTTTTTACGTTTTTGGTTTTTTCTGCCATATTTTGTTTCTTTTTCAGATCATTACTTTAAAATGAACAAAAACTAAGTAATCTGGAAAAGAACAGTTATTTTTAATTACATTTTTCTTTGCATTGCATTATTGATTGTTGCTTGCATTAAAAAAAAAAAAAAATTGCATACCTAGCTGCATATTAGAATAGCTACGAATTATTTGTTTTAATTATCTAAGTAGGACTATTGATTGGATGTCAATAGTACTCCTGCCATTGGGTGATTCCAGTGCGAGAGAAGTGGACGAACCTTCCGGTTGCTCCTTTGATATCCGATATCATTGGTAGGCAGGGGGTTTTAAACGGTGTACTTCACTTCTTCGAGAGGAAATGACATGTTTTCGGTAGCCTCTTGCTTAGATCATTAGAACTTTTGATTTATAGCCTTGTATGTACACATTAGATAACTAAAACATTTAAAAAAAAAAATTCATTGCATTTTCATATTGCATTTAAAACAAGTAATATCCTGGATTTCATCACCAGGTATTGCTTGAAGTTTAGTGACGGTGGAATTCATCTCCATCCATTAAACTTCTGCCTTAGACACCATAGGTCACCCCCGAGCAAACTTGCTGGATTTCATCACCAGTAAGAATCTCGTTGTCCTTTCCTAGCCATAGTTTTTACCTTTTTTTGTGAATAATTCAAGATTAGATCACATGCAAAACTCATAAACCGGACACTTAAAATTTACTACAGATTAAGATCAGAAAATAATTAATTAACCGCAAGGTAAGACACATTGGTGGAAACCTAGGTTGTGACTGTTTTTTGATAATTTTTGTAGTGTAAATTTATCATTCTAGTTTTGCATTCTTCTTTTCTGAATTTGTTTAGATTTATTGCTCTATGGTCTTAACAAGGAATCAATCTAAAATGTTAAATCTAAATAATCAAATGGGAAATTCATAGAACATCCCCACCACCAACATGGCCACTTATCCTAGTGAATTTTAGGCAGGTTCGCCTGCAGGACTTTCACGTCCTTCTACCATCTATCACATGGCCATGCCCATGGAGGAAGACAATTCCTCTCATATTATCCACATTGATATGGCCCAAGTGCAAACTCACTTAAGAGATGGCACTGGTTATGTCCTTGAGCCAATCCAAGATTCCCCTATGCAAGATTCTATTTTTTAGCGAGGATATTGCATCAACCATACCCGCTGGTTTCACTCAGGTCTACACTAACCCTTTTTTTGAGGCTAATGTGGTATCTGTTCAGTCGGCTTCATCTCCAACATCTTCCCAGATGCTCAATTGTCCTCCTTTGGAGACAAATGTAGTGTCTTCCCGACCACCTTCTCCTCCATGTACCCGGGTGTACACCAATTCTCTTTATGAAGTTGGTGGAAACTCTTCTAGCCATAACCAATTTCAACCCTCTTCTTCCCAAACCATTTATGGTTTCACCCTACCTGGGACACAGTCTACTGTTCCTTCCCAGGTATCGCCTACTTCAGCCACCTTCATTGCTCCTGCTGTGCAGTCCCCTGTGACTACCATGGCAGCCTGCCCTCCCAACTTCATCGCCCCTGCTATGCAGTCTTCTGTGACTACCATGGCAGCCTGCCCTCCACCTTCATCCAATCATCCCACCTCCCTTGGGTTAGAGATTAATAAGGTTAGGGAGTATCTCGACAAATTGATTCTGCAACAACAGCAACAAAATGCTCAACCACCTGTCGTAGTAAATCCTACACCCCAACCAATTTCTACCCAACCAGCTTTTATTAGCTCAGGCCCCACTTGGGTACCCCAATCTTCGGTGGTGTCCATTCCTACCCCACCTTTCTCCCAACCTAGTCCAGTTCATCATCCACCCAATCACCTTCTTTTGGTTCATCTCCCCGCCTTTTTCCGGTATCATCCATACCAACAACCTGTCCATTCCACACCGCCTAATTCAGGCAATTTCATCCCATCTCATCAATTTTCCACTCTTCCATTACATCATCATAATCATCAAACGAGTCAAAATTTTCATGAAGATTCTCGACTCCATGCTATGCAACAACAGATTGACAACCTTATGCTCAACATGCCTGGCTCATCTAGTCAGAAACCTACGCTAAGGTCGTTGATCAATCAACCAATTCATCCTTCGGTACCTTCACCACCATATCCGACTGATTTCACATTACCGAAGTTTGACAAATTTCGAGGAACTGAGGATCCTCATGAACATGTGAGCTCATTCATGCATGCTTGCTTTAGAATCCAAAATAATGATGCTCTTATGCTCGGAACTTTTCCTCGGACATTAGGAGGAGATGTTGTACAATGGTATAATCATTTAGCTCACCATAGCATTTATGCTTACGAGCAATTGATTAATCTGTTTTTAGAACGATTCTCCCCTGAATGTACAAAAGAGAGTTTCATTGTCCGACTTATACAAGCTCAAGCAACATGACGATGAGACCGTTTATGACTTTGGAAACCGTTGGAGGGCTATCATTAATAAACTGCCATTCTCCCTACCAATGGAGGAGTTAACCAAAATGTTCACCCGAGTTGTCTAAAACCTATCTCTTGGTTACTCCAATTACAACAATACAGGACTTTTGAAGAGGCTTTGGCCCAAGCAAGTATCATAGAAGACATTAAAGTCCAAGAGGGTGTTTTAAAACCCCGTAGAAAAGAATGGCAACAAAAGGGCCAACAACGAAATAATAATTATGGCCAAAACAAACAAGCACAGGCTAGTACGACCTCAAATGTTAACCAAGTTAATCAAGTGGTGGCGAGCCAGCCCGTAATGGCTCAACAACAACAAGTAATGCAAAGTCAACCGCAACCAATTGCTTATCATGCGGTACCCGCCCCTACTCAACCAGCTCCCAATACTGGGCCAACCATGGAAACTCGACCTTGGCAAAACAATCGTCCCAAGCGACAATTCACACCTTTAGATGAACCATATGCGGTCATATTCAACAAGTTATATAGCACAAATCAGTTAACTTTACCTGAGTTTAAACCTTTAGACCCATCTAGAAGGGGGAAGTATTACAAGGAGTACCTATTTTGTCCTTATCATAGGCAAAATGGGCACGATATCAATAATTGTACAACTTTCAAACATGTGATCCAAGATCTTATTGAGATTGGAGCCATTAAATTGGATAGCCCCTTAGCCCAACAAAATCAAAATCTTGGTATATTTCAAACACCCCTTCCACATCGGGAGGAAGCTCCAACAACTTCAGGGGGAGTAACTCAGGTAACTCCTCCTAATCAAGTCAACCATGTACAACAATACCAAGGTTTTGTGGGTACTATTAACGTAGTAACCCGGGGTCAAAGGGCGAACCAACCAAATCAGGTTGAACCACAACCACCTGTACAAACCCCCAGTCCACCTCAGGTAACAGTGACCCAACGACGTGCTAGTACTTCTCAACAACCGCTAAATCATTCTACTCAACACCAACGACCCATCATGTCATTGAGTAGCCGGTTAACTACCGGTTTAAAAATGGCTTCGCCAAGTTATCGATCTATGACCTCATTCAACAATCTCCCCCGCATAGAGAGGCATTAATGGAAATATTAAAGTCAATCGAGCTTCAAACTCAAGATACTAATGCCTTCAACAACTTTGTGGGGAGTATTCAAACATGCATGGAGCCCTCCATCACTTTCTATGATTTTGAAATCAAACCTATGTCAACAAAAAGTATAGATCCTCCACTACATATCATGGCCAAGATCGATAACAAGCCATTCAAGAGAGTCTTAATTGACACCGGTTCCTCAATCAATATCATTACAACATCGGCGTTGAGTCATCTAAAGCTGTCGCCATCCCTTATCACAAAGTCGACCTTTACTCTTAAAGCATTCAATGATGCTTTATCTTCCACGGTTGGCACGGTTATCTTGCCCATTGAGGTAGGGGCCCGAACTTTGCATACCTTGTTTCACATCTTGGAAGGGACCATGGCATACAATGTATTGCTTGGACGGCCTTGGCTTAGGGAGATGAGATGTGTCCCTTCTATACTGCATCAATGTCTGAAGTATGTATATGAGGGACAGGTTCATTGTGTACCTGCTGACACGGAACCCTTCAAACATTGCAACTATGTCTCAAATCCTTATGAGATTGTGTTGCCATCCACTCATCTTTTCTTGACCCCATCTATTTCTTCTATACCATCTTCTTCTAAAGCTCCCATTCCTGAGGAGCTACCCATCATATCGCAACCATCTTCCTCTTCCGCTATTCCATCTCATTCACCACTTTCTTCATCAACTAATCTTCCTTCTTCTTCATCAGTGACCACATGCACATGTGGCCATGACCAATCATCTCTTTCCACGTCATTACCCCCTTCTTCTACACCTTCTTCAACATCACCTATTATTCCTCCATCTTCCCAACCATCACCAGTTGATGTTTCACAAGTTAGTGAAGCATCAACCCAACCAAATCCTTCCAATTCTTCTATCCCACATTCTTCTATTCCATCATCAAGTCCATCTCCCTCCCAAGTCAAGGTCCATCTCACTGATGCAGGTATTGGTGAGTATGCCATCCAAGATGTCCACATCACACCGTTCAATGTGCAAACAATTAAAGATTTTGGTCGTCCACATGACCAACATTTATCCATTGGATCGGTTTATAACATGGGTTCTATGCCAAATTCCATTAATTTTGTATATGGGGGAATAGAGTCATCTTCTAGTCCTACCACCATACTAGAACCCAAGCATCCAGTCCCTGCCAATATCGAAAGGATGGAGGGTTTTCCCTCTCGCTATTTCCACAGACATAATTGGCAGCAATTTGGCCTAGGTCGATACGAGCAAGGGGTAACTGAACGCATCGATATGCCATATCAGAGACCCACTGAGCGTTTTGGTCTGGGCTACCAACCACTTCCATCCCTTTCTTCTTTTGAACGAGCTTTTCAAAGCATTAATCTTAATTCAGAAGAAGAAATCCTCCCCCCCGATGAATCCGAAGATGAAGCCTATGAAGAATTTGACGTCATGTCAAATGGTGATGAATCTGAAGAAGAGTCGGGGCCCATTGTTCCCCTCACTAAACAAGACGAGTTTTATCTCCAATTGTTCCCTCTCCAAGAGGCCATCTTTCGCTTGCTTCTTCCACAAGAACGAGGTGAACCACCCCCTCCGCCACATCCATAAGCCATAATCCAAACCTGTATTATATGTATATACTAAAATAGTGGTTTTCACCACTACCAAAAACAAAAAAAAAAATCAGAAAATTCCAAAAAAAAAAAATAAAAATAAATATATATATATAAAATAAAAATATACTTTATTGCTGTATGTATGTGTGTAATAGTGGTTTTCACCACTACAAAAAAAAAAAAAAAAAAAACTCAAACTACAAAAAAAAAAAAAACTGAAAAACTATGTTGTTTTGCACTTCAGGTCTTCCGAGGTCTTCACCGGTTTTCCCTTCCATTCCGCCCATCCTTTCTTCCATAAGTCGACAATGAATTTTGAAGACTTATTCACCCCGCTCCATAATCCATATGATCCGGATAAGCCAATCCCGATCAACCCAAGCTTGATTGACATGGATCGGATTTCATCCCCTCCATCTATTTCGAGTTCATCCTTTCCGAGGAATTGTTAAGGGCTTCCGCCAACTACATTCCTCCTTCACCTCCACATTCACCTTCATCTTCTAAGCCGAGAGGTCTTCCGAGCGGACATAGATGAGAGCAAGGCACAGGAGCTTGATGACATTTTAGATGACATAAATCGATCCCTACTCCCCATCAGCTTGAGGAAGGTTCCCACATGTCTATTGAAGAAACTATCGATGCTTTAGAGCATTTGCGATTTTAACAAGACCGATTGAAACGTGCTTACAATGCCAAAGTTCATCTAAGAGAATTTCAAGTAGGGGATCTTGTCCTTAAAGAGAATCAACAAAACACCAATGCATTGCCGCATCTTCGAGATAAATTCGCGGCTAATTGGTTAGGTCCATATATGGTCACTGAAAGAGTGGGTAATGGAACTTATAGACTTGCCAGTTTAGAGGGAGAGGAAGAACCCGAACCACTTAATGTTATACACTTGAGGGCATTCTACGCATAGTTTGAATTTTATATGTACATATATACATGGCTTGTACAAAAAAAAAAAAAAAAAAAAAACAAATAAAATAAAAAGAATTTGCATTTCATTGTTAGTTGCATACATCTCATTCAAAAACATTGCATTTCATGTGCATACATCTCATTGAAAACCATAACATTTCATTTTCAGCCATAGTTGCATATCATGTTAGAGACCATTCTATCTTTTGGATATAAAATTTGGTCAAGCAAAAGTCATGTTGCCTTAATCGGGGGCACCTTCATAAAATCCATCAAACCGAATTGTCATTCGTACATCCATTTTCCATTTGCACATATTTACATTGCCAAAATGTTTTGAGTCACTCAGCCATTCCTAGTGTTTTAAGCAAACTTTGAAATGCATGTCAAAGTTCTCTAGGGCCATATCACAAATTACACTAAATAAAATCTTGAGTATTGGGAAATGATTTCAAAAGCGGTCTTGAACCTATCACATTTTCACATCTTAAAAACATCTTGTGTCAAAGAGAGATAACACCATCCTTGGGTTGTGCCTTGAAGTGAAAAGGGTAATCCTCGTTTGTCCTATCATGCAAACATAGTCCATAAAACAGTGGTTCTTACCACTATCACAAGCAATCACAAAATATAAATATAAACAGAGTAGTAAGGATAGGGTAAAATTCTCATCATACTTCGGTTGAGAATCCGATTCCCCAAAGCTCTAAGGAAATGAACATTTTTCACACACCACCGATCCCAAATAAGTTGTAAGGATCGTACTACTTGTCCGAGTCAGACGGATAGGTAGTCATCCCCAAGGCTTACAAAGGTCAAAAACAACATGGACTATGGAGTTAACCTTCACCGGGGCTATAGACGCTTGACTGGCAGTGGAGTATACTCATTGCGTGGCGACATGTCTCTCCTCAAAAAGAGACCTCTGAATGCTCATACGGACAAACTAGCTTCGGGGTCTTCTCCATAATAGGGTTACCTAATTTGTGCAAGATGAGGTTAATGAACACACTTGCACACACACAGGTTTTGGATTGCCTAGAGTCACTACCATGCTTTCGATTTGGTTAATGAACTCACATGCACACACATTTGGTCCTAGTTGAATTAGGCAGTATTAGTAAGTTTGTTTGATACCACTAGCATGTTTGAGTCTTTGTAAAACAGTCTTCCTCCATATTTTCTTCCATATCAACCTCCATATCTTCTTCCATATTCATGTCATTCCATACGTCATTCATTCACAAGCTACCAAGTTCGGTGCCCCTGATTAAACAATTATGATAACAGTTGGCTAAATCTAACTATCTAAAAGTATGAGTGCTTCTTAGTGCATATTTCATTTACTTAGTCTCGCATTAATCATCTATAACTTTGCATTCCATTCCATCACATATGCATTAAAACATATAAAAACATGCATCACAAAAACATAGGCATTCACACAAAAGAAAGTAAAACACTAAAAATAAAAGCCATGTATATATATGTGTATAAAGATCAAAACGTACAATGAATGCCAAAAGGCTACAAAATACAATAGAGCACCAAGGCTCATAAAGAGTGCATCTAAGCACTAAGCTAACCATCAAAAGAGGATCCCTGTGACCTAGTAGGAGCCCTAGACCTAGTGGTGTGCCTAGACTCACTACGCCTAGAGACAGAGGAGGATGGAGGATCAGGCAACACAATGTGATGCCTAAACAATGTGTCCTCCAGAGCCTCAATATAACGAGTCCTAGACCTAAGTCTAGATATGTCTATCCCGTGTCATCGCTCCCGCTCCGCTAGCTCTGCTCGGAGTCTCATCACCCTGTCATCCTGGGGCACCCTAGTCGCTCCATCCAAGTTCGCCTGCATCTGGGCCATCCTCTCCTCCCGAACAGCTATCAAGGCATCTTGCTCTACAACCTGTTGCTCCAGCCGAGCTATCCTCTCATCCCGGACAGCCTAGCATAGCATCGCGCTCCGCTATCTCGCTGCTACATCCGTGCTGAGATCATCCTCGTGCCCGCTAGGGGGTACCTCCCTAGTCTCTCCTACGGCCTCTCCTAGGCCCTCGCCATCATCCTCCTCGTCATCTCCGCTCCCCGGTGCCTACCGCGCCATCTTCCCCTTTCGCCTTTGACTGTCAGATCGAAGGCGGGGACCCTCCCTGCGCTTGGGAACCTCTGCGGTTCCCTCGTCCTCTCCAGCTCCAACAGCCACCAATGGTGGCTCCCACCTCGGCTCTGCGGCCATCCATGCTGCATACTCAACTGTCACCCCGACGTCGTCCACGTCGAGGATCTCCATGTCCTCATCGTCCTCTATCGCCTCCCTCCATGGCTCGGCACACGGCAAATCCCCCTCTGATCTGTGCCTCCGGTAGCGCACTGGCTCACCGGGGACATCCTATCTCAATCCGACCTGGCGGAGCACTCGAGACATCTGTATGTACTCCGCCTCGTTGTGGCCCCGACCCACTACCCATCTAGCCTGTCGCACCCGTCTCAGATGCTCTCCATCCCCGATCCACCTTGCCTCCCGCCAGGGCCTCCAAATGACTTGGGCATCTGTCAAGTCCGCCCATAAACTCCTATACCATTGCCCCGATCTCACGGGGCGGCTCGACTGTCTCTCCTCCGCCACTAGCCATCTCCTACCATAAGCCTGGCTCATGTCCCAGTAAGCACATGGCAACCCCTCCGGTCGGGCCACTCTGAAGTGCTCCCAGCCCCAACACTGGAGAACCAAACTGCAGCCTAGGCCCTTTCGGCCCCGTCTTCGAACCTCATACAACTCCCGGTACACCTGCGCCAATAAAGCGGGCGCCCAGGCATACACTACCCTATTAGTGAGCATCTCGCTCACTACACCCATCAGGTTCCATGGGAACCTACACCCGGTGCTATTCGGGGCCACAATGTTGGCCAATACGAACATCATCAGAGCCTCCACCGCTACCAACTCCTTGGCCGTATACATGGCCAAGTATGGGATCCCCCCGCTCTCCGTCCGGATCTCCCTCCAGTCATCCCCAAACAACTTGGCCATCTTCGTGGCCCTATCTCGTCCAACCTCCACCCATGCCCCCTCCACGGGAACCTTGAGGATGCGGTATACATCCTCAAGCGTCACCGTCATCTCTCCAGTCGGGAGCTGGAACGTCCCCCGATCTGGATCCCACCTCTCGGCCAAAGCCGAGAGGTACCCCTCATCTGCCCGAACTACCTCCAACCGGGCTGCCTCCGCTAGCCCTACTACCTCCAATATCTCCCAGTCTGCCTAGGACAATGACCTCCTCATCCCCGAAATGATAGGGGAGAATCGGTGTCGTGCCTCTAACACCCTAAGCTGCAAAAACAACAAAACAAAAATTGGTTACAAATTTTTTTTCAAAAAAAAAAAAAAAAAAAACTACAAAAAAAAAAAAAAAAAAACAAATAAAAGTACTTGCTTAAATAAAAAAATACCTCAGCTGGCTGCACTGGCGCGTCCGCTCCCATCTCCGCCATAGCTCCCGCGTGCTTCACTCTCCCACACAACCTTTCACTTCACTTCACTTCATTCCACTCCCTCAGACGCACTTCTCTCAAGCTCGAACGCACAAATGAGCGAAATTCTCGCTGAAACTGTTTAAATAGCTGGTTTTGGTGCCCTAAAATGCAGTGGGGCATTTCATGGTGCATTCAGATGCAGTGGGGCATTTCATGATGCATTCAAACACCGGCGGGCATTTCTGCCACCTCCAAATGCATACCGGCGTTTGGTGTCAGTATTGAATAAAAGAACAAAACTTACAAAATTGAAGCTTACCTCCTCCAAATTTCATCAAATTGCATCCATCCATTCTTCTTATCATAATAAAACATTTTGTGAAGGTTACAACAGTTTTGGAAACAAATTTTGTCATTTTGCTCAAAAAGCGCATCATTCATCATTGATTTACAAATTGGGTTAAAAACATTCAAAACCTTCACAAAATTAACAACATTCATCAATTCTTCTGATCTATCGTCAATTTCATTCATTCTTCTTTCATCATGCATATTTTTGCCAAATTAAATTAAAGTAAACCTCGTATCTAGTGGTATATTCTATCACCTTGGCGATTGCAGCGATTTGCATCCATGCAATTCGGTAAGAGGATTAAACCACCATAAGGACACTTACCATTTATCATCATCAATTATTTCACTGTTTGAAAATTGGAAATCAATTTTGGGTATCCTACTTTTCAAGTGACCTCATACCAAGATTAATTTGCTCAACAGTTGTCATTGATGGCCTAGTTCATGGGGCCTTAAACGTGGACAATCTTCAATATCATCATTATTTTGAGTCTTGCTAGAGATTAAGGCTACCTAGGTTGATTGGTTTCGACCCGAGGAATTATCCATACAATCACTAGGAGCATCTCTGAAGTTCTGGACTCTTTCATATTGCATCTCTGCATATCAATGGCGCCAACAAGGCAATTTCATCAACAGTATGGATTCACCCACAGGAGTTGGGGCATCCGTTATCAATTTTTAACTTTCCTAATAATAGAATTCATCTTACATGATCATGGAATTTAAAATTTGGCAAAAATCCCTTTCTAACCGTTGGGGCAGAAAACGGTTCATCTTTCACATCACTCATATCGTCTTCAATCATATTCTTTTCTGGTTTGTACACCAACCCCTTTTCTGTTGGGACATAAACAGATGGTTCATACACCAACCCCTTTTTTCACCGTTGGGGCAAAAACGGTTCATTTTCTTTCGAATTTCTTCCAATTGGCTCGTGAGAACCATTCTCGCTCGCCAATTGAGGGGGTAAGATGATAAATTTTAAATATTCTTTTATTCTTTGGTCTTCAAAGTTGTGCTTTAGTCTTGAGAGAGAGTTGCGTCTGATCCAACTTTTCAGGTGTCCTAAGTTTTTGTGCTGCATTGTGTCTTCACACAAAGCAGCTCAAAAAGGGGCATCTGTAGACACCAAAATCCAGCCACTTGCAAGTCATCTATACCTTCCCGTCAGCCACGTGTCGGTCATCCACCTTCCCGCCATTATTTGGCCCAAATCCACACTTTCCCGCCATTATTTGGCCCAATTTCACCTTTCCCGCCATTTTTCATCCCCAAATTTATTTAAATTAATATTTATATATATATTTTAATATTTTAATATATATATTTAAATAATAGTTTAAGTGATTTAATCTGAGCCGTCCATCCTTCATTTAATCTCATCCGTCCATCCATCTTAATCCATTTCACAACCTAGATTTATTCTCTACCCTTAGATCCACTTTAATCTTAGCCACACGTTCAAAGTGTCGTTAAAACCCTAAAGTGTGCCCTAAGAGTAGATTATAAATTGAGTCACCTTGATGGCTCAAACCCTATGTCTTTTGCTACTTCTATCCTGGATCTTTTCTATCTTCTTAACTTCTTCTATCTCCTTTTCTGATCCCCTCTATCTCTCTTCTGCTACCTTTTCGTCGCATCCATCGCCTCATCCATCGCCGCTTTCGTCGTTGCTTTCGCTGCCATCTCTTAGAATCCCCCATTCTTCTCGCAAGTGCCCGCGGGCGTTTACCCCTTTACCAAGTGCCCACGGGCGTTTACCAAGTGCCCACGGGCATTTACCAAGTGCCCGCGGGCGTTTACCCACAGCCACAGACTCAGACCGGCGTCTGAAACCTTAATCCAGAAGCACGTGGGCGTTCAACGAGTGCACCAGGGCGCCTTCCATAGCCGATTTGATAGCCACATTACTTCCAGGTGTCGCCTGGTCTAGCTGCGTTAACAGAGAATAGGTATAAATTAGTTTAAAGCAAGTAACTTCTTTTCTTTTATTGATCTGTTATTGAATTCCTGCATTTCATTTTTCTAGGGTTTTAGATTGTTTCCGAGGGCTCACACAGTGGAGCCCTCTTATTAATTTCTAACTCCTTGATAGTGTTAATGTGTGCAGGTTTTTGACAGCAGATCCGGTTTATTGATGGCAGCTGATTAAGTCGGAGTGGTCCAAGCAAGGGATACAACAAAGCCCACTCACTCTGTTGGGATTGAAGATACATTCTTCGGAAGCGCCACCATTTGTGCCAGCTAGGGTTTCGGAGAACCCTAGCAGAACTTGTAATCTTGTATCACAAATAAAGGGTTACGAGCCCAGTTGTATTCAAAAAGGAGTTTTTAAACTCCATCGATTAATAGAAATCATTTGTTTTGTGCAACTATTCTATACTCTGTTATTGTGATTTTATTTTATTTTGTTTGGCATGTATTTTTAATCTACAGATGGATTCTTCGGTTATAATCAGATCAAGATAGCTCCTGAAGATTAGGCTAAAACAGCCTTTATTACCCCCTGGGGTACCTTTTGTTGGAAAGTGATGCCATTTGGCTTAAAGAACGCAGGTGCAACCTATCAACGACCTATGACTTATATTTTTCATGATATGATGCATGATATCCTACATGATTATGTTGATGATATTATAGCTCGCTCTATTAATGAAGATAATCATTTAGATGATTTGAGAAAAGTTTTTAATCGATTACGAGAATATCTTATTCGATTAAATCCAACCAAATGCATATTCGGAGTTAAGTCCGGTAAACTATTAGGGGTTTTAGTTTCTTTATGTGGTATCAAAATTGACCCTCTCAAGATTGCGGCTATCACTGATATGCCCACACCTACTAATATATCTGAGTTACGAAGTTTACAAGGTAAGCTTCAAGCCATCCGTCGCTTCATCGATAAGCTGGTGGACAAAATCGGTCCCTTTCTTAAACTTCTTAAGAAGGATGTCCCTTTTAATTGGGATGAAAAATGTAAAGAATCTTTTGAACTTCTCAAACAATACCTCCTTAACCCACCTGTGCTTTCACCGCCTAGACCTGATCGCCCATTTCTCTTGTATATTTCAGCTTTAGATTCTACCTTAGGAGCTATGTTAGCTCAGCTTGATGATGCGAAGAGAGAACGTGCTAATTATTATATTAGCCAAACATTCATCAGTTATGAAACCCCCTACACAACATTAGAAAAACTATGTCTAGCAGTTGTGTTTGCTACGCAAATATTACGCCATTATATGCTTAATCAAAAAACTTATGTCATTGCTAAATATGATCCCTTGAGGTATCTCATGAGTTGACCTTATTTATTGGGTCGCACAGCCAAGTGGGTTCTTGCTCTAAGCGAGTTTGATCTCACGTTCATAGGACAGAAGTCTGTTAAGGGTCAAATCATAGCAGATCAATTATTTGCTGCACCCTTAGAGTCTACCCATCCCCTCATCATTGAGTTTCCGATGAATGCCTTCAATTAGAGGCAGACCATATTGAAAAATGGTCCTTATACTTTGATGGAGCCCGATGCATGAGTGGGGTTGGTGCGGGTATTATTTTAATATCCCCACAAAAACATCTTATTCCTATGTCCTTCAAATTGACATTTGCTTGCACCAACAATACTGCTGAATATGAAGCTCTAATCCTTGGATTACGAGCTACCTTGGCACTGAAAATTAAACATCTGTTAGTTTTTGGTGATTCTCAACTTGTTATAAACCAAATTAATGAAGTTTATCATACCAGAGATGATAAATTGCACCCATATAAAGCCTATGTTTTACAACTAATGTCTCTTTTTGATCAAGTTACCTTGGAAGCTATTCCTCGAACTTGCAACCAAGCAGCTGATGCTATGGCCGTAGCTGCATCTCTCCTACCCTTGGAGTTAGATGACGAATATGCCACTATCATTATTCATCGCCTCCAGGAACCCGCTTCAAATAAGTCATTCTTAGAACCTTTAGATGTGTTTCTAATCAATGAAACTACTCCTGAACCTTGGTATACAGATATATTTGATTTTCTCCAAAATTGGACTTTCCCTGCCAATTCTAGTAGAAACCAGCATCGATTATTACATAGACGAGCAAGTCGATTTGTAATAATGGGCAATACTTTATATAGGAGATATTTTGAAGGTATCCTATTGAGATGTTTGAATCTAGAAGAATCCAAATCAGCTTTAAGTGAAGCCCATAATGGATCTTGTGGAGGACACTTCAGTGGTAGTGTCATTGCTAAAAAGCTCCTTAAGATAGGATACTTTTTGCCTACCATGGAGAATGATGCACATGATTATGTGCGCCATTGTGAAAAGTTCCAGAAACATGCTGACCTTGTCCATGCGCTTGCACAAGAACTACAGGCGATTTCATCTCCTTGGTCCTTTTCAAAATGGGGTTTAGATATTATTGGCAAAATCAATCCTGTGTCGTCTGATGGACACAAATTCATCATAATCACCACTGAGTATTTCACGAAGTGGGTTGAAGCTATGCCTTTAGCTTCCTACACTAGAACACAAGTCTCTAAATTTATTTTTAATCAAATCATTTGTAGGTTTAGAATCCCTGTAAATCTCATCTCAGACAATGGAACTTGTTTCAAAAATAAAGATGTTAAAAAATTATGCCAAAAATATAAGATTCGACATCGCTGGTCCACTCCCTATTATCCTTAGGGTAATGGTCAAGCAGAAGCATCTAACAAAACCTTAATCAATATTCTCAAAATATTGGTCAATAAAACTGGTCGCGACTGGCACATTCAGTTATATCCAGCCTTGTGGGCCTATCGAACTAGTGTTCGAACCCCCATTTGAACTTCACCTTTTGTTTTGGTTTATGGTGCTGAAGTCATTTTTCCCTTTGAATTAGAATTTCCTTCTTTGGCTCTGCTACTACAAGATACCGAAGTAGGAGATGAATATCGAGCTGGCAGACTCAGTCAGCTAGAACTCCTAGATGAAAAATGCATCAATGCTTTGGAGCATCTCCGTGCCTACCAAAACAAGCTTAAAATATCATATGCTAAAAAAGTTTGTCATCGATCCTTTGAGATCGACGACCTTGTTTTAAAAGAAAATAAAAAAAATACTAATGCAACTAAAGACCTTAAAGGTAAATTTGAGCCCAATTGGCTTGGACCATACATTATCACTGCTAAATTTGAATCAGGAGCATACAAATTATCTACCTTAGATGGTAAAGAACTTAAAGAACCCATGAACATTTTGCATCTTAAACATTACTATGTATAAATTTGGTTATTTCATCCTTGTATATATTTGTTTAAAATATTTCAAAATCACTATCTTGTATTTCTTTCAATTTATAAATTCAAAAACACCAAAAACATTCATAATCATAAAAATATTCAAAAACTACTTGTATTTTTTTTATGGCACTTGTTAATTCTTTCAAAAACAAAAAAATAATAATAAAAATAAAAAAACAGCAATATTCTTGACTCTTTCGAAACCAAAACAACATAAAGAAGAAAGAGAGAATCAACATTCTCAAAACTTCTCAAAAAGTATTTATATATATTTCTTCTTACAAATGTTGCAGTTATATATTTCAAATTATTTTGGATAAATTAGAATTTATTTGGAATCCCTCACTTTCACAAACACAAAATAAATATCTTGATTTTTATCTGACATGATTACTAATCTCTCTTATATCAAAGTCCACAAAATTCAATTAAATAAAGTTTGAGCACAGAGAATTGATCTTGTTATTTACTTAAACCAAGCACATCCTTTCACAATAAAATGATTATATTTGTAATGTCCATGCTATGCTACATAGTAGAAGTGGTTTCTTGAGCGAAAAGTTTCCCTTGCTATCCTATCATGCACATGGTCTAGAATCTTTGAGAATTGGCAAAAGGACAAGCTCACCCCTACCCAGAATATAAATCCCTTGCTCTATAGCCAATCCGAGCAAGTATCCCTCGAATAGAAAGCAAAAAAAAAAAAAAGCAAAGTTCAAGAAAAAGAGAAAAAGAAAAATGTTATTTTATATCATTATAGCATTATCAAGCAAAAATACAAAAGAAATACAAAAGAAAGCAAAAGAAAAAGCAATAAAATCCCTTTCCCTACCCTTTGAAAAGAAAAGAAGGGTTGATGAGCTTGAATCCCTGGAATTCTCAATTATTCGAAAACTGTGAGGTAAGCCACATAACAGGTGGTTTGTGCCCAACCTGCTTGACCTTGGGTAACTCCTAGCATGGCGATATGTCTGACACATTAGCAACCTTCTTTTGTACAGACCTATGTCTGCTTATGGATTAGCTAGCTCTTGATAATCCGACTTACATAGTAGTCTAGTATGGTTATATGCATCTACATCATGGTTAATGAACACTTATTTGGTTCATTCAAATCACTTGTATCATATTATCTTGCTCAAAATTGGTAAATGAACATAGCAATTGCACACACATTTGTATTTGAGAGATTTTGTGTATCATTATGATAAATCAAGATTGGAAATGAATTCACATATGCACATGGGATTCCTTATAAATCTAACTTTTGTCTTTAAAATACTTTGAAATATTTTTTTTGCAAATTGTCTGGAATAATTCATTTTCTTCTTTAAAGTACAGTTGTTTAGTATAAAGACAACTATATGCATAATCAAAAATCAAAATTTCTTTCAAACCATACAATAAAAACACATCTATATATATAACTTTTGACTTTCGCGACGATGGTATAGTTCCAAAACTAAAATTGGAATTTTATGACTAGCGCAAGTCCTCATCTTCATATTTTCTGACCATTTTCAAAAATTAAAAATCAACCATGCAATAAAACTATCTCTTTTTTTGGATTTCGCGATGATGGTATAAGTCTATACCTACATATTCTATGCCTAGCACAAACCATTGTACCAATTTTTATTCCCCATTTATTTGAAAATCATGAAAACCATATGACTTAAATCATTCTATTATACAATTATGTTTTTTTTAACAAAAAGCATGCACATTATCACTATTTCATGTCATTATGTCAACCTTCAATTTTGCAATGATGGTATAATTCCTAGGGAATTATCCAAAAAATTTATCACACTTAGGAATTTATGCCTAGCAAAAATCATTTTAACATTATTTCATGCATACTATTTTTATGAAACTCTGAAAACAAACCATCATCATCATCATTTGCACCATTGCACCAAAGTCTTAAGACAGTCTCTTAAGCACTCTTTTACTTTTTAACAATATTTCTATACTGGGATTAGCTTGACGATCGAGTGAGCGACGACTCCATGAAATGGTCTATAATAGTGACAATGTCCTTTGAAATTATTGTTAGAAGTCTCTTTTTATCTTTTATCAAATCATCACATCATCAACAACCAATTTGTTCTATCAGATTATTTCATTTATTTATTTTTATTTTTTAAGCATGACATTTCAACCATAATATTTCCAATGACGTAATCACATGAATCATCAAATCAATCAATCAAAACATTAAAAGCATCATAAAAATACATAAGACACAAGTCATATGATAAAAAATATTCTCATATATATATATATATATATATATATATATCTCAACAGTATATGTACATCATATCGAAATCGAATCGGTATGCCACAATCTGTACCTCGACATACTCAATCCTCTATCAAAAATAATAAATACTATATATCAATATGTGCAGTACAATCTGTAGTAGCTAGCCTCGAGAACCCCTTGAGCTCTCAGCCTCATCTCCTCCCCCGCCCTGAGGTGGACGAGGTGGCCCCATCGTAGTATGTGTGGTGCTGCGAGTCCTAGTCGTGGATCGGGACAAAGTCCTTGACGACCCCATCCTGATCGAATCCGTGATGGTAGCCGACAGTGGTAATCTATCCTCCTCTGGCACAATCTGATGGTATAGTGTTTGATAAAAAGTGATTTGGGCAATAGCCCATGCCAGCTCCCGAGTGCTCGCCCCTCTGCCCCGTGCTCTGAGGCGTGCAATCTCATCTCTGAGATATGTAACCTTAGCTCGATGTCGTGCAGCCTCCTTCTACAGGGTCTGCACCTGTGCCTAGATATGGACTGTCTCTACTCGGAGAGTCACTGTCTCACTGCTCTCCCCAATGTCAACACCCTTGCCCTTATCGAGCGATGGTGGCCTCTCTCTTTATGGATAAGGGGTTCTCTCCTCCCTCCTCTCTCATTGCCATGGCCTCTGCTACGCCTGTGGTCTCCTATGCTCTCTCCTACTGTGACCCTAGGCCACCTCAATGGCTGCCTGGTGTTGCCTCCCCATCCGATGCACAATTGCATGAATCAAACCCTGAGCCCTCGTCATCCGAGGAGGGCGGATGCCTATGTACCAGGCATCGTAGCCGTCAGCTACCCCAGCGTCGTCCCCATACACTGGTTGAATGGGGGCATCATCTACATCCTGACTCTAGAAATGCTACATATCTGGAGCCCCGCTAACTGTAGTGTTATCTTGGATAGTCCAAGAAAACTTGTAATCCCTGAGAGATGGGATCCCCTGTTGTAGACCGAATTATCGCAAAACTCGGTCATACCGGTGGAGCTCCACCTCTTCCCTCTCCATCCTCAGCCAGCAAACTCGCCTGATGCGAGCCAGTTCTTGTCCATCCTTGGCCCACCCTGGATGATCTCTCCAATGCCTCCAGGTGATCTAGTCCAAGACAAGGTCATCCAGCAGTCTCCGAGACATCGACAGATCAATCCGCTGCTGTGTCCCTCTTCGGAGCCACCAGTAGAAAACTCGGGGCCTCTCCCCGTCAACCCCTATCAAAGGAAGCCCTACCAGCCTCCGCACTACAATGTGCTCCTAGCACCAAAACCTGTAGTAGTGATGTCATAACCAGACATTGGCCGCCCTTGTACACGACCTCGTGTAGGATCTTGTGCAATCGGCATAGAACAAAACTGCCCCAAGAGAACCTATAACCATGGTCACGCATGTCACAGATCACATCTGCTAGCACCCATGGTACCCTACACCCATTATGGTGGCACAGCAGAAGTCCACCCACCACTACGGCCAAAACCTGTGTGAGTCTCGATGCCCCAGGCATCTGACGTAGTAACTCGATATTCACTCCGCCCTTCTCCAGGGAGAAGCTCGGATCGCCACACAACCGCATCATAGTGTGGCCCTGGTTGGTTGCAAGAGTGATCAACCGTCCTTGTATGGGGATCCTCAAAATCCTCCATACATCCTCCAATGTGGGAGTCATCTCCCCTGTGGGTAACTGAAAATAGGAAGAACCCAGATACCACCTCTCTACCAAGGCTGTCAATAGCCCCATGTCTGTAGAAACTTGTGGCATCTCTGCCACATGCTGCAAGCCGACCTGTGCCAGCTGATCCCGCTCTGCCTGTGATAGAGCAGCCAAGTCATCTCTCAACCCATCGTATTTCCATTCTCTACTCTTTAGTAAACCTCTCTGCAGCATAAACAACAACACAACAAAAAAATCATTAATAAAAACTAAAGTGATTAATAATGCAAGTAAAATCAGTTCAATTTTATACAAATGATGATATCGTCCACTATTGGATGATATCGTCCCAAATTTGAGCAAAATCATCTCTGATTTCACAAGCCGAAATTGTCCCTTATTTGACGAAATCGTCCCCCTTTCGCCGATTTCGCCCTTCGACGAAATCGACAAACATGAGACGATTTCGTCAAAATCGGGACGATTTCGTCCCGACGACGTCGACAGCCCAAAAATGGCCGCGATGCTCAAAATTTATTTAAAATTCACCTAAAAAGCATGTAACTTCAACTTAAAGCATTCTAAGCTAAGTTTAGACTCTTACCCGTAGCTCGCGTCGGACCTCTGTCGATCTATGCGCTGTCTCGACCATTTTTGCTTGCAGAGCTCTAAAAACCAAAAAAATGAACAATAAAAATGAATTAGGGTTTTTACCCTATTTTTTAATTTTATTCAACATTTTAAAATTTTGCTTTTCCACGTTTTTACCTCAAATGTTCGATTTGGGTAAAAACACGGAGGGGGCACCATAGTAAGCTGTCGTACGATTCGACCAAGAATCGTTGCCTAAAAATGGGAATAATTTTTGCTTTCTCGTAGATCGAGAAGAACTTATCTTTAACGCATTTTCTTCAAAAAATTCGCTAAAGAGGGGGCAAAATGTAGCACCCTAAAATTAGCGCAATAAAACCTTAATAATTACACTTACTCTAGTAAATAATTCAAATTCAAATTTCAACCTCCAAAACCGCTCCCAAACCGCCGCTTAATCTATTTCCTCATTTCCCATGCCATTTTTAGAGTTTGTTTTGACCGTTTGACGATATCGTCGTCGATCAGACGATATTGCCTCAAATCGGATGATTTCGTCTAGACTAGGACATCCAAACGATCTTGTCTCAAAACTGATTTTTCACAATTAGTCTCTATTCCAATGACGTCTCTAATTCGGGTAGAAGTGTGTTTGCGCTATTAGAGACCCTCCCCGTTGGAGATCTCCCAAATAGGGATGATATCCAACCTCCTAACCTCCCTCCTAAGCCTATTTAATCCTAGGCCCTCCCCCTTGGCATTCCCCTAGCTGAAATTCCCTGTAACTCGAATTCTACACGCACTAGACCATCTTAAATCAATGTTTGCATTTGTATTTTGCCAAGTTTGTTTGCAGGAACTTCATTGTTTTTCAACTGGAGCAAGCTCAGTTCATCTCAGATGATCTCGTACAATCTCAAACGATCTCGACCCAATTCGAGATGATTTTGACTGCAGTTCACATTGGGGGCAATCAGTGCCCAGAGTTTGTGTTTTCTCCACTCTTTTTTGTTGTATTATTCTGCATTTAGTTAATTTTATGGTTATTCTTTATTATTCTGCATCTTGGAGTTCACCCATATAGCTTATATGCATAATATAATCATGATTTGTCAATAAGTCATTATATTGCACTAATGTCTTAGTTTTTTATTATCATTTGAATGTTCTTACTGACATTTTACATCATTACCCTCTGTTATCATAGTTGCATTCTATGTATTTTGCATATGTTTTTCTATTTGCAGGTCTCTGACGAATTCGTCAGATATCAGACGATCCTGTCAGATAGAATATGATCCTGTCGAATTCCAGATGATCCTGACTGCTTCAAAAATTAGAACCTTCATCAGACATCCGGATCAGGTATGGGTCTTTAATCCATCTTGTTCTTTCTGTTTTTCTGTCCAAATCTGTTTATGTCTTCATTTAAATCTGCATTTCATATAGAATAGCTTAGACACATTTTGGCAAAACCTAGGACTTGGATGATTAAAGCTAAAACTGAACCCATCAAACACATTCCCAACCTAGGCGTGGAAACTGCCATTCAAACGTTTCCTGGTGAACCCACCATCCGTCGAAAAATCACCATAATACACCTCCCCCGAGAGGCGGGACCTTCGCAAGGCCTCTCAATTCGAGGTATCGCGCCATCATTTTCTCATCCTCCTTCTGGGCATGGATCCTATAGCCTGAAGGTAAGGGTGTGTAAAATTTGAAGCGATACAATTATTAAAACCCAAAGTTCAGTTGGGTGCAAATTTAATTTAAATTCATATTTCCCCACCAAATTTTGAAGGATAGAAGCATATGGTATAAATACCATAACACTTACCTCACAAAGGTAAGTCTCTGAATATTAATGCACATGCAAGAATTCGAAGTGGAATGCAAAAAACATGTGAGCAAAGGACAAAGAGGATTTAATTTTTTATTGGTAGCCAAAATCATAGAGGACAAAGTGACCAAGGCATAAAGCCTTGTCACCAACCATTAGGTTGGGCTAGTGGCAAGCCCTTGGTGTGTAAGACGTTGGGAATGCAGAGGTGTTGCATTCAAATATCGACGGTGGAAAATGGATAAAGCCCTTTTGGCTTTAGAACTGGTGGAAGAGACAAAGCGCTCAAAGCACTTTTGCCTCTCACGTGAGAATCTAGCTCACATGGTAGCTTGGATGCAGCTAGGGCATAGGTGGTGGTTCGACCAGGGATCGAGTCCCACCAATGAGTGTGTGAGGTATTTAATTTTTTATTAAAAGTGCATGGTCTATGGTCTATCATTGCTTGGTGGTGTTAAGTTGAAGTGCATGATTTAATTTTTGCTTGGTTAGCACTATTCAAAGAGCATAGTTTTAATTTGCATTGTGGGTGTGAGTTAAGAACGTGGTGTATTGGATTTAGTGAGCACCTAGGGAGTTAAAAGGAGGGTAAGGTAAAATATTTTTTACCTTAGACAAAAGGTGGTAAATAGTATTATTGAAGGTTAAAAGTAAATTGCATTATCTTGTTTTATAAAGTCAATTATTTTGGAAATATAATGTTTGATTAGGGAGGCATAAGTAGAATTCTAGATTAATTCATGCATTAAATTTCTGAAATGGGTTATTTATTGAAACTGAGTGAAAATTTATGATATCTAAAAATTGAGATTGGCAAAGAGGTTGATTGTGATTGAGACAGATTTTGAGGATTATTTCTCCATCAAGAAAAAAGTATAGACATATCTTCCTTTTGAGTGGATTATTTTTGATTGAGTAAATTTGGAGTGAAAAGGTTTGTTTGATAAGTATTGTTGAGTGAGTTTTCATATACATGATTGGTGAATGGTTGTGAGAGCAATTGAGTGTGAAATTGAGAACTATTTTGAACAAGGGTTTGTGAAAGAACATGAGTATCATTGTTATGTGAGATTGTTTGATAAGCATTGTTGGAAATATTTGAGTAAGCTTTCATGTGCTTGATTAGAGTTTGTAAAAGATCATGAGTATCATTTTTATGTGAATTTGGAATCATCTTGAGTCAAAGTTGAGTACCATAGTGTGCATTGTTTAAATCATTGTGAAACACTTATTTAGGGTTTGTAAGCAAGTTGTGTTTCATTGAGTGATTGGTTGAGTGGAGTTGGTTGAGCATTATTGATTGGAAGTGTTGGAGTGATAGTTCAAGTTTTGTGAAACAAATTGTTCTTTATTCTAAACTAATTTGAGAAAGAGATTGAAAGTGATTGAGTGTGAAACATATTGAGGCTCTTACCATTATCTATATGTTTTTATGGTTAAACAAAATTCCGAGTGAAATATTTTGTGTGATTGAAGAGATTTTCGAGAAGAGATTAAGTTAAGTTTTGTGAGTTTTTTTGTGAGTGTGAAACATATTGAGTCTCTAACCATTCTCTATATGTTTTTGAGGTTAAAAAAGATTATGAGTGAAAATTTTTTAAATGATTGAAGAAATTTTCTATGAGAATTTGAGTTGAGTTTTATATGCAAGTTTTTCAATTGATTTGAATAAGATTTGGTGGAATCTTATGAGTAGATTTGAGTAAGTCCTAGAGGGGACTTAAGGATATATTTGAGTAAGCTTTTGTGAAAGCTTAAGGACAGATTTGTGTGAGCTTTTGTGGAAGCTTACAATCATATTTGGACAAGTTCTAGAGAGGACTTGTTGAGCAATTTTGAGATAAGTCTTAGTGAAGACTTGTGGACATATTTATGTGAGCTTTTGTGGAAGCTTACAATCATATTGGACAAGTTATAGTGAGGACTTGTTGAGTAGATTTGAGGTAAGTCTTGGTGAATACTTGTGTAGCATATTGGACAAGTTCTAGTGAGGACTAGTTGGATAGATTTAAGGTAAGTCTTTGAGAAGACTTGAGAGCAGAATTGATTGATTGATTTGTTCAAACCTTGAGTTAAGGTGTGGGATATATCTAGCAGAGTTGATTTGTGATTGAGTCAAGCTTTGTGTTAAGGCTTGAGGATAGATTTGAAGATAGAGTTTGGTGCATATCTAAGGATATATTTGTACCAGACCAAAGATAGAGATTGAGTAAATTTGTGCTAGACCAAAGGATTGTGTTTAGTGCATATTTGAGATAGATATTGAGCAAATTTGTGCTAGACCGAAGGACTATGTTTAGTGTAAATTTGAGATAAATATTGAGAAGAACTGAGAGCAAAATTTAGAGGTGACATAGTAGAGGACAATAGTCTCTAGTGGATAGAGATTCATTATCCAGGGTAGTGAGAACAAAGTTCTTCTATGGAGAGAGATCCACAAGCCAATATAGTGTAGGCAATAGTCTTCTAGAGGATCACCAACCAGAGCAAAGGAGGAGTTCTCCTATGGATAGATATACATAAACCAGCTGAGGTGATTGGTGTCTCATATGTATAGGTATCCACAAAATTGATTCGGGGATTGGTGTCTCCATTGGACAAAGGTCCATAAACATTGTAATAAGGAAGGATTCCCAAGATATTTGTTGAGAAAATTATAGTGAAAGATTTTCTCCATGGAGTAGCCCACATTGGGTGAACCACATTAAATTGTTGTCTCTATTATGTCCATTTGCCTTAACATCCCCTTAATATATTCTACAAATTCTAGAACACCATTTAAACTATATATCTAAAATTAATTATCATTTTTTATATTCTTTTATAAAACAACCTAAATCTCTCTTGATACTAATTGGTTATAGGTTATGGATACTATAATTGAATTCTAACAAGGGAGTGGATTTGGAGATCATTGAAAAAGAAAATTGTAGCCTCAAGAGTAGTGATATAGGCAATAATTTTGAGCAAGAATAATTTTTTTTATAAATGATTAAAGTGTATCCACTCAAAAGGGGTGATTTAATCAAGCCTAAAAGAGTGAATAATAATTTTGATAAAAGAGTAAATCATTATTTCAAACATAATATCAAAGGAATATGGTAAGAGTGTTGGATTTTTAGTCAAATTATCATAGGTCCCACATATCCAAGATCTTAAGTAGTTTCAAATATGAGAGCAATTTAATATAAATGCCCAAAATCAACTAACATAACATTCAGGAAAATAACAATAATAAGATTTAATTGACCAATATCATTCATGCAATAACATAAAAAAAAATTACAATAATAATGCTTAAATAGTATACAAGGTTTACTCAATATTCGTTCACTTTCTTGATACAATACATGGAGCTTTGCCTCCATAATATAACCTTAGAAAGACAACTCTCGAATGCTTTGACTATTCCTCTTCTCACATATTTGGATGACTCAAACTTTCCTATTCCATACAAAATACAAGTCTCTCATGCATATTGGTTTATCATCTTGCCACTTGTATACATAACTCTTGACTCTATTTACTTTTGCATACTCTATTCTATGATACATGCACATTCCTACTTGCACACTTGCACAATTTGCTACATGATACTTATGCAAATACTTGCACACATTATTACTTGACACTTGTGCATATTCTCACTCTTCATACTTGCACATATAATAACATGACTCATGTACATCCTACACATGAACACATACATAAGAGGAAATATAAATCACACTTCTAAACTATAGACTCGCTATGTGGTATGTAGTAAATTATGTAATATTCTCCATACCCCCTATATTACATTGTTTGGTTATTTAAGACTTTAGTCTTTAATCAATTCTTGTCAAGAAAATTTGCATCATGTATGTTCTCCTTATTTCTTTATTTCTTCTATCTTTGGCTCTTGGACTACTTGAGTTTCTTCCTTTTCTTTAGTATTTGTTTCATGTACTTTCTCTACTTCATGTCTTTTGTTCTTCTTTATTTTATGCTTTGCTCTATTCTTATTCTTTGACTTTCTTGTCTTTATCTTCAATTGTGATATAACTAGAGTATGACTTCTAAACAATTAGTTAGTAAGTCAATATTAATAATACATTTTCGAATTTAAATATTCCCTATTGAAGCTAATATATTCTTCATTCAAATCATGTGTCACAATTTGCATCTTTCTTTTCTTGATTTTTCTCTTGATAAATTTAACATGTGAGTACGACCATATATATTACTATACATATTTAGGCAGATAATACAATGGCATTTTATGAATTCCACCAAGATCTAAATAGATTTTCATGAAGATAGCTAATAAGTGTAGTGAACTTTTCATATTTTAAATTTTTGAGAAATAAAGACAATGTTATCTTTAAATCATTTGTCATTTCCTTTTTCTTATCAAAATCATCTATCAAATTCTAAGTATAAAATTTAAACTTGTTCATCATTTCTTCACTATCTTCATTGAATGCTTTTTCAATGATTTCTTCCATAATATAATCCTTTGATGTAGAAGACCTTATAACTCCAAAGTTTAATTCAAACAATAAAATACTTCAATTTTTAAATTTGCAAATCAAATTCTTCAAAGTAAAATTTTATTTCAAATAAATCTACAAATTTAGTTCCTTTAGAGTTGTAAACCTTATGGCTCTCAAATTTCAAATCAACAATTTTTAATTTACAAATTTTTGAATCAGGTAAAATTTTCAAATTTTTATTTTTGGAGTAGACAACCTTATCCCTCCAAACTTTAATTTTTATCAATTTTCAAAAATCAAGTTTTTGAAATAAACAAATTCTATTAAATGTAGAATTCCTTTTAAATACCTAATTTTAAAATTTCTAATTTCCATTTTTCAAAAATCAAATTGAAAAATATTTTCAATTGTCCTTATCACTCCAGATTTTAAAGCTTTCAAAAATTTAATCAAACACTAATATTTATCAGTCCATGAAATTAGAAATGTGCTAACATTTATTATGCTTGCTAAAGAAATATTCTTGCCCAAAATTTCAATTCAATGCATACCTTTTATCTCTACATGGTCATCAATGCATTACTTTGTCATGGCATATGTTAGAGCTAGTATTACTCAAACAAATATAGGAGATAATATACTTTCCTATTTCTCACGGACACATATGCTTCAATTTTTTTGACACTACTACTTTCACCAAATTAGGCATTGTTGATACTATCTTGTTTTTAAGGATTGCTTCCTCATTATCAATTATTGCAACTATCTTGCTTTTGAGGACTACTTCTTCATTACCAAGTGCTACTTCTATCTTGCTTTTGAGGACTAATTTCTCAACTTACTTAGCGCTCTTCTAGATTTACCAAGCATTGCTACAACTCTTTCATTTTTAGAGCTTCTATTATTTTTTTCCTCAAGGCTATGACCCCTAGATAATTATATTGTGTTATATTTTTCTTTAGGGCTATTACTCTTGGATAATGGAACTACCTTACTTTCTCAAGAATACGATGTTACCTTAGATTTTTGAGGTTTGAACTTGGATCAAGATAGAAAACTTGCTTTTGTATAAATTTTGGATATCCTTTAATCACATTTTAAATATTTAGATGAACTCTAATTTAGTGATTCTAATGGTAATTAATATCACACCATTATCTTTTTCTATAAGCAATAAATGGTTGGAGATACTTCAACTTTGATTACTTATTATAGCACTCCAACTTGGGTTGCTTCTCTTTCTTTTCTTATTGTAGGCTCATTTCTTTATCTCTTACACTGATTTCTAACCAATGCCATTATTTAGCTTCTAACTTATTTCTTCAGACTATTATATCTCAATTATAGAACTACAATGTTGGCTCTTGTTTACTCTTTTTGTTCTCTTCTTGATAACTTCTTCAAATATGATTATATTTCTTCTCTATATTTTAGCCCACATTCTTTTCAATGGACTCTAAAATTTTGCCTGCAAAATATTGTTTCTTAACAGAAATATATTAAGATATAAAATAACCTAAAATATATCTTGGCCTATGTTTCCTTCATGTGGCTCTTTCTCCAAATTCACGCCAAATTTTTCCTTTTATGCTAGTTGATCAATATTTACACCAAAAATTAATTTTGGTGCTAGCTTTATAAAACTACTCACAATAGATATTAATATTATCACTCCAAATTTAATATTCACAGTAATAACTCTTTTTTGATTCTATCTTATTATTCTATAACTTTTATCTTCAAATATTTCTCACTCAAAGTGAGAATAAAAGTGATTCTAAAAGAACAATTCTCCAAGTTTAGTCTTGCCTTGAATTTCAATCCTGTGGACTATTCTCCAAGATACTTGGCCTTATTATAGATTTTTCCACTCAAGGTGGATATTGTTGGGATCTGATTTGACATCAAGGAAATTTTGAAAATGTGACTATTATCATCAGTGTTCTCATAAGGCATGCACCTTCTAGTCACAGTCTAAACCCTAACATTGGATGGATTAAATATTGCTTTAACCAACCTCCAGAGTAGGCTGGTATACCTTATTAACTTATTTGGATGTTGACTCATTTAAACTCAGTTAAATATTTTAATATAGGGATAGAAAATATTTAATAGTGGTCGGATAAAGTAATTATTTAAAAGTGGTTGGATAAAGCTAACAACATAGGCATCTATAGGGAAAACCTCCACAAATCGATTTCCAGTGTCCCACACTTGTGATTAATAGCACTCAAAACAAGTAATATTAATTAATTAAAGAACAAGAGATGTGCTTCAAGTAACTATTTTAAAAATCTAGAGTACTAATAATCCAAAAAGTAGAATTAGATCATACCCAGACTAACAAAAATAAATTCCTATTGAGCATATATTCAGACATGAAACATTTCAAGGTGCTCTAAGTTAGCATTCCAATATCAATAGAATAGACTAACCATAACAACAATAGCAAAAATGCATTCATAGATCAAATCTCCATAATATACAAAAGACACCAACCTAGGACAAACATCCAAGTAATATTCTTTCTATTGATTTACATAAAATATTACACAGTAGGGCAAGAAAACACTCTATATTTGACCCTAAAAAATGAGGTTTCAAACTCTATTTATAGTTTTACATGTTTAAAGATTAAATAAAATGGAACATTACAAGGAATTGGAGTGCTAGATCAGCAAGATGCTGAGGTAGTATCCTCTTGTTAATTTTAGGAGGAAGAAGGAACCACGTGATCTTTCGCTCCCCTACAACTCAACTTCTACAAGTTGCTTAGATTTCATGGCCTTCTACTCTAGACTGAGTCAAACTAGGATCAAAACCATCCATAATTCTTAGTGATGTTATCTCATTATGGATCTACAACTGAACATGCTTGTGGTTCTTTATTTTACCATTTTATCTTCCTGCATATTTTAGTTTAAATTCCTCGAACAATGATCAACTTGTTATAGCCCATGATTTTATATTCCAATGTGAATGATTGACCAACACTAACCATATGTAGAACATTGCACTAAATTGTGTAGGGTAAAACATGCATTGGCTCACACGAGGTAGAACCTGTGTTATGTGTCATGCCTTAGAATGGTAAGTTATCAAGTTTGACCATGTTGACCATGGCATAGAACCATACACTAAGGTGTGCGATATGGAACATGAGCTAGTTTGAGTGGGGTAGAACTTGTGTTGTGAGCAATGATTCAGAGAATAGACTTACCAATTTTGACTACGCTAACCATGGGTTGAAATCTTACTCTGGGTCACATGGGGTATAATATTTCTATAAGCCATTAGGTATTCTTTGTGCTCTGAGCCATGATTTCAAAAATACCAAGTGTAATTTTGACCAAGTTGACCATAGGGTAAAGCATGATGCACTATACCACTACCTCAAGGTAGAACATGATCCTTTAGGACAGAAAGTATGTGGTCATTTTGGTCCTACATTATGGCACCTCCTGGAGGGATTTCTCACAAAGCCTTAGGAATCAGACCATTATCCATTGGGCATTAGGAGTTAAAATGATATGGGAAAATGGTAATGGAGTGATATGGATGAATGAAAATAGATTTTGAAAGAAAAAATGAAGGAATGGAATGAAGGAAAATAATATATGTAGTAAAAGGGGTGAAGAGATGAAGGGAAAGGGGTAGATTCCAATCATTGGTGAGCTATGTTTCATGGAATAACTTCCATATGACCATCACTCTCAATAACATTTGTGTCGATGTTTAGAGAGTAATGATTCATAAAGAAATCATGCACGAAGCAAAAAAAAATTGTAACTCCTTCCATATATTCAATCTTGTTCTATATGCCTCTTTTAAGAACTCAGTCTGATAATGACTCTTCCTTGCGGCTCGGTATCATGATTTATTCATGTTTTTCCTAAAGTTTATTCTTTAGGCATACCTTCTAACATTGTCAAGATCCAAACAACCTACAAAAATATGTGTATGGCCCTTCTGTCGGCTTATGATATATAAAAAAATACTTTAGCTTATTTTAGGGTAATTTTTTTATTCCTGAACCTTCTCTTACTGATCCTGCTTCTCAAGCTCCTTATCCTTCATCTTTTAGATATCTTCTATATTCTTCTCTAATTTATCCTCTTCTTATTTGTGTACTTCTTCATTTCCTTATTATTCTGCTCCATTATCATCCTCCTTGTCCTCCTTGTTCTCTTTACCATCTTCTTATTTTACCTCTAGTTCTGCTCCAAACAATTATATTATCTGTTTTAGTATCTATAATTCTTGGCTCCAAGATGACTCAGTGGGATTAGTCATTTTGTTAAGCTACTTATAAGCATATTCAACCTTGGCATCTCTTCATATGACATAGAATTGCCCTTATTGATAAAGTCTTCCATTAAATATTTAAGCCTGGTTAAGTCTTTGATTATTTGAGAAACTTGATATTCATTGATTGGCTCCTCCCAAGCATCTATTTTAGACTCATCTTGTATGATTAAGGCTATGTTGTTTTGGAGGTATTATTCTATCGATAAAACTTGGTTTTCACCCAAAATTCCTCCAAAACCATATTGCATCATTTCTTGATTAACATCTACAATCTCCTACAACTTACCTTCAATTTTATTAGATAACAACCATCCTTTCGAGAGCAACTTGTTTTTGTTGATCACAATCTTGGCCACTAGTATTGTAATATTCCATGCCTTGTTTAGGATAGGCTTAGAAGCATCACTAAATCGTTTCTTAGACAACCTATACATATGCTCTGCTTGTATCACCATGGGCTACATATCTTCATTGAATTTGTCCAAGTCTTCCTTGATTTCTTCAAGAAAATAACCTCATCCATGTAATCAGTTACAAAATGTATTTCTAAATATTTCTCTAGTATCTCAAAAAAAAAATATTTTTCCTAACCTACTTGACCTTATCTATAGAAAATCCTATAGCTCTAACCTTTTCAATCTGAATATGATGCTTAAAGTCTTGGATTTCCTTAGTATGGGTCTCATTTTTCTTATTTAGCTCTTCAACTTGGTCTTTGAACTTGATTGTCTCCTGATATTTACTTTGCCAAATCTTAACCTTATTTCTTACAGCCTTCCCCACCTTTTGGTTGCTGATTATTTTCTCCAATTTCTCAATTTTTTCATGTTGCTACTTGTAAATGTCAGTCTTAAAATAAATGGTTTCAAGGTATGCCTTAGATAACACTAATTCATCCTCCATTGGAAATTGATTTATATATTTTGTATGATCTTCCAGCTGATAGTCTTCCACAATCATATCCTCCTTAGGTTTTTTGATGAGGGGAGTGATGGATATAATTGTTCTTTACCTATTAACTAGATCGATGATCATGGTTTTCCTTCATATAGTAGTTTGTTTCGAAGGCTTAGATAATTTCTTAGTCTAAAAGTCTTATATTTTATATGAAACATTCTTCACATATTCCAAAGATGCTATTGTAGGATGATTTGTAGGAGTGGAGGTAGTCATGAGTGAAGGGGAAATGGGCCTGGCATAGATAAAAGGGGGTTGTTGTGAGTATGGTGGAATCTATTCTTATTGCAAGGGTTATAGTTGGTGTTGATAAGGTAGGTAGGGAATATGGAAGTGATTGACCCTCTATGATTACCATTGGCAATGATTTTGGGGATGGAGGTAGGTGAGTAGGTGATGATGTTATTAGAATTTCTAGAGAATGTGGAGGAGATGGATTAGTTTGGGACTTTGTAATGGCTGGTGAAGAGGGTGGTGAACTATGAGGTGGAGGGGATGCCTTTTGTTCCATTTTTTATTTAGAATGGGAGGGATATCCTCTTGGGGAAGAGGAAGAAGAAGAAGAAGAAGAGATAGAAAACATACCTTCATCTACCAAATTAGTTTGTTAGAAAATATTGTCCACCTCCTAGTGTTATGTTTGTTGAACCAGCTGTTTTGTAACGGTCATAATATTTTGTTCAGCTACTTATGTTTGATCTATTTTCTGCTTCTTATTGACCTCATTTTTAGCTTCTTCTACTACATCCTTCACCTTTCTCTTGAACATAATAGGTGTTGTAGGCTTATCTTTCTTATTTCCACTCTTATGTTACATTTCTTGTAGTACAACTTCTAAAATAGGGGATGGCTTTATTGAGGCTACAGTGGTGAATTTCATAGGAGTAAACACAAAGCTATCTTCTACTTCTTTTTTGACTAGTTCTTGTAAAGGAACCTCTCCACCCAAGGCTAGATGTTTAGGTATTTTACCTACTTGGATATTTTCTACATGTCATGTTTCATACTTACCCAAATCACCACTAGAATAATGCATCTTTTTTATTATATCAGCACCCACAGAGTATTTCTAAAATTGCTATTGTGAAGACTCAAATGTGGTCTAGGTTCCTTCAATTATTGATGGAGCATTCATTATAGTTTCTTGTACCTCTTCCTATGAAGGTGAAAAAGGAGAATCTAATGATACTTGATATTTCTTTTTACCTTTTACTTTTATCTTCTTGTAACTCAACACCAAACTCCTACCATTCTTGACTTTCCATGTCTTAATATGTTTATCATATAGCTCAAAAAACTTGATATCCAATTGATGATCAAATCTAGTATTTGTAGTAAACATTTATACTCTCATCTGCCACCATTCCATAATTTTACCACTATCTCAATTATTTTTTTCTTCCAATTATTTGATTTTGGATTCTTTTAATTGGTGGGATTTATTGTTTTTAGGATCATAATCAACTATTTACTCATAAAAATCTCTCTAAGGGGTAAGTTGTTCCATATTTTTAATATTCCATTCCAATGGAGCATTTTCCTTGTTGTTTATGTCCTTCTCAAAATGGGGCTTCAAAGTTTTTTCAATTTGAGGGCTCTTTCTCCATTCAGGGCAATGTTTCTTTCTAGGAACTTGTCATCAGGGTCATATTTCCATCTTTGTGGAATATATATAAGACCAAGTCTCTCCAAATATTGATAAATTTGTTCATGTTGACCCTTTTTTGTTATGGTTACATTATCCACATTATAATAATAAACCAAAGTTCCTTTCCTTCCCTTACCGGTGTCGAAGTTGACATTGATAAAATCAGCCTACCTCAAATATTCCAAAGCTAACAATCTACATATGATAAAGTAAGAGAAAATTTTGGTTTTTCAGTAAAGCCATAGAGTCTGATGACTATTACCTCAGTAAGGATATACCAATCCCCTTCCTCGACTTTCTCTACACGTAATAATTCTTTAGCCAAATGTGAAATTCTAGGGTATTGGCCATACATAATTTTTATGGTTGGCCCCAAATATTCCATGTTGAATCTATAATAAGAATCAATTTTTCTCAAATTTTTGGTCCATTGGTAAAATGGTATAGGGTCCCCATTATCATTTTTTTCAATCATTGGAATCTAGGGCATCATTTGCCTTACAATGTTGAGGAACATCCATATCAAGTTTGAACAATGTTGGAAAGAAGGGGCCTCTAAATCTCTTTTCATGCTTACCAACTATTCATGCATCTTTTTGGAGAGGTAAGTCAGCCAATCAAAATAAATTGATCTGATGTTCTCATATTCTATTGAAGATTTATATATTTTTTCATTGAATATGCAATAAACAATGGCTATCTGCCAATCCTTACATATCAGTTAGAATCTAGACCCTCTAGGTAGGCTAACATAGTGAAGAGATCTAGGTAAGCAAAATGCTCAGTGACAATTGGAATTTTGAGCAAAGTACTCCTAGATTTTATTGTTTTAAATTGACTATAAACCCATTTCCTAAAAGGTTCACCATCATGAGCACACCCCTACTAATGAATAATATTTGGCTTCGACTGATAGGTTGAAAGGAGTAGGGCTCACAGGAGGGTCTACACCCATGGAAAAAATATATCGGTAGGATTTAGTAGTTATAATAAAGAGGGTTTTACCCTTAGCTATTTTTACTACTCTAGTTTTAGGATAATATTTTTTTTCTATTGTAGAGATCAATTTAGGGGAAATTGCGTACTGAATCACAAATATAGAATGACAAGAAGGAATTTGCAATGATAATACCTTGGAACAAAAATTGCAAAACCTTCAAAGTAATTATAATCAATTTCTATCCTAATATTGGTCCTCTTTTTCCATGTCATTTTCATATTTGCTACTTCTTATGCTTTATCTACATAGCGTTCTAATTCACCACTCTACTTCTGGACAGTTTTCTCTGTGACATTTGATGCCATATTTGAGAAAATTTACCAAATGTTTGCTCTTTTCATCACTTGGTAGCTTCATCTCACTACTTCATTAGCACTCTCTCATAAATAAATATTGTTTGCAAAATTAGGAACAGTTGAATTCTGAGCTTTAAATATCCTGCATGCATACTTTTTGCCATTAATGTGGTAGATGAGCTATTACCTATTTCACACTTTACAATTCAAAATATGAATGAACTGGTGGTGACACTTGTCACTCCATTCATTGATTGGTCATGATGTAGGACATGTCACAATCTACATCACAGCTTTATCTTATTCTCTTTGGGCACAGTATGGAACAAATAGTGAGGTAGATTATATTTTTATCTTTGAATTTTTTTTATCTCTAGGCTAAGGACGTATTGTGAGTCACCGCATTGCTTTTTTCATTTTTTCTTTGTATAAAAACAAAATTAAAAGAAAGAAAGTATGGTACATATATGTACATATTTTACATAAAAAGAACTTTTATTCAAAGTAGAGCTTCAAATTATATCCATTAACCAGAATTGGTTGTATGTTTTCTTCTAGGTCTTGAAGCTGAAAATATTTTTTCTCTTTGACTTCTACCACTTTGAAAGGACTATACTAGAAGGAATTAAACTTCTGATGATTGCTTGGTTGGGCTCTCTCTACATTCCACCTTAGTATTGAGTCATCCACTTTGAATTTTTTTGAATTTTGATTTCTTTTTGAACCATCCTTTAGTATCAACTAAGTGTTTCTAGAAATCATCATATACTTGAGTCCTTTTTCTTCTACCTATAGGAGATACATAAACCTAGTTTCTATTGGATTTTGATCTAAATATTCCTCTTTTTTTACCAACCTTAAAGCTAGTATCTCTAATTGAGTAGGCAAGACAACTTATTTTCCATACACAAATGCATAAAGGGTTGTCTTGATAGATTTCTAATAGTGATCATGTTTACCCATAGAGCTTGCTCTAAAAGGAGGTGCCAACTCCTTTTGTTATCCTCTACTGTTCTCTTTAGAATCCTAAGAAATATTTCAAGACATTCTTATCCATAGACAAGGGAATTTCTAGAATTTATTTTACCCTTTCTAGATCAATAGACATCCCTTCCTTAGAAACAACATGGTCTAATAGCTTTCTCTCATAGACTGTAAAAAATGACTTCTTTGTGTTTAGGAGAATACCAAATCCCTTGTATTTTTTAAACACTTCTTCCATGTGTTGCAGATGAGATTATTTCTTATGAGAGAACATAGTCATGTCATCTAGATAGATGAGGATGATCTTATTAATTAATTTTCCAAAAGCATAGTCTATGGATCTCTGGAATGTGGCTCTTACATTGGATAAACCAAAAGGTATCCTTTGATAGGTAAAGGTTCCCCACTTGGTAGTAAATATCATTTTGAATTGATCTTCATCTTTTACCCAAATTTGGTTAATACCTAGAGAAACTATCCAACAAGAAAAATCTCTCAGCTCCTACAACAATCTGCAAAATTTTATCAATCTAGGGGAGAGGGTAGTGATATTTCAGTGATGCTTGGTTCAAGTTCCTAAAATCTACACATAAATGGATATCCCCATTATTTTTTTGATAGGAACTAGGTTTGCCACCAACGTGGAGTGCTTGATGGGGTAAATAATTTTTGTTTTTAGAAACTTTATAAACTCCTCCTTCATTATAGATTCAATCCTAGGATTTACTGTTCTTTGCTTTTGTCTGAAGGGCTTTGCATCAGGCTCGAACTCAATGGTATGTTCGATCACTTTCTTATCATGTACCTTTAGATATTTATATGACCAAGCCACAATGTCTTGATAATTGAAGCACAAGTATTTTATTTACTCCACCTCATTTGGAGAACATCAGATACCAAATTTGAGATTATTATCCTTCTCAAATTTGATCTCCTTATAGATTTATTCATTAATTTCCATAGCTCTGTATTTCCTTCCATATTCATGATCAAAGAGGCTTTCTAGGGTGACCAAACCCCTAGGGACATGATTTTTCTTCAATTGAATAGCATCTTGATAATATATTTCATGAGGTCACTCCTCATGCACACTAGATAAGAATTTTTCTCTTATTAGAGAATCAATTATTTGATCATCACTTTCAAAAACCTGTCAAAAAATTTGTTTATCTGGTACTATAGATTTGAAAACTAGTTTGACTCTTTTGTCCTTTGATGTTCCCATATCTAAATAAGGGTTGAAATTCAAACCCTTAATATCTAGAGATTCAACCAACATATTTTATTTTCTAGGAATAGAGTGGATATTAAGGGCATCAAAATATTCCATTAAATCCCATACCCTATTCTTGTAATAATTTTGGCAATGATGCTTACTACTGCACCTTTATTTTACTTGATTGAATATCAACTTAGATTCACCATAAATGTTAATAATTTTGATCCTCATACTTTCTTCTTGCATTAATCCTAGGCATAAAGCATCATATTTTGCAACATTATTAGTGCACGACCATGTTAGTGTGTATGCAAAAAAATTTACACCCTTTGACAAAGATTTCAAAACTACACCAACACCTACCCCATTTCTGCACCTTGCACCATCAAAATGCATAGTCCAAATTTCTTTTTCTCTCAAGGAATGATTGGATATGGCAAGAGTCTTTTTCTTTATTTCTAAAGAAATACTATAAGTGCCCATACATATTCCAAATTGACTGTAATCCTCTTTGAATGGTAATTCATCCTCTACATATTTCAAACTGACTATAATACTCTTTTAATGGTAATTCATCCTCCACCTCTAATTCTTCAAAACCTTCTACAAGTTCAAATTCATCTAGAGCTGAGAGATTACACATATGCTCTTCTATATTTTCACTATGATAGGACACAGGATTTTTAGGTGGCATCCTTATCCTCTTTCCTTTGAAATGAATCATTATGCCAGAGTAATCCAAATACATATAGCCTCCTAACTTAGTATTGAACTCTCTAGAAAGACACAAGCCAAAATAAGTCTCTAGGTCTACCACCACAATTTCTTGCACAATGATCACTTATGGAGCTCTATTTAGTATTATTAGTACATCCTTTACTACTCTAATTGTCTAAAATGGTGTCTCATCCAACTATAGAAATCTGAGACAATATTGGGTATACTCCATACCCATCTCATTACAGACCACTTTGGACATGATTGTGGTTGAAGCCCCTAAATCAATCATACAATTGTGGACTATCCAACCCTCCATTCACAAGGAAATATAGAAGGGGGGAGGTTCATTCTTTAGAGAAACAAGGGTCATCTTCTCTTTACCATAAGGTATGCTAAAGATTGAGGTAGTCTACTTTTATTGAGAATTATTATTTAAATAAGCCTTGAGCAGATCTATCTGACTAGGAATAAAGAGGGTATCATAGAGGCTTTCTTTGGAGGGAATCCTCTTCATCTCCTCTACAATATTATACTTTGATTTTTTGAAGGGAGCTTCTCATATATTTTTTTGGTCTCGCCATATTTCCTCTTATACTACTGTGTAGCTTCAATAATTTACCTCTTGGTGATGGAAGGGAGTCTCATATTCTCTTGCACTTCATATTTGTATCTTATTCTTTCTTTATCCATTTACTTATTATACTTCTTGGGAAAATTGACCTCCCTTTCCTAGATCTTAGGACTTGCATCCATATTTTCAGATGCTTGAGGAATAGGAAATTGATCATTACTTTTTAGGGGAAGATATTTCTTCTTTTGAGAAGGGACCCAAAACCGAACCATCCTCTATGGATCAACCAACAATATCTTTTTACCTAACCTCATCATAACAAAAATAGGTTCTTCTTCATAAAGATCTTGTCCAACCATGATTTGCTTTGGCTACCATAACATGTTAATTCTACCTTTTTGATTCCTCTCGACTTTCTCCATGGCATGTTGCACATGGTTTTGGTACATAACACACAAATCGGAATCATGCAGATCATTACACATAAGACACCATACATTCACAAAGCTGGTTTTAGGGTGGGTATTCTTGATCTTTTTGATATGTGTTAACTCTGGTCCCTACACTATTACTAGTACTAGGCTTCTGATACATGTTGATGTAGGGATACCTCATTTACTAAGAGCTTAGTTATCAAATTCGTTGAATTTTTTAGATTAAATTCAAAAATTTTCGAACTTAAAACCCTAGTGAATAAGTTTGGCGAATAAAATTTAAATTCGGAAAGAAACAAATTGGGCAAAAAATAGATGGGCAATTTACATGGGAAGGGGAAAATGCATGAGGGAAATTTTTTGCATATGTTTACAACCCTAAATTCGGTAGGAAAAAAATTAGGCAAAGCACGCAAGAACGATAAAATACATGGGGGAAATTTTTTGCATGTGTTTTCCCCTTTATATTTGATTTTTAAAAACATTTACAACATCCAAAAATTTGTGGATTTGGCAATAGTTATGACTGTGAGTTGTAGCTTCTGCAACTGCATTAGATTTTTCTCTATACTATAATTTAGTAGTTTTGTTGGGTTAAATAAATTTGTTGTGTGATTTATTGTAATAGATTTATTGTTTTTATATGAATTTTCTCATATTTTTTCTTTATATATATTTTAATAAATAAAAAAATTAAATAAGATATTTTTTACATTTAATTTTAATGTTTATATATATATATATGATACATTTAAGTAAAAGTTTTATATTAAAAATTTAGAAAGTAGGTTTACATTCTTTTAATACATTTAAAAAAATTATATTTAAATGTTGAAAGTAAAATTAAATGACTTTTGTTTTCCCAAAAAAACTATTTAAAATGGTACCATTAAAATCTATTGCAGAAGCTTGGAAATATTAATGTGGCACCATTAAATGACAAAGGAATCATTAATGTTTGTTTCAAGTCTCTGTTTGATTTTATTAGTTACTAGATTATTTACATTAAGATTGAAAGGATATATGTACATTTATAATATATCAAATTTTATGTCAAATTTTATTTCAAATTTTTAAACATGTTGAATTTCTTTTGAACTTCAAGAGTGTCAAACTTGAACACGAACTTGAACTTGATAACAAAGACTAAGACCTTTCCATATCTCTTTTCTCCATTGCATTCACCTTGTTATTGATTGTTTTCAGGGTACTCTAAATATCTAGCAATAGGGTAGATTCTTAGGGAACTTGAGATGGAAGTGGTGGAAAGGAAATTGAGGTAGGTGTTGCTTTAGGGGCTAGAACTGGAGCCATTTGAGGGAGTGGTTATGAAAAAGGAGGTGGGTCCATATAGGAATATGTATATACCTTAGCTTGGGTATGAGGTATATCATAATAGTAGGGCATGACTACTTTTGGAGGTAACCTTCCTACATTAATAAAGATATTTTTTGCCTTTACGGTTGCATTATATACTTGAGGGAAGGTGTATACTCCTTACTATTGAGTCTATAACCCGGGTTCTGATCCAAGAGCTTTGATATAGTACATGAAAGAAATGGAGGTAGTTGGTCTAGCTTCAGGTGGAATCCTTTTCTAAGTTCTACTGAATCTTAGATTAAAATCAGAGATAGGCTCTTACTGATGTTTTTGTATAGACTTGAACTAGTTTAGAAGGTAAAAGAGATCAATAGATTCATTGAATTCCTATACAAAGGGTTCGGCTAATGCAGCCCATGAAGTGATGCTATTATTGTCTAAGGTCCTAAACCAGTGTAAAATCTTCCCTCTAAAAGATAGGGCTAGAATCCTGATAATCACATCTTCATTTTTGATGTTGTGTATGGTTGCTAAATTTAGGATATCTTGGCAAATGCTCGTAAGTAGTTTTACTTGATCCATTATATGTAGGTATATCTTTGGATACATCTTGGGGGATATCATGCATTTGGACAAGTCTCAAAGGATCAGTTGTATCCTAACTAGGATATTTTTATAGAGGCTAATTTGGGTTTACATTCTGATGTGCAACCTTGTTTATTGGTGGTATTCTTGATGGATCCAGTATTAGAGGTATCCCAGGGGTTAAATCAACTGGAACCTCTCCCAACTATGAGTCTAAGAATAAATTTCTTATAATATTGGACCCTATTAGGGGAAGCTCATAAAATATAATAGGGTCTTGACTATTTTTGACAGACGACCTAGTATTCATGAAAAATATGAGCTACTAGGAAAGGCCTCTTAGGTTCTTGATCTCAGGGAGTCACCAAAACTATTGGGACTATGAATTGACATCAAGAAAATATTGAAACTATGACTATTATCTTCAGTGTTTTGGTAAGGTATGCACTTGCTAGTCATAGTCTAAACCCTAACATTAGATGGATTAAATATTACTTTAACCTAACCTCCAAAGTAGGCTGGTATACCTTGTTAACTTATTTGGATGTTGAATCATTTAAGCTCAGTTAAATATTTAAATATAGGGATAGAAATGAGTTTAGGGTTAAAAAAATAATTATTTAACAGTGGTCAGATAAAGCTAACAACATAGGCATCTACAGGGAAAACCTCCATAAACCAATTTATAGTGTCCCACACTTGCAATTAACAACACTCAAAACAAGTAATATTCATTAATTAAAGAACAAGAGATATGATTCAAGAAACTATTTCAAACATACAGATACTAATAATACAAATAGCAAAATTTGATCAATACCTAGACTAACAAAAATAAATTCCTATTGAGCATATATTTAGACATGAAACATTTCAAGGTGCTCTAATCTAGCAATCCAAAAATAGTAGAATAGACTAACCATAAAAATAATAGCAAAATTGTATTCATAGATAAAATATCCATAAAACACAAAAGACACCAACCTGAGGCAAACATCCAAGTAATATTTCTTCTATTAATTTGTAGAAAATATTACATAGTTGGGCAAGAAAACACTCTAGAACCAACCCTAAAAAATGAGAGTTCGACCTCTATTTATAGTTTTACATGTTTAAAGATTAAAGAAAATGGAACATTTTAAGGAATTGGATTGTTATATCAACAAGATGTTGAGGTGGTGGTATCTTGTTCATTTTGGTAGTAAGAAGGAACCACATGATCTTTCGCTCCCCTGCAACTTAGGTTTTACAAGTTGCTCAAAATTCATGGCCTTCTGCTCTGGACAGTCACACTGGGATAAGAACCATCCATCATTCTTGCTGATGTTATCTCATCATGGATCTACAATTGAACTTGCTAATGGTTCTTGATTCTACCATTTTATCTTCCTACATATTTTATTTTAGAAGCCCTTGGACAATGTTCATCCATTTTGTCAATTCTTACCTTTATAAATATTTTGGAACACCAAACACATGACCCATCGATCCCCGTTTAAATTTTTAATATTGATGCATTATAATCTCAGCATGCACATCCATGATCTATAACACCAATGGTATGGAACCATGTCATCACTTCCTCTTTAACTCCTCAGTGGTGTAGAACTGTGTTCTAGCCCACACTTTGAAAGTCCCACTTGAAAATGTTGATAACTTTGATCACATGCTAGAGCAAGAAAAACTTCATCATACTCTATACAAAATGAGTTATGAGTCACATGGGTAGAACAATATCTTGGCCTACTCCTCTTAGCTAGTTTCTATGATATTCCTGGTCATGACATAGAACCATATTCCAAGTGATGTTATAGCCCATGATTTTATATTCCAATGTGCAAAGTTGACCAATGTTGACCGCAAGGTAGAACATTGCATTGAACTGCATAGGGTAAAACATGTACTAGCTCATGCAGGGTATAATCTATGTCCTGTGTCACACACTAGAATGGTAAATTTTTAATATTGACCATATTGACCATGGTATAGAACCATGCACCAAGTCACATGATATAGAACATGTGTTGGCCCGAGCGAGGTAGAACTTGTGCTATGAGCCACATTTTGAAGAGTGAAATTACCAAATTTGACTACATTGACCATGGGCTAGAACCTTATTCTAATTTGCATGGGGTATAACCTTACTACAATCCATTGTATCTTCTTCATGCTCTAAGACACGATTTCAAAAAAACCAAGTGCAAGTCTAACCAAGTTGATCGCGAGGTAGAGGATGATGCACTATGTCACTACATTGGGGTAGAACGTGATCCTTTAGGACTTAGAAAAATTTACAAAATATTTATAAGTATGTGGCCATTTTGGGCCTATATATAAGTAGAAACTAATTTTAATAGCTCAAGCACCACTATTGGAATTTTAGCCAGATTATCACAAGTCCCAAATATCCAATATCTTGAGTAGTCTCAAATATTAAAGTAGTTTAATATAAATTCCCAAAATAAATGAACATAATATTAATGCAAATAATAATAGTATATAAATTACCAATATCATTCATGCAATAACATGAAGAAAACATACAATAATATTTCTCTAATTGTATGTACGCTTTACTCAATATTCATTCAATTTCCTAATAAAATACATGGAGCTTTACCTCTATAATATAACCTTAGAAAGGTGACTCTTGGAATCTTTGACTATTTTCTCCTCACATATCTAGGAGATGCAATATTATTCCACACATAAGACAAGTCTCTCATAACTCTTGGTTTCTCATTATGCCACTTGTATACATGGCTCTTGACTCTCTATTTACTTTTGAACACTCTATTCTATGATACATGCACACTCCTACTTGCACACTTACAAACTTTACTACATGACACTTGTGCACACACTTGCACACATTATTACATGACACTAGTGCACATTATCACTCTTCATACTTACACACATAATTACATGAAACTTGTGCACATCCTACACATGAACATATGCATAAGGGGAAATATAAATCACACTCCTAAACTATAGACTTGCACCCTATTCTAATATTTACAATTGTACAATTAAGGTACCATAGGGGTACATTAGCATGTACCAAATAATGTAATATTCTATGATAATAAGTTCTAACTAAATGGCTCAAAAAATGATATTTGTCCTCATATGGAACTAATAAAGGGTTATAAAGATATTGAAGGTATTTAGGCTAAATTTATATATGATTAAATTTATCCAAACATCTATTTTACCAAATAAAATCCAAAATTAGATAATTTACCTAGAGTAGAAATGTTTTACTTCAAATTTATTTTAGGTATTTTTTTCTTAAATAGGATCTTAGGAATCATTATAAAAACCTTTTGGCCATTTGTATAAATAAAAACTACATTATGAGACTCAATTGTACTTATGAACTTATATGGTCATTAACAAAAAATTTATGCATGATGTTTATGGAGAAACTATGTTGTTTGACCTCTATGTATAAATAGTATTTGTGGATTTTTTGTAGGTTGGATCATATTCATGTCATTTGATTCCATTGAAATGTTTCAAATGATCAACACTAATTTTTCTATGGTCATATTTGTATTCTTTTTAGTGTATTTTCTTCAATTTATTGCATCTCTTTTCCTTTAAAATTTACTTTGCATGTATTATATTAGTTTAGTTTAGTTAGATAAGTGGGAAGAAAATCCAAATTTAGAGTTTAGAAAATATACATCCTTCCTTTCCAATTGTTGAAATGTAAAGTCATGAGCCCATACCTTTAGGTAGATCAATAGTTTCTATCACACCCATTGGGATCAAAGGTATGATTTTTATGTGAATGAATAATAATATGATTTTTATGTGAATGAATAATAATCCATTAGCGAGTTATTTTTTTAAATCTACAAAAAATAACTTAGGATTTTATCATATATATTAAAGGGTTTCTTCATTAGACTAAATCAATCTTAACCCAAATTATATTTGTTAGATTTGATTATTATGGCTTCAGATCTATTTTTTTCTTATAATTTATAGGTTCTTCATAGAATTGTGACTCTAATATAAATCTCAACAAATTCTCCAAGTTCATCATTCTCCATCAAAATTAAAATTAAAAATTCCATGACCCTTGATTGGATAAATTTTTCCACATGCAATTTTAATTGATTTTGATTTTATTGTTGTAAAAAGGTGATTATTTATTTTGTGACAAAAATATTCTTAAGAATTTTACAAAAAAATGAACTCACTCTATTATAAAATAAATTCATGCTTTGGTTTACAAAAAAATCGTCTTAATGCAAAAGACATATTAACACTTTTCTAACAAATTAGTTTTGTAGACTCTTTGACCAACTCTAATGTTTTCTCAAACTTAGATAATTATAATTTATTATCTAAAAAAGGTGATTTGTTCTTTTCTAAAGAGTTTTTTTTAACCTAAATATAGAAATTCATATCCTTAGTGAAAAGTAAATTCACCCTTAAAAGTGTATCAACTCCTTTTTTAAGTAGAAAAAAACAATTTGCTAGGTTATTAGATTGTGATTTTCTCCACAAAAGAAGCTTATTAACCTTAATTTTTTGTATTTTGAAAAAACCCAAGCTAAAATTTTAATCTATATATGTATACTAGAATCATAAAAATAGATTTTGAATACAAGGTCAAAAAATTCAACAATATAGTAAATAAATTTAATACAAGGTGAAAAATTCAATAAGCTAGTAAGGAAATTTACCCAACAAAATATCTCGAATATAAACAATGAAATGCATAGAAGTCATCTAGATATAAGAGATAAAAAAAAAAAAAACTTCTTTAAAATAAAAGTAATCAATGGAAAATCCAATTGAAATGAATGAGAGACAATTTTTTTCCATTCATCCCCATTTCTCTAGTTCAAGTGAATCCTTACATCCCTATAGGGATATATAGTGGCTAGATGGTGCTAACAATCATTCAAGATAAGAAAATCTAAAATATTACCAATATTTTCATCTAAACCATAATAATAAAACTATTGTATAATATGTCACCTATAATATAGACAATCAAATACTATTAATCCATAAATTACTTCAACAAGCCCTACTTCATCATAACTTATGCCAATACAATTCCAAAACTAAAAACCACAAGCATCAACTAGTCAACCAACAAATTTAACAACCTAGAAACCCATTGTAATTTACCAACTTAGGTCTAATATATATGTTAGCACTAGTCAATCACAAGTTATATCAAACCAATTAGTATTCCATATCCATGGATTATGAAAATTCAATGTTATGAAACAACTTTAATAATTACAATAATAGCAATAGCAATCCAATAATATTAAATTTACAATACCCAATGATATCAATAAATCTAATCCAATTGCAATTAAATCCAATATGTAAATACCTAATCTAAATTCAAATTAATGCAAATCCCTTAGCCACGTAGAGAGGGTGAAGCCTCTTAGCCACTTAGAGAGAATGGAGTTTCATATATGTAGTAGAGGTGATTAAGAATCAAATATGATAAATTATTCCAACTATCACATAACTCTTCCTATTTATAGACTAAATTAACATTAACCCTAACCCTAATGTTCAAGGGCTAACTATCTAAACCTAGGGCTTGAGCTAATAAAAATAAAGATAGACAACATGACTATATTGGGGCTGCTACATGGTTCCTCTAAAATATTTATCATCAGATTTAGAAAATCCTATAAAATATTCTTAAGATCCCACATAGCATCTTCTTCTAGAATATCCTACCAATTGATGAGGATTTTTTTAACCTATCAAGAACATAGAAGACAATCTCTAGACTACAAATTTGATTTTGGTTGGAGAGTGATTTGTCCTTCATCGTCGAGTACTAGAAGATCCATATTGGACTACATATTCTATCCAATAACCTTCTTAAGAAAATATACATGAAATATAATATGGATGTAGGATGAGGGAGAAATATCTAACTGATATGTCACTTCACCAAATTGACAAACCACCTTATAAGGACAATAAAATTGAGGAACCAACTTTTAACTGGTCTTTGTCTTCAAGGAAAATTGCTTGTAGTGTTGTAGGTATAAAAATACCATATATCATATAAAATTTATCATTCAAATTGATGTGAATCCTACTATTACTTCATGCGATTATGCGTTTGGATCAAATTATTCTTAACAAGTTTAATCACAAGTTGTTATAGAAAATCATTTATGTAAGAAAACTTGAAGGATCCTATAAAATAGTCTACCACTGACATGGATTTTTGGCCATACAATATTTCAAATGGGAACATATTAAGATATTCATGGTATTAAGTATTGCACCACTATTCAACTTATGAGAGGCAATGAATCCAATGATACTGCTTATCTAACCATTTATTAACAATCTTTGTTTGAAGTGGCCCCTCACAAGATTCTCTTTTGTGGAGAGCTAGTAAAAATGGTCAATTCTCAGTCAAATATGCTTATCACATACAGAAATATATTAGCCTATGTTGGATTTTGGTCAGTATCATTTGTCTTAATCACCTTATCCCCAAGATTGCATTCTTTTTTGGTTGATTTCCCAGAATAAAATTTTACCATTGATAATTTAATTAAAAGAGGTTTGGTCATTCTCAATCATTGATATATTTATTAGTTAGGTTGGGAGTTTTTCATCCATATATTCTTGGAGTGTCCCTTCTCTTCTAAGGTGTTTCTATCCCTTTTCTCTATATTTAGCATTGATTGGGTCCAACCCAATTCCATTCTCAATCTGTGTGTTCAAAGGTCAAACATTTTCTCTCACCATCATCTCAAGTCCCTTTGGTCCTTTTGTTTACCCCATTTCCTTTTGTAGGTCTGGTTAGAAAGGAATAACATAACCTTTTATGATGCTTCCAGATACCCCACCTCTATTTTTTTAGGATTCTATCAGTAGCCATTGTGAATGTGAATATTATCCCTTCCTTTGACACCCCTTATCATGAGCTTGATTCAAGCTTGGTTGCTTCTTTCAATATCTCTTTCGGTCCACTTAAGTAGGCTTTGCCTAGTATGAATACATACAATGTCAAATGGATTCCTCCCCCCTTAGGGTGGATCAAGTTCAACTTTGATGTAGCTACTAAAGGAAATCTAGAAAAAGTTGGCTATGGAGGTATTGTTAGAGATGATCACACCAAGATCATCCTAGTGTTTGCTAAGAACATTGGCATCTAGATCAATAATGTAGTTCAAGTCAAACCTTTGTTCTAGGGATTATAAATATTTTAAGGTATTCATCTCAATAATATTATTATCAAAGGTGACTCCCTAAATACCATAAATATCCTCAAAGGAACTTGGTTCCATGCTTGGAGTGTCTCCAACCTAATTGAAAAGTCAAGGAATTTTCTTTACAATTTTGATAATGTTATCATTCAACATGTTTACAGAGAGGGTAATAAGGTTGTTGACATCATGGAAAATCTTGTATTGATTGAGAAATCTATACATACTTGGTTTAATAATTTTCCACTCGCTCTTCTTAGTCATGGTAGCACCAATGAATCATCAACGTATCTTTAACCAAAGTGTGCCGCATGGAATTTTCAATCCTACCAATGTCTTCCTCATGGAACCTTGTTAGATTTCTCAAATTTTTGAGGTTTCATTCTCTTTGTGGTCTATTTTCAATGCTTAGAAGGCCACCTTCACTCATGATTGCTCTAGTGACCAAAATCCCCATGCCAGAGACTCCTTCCAATGCACCTTGTATCAAATTCATCTTCAAGAGTGTGATCGAACCTATCCTACCATCTCTTTGAGTTCCAAGGACATAAATGCAATGCCTTTATTCTCTTTATGTGTTAACATCATTGGTGGTATCATACTTTACATGGATTGGGCACTTGTGCCCAAGATTTTCTAGCTTGATATGTTCCATAAACAGTCCTGGAAGAGCGAAGCTTCCAAAATTGGTGGTATGCCAATTTAGGATGGCCTTGTTGTTTTAGCTTACCAATTGGTTTTAAATTGCAGATAAAGAAATTGCTATTTCCACCTATTTTTTATCATGTTCAAGCCTCAACAATAGTGTGTCTAGCCTGTGCTCTGGAGAAGTATTTGGTTCACATTTTGGTTGGTTGGCTTTCAATGAAGGATAATAAAAGTTAGGATGGTGTTGCTTGAGCCTGAAATTCTAAAACTTGATGGTACTATTGAAGATATTTTGGGCAATCATAGTTTCCTACCCTTATGAAAATTTAAAGAAAGCAATCCTAGCCTATCCATGGTATTCATTAAATCATAGGATAATGGTAGGGTGATACTTTGGTGTCTCTTATTCAAAGTTACCATCAAATTGCTAATTGAAGTGACTGAGTTGGTCAATGGAAACAACCTCATTCACCATGATAAACACTCTCTAGCAATTGATCTTTGCCACTTTAGAGATAAATGGAAGCACCTCACAAAGAAAAAAATTGGCATCATTAGAGAAGGCTTTCCTACACCCTAGAATAGTATTATCATCCCGATAATGCAATATTTTACCATTGATGAGCCAATTTCACTTCTTATGAGCTTCTATTTGGTGTTCTTAAACCACTTATGAGACATTAAATCCATCAATTTTCTTGAGTACCTGTTTAGATCCATGGAATTTTTGGATTTGAGCATCAAAGAGGGTAAATCAACCCACCCGAAGCATCAATATTTATATCTAATAATTTACAAGCACATGCTTCAAATGCAAGCCTAAATATCCACCCTATCCATTATTGGTAGCCCTGAATATCACCCTTCTACTTTGGCCCTTATTCAAGGTTCCCCCTAAAGGAGGACTTAAGTGACAAGATGGATGGTGATAATTTTACTTTAGCCAAAGTGAAAAAAAATTAAACTTTAGCTCTTTTGACACCCTACCTTCCACCTATCATCGCTTTACCAGGAGCAAAGCATCCGAGGATAAGTGCAGGGGCATTATTGTTATTTACCAAGATAAGGAAGCTCTTGTGAGTCTCCCATGATCCACAAAAAGAAGAATTCTAAAGATATTCTGAATCATGTGTTATCCCTCAAGGATGGCCTTTCCCCTTGTGGGACTTCTTCTTGGTCCTAGTTGAGAGACGATCTTGATTCCATGGCCAATTTGGAGAACTTGGTAAATTTGTTTTTGAATCTCCTTATTCAAGCTATGAAGGTAATCAACAAGATTAGGAACCAAAATAATGTGATCACTCAGGCCCTGGATGATTTTTAGAATACCAACATCGATGAGAAAAACCATTCTATAGCTTCTGAGTAGCTAGGGTTCTTCTGTCTACTCCATCTTCCTTGTATTTTGGGATCTTCTTTTTATCTATTTCTTGGGGTGATGGCCTCCCATCCCTTTTGGTTTCCATTTTAATATCTTTTCTTGCTAGTTTTATGATTCCATCCCATTTTTGGATACCTCCTTATGGTTTTCCCATTTGTAAAAGGTTTGGGGACCCTTTCAAAACCCTATTTTATCAATTAAAAATAATAATCTCTATCTAACCATGCAATTAAGGGTGATAATAAAAAGACATACTCAACTTAGTACCACTAATATGGAATAATTATTTCCAAAATTTATTGATAAAAATAAGGTCATGATCACTCAATGGTTTTGGGTATACCATGTAATTTAAAAATAGAATCAATAAATACCATACTTGAATAAGGATGTTGTAATACATAGAAATGGGTGTATTTGAAAAGTTAATCTAATACCACAAAGATCATTGCTTTTATTTTAGATTTGTAAAGGCTCTCAATTAAATACATGGATATGTTCTATTGGTATTCAAGGATAGGAAAGGGTTGCAATAGTCTAAGAGATTTAACTATTTTCCTCTTGTTACACTAACACACCTCACAGTCAACCACAAATGTCTTAACATACGATTTAATCCTTTCCAAGAAAAAGATTAGCTTCACCAATTAGTATGTTTTTAAAATAATAAATATCCATATAAACAATATGCATACATTTCTTGGAGAATATTTGACTTAATATACAAATACTAAGGAAGATAATGTGATCATAAATGAAGCATTCCACGAGTATATGATAAACAAGAATGTAATGATGAGCCTACCTCCATGTCCTAAATGATCCATTGCAGTCTCTAAGTTAAAACTACAATACTTCTAAAGTTATGAAAGCCATTGTGGAAAAGTCCTTGAGATATCATTGACATCAACAACATCCTTATATTTGTGAGATAAGACATAAACCATATTATTTTCCTTTCATTTATTATACTCAATGAAAAATTATACCCCAAGAGCTTGGTCATCCATTTATTCTATTTAGGGCATGAGAGACATTGCTTTAAGAAATGCTTAAGGCTACTATGATAAGTCTTAATAATAAATTAATGGACCAACAAATAATACATTTATTTCTCTACAAGTAGAACTACTAACATTTCCTTCTCATAAGTTGATTGTCCAAGATTATTGCCTAAAATTTTTTTACTTTTAAATTCTAATGGTTATCTATTTTGTATGAAAAAAACTTCAATACCTATGTCAAAAGCATCATACTTAGTGATAAAATGTTTGCTAAAATTAGGAGTAGTACATATAGCTTCTTTTAGGGGTTAGAAGGCTTGAGATGTGGCTTCAAACCAAATCAAATCATCCTTTTTAGTGAGATTAGTGAGAGAAGTAGCAGTTTTGCCATAGTTATGGATAAATTTTCTATAGTATCCTGTGAGTCCTAAAATTCCACAAATTTGTTTAAGGAATTTAGGCAAAGGCCAATATTACATAATTTTGATCTTGTTATAATTTACCTTGACTCCTTCCCAAGATACTATATGTCCCAAGCAATCTATATTTTGGATCCCAAAGGAACATTTGGATCTCTTTACAAAAGGATTTTCCCTTTGCAATAGGTTAAATAAATTTATCAACATAAACTAGATGATCCACCAAGGACTTGTTATTAATTGTGGTATCATCAAATAAGAATAAGATAAACTTGCAAAGGAAATTATTAAAGATAAAGTTGATGAAAGCTTTCAAAGTTCATGAAACTTATCTTTGATAGTGATATTGCTGATAGGATGAGAATTAGGACACATGCACCATGATTTATCTTACATCATACCATCACCACTAGAGAGGACTATGGACTAATGCTTGAATGAATGATTCCTTGCTTCAACATTTCCTAAAGCTTCTTCTTAATTTTTAACTTTTGGGGTTATGGGTAGCGATAGGAACTCAATTATAAGATTGATTTCCTAGAATAAGGTGGGTGACATGATCCTATGTGTCCGATAACTAAATACCTCATAGTGATTTGTAATATTCTATAAATATAAAGGAGGTTCTAGAAGAGGTAGCTATGAGGACTAAACCTCAATGCAATTAACTTGGGAAAAGAATCTATAACCACCTTTCTTCAATATCTTTTCCATGCTATGTGAAATAACCCCCTAAGAGATATGGATTTGAATTTCTTGGAGATAAATAACCCTTCCATTATATAATCACTTGTCATATCATTTTTAAAATAAATTGTGTAGACATCCAAAAATGATAATTTTATAACTACCTAAACCTGTCTTGCAATCAATCCATCAATGTCTCTAAATTGCCACCAAATATTTTATAATTTACCAAATTCCCTCCAAATCCTTATCAATCCATAAAAATCCTCAAATTGCCACCAAAATCCTTGCCAATTTTCCAAATTCCCTCCAAATCCTTGTTAATTTCCTCCCAACCCCCAAACCCCTCTCAATTTCATCTAATTTCTCCCAAAATACCTAATACTTTCTCTAATATCATCTAATTCCTCCCAAAATTCTTTTTTTTTCTCTTTAATTCTTCTAATTTTCTTTGATTTACTCTAAATCCATTTCCAATTTCACTAATTTCCTCTAAATTCCTCTATCCTCTCTAATTCCCCAATTTTTTTAATACCTTCTATTCTCTTTCTAATTTCTCAAATCCCTAAAATTTCTTCTAATTCTTCTTCTAAATTCACCTAATTCTTCTAATTTATTCCATTCCCTTCTCTAACTTCCTAATACCTATGATCTCCCTTATAATTTCTTTAAATACCCTAAATTTCTCTTCAATCCCTCTAAATTCTCTTTATTTCTTCTAAATATATTTAATTCCCTTTAATTCCTTTTAATTCTCCTCTAGTTTTTTTCCTTTATTCTAATTCCTCTTTAATTTCTCCTAATTCCTTTCTAGCCTCTCTAATTTCCTTAATTCCTCATGTAAACCAAAATCAAGCAACACCAATACACAAGATAAAATAATCAAAAGCACAAAAATAACACAATATTGCATAAGATAGATAAGCTTTTATTAATACGGGTGGATCTCAAAATGATACAATCAATGTGTTCCAATATGGGGTTTTACAATACCCTTGTGATACAAATTTAGAGTTACTAGGGTTCTCTGAAACCCTAGTTCAAAATAATAGTTGGTGTCTTCATGCTTATCTTTGATCTAAATAAGGTTGTGGGTGGGCTTGTGTATCCTAAAAGGGAGACCCTAGCTTTAACAGCTACCAAATGTATGAATCTTGTACCTGCAATAATAAAATAACAAAAGAGATTAGTAATACCTGTGAGGGCTCCATAGTGTGAGGCCATCATAAATATAAGATAACCACTAAACCCTAAATACTATAATTTAAAACTAAAAAAAATATGCAGGAATATGAAAATAAATGTAAATAACTTTATTACCTTATCATTGGAAATTTTTTCTTCTATTTCTGTAGATGAGGGTCATGAGGACACCCGGACAACACCTGAGGATTGTGGAACTGTAGATCTATTACAAAAAATACCTAGAAGCATCCTGTGATGGCAGAGGATGCACTAGGGTATTCTATGACTATGAAAGATGCACTAGGGAATTCTACGATGAAGGTGGATGCACTAGGGTGTTTTTCGATGACTATGGATGCACCAGGGTGTTCTATGATGACTGTGAATGCACCAAGGCATTCATGATATAAGGAAGATGTCGCAAAACTAGGTTTGGTTCCGCATGGGTTATGCAGCAGTTGATACGGATGATGTGAGGGTGATGATGGAGGGCAGGGAGGACGATGTGAGGGTTAGGAAAAAAGGGTTTAATGATCTCTTAGAATTCTTTATGAATATTCATCAATAGAATTCAACCTTAAAAGATCAGGGCTTAAGGATTCCAAAGATTCCAAGGGTTTGATTTATCAAAACTACTCCTCTTTTATAATCTTCCCTTGCACATGTTAGGGTTTCGATGACACAAAATGTGTGTCCAGGATTAAAACATGAGGAAGGATGTAGATTAAATATGGGCAAGTGGCATGGATTAGGGTGGATGGATGCTTGAGATTAAAATGTTGTGGAGGGCTAAGATTAATTTATAAAAATACATTTATTTATTAAATATATATAAATATAATATATAACTATTAATATTTAAATATATATTAAACAAATACATATCTATATATATAGTGGATGGTTGTGATTAGAGGGCATCGATGGATGACAAGTGGCTATATTTTTGGTGTCTACACCTCCTAATTCTCCCAAGTCTTCTAATTTCCTCGTAATCCATCTTTTACACCCCAAATCCTCCTCAAAATTCTCATAATCTTATTTAATCCCTAAATTCCGTAATAAAGCTCTAATAAATCCATAATACCTAGTCAAATCCCAGGGAAATTGCACCATAAATTTACAAATATAAATTAAATACCTAGAAATTATAATCAACCTTCACAATCCCCACAAAAACCTCCTAGGAATTCCCCACATTAAATATTCCAAGTCCTCCCCACTCTTCCCTCCAATTTTGAATGAATTTTAAATTACCCCAAATTCCAAGTCAATCCCCCTCATGAATAATCCTAATAAATTCCTAAGTCCTTCCCACCCCACCTTACACTTTTTAGGAATTTAAAATTCCTCCACCTCATCCCAAGGTCCCCACTCCCCATGCAAATTAATGACACTTGGGTGGGTGAGAATTCACCTCACCCAAGGTCATTAATTTTGGAGGGTGCACAACCCTCCAAGAAGAATGCTCCAAATTTTTCTTGGTTTTCTCACCTCCCACTTGGATGCCACATCATACCAACTCATCTATATGTCATCACCCCCTCCCCCTTGCTAAAAATCTATAAATACTTTTTTTTTTCCTCATTTGCAACAACATATGATCATCCTACTAAAAATCTACCAAAATTCCACTAGCCTCTTTTGCTCCTTTGAGTGTGCTTAGAATTCTTGAGTGATCACCCCCCCTTTTTGAGTGCACAAAACCACTTTGGTAATGGAGTCCTCTTAAAGCACCTACACAAGCTCATTTAGAAGCTACTCACAATCCTGGGAATCAAACAACACTATATCAATATCAAAAAGCTCCAAAACACTCTAGAAGCTCCACATCAATGGAATTCTGTAGCTTCTAACTTCTTTCTTTAGACTATTATATCTCAATTATAGAACTACAATGTTGGATCTTGTTCACTCTTGTTGTTCTCTTCTTGATAACTTCTTCAAATATGATTCTATTTCTTGTCTATATTTTAGCCCACATTATTTTCAATGGACTCTAAAATTTTACTTGCAAAATATTATTTCTTCATAGAAATGTATTGAGTTATTCAATAACCTAAAATATATCTTGGCCTATGTTTCCTTCATGTGGCTCTTTCTTCAAATTCCTACCAAATTTTTCCTTTTATGCTAGCTTATCAATATTTACACCAGAAAATTTATTTTCGTGCTAGCTTTAGAAAACTACTCACAATAGATATTAATATTATCACTCCAAATTTAATATTCACACTAAAAACTCCTTTTTTATGCTAGCTTATTATTCTATAACTTTTATCTTCAAATATTTCTCACTCAAAGTGATAATAAAAGTGATTCTAAAAGCATAATTCTCCAAGTTTAGTCTTGGCTTGAATTTCAATCTTGTGGACTATTCTCCAAGATACTTGGCCTTATTATAGCTTTTTCCACTCAAGGTGGATCTTGTTGGGATATGATTTGACATCAAGGAAATCTTGAAAATGTGACTATTATCATCAATATTCTGGTAAGGCATGCACCTGCTAGTCATATTTCAAACCCTAACATTGGATGGATTAAAGATTGCTTTAACCAACCTCCAGAGTAGGCTGGTATATCTTGTCAACTTATTTGGATGTTGACTCATTTAAACTCAGTTAAATATTTAAATATAGGGATAGAAATTATTTAACAATGGTCGAATAAAGTAATGATTTAACAGTGGTTGGATAAAGCTAACAACATAGGCATCTATAGGGAAAACCTCTACAAATCAATTTCTAGTGTCCCACACTTACGATTAATAGCACTCAAAACAAGTAATATTCATCAATTAAAGAACAAGAGATATGCTTCAAGAAACTATTTCAAACATCCAAAGTACTAATAATCCAAATAACATAATTAGATCAATACCCAGACTAACAAAAATAAATTCCTATTGAGCTATATTCAGACATGAAACATTTCAAGGTGCTCTAAGTTAGCATTCCAATATCAACAGAATATACTAACCATAACATCAATAGAAAAAATACATTCATAGATCAAATATCCATAAAATATAGAAGACACCAACCTGAGATAAACATCCAAGTAATATTCCTTCTATTGATTTACAAAAAATATTACACAATAGGGTAAGCAAACACTCTAGAGTTGACCCTAAAAAATGAGGTTTCAACCTCTATTTATAGTTTTACATGTTTAAATATTAAATAAAATGGAACATTACAAGGAAATGGAGTGCAAGATTAGCAAGATGCTGAGGTGGTAGCCTCTTGTTAATTTTGGGAGGAAGAAGGAACCACATGATCTTTTGCTCCCCTAAAACTCAACTTCTACAAGTTGCTCGGCTTTCATGGCCTTCTGCTCTGGACTGATTCAAACTAGGATCAGAACCATCCATAATTCTCAGTGATGTTATCTCATCATGGATCTAAAACTAAACTTTCTTGTGGTTCTTGATTTTACCATTTTGTCTTCCTACATATTTCAATTTATATCCCTTGAACAATGATCAACTTGTTATAGCCCATTATTTGATATTCCAATTTGCAAGGTTGACCAACACTGATTGCATAGAACATTGCACTAAAATGTGCAGGGTAAAACATGCACTAGCTCACACGGGGTAGAACATGTGGTGTGTGTCGTTCCTTGGAATGGTAACTTATTGGTTTTGACCATGTTGACCATGGCATAGAATCATACACTAGGGCGTGTGATGTGGAACATGCGCTAGCCCGAATGGGGTAGAACTTGTGCTGTGAGCCATGATTCAAAGAACAACCTTACCAAATTTGACTACACTAACCATGGGTTGGAACCTTGATTTGGGTCATGCGAGGTATAACCTTGCTATAAGACATTGGATCTTATTTGTGCTATGAGCCATGATTTCAAAAATACCAAGTGTAATTTTTAGCAAGTTGACCACAGGGTAGAGCATGATGCACTGCACCACTACCTCAAGGTATAACATGATCCTTTAGGACAAAAAAAATTGCAAAATATTTCTAAGTATGTGGCCATTTTGGGCCTACATTATGGCAGCTCTTAGAGGGATTTGCTTGCAAAGGCTTAGGAATAAGAACCTTATCCATTGGGAATTAAAATGATATAGGAAAATGGTAGTGGAGTGAGATGGATGAATGAAAACATATTCTGAAAGAAAAAATGAAGGAATGGAATGAAGGAAAAGAATATATGTAGTAAAAGGGGTGAAGAGATGAAGGGAAAGGGGTAGACTCCAATCATCGGTGAGCTATGTTTCATGGAATAATTTCCATATGACCATCACTATCAAGAACATTTGTGAAGATGCTTAGAGAGTAACATTTCATATAGAAATCATGCAAGAAGCAAAAAAAAATTCTATAACTCTTTCCATATATTCAATCTTGCTCTATATACCTCTTGTATGCACTTCGTCTAATCATGACTCTTCCTTGTGGCTCAACATCATGACTTCTTCATGTTTTTCCCAAGGTTCATGCTTTAGGTCTACCTTTTAACATTGTCATAATCCAAACAACCTACAAAAATATGCTTATGGTCCTTCTGTCAGCTTATGATATATGCAAAAACACTTTAGTTTATTTTGGGGTAATTTTTTGTATTCTTGAACCTTCTCTTACTGATCCTGCTTCTCAAGCTCCTTATACTACACCTCTTAGATATCTTCTATATTCTCCAATTGGTCATCTTATTCTTGGTGTACTTCTTCATTTCCTTCTTATTATTCTACTCCATTTTCATCCTCCTTGTCCTCCTTGTTCTCTTTACCCTCTTCTTCTTTCACCTCTAGTTCTACTCCAAATAGTTGGATTATTTATTTTAGTATCTCTAATGCTTGGCTCTAGGATGACTCAGTGGGATTAGTCATTTTCTTAAGCTACTTATGAGCATATTCAAGCTTGGCAGTCTCTTCATAGGACATAGAATTACCCTTATTCACCAAGTCTTCCATTAAATATTTAAGCCTGGTTAAGTCTTTGATCATTTGAGAAACCTGATCTTCATTGATTGGCTCCTCCCAAGCATCTATTTTAGACTCATCTTGTATGATTGAGGCTATGCTGGTTTGGAGGTCTTCTTCTATCAATAGAATTTTATTTTCATCCCAAAGTCCTCCAAAACCATATTGCATCATTTCTTGATTAACATCTACAATCTCCTGTAGCTTATCTTGAATTTTATTAGATAACAACCATCCTTTCTAGAGCAGCTTGTTTTTGTTGATCATAATATTAGCCACCAGTATTGCAATATTCCATGCCTTGTTTAGGATAGGCTTAAAAGCATCACTAAATATTTTCTTAGACAACCTATGCATATGCTCTACTTGTATCACCATGGTCTGCATCTCTTCATTGAATTTGTCCAAGTCTTCCTTGATTGCTTCCAGCAAATGACTAGCCTCATCCATGTAATCAATTACAAGTTGTATTTCTAATTATTTCTCTAGTATCTTAGACAATATTTATTTCCATTACCTGCTTGACCTTATCTTTAGAAAATCCTATAGCTCTAACCTTTTCAATCTGAAGTTGATGCTTCAAGTCTTGGATTTCCTTAGTCTAGGCCTCATTTTTCTTATTTAGCACTTCAACTTGGTCTTTGAACTTGATGGTATCCTGATATTTACTTTACCAAATCTTAACCTTATTTCTTATAGACTTCCCCACCTTCTTCTGGTTGTTGATTATTTTCTCCAACTTCTCAATTTTTTCATGTTGCTACTTGTAAATGTCAGTCTTGACATAAATAGTTTTAAGGTGGGACTTAGCTAACACTAATTCATCCTTCATTAGAAATTGATTGATATATTTTGTATGCTCTTCTAGCTGATAGTATTACATAATAATATTCTCCTCTCGTTTTCTGATGAGTGTAGTGATGGAAATAATTGTTCTTTGACTATTTACTAGATCAACGGTCATGGTATTCCTCCATCTAGTAGTTTGTTTCGAAGGCTTAGAAAATTTATTAGTCCAAAAGTCTTGAATTTATATGAAACATTCATCACATTTTCCAAAGAGGCTACTTTAGGATGATTTGTAGGAGTGGAGGTAGTCATGAGTGAAGGGAAAAATGGACCTAGCATAGCTAAAAGGGGGTGGTTGTGAGGATGGTGGAATATGTTCTTATTGTGAGGGTTGTGGTTGGTGTTGATAAGTTAACTAATGTTATGACAATGGAATGAGGTAGGAAATATGGAACTGACTATCCCTCTATGATTACCATTGGAAATAATTTTGGATATGGAGGCGGGTGAGTAGGTGACAATGTTATTGGAATTTCTAGAGAATGTGGAGAATATGGATTAGTTTGGTACTTTGTAATGGTTGGTGAAGAGGGTGGTGAACTATAAGGTGGAGTGGATACCTTTTGTTCCATTTTTTCTTGAGAATGGGAGGGAGATCCTTTTGGGGAAGGAGAAGGAGAAGAAGAAGAAGGGATAGAAAATATACCTTCACCTACCAAAGTAGTTTTCTAGAAAATGTTGTCCACCTCCTAGTGTTGTGTTTGTTGAACCAGCTGTTCGGTAACTGTCATAGGATTTTGTTTAGCTACTTGTGTTTGATATATTTTATGCTTCTTACTAACCTCCTTTTTATCTTCTTCTACTACATCCTTCACCTTATCTTGAACACAATAGGTGTTGTAGGCTTATCTTTCTTAGTTCCATTCTTATGTTGAGTTTCTTATAGTGTAACTTCTAAAATAGAGGATGCCTTTACTGAGGTTGCAGTGGTGAATTTTATAGGAGTAAACACGAAGCTATCTTCTACTTATTTTTTTACTGGTTCTTGTAAAGGAACGTCTCCACCCAAGGCTATATGTTTAGGTCTTTTACCTGCATGGATATTTTCTACATGTCATGTTTCATCCTTACCCAAATCACCACTATAATAATGCATCTTTTTCATTATCTCAACACCCATAGAGTATTTCTACAATTGCTATTGTGAAGACTCAAATGTGGTCTAGGTTCCTTCGGTTACTGATGGAGAATTCCCTATAGTTTCTTGTACCTCTTCCTGTTATGGTGGAGAGGGAGAATCTAATGATACTTGATCTTTCTTTTTCCATTTTATTCCTATCTTCTTGTAACTCAATACCAAACTCCTACCATTTTTGGATTTCCATGTCTTAATATGTTTGTCATATAGCTCAGAAAACTCGGTATCCAATTTATGATCAAATATGGTCTTTGTAGTACTTATTTCTACTCTCATCTACCACCATTCCACAATTTTACCACTATCTCATTTATGTTTTTATTCCAATTCTTTTATTTTGGATTCTTTCTATTGGCGGGCTTTGTTGTTTTTAGAATCATAATAAACTATTTACTCATAAAAATCTCTCTAAGGGGGAATTTTTTCCATATTGTTAACATTCCATTCCAGTGGATAATTTTCCTTGTTGTTTCTACCCTTCTCAAAATAGGACCTCAATTTTTTTTCAATTTGAGGACTCTTTCTCCATTCTGGGTAATGTTTCTTTCTGGGAATTTGTCATCGGGGTCATATTTCCATCTCTGTGGAATATATATAAGACCAAGTCTCCAAATATTGATCAATTTGTTCATGTTGATCATTTTTGCTTATGGTTACATTATCCACATTACGGGAATAAACCAAATTTCCTTTCCTTCCCTTACTGGTGTCGAAGTTGACATTGATAAAATCTGCCTATCCCTAATATTCCAAAGCTAACAATATACTAGTGGTAAAATGAGGCAATAGAAATGGTTTTTTTGTAAATACATAGAGTATGATGACTATTTCCTTAGTAAGGATATACCAATCCCCTTCCTCGACTTTCTCTACAAGCAATAATTCTTTAGCAAGAGGTAGAATTCTAGGGTATTGGCCATACATAATTTTTAGGTCTGGCCCCAAATATTCCATGTTGAATCTATAGTAAGAGTCTGTGTTTCTCAAATGGTCGGTCCATTGGAAAAATGGCATGGGATCCCCATTATAATTTTTATTTATCACTAGAACTTAGGGCATAATTTGCCTTACAACATTGAGGAACATCCATATCAAGTTTGAACAATGCTGGAAAGAAGGGGCCTCTAAATCTCTTTTCATGCATACCAGTTGTTCATGCATCCATTTGGAGAGGTAATTCAGCCAATAAAAATAAATTGGTTTGATGTTCTCACATTCTATTGAATATTTGTACATTTTTCATTGGATATGCAATAAACAGTGGCTATCTGCCAATCCCTTACATATCAGTTAGAATCTAGACCCTCTAGGTAGTCTAACATGGTGAAGAGCTCTGGGTAAGCAAAATTATCATTGGCAATTGGTGTTTTGAGAAAATTACTCCTAGATTTTATTGTTTTAAATTGACTATAAACCCATTTCCTAAAATGTTCACCGTCATGAGCACGCCCCTCTAGTGAATAATATTTGGCTTCAACTGATAGTTCGAAAGGATTAGGGCTCACAGGAGGGTCTACACCCATGGAAAAAATATCTTGATAGGCTTTAGTAGTTATACTAAATAGGGTTTTACCCTTAGCTATTTTTACTACTCTAGTTTTAGGATCATAAAGTTTTGCTATTGTAAATATCAATTTAGTGGAAATTGTGTACTGAATCACAAATATAGAATGACAAGAAGGAATTTACAATGATAATACCTTGGAATGAAATTTGAAACCCTTAAAAGTAGTTATAATCAATTTCTATCCTAATTCTTGTCTTCCTTTTCCATGTCATTTTCATATCTGTTACTACTTTTGTGTTATCTACATAGCATTTTAATTCACCACTCTCCTTATAAACAGTTTTCTTTGCGACCTTCGGTGCCATATTTGAGAAAATTTATCGAAGGTTTGCTCTTTTCATCACTTGGTAGCTTCATCTCACTACTTCATTAGCACTCTCTGGTAAATAAATATTGTTTGCAAAATGAGGAATAGTTGAATTTTGAGCTTTAAATATCTTGCATGCATACTTTTTGCTATTAATGCGGTAGATGAGCTATTAATTGTTTCACGCTTTACAATTCAAAATATGAATGAAGTGGTGGTGAAACTTGTCACTCCATTCATTGATTGGTCATGATATAGCACATGTCACAACCTACATCACACCTTTATCTTATTCTATTTGGGAAAAGTAAGGAACAAAAAACGAGGTAGATTATATTTTTAGCTTTGACTTTTTTTTTTGTCTCTCGGCTAAGGACGTGTTGTGAGTCATCGCATTGCTTTTTTCATTTTTTTTGTACAAAAAAAACTTAAAAGAAAGAAATTATGGTACAAATATGTACATATTTTACATAAAAATAACTTTTATTCAAATTAGAGCTTCAAATGATATCCATTAACTAGAATCGGTTTCATGTTTCCTTCTAGTTCTTGAAGTTGAAAAGAATTTTTCTCTTTGACTTCTGCTACTTTGAAAGGACCATCCTATAAGGAATTAAACTTCTAGTGATTGCTTGGTTTGGCTCTTTCTACATTCCACCTTAGGATTGAGTCATCTACTTTGAATTTTTTTAAATTTGAATTTCTTGTCGAATCATCGTGGTAGGAACCAAGGGTTCCTCGCACAATAATTTAATAAAGGAGAAATAAATAAATAGAATTTCTTTTAGATATGAATTGCCTTTTGCATTGGTTTGGGAAATCCTTCCAATGGGTTTAAACAAATATATATTCTTCTTCTTGAATGATTTGTGTGAATGACCAACCTAATATATATCTACCCTAAAGCTACATTGGTGAAGAGACATGATGGTTCACATTATGAAGAGATGTGATGGTTCATGTTATGAAGAGATGTGATGGTTCACTTTATGAGTTAATAATATAATAATTAAATGATTAATAATACTAACTAATACTAACTAATAATGTTAGGATGGAGGATCCTAACATGCCACCCTCCTTAAAAAGAGCTTTGTCCTCAAAGCTCAAAGTGAGGAGCTTTGTCCTTTGTTTTCCAAGAAGGATTTGCATAAGTTCTTGGACTCTTTTAATGTCATCCTTCCATAGTAAGGGATATCGAGAAGGATGAAGCGTTAATGAGATATTGCTATAATATTAGTAAATGTGTGGTGATGAGAGAAGGGCAATCCTTGGGGTTATTAGAACACCTTAGAATGATTCATAAAAAGAGGTTGTAAAACTTCTACATTCTCTTTTTGTTCCCTAGGAGAGGTAATGGAGGAGTATCTAGTCACCTTTTTGCCTTGTTTTTGAATAGTTTTGACCCTATGGCGATAGCTCACTATTGGAGAGGAAATTGAGTGTAGTTCTTGTAGAGTGCATGTTTGGCCATAATGAGTCACTTTGGGAATGTCTACCTCATCCTTGCTTGATACATAGATCACTCTGGCATATCAACCGTATTGCCTTCATTTTTGTGATCAGGTGCTTTGGGTATTGCTTGCTCATTATCCTCATTTTCCACATCTTCATTATATTTCTCATCTTCCTCACGTGCAATTTCTTCATTTTCTTGTGCTTCCATAAAATTTTCAATGCACTTACTAATAGTATTTTCTATAATATTTTCGAAATGTTGCACACTAAAAATATTTTCTATAATATTTTTGAAATTTTGCACACTAAAAATATTTTCTAAATGTTGCCAGTGTGGTTTCCCCAATTCTCAAAATTTTGCCTTCAATTTTTGAACTTCTTCCTAAAATTTTTGGTCCCAAATGGTTGGATCCATAATGCTCTGATACCAGATGGTAGGAACCAAGGGTTCCTAGCACAATAATTTAATAAAGGAGAAATAAATAAATAGAATTGCTTTTAGATACGAATCACATTTTGCATTGGTTTGTAAAATCCCTCCAATGGGTTTAAACAAATATATATTCTTCTTCTTGGATGATTTGTGTGAATGTCCAACCTAATATATATATCTACCCTAAAGCTACATTGGTGAAGAGACGTGATGGTTCACGTTATGAAGAGATGTGATGGTTCATGTTATGAAGATATGTGATGGTTCACTTTATGAGTTAATAATATAATAATTAAATGATTAATAATACTAACTAATACTAACTAATAATGTTAGGATGGAGGATCCTAACACATACTTTAGTATCAACTGAGTGTTTCTATAAATCATCATATACTTGAGTCTTTTTTCTTCTACCTGCAGGAGATACATCAACCTAGTTTCTATTGGATTCTGATCTAAATCTTCCTCTTGTTTTACCAACCTTAAAGCTGGTATCTCTAAATGAGTAGGCAAGACAACTTCTTTTCCATACACCAATGCATAAATGGTTGTCTTGATATATTTCTAATAGTGATCATGTTTTCCCATAGAGATTGCTATAAAAGGAGGTGCCAACTTCTTTTGTTATCCTCTAGTGTTCTCTTTAGAATCCTAAGAAATTTTTAGTGGAATCAGTTAATCCATTTTCTTCAGGGTAGTAATTAGAAGAGTTCTTTAAACTTATGTCATATTTGATTGCAAACTTAATTCATTTAGTTCATATAAAATTTGGACCGGTGTCACTTACTATGACTTCAAGAATACCAAACCTTGTGATCAAGATCTCCATGAAATAAATTACCACTTCCTGATCTAATTTCTTGGTAGGAATGGCTTAAACACATCTTGTAAGATAATCTATAGTAGTTAAGATATATTTATGCCCTACCAAAGAATTGGGTTTTATCACTCCAATGAAATCCAATCCCCACTACTGGAAAAGATTTTCCACTTGAAATGGTTTAAGAGGAAATGCAACATTTCAATTTATTTCCACATATCTCTGGAATTTGTCACATGCCCTTGTTACCTTGAAGGTGTCAACAAAAATAGTAGGCCAGTAATAGCCTACCCTCATAATTTTTATAGTTGTGACCTTCCCTAAAAAATATCCTCCAGATAGTCCTTCATGGAATTCTTCAATGACTTTCTATCTCTGATCATCTTTTAAATATTTTAGGACTCCATCAATATTTTTTCTATATAATCCCTCTAGTAATAGGATATAAATCAAGGCTTGAAGTCTATACCTCATCCTTTATGAAGGATTAAAACCTTGAAGATAGAACCTTATTTGGAAATAGCTTGTTATCTAATCAATCCATTCTAAACCATCTGAGGAAAAATATTTGCTCTGTTCTGTTGTTGCTTGTTGATAAGCTAATATTTATTAAAAAATTGCCTTTTTTGTCATGCCCTAGCATAATGCTCTAACTCTGACTAACTTACTAGGATGGATTTCCACATCATATTCCTAGATTTCTGTAATCCAGCCAACTCTTTTATCCTCCAGTTCTCCTTGTAAGATGGAACTCCTGACATCTGGGTGTACCACATAAACAAGGGTTTTACATTGAGCCAAGTATTACCTAAACTTATTTAATAACTTCATTACTTCAAACACTTGTATTTCAATAAATTTGTATTTTATCTAGTACTCATGAAGAGTTTGGCTACAAAACAATATGGGATGTTCTTCTCCATCATTATTTTTTTGCATTAACACAACTACATAGTTTTCTTCATCTCCATAGGCATACAAAATGAAATTCTTACTAAAATTAGGATTCACCAGGATTGGGGCAGTGGTAGTAGCTTGTTTAATTGCTTCAAAATCTTTTTCCTTACTTCTATCCACTTGAAATCTGCATTCTTCTTTAGCAACTCTGAGATAGGCTTAACCACTTGAGCAAAGTTTGAGACAAACTTTCTTACAAAATTTATCTACCCAAAGAAATATTGCAAGACCTTCTTATCCATAGGTAAGGAAAGTGCTATAATTGATTTTACCCTGTCTAGATCAATATACATCCCTTCCTTAGAAACAACATGGCCTAATATCTTTCCCTTATATACTGCAAAAAGGACTTCTTTGTTTTTAGGAGGATACCAAATTCTTTGCATTTTTTAAACACTTGTTCCATGTGCTCCAGATGAGCTTGTTTCTTATGAGAGAACACAGTCATGTCATCTAGATAGATGAGGATGATCTTATTAATTAATTTTCCAAAAGCATAGTCCATGGATCTCTGGAATGTGGACCCTACATTGGATAAATCGAAAGGTATCCTTTGATAGGTAAAGGTTCCTTACTTGGTAGTAAATGTCATTTTGAATTGATCTTCATCTTTTACCCAAATATGGTTCTACCTAGAGAAATTGTCCAACAAGAAAAATATCTCAACTCCTACAACAATCTACAAAATTTTATCAATCTAGGGGAGAGGGCAGTGATATTTCAGTGATGCTTGGATCAGGTTCCTTAAATCTACACATAAATGGATATTCCCATTATTTTTTTTGACAGGAACTAAGTTGGCCATCCATGTGGAGTGCTTTATGGGGTAAATAATTTTGGATTTCAGCAACTTGAGAAACTCCTCCCTCATTATGGATTCATTCCTAGGATTTACTGGTCTCTGCTTTTCTCTGAAGGGCTTTGCATCAGGATCTAACTCAATGGTATGCTGGATCACTTTCTTATCATGTACCTTTAGATATTCATATGACCAGGCCACAATGTCTTGATACTTTAATCACAAGGCTTTTATTTCCTTCACCTCATTTGGAGAACATAGGATACCAACTTTGAGCTTCTTATACCTCTAAAATTCAATCTTATAAATTTATTCCTTGATTTCCATAGCTCTGGATTTCCTCCCATCTTCATGATCAAAAAGGATTTCTATGGTGACCAAACACCTAGGGATATTATTGTTTTTCAATTGAATAACATCTTGCTAGTATATTTTATGAGGTAGCTCCTCTTGCACACTAGATAAGCAAGCTTCTCTTACCAGAGAATCAATTATCTGATCATCATTTTCAAAAGCCTACCAAAATATTTGTCTATCTGGTACTGCATGTCTGAAAACTAGTTTGACTCTTCTGTCCTTTGATGATCCCATATCTAAAGAATGGTTGAAATTCAAACCATTAATAGCCAGAGAATCAACCAACATATTTTATTTTCTAGTAATAGAGTGGATATTAAGGGCATCAAAATATTCCATCAAATCCCATACCCTATTCCTATATGATTTTAGGTAATGATGCTTACTACTGCACCTTTCTCTTACTTGATTGACTATCAACTTAGAGTCACCATATATGTCAATCATTTTGATCCCCATACTTTTTGCTTGTATTAATCCTAGGCATAAAGCATCATATTTTGCAACATTGTTAGTGCACGACCATGTTAGTCTATATGTAAAACTTTTTACACCTTCTGAGAGAGATTTCAAAACTACGCCATCACCTGCCCCATTTCTGAACCTTGCACCATCAAAATGTGTATTCCAAATTTCCTTTTATCTCAAGGACTAATTGGATATGGCAGGAATATTTTTATTTATTTCTAAAGAAAGACTATAAGTGCCCATACATATTCCAAACTGACTATAATCCTCTATGGTAATTCATCCTCCACATATTCAAAATTGAATGTAATACTCTTTTAATGGTAATTCATCCTCCACGTCTAATTCTTCAAAACCTTCTACAAGTTCAAATTCATCTAGATCTGAGAGATTACACATATCCTCTTCTATATTTTCAATGTGATAGGACACATGCTTTTTAGGTGTTATCCTTATCCTCTTTCCTTTGAAAGGAATCATCATGCTAGAGTAATCTAAATACATATAGCCTCCTAACTTAGTAGTGAACTCTCTAGAAATACACAGGCTAAAATAAGGCTCTAGGTCTACAATCACAATTTCTTGCATAATGGTCACTTCTGGAGCCCTGTGTAGTCTCATTAGTACATCCTTTACTACTATAATAGCCTAAACCGGTGTACCATCCAACTATAGAACTCTAATACATGATTGGTTATACTCCATACCCATATCATCGCAAACCACTTTGAACATGATTGTGGTTGAAGTCCCTAAATAAATCATACAGTTATGGACTATCTAACCCTCTATTCGCAAGGAAATATAGAAGGGGGAAGGTTTATTATTTAGAGCAATGGGGATCATATTCTCTTTACCACAAGGTATGCTAAATATTGTGGTAGTATGCTTTTCTTAAGAATTCTTATTTAAATAAGCCTTGAGAAGATCTATCTAACTAGAAATAAAGAGGGTATCATAGAGGCTTGCTTTGGAGCGAATCCTCTTCATCTCCTCTACAATATTATACTATAATTTTCTATAAGGGAGCTTCTCATATATTTTTTTGGGCTCACCATATTTCCTCTTATACTACTGTGTAGCTTCAATAATTTTCCTCTTGGTGATGGAAGATAATATCAACTTCTCTTGCACTTCATCTTTGGATATTATTATTTCTTTATCACTTTCCTTCTCATACCTCTTGGGAAAATTGACCTTCCTTTCCTAGCTCTTAGGAGTTGCATCCATATTTTCAGTTGCTTAAGGAATAGTAAATTGATCATTACTTTGTAGGGGAGGATCTTTATTCTTTTGAGAAGGGACCAAAAATTGACCCATCCTCTATGTATAAACCAACAATATCTTTTTGCCTACCCTCATCATAAGAAAAATAGGTTCTTCATAAATATCTTATCCAACCATGATTTGCTTTGGCTACCACAACATGTTAATTATACCTTCTTGATTCCTCTTGACTTCCTCCATGGCCTGTTGCACATGGTGTTGGTACATAATACACAAAACGAAATCATGCAGATCATTACACACAAGCCACCATACATTCACAAGGCTAGTTTCAGAGGGGGTATTCTTGATCTTCTTGATATGTGTTAAATCTGATCCCTACACTATTACTAGTACTAGGCTTCTGATATCTGTTGATGTAGGGATACCTCCTTTACTAAGACCTTAGTTATCAAATTCGTCGAATTTTTTAGATAAAATTCAAAATTTGTCGAACTTAAAACTCTAGCGAATAAATTCGGCAAATAAACTTTAAATTCGGGAAGAAAAAAATTGGGCAAAAAATAGGTGGGGAATTTACACGGGAAGGGGAAAATGCATGAGGGAAATTTGTTGCATATGTTTACAACCCTAAATTAGGTAGGAAAAAAATTGGGTAAAGCACGCAAGAACAAGAAAATGCATGGGGGAAATTTTTTCATGTGTTTTCCCCTTTATATTTGATTTTTAAAAATATTTACATCCAAAAATTTGCGGATTTGGCAATAGTTATGACTGTGAGTTGTAGCTTCTGCAACTGCATTAGATTTTTCTCTATAATATAATTTAGTAGTTTTGCTGGGTTAAATAAATTTTTTTGTGATTTATTGTAATATATTTATTGTTTTTATATGAATTTTATCATATTTTGCTTTATATATATTTTAATAAAAAATAAAATTAAATAAGATATTTTTTATATTTAATTTTACTTTATATATATATATATATGAAATAAAAGTTTTATATTAAAAATGTAGAAAGTAGGTTTACATTCTTTTAATACATTTAAAAAAATTATATTTAAATGTTGAAAGTAAAATTAAATGACATTTGTTTTTCCAGAAAACTATTTAAAATGGTACCATTAAAATCTATTGTAGAAGCTTGGAAATATTAATGTGGCACCATTATATGACAAATGAATTATTAATGTTTGTTTCAAGTCTCTGTTTGAGTTTCTTAGTTACTAATTTATTTACATAAGATTGAAAGGATATATGTACATCTATAATATATCAAAAAAATTTCCAAATTTTTAAAAATGTCAAATTTCTTTAGAAATTCAATAGTGTCAAACTCGAACATGAATTCAAACTTGATAACTAAGACTAAGACCTTTCCATCTCTCTTTTCTCCATCGCATTCACCTTGTTATTGATTGTTTTCTAGGTACTATGAATATCTAGCAATAGGGTAGATTCTTGGGGAACTTGATATGGAAGTGGTGGAAAGAAAATTGAGGTAGGTGTTGCTTTAGAGGCTAGAATTGGAGCCATTTGAGGGAGTGATGACAAAGGAGGTGGGTCCATATAGGAATATGTATATGCCTGACAATCACATATTCATTTTTGATGTTGTGTATGGTTGCTAAATTTAGGATATCTTGGAAATTCTCGTAAGTAGTTTTACTTGATCCATCATATGTAGATATAGCTTTGGATACATCTTGGGGGACATCATGCATTTGGACAAGTCTCAAAGGATCAATTGTATCCCAACTAGGATATTTCTACAGAGGCTGATTTGGGTCTACATTTTGATGTGCAACCATGTTTATTTATGGTATTCTTGATGGAGCCAGTCTTAGAGGTATCCCAGGGTCTAACTCAACTGGAACCTCTCCCAACTATGAGTCTGAAAACAACTTTTTTATAATATTGGATTATATTAGGGTAAGCTCATAAAATATAATAGGGTCTTGACTATTTTTGATAGATGACCTAGTATTCATGAAAAATATGAGCTACTAGGAAAGGCCTCTTAGGTTCTTGATCTCAGGGAGTCACCAAAACTATTGGGAATCTGAATTGACATCAAGGAAATCTTGAAACTATGACTATTATCTTCAATTATTTGGTAAGGTATGCACTTGCTAGTCACAGTATAAACCCTAACATTGGATGGATTAAATATTTATTTAACCCAACCTCTAGAGTAGGTTGGTATACCTTGTCAAATAATTTGGATGTTGAATCATTTAAGCTCAATTAAATGTTTAAATATAGGGATAGAAATGATTTTAGGGTTAAAAAAATAATTATTCAATAGTGACCAAATAAAGCTAACAACATAGGCATCTACAGGGAAAACCTCCATAAACCAATTTCCAGTGTCCCACACTTACGATTAACAACACTCAAAACAAGTAATATCCATTAATTAAATAACAAGAGATATGATTTAAGAAACTATTTCAAACATATAGATACTAATAATCCAAATAGCAAAATTTGATCAATACCTAGACTAGCAAAAATAAATTTCTATTGAGCATATATTTAGACATGAAATATTTCAAGGTGCTCTAAGCTAGAAATCCAAAAATAGCAAAATAGACTAACCATAAAAATAATAGAAAAAATACATTCATAGATCAAATATCCATAAAATACAGAAGACACCAATCTAAGGCAAACATCCAAGTAATGTTTTTTCTATTGATTTGTGGAAAATATTACATAGTAGGTCAAGCAAACACTCTAGATCCAACCCTAAAAAATGAGGGTTTGACCTCTATTAATAGCTTTACATGTTTAAATATTAAATAAAATGGAATATTACAAGGAATTGGAGTGCTAGATCAACAAGATGCTGAGGTGGTGGCCTCTTGTTCGTTTTGGGAGGAAGAAGGAACCACTTGATCTTTCACTCCCCTGCAACTCAAGTTCTATAAGTTGCTCAAATTTCATGGCCTTCTACTTTGGATTGATTCAAACTGGGATAAGAACCATCCATCATTATTGTTAATGTTATCGCATCGTGGATCTGCAACTAAATTTACCCATGGTTCTTGATTCTACCATTTTGTCTTCCTACATATTTTAGTTTAGAAGCCCTTGGACAATGATCAGCCATTTTTTTTATTCTTGCCTTTATAGATGTTTTGGAACATTGAACACATTAGCCATCGATCCCCATTTAAATAGTTAAGATTGATGCATTATAAGTTCAGCACGCACATCCATGATCTACAACACCAACGGTATGGAACCATATTGTCACTTCCTCTTTAACTCCTTAGTGGTGTAGAAATGTGTTCTAGCCCACACTTTGAAAGTCCCACTTGAAAATGTTGATCACTTTGATTGTAGGATGGAGCAGGGGAAACTTCATCGTACTCTATACAAAATGTGTTATGAGTCATATGGGGTAGAATAATGTCTTGGCCTACTCCTCTTAGCTAGTTTCTATGATATTCCTAGTCACAACATAGAACCATATTCCAAGTGATGTTATAGCCCATGATTTTATATTCCAATGTGCAAAGTTGACCAATGTTGACCGTAGGGTAGAACATTATGTTGAACCGCGCATGGTAAAACATGCACTGGCTTGTTTAGGGTAGAACTTATATTGTGTGTCGCACCCTAGAATGGTAACTTGTTAGGATTGACCATTATTACCATAATGTAGAACCATACACCAAGTCACGTGATATAGAACATGTGTTGGCTCGAGCGAGGTAGAACTTGTGCTGTGAGCCACAATTTGAAGAGTGAACTTATCAAATTTGACTTCACTGACCATGGGATAGAACCTTAATCTAGTTTGCATGGAATATAACCTTGTTACAAGCCATTGTATATTCTTCATGCTCTGAGATACGATTTCAAAACTACCAAGTGCAAGTCTAACCAAGTTGACCACAAGGTAGAGCATGATGCATTGTGTCACTACCTTGGGGTATAACGTGATCCTTTAGGACTTAGAAAAATTTACAAAAACTTTCTAAGTATGTAGCCATTTTGGGCCTACATATCTAAGTAGAAACTACTTGTAATAGCTCAAGCACCACTATTGGAATTTTAGCCAAATTATCACAAGTCCCAAATATCCAATTTCTTGAGTAGTTTCAAATATTAAAGTAGTTTAATATAAATTTCAAAAATAAATGAACATAACATTAATGTAAATAATAATAATATATAAATGACCAACATAATTTATGCAATAACATGAAGAAAATATACAATAATATTGCTCTAATTGTATATAAGATTTACTCAATCTTCATTCAATTTCCTGATAAAATACATGGAGCTTTGCCTTCATAATATAACCTTAGAAAGGTGACTCTTGGACTCTTTGACTATTCTTCTCCTCACATATCTAGGAGATGCAATCCTATTCCACACATAATACAAGTCTCTCATACCTCTTGGTTTCTCATTATGCCACTTGTATACATGGCCCTTGACTCTCTATTTACTTTTGAACACTCTATTCTATGATACATGCACACTCCTACTTGCACACTTGCAAACTTTACTACATGACACTTGTGTATACACTTGCACACATTATTACATGACACTAGTGCACATTCTCACTCTTCATACTTACACATAATTACATGAAACTTGTGCATATCCTACACATGAACATATGCATAAGGGGAAATATAAATCACACTCCTAAACTATAGACTTGCACCCTATTCTAATATTTACAATTGTGTCATTAAGGTACCATAGGGGTACATTAGCATGTACTAAATAATGTAATATTCTATGATAATAAGTTCTAACTAAATGGATCAAAAAATGATATTTGTCCTCATATTGAACTAATAAAGGGTTATAAAGATATTGAAGCCATTTAGGCTCAATTTATATATGATTAAATTTATCCAAACATCTATTTTACCAAAGAAAATCTAAAATTAGAGGATTTACCTAGAGTAGAAAGGTTTTACTTCAAATTTACTTAAGGTATTTTTTTCATAAATATGATCTTAGGAATCATTATAAAAACCTTTTGGCCATTTGTGAAAATAAAAACTACATTATGAGACTCGATTATACTTATGAACTCATATGGCCATTAAAAAAAATTTATGCATGATGTTTATGGAGAAACTATGTTGTTTGACCTCTATGTATAAATAGTATTTGTGCATTATTTGTAGGTTGGATCATATTCATGTCATTTGATTCCATTGAAATGTGTCAAATGATCAACACTAATTTTACTCTGGTCATATTTGTATTCTTTTTAGTGTATTTGCTTCAATTTATTGCATCTCTTTTCCTTTCAAATTTACTTTGCATGTATTAGATTAGTTTAGTTTAGTTATATAAGTGGGAAGAAAACCCAAATTTAGAGTTTAGAAAATATACATCCTTCCTTTCCAATTGTTGAAATGTAAAGTCATGAGTCCATACATTTAGGTAGATCAATAGTTTCTATCACACCCATTGGGATAAATGGTATGATTTTTATGTGAATGAAGCATAGTCCATTTGCAAGTTATTATTTTAAATCTACAAAAAATAACTTAGGATTTTATCATATCTATTAAAGGGTTGTTCATTAGACTAAATCAATCTGAACCCAAATTATATTTGTCTGTTTTGTTTACTATGACTTCAGATCTATTTTTTCTTATAATTTGTAGGTTCTTCATGGAATTGTGACTATAAAATAAATTTCAAAAAATTCTCCAAGTTCATTCTCCATCAAAATTAAAATTAAAAATTCCATGACCCTCGATTGGATAAATTGTTCCACATGCAATTTTAATTGATTTTTATTTTATTGTTGTAAAAACGTGATTCTTTATTTTGTGAAAAAAATATTCTTAAGAGTTTTACAAAAAAAATGCAGTCACTCTATTATAAAATAAATTCATGCTTTGGTTTACAAAAAATTCATCTTAATGCAAAACACATATTAACACTTTTCTAACAAATTAGTTTTGTAGTCTTTGACCAACTCTAATGTTTTCCCAAACTTAGATAATTATAATTTATTCTCTAAAAAAATATGATTTGTTCTTTTATAAAGAGTTTTTTTTAACATAAATATAGAAATTCATATCCTTAGTGAAAAGTAAATTCACCCTGAATGAAGTCTTCAGTAAGAGGAATGAGTGAGTAGAGGTTTAGCGAGTGTGGCGGGAGTGAGGGTTTGACTTTTTTGGGCAGGAATCTCAGCTAAGGCAGTATAGGTAGAGTAGGTACAAAATATGTAGGTGGGAACCTCGAGCATGGAACAAGTGAGGATCCATAGGAAGGCATTCAGGCTACGATAGATTTGGAGGCAGGCATCACACGGGGGACCGACCCTCCTCAAAAAAACCCCGATAAAAAATATACGAAGGACAATGCGAGGCCCAAGAAGTGGTTGTCTTTTGCTGAGACTCTTAGAGGAAAAATAAAGGAGGTTCTCTCTCTTTCGCCCCTAGTTCCAGTAAATAATAAAATTTCAGCCCCGACAAGTTCCATGAGCCCTTTTCTTTTAATGGAAGAATTCTCCTTGGTAGGCAATTTTTTGGGAGGTAGGTCGGACATGGAGACTATCAGGGCTTGGGCGATGAGTAAATGGTGACTGGTAGGCAGCTTGGAGTTGGTAGCTCTAACTCGAGGGTTCTTCATTATCTTTTTTAACAATGTGGAGGATGCTAACCGCATTTTAATACGAGGTTCTTGGTTTCTAGGAAAAATGAGCCTTTTTCTCAAATTATGCGGTGAATATTTTGACCTTGAAAAGCAAAATATTAACATTGCCCCTATTTTGTTTCATCTCCTGAGTCTACCTGCCCAGTTCTTCAATGAATATTTTTTTTTTGGTAAATAAAAGTCTTCATTCATTACCTAGTTTTGCAGGTTAACCCAAAACCTATTACAATATCCATCCTCTTGCTGAGATTGTAGATCCTAGTCATCCTTGAAACTTTCTTACCAAAAATTGTGTTGAATCCCCTACAACACCTTACTAACAAAGCACACCCATACCTAAACATAACTGTAAACATTACTTACATTGACAGGAATTGAAGTTTGGAACTTTGCACTTGTGAAACCTATTGCTTGCCCATTTCCTCCTCTCTGTCGAAATATTCCAAGGATTACACCCTGTTACCTTCATTTCCAATTTGGTATGATTTAGAGGGAAACCCCATAGTTATTACCAGCTCCATGGGGAAAGAACACCCATTCATATTTCTCCTTAACGAGTAGGTTTCTTTTCATGAATAATAATGTTTTCCACTTCACGTGGCACACCTTGTCACAAAACTACCAACATCAACACCTATGTTGTCTAATTTGTCAGCTGACCTATTGGCCTCATGATACACATGATGAGCCCTCCTATTTTGTCTTTTCACAAAAAGGATCCTCACTTCATGGATGACTCCCTCGATTCTCCATGGAGGTTTTTTGCCATTGGTTAACAGGTTGATGATGTTCATAGAATCACCTTAAATCATCAAGTTACCTTGAGTTGCTTGGGCTACTTGCAACCCTCTCCAAAGGGCTCTAGATTCTACTTCATTATTAGTTCTGATTCCCAATGGTTCAGCGAAGGCCTTGACCAGATTTCCTTGATGATCCCTGATTATTCCTCTAGCTCTAGCTCTTCCCGGGTTCTCCTTGGTTACACCATCAAAATTTAGTTTAAACCAACCCTGGGGGGTGGCTCCCAAGAAATCTCATTTCTAGGATTGGGAAAAGGAATGGAAGGTTTGTCCTCAATACCTAAGGCCCGAGCTAATTATTTTTCTTGGGGAAGAATTGAGTGGTTCTCATCCACTAAGGTGCTAAGGTTTTCTTTCGCAAAGACAATAATCCTGTTGAGGATAGTTTTTGGGTTGTGAATGGTATCCTTAAAGGCTCTATGGTTCCTTTCTAGCCAAATCTTCCAGAGAAAATGATGCCAATAGATTTTCCATAGGTACTTAAGTTTTAGGCTAACAAAGGGTTGAGGCCATTGATGGAACACTTCAGATATAAGAGCAAACTTAACCCACGATATCCTAAAGTCTTGGAAAAGTTCATCCAGGATGGAATCCACTACCGGACACTCCAGAAACAAGTGTTGGGTTGTCTCCCATCCTGCCCTACACATGTAGCAATAGTTAGCAATAACCATACCTTTGGATAACATATTGTCCATAGTGAGGATTTTTCCTTGAATCACCAGCCATGAAAAAAAGGATATTTTAGGAATTAAGCCTTTGATCCAAACCAAACTCGGTTGAAATTGTTGACCTTCCACATTGAGAAGCAAATTATAGGCAGACTTAACTGTGAAGTCACCACTTTCAGTCTCATCCCAAACAATGTGATCTTCATCCTCTCTAGAGGGAATAATTTGCTGAGTTAAAATGTTATAAAGCTCTTCAGACTCCACTTCAAAACCCTGTACTCTGATGTGTTTCCACCTATTGATATTTATATCCTACCACATATAATTTGCAACCTTATTCCTAATATGTTGCTCCAAATGCTCTTGAATCCTAGCCAAAATAGGATTATGAGATAAATCCTTAGCTCTCACCCATCGATCCTTCCAAAAGTCTATTGTTTGCTCATTTCCTAGAATTCATCTAAGACATTTCTTGACAAGATCCCTACTCGTGAGGATTGCCTTCCAAAAAGTAGACCCCCTGCTTGCTAAGTTGTCATTAAGGAAGTTCACACCTTGAAGGTATTTCCTCCTAACTATGGCAGTCCATTCATTATTGACCTTAGTCAATAACCACCACACTTGTTTGGCTAACAGAGCTATATTGAGATGAGCAACTCTCCTCAATCCTAACCCCCCATCAGATTTAGGTTTGCAAACCTTGTTCCAACCTACTAAATGGATCCTTTTCTTATCCTCAGTACCTGACCAGAGAAATTTTTTTTGAAGCTAGTCAATTTTATGATACACCTTGTTCTTCAACGAATATTGGCTGCAGGGCATAGCCAGAATTATAGGGGATCTTCTCTCCATTGACCATGCGACCTTGGCTAGGATAAGGATGACTCATGCACGAATCTGCATAAATGCTAATTTGAATAATGAATTTCCAAGGTTTGTGGAGCTAGAGTATGGAGAATACTATAGAAAATAGTCTATAGAATACGAGAATAGATCAGAATTCTATCTAGAATGTAAAAATCAAGGACATCTATGCAATCAGTGCCCTAACCTGGCAATGAATAGAGAAAAATAGAAGCAGGTAATGCTAGACAATAAATTTGAGGAGTTTCCCTAGCAGAGGCAATTTCAATCAAGAAAAATATGTCTACCAAAAAAAGAAAAGAGAGAGTGCAGGGTCCCAGCAAGACAAAGGAAAATAACAGGTTGTTGGCAACCAAAATACTTAGGTAAGTTCCAATCATCTAGTTTCAAATAAATTTTCAATTCTATCCAATATGGAAGTAGGAGGATTATCGGAAGACATGGAAGAGCAGCACCTTCAGGCTAAGCTTTTTGACTCTCTCGAATCCCCATCCAAGTTAGGATCCTCAAACCCTAATGCTAAAATTATTGTAATAATCATGGGCATCACAAATCCAAACCCTAATGCACAATCTCTAGAATCCACATCCAAGTCAGGATCCTTAAACCCCAATGCTAGAAATACTTCAAGCCCAGTGGGCATTCCAAAGCCAAACCCTAATGCTAAAGAACTTAGAAATAAATTTGAGGCATTGGAAAATAAAAAATCTCATCTCCCTAACATCATCACTAGGATCCAAGTGAATCCTACTGAGGGGTTGTCCCGTAGACCAGGGGAATACAGGAAAAAAGGAGAAGATTTGGATGTAGGGGTGGAGATATGTGAAACTCTTCAGACTGATGAATATGGCAGTCTGGTTCTGCAACAAATTACCTCCCCTCAATTTAGTCCTAAACAAACCAGGAGCACTGTGAAGTCTCCTATATATTTTGGCAGTGAAAAAAGAAGAACGAGAATATCAAATGCTGAGCATCAAAAAATTAAAACTGATAATGACATTGCCAATGGAAAATAGAGAACCTTGTTTCAACAAGTTATTCTGGATTTTGAAGACAAAAAATTAGGAAAACCCCCTCAAGGGAGGGGGAGAGGAATAAATCCCAAACAATCTAAATGAAGTTCCTCTCATGGAATGTGAGAGGCCTCAATGGCCTGCCCAAACATAGGGAAGTCAGTGAACTAAGAAATCAAGTGAATCCAACTATTATCATGTTGCAAGAAACCAAAACTGGTGAGATTTAGTAAAAAAATAACAAAAAGAATCTAGAATCAAGGGGAGATGGTTTGCAAATCATCTAGAGGAGCATCTAGAGGTCTTATGACTTTGTGGGATCCTCGGATAGTAGAAGGCACCATTATTCAGAAATATGACAAGGTTCTTAGTGTTTTATTTAAGGAAATAAACAACAACAGGTCATGGATCCTTTCAAATATTTATACCTTGACTTCAATTCAATGGAGAGCTCTATTGTGGGAGTACTTAGGCAATCTGAGTGAAATCTTCCATAATGTCCCTTGGATTTTGGTTGGGGATTTTAACACTTCTCTTTACCCTTTAGACAAAATGGGTGGAAATGGACCACCTATCAGGAGCATGGATGAGTTCAATGACTTTGTGAACTCCAACATGTTGATGGATGTAAAACTTAGAGGAGTGAATTATACCTGGAGCAATCAACGGATAGGGTGTCATCTCATTCAAGAAAGGCTTGATAGGTTTTTTCTATCAAAGGAGGCTACAACTTTGTTCGATGATTCTACCATGCAAGCCCTTCCTAAAATTGCCTCTGATCATAATCCCATTTTGTTGGAGATACCTAACTCTCTGTCCTTCAAGAAACCTTTTAGATTTCAATCTATGTGGATCAAACATTCCAGTTTCAAAGATAACTTAAGTCAGTGGTGGCAACAGCCTGTCAGGGGTAGTGCAACTTTTAAACTTGCTGGCAAATTAAAGTTTGTTAAGGAAAATATTCAAACTTGGAACAAAGAGGTCTTTGGGAACCTCTTTGAAAATAAAAAATAGGTTGTTGAAAGTTTGAATATAATTGATCAGAGGATCCAACATGGTGATTTTGATGAAACTACTAGGCAAGAGGAATGAACAAAACTAGCAGAGTTTCATAACATTTTGGCCTGTGAGGAAATATATTGGTGGAAAAAATCAAGGGCTCTTTGGTTGAAATATGGAGATTCAAATTCCAATTTTTTTCATGTCACCATGATTAGAAATAGAAGCAATAACAAGATAATTTTTTTTTTTAAATCAGATGGTTCTATTACTCAAGACTTAACAGAAATCAGAAAGGAGGCAGTAACTTATTTCAATTCTATCCTTGGTCAGGAATTACAGTGCAATGAGGAGGCCAAATGTATTCTCTTGCAATCCATTCCTAGCATAATAAATTTGGATATAAACCTTAAGCTTCTAGCTCCCTTTTTTGATGATGAAATTAAGGAAGCCTTGTTTAGCATGGACCCAAACAAAGCCCTAGGACCCGACGGCTTTCCCCCTCGTTTCTAACAATATTTTTGGGACATCATAAGTGAGGATGCAATTTTTGCTGTCAGAGAATTCCAAGCAATCAATCATATACCAAAAGGTATCAACTCTACTTTTATTTTTCTAATTTCTAAGAAGCAAACCCCTAAATCTATGGCTAACTTCAGGCCAATCAGTTTGTGCAATGTTTCTTACAAGATCCTAACTAAATCCATTGCAAATAGAATGAGATATATTCTACACTGCATCATAGATCCATGCCAGGGAAGCTCTGTCCAGGGCAAGTCAATATTATATGGATTTATCACAATTCATGAAGCTCTGCACTCTACTCATAAGACTAATAGGTCTGTTTTTGCCCTCAATCTTGATATGAACAAAGCATTTGATAGGCTAAATTGGGACTTTATGATTTTTGTCCTCATTAAGTTTGGTTTTCACCACCAATGGGTTAATTTGATCAAAGAATGTATTTCTAAAGCATGGTTCTCGATTCTATTTAATGGAACAACTGTTGGTTACTTTCAAAGTCGTAGAGGAATTCGGTAGGGGGACCCTATCAGCCCCATTTTATTCATCATTATGGTAGAATATTTAGGCAGAACCATCAAAAATGCTTGCATTTCAAGGCTAATATCAGGAATCAAGGCAACATCTCTCACTAGGGTTTTTTCTCACCAATAATTCATCGATGATACCCTTATATTGACTAAGGCATCGGTGGTTGAGGCCAAAATAATTAAATACATCTTGCAACTCTATGAGGACGCTACTAGTTAGAAAGTTAATTTCAGTAAAAGCAAGTTATATTTCTTGAACACCCCCATTCAGAGGTAAGGAAGGATTGTCAAAATTTTAAGGCGTGACATAGCAAACCTCCCCACTTCATATCTTGGTCTCTCTCTTTTCATTGGTTTTCTAAGAGAGTCAATGTGGGACAGGGTTATTGAAAGAATTCAAAAAAAACTTGATGTATGGAAAGGTCATCTTCCATCTCAAGCAAGAAATCTGACCCTCACTAATGCCTCTCTTCAGAGCATTCTAGTCTATTTCCTCTTCATTTTCAAAGCCTGTGTGAAGGTTTTCCAAAAAATTGATAAACTCCAAAAAGAATTTTTATGGACTGGATCAGAGGACAAAAAAAGGATACGCCTTGTAGGATGGACCAAAGTGTGTAGACCCAGAGAAAATGGGAGCTTAGTTCTGAGGAGAATTGCTCATATAAATTTAGCTTGACTAGCTAAGCAGGTGTGGTGTCTCATTTTTGGTGAAGAAAATGAATGGACAGCTATCATCAAACAAAAGTATCTTCAAAATATGGAATTTCTAAGTGACTCAGTTCCAATCAAAGGTTCTACTTTTTGGAAAGCAATTCTTAATTGTAAGGAAATCATCAAAAAAGGTTTAATATGGGTTTTAGGCAATGGTGAGAGGATAAATTACTAGAATGATAGGTGGGATAAGGATGAACCACTGACGCAATATCCTAACTTAGCCCGAATCAGAGATATCACAGAAGAACTCATTGGCAAAAAAGTCTTCGATTATATGGTTGAGGATAGAGGTAGAATGAAGTGGAAACAAATAAGAATTCAAGAATTTCAAGTGGAATCAAATGATCTTTGTAACATTCTCGAGCAACAGTTTATCCCCATGAGACCCAAGGAAGATCAAGTGACCTAGGCTCCTACGGAAAATGGGCAGTTCACTGTTAAATTAGCTTACAAGCTTCTGCTTGATGACGAGGATTTTGTCCTCCAAAAGGACTTAGTTTGGATAAAAAATTTAATTCAAAAAATTGTAGTATTTTCATGGCTAGTTATCCAAGGAAGAATTCTAACCATTGATAATATGATGCGTAAAGGTATTTGTATCACTAATCATTGTTATCTGTGCAGATCTAATTGGGAGACCATTTATCACATTTTCCTTGAGTGCCATTTTTCCTTGATTGTCCTAAGTGGGGTTTTTCAGGCCTTCAATATTTCATGGGTTAAAATAGCCATCGTACTTGATTTGTTCATCCAGTGGCCTTGCCCCTTTTCAATCCAAAGACTTAGATACATGTGAAAAATTTGTCTCAATCACTATCTTTGGCAGGTGTGGTTAGAAAGGAACCATAGAGTCTTTAATGAGTCTATCCATGATCATAAAACTATCATTGCCAGTATCTTATCCTTTGCCAATGACAATATGAACCTTATACCTTTTAATAGCTATAAACCTCATCTATAAGAGACCACGATTGCTCAATATTTAAGCTTAACCTTGTTAGATGAGTATGTTCCTAGGGTAGTCAACCCTAGAGCCAATGTTAAGTGGTCTCCACCTCTTACAGGTTAGTTTAAGCTAAGGACAATCCTGGCAGAGTAGGCACTGGTGGCATTGTGCGAGATCATAATGGGAATATTATGCTTGCATTTTCCGAATATTTGGGAACAAGGATGAACAATGAAGTTGAAGCTAGAGCTATGTGGAGAGGCCTTCAAATGACTCAAGACTTAGAAGGCAATTTTATCATAGAAGGAGACTCTATGCATGTTATAAATCTCCTCAATAATTGGAAAACACCTCCTTGGAGGATTAAAACAATTGTTGAAGAGGCTAGGATCCTTTTCCAGGGAAGACAGGACAGAAAAACCCAACATGTCTTTCGGGAAGCTAACAAAATTGTTGATAAGCTGGCCAATTTGGGTGTCAATGGTGATGGAATTTTCAAATGGGAACATGACGTCCTGAGTGAAGTAGAGGAGCTTATTCAACAAGAATGCCAAGAATTATAATCAAATTTACCAAAAGGGAAGGCACTGTAATTTTGAAGGCTAGGAGTATTCCCGTCTCTTTTTTGAATTGGACTCACAATAAAAATTATCTGAGCTGTCAGTATTCGTGGATGCTACTTGGAAATACCACAAATACTAATGGGGATAGTCACATGTCAGATAACATGGCTCCTAGTCATCTTAGTAATTTGAGGTTGGTTTATAATCACATTTAAGGAAAGAAATGACAATATAAGACTTCGAACCAAAACCACATGGACCACCAGATAGCCACCGCCATAAATCTAGCCAGTAGGTTCACTTCTCCAAGGCTGATTGGCCAAGATAGTATGTGGTACCAAAGCATGTCATATATGGAAGAAAGCAATTACCAAATAATTATTAAGAGTAACTATCAATACATATCTTGTGGGAGTTTTTTTTAGTACTCTGCTATGTGTGTCTGCAGCTTTTTGTTTCTCCATTGTATCAAGGAAGGGATCCGTGTCTGTTTCTTTTTGTAATTATGATGCATGTGTGTTTTCTTCGGGTATACCCAAAATGTTGTATGGGAAGTTTCTTTTTGATAACAGGCTATGTGCCTTACCGGATGTAATGGCTTTGGCGGCATGTAGATTTTACATATATAGGATCCTTAGTAAGGATATGTTCATCAACAACCCTAGACTGATTTTTGTAAAAGGTTTTGGATCAACCTGTAAAACCCGGTATTAATGCTATAGTGACTTATCTACCAAAAAAAAAAATTAAATTCATCCTTAAAAGTGTATCAACTCCTTTTTTAAGTAGAAAAAACAATTTGCTAGGTTATTAGATCATGATTTTCTCCATAAAAGAAGTGGCTCACTTATTAACCTTCATTTTTTGTATTTTGAAAAAATCCAAGCTAAAATTTTAATCTATATATGTATACTATAATCATAAAAAGTATTATGAATACAAGGTCAAAAAATTCAACAAGATAGCAAATAAATTTAATACAAGGTGAAAAATCCAACAAGCTAGTAAGGAAATTTACCCAACAAAATATCTCAAATATAAACAATGAAATGCATAGAATTCATCTAGATATAGGAGTTAACAAAATCGATATAGACTTCTTTAAAATAAAATTAATCAATGGAAAATCCAATTGAAATGAATGAGAGACTAATTTTTTTCCATTCATCCCCATAACTGATATCCCTAACTCCTCTAGTTCAAGTGAATCCTTACACCCCTATAGGGATATCTAGTGGCTAGATGGTGCTAACAATCATTCAAGATAAGAAAACCTAAAACATTACCAATATTTTCATCTAAACCATAATAATAAAACTATTGTATAATATGTCACCTATAATATAGACAATCAAATACTATTAATCCATAACTTCAAAAATCTCTACTTCATCATAACCTATGCCAATACAATTCCAAAACTAAAAACCACAGGGATCAATTAGTGAACCAAAAAAATTAAAAACCTATAAATCCATTGTAATTTACCAACTTAGGTCTAATCTATAAGTTAGCACTAGTCAAACACAAGTTATATCAAGTGAATTAGTATTCCATATCCATAGATTATGAAAATTCAATGTTATGAAACGACTTTAATAATTACAATAATAGCAATAGCAATCCAATAACGTTAAATTTACAATACCCAATGATATCAATAAATCAAATCCAATTGCAATTAAATCCAATATGTAAATATCCAATCTAAATTCAAATTAATGCAAATCCCTTAGCCACTTAGAGAGGGTGAAGCCTTTTATCCACTTAGAGAGAATGGAGTTTCATATATGTAGTAGAGGTGATTAAGAATCATATATAATAAATTATTCCAACTATCACATAACTCTTCCTATTTATAGACTAAATGAACATTAACCCTAACCCTAATGTTCAAGGGCTAACTATCTAAACCTAGGGCTTGAGCTAATAAATATAAATATAAACAACATGGCTATATTGGGGCTGCTACATGGTTCCTCCTCAAAAATATTTATCATCAAAATTGGAAAATCCTAGAAAATATTCTTAATCTCTCACATAGCATATTCTTCTAGAATATCCTACCACTTGATGAGGATTTTTTTAACCTATCAAGAACATAGAATACAAACTCTAGACTACAAAATTGCTTTTGGTTGAAGAGTTATTTGTCCTTCATCATCGAGTACTAGAATATCCATATTGGACTACGCCTTCTAGCCAATAACCTTTTTAAGAAAATATACATGAAATATAATATGGATGTAGGATGAGGGAGGAATATCTAACTGATATGCCACTTCACCAATTTGACAAACCACCTTATAAAGACAATAAAATTGAGGAACCAACTTTTAACTGGTCTTTGTCTTCAAGGACAATTGCTTGTAGGGTTGTAGGTATAAAAATACCATATATCCTAGAAAAATTATCATTCAAATTGATATGAATCCTACTATTACTTCATGCAATTGTGTGTCTGGACCAAATTATTCTTAACAAGTTGAATCACAAGTTGTTGTTATAGCAAATCATTTATGTAAGAAAACTTGAAGGATCCTATAACATAGTCTACCACTGACAGAGATTTTTGGCCATACAATGTTTCAAATGGTGACATATTAAGAGATTCATGGTATTATGTATTGCACCACCATTCAACTTATGAGAGGCAATGAATCCAATTATACTGCTTATATAACCATTTATTAACAATCTTTGTATGAAATGGTCCCTCACAAGATTCTCTTTTGTGGAGAGCTAATAAAAATGGTCAATTCTCAATCAAATATGCTTATCACATATAGGAATAGCCTAGCCTATGTTGTATTTTGGTCAGTATCATTTGGCTTAATCACCTTATCCCCAAGATTGCATTCTTTTTTTGGTTGGTTTCCTAGAATAAAATTTTAACCATTGACAATTTAATCAAAAGAGGTTTGGTCATTCCCAATAACTGCTATCTTTATTAGTTAGGATGGGAGTCAGTCATCCATATATTCTTGGAGTATACCTTCTCTTATAAGGTGTTTCTATCAATTTTCTCTATGTTTAGCATTGATTGGATCCAACCCAATTCCATTCTCAATCTGTGTGTTCAATGGTCAAACATTTTCTCTCACCATCACCTCAGGTCCCTTTGGTCCTTTTGTTTACCCCATTTCCTTTGGTAGGTCTGGTTAGAAAGGAACAACATAGCATTTTATGATTCTTCCAGAGACCCCATCTCTATTTTTTTAGGATTCTATCAGTAGCCATTGAGAATGTGAATATTATCCCTTCCTCTGACACCCCTTGTCATGAGCTTGATTCAAGATTGGTTGCTTCTTTCAATATCTCTTTCAGTCCACTTATGTAGGATTTACCTAGTGTGGATACATCCAGTTTCATATGGACTCCTCCCCCTTAGGGTGGATCAATTTCAATATTTATGGAGTTTCTAAAGGAAATATAGAAAATGTTGGCTATGATGTATTGTTAGAGATGATCACACCAAGATCATCCTATTTTTTTTCTAATAATATTGGCATCCAGATCAATAATGTGGTTGAAGTCAAACCTTTGTTCTAGGGATTATAAATGTTACAAGGTATGCATCTCAATAATATTATTATCAAAGGTGACTTCCTTAATACCATAAATTTCCTTCAAGGAACATGGTCCCTTGTGTGGAGTGTCTCCAACTTAATTGAAAAGTCAAGGAAATTTCTTTGCAAATTTGATAATGTTATCATCCAACATGTTTACAGAGATGGTAATAAGGTTGTTGACATCATAGACAATATTGTATTTGTTGAGAACTCTATAAAAATTTTATTTGATAATTTTCCACTCTCTTCTTAGTCATGCTAGCACCAATGAGTCATTGATGTATATTTAACCAAAGTGAGATGCATGGACTTCTCAATACTACATATTCCTCATGCAACCTTGTTAATTTTTTCAAATTTTTGAGGTGTCATTCTCTTTGTGGTCTATTTTCAATGCTTAGCAGGCCACCTTCACTCATGATTGCTCTAGCGACCAGAATCCCCATGCCAGAGACTCCTTCCAACGCACCCTGCATCAAATTCATCTTCAAGTGTGTGATCAAGCCTATCCTACCATATCTTTGAGTGCCAAGGACATAAATGCAAGGCCTTTCTTCTCTTTCTATGTTAACATCATTGTGGTGTCATCCTTGACATGGATTGGACACTCTTGCCCAATATTTTCTAGCTTGAGATGTTCCATAAATAATCCTGGAATAGTGAAGCTTCCAAAATTGGTGGTATGCCAATTTAGGATGGCCCTATTTTTTTAGCTTATCAATTGGTTTTAAATTGTAGATAAAGATATTGTTATTCCCACATATTTTTTATCATGTTCAAGCCTCAACAGCAGTGTGTCTAGCATGTGCTCTGGAGAGGTGTCTGGTTCACATTTTGGTTGGTTGGCTTTTAATGAAGGATAATCAAAGTTAGGATGGTGTTTCTTGAGCCTAAAACTCTACAACTTGATGCTACTATTGAAGATATTTTGGGTAATCATAGTTTCCTACCCTTATGCAAATTCAAAGGAATAAATCTCAGCCTATCCAAGGAATTCACTAAATCATAGGATAATGGGAGGGTGATGCTTTGGGATATCTACTTCAAATTCACCATCAAATTGCTAGTTGAAGTGACTGATTTGGTCAATGGAAACAACCTCATTCACCATGATAAACACTCTCTAGTGATTGATCTTGGCCACTTTAGAGATAAAGGGAAGCACATCACAAAGGAAAAAAGTGGTATCATTAGAGAAGGCTTTCTTTCACCCTAGAATATGATTATTATCCCTATCATGCAATATTTTACCATTGATGAACCAATTTCACCTCTTATGAGCTTCTATTTGGAGTTCTTAAACCACCTATGATACATTACAAGCACACGCTTCAAATGCAGGACCAAAGATCCACCCTATCCAGTATTGGTAGCCTTAAATATAACCCTTCTACTTTGGCCCTTAGTCAAGGTTCCCCCTGAAGGAGGACTCGAGCGACAATATGGATGGTGATAATTTTGCTTTATCCAAAGTGAGAAAAAAAAATAAACTTTGGCTCTTTTGACACCCTACCTTCCACCTATCATCACTCGACCAAGAGCAAAGCATCCGAGGATAAGCATAAGGGAATTATTGATATTTACCAAGATAAGGAAGCTCTTGGTGAGTCTCCCATGACCCATAAAAATTAGAATTCTAAAGATATTCTCAATTGTGTGCTATCTCTAAAGGATGCCCTTTCCCCTTGTAGAACTTCTACTTGGTCCTAGTTGAGAGATGATCTTGATTCCATGGCCAATTTGGAGAACTTGCTAAATTTTGTTTTGACTCTGAATAACACAAGCTTATACTAAGAGGGAGGGTGAATAGTATAAGACCACTTTTTACTTTTCTTTCCCAATCAATATTATGCAATGTATATATAACAATATCAACAATAGTAATCAAATCAATACACAAATCATCACACACAATAGAGACACAAATTTAACGTGGTTTACCCAATGTGGGCTACTCCACGGATAAAATATTTCACTAAAATTTTCTCAATCAATCTCTTGGGAATCCTTTCTCTATTACAATATTTATGGATCTCTATCCAAAGGAGACACCAATCACCAAATCAAGTTCATGGATCTTTATCCATAGGACAACTCCTTTCTCCTTAGCTCTGAATGGTGATCTTCTAGAAGAACTATTACCCCCACTGCTCTGGCTAATGCATCTCTATCCACTAAAGATACCTATTTGAATAACACAAGCTTATGCTAATAGGGGAGTGAACAGTATAAGACCACTTTTTACTTTTCTTTCCCAATAAATACTATACAATGTATAGATAGCAATATCAATAGTAGTAATAAAAGTAATGCACAAATCACCACACACAATAGAGACACCAAATATATGTGGTTCACCAAATGTGGGCTACTCCACGAAAAAAATATTTCACTAAAATTTTCTTAATCAATATCTTGAGAATACTTTCCCTATTACAATGTTTATGAACCTCAGTCCAAAGGAGACACCAATTCCCTAATCCATTTTGTGTATCTCTATCCATAGGAGACACTAATATCCTAAATTTTCTTTGGTTGGTGATCCTCTAGAAGACCTCTACCTACACTACCCTTAGCAAATGGAACTCTATCCACATAAGACACCTTTCCTCCCTCCTCTGGCTGGAGACCTCTATCGTCAACTCTGTCACCTCCAAAGCTCTGTCTCAAATCTACACTAAACACAATCCTTCAGTTTAGCACAAATCTATCCAAGCATATGACAACTCACTCAAATATTTCCAACAATGATTTATCATCCAATCTCACATAACAATGATACTCATGTTCTTTCCAAACCCTAGTTCAAGTTCTTCACTCAACAATTCACTTCAACAACAATGCTTATAAGATAAGGCTTTATCAATAACTCTTAATTCTAGAAAACCTTGAAGCATTAATTCAAAACACTCTCAATAATGCAAACCAAATAATCCTTTTCACTCCAACTTTTCATACACAACTTTCAACAATCACTCACTAGGAATAATATGCCCATACCTTTTGTTGGATGTAGAAGTGCCTTTGGAAAACCTGTCTTAATCACAATTTTCTTCTTTTCAATTTCAATGGTTAAGCACAGCAATATCAATTCAATACTTTCTCAAAAATATTCCTTGGACATAAGACAATCACAACTCAACTTATGCCTTATTTCTACCTTTAAAAATAACACTCATCATACCATGCATAAAAATAATTTTGATACACCTTATCAACTCCAAATTAAAATAATATCCAACACCATAAATAATGTCAATACAGTCACCTTCTAAAAATAACTAAATGCCAAGAAGTCCTCTCAAAATTTAACCAATACTTTAGTCCACTTATTTCTCCAATAAGCCAATATGTCAAAAATACTTTATTTAAAAATAAAGCTAACTCCTTATTCCTCCAATTAACCAAAATAATGATCAATTAAAAATACTTTTTATCTACCCCTTTTAACTCCCTAGGATCTTATGTCAAAACCATAGGCATCACAAAAGATACTAAAAATTTATTACCTTTGCGTTGGTGAGACTCAAACTCACGACGTCGCCTCCCATTACACCCTAGTCATGGCCTTGGTTTTCACGTACGCTAGGTGCTTGCTTTGGAAGCAAAGAGCACCACGTGCTCTTTACCCTTCCTTTTGGTGCCTAAGTCCAAAATTATCATGTGCTGCTTCCTTCAGTGCCCAAGCAAAACATGCTCAAAAACTGCTATCAAGAATCGATCACGGGTCTTTCTGTGTCCAACGTCTTAGCCCTCGACCACTTGCCACTAGGCCACATTGCTAGGTGGATATGAGGTTTTAGCCCACACTTAATTTATTCCTTCATTGGCACTCAAGACAAAAAGCTTTGTCTTCTTCCTCGCACGAATGCCATCAAATTACACGTTGGCCTCTTTATTTCATTCAGACGAAGGATGATTAAATTCCATTAAGGCATGTGATTTTCATACCATTATGCCACCTTGAATTTAAACATCGGTGCATATTGATTTGCCTTGCAACCCTAACCTTAGGGTAAATTAAAATATATTATAATTTAATTAATAATAAAATTATTATAATTAACTTATAATTAATTTAACAACCATAGGTTAATTAAATTAACTTACAAATTAATATATAATGAAATTATTATAATTAATTTAATGTCCTTAGGTCTATCCATTGGTTTTAAATAAAAACCATTTATTTTTGTGATCATAAGTTTTAATAAAAACCTTTAAAATCATGCTCCACATAATATTTAGAAATAAACATTATGGATCTCATCAACCTCTTGCATTGCTCCTTGTTGACCTTTTGGCATCAATGGTAGTTCACTTCTTGGAATCAATAACAACTTCATGCCTTGACACCAATGACAACTTTATGGACTCAAAATGTCCAACAATCTCCCCCTTTGTCATTGATGGAAACCCAATAAATTTTTACCATTTTCTTGACTTTTTATTCTTGTCCCCCTAGGAAATTGCTCTCTTCTTAAACCAAATCTTTCCCCCTTTCTCAAATACCAAATCTCTCCCCCTTACTCAAATCTCTCTCCCTTTGACATCAATGGAAAAGGTTCACCTTTGGGGCTCGGGGCTAAGAATGAGTTTCTTAGCTTAGCCCCTCCCCCACCTCCTCTTGAGGTGGTTAATTATGGGGTGGGAGTATCTCTACTCCCAGCAAGCATTGGTCTTTACCTTTATCTTTTTTTCTTCTTATTTGATCCTTTTGATTCCTTTGATTTTTCTCGTTCTTGTTCTTGTATATGTCCACATTCCTATTCCTATTTATATCCATATCCACATTCATGTTCCTATTTATATCCATATCCACATTCCTATTCTTGTTCCTATTCCTGTTCCTATTCTTGTTCCTATTCATGTTCATATCCATATTCCTGTTCCTATTCCTGTTCTTGTTCATGATTGATTCTACAATGTATGATCTACGCCACTTTGTTGTATGTCCATCATTATTTCACTTATAAAACTTAATGTTATTATTCCTTGGAGGTACAAATATCTTATGATTTCTCCTAGTGAAGCCATATCCTTTTCTATCATGAACCCTGCAATCCATTGCCTTGTGACCAAACTAATTACATGAGTAGCAATACCCATGGAAAAGTTTGTTTTTGAAATTCTCATTTTCTTGTATTTCATGTGTCCTACACTGTGAAGCCATGTGCCCAAACCTGTGACATGAGAAACACCATCAATTGAAATTTTCTTGTCTTCACCTCATTGGTCTCTTAGTCTCTCTTAACCTATTCTAATTTTTGTTCCATTTGTTTATTCTTTGTGCATTGTTCCTTTCCTTGTTGAAATTTCTATTGTCCAACTCATCCTCAAATGTCTCACTTTCTCTTACATTGTCTTCTTCTAAAATTCCTTCTTCTGAATAACTTGAGGTTTACTCTTCTTCTCATTTCTTTTGAGCCTATTCAAAACCAAGACCTATTTTATTTGTTGAACTTATTTTTACCTTGATCATATTATCCATAATTTTTGAGCTCTTTCCAAACTTGTGTAGCTTATCCTTGGATTTTTCTACATATTCCCTTAGCAGGGCTACTTCTTGTTCTAACCTTTCACATTCTAAGACCTTTGATTCTAACTTATCCTTGAACTTCTTTGTCTTAGCCATTGACTTGTTTAGATCCTCTATAAGATTTCTTATTTCATCATCGCATTCTTGAAAATAAAACTCAAGTTTAGATTTTTGCTTTATTACCTTCTTTACTTTGTCAAGAGCATAAATAAATTCTGCCTTAAGATCATATCCTTCTTTATCTGATTCTTCCTCTATTTGTTTGCCTTTGTCAACATCTTCATTTTTTTTTACTTGTCTTCTATAGGATCACGTTGTTCTTCCTCTAGAGCCATTATAATATTCTCTTTTGGTCCTTCAAGTGAGTCTTCATATTCAGCATCACTAAAATTGAACCCATTCCTTGTACAACTATCTTCAATATGACAAAAATTTCCACATCTAAAACACTTGAGAATTATTGGTGACCTTTTCTTGACTTCTTTTTCTTCAATCATAAATAGGATTTCATATTTATCATTATCTTAGAAACTATTATCACTATCATTTGAGTACTTACTTGCCTTGTCTAGATAGTAGCTCCTCTTTTTCCTTTGAAATAACTTCTTTACTTGTCTGCTTTGTCCATCCATGCTTTTCTTTTGGTGCCTATATCTTTCTGATTCCCTACTCTTGTGATCCTATTTTTCTTTATAATTGTTATTTTTAGCTTCTTGAAAATCGGTTGCATAATGACCATACTTTCCATAATTGAAACATCTAACAAATTTTTCATCTCTAGATCTTCTTGAATCCTTATTCCTTCTACCATAATTAGCTTCTTCATCATTGGATGACTCATTGCTTGAATTTGACTTTTTGTCCTTTATATTCTTAGTAGCTTTGAATGTTGCTTCCTTTTTGGGATTAGGTTCTTTTGTTCTTAACTCAAAAGTTGTAAGCATACCAAGAAACATATCTCTTATCAAACAATCATCATCCTTTGATTCTTCTATAGCAGAAATATTTTCACTAAATATTTTTGGAAGAGATCTTAAGACCTTATCACAAACATCTGATTCTTCAACCTTAAGTCCAAGTCCTTACATAGAATTAACAACCTCATCAACTCGAAGTAGATAAGTACTAATGTTTTCTTCATACTTCATTCTTAACTCTTCAAATTGTCCTTTGATATTTTGTATCTTTGCTTTATTGACACCTTTATCTCCTTCATATATACTTTGCAACTTATCCCAAATTTCTTTTGCATCTTGATAGTGCATAACTTTTATGGACCATGTTCTATGCAAACCTCTCAAAATTGCATTCATTGCTTTTGAATTGTAATTTTGTAGAAGCTTACCTTCCTTATATGTAGGTGGATCAACTAGAGGTATATATCTATTTTCCACTGCTTCCCAAATTTCATTGTCAAGTGCCATCAAGTGAATCTTCATTCTCATACTCCAATATATATAATCACTTCCATAAAATATTGGTGTAGAATTATCTGAGGTCACATTATTGAAATCCATTGTGTTCTTGAAAAATTTTCCTTCAAGTTGTTAAACTCTTCCGAAGGAACCCACTCTGATACCAATTGAAGAACACAAGATTATACTGAGATGGGGGTGAACAGTATAAGACCACTTTTTACTTTTCTTTCCCAATCAATATTATGCAATGTATAAATAGCAATATCAACAACAGTAATAAAATCAATGCACAAATCACCACACACAATAGAGACACCAAATTTACGTGGTTCACCCAATGTGGGCTACTCCATGGAGAAAATATTTCACTAAAATTTTCTCAATCAATCTCTTGGGAATCCTTTCCCTATTACAATGTTTATGGACCTCTGTCCAAAGGAGACACCAATCCCCTAATCAATTTCATGGATCTCTATCCAAAGGAGACACCAATATCCTAACTCTGCTCTAGTTGGTGATCCTCTAGAAGACCTCTACCTCCACTACCCTTAGCAAATGGAACTCTATCCATAGAAGACACCTATCCTCCCTGCTCTAGTTGGAGACCTCTGTCCTCAACTCTATCACCTCCAAAGCTCTATCTCAAATCTACACTAAACATAGTCCTTCGGTCTAGCACAAATCTATCCTCAATATTTGTCTTTGGTCTGGCACAAACCTGTCCTCAAATATACACCAAAATTTGTCCTCGAATATGTACTAAACATAGTCCTTAGGTCTAGCACAAATTTATCCTCAATCTCTATCCTCAATATCTATCCTCAAGCCTTAACTCAAATCTTGACTCAATCTCAAATCAACTCTTCTGGATCTACCCCAAACCTTAACTCAAGGTTTGAACAAATAAATCAATCAACTCTATTCACAAGTCTTCTCAAAGACTTGTCTCAAATCTGCCTTGTAAGCTTCCATAAAAATCTCACACTAATCTGTCCTCAAGTCCTCTCTAGAACTTGTCCAATATGCTCAATAAGTCCTCGCAAGAACTTATCCAAATCTTCTCTCAATCTATATTGTAAGCTTCCACAAAAGCTTACCCAAATATATCCACAAGTCTTCTCAAATACTTACCTCAAATCTGCTCAACAAGTCCACACTAGAACTTGTCCAATATCATAGAAACATAAAGAGAATTGTTAGAGACTCAATATGCTCTACACTCATCACAATGCTCAAACACTTTCAATCACTCTCCTAGAAACATATAGAGAATTGTTAGAGACTCAATATGCTTCACATTCACCTCAATACTCAATCACTTTCAATCACTCTCTTAGAAACATATAGAGAATTGTTAGAGACTCAATATGCTTCACATTCATCAATACTCAAACTCTTTCTCAAAACAATTCAGAATATAGAATAATTTGTTTCACAGAACTTGAACAATCACTTCACACATTTACTTGACTAGGCTCAACCAACTCTACACACCCAATCACTCAATGAAATAATCCTTGCTCACAAACTCTAGTCCAAGCATATGACAACTCACTCAAATATTTCCAACAATGCTTTATCAACCAATCTCACATAACAATGATACTCATGTTCTTTCCAAACCCTAGTTCAAGTTCTTCACTCAACAACTCACTTCAACAACAATGCTTATAAGACAAGGCTTTATCAACAACTCTTAATTCTAGAAAACTTTGAAGCATTAATTCAAAACACTCTCAACAATGAAAACCAAACAATCCTTTTCACTCCAACTTTTCATACACAACTTTCAACAATCACTCACTAGGAAGAATATGCCCATACCTTTTGTTGGATGTAGAAGTGCCTTTGGAAAACCTATCTTAATCACAATTTTCTTCTTTTCCAATTTCAATGGTTAAACATAACAATATTACTTCAATACTTTCTCAAAAATATTCCTTGGACATAAGACAATAACAACTCAACTTATGCCTTATTTATCCCTTTAAAAATAACACTCATCATAACATGCATAAAAATAATTTCTTTGATACACCTTATCAACTCCAACTTAAAATAATATCCAACACCATAAATAATGTCAATACAATCACCTTCTCAAAATAACTCAATGGCAAGAAGTCCTCTCAAAATTTAACCAACACTTTAATCCACTTATTTCTCTAATAAGCCAATATGTCAAAAATACTTTATTAAAAATAAAGCTAACTCCTTATTCCTCCAATTAACCAAAATAATGATCAATTAAAAATACTTTTTATCTACCCCTTTTAACTCCCTAGGACCTTATGTCAAAACCTTAGGCATCACAAAATATATTAAAAATTTATTACCTTTGCCTTGGTGAGACTCGAACTCACGACACCACCTCCCCTTGCGCCCTAGCCACGACCTTGGCTACCACGTGTGCTAGGTGCTTGCTTTGGGAGCAAAGAGCACCACGTGCTCTTTACCCTTCCTTTTGGTGCCTAATCCCAAAATGATCATGTGTTGCTTCCTTCAATGCCCAAGCAAAACATGCTCAAAAACTACCACCGAGAATCGATCATGGGTCTTTCCACGTCCAACGCCTTAGCCCTCGACCACTTGCCACTAGGCCATGCTTCCGGGTGGATATGAGGTTTTAGCCTACTCTAAATTTATTCCTTCTTTTGCGCTCAAGACAAAAAGCTTTATCTTCTTCCTCGCACGAATCGCATCAAATTACACGCTGGCCTCTTTATTTCATTCGAACGAAGGATGATTAAATGCCATTAAGGCATGTGGTTTTTATACCATTATGCCACCTTGAATTTAAACATCGACGCATATTGATTTTCCTTGCAACCCTAACCTTAGGGTAAATTAAAATATATTATAATTTAATTAATAATAAAATTATTATAATTAACTTATAATTAATTTAATAACCATAGGTTAATTAAATTAACTTACAAATTAATATATAATGAAATTATTACAATTAATTATAATTTATTTAATGTCCTTAGGTCTATCCATTGGTTTTAAATAAAAACCATTTATTTTTGCCATCATAGGTTTTAATAAAAACCTTTAAAATCATGCTCCACATAATATTTAGAAATAAACATTATGGAGCTCATCAACCTCTTGCATTGCTCCTTGTTGACCTTTTGGCATCAATGGTAGTTCACTTCTTGGCATCAATGACAACTTCATGCCTTGACATCAATGACAACTTTATGGACTCAAAATGTCCAACAATCTCCCCCTTTGTCATTGATGGCAACCCAATAACTTTTTACCATTTCCTTGACTTTTTATTCTGCTCCCCCTAGGAAATTGCTCTCTTCTTAAACCAAATCTCTCCCCCTTTCTCAAATACCAAATCTCTCCCCCTTACTCAAATCTCTCCCCCTTTGACATCAATGGCAAAGGGTCACCTTTGGGGCTCGGGGCTAAGAATGAGTTTCTTAGCTTAGCCCCTCCCCCACCTCCTCTTGAGGTGGTTAATTTTAGGGTGGGAGTATCTCTACTCCCAACAAGCACTGGTCTTTACCTTTATCCTCTTTTCTTCTCATCTGATCCTTTTGATTCCTTTGACTGTTCTTGTTCCTATCCATGTCCACATTCCTATTCCTATTTATATCCATATCCACATTCATGTTCTGTTCCTATTCCTATTCTTGTTCTTGTTCCTATTCTTGCTCATATTCATGTTCATATCCATATTCTTGTTCCTGTTCATGTTCATGCTTGATTCTGTAATGTCTGCTCTACACCACTTTGTTGTATGTCCATCATTATTGCACTTATAACACTTAATGTTATTATTCCTTGGAGGTGCAAATATCTTAGTATTTCTCCTAGTGAAGCCATATCCTTTTATGTCATGAACCCTGCAATCCATTGCCTTATGACCAAACTGATTACATGAGTAGCAATACCCATGGAAAAGTTACTTGTTTCTAAAATTCCCATTTTCTTGTCTTTCATGTGTCTTGCACTGTGAAGCCATGTGCCCAAACCTGTGACATGAGAAACACCATCCATTGAAATTTCCTTGTCTTGACCTCATTGGTCTCTTAGTCTCTCTTAACCTATTATGATTGTTGTTCCATATGTTTCTTCTTTGTGCATTGTTCCTTTCCTTGTTGAACTTTTTGTTGTCCAACTCATCCTCATATGTCTCACTTTCTCTTACATTATCTTCTTCTAAAGTTTCTTCTTCTAAAATTCCTTCTCTCAGAACTTGAGGTTGACTCTTCTTCTTGTTTCTTTTGATCTTGTTCAAAACCAAGACCTATTTTGTTTGTTGACCTTCTTTGTACCTTGATCATCTTATCCACAATTTTTGAGCTCTTTCCAAACTTGTGTAGCTTATCCTTGGATTTTTCTAAATCTTCCCTTAGTAGAGCCACTTCTTGTTCTAACCTTTCACATTCTAAGACCTTTGCTTCTAACTTATCCTTGAACTTCTTTGTCTTAGCCATTGACTTGTTTAGATCCTCTATAAGCTTTCTTCTTTCTTCATCGTATTCTTGAAACTGAAACTCAAGTTTAGAGTTTTGCTTTCTTACCTTCTTTATTGTGTCAAGAGCATAAATAAGTTCTGCCTTAAGATCATATCCTTCTTTATCTGATTCTTCCTCTATTTGTTTACCTTTGTCAACATCTTCATTTTCTTTTGACTTGTCTTCTATAGGATCACTTTCTTCTTCCTCTAGAGCCATTAGAATATTCTCTTCTGGTCCTTCAAGTGTGTCTTCATATTCATCATCACTAAAACTGAAACCATTCCTTGTACAACTATCTTCAAGATGACCAAAATTTCCACATCTAAAACACTTGAGAATTATTGGTGACCTTTTCTTGACTTCTTTTTCTTCAATCATAAATAGGACTTCATCTTTATCATTATCTGAGAAACTATTATCACTATCACTTGAGTACTTACTTGCCTTGTCTGCATAGTAGCTCCTCTTTTGCCTTTGAAAGAACTTATTTCCTTGTCTACTTTGTCCATCCTTGCTTTTCTTTTGGTGCCTGTATCTTTCTGATTCCTTTCTCTGTGATCCTATTTTTCTTCATCATTGTTATTTTTAGCTTCTTGACAATCAGTTGCATAATGACCATACTTTCCACAATTGAAACATCTAACATATTTTGCATCTCTAGATCTTCTTGAATCCTTATTCCTTCTGCCATAATTAGCTTCTTCATCACTGGATGACTCATTGCTTGAATCTGACTTTTTGCCCTTTTTCTTCTTAGTAGCTTTGAATGTTGCTTCCTTCTGGGGATTAGGTTCTTTTTTTCTTAACTCAAAAGCTGTAAGAATACCAAGCAACATATCTCTTGTCAAAGAATCACCATCCTTTGATTCTTCTATAGCAGAAATATTTTCACTAAATATTTTTGGAAGAGATCTTAAGACCTTATCACAAACATCCGATTCTTCTACCTTAAGTCCAAGTCCTTGCATAGCATTAACAACCTCATCAACTCAAAGTAGATAAGTACTAATGTTTTCCTCATCCTTCATTCTTAACTCTTCAAATTGTCCTTTGAGATTTTGTATCTTTGCTTTCTTGACACCTTTATCTCCTTCATATATACTTTGCAACTTATCCCAAATTCCTTTTGCATCTTGATAGTGCATAACTTTTATGGACTCTGTTCTATGCAAACCTCTCAAAATTGCATTCATTGCTTTTGAATTGTAATGTTGTAGAAGCTTACCTTCCTTATCTGTAGGTGGATCAACTGGAGGTATGTATCCATTTTCCATTGCTTCCCAAATTTCATTGCCAAGTGCCATCAAGTGAATCTTCATTCTCATACTCCAATATATATAATCACTTCCATAAAATATTGGTGTAGAATTATCTGAGGTCACATTCTTAGAATCCATTGTGTTCTTGAAAGCTTTTCCTTCAAGTTGTTAAACTCTTTCGAAGGAACCCACTCTAATACCAATTGAAGAACACAAGCTTATACTGAGAGGGGGGTGAACAGTATAAGACCACTTTTTACTTTTCTTTCCCAATCAATATTATGCAATGTATAGATAGCAATATCAATAACAGTAATCAAAGCAATGCACAAATCACCACACACAATAGAGACACCAAATTTACGTGGTTCACCCAATGTGGGCTACTCCACGGAGAAAATATTTCACTAAAATTTTCTCAATCAATCTCTTGGGAATCCTTTCCCTATTACAATGTTTATGGACCTCTATCCAAAGGAGACACCAATCCCCTAATCAATTTCATGGATCTCTATCCATAAGAGACACCAATCTCCTAACTCTGCTCTGGCTGGTGATCCTCTAGAAGACCTCTACCTCCACTACCCTTAGCAAATGGAACTCTATCCATAGAAGACACCTATCCTCCCTACTCTGGCTGGAGACCTCTATCCTCAACTCTATCACCTCCAAAGCTCTATCTCAAATCTACACTAAACATAGTCCTTCGATCTAGCACAAATCTATCCTCAATATCTATCTCTGGTCTGGCACAAACCTGTCCTCAAATATGCACCAAAATCTATCCTCGAATCTATACTAAACACAGTCCTTAGGTCTAGCACAAATCTATCCTCAATATCTATCCTCAATATTTGTCCTCAAGCCTTAACTCAAAGCTTGACTCAATCTCAAATCAACTCTGTTGGATCTACCCCAAACCTTAACTCAAGGTTTGAACAAATCAATCAATCAACTCTGTTCACAAGTCTTCTCAAAGACTTATCTCAAATCTACCTTGTAAGCTTCCACAAAAAGCTCACACTAATCTATCCTCAAGTCCTCTCTAGAACTTGTCCAATCTGCTCAATAAGTCCTCGCAAGAACTTATCCAAATCTGCTCTCAATATGTATTGTAAGCTTCCACAAAAGCTTACCCAAATCTATCCACAAGTCTTCTCAAAGACTTACCTCAAATCTGCTCAACAAGTCCACACTAGAACTTGTCCAATATCATAGAAACATAAAGAGAATTGTTAGAGACTCAATATGCTCTACACTCATCACAATGCTCAAACACTTTCAATCACTCTCCTAGAAACATATAGAGAATTGTTAGAGACTCAATATGCTTCACATTCACCTCAATACTCAATCACTTTCAATCACTCTCTTAGAAACATATAGAGAATTGTTAGAGACTCAATATGCTTCACATTCATCAATACTCAAACTCTTTCTCAAAACAATTCAGAATATAGAATAATTTGTTTCACAAAACTTGAACAATCACTTCACACATTTACTTGACTAGGCTCAACCAACTCTACACACCCAATCACTCAATGAAATAATCCTTGCTCACAAACCCTAGTCCAAGCATATGACAACTCACTCAAATATTTCCAACAATGCTTTATCAACCAATCTCACATAACAATGATACTCATGTTCTTTCCAAACCCTAGTTCAAGTTCTTCACTCAACAACTCACTTCAACAACAATGCTTATAAAACAAGGTTTTATCAACAACTCTTAATTCCAGAAAACCTTGAAGCATTAATTCAAAACACTCTCAACAATGCAAACCAAACAATCCTTTTCACTCCAAATTTTCATACACAACTTTCAACAATCACTCACTAGGAAGAATATGCCCATACCTTTTGTTGGATGTAGAAGTGCCTTTGGAAAACCTGTCTTAATCACAATTTTCTTCTTTTCAATTTCAATGGTTAAACACAACAATATCACTTCAATACTTTCTCAAAAATATTCCTTGGACATAAGACAATCACAACTCAACTTATGCCTTATTTCTCCCTTTAAAAATAACACTCATCATAACATACATAAAAATAATTTCTTTGATACACCTTATCAACTCCAACTTAAAATAATATCCAACACCATAAATAATGTCAATACAATCACCTTCTCAAAATAACTCAATGGCAAGAAGTCCTCTCAAAATTTAACCAACACTTTAATCCACTTATTTCTCCAATAAGCCAATATGTCAAAAAGACTTTATTAAAAATAAAGCTAACTCCTTATTCCTCCAATTAACCAAAATAATGACCAATTAGAAATACTTTTTATCTACCCCTTTTAACTCCCTAGGACCTTATGTCAAAACCTTAGGCATCACAAAATATATTAAAAATTTATTACCTTTGCCTTGGTGAGACTCGAACTCACGACGTCGCCTCCCCTTGCACCCTAGCCACGGCCTTGGCTACCATGTGCACTAGGCACTCACTTTGGGAGCAAAGAGCACCACATGCTCTTTACCCTTCCTTTTGGCACCTAAGCCCAAAATGATCATGTGCTACTTCCTTCAGCGCCCAAGCAAAACATGCTCAAAAACCACCATCGAGAATCGATCATGGGTCTTTCCACGTCCAACGCCTTAGCCCTCGACCACTTGCCACTAGGCCATGCTGCTAGGTGGATATGAGGTTTTAGCCCATGCCGAATTTATTCCTTCGTTGGCGCTCAAGACAAAAAGCTTTGTCTTCTTCCTCGCATGAATCGCATCAAATTACATGTTGGCCTCTTTATTTCATTCGAACGAAGGATGATTAAATGCCATTAAGGCATGTGGTTTTTATACCATTATGCCACCTTGAATTTAAACGTCGATGCATATTGATTTGCCTTGCAACCCTAACCTTAGGGTAAATTAAAATATATTATAATTTAATTAATAATAAAATTATTATAATTAACTTATAATTAATTTAATAACCATAGGTTAATTAAATTAACTTACAAATTAATATATAATGAAATTATTACAATTAATTATAATTTATTTAATGTCCTTAGGTCTATCCATTGGTTTTAAATAAAAACCATTTATTTTTGCCATCATAGGTTTTAATAAAAACCTTTAAAATCATGCTCCACATAATATTTAGAAATAAACATTATGGAGCTCATCAACCTCTTGCATTGCTCCTTGTTGACCTTTTGGCATCAATGGTAGTTCACTTCTTGGCATCAATGACAACTTCATGCCTTGACATCAATGACAACTTTATGGACTCAAAATGTCCAACAATCTCCCCCTTTGTCATTGATGGCAACCCAATAACTTTTTACCATTTCCTTGACTTTTTATTTTGCTCCCCCTGGGAAATTGCTCTCTTCTTAAACCAAATATCTCCCCCTTTCTCAAATACCAAATCTCTCCCCCTTACTCAAATCTCTCCCCCTTTGACATCAATGGCAAAGGGTCACCTTTGGGGCTTGGGGCTAAGAATGAGTTTCTTAGCTTAGCCCCTCCCCCACCTCCTCTTGAGGTGGTTAATTCTGGGGTGGGAGTATCTCTACTCCCAAAAAGCACTGGTCTTTACCTTTATCCTCTTTTCTTCTCATCTGATCCTTTTGATTCCTTTGACTGTTCCTATTCCTGTTCCTATCCATGTCCACATTCCTGTTCCTGTTTATATCCATATCCACATTCTTTCTGTTCCTATTCATGTTCATATCCATATTCCTGTTCTTGTTCCTATTCCTATTCCTGTTCATGCTTGATTCTGGAATGTCTGCTCTACACCACTTTGTTGTATGTCCATCATTATTGCACTTATAACACTTAATGTTATTATTCCTTGGAGGTGCAAATGTCTTAGGATTTCTCCTAGTGAAGCCATATCCTTTTCTATCATGAACCCTGCAATCCATTGCCTTGTGACCAAACTGATTACATGAGTAGCAATACCCATGGAAAAGTTATTTGTTTCTAAAATTCCCATTTTCTTGTCTTTCATGTGTCCTGCACTATGAAGCCATGTGCCCAAACCTGTGACATGAGAAACACCATCCATTGAAATTTCCTTGTCTTGACCTCATTGGTCTCTTAGTCTCTCTTAACCTATTCTGATTGTTGTTCCATTTGTTTCTTCTTTGTGCATTGTTCCTTTCCTTGTTGAACTTTTTGTTGTCCAACTCATCCTCAGATGTCTCACTTTCTCTTACATTGTCTTCTTCTAAAGTTCCTTCTTCTTTAGAACTTGAGGTTGACTCTTCTTCTTGTTTCTTTTGAGCCTGTTCAAAACCAAGACCTATTTTGTTTGTTGACCTTCTTTGTACCTTGATCATCTTATCCACAATTTTTGAGCTCTTTCCAAACTTGTGTAGCTTATCCTTGGATTTTTCTACATCTTCCCTTAGTAGAGCTACTTCTTGTTCTAACCTTTCACATTCTAAGACCTTTGCTTCTAACTTATCCTTGAACTTCTTTGTCTTAGCCATTGACTTGTTTAGATCCTCTATAAGCTTTCTTCTTTCTTCATCGTATTCTTGAAACTGAAACTCAAGTTTAGAGTTTTGCTTTCTTACCTTCTTTATTGTGTCAAGAGCATAAATAAGTTCTGCCTTAAGATCATATCCTTCTTTATCTTATTCTTCCTCTATTTTTTTGCCTTTGTCAACATCTTCATTTTATTTTGACTTGTCTTCTATAGGATCACTTTCTTCTTCCTCTAGAGCCATTAGAATATTCTCTTTTGGTCCTTCAAGTGTGTCTTCATATTCATCATCACTAAAACTAAAACCATTCCTTGTACAACTATCTTCAAGATGACCAAAATTTCCACATCTAAAACACTTGAGAATTATTGGTGACCTTTTCTTGACTTCTTTTTCTTCAATCATAAATAGGACTTCATCTTTATCATTATCCGAGAAACTATTATCACTATCACTTGAGTACTTACTTGCCTTGTCTACATAGTAGCTCCTCTTTTGCCTTTGAAATAACTTCTTTCCTTGTCTTCTTTGTCCATCCTTGCTTTTCTTTTGGTGCATGTATCTTTCTGATTCCCTGCTCCTGTGATCCTATTTTTCTTCATCATTGTTATTTTTAGCTTCTTGACAATCAGTTGCATAATGACCATACTTTCCATAATTGAAACATCTAACAGATTTTACATCTCTAGATCTTCTTGAATCCTTATTCCTTCTACCATAATTAGCTTCTTCATCATTGGATGACTCATTGCTTGAATCTGACTTTTTTCCCTTTGTCTTCTTAGTAGCTTTGAATGTTGCTTCCTTCTGGGGATTAGGTTCTTTTGTTCTTAACTCAAAAGATATAAGAATACCAAGCAACATATCTCTTGTCAAAGAATCACCATCCTTTGATTCTTCTATAGCAGAAATATTTTCACTAAATATTTTTGGAAGAGATCTTAAGACCTTATCACAAACATCTGATTCTTCTACCTTAAGTCCAAGTCCTTGCATAGAATTAACAACCTCATCAACTCGAAGTAGATAAGTACTAATGTTTTCCTCATCCTTCATTCTTAACTCTTCAAATTGTCCTTTGAGATTTTGTATCTTTGCTTTCTTGACACCTTTATCTCCTTCATATATACTTTGCAACTTATCCCAAATTCCTTTTGCATCTTGACGGGTGCATAACTTTTATGGACTCTGTTCTATGCAAACCTCTCAAAATTGCATTCATTGCTTTTGAATTGTAATGTTGTAGAAGCTTACCTTCCTTATCTGTAGGTGGATCAACTAGAGGTATGTATCCATTTTCCACTACTTCCCAAATTTCATTTCCAAGTGCCATCAAGTGAATATTCATTCTCATACTCCAATATATATAATCACTTCCATCAAATATTGGTGTAGAATTATCTGAGGTCACATTCTTAGAATCCATTGTGTTCTTAGAATATTTTCCTTCAAGATATTAAACTCTTTCGAAGGAACCCGCTCTGATACCAATTGAAGAACACAAGCTTATACTAAGAGGGGGGTGAACAGTATAAGACCACTTTTTACTTTTATTTCCCAATCAATATTATGCAATGTATAGATAGCAATATCAATAGTAGTAATCAAAGCAATGCATAAATCACCACACACAATAGAGACACCAAATTTACGTGGTTCACCCAATGTGGGCTACTCCACGGAGAAAATATTTCACTAAAATTTTCTTAATCAATATCTTGGGAATCCTTTCCCTATTACAATGTTTATGGACCTCTGTCTAAAGGAGACACCAATCCCCTAATCAATTTTATGGATCTCTATCCACAAGAGACACCAATATCCTAAAAGACCTCAGACCTCCACTACCCTTAGAAAATGGAACTCTATCCACAGAAGACACCTATCCTCCCTGCTCTAGCTGGAGACCTCTATCCTCAACTCTATCACCTCCAAAGCTTTATCTCAAATCTGCACTAAACATAATCCTTCGATCTAGCACAAATATATCCTCAATATCTATCTCTGGTCTGGCACAAACCTATCCTCAAATATGCACCAAAATCTATCCTCGAATCTATACTAAACATAGTCCTTAGGTCTAGCACAAATCTATCCTCAAGCCTTAACTCAAAGCTTGACTCAATCTCAAATCAACTCTACTAGATCTGCCCCAAACCTTAACTCAAGGTTTGAACAAATCAATCAATCAACTCTATTCACAAGTCTTCTCAAAGACTTGTCTCAAATATGCCTTGTAAGCTTCCACAAAAACTCACACTAATATATCCTCAAGTCCTCTCTAGAACTTGTCCAATCTGCTCAATAAGTCCTCACAAGAACTTATCCAAATCTACTCTCAATCTGTATTGTAAGCTTCCACAAAAGCTTACCCAAATCTGTCCACAAGTCTTCTCAAAGACTTACCTCAAATATGCTCAACAAGTCCACACTAGAACTTGTCCAATATCATAGAAACATAAAGAGAATTGTTAGAGACTCAATATGCTCTACACTCATCACAATGCTCAAACACTTTCAATCACTCTCCTAGAAACATATAGAGAATTGTTAGAGACTCAATATGCTTCACATTCACCTCAATACTCAATCACTTTCAATAACTCTCTTAGAAACATATAGAGAATTGTTAGAGACTCAATATGCTTCACATTCATCAATACTCAAACTCTTTCTCAAAACAATTCAGAATATAGAATAATTTGTTTCAACGAACTTGAACAATCACTTCACACATTTACTTGACTAGGCTCAACCAACTCTACACACCCAATCACTCAATGAAATAATCCTTGCTCACAAACCCTAGTCCAAGCATATGACAACTCACTCAAATATTTCCAACAATGCTTTATCAACCAATCTCACATAACAATGATACTCATGTTCTTTCCAAACCCTAGTTCAAGTTCTTCACTCAACAACTCACTTCAACAACAATGCTTATAAACAAGGTTTTATCAACAACTCTTAATTCCAGAAAACCTTGAAGCATTAATTCAAAACACTCTCAACAATGCAAACCAAACAATCCTTTTCACTCCAACTTTTCATACACAACTTTCAACAATCACTCACTAGGAAGAATATGCCCATACCTTTTGTTGGATGTAGAAGTGCCTTTGGAAAACCTGTCTTAATCACAATTTTCTTCTTTTCAATTTCAATGGTTAAACACAACAATATCACTTCAATACTTTCTCAAAAATATTCCTTGGACATAAGACAATCACAACTCAACTTATGCCTTATTTCTCCCTTTAAAAATAACACTCATCATAACATGCATAAAAATAATTTCTTTGATACACCTTATCAACTCCAACTTAAAATAATATCCAACACCATAAATAATTTCAATACAATCACCTTCTCAAAATAACTCAATGGCAAGAAGTCCTCTCAAAATTTAACCAACACTTTAATCCACTTATTTCTCCAATAAGCCAATATGTCAAAAAGACTTTATTAAAAATAAAGCTAACTCCTTATTCCTCCAATTAACTAAAATAATGATCAATTAAAAATACTTTTTATCTACCCCTTTTAACTCCCTAGGACCTTATGTCAAAACCTTAGGCATCACAAAATATATTAAAAAATTATTACCTTTGCCTTGGTGAGACTCAAACTCACGACGTCACCTCCCCTTGCGCCCTAGCCACGACCTTGGCTACCATGTGTGCTAGGCGCTCGATTTGGGAGAAAAGAGCACCATGTGCTCTTTATCCTTCCTTTTGGTGCCTAAGCCCAAAATGATCATGCGTTGCTTCCTTCAGAGCCCAAGCAAAAAATTGCTCAAAAACTACCATCGAGAATCGATTGTGGGTCTTTCCGCATCCAACACCTTAGCCCTCGACCACTTGCCACTAGGCCATGCTGTTGGGTGGATATGAGGTTTTAGCCCAAGCTAAATTTATTCCTTCGCTGGTGCTCAAGACAAAAAGCTTTGTCTTCTTCCTCGCACGAATCACATCAAATTACATGTTGGCCTCTTTATTTCATTCGAACGAAGGATGATTAAATGCCATTAAGGCATGTGGTTTTTATACCATTATGCCACCTTGAATTTAAATGTCGGTGCATATTGATTTGCCTTGCAACCCTAACCTTAGGGTAAATTAAAATATATTATAATTTAATTAATAATAAAATTATTATAGTTAACTTATAAATAATTTAATAACCATAGGTTAATTAAATTAACTTACAAATTAATATATAATGAAATTATTACAATTAATTATAATTTATTTAATGTCCTTAGGTCTATCCATTGGTTTTAAATAAAAACCATTTATTTTTGCCATCATAGGTTTTAATAAAAACCTTTGAAATCATGCTCCACATAATATTTAGAAATAAACATTATGGAGCTCATCAACCTCTTGCATTGCTCCTTTTTGACCTTTTGGCATCAATGGTAGTTCACTTCTTGGCATCAATGACAAATTCATGCCTTGACATCAATGAAAAATTTATGGACTCAAAATGTCCAACACTGTCCTCACTACTCTGGCTAATGGATCTCTATCCACTACAGACTGTCGTCCTCTATACTCTGTCACCTTCAAATCTCTGTCTCAAATATACACTAAACATAGTCCTTCGGTCTAGCACAAATATTCTCAATATCTGTCTCTGGTCTGGCACAAACCTATCCTCAAATCTACACAAACTTTATCCTCGAATTTGTACTAAACTCAGTCCTTTGGTATAGCACAAATCTATCCTTAATATCTATCCTATGATCTGCACTAAACACAATCCTTTGGTCTAGCACAAATCTGTCCTCAATCTCTGTCCTCAAGCCTTAACTCAAATCTTGACTTAATCTCAAATCAACTCTGCTAGATCTACCTCAAACCTTAACCTAAGGTTTGAAAAAATCAATCAACTATGCTCATAATTCTTCTCAAAGACTTATATTATATTTACCTTGTAAGCTTCCACAAAATCTCACACTAATCTGTCCACAAGTCCTCTCTAGAACTTGTCCAACTCTACTCAACAATTCCTCACTAGAACTTGTCCAAATATGCTCAACAAGTCTTCACTAGAACTTGTCCTAATCTGATCTCAATTTGTATTGTAAGCTTCCACAAAATATCACACAAATATTTCCACAAGTCTTCTCTAATACTTGCCTTAAATCTTCTCAATAATTCCACACTAGACTTATCCAATCTCATAGAAACATAAAGAGAATTGTTAGATACTCAATGTGCTTCACATTCATCACAATGCTCAATCATTTTCAATCACTCTTTTAGAAACATACAAAGAATTGTTAGAGACTCAATATGCTTCACATTCACAAACTCTCAGTCACTTTCAATCACTCTCTTATCACAGAAACATATAGAGAATTGTTAGAGACTCAATATGTTTCACACTCATCAACTCTAAACCTCTTTCTCAAATCAATTTAGAATGTAGAATAATTTTTTTCATAGAACTTGAACAATCACTTCAATATATTCACTTGACTAGGCTCAACCAACTCTACTCAACCAATCACTCAATTAAATAATCCTTGCTTACAATCCCTAGTTCAAACATATGAACACTCACTCAAATATTTCCAACAATGCTTATCAACCAATCTCACATAACAATCATACTCATGTTCTTTCCAAACCCTAGTTTATGTTCTTTACTCAATAACTCACTTCACAACAATGCTTGTAGAAAAATCTTCACATAACAATGATACTCATGTTCTTTCCAAACCCTAGTTCAATTTCTTTACTCAACAACTCACTTCAACAACAATGCTTATAAAACAAGGTTTTATCAACAACTCTTAATTCTAGAAAACCTTGAAGCATTAATTAAAACCACACTCAACAATGCTTAACAAAACAATCCTTTTCACTCAAATTTTTCATTCACAATTTTCAACAATCACTCACTAGGAATAATATGCCCATACCTTTTTTTGGATGTAAAAGTACCTTTAGAAAACCTGTCTCAATCACAATTTTCTTCTTTCCAATTCCAATGGTTAGACACAACAATATTACTTCAACACTTTCCCAAAAATATTCCTTAGACACAAAACAATCACAAATCAATTTATACCTTATTGCTCCCTTTTAAAATAACACTCATCATACCATACATAAAGATAATTTCTTGATACACATTATAAACTCCAACTTAAAATAATATCCAACACCATAAATATCAACCAAACATCTTACAATCCTTTCAAAACATTTGAGAAAATAACATTAAAAATTTAATTTTGCAAAACCCTTATAACTCCCTTTGCAACCTTAGAACCAATTAAAATATGCAAAAATTAATTTTTAAATGCCCAAACTATATTCCCAAATTTTTTGGCATCCAAGATTAAAGCATACCTCTTTCTTCTCCAAAAAGGGGTTTCGATGAGATTCGATCCGCCGTCTCCTCAAGCCTAAGTGCCTTAGCGCTTGGGAGCCCACCGTGTGGGCTACTAATGCCCATGTGAAGGAAGGAAGAGTCCCTTCCTCTTATGCCTTCACAACAACTCGCACATTCTAACTCCGCTTTGGATGCAGCGCAATTCTTAAAGCTCACAATAATATTCGAAGGCATGGTAAGGTTTGGTAAAATGAGAGTTCACCCCTTATATACACATTTTAATTTTCTCCTCATGTCGATGCTTTGTAATTCGAAATCAAATTTTGAATTTTAATTTTAATAACCCACCTTAGGGCTATTTAACCTTGGCTTAAATTAATTTATAATTAATAATTTAATTAATTAATAATTAATTTAAATAAATTTATAAGTTAAGTAAATTAACTAATAAATCAATTTAAAACTAATTTATAATTAATTTTAAACTACCTTTGCATAATATTATAAGAGAATATTATAATACTATTGACTTGGCCTTTTTCTTGCACTTTGGACCTCATCTGACTTCCTGGAACCAGGTCTTGAAACTGAAACCAAATTATTCTTTTGCATTTATTTGAGAACCTGAAATGGATACTACCAATTGAAACTACCACTGACTAGTGCTAAAAGTTCAAACATCAATGACCACTCACTCTTGAAATCAATGACAACTTATCACTCAAAATGTCCAACAATCTCCCCCTTTGTCATTGATGGCAACCCAAATTCTTTTTACCAAATACCTGACCTTTTTCCTATTCTGCTCCCCCTGGGAAACTACTCCCTTTGAATCAATGCTCTCTCCTTAAACAAAATCTCTCCCCCTTTGACATCAATGGAAAAGGGTCACCTTTGGGGCTCGAGGCTAAGAATGAATCTCTTAGCTTAGCCCCTCCCCCACCTCCTCTTGAGGTGGTTGATTCTAGGGTGGAAGTATTTATACTCCTAGAAAGCACTAGTATTTACCTTTGTCCTCTTTACTTCTTATCTGATCCTTATAATTTCTTTGACTGTTACTCTCCATGTCCATGTTCCTATTCTTGTCCATGTCCATATTCTTGTTCTTGTTCCTATCCATGTCCATATTCTTTTTCCTGTTCTTATTCTTATTCCTATTCATGTTCATGTTCATGTTCATATCCATACTCCTGTTCCTGTTTCTATTCCTGTTCATGTTCATGTCCATATTCCTGTTCCTATTTTTGTTCATGTTCCTATTCCTATTCATGTTCATGCTTGGTTATGGAATGTCTGCTCTACACCACTTTGTTGTATGTCCATCATTATTGCACTTATAAAACTTAATGTTATTATTCCTTAGAGGTGCAAATATCTTGGGATTTCTCCTGGTGATGTCATATCCTTTTTTATCATGAACCCTACAATTCATTGTCTTGTGACCAAATTTATTACATGAGTAGTAATACCCATGGAAAAGTTTTTTGTTTCTAAAATTCCCATATTCCTATATTTTATGTGTCCTGCACTGTGAGGCCATGTGCCCAAATCTGTGACATGAAAAACATATTCCATTAAATTTTCCTTGTCTTGACCTCACTGGTCTCTTAGTCTCTCTTAACCTATTCTTGTTTTTGTTCCATCTGTTTCTTATTTGTACATTTTTCCTTTCCTTGTTGAACTTTTTGTTTTCCAACTCATCCTCAGAAGTCTCACTTTCTCTTACACTTTCTTCTTCTAAAATTTCTTCTTCTTCAAAACTTGAGGTTGAATCTTCTTCTTGTTTCTTTTGAGCATGTCTAAAGCCAAGACCTATTTTGTTTTTTGACCTTCTTTGTACCTTGATCATGTTATCCACAATATTTGAACTCTTTCCAAACTTGTGTAGCTTATCCTTGGATTTTTCTAAATCTTCCCATAGTAAAGCTACTTCTTGTTCTAACCTTTCACATTCTAAGACTTTTATTTCTAACTTATCCTTGAACTTTTTTGTCTTAGCCATTTACTTGTTTAGATCCTCTATAAGCCTTTCTCTTTCTTCATCACATTCTTGAAACTGAAACTCAAGTTTAGAGTTTTGATTTCTTACCTTCTTTACTGTGTCAAGAGCATAAATAAGTTATGCCTTAAGATAAAATACTTCTTTTTATGATTCTTCCTCTATTTGGTTGCCTTTGTCTACATCTTCTTTTTATTTTGACTTATCTTCTATAGGCTCACCTTATTCTTCTTCTAGAGCCATTAGAATATTCGTTTTTGGTCCTTCAAGTGCATCCTCATATTCATCATCACTGAAACTAAAACCATTCCTTGTGGGCTACTCCACGGAGAAAATTGTTCACTAAAATTTTCTCAATCAATCTCTTGGGAATCCTTTCTCTATTACAATGTTTATGGATCTCTATCCAAAGAAGACACTAATCCCCTGATCAAGTTTGTGTATCTCTATCCACGAGAGAACTCCTTTCTCCTTAGCTCTGATTGGTAATCTTCTAGAAGAATTGTTGCCCCCACTGCTCTGTCTAATGGATCTCTATCCACTGAAGACACATGTCTCATTGCCCTAGCTAATGGATCTCTATCCACTGGAGACTATCATCCTCTATACTTTTTCACCTTCAAATATCTATCTCAAATCTGTACTAAACATAGTCCTTCGATATAGCATAAATCTGCTCAATATTTGTATCTGGTTTAACACAAACCTGTCCTCAAATATGCACCAAACTTTGTCCTTGAATCTATACTTAACTTAGTCCTTCAGTCTAGCACAAATATATCCTCATTATATGTCCTCTAATCTATACTAAACATAGTCCTTATATCTAGCACAAATATATCCTCAATAATTTTCCTCAAGCCTTAACTTGAATCTTGACTTAATCTCAAATCAACTTTTTTAGATCTACCCCAAACCTTAACCTAAGGTTTAAAAAAATAAATCAAATCTACTCACAAGTCTTCTCAAATACTTATATCAAATCTGCCTTGTAATCTTCCACAAAAGCTCACACTAATCTATCCATAAGTCCTCTCTAGAACTTGTCCAAATCTACTTAATAATTCCTCACTAGAACTTGTTCAAATTTGCTCAATAAGTCCTCACTAGAACTTTTCCAAATTTTCTCTCAATATGTATTGTAAGCTTCCATAAAATCTCACACAAATCTATCCACAAGTCTTCTCTAAGACTTGCCTTAAATCTGCTCAATAAGTCCACACTAGAACTTATCCAATCTCATAGAAACATAAAGAGAATTGTTAGAGACTCAATATGCTTCACATTCATCACAATATTCAATCACTTTCAATCACTCTTTTAGAAACATATAGAGAATTGTTAGAGACTCAATATGCTTCACACTCACAAACTCTCAATCACTTTCAATCACTTTCTTATCACATAAACATATAGAAAATTGTTAGAGACTCAATATGTTTCACACTCATCAAACCTCAACCTCTTTCTCAAATAAATTCAGAATGTAGAATAATTTGTTTCACAAAACTTGAATAAGCACTTCACCATATTCACTTGAATAGGCTCAACCAATCACTCAATGAAATAATCCTTGCTTAAAATCCCTAGTCCAAACATATGAACACTCACTCATTTATTTCCAACAATGCTTATCAACAAATCTCACATAAAAATCATACTCATGTTCTTTCCAAACCCTAGTTCAAGTTCTTCACTCAACAACTCACTTCAACAACAATGCTTATAAAACAATCTTCACATAACAATGATACTCATGTTCTTTTCAAACCCTAGTTCAATTTATTTACTCAACAACTCACTTCAACAACAATGCTTATAAAACAAGGTTTTATCAACAACTCTTAATTCTATAAAACCTTGAATAGTTAATTAAAACCACACTCAACAATGCTTAACCAAACAATCATTTTCACTCCAACTTTTCTTTCACAATTTTTAACAATCACTTACTAGTAAGAATATGCCCATACCTTTTTTTGGATGTAAAAGTACGTTTAGAAAATCTGTCTTAATCACAATTTTCTTCTTTCCAACTCCAATGGTTAGACATAATAATATTACTTCAACACTTTCCAAAAAATATTCCTTAGACACAAAACAATCACAACTCAGATTATGTCTTATTGCTCTCTTTTAAGATAACACTCATCATTGCTCTATTGGGAACTGCAAGGCTTGGGAAGAGCCACAAACAATGAAGCAGGATTCTTAGTTATCAAATATGCTTCTATTTGGGTAATAAAACAAGGTCACATGAGGATAATCCTAGAATCAAATTCTCAAATAATGGTTGGAGCTCTAGATTGCATGAGGAACTTTGCTTTGAAAACATGGAGTTTGAGGATTCTTGTCACTCAAATTAAGGAATTATGGAGGGAATTAGATGATGTGATTCCAATTTATGTGAGTAGAGATCTAAATAAAGTGGCAGACTACCTGGATAAGATGGGTACTGAGAAGGAGGTAGGGGTTCAGTGGCATAGTGACATGGCTATTGAGGATGAGATGATTAGGCAGGTTGGTGAGCAAATCCAGTGCTTAGCTAATTTGGATAACCATTCCAGAAATACTATTTAGGAGATTTGTGCTTCAATGTAGATCTTATTTTATAGTTGTAAATAGGTGAACAGTCATTGTAGAAATATGGTTTAAGAGATTTGGCTCCAATGCAAATCTTCTTTTACTGTTGTAAATATGTGTTCTCTTTGACTAAGGCTGGGAAAAGTCTCATCCCAACTTGTAAATGATATTTGTTTTAATACAAGTTTTTTCAAATTATTTTTCAAAAAAATATAACACTCATCATACCATATATAAAGATAATTTCTTGATACACCTTATAAACTCCAACTTAAAATAATATCCAACACCATAAAACATCAACCAAACACCTTACAATCCTTTCAAAACATTTGAGCAAATAACATTAAAAATTTAATTTTGCAAAACCCTTATAACTCCCTTTGAAAACTTAGAACCAATTAAAATATGCAAAAATTAATTTGTTAAATGTCCAAACTATATTTTTGAAATTTTTGACGCCCAAGATTAAAGCATACCTCTTTCTTCCTCAAAAAGAGGTTTCGACGAGATTTGATTCACCGTCTCCTCAAACCTAAGCGCCTTAGCGCTTGGGACCCACTACGTGGGCTACTAATACCCAAGTGAAGGAAGGAAGAGTCCCTTCCTCTTATGCCTTCACCACCGTTTGACTTTCCATGAAACTCGCACACTCTAACTCCGCTTTGGATGCAACGCAATTCTTAAAGCTTGCAATAATATTTGAAGGCATGGTAAGGTTTGGTAAGGTGGGAGTTCCCCCCTTATATACACGTTTTAATTTTCTCCTCACGTCGGCGCTTTGTAATTCAAAATTAAATTTTGAATTTTAATTTTAATAACCCACCTTAGGGTTATTTAACCTTTGATTAAATTAATTTATAATTAATACTTAAATTAATTAATAATTAATTTAAATAACTTTATAAGTTAAGTAAATTAACTAATAAATTAATTTATAATTAATTTTAAACTTCCTTTGCATAATATTATAAAAGAATATTATAATATTATTTACTTGGCATTTTTCTTGCACTTTGGACCTCATTTGACTTCTTGGAACCGGGTCTTGAAACTGAAAATGAATTATCCTTTTGCATTTATTTGAGAACCTGAAACAGATACTGCCAACTAAAACTACCACTGACTGGTGCTGAAAGTTCGACATCAATGACAACTTATCACTCAAAATTTCCAACAGACTCTCCTTCTTCAAGCTATGAAGGTGATCAAAAATATTAGGAACCAAGATAATGTGATCACTCAAGGCCTAGATGATTTTTATAATACCAACATTGATGAGCAAAACCATCCTATGAATTCTGAGTAGCTAGGGTACTTCTGTCTGCTCTGTCTTCCTTGTATTTTGGGATCTTCATTTTATCTATTTCTTGGGGTGATGGTCTCCCATACCTTTTGGTTTCCATTTTAATATCTTTTTCTTGCTAGTTTGTTGAGGCCATCCCCTTGTTGAATACCTCCTTTTGGTTTTCCCCTTTGTAAAATTTTTGGGGACCCTATCAAAACCCTATTTTATCAATTAAAAAAAAAATCTATCTAACCATGCAATTAAGGGTGATAATAAGAGGACATACTCAACTTAGTACTACTAATATGGAATAATTATTTCCAAAAGTTATTGATAAAATTAATGTCATGGTCACTCATAATGTTTCTGTGTATACCATGTAATTTAAAAATAGAACCAATAAATATCGTACTTGAATAAGGATGTTGTAATACATAGAAATGAGTGTATTTCTAAAGTTACTCTAGTACCACAAAGATCATTGCTTTTATTTTAGATTTGTGAAGGCCCTCAATGAAATCCATGGATATGTTCTATTGGTAGTCAAGGATAGGAAAGGGTTGCAATAGTCTAAGAGATTTAACTATTTTCCTCTTGTTACACTAACACACCTCACACTCAGCCACAAATGTCTTAACATATGATTTAATCCTTTCCAAGAAAAATATTAACTTCACCAATTGGTATGTTTTTAAAAATACTAAATATCTATATAAATGATATGTACACATTTCTTGGAGAATATTTTATTTAATAGACAAATACTAAGGAAGATAAATGTGATACTTTATGAAGCATTCCATGAGTATATGAGAAACAAGAATGTAATGATGAGCCTACCTCCATGTCCTAAATGACCCATGTAGTAACTAAGTTAAAACTACAATACTTCTAAATTTTTGAAAGCCATTGTGGAAAAGAACTTGAGATACCATTGACATCAACAACATCCTTATATTTGTGAGACAAGGCATAAACCATATTATTTTCCTTTCCTTTCTTATACTCAATAAACAATTATACCCCAAGATCTTGGTCATCCATTTATTCTATCCAGGGCATGAGAGATATTGCTCTCAGAAATGTCTAAGGCTGCTATGATAAGTCTTAATAATGAATTAATGGACCAACAAATAATACCTTCATTTATCTACAAGTAGAACTACTAACATTTCCTTCTCATAAGTTGATTGTCCAATATTCTAGCCTAAAATTTTTTTACTTTTAAATTATAATGGTTATCTATCTTGTACGAAAACAACTTCAATACCTATGTCAAAATCATCATACTTAGTGATAAAAGTTTTTCTAAAATTAGGAGTAGCACATATAGCTTCTTTTAGGGGTTAGACGGCTTGATATGTGGTTTCAAACCAAATAAAATCATCCTTTTTAGTGATATTAGTGAGAGAAGTAGCAACTTTTCCATAGTTATGGATAAATTTTCTATAGTAGCCTGTGAGTCCTAAAATTCCACAAAATTATTTAAGAAATTTAGGCAAAGACCAATCTTACATAATTTTGATCTTGTTAGAATTTACCTTGACTACTTCCCAAGATACTATATGTCCCAAGCAATTTATATTTTGGACCCCAAAGGAACATTTGGATCTCTTTACAAAAGGATTTTCCCTTTGTAATAGGTAAAGAAATTTATCAACATAAACTAGATGATCCACCAATGACTTGTTATAAATTGTGGTATCATCAAATAAGAGTAAGATAAACTTTCAAAGGAAAGTATTAAAGATAAAGTTCATGAAAGCTTGCAAAGTTCATGAAACGTATCCTTGATAGTGATCTTGCTGAGAGTATGATAATTAGGACACATGCACCATGATTTATCCTTACATCATACCATCACCACTAGAGAGGAATATGGACTAATGCTTGAATGAATGATTCCTTGCTTCAACATTTCCAAAAGCTTCTTCTTAATTTTTAACTTTTGGGATTATGGGTAGTGATAGAAACTCAATTATAATATTGATTTCCTATAATAAGGTGGGTGACATGATCATGTGTGTCCTTAGGAGGTACACCCATATGATCACTAAAGACCTCATAGTGATCCGTAATATTCTATAAATATAAAGGAGGTTCTGGAAGAGGTAGCTATGAGGACTAAACCTCAATGCAATTGACTTGGGAAAAGGATCTACAACCACCTTTCTTCAATATATTTTCCATGTTATGTGAACTAACCCTCCTAGGAGGGAGGGATTTGAATTTCTTGGAGATAAATAACCCTTCCATTCTCTATTCACTTGTCATATCATTTTTAAAATAAATTGTGTAGACATCCAAAAATGATAATTTTGGAACTACCTGAATCTGTCTTCCAATCAATCCATCAAAGTCCCTAAATTACCACCAAATCCTTGTTAATTTACCAAATCCTTGCCAATTTCCCAAATTCCCTCCAAATCCTTGTTAATTTCCCCCAAACCCCTCTCTATTTCATCCAATTTCTCCCAAAATACCTAATCCTTTCTCTAATTTCATCTAATTCCTCCCAAAATCCTTTTTTTCTCTTTAATTCTTCTAATTTCCTTTGATTTACTCTAAACCCATTTCCAATTTCACTAATTTTCTCTAAATTCCTCTATTCTCTCTAATTTCCCTTTTTTTTTAATTCCTTCTATTCTCTTTCTAATTTCTCAAATCCCTACAATTTCTTCTAATTCTTCTTCTAAATTCACCTAATTCTTCTAATTTATTCCATTTCCTTCTCTAACTTCCTAATCCCTGTGATCTCCCTTCTAATTTCTTAAAATACCCTAAATTTCTCTCCAATCCCTCTAAATTCTCTTAATTTCTTCTAAATATATTTAATCCCCTTTAATTCATTTTAATTCTCCTCTAGTTTCTTTCATTTATTCTAATTCCTCTTTAATTTCTTTTATTTCTCCTAATTCCTTTCTAGCCTCTCTAATTTCCTTAATTCCTCCTATAAACCAAAATCAAGCAACACCAATACACAAGATAAAATAATCAAAAGCACAAAAATAACACAATATTGCATAATATAGATAAGCTTTTATTAATACGGGCATATCTCAAAATGATACAATCAATGTGTCCCAATGTGGGGTTTTACAATACCTTTGTGATACAAATTTACAGTTACTAGGGTTCTCTAAAACCCTAGTTCAAAATAATAGCTGGTGTCTTCGTGCTTATCTTTGATCCAAACAAGGTTGTGGGTGGGCTTGTGTATCCTAAAAGGGCCACCCTAACTTTAACAGTTGTCAAATGTATGATTCTTGTACCTACAATAAGAAAAATAATAAAAGAGATTAGTAATACCTATGAGGGCTCCACAGTGTGAGGCCCTCATAAAGATAAGATAACCACTAAACCCTAAATGCTATAATTTAAAACTGAAAATAATATGCAAGAATATGAAAAATAATTGTAAATAACTTTATTACCTTATCACTGGAAACTTTTGATTTTGTTTCTATAGATGAGGGTAATGAGGACACTCGAACAGCACCTGAGGGATGTGGAACTGTAGATCTATTACAAGAAATACCCAGAAGCACCCTGTGATGACAGAGGATGCACTAGGAAATTCTATGACTATGATAGATGCACCAGGGCATTATACGATAAAGGTGGATGCACAAGGGTGTTTTGCAATGACTACGGATGCACCAAGGTGTTCTATGATGATTGTGGATGCACCAGGGCATTCGTGATCTAAGGAAGATGTCGCAAAACTAGGTTTGGTTCTGCATGGGTTATGCAGCAGCTGATACGGATGATGTGAGGGTGATGATGGAGGGTAGGTATGACAACATGAGGGCTAGGAAAAAGGGTTTAATTATCTCTGAGAATTTTTTATGAATATTAATCGATAGAATTCAACCTCAGAATATCAAGGCTCAACGATTCCAAAGATTCCAGGGGTTTCCAAGGGTTTGATTCATCAAAATGACGACTCCTTTATAATCTTCCCTTGCACATGTTAGGGTTTTAATGATACAAAATGTGTGGCCAAGATTAAAACATGAGGAAGGATGTAGATTAAATCTAGGTAAGTGGCATGGATTAGGGTGGATGGATGGCTGAGATTAAAATGTGGTGGAGGGCTAAGATTAATTTATATAAATGTTGGACATTTTAAGCTCAGTTAGTTTTCATTGATGTCAAGGTGAAAAATTCATCATTGATGTCAAAGTAAACAAATGGAGCCGTCATCAACACCAAGGAGCACACCATTATTAACACCAGGAACAAAGCAAAGAGTTGGAGAATAAGTTGGTAAAATAATATTTTATGAGGGTTTTCCGTAAACCCATGGTGGAAAATTAAATGATTTTTTATTAAATCATTATAAGGATATAAAAGCATCCTTACACATTGTGATGGCAATGAAGGTTTAATTAAACCCATGGTGGTAGAATATTTTAAATAAAATCAGTGGAGTACAAGTTGCGGGTTTAAATTTACCCCATGGAAGACTTTAATATTATTAAAGTGAAAAATTTTAAAATATAATTTATAAAATTTAAATTCTATTGAATTTAAATAATTTATAAATTATATAGAGGTTTAAATTAACATCGACATCATCAAAATTAAGGAGTACTGACATCTAAATTTGAATGGTGTTTTGTGTATAAATTAATTCCCAAATGGGCATTTGAAACTTACCCCTTGACAAATTAACTCCCATACGAAAAGGTTGAAGGTATTTCATACATCGTGAATGTTGAGGAGGAAGACAAAGATCTTTGTCTTATTACTGTCAGGGAAGAAAATAAAAAGAGGACAACACATGATTTGAGTCACATAGGACACGTTGGTTCATTGGTGGCACACACCTTGCTAAGGTGTTGGGAAAGGAAGCACCCACATTCGATTCTCGTGGATGTGCCAAGGAAGGTCTTTTTGTTCGCATTCGATTCGAGCACCAGGAATAAGAGAAATAGCATGAAGTGCTCGTTGGTTCTAAAATGTGCACCTAGTGCACGCGGTGGTCAAGCCCGCAGTTAGAGCACTTGGGGAGGCAGAGATTGTGTGATTGAATCCCACTAGTGGCAAAGGTAATTTTTTATTTAAATTTTGCCTAAGGTTTTCTTAAAAGGATAATTTGGAGTTATGAGGGTTTGTATAGAATTATTTGTGTTTGTAGTTATAAGGGCTTGTAAATATTTATTTTTAATTAATTTGTGTTTGGAGTTATAAGGGTTTGTGAAGGATTATTTTTATTGAAAATTGATTTGTGCTACTTGGAGTTAAAAAGATTTTTTGAAATATTGTTTCGTTGAGAAGGGATTTATGTTATTAAGGTTTTTAAAGAAGGAGGATTTGATTCTTGCCAAATTTCTACTTGTCATTTATTGATTAAAGAGGTTTTGAGTTATTTTGGCGGATGTTGAATTTATTTTTAGTTGGGAGTTCATAAGGTGTGATTGGATAAATAATTTATGTATGTTGATGGTTATTTTTGAAAGGTGGAGTGATAAGGTGTAATTGAGTATTCATATTATTTTTGTGAGAAATATTTATCTTCTAACCTCTTGATATGGGCATAGAAGTTTGTGTGATTATGGTATATTTATGAGATCCCTTCATCTTCAATAAAAAGGTATGAGAACATTCTTCCATAGTTGAGTTGATTGATTGGTTTTCTAGAAAATAAGTTTGGAGTGAAAAGGACTTGATTAGGGTTTCCTTTTCGAGAGTTATTGAGTTAATGCTTCAAGGTTTTCTGGAATAAAAAGTTGTTAAAAACTTGTTTGATAAGCATTGTTGTTGAAACCATTGGTTGTGTGAAGAACTTGAGTTATAAAATAACATGAGTATCATTGTTATGTAAAGATTGTTTTATGAGCATTGTTGTTGAAGTGAGTTGTTGTGCAAAGAACTTGAACTAGGGTTATGAAAAGAACATGAGTATCATTGTTATGTGAGATTTTTTGTTGAGCATTGTTGGAAACATTTTGAGTTGGTGATTACATGATTGGACTAGGGTTTGTGAGAAAGGGTTGTTTATTTGAATTATTGATTGAGTAGAGTTGGTTGAGCCTAGTCAAGTGGTTGTGTGGAGTGATTTTCAAGTTCCTTAAAACAAACTATTTTATATTCTGATTTGAATTGAGAAAGTGATTGAGCATTTGAGTGTAGAACATATTGAGTCTCTAACAATTCTCTTTATGCTTCTATGAGATTGGACAAGTTCTGTGTGGACTTGTTAAGAAGATTTGATCAAGTTCTAAGTGAACTTGTTGAGCATATTTGGACAAGTTTTGAGTGGAGCTATTGATAATATTTGAACAAGTTCTAAGTGGACTTGTTGAGCGGATTTGGATAGGTTCTAAGTAGACTTGTTGAGCATATTTGAGCAGGTTCTGAGTGGACCTGTTAAGAAAATTTGAGAAAGTTCTGAGTGGAATTGTTGAGAAAATTTGAGTAGGTTCTAATTGGACCTGTTGAACATATTTGAGTAGGTTCTTAGTGGACCTGTTGAGCAAATTTGAGCAAGTTCTGAGTGGACTTGTTGAGCAAATTTGAGCAAGTTTTGAGTGGACCTATTGAGCATATTTGAGTAGGTTCTTAGTGGACCTATTGAGCAAATTTGAGAAAGTTATGAGTGGACATGCTGAGTAGATTTGAGCAGGTTCTGAGTAGAACTGTTGAACAAATTTGAGCAAGTTCTGAGTGGACTTGTTGAGCAGATTTGTGCTAGATTGAATGTATTGTGTTTAGTGCAAATTTGAGACAGATCTTTAGAGGTGATAGAGCAGAGAGGATAGTAGTATCCAGTGGATAGAGATCCATCAGCCAGGACAGTGAGGACAGGTCTTCTAAGTGGGGACAAGAGTCTTCAGTGGAGAGATATCCACAACCCAGTGCAGTGGAGGCAGTAGTCTTCTAGAGGATCACTAGCCAAAGTAGAGGAGAAGGATTTCTCCTATGGATAGAGATCCATGAACTATATTTAGGGGATCAACATCTCCTTTGGACAGAGGTCCATAAACATTGTAATAGGGAAAGGATTCCCAAGAGATTATTTGAGAAATATTTAGAAGAAATATTTTCTCTATGGAGGTAGCCATCTTTGGGTGAACCACGTTAAATTGGTGTCTCTACTGTGTGTGTGATTTATGCATTGCTTTGATTACTATTGTTGATATTGCTATCTATACATTGCATAATATTTATTTGGAAAGAAAAGTAAAAAGTGCTCTTATACTATTCACCCCCTCTTAGTATAAGCTTGTGTTCTTCAATAAATACATATATATGTATTAAATATATATAAATATAATATATAAAATATTAATATTTAAATATATATTAAACAAATATATATATAATGGATGGTTGTGATTAGAGGGCGTGGATGGATGACAAGTGGCTATATTTTTGGTGTCTACACCTAATTCTCCTCTAATATTTCTAATTTTCCCTACTCCCCTATAATTCCTCTAATCCCCTCTTAATTCTCCTAAGTCTTCTAATTTCCTCCTAATCCCTCTTTTATTCCCCAAATCCTCCTCAAAATTCTCATATTCTCATTTAATCCCTAAATTACCTAATCAATCCATAATACGTAGTCAAATACCAAGGAAATTGCACCATAAATTTACAAATCTAAATCAAATACCTAGAAATTATAATCAACCTTCACAATCCCCACAAAAACCTCCTAGGGATTCCCCACATTAAATATTTCAAGTCCTCCTCACTCTTCCCTCCAATTGAATGAATTTTAAATTACCCCAAATCCCATGTCAATCCCACTCATGAATAATCCTAATAAATTTCTAAGTCCTTCCCCACCCGACCTTGCACTTTTTATGAATTTAAATTTTCTCCACCTCATCCTAAGGTCTCCACTCCCCATGAAATTTAATGACACTTGGGTGGGTGATAATTTACCTCACCCACCCAGGTGTTGTAGGTGAGTTAGAGAGGAGAGGGCAATCCTCCAAGGGAGGTCCTAGGTTCAAATATCCACCCTACCAAAAAAAAAAACTGAATTGGGTATCCAAAATCCAATTGATAATGTTGGTGCGGGCAGGGTCGGGTGTGGCTCCCGGGTGACTTTGACAGTGTAGAACCTCCTATTCATGGTCTCTCAGACCAAGACAGCCCCACAAGGGGTTTTTTGCTTAAAAAAAATTCACCTCACCCAAGGTCATTACTTTTGGAGGGTGTAGAACCCTCCAAGAAGAATTCTCCAAACCTTTCTTGGTTTTCTCACCTCCCACTTTCCTGCCACATCATGCCAACTTGTATCTATGTCACCACCCCCTCCCCCTTGCTAAAAATCTATAAATACCCTCTATTTTCCATAATTTTCAATAATATATGATCATCCTACTAAAACTCTACCAAACTTTCACCAACCTCTTAAAGCACCTACACAAGTTCATTTAGAAGCTACTCATAATCCTGAGAACCAAAAAATAGTAGATCAATATCAAAAGCTCCAAAAACACTCTAGAAGGTCCACAGCAAGTTTTGGAGCCATAACGGTTGAAAAAGCCAATTGCAACCCCCCTATGATTAGTTTCAATAATCCCTTACAATTTTCAGAGTCAGATACAACCCCTCTATAGTTGAATCTTGGGAAAATATAGAGACCTCAAATTAACAACAAAAGTATCAACGTTCACAAGGTACACAAAGAGGGCTAGTGGAATTTTGGCAAAGATTTGGTAGGATGATCATATGTTGTTGCAAATAAGAGAAAAAAAGGGGGTATTTATAGATTATGGTAAGGGATAGCGGGTGGTGACATGGATATGAGTTGGCATGATGTGGTAGCAGAGTGGGAGGTAAGAAAACCAAGAAAAATATGAGGTATTCTTCTTGGAAGGTTGTTCTACCTCCAAAATTAATTACCTTGGGTCAGGTGAATCCTCACCCACCCAAGTGTCATTAATTTTCATGTGAAGTAGAGACCTTGGGATAAGGTGGAAGAATTTTAAATTAGTAGAAAGTGCAAGGTGGGGTGGGATAGGACTTAGGAATTTATTAGGATTATTCATGAGGGGGGTTGACTTAGGATTTGGGGCAATTTAAAATTCATTCAAAACTATAGGGAAGAGGGGGGAGGACTTAGATTAGTTAATGTGGGGAATCCCTAGGAGGTTTTGGTGGGGATTGTGAATGTTGATTATAATTTATGGTGCAATTTCCTTGGTATTTGAAAAGGGATTATGGAGTGGTTAGGGCTTGGTTAGGGACTTGATTAGGGAATTTGGGGATTAAATTGGATTATGGGAATTTTGAGGAGGATTTGGGGAATACAAGAGGGATTAGGAGGAAATTAGAAGACTTAGAAGAATTAAGAGGGGATTAGAGGAATTAAAGGGGAGTAGGGGAAATTAGAAATATTAGAGAAGAATTAGGAGGAATTAAAGAAATTAGTCTAGAAAGGAATTAGGGGAAATAAAAGAAATTAAAGAGGAATTAGAAGAAATGAAAGAAACTAGAGAAGAATTAAAAGGAATTAAAGAGGATTAAATATATTTAGAAGAAATTAAGAGAATATGGAGGGATTGGAGGGAAATTTAGGGTGTTTAAAGAAATTAGAAGGGAGATCATAGGTATTAGGGAAGTCAGAGAAGAAAAAATTAGAATAATTAGGTGAATTTAGAAGAAGAATTAGAAGAAATTATATGGATTTGAGAAATTAGAAAGAGAATAGAAGGAATTAAATAAATTGGGGAATTAGAGAGATAATAGAGGAAATTAGAGGAAATTAGTGGAATTGGAAAGGGATTTAGAGGAAATAAAACAAAATTAGAAGAATAAAAGGGGAAAATAATATTTTGGGAGTAATTAGATAACATTGAGAGGGGATTGGGGATTTTGAGGAAATTAACCAGGATTTGGATGGGATTTGGGAAATTAGCAAGGATTTGGAGGCAATTTGGGGATTTTGATGGATTGATTGGAAGATATATTTGGGTGGTTATAAAATTATTTTGGGTGTCTACAAATAATAATGTAACCAAGATAAGATAGACATTATGCTCCAAGAATGGCATTCATGAAAAAGAGATTTTCCATCAAAGTATAATCCTATATTTAGATGATAATTTTAATTGTTCAACCCATACACTGAGTGGTGCCCCAATTTACAATTAAGAATTGAAATTAAGCCTAATTTGAAGTATCAATATACAACCCCAAGGAATTTATTGTTTTACTATCGATAAAGTTATATGTTATACCTAAATCAATTAACACATTAATGCATTGTTGTTTAATAAATCCTTATACCTTGATGGTATGGTGAGCTTTAATCCCCATAAGAACATGAGCAAAGAGTTCTATAGTATCATCTTCATATTTTACCTCATCTACTTTTGTCTAACACTCCTACTACAATGAATCTTCATATTCATATAATGTTGTATCTTGACCTTTCAATTGAAAAGCATGATATTCTCCATAGGTCTGATCATATATATGGTTAAAATTATATTTGAAACAAAATAATATATGGCAATGCTTATTATTACAATAAGAATGATGAGATTAGAAGTCACACCTATGTGGGGGGGTGAAATTTTGGAGCTTTTATTTTTTTACCAAATTTACACATTGAACATTATCAAGAATATAGAGATTGAGCATGCTTAATTTCAACCACATTTTATTCTTAAGACTATAGCAAAAGGATAATACCACCACCACTAGATTCAATTCATGGGTATAGGTGATAATACTTGTGTACTTAAATAAATACTACTCCATTGTTCCTATTTGCTTTGTTTGCATAAGATAAACCATATATGATATGGAAGATCATTTTTCAAATATACTGAGAGTTTTTCTTTGAAGTTAAGCCATAAAATATGACCCCTATGTTGGTGGATCTACCATAACAACCATTGATGATATTGGGTTTCCAACTTAGAAGATACTAATATAAAATTACCTCCTTCAAGAACACTGTACAAATAGATAAGGCTTTCCATTTTGGCCAACCATACTCAAGGATTGACACTTTTAAAGGTGGGTATGTTAATGCTAGTAATTTAAAGCACCTCTTGCCAAGGCATGGGCACTTCAAAAAAAAATTGGAAAACTATGACTAGGTGAAAGTTGTGGAAGAATACTTTTATGTGGTTCCAAATGAGTGATTAGAAGTTGTTACCCTATGATTTGTTGCGAGCCTTGGACAAGGGGAGGGGTAGTGGTGGGTAATTTTTGGTATTTTTGGATTGTCTCCAAGGTCTTGGAAATGTAATAAATAATCTATGTTTGACTCTCCAAGGACTTGGCAAAGGATAAAATTTTTTATTCTTGATGAAACAGATAACAATACAAATTAGGTTCAATAGTACTAGGAAGTGTAATACCAATTGGAGGGATAGTAGGAAGAGTGATTGGGGGAGGGTTATTAGGAGTGATTGATGAAGTGTCATTTAGATTAGGAGAAAAATAACTTGATGTGTTAGGAGGATGGAAATCCATGGAATCTAAAAAGAAAGAATATGTTTCTTAAAACTATTGATATTTGGGGGTGTTATGATGCTTTCCAGGATTTTTGGGTTGGTGTTTATTTCTACTCATACATGCATCCTCCAATTGAATAATGCTCTATAATTAATTGTTGAATTGTGAAAAACTAGTAGTATAAGTAGGTTCATTCATAAACTAGTGGAATAAAAATAATTGAAATACTACTTGTGGTGATAAAACAGTACACCTTTCGAAAGCGAAATTTTAAGTTAGAAACAAGCACATGAAGAAAGGTATGATCAAAAATGCCTGATCAATCAAAGGCCAAATATCATGAGCAAGAAATTTCCAAAGGTTAGAAGTTCCTTAGTTAAAGATAAAAGGCAATAATAAGAGTCTTGATAAAGGAACTAAATGTAGAAACTCCCAAATATCGAAGGATAAGCGGTCTTGAAATATGAAGAAAAACTCCTAAAGAAGATGATGTTCATGTCTCAAAAGTCAAATCAATAAAACATGAATTCTTCAAGGAAGATTGTCCTTCCTACAAAATATATTTTGTATCTCTAATAAAGGACAATAGTAGTATGGAGCCATAACAAAATCAACTTAAATATCTAGAACATTAAATTAATCTCCTAGGTTTTGGGAATCGCTAGAAAATGGGTAGATAGGAATTAAGGTAGTAGCTACCTATCCAAGGGCTAGGATTTATGGATCGACTGATATTCTTATCTTCAAATCTAGATAATCCTAAAAGGGAAAATTAGTCAAAAAATACATGACTTATTATCTGAAATTATATCCACCTAGAAATATTTGCATCAGTTTTTGAAGGAAAATTCTCCCTTGTAAATATATAAATAGGAGTAGTCTTAGCTTTGTAAAGGATCAACAAGTTTGCAATTCTATGTATTTGTAGGCTTTCCTTTCATTTCTCTCTATAAAAATAGTTGTGGTTCCTAAGCAGCTTGTGGGTAACCTTGAACCTCCATTTTTGGCACAATATTTGTAAAATTTTGCATGCATTATATATATATATGGGAGCCTATGTCCATTTTTTTAGTCTTTGCTTGTAGACCCATTTTTGTGTGTGTATGTTTTTATGATGTGTTTCTTGAATATTAAATTTGCTAAGTTTATGTGTGTATGAGGGGCCTGTGTCTATTTTTAGACTATCACTTACTAGCTTGGCTCTTTTGTGGGACTCACTCGCTCATATATGCATATAACTGGTAGATTTTGATTGCACTTCACCATAACGAGGAGAGGAAGTGTTCACCATTGGAACATAGAATTTAGGCCTATTTTTGTAGTAAGATCTTAGAAAATATCTTGGTGCATCACCTCATTTTTATTTTATTTATTTAGTTTGTTTAATTTCTTACACCCCTTTCCCTTTGTAGAGCAACTAGCACCTTGAAGATCACATATTAACAAGGATCCAACATTGTAAAAACTCTCAAAGGCCCTTGATTGAGCCAAATCCTATGCTCTCAGTTGCAACCCACAATGTTGATCCAAATTGAGGTACGATTGTCCTGTGGAGGGGTAATCCAAGATGACAATAGTTTAATGGTATGCCTGGTGGAATACCAGTGACACATCATTGGTACCAAAATTACAACAAGCATTAGGGCTAAGACTTTATGAGGGTCTTAGTCTATTTCCCACTTGTTGAAGTGCCTTTTTTCTCACCTGGTGACTTTACTCTAGAAAAAACACCAGAAGAAGACAATGTTAAAGGTACTAGACTGAGGTTTGGTTGAAGACCACAAACTACTTGCTTCTGAGAAGTAAGAAACTATATTCACTTGGCTACTCTATAATATTCTAAATGACCCATAGATCCAAGATGTCTATTTCATCTCAATAATGGTACCCCACATGGGGAGAAAATAACCTATTGTGACCCCCAAACCCATCGATTATTTGGGAAAAAATTCCAATATCTCTATGGAGATTTTACCCGAATATACCAATGAGAGCCTAACATCCCCATTGGAGCACCTACAAGAAATGGTTTTTATTTTTTAGGTGCATAACATCACAAAGTAGGATGCATCCCTTAGTCTATTGGTGGCCTCTCTAGAAATATAATGTTTTACCTCCATATTCAATCTTTGTCTAGGATCAAATTGCTACCCTAGTTGTGAGAAACTTTACATAAGCAGCAGACAGTGGAATATTAGCCAGACACTCCTCTCAATGATGCATCAAAAGGGAAGATATATAACATCCATGTTGAGGATAAAAATGAGATCTTCCATTTTCTTAAATAATAAGAGAAGATGTCAAAGGAGGCCCTCCACATACATCATGAAGGATATGAGTCTTCAAATCAGCCAAAGGCTAAGAAGGCTCATGATGAGGAGGAGATTTTTGGATCAAATATCCTCCATATTTTTGATGACCAATCTATATGGTGGGTATATTCCACCTTGTACATTCCCCTGCTTTTTGAAGAGACTGAGTAAGAGTACACAAAGGACCTCTTCAAGGATGAAAGAGCTTCAAAAAGCTTAACCTATAAGTGGGGAACTTACCTCAATGGTGCCAACCATGGAAATATCTATGGCACCTTAGTGATGGGTAAATAAGCTACAAAAGGGTCCTAGTTTTATTCAGGTGACCATTTTTCATCGAAGAAACTAGAGAAATAGAAAGAAAGAAAGGACTTGAGTAGCTAGTGGGGGATCTTGAATAAATACCTGGTGGACAAATACCGCTCACTTAATATTTATACATAGATGCCATAGGTAATCTCAATTTCATGAGATAACAGAAGTCTCAACCACCTAGAAAAATTTAAAGTTATGGCTTGTTTACTGGAAACTTTTACTTTCAGGGGAAATTTTTCTAACTCAATTCCTAATGGACAAAAGGCACTATATTTTGGGTCCCTTCTCTTTAATAGGTTAAATATCCCCTAAGAACCACCAGAATTGTAGTGATAAATCACTAGACTTTCAAAATTGATAGTTTGAGTCACAAACAGACACATGAAGAAAGGTCTAATAAAAAATACCTAATCAATCGAAGACTAAATATCATGAGCAAGAAATATTCAAAGGTTATAAGTTCCCAAGTCATGGATAAAAGGTAAGAAAAATGCTTTGACAAAAGCTATAGAGTCCCAAAGATCTAAGGATAAGCGATCCCAAAATATGAAGAAAAACTCCCAAAGAATGTGATGTCGACGTCCCAAATGTTAAATCAATAAAGTGTGCATTCTTCAAGGATAATTGTTCTTCCTATAAAATATATTTTGCATCTCTAATAAAGGAAAACACTTCACCAGACTAAATTCTTGCCCCTTTCCTGGTGCTTTTAGTGGCGTAAAAGGTTTAAAATGATTGTGGCATGGTGGTTATAGGTCCAAACTACATGAAGAACTGTGTGGTATATTTTGAGGTGAACAATACAAAATACTATGGCAGCCATAAAATATGGACAGCCTACCCAGATTCATGGTGGCTACCGATTCCACCATGTAAATTTCAAAAAAAAGGAAAACACTAGCATGGATCCACAATAGAAGCAACTTGGATATCTAGAACATTAAATTAAAGCAATCTTTTATACCCAGGTGATGGAAAACCCTAAAATATAGGTAGATGGCAATTAAGGAAGTAGCTTCTCATCCAAGGGTTGGATTGATTGATATTCATATCTTCAAATCCAAAGAATCATAAAAGGGACAAGCAATCAAACAAGATATGACTCAATATCTAAAATGACATCCACCTAAAAATCTTTGCATGAGTTTTAGAGGGAAAATCCTCCCTTGTAAATCTATAACTAGGAGTGGTCTTAGCTTTGTAAAGGATCTATGAGTTTGCAATTCTATGGATTTGTAGGTTAATATTTAATTTATTTCTATAAAAATAGTTGTGTTTCCTGAGTATCTTGTGGCAAATATCTAACCCCCACTTTTGGTACAATATTTCTAAATGTTTACCTACATTTTATATATACATGGGAGCCTGTGTCTATTTTTTGGCCTTTGCTTGCAGACCCATTGTTGTGTATGTGTATATGTTTATGATATTTTTCCTAAATATCAAATTTGCTAAGTTTGTGTGTGTGAGGGGCCTATGTCTATTCTTGGACTGAGTCACTTACTAGCTTGGCTCTCTTACGAGATCTTCCTGCTCTTATATGTATATAATTGGTAGATTTTGATTACACTTCACTGTGTTGAGGAGAGGAAGTGTTCATCACTAGCACATAGCATTCATGCCTATTTTTATAGCGAGATCTTAGTAGATCTCTTGGTGCATTATCCCCTTTTCCTTTTATTTTTTAAGTTTATTTATTTTCTCACACACCCTTTCCATTTGTAGAACATCTAGTGCCTTTAGGATCACATCTTAACAAGGAGTCAACCTTGTAATAACTCTTAAAGCCCCCCAATTGAGCCAAACCCCATGCTCTCAGTTGTAGCCCATTGTGCCACTCTAACATGAGGTAATATTATCCCATGTAGGGGTAATCAGAGATGACAATACTACTTAAAAATAGTTATGAAAATACCTCTTGCTTTGATAATATCGAAGAGATGATCACAATGAGATAGGTCTCCCACAAGGGTCTTGAGGCATTCACCTTTTGAAAAAGTGTTATTGGAGATACCCTTTTTTTTACCATCTCAAAGAGACAATCAATATGGTATATATATCTCATAATTATTTGGTGATACTCGATACTCTTTTTAATTAGGTTTGGGAAAAGAAAGTAACACTAGAAAAATCATAATATTCTAGAAGATGAAGCCCATGGTCATATCAACACCATATTCAAGTATATGGATGAGTCTCCAAACTGTAATGATGGGAATTGAGTTACAGGTTTCTGTTGTGGTGTGTCCCCTTGGGATGACCTTGTTCTTCATTTTTAGTCCATTCAGGATCATCCCCTATGGATATCCATGTTTGGTAGTGTGTTTCCATGTAATGTTGGACCCCTCTTGTGGGCCGCCCTCTATTTTGGCCTTTGGGTCTGAAGTTTTGATGTTTTTTCTTGGTGTTAATAAGGTTTTGGGGCTCCTTTCAAAACCCACTATCAATGAAATTCCCTTTTATTGATAAAAAAAAATTTATATTCTAGAAGATAATTACACTAGAATATGGACCAAAAAAATTATAAATATATTACCTATAAATAGGTATTAGTGATGTTTCGTAGAGGTTCTAGAATGGTTTTTGCACCCTTGTATTGCAAATTTACAATCGAGAGGAAGTCAACTTCAATACTTTGATACCACTTGTTTTGAAGTTGTAACCACCAAAAAGGCTCACACCTGATAGGTGATCTATTGCATTTAAAGAAAGATAACAACTAAACATGCACCAATTGACAACAAAAGGAAATAAAAATACAAGAATCCTTTATTAATTCCAAATTGATTCAAGTTACATATTCGTCCCTCTTAGGAATACCCATTTTGATACTTCAATTACAATAGAACTAATTCCCTTTTAGGGTAGATGTGAATCAAATGCCTTCTAGGTTGACACAAACTACTCTAGGGTGTCAATGACCCTCTTCTCCATGATTAGAGGTATTTGATACCTTGCATACCAAGACCCTATTAGTCTTGCATGCAATAAACAACAAGAAAAATTAAAAACAAATGAGGCCTCTCTTGATCAGGCTTTAAGAGGATATTTACACAAAAGCTTCCATTACAAGCATATAATTAAGAAAATGAATAAAACATAGTAAACCTACATTAATCATGAAATATCACCATTAAACATGTGCAAGAGAGCAATTATTGTCTATCTATTGGGTTATTTTATCAAATGGAAAGCATAAACACTTGAAATAACCACAATTGCATTAATTACCAAATTGACAACATGAATGGAAATCTATCTTAAATGCCTAATTCCACGGGTTATAAATCTCTAAAATGCAAATTAAACCTATACTAAGCATAATATGATCTAACTAATTAATATAAAGAAAATAACACAAGGTGATCTGTCATTATTTGCTCACTGCAGGTCTGATGTGTGGGTGGCACTATTCACCATGGTTGACAACCGTGACGGGGCTCTAAATAGGTTTACCCTCCAAATTCAGGATTAATATTCGACCCACCTTGCCAAATTGATGGTCAAGGGTCGCCTCTATTTCCTCTGATATATGTAGTAGTTGAATTGATCAGATGATGCACGGATTGCATGAATTGACGTTTCTTGGATCTCTTAGGCTCCTAAGACCTCCATGGCAATGTGATCTCCAATTGGGTAGCAATAGTGTTCCTATCAATGCATGTAAGTGGTTATACAATTCGACAAGTCTTTGATGCTCAATTGATTCTATTTCTCTCTCTCTCTCTTTTCCCCAATTCAAAGGGGGATTATATAGCAATTGCCAAGGGGCTAGGAGTAGCTTCCTCATGAAGCTAAGATCAAGATTGGGAAATTGAGCTTGTTGGATGGAAGGATCCAAAACCTTCCTCACTCAAACTACTCCAATACACAACCAATTGGTCGTTGCAACCGATATTGGGTTGGATGAAGGCTAACTAATTTTGAGTGTTGATCGTGGATGACAGTCACAGTGAGCACTGATAACCGTGGGTGATAGCCACGGCTAGCACTGACTAGGCAAAAATGAGTGGTAAACACCACTACTATACCTTGGATCTGTCCAAAGGTCTTCCATATGGTCTTCTAGCATGTCCCATATGAGTAGTCACCTCGGCATGATGCATTTTAGGTGTCTACAGATGCCCCTTTTGATATGTGTTGTGATTTTGAACAACATTGAGCAAAACTAGACCTCCTAAAATGATGTCATAAGTTGCATGATGATCATTAGTCTGATCACCATTAGATGCCCCAAGTCCAGCAAAAGGACACACATCTTAGAATAATTTCTTCCAATTGGAAGGCTTAATTTTAAAAAAATTTACACTCGTTATCAGACATTCGAATAGCATCAATTCCAAGTAGGCTTTCATGTCTGTCAATCTGAAAGGAAGAGAGTTACAAAATAAACTGTCATATATGCTATTTTTCCTAGCAGAAGGGTAGCTTATGATAATCTTTGGCAATGATTTGTAAGATGAATGCAATTTCGACAATATCAAGGGATCTATGATCAAAGGATCTTCTATTGATTTTGATTATGATTTAATATTATGACTACCCCCTCAAGCGATGAGTCGATTAGGGTAATGACAATAAATGAAGTGATGAGGTCACTTGACCACTATGAATGATCTTGAATGAATTAAGATTTAGCATTTCAATACTTGGCAAGGCTTAATCAGCTATGATTGCAACTATTAAAAGTAATTGCCAATTTCTATCCCATGGAGCGGTCTAGCCACAAAGGCCTTCTTAGGGAATTGAAATGAAGACAATCCCAATTAGGCATAGGTTGAATCATAATGTCCATGATATGCTAAAAACATCATAGGAGAATTATGATGAGTATCTCGTTCCCTTGGAGCAGTCCGGTTGTGAAGGCCTTCTTAGGAATTGAAATGAAGCATGACAATTCTACGATGATGAATTTACCCCAAATGTCCTTATGGTAATTTACTCATCTTACCATATTGCATGGATCACAAATCGCTGCAACCACCAAGTGTATAGGGTAAATGACTGAATATGAAGCACATTTGATTTTTAATTTATTTGATTTTTTTGTTAATTTTGAATTGAATTTGTTGATTTGGCTGGGAGGTGCGGTGATCCAAAAGCTGGATTGTCATAGCGACGACCTCGATTGAACGTACCTTGTAATCTCATCCAGTTATTTTGTTTTACCTTAAGATGACATTTTCCAATGTCATTGTGCTTTGTTTGGCTTATTTAGCTTATTTTATTTTTTTGGGTGCAATTTTGGTCTCATGCACAATTTTATTTTGACCTTTTAAGGCTTTCCATGATGGGAATTGAGAGCATTTAATGCAGCTCATTGACCGCACCTATCAATTATGGGTAAATTAATTGACCATGGCTGCCAACCATGGTTGCAAAACCCTAATTTGGGGACCGTGGGTGTCAACCATGGGCCGACCCAAATGCGAAAAAGGTTAAATAGAGATTTGTTGGTGAAAAGTTCATTATTTAGCTGATATTAAAAGTGAATTTGAGAGCTCTAAGAGGTAATTAAAAAACTTTAACCTAGAATGCTACTGAAAACCTTACCTGATTCCACACATTCCACACCAATGGTTGATCAGTCGGAAGCTTCTTCCAGCGGAGGAGCCGGTGCTCCCAAGGTAAATAAAAAATCGAGACCTCACTTGTACATTATCGGATTAAAATTAACCACATTAATAAATTGGTAAATTAACCTCATTAAACTATTGTTAACGAACCTCACCCTAGCTCGGTTTAACATAGGTTAGATTAAGAGGTGGGTTAGATTTATTTTTTTAGCGGTTTTTCAGGAAGGGCAGGCCCAAAATGGGTCTCGCTCCCTAGCCATAGGGGGCATCCGTGAGCACCAATTGGTAGATTGGGGGCCACGTCTGCCAGTCGTGGAAGGATTTAAATCCCAACGATCAAATTTTTTACCGTTGGGCTGACTGCAGTTCTGACCCGCGGTGCCCAAATTTTCTAGAATTTTGTAAAATTTTCATTTTTTGTGATTTCTCTTGAATTTTTTTGGGCACTTAATGCCATTTATTGTTGTTTTGAAGTACTATTTTAATTGTTTTGAAATTTTTTATCATATTTTTGCATTTTTTTACATTTTTAGGATATTTTATGATTTTTTTGTTGTTTTTAGTGATTTTAATTATTTTTTCTATTTATACTTTATTGCTTTTATTCAGTCTCTGACAAACAAAGCGAGGGAGACCGATCTCCTTCGCAACCTACATTGCACTATGACTACTAGGGAGTAGGCTTCGTTTGCTACTATGGGGTTCTGCCACATCCTAGACCTCCCCATGATTCGAGTGGACCAAGATTATCTCACTGCATTGGCCCATCATTGGGATGCAAGGACCAATACATTTCACCTATCGATGGGTGAAATGATTGTCACCTTGGAGGATGTATACCACATCTTTCGGTTGCCCATTGATGGTGAGCCCATCACCTCCTCTCCAACTTTGGTGAGGAAGGTCGTATTTGATTCTATCTTCGGTAGTGGAGCATGGAGGCACAAGGCCGCATTGACCACGGAGGCATCCACGTGTAGGAGTGGTATGAGGCCAAATTTTTCTCTTAGAGGGAGGTAGTGTTCATGCATCTCATTATTCAAATCACCCTCTTGGATTCTTTAGGTGTGAGGTTCCCTTGGAACCTCCTGACTTGGACCAGAGAGGTCATGGTCAGTTCAACTGCGTGGCCACTCATCTTTTCATGGGGGAGCTCTCTCTTAGTGTAGTTATACCATGAGTTATTCCATATTACCCACCATAGCAGAGTGGGTATCAACTGTATCTTCCTTATATAAATCTATGATTGGCAACATATCCGGATAGAGTGCCCCATCGACTTACCTCTATGAATTACTACTATTGTTGATGATCGCTAGTACTACATCACCTGTTGGCCCTAGGAGCAAGAGGGATTCAGGAGTAGGTCTCACCCAGGAGACCTAGATCATTACATCGATCGCTTTGCACAGATATGTCCTGAGGACATCGAGTGGTGATCCTACATGAACTATACACCCTAGACTGAGGCAAATAGATACCTACACTAGGAACGTAGAGACAGATGGCTCATTGGTCGTAAGGCCAATTGGTGTGAGTATCACTACTTCTATTGCATCCCATGGCAGTTTGGGATATAGTAGGATATCCCAGATATGTCGACCATATACAAACGCATGGTCCTAGAGAGGGATTTTTGGAACAAAATCTACCTTTGGTTAATTGTATTGCACCTTAGACCTTGCCAACATTGAATATACATACTTATCTTGGGAATGTCCATCTAATCTCTAGAGTAGGATGGTTCATTTTTGCTTTGTTTAGAGAAAAGAGAATATAAAGAATGGAAATGCTTCTAAATGGAAATATAGTCAAGGCTAGAAGCTTTTCTCACGGTGTAGTTTAGACAACAATCAGGATAAAACATACGTGTTACTGTTACAAGCCTTCTTTTACACCTTCATGTAGAAATCATAACTTTCTATGTGTGATTTAGATGTTTTCCTCTAACACATATAAGCATGGTTAATTTTAACTCTAGCAATATAATTCATGCATGTACAGTCCATATTTAGAATAGATACAGTATAGAATTTAATAATGTAAATAGAAGTCAAGAACCAGATACATACACTTACACAGAAAATTAGAAGCCATAAGAAAAGTAGATTTATTTGCTTGTATCTATAATAATGTACATCAATCTTGTAAACATCCAAGAGCCGACCCCTTTTCAAAATGCATATACCACTATATATACCCAAAATAGGTATCTTTAGGTTCTCCTTCAACAAGAGGAATGAGTGAGTTGAGGTTTAGCGGGTGCGGCGGGAGTGAGGGTTTGAATTTTTTGGGCAGGAATCTCAGCCAAGGTGGTAGAGGTAGAGCAGGTATGGAAGGGGCGGGTGGGAACCTCGAGCATGGATCAAGCGAGGATCCAGAGGAAGGCGGTCAGGCTATGGCATATTTGGAGGCGGGCATCACACGGGGGCCCGACCCTCCTCAGAAAGACCTCGACAAAAAATATACGAAGGACAATGCGGGGCCCAAGAAGTGGTTGTCTTTTGTTGAGACTCTTAGAGGAAAAAGAAAGGAGGTTCTCTCTCTTCCACCCCTAGTTCTAGTAAATAATAAAATTTCAGCCCCGACAAGTTCCATGAGCCCTTTTCTTTTAATGGAAGAATTCTCCCTGGTAGGCAAGTTTTTGGGAGGTAGGCCGGACATGGAGACTATCAGGGCTTGGGCGATGGGTAAATGGTGATTGGTAGGCAGCTTGGAGTTGGTAGCTCTAACTCGAGGGTTCTTCATTATCCATTTTAACAATATGGAGGATGCTAACCACATTTTAATAGGAGGTCCTTGGTTTCTAGGCAAAAGGAGCCTTTTTCTCAGATGATGGGGTGAATATTTCGACCCTAAAAAGCAAAATATTAACATTGCCCCTATTTGGGTTCATCTCCCGAGTCTACCTACCTAGTTCTTCAATGAATATTGGTTGTAGGGCATAGCTAGAACTATAGGGGACCTGATCTCCATTGACCATGCGACCTTGGCCAGGACAAGGATGACTCATGCACGAATCTACGTAAATGCTAATTTGAATAATGAATTGCCAAGGTTTGTGGAGCTAGAGTATGGAGAATACTATAGAAAATAGTCGATAGAATATGAGAATAGATCGACATTCTATGCAGAATGTAAAAATCAAGGACATCTATGCAATCAGTGCCCTAACCTAGCAATGAATAGAGAAAAGTAGAAGCAGGGAATGCTAGATAGAGGAAATTTGAGGAGTTTCCCTGGCAGAGGTGATTTCAATCAGGCAAACTATGTCTACCAAAAAATAAAAGAGAGGGTGCAGGGTCCCAACAAGACAAAGGAAAACAATAGGTTGTTGGCAACCAAAATACTCAGGTAAGTTCCAATCCTCTAGTTTCAAATAAATTTTCAATTCTATCCAATATGGGAGTAGGAGGATTATCAGAAGACATGGAAGCCCAACACCTTCAGGCTAACCTTTCTGACTCTCTCGAATCCCCATCCAAGTCAGGATCCTCAAACCCTAATGCTAAAATTATTGTAAGCCCCATGGGCATCACAAATCCAAACCCTAATGCACGATCTCTAGAATCCACATCCAAGTCAGGATCCTTAAACCCCAATGCTGGAAATACTTCAAGCCTAGTGGGCATCCCAAAGCCAAACCCTAATGTTGAAGAACTTAGGAAGAAAGTTGAGGCATTGGAAAATAAAAAATCTCATCTCCCTAACATCATCACTAGGAGCCAAGTGAATCCTACTGAGGGGTCATCCCGTAGACCAGGGGAATATAGGAAAAAAGGAGAATATTTGGATGTAGGGGTGGAGATATGTGAAACTCTTCAGACTGAGGAATATGGCAGTCCGGTTCTGCAACAAATTACCTCCCCTCAGTTTAGTCCTAAACAAACCAGGAGCATTGTGAAGTCTCCTATAGATTTTGGCAGTGAAAAAAGAAGAGGGAGAATATCAAATGTTGAGCATCAAAAAATTAAAACTGATAATGACATTGCCAATGGAAAATAGAGAACCTTGTTTCAACAGGTTATTCCAGGTTCTGAAGACAACAAATTAGGAAAACCCCCTCAAGGGAGGGGAGAGGAAGAAATCCCAAACAATCTAAATGAAGTTCCTCTCATGGAACGTGAGAGGCCTCAATGGCCTGCCCAAACACAGGGAAGTCAGTGCAATAAGAAATCAAGTGAATCCAACTATTATCATGTTGCAAGAAACAAAAAATGATGAGATTCAGTAAAAAAATAGCAAAAAAATTTGGAATCAAGGGGAGATGGTTTGCAAATCAGCCAGAGGAGCATCTGGAGGCCTTATGACTTTGTGGGATCCTCGGATAGTAGAAGGCACCATTATTCAGAAATATGATAGGGTTCTTAGTGTTTTATTTAAGGAAATAAACAACAATAGGTCATGGATCCTTTCAAATATTTATGCCCCGACTTCAATTCAAGGGAGAGCTCTACTATGGGAGTACTTAGGCAATCTGAGTGAAATCTTCCATAATGTCCCCTGGATTATGGCTGGGGATTTTAACACTCCTCTTTACCCTTCAGACAAAATGGGTGGAAATGGACCACCTATCAGGAGCATGGATGAGTTCAATGACTTTGTGAACTCCAACATGTTGATGGATGTAAAACTTAGAGGAGCGAATTATACCTGGAGCAATCGGCGGATAGGGTGTCATCTCATTCAAGAAAGGCTTGATAGGTTTTTCTATCAAAGGAGGCTACAACTTTGTTCGGTGATTCTACCCTGCAAGCCCTTCCTAAAATTACCTCTGATCATAATCCCATTTTTTTGGAGATCCCTAACTCTCTGTCCTTCAAGAAACCTTTCAGATTTCAATCTATGTGGATCAAACATTCCAGTTTCAGAGATAACTTAAGTCAGTGGTGGCAGCAGCCTGTCAGGGGTAGTGCAACTTTTAAACTTGTTGGCAAATTAAAGTTTGTTAAGGAAAAGCTTCGAACTTGGAACAAAGAGGTCTTTGGGAACCTCTTTGAAAATAAAAAATAGGTTGTTGAAAGTTTGAAGATAATTGATCAGAGGATCCAACATGGTGATGCTGATGAAACTACTAGGCAGGAGGAACGAACAAAACTAGCAGAGTTTCATAACATTTTGGCCTGTGAGGAAATCTATTGGAGGCAAAAATCAAGGGCTCTTTGGTTGAAATATGGAGATTCAAATTCCAAGTTTTTTCACGTCACCACACTTAGAAACAAAAGCAATAACAAGATAAATTTTTTAAAAAAGTAGATGGTTCTATTACTCAAGACTTAACAGAAATCAGAAAGGAGGCAGTAACTTATTTCAATTCTATCCTTGGTCAGGAATCATAGTGCAATGAGGAGGCCAAAGATATTCTCTTGCAATCCATTCCTAGCATAATAAATGAGGATATAAACCTTAAGCTTCTAGCTCCCTTTTCTGATGAGGAAATTAAGGAAGCCTTGTTTAGCATGGAGCCAGACAAAGCCCTGGGACCCGATGACTTTCCCCCTCATTTCTATCAAGATTTTTGGGACATCGTAAGTGAGGATGTAATTTCTGCTGTCATAGAATTCCAAGCAAGCAATCATATCCCAAAATGTATCAACTCTACTTTTATTTCTCTAATTCCTAAGAAGCAAACCCCTGAATCTATGGTTGACTTCAGGCCAATCAGTCTATGCAATGTTTCTTACAAGATCCTAACTAAAGCCATTGCAAATAGAATGAGAGATATTCTACCTCGCATCATAGATCCATGCCAGGGAAGCTCTGTCTAGGGTAGGTCAATCTTGGATGGAGTTATCATAGTTCATGAAGCTCTACACTCTGCTCATAAGACTAACAGGTCTATTTTTGCCCTCAAGCTTGATATGAACAAAGCATTTGATAGGCTAAATTGGGACTTTCTGATTGTTGTCCTCCTTAAGTTTGGTTTTCACCACCAATGGGTTAATTTGATCAAAGAATGTATTTCTAAAGCATGGTTCTCGATTCTAGTTAATGGAACAACTACTGGTTACTTTCAAAGTCATAGAGGAATTCGGTAGGGGACCCTATCAGCCCCATGTTATTCATCATTATGGTAGAAGCTTTAGGTAGAACCATAAAAAATGCTTGCAGTTCAAGGCTAATATCGGGAATCAAGGCAACATCTCTCACTAGGGCTGTTTCTCACCAACAATTCATCGATGATACCCTTATATTGACTAAGGCATCGGTGGTTGAGGCCAAAATAATTAAATACATCCTGCAACTCTACGAGGACGTTGTTGGTCAAAAAGTTAATTTCAGTAAAAGCAAGTTATATTTCTTGAACACCCCCATTCAGAGGTAAGGAAGGATTGCAAAAATTTTAGGGTGTGATATAGCAAACCTCCCCACTTCGTATCTTGGTCTCCCTCTTTTCATTGGTTCTCCGAGAGAGTCAATGTGGGACAGGGTTATTGAAAGAATTCAAAAAAACTTGTTGGATGGAAAGGTCATCTTCTATCTCAAGCAGGAAAGTTGACCCTCACTAAGGCCTCTCTTCAGAGCATTCCAGTCTATTTCCTCTCCATTTTCAAAGCCCCTGTGAAGGTTTTCCAAAAAATTGAGAAACTCCAAAAGAATTTTTATGGACTGGATCAGAGGAGAAAAAAAGGATACACCTTGTAGGATGGACCAAAGTGTGCAGACCCAGGGAAAATGGGGGCTTAGGTCTGAGGAGAATTGCTCATATAAATTTAGCTTTACTAGCTAAGCAGGCGTGGCGTCTCATTTTTGGTGAAGAAAATGAATGGACAACTATCATCAAATGAAAGTATCTTCAAAATATGGAATTTCTAAGTGACTCAGTTCCAATCAGAGGTTCTGCTTTTTGGAAAGCAATTCTTAATTGTAAGGAAATCATCAAAAAAGGTTTAAGATGGGTTTTAGGCAATGGTGAGAGGATAAATTGCTGGAATGATAGGTGGGCTAAGGACGAACCACTGATGCAATATCCTAACTTAGCTCGAATCAGAGATATCATAGAAGAACTCATTGGCAGAAAAGTCTCCGATTATATGGTTGAGGACAGAGGTAGAATGAAGTGGAAACAAATAAGAATTCAGGGATTTCAAGTGGAATCAAATGATCTTTGTAACATTCTCGGGCAATAGTTTATCCCCATGAGACCCAAGGAAGATCAAGTGACCTGGGCTCCTACGGAAAATGGGCAGTTCACTATTAAATCAGCTTACAAGCTTCTACTTGATGACGAGGATTTTGTCCTCCAAAAGGACTTAGTTTGGATAAAAAATTTAATTCCAAAAATTGTAGTCTTTTCATGGTTGGTTATCCAAGGAAGAATTCTAACCATTGATAATATGATGCGTAAAGGTATTTGTATCACTAATCATTGTTATCTATGCAGGGCTAATTGGGAGACCATTTATCACATTTTCCTTGAGTGCCCTTTTTCCTTGACTGTCCTAAGTGGGGTTTTTAGGCCTTCAATATTTCATGGGTTAAACCAGCCATCGTACTTGATTTGTTCATCCAGTGGCCTTGCCCCTTTTCAAGCCAAAGACTTAGATACATGTGGAAAATTTGTCTCAATCACTATCTTTGGCAGGTGTGGTTAGAAAGGAACCATAGAGTCTTTAATGAGTCTATCCATGATCATCAAACTATCATTGCCAGGATCCTATCCTTTGCCAATGAGAATGTGAACCTTATCCCTTTTGATAGTTGTAAACCTCATCTATAGGAGACCACGATTGCTCAATATTTAAGCTTAACCTTGTTAGATGAGTCTGTGCCTAGGGTAGTCAACCCTAGAGCCAATGTTAAGTGGTCTCCACCTCCTACGGGTTGGTTTAAGCTTAATTTTGATGGAGCAGCTAAGGACAATCCTGGCAGAGCAAGCATTGGTGGCATTGTGCGAGATCATAATGGGAATATGATGCTTGCATTTTCTGAATATTTGGGAACAAGGACGAACAACGAAGCTGAAGCTAGAGCTATGTGGAGAGGCCTTCAAATGACTCAAGACTTAGAAGGCAATTTGATCATAGAAGGAGACTCTATGCATGTTATAAATCTCCTCAATAATTGGAAAACACCTCCTTGGAGGATTAAAACAATTGTTGAAGAGGCTAGGATCCTTTTCCAGGGAAGACAAGACAGAAAAGCCCAACATGTCTTTCGGGAAGCTAACAAAATTGTTGATAAGCTGGCCAATTTGGGTGTCGATGGTGACAAACTTTTCAAATGGGAACACGGTGTCTCGAGTGAAGTAGAGGAGCTTATTCAACAAGAATGCCAAGAATGATAGTCAAATTTACCAATAGGGAAGGCACTGTAAGTTCGAAGGCTAGGAGTATTCTCGTCTCTTTTTTGAATTGGACTCACAATAAAAATTATCTGAGTTGTCAGTCTTCATGGATGCTGCTTGGAAATACCACAAAGACTAATGGGGATAGTCACATGTCAGATAACATGGCTCCTAGTCATCTTAGTAATTTGAGGTTGGTTGATAATCATAGGGAAGGAAAGAAATGACAATATAAGACTTCGAACCAAAGCCACGTGGACCACTAGATAGCCACCACCATAAATCTAGCCAGCAGGTTCACTTCTCCAAGGCTGATTGGCCAAGATAGTATGTGGTACCAAAGCATGTCATATACGAAAGAAAGCAATTACCAAAGAATTATTAAGAGTAACTATCAATACAGAGCTTGTGGGAGTTTTTTTAGTACTCTGCTATGTGTGTCTATAGCTTTTTGTTTCTCCATTGTCTCAAGGAAGGGATCCGTGTCTGTTTCTTTTTTGTAATTATGATGCATGTGTGTTTTCTCGGGGTATACCCAAAATGTTGTATGGGAAGTTTCTTTTTGATAATAGGCTATGTGCCTTACCGGATGTAATGGCTTTGGCGGCATGTAGATTTTACATATATAGGATCCTTAGTAAGGATATGTTCATCAACAACCCTGGGCTGATTTTTGTAAAAGGTTTTGGGTCAACCTGTAAAACCCGGTATTAATGCTATAGTATCTTATCTACCAAAAAAAATGGGTATCTTTTACAACTAGTACATCTTGGATTCCAAGTCAATATCAAGCAATTAACTATAGTTTCTAATAATAAGGAAAATATTTTTTGTAAATTGGATTCTAACAGATCTGATACTTATCCTTTATTTGACACCCCTAGAGATCAAAAATTTAGTGTAAGGGCATGTTTTAGTTGCTAAGAATATATCATGTTAGGAACAGTTGTCATGTCGCAAAATCATGACGTCTTCAAACACTCTACTTCATTTACCTCCTCCTTCAACGAAAAAAAAACATGTCTTGAAATCGTGACACTTTAGCCTTGTAAGTTTTGTTTCTCTTTTTCTCTTGGAAAAAAACTGACATGTCATGAAATCGCAACATTCTCTTCTCTTCTACTCTTTTTCCACTTCTCGGACATGAAAATGCAACATGTCACAAAATCGCGACGTCTTCATCCTTTCAGCTCCTTTTGCCCTCTGTGGCCACGAAAATGCAACATGTCACAAAATCGTGACGGAATTTAGGCATGTCGCAAAATCACGACATCTTCTTGTCTTGGAATTGTCTTATTGATTTATCAATGAAAATGCAACATGTCACAAAATTACGATACTTTCATCTGCTTGACTTTCTTACATTGTTTTTCCACGAAAATTAGACAAGTCTCAAAATTGTGACATCGTCTTTCCTTAGCTCATTTTCCCTTTATGTTGCCCTTCAAAAATAGACTGCATCGAGCTTTTCAAAATGGCTCCCTATTGCAAAACATATGTTGTCTCCTAGAGGTAGTCTTTTTATACTAATAGGGACCTGACCTGGCCCCAGGTCACTCCACTGGGGGAGGAAGATGATGACTTCTAGGAGTCAGGGCTAGCACACATTAGGATGACTCAAGATTATGATGGATAGTGGGCTAACTTCCATTAGCATGGTGAGGGTCCTCTAGGTCAGCCAGTTAAGGGATTTGTAGCTGAGGGTGCAAATGGTGCAGAGGTAGATCCTCATGGATGCAAGACCTATAGCACCCTAAAATTGGCACGGTTAAAACCTTAGCAAATAATTAAAATTTAAAAATTCAAAATTTGAATTTCAACCCCAAACTGCCCGTTAAACCGCCTTTTACCCGCTTTCCCCATTTTTCATGCCATTTTTAGGATTTGTTGTGACCGTTGGACGATATCGTCGCCGATCAGACGATATCGCCTCAGATCGGACGAATTCGTCTGGAGAAGAACGTCCAGACGATTTCGTCCCAAAACTAATTTTTCATAATTAGCTTCTGTTTCAACGACGTCTCTAACCGGGGCAAAAGCGTGTCTGCACGGTTAGAGACTTCCCCGTTGGAGATCTCCCAAATTGGGATGATCTCCAACCTCCCAACCTCCTTCCTATGCCTATTTAATCTTAGGCCCTCCCCTTGACATTCCCCTGGCTGAAATTTTTTGTAACACGAGTTTTATTTGCATTAGAGTATCTTAAATTACTATTTGCCTTCGTATTTTTCCAAGTTTGTTTGCAGGAACTTCACTATTTTTCAGTCGAAGCAAGCTCAGATCATCGTAGACGATCCTGTACGATCTCGGACGATCACGCCAAAATTCGAGACGATTTCGTATCCTGCAGATGATCTCGACTGCAGCCAACATTGGGGGCAATCAATGCCCAGAGTTTGCATTTCTTCACTCTTTTCTGTTGTTTTATTCTGCATTTAATTAAGTTTATTGTTATTCCTTATTATTCTGCATCTTGGAGTTCACCCATGTAGCTTAAATGCATAATAAAGTCATAATTGTCATTAAATCATTGTAATGCACTTATATTTTTATTTTGTAATTATCAGTTTAATATTATTATTATCATTCTACATCATTTTCCTCTGTTAGTATAGCTGCATTTTCTGTATTCTGTGTCTATTTCTCTGATTGCAGGTCTCTGACGAATTCGTCTGACGAATTCGCCAGATCTCAGATGATCTTGTCTGATATCAGATGATCCTGTCATATCAGAGGCGATCTGGACTGCTTCAAAAATTAGAACCTCCATCAGACATCCGAAATCAGGTATGGTTTTTCTCATCTAGCTTGTTCTCTGTATTTTCTGTTTAAATCTATTTTTTGTATTCATTTAAATTTGCATTTCATATAGAACAGTTTAGATTCATTTGGCCAAACCTAGGAATTGAATGATCAAGCATAAAAATGAACACATCAAACACACTATCAACCTAGGCGTGGAAACTGCCATTCAAAAGTTTCTTGGTGAACCCACCATCCGTCGAAAATTCACCCTTATACACCTCCCCCGAGAGGCGGGACCTTCAAAGGGCCTCTCAGTCCGAGGTATTGTCCCATCCTTTTCACATCCCCCTTCCGGGCACGGATCCTATAGCCTGAAGGTAAGGGTGCAAAAAATTTGGAGCGATACATTTTGGTGAACCCGACGTGAAAACTAAAAACCTTTTGAAAACAATTCAATTCAATCCAAAAAAAAAACAAAACATAAATGCATTTAGAATCAAAGATTGCATGTCATATTTAGATGGTAGATTATAATAAAAGACGAGTTGTCACCATTAATGTTGAAAACCAATTAGCAGCTATAGAGATTACTTCTGTGCTTAGAGTACCTCAAACAAATAGGGTTCAACCTTTGTGGGACGAACTTAATAGGAGATTAGATCTCATTTCATCTAGAGCAACTGAACTTAGGCAAATCAAGAGGTTTGTCCTAGATAGAATCCTGGATCCCGATCAAGTGATTTTGTATCATGAACTTCAGAGAGCTTGCCATAGGTGGTTAGCAGATAAAAGAGCCCTTGTGTCTTCTGAGTTGTATACCTTTGAGGAATACCTCGATAATGCAGCTGTAGTACATAAATTTCTGTCTCGTATAGAGGACCAAGAGGTCGTTCTTACGGATAGAAAAATATGGAATAGAGTTCCCAGAGCTGTGTTATATCGAGAATATTGCCATGAGATTTATTTTTACAAAACAAAAACTGAAATAGATAATATCACTATAGCACACTTTATTAAGTTCCTGAAAAACAATTTCCAATTTGAAGAGGAGCACTTTATGACTCTTGATGAACTTGATCCTATCAATGACATCTATAAACTATTTATAGAAAACTAAGTTATTATTTTATTATTGTTGTTTCTTGTATTTAGTGTGCTGTTTATTATCTTTATAAAAAATAAAAACAAAAACAAAATAAAATTATCATAAAAAAATAAATAACAAAAAAATCAAAACATTTTCTTTTAAGTATTATAGTAGGTATATAATTAAAATATATACCTCCCAAAGATCTGTTGCAAATATATTAATATATATTTGCTAAAACCTAAATTTAGACACAATGACTAGACTCAGGAATGGAAAACAAATTGAAGTAGAAGAAGATTGGTTAGGAAAAACCAATAGACCAGATGCCCTTCTTGAAGAACCAATTCAAGAAGAAGTAACCTTAAACCAACAAGAAGAAGAATTTGTGGACGCAAATGAACAAAAAGAAAATGATAGAGAGGAAGGATCCTCATCTCCTAAAATAACCCCAGAAGGAGCTGTTACTTTTGAAAACATGGAACATTTTTGGAAATTTCTCAATAACAATATTGGCACCCTTAATAGAGCAGTTCGTATGGATAAAGATCAAATTAGTGATACTCAAGCAACCCTAGAAGATATATATCGCATACACACTAATCCTTTGTCCTTTGTTGATCAAGAGAGTGATCAAGCCGGACCGTCCAATTTGGACATGGCTGCTATAATCCAGAACATGCAACAACAACAGGTTACCCAACCACCTAGAGTGCCTGTTACCAAACCAAGGGTTATTCCTACACAAAAGAAACCTTCATTCACTGCTCTATTTCGCCAAGCTATTGATCAATATACCTCAAATCAACAAAAGCCTAAAACAAAACCAAATGTTAATTTCCAACAATCTGGGATACAACATAATGCTACCACAAATCTTCTTCATAATACTCTTTCTACCAATCATTTGCATAATAGTAACATAGCATCGAATCCTTATGTTCCGCCTTCTTACGCTCACAAATCCCATGCTCATGTACCACCGAACCAATATGGTGGGCAAACTGGCAATCTGGAAGCCATGGTGAAATAGTTAACCTCCCGTATGGACCAAATAGATCCCTACCGTCCCTCGTACAATTATCGAGAGATGTGTAGTCAACCTCTAGATCCTATAGTTGTAGCACAACCATATCCCAAACACTTTCCTATGCCTGTCCTACCTATATATAAAGGAACCGAAGATCCCATAGAGCATCTTCGTATGTTTAGGATAGCATGTCATGACATATCACATGATGATTTGCTATTACTAAAAATGTTCCCAAAAAGCTTAGGGGGGATGGCATTGGAGTGGTATTATCAACTACCCACTCATTCTTTGAGAAATTTTGAAGAGACCGCTGAGTCTTTTGTGCATCAATTTAGTGCCTATATCGAAAGGCATGTAACCATTAAAGATTTGTACAACCTAAAACAAGACAAAGATGAGTGTTTTGCTGACTTCTTAGCTCGATGGAGACAGTTGATAGGAAAACTACACTTTGTGTTACCTTATCGGGAGATGTTGGATATTTTTATCAATAATTTACAAGAACAACTATCCTATGAACTATCAACTGCTACCTTGACCACCTTCGATCAAGCTATAGACTTAGCTCGAAGGGTGGAAGATGCTCTCATTAGAAGAGGTCAGCTCAAAAAGAAAGATGATGAGAAAACATCCAAAAATTATAAAAATAAACAAGTTGTGGGTGACGGAGTCACTAATAGTAGAAACATTGCTAATGTTAATACTACGAAAACAACAGAGAAGTTCATATTGAAACCTCCTGATAAACCACCCCAAGAATTTACTAGATTAAATCAACCTTTATCAACCATTCTCCCCCAATTACTAGCACGAGGCTTGATCCAATTACCAACTATCCGGGAACCTGATCCAACTATACCCGGATACAGAGCTGATTTACATTGTGATTTTCATAGAGGACCTGGACACGCTACAAACTCTTGTAAAATATTAAAACATAAAATACAAGATCTGATTGATAATAATGAGATGGAGGTGCAAGCCTTCCAACCTAAACAAAATGCTTCTAATAACGCTCAAAAGAACATTCCCCAAAATCAGAATCAGAATGCCAATCAATCATTGGACATATTTCAACATCCTTTACCACAACATGGTAAAGAGGTGGCTAATCAAATCGAACATCATAATGTTCCCCCTCCTACCCGATATGTAGGGACTATTAGCGGACAATTATCTATTCAGGATCCTCAAATATTTGGCACAACTTTCTCCATGGTTACGTCCAGACCCCTATATAATACTCAAACACCGGATCTTAGTGATGTAGAATCGGATACTGAAAGTGAAATAGACATCACCTCAAATCAATCGAATAGTTCTGAAAATGAATCAGATCCTATTCAACCTATCACAGATTCTATGGTTCCGAAAGAACCATTTCCTAGAAGAGTTACTACTCGACCCTCTTCTAATCAGTTCCTTCCTAATGAACAAGCCATAAATGCTAGACCGAGACCAATTCAGCGTCCTCAATATAACATTGTAGGTACCATCGGAGTCGTTACCAGACAACAGGCTCAAAATTCTCAACAGGATCAAACTCAGAATGATGGATCAGCTCCATTTATTTTGAAAAATCCCAATAAAGGGAATCATATGTCTAATGTTCAACCTAAGCCTCCTTACAATATTAATGAACAATTATCCAATACTACAACCATAATTTCCCTTTTGGACTTGTTAAGATCTTCTCCTACCCATAGGGATGAGTTAATGCTTACATTAAGCCAAATGATGGTACCTCAAAATATTCAACCTGAAGCCATGTCCAATACTATCATCACTCGAGAAGTCGATTGTATTGACTTTCGAGATAGAGATATCCCACAACATAGTTTACATAAGGATAACCCCTTATATATTACTGCCCTAATTGGAGATGTAGTTGTTAAACGAGTCTTGATTGATAATGGTTCATCTTTAAACATCTGCACTTTTGACTTCTACCAATGATTTGGGTTTAGAAGTGACGAGATGAAAAGAACGGATATGATTATCAAAGCCTTCAATGACGAGACACAAGAAACGTGTGGAGTCATTACTATACCCTTGCAAGTTGGTCCTAGAACCCTAGATACGACCGTGTTTATTGTACATTGCCCTGCATCGTACAATATACTTTTGGGTCACCCTTGGATCAATGCGATGCGAGCGGTTCCCTCCACTTTACATCAGTGTGTTAAATTTGAATTTAAAAACCAGTTGGTTACCATTCATGGTGATCCTAGACCCTTTGATATGTGTGCTTTGGCAGAACCTGTTGGAGTGCAATTTTGCCCTACCTTGTCATCCACACATCCTAATTCTTATCATCCGTCCAAACGTGTGAAACACACACCCATAACATCATCTACTCTTTCAACTACACCTATACATTTAACTCAACCATCTTCTGAACAAACCACATTAGGACCTCGAAAAGAGCCTAAACCTACACCCAATGCTTCCTGTTTTACTCCTATAACTTCCATACCTATAGATTCATCCATCAATATCCCTATAACATCATCATCCACTACAGGCATTCTTTCCACATCAGAAGATCAAGGAAATGTTCCTTCTACCTCTTATGCTCTCACTGATGAGCTCCTACCCGATTTATCTAAAATTCTTATATCGAAGAGATCAACACTGCCATGCAGACTTCCCTCCTTTTAAATAAACTCCCACCTTCTCCTCGTACCTTGGGCCTCCCACAACCTATGGGAAGTATCTACCAAGTCGAAAGTTGTGCTTTTGTTTATAAAGGATATGATTGGGGAAGAATACCCCGAAACATCAAGACACATTGTGATGGATATGCTCGATGCTATTTTGCTAATGAATATATTAAAGCTAAGCCCATAATGCTTAAATTGGGATATAAAGGGAAAGGTTTGGGACCTTTCCAAAATGGTATGAAAGAACCTTTCGAGGTAGAACCGTGGCCTGCCCGCTGTGGTGTGGGCCTATTTTCTAGTAAAGGTCAGCCCTTTCCATTTGAGGATGATGACCATCTCGTATGTTATCAAGATTATCTAGATAAACAAGATTCTTTATATCCAAAGAATAATTCTTTTACCTGCAATATGCTATCCATAGCCTATCCTGAAATGATTGCCGAATCCGACGACGAGTTGGAGGGAGATATCTTTCATGATATTTCCATTGAGGAATTGTTATATAATGAATTTTATTTTGATGGCTCTATACCTAGTATAGCCCAGTCTTGAGGCCTCGACTCCTCAAAATGAATTATCCAAGCTAACCTTGGAAGAATTACAAGAATTGGGTGTTTCACCCGCCCCACCTAATTTTGAGAGAGATTTACATATGGAAGTTGAAAACGTTATAAAAATTAACATTGGAACCGAACATAACCCTCACATAATTAATATTGGATCAGAATTAAGTCAAGAAAAACAAGATAAATACATTTCATTTCTTAAAGACTATGAAGATGTCTTTGCTTGGACATATGAAGACATGCCAGGTCTGGACCCTTCTGTAGTCATGCATCATCTAGTAGTCCATCCAGATGCTAAACCTGTTAAACAGAAACTTAGAAAAATGCATCCCAAAGTGGCCTTACTAGTCAAAGGAGAACTAGAAAAACTATTGAAAGTCATTTTTATACAAGCCATTGACTATGTCGAATGGATCTCAAATGTAGTTCCAGTAACTAAGAAAGAAGCCACTAAAGTTAGGGTTTGCACCGATTTCAGAGACATTAATGTTGCATGCCCTAAAGATGATTTTCCTCTTCCCAACATGGATCAGATCATTGACTTTACTGTCGAAAGCGGAATGATATCCTTAATGGATGGATTTTCCGGTTATAATCAGATCAGGATAGCTCCTGAAGATCAGGCCAAAACAACCTTTATTACCCCTTGGGGAACTTTTTGTTGGAAAGTGATGCCATTTGGCTTAAAGAACGCAGGTGCAACCTATCAACGAGCTATGACTTATATTTTTCATGACATGATGCATGATATCCTACATGATTATGTAGATGATATCATAGCTCGTTCCATCAAAGAAGATGATCATTTAAATGACTTAAGGAAAGTATTTGATCGGTTAAGGGAATATCTTATCCGACTAAATCTTGCTAAATGCATATTCGAAGTTAAGTCCGGTAAATTATTAGGGGTTATAGTTTCTTTACGTGGCATTGAAATTGACCCTCTCAAGATCGTGGCTATCACAGATATGCCCGCACCCACAAATATATCAGAATTACGAAGTTTACAAGGTAAGCTTCAAGCTATTCGCCGCTTCATCGACAAGTTGGCAGACAAAATCGGACCCTTTCTTAAGCTTCTTAAGAAAGATGTCTCTTTTCATTGGGACGATGAATGCCAAGAAGCATTTGAACTCCTTAAGCAATATCTCCTCAAACCTCCAGTGCTTTCCCCACCTAGATCTGATCATCCTTTTATCTTGTACATTTTTGCTTCTGATTCTGCCTTAGGAGCTATGTTAGCTCAGCTTGATGATGAGAAGAAAGAACGTGCTAATTATTACATTAGCAGAACCCTAATCAGTTATGAAACTCGTTATACCATATTAGAGAAATTATGTCTAGCAGTCATATTTTCTACACAGAAACTACGACATTATATGCTCACTGTAAAACGTATGTTATTGCCAAATTCGACCCTTTGCGATATCTCATGAGTCGACCATATTTATCTGGTCGCACAGCCAAGTGGGTTCTTGCGCTAAGCGAATTTGAACTCACCTTCATAGGACAAAAGTCTGTTAAAGGTCAAATCATAGCAGATCAATTAGTCGTTGCACCTTTAGAATCTACTCATCCCCTCATCATTGAGTTTCCTGATGAATGCCTTAAACTAGAGGCAGACCATTCAGAGCAATGGTCCTTATACTTTGACGGAGCCCGATGCATGAGTGGGGTTGGTGCGGGTATTATTTTAATATCTCCGCAAAAACATCTTATTCCTCTGTCCTTCAAATTAACATTTGCTTGCACCAATAACATTGCTGAATATGAAGCTCTTATCCTTGGATTACGAGCTGCCTTGGCATTGAAAATCAAAAGTTTATTGGTTTTCGGTGACTCCCAACTTGTCATAAATCAAATCAATGATGTTTATCAGACTAGAGATGATAAATTACGCCCATATAAAGCATATGTTTTGCAGTTGTTATCCTTGTTTGATAAAGTTACTTTGGAAGCTATTCCTCGAACTAGCAATCGTGCGGTTGATGCTATGGCTGCAACTGCATCTCTTTTACCCTTGGAGTTAGACGATGAATATGCTACCATCATTATTCATCGACTCCAGGAACCCGCTTCAAGCAAATCATGTTTAGAACCTTTGGATGTGTTTCTCATCAACGAAACAACTCCTGAACCATGGTATATTGATATATTTAATTTTTTGCAAAAAGGAACCTTCCCTGATGGTTGCACTAGCAACCAGCGTAGGTTATTACGTAGACAAGCAAGTCGCTTTGTGATTATTGGTAATACCTTGTATAGAAGATCTTTTGAAGGCATCTTATTGAGATGTTTGAATTTAGAAGAATCCAGATCAGCTTTGAATGAAGCCCACAATGGATCTTGTGGGGGACATTTTAGTGGTAGCGCCATTGCTAAGAAACTCCTTCGGATAGGATATTTTTGGCCTACCATGGAAACTGATGCACATAATTATGTGCGACATTGCGACAAGTGCCAGAAACATGCTGACCTTGTCCATGCGCCTGCACAAGAGCTACAGGCTATTTCATCTCCTTGGCCCTTTTCAAAATGGGGCCTAGACATCATTGGAAAAATAAACCCTGTGTCATCTGATGGACACAAATTCATCATAACTGCCACTGAGTATTTCACGAAGTGGGTTGAAGCTATGCCATTAGCTTCTTGCACTGGAACACAAGTTTCCAAGTTTGTTTTTAATCAAATTATTTGTAGGTTTGGAATTCTTGCCAATCTCATTTCTGATAATGGAACTTGTTTCAAAAATAAAGATGTCAAGAAATTATGTCAAAAATATAAAATTCAACATCGCTGGTCCACTCCCTATTATCCTCAGGGTAATGGTCAAGCGGAAGCATCTAATAAAACCTTAATCAAAATTCTCAAAAAATTGGTCAATAAAACCGGTCGAGACTGGCACATTCAGTTATATCTTGCTTTGTGGGCTTATCGAACTAGTGTTCGAACCCCCACTGGAACTTCACCTTTTGTCTTGGTTTATGGTGTTGAAGCCATTTTTCCCTTTGAATTAGAAGTTCCTTCTTTAGCTCTACTACTTCAAGATACTGAAGTAGGGGATGAATATCGTGCTCGCAGATTTAGTCAACTAGAACTTCTAGATGAAAAGTGCATCAATGCTTTGGAGCATCTTCGCGCCTACCAAAACAAGCTTAAGAGAGCATATCTTAAGAAAGTTCATCCTCGATCCTTTGAGATCGGTGACCTTGTCTTAAAAGAAAATAAAAAAAATACTAATGCAACTACAAACCTTAAAGGTAAATTTGAGCCCAACCGGCTTGGACCATATGTCATCACCGCTAAATTTGGATCAGGAGCATACAAATTATCTACCTTAGATGGTAAAGAACTTAAAGAACCTATGAACATTATGCATCTTAAACGTTACTATGCATAAAAATTGGTCATTTCATCATTGTATATATTTGTTTAAAACATTTCAAAAAACCACTATCTTGTATTTCTTTCAATTCATAAACTTAAAATATAAAAACACCAAAAACATCCAAATCATCAAAATCTTCAAAAACATCTTTTATTTTTATATCTGTCAATTTGTGAAGTATTGCAGTTATATTTTCAGTTATTTTGGATAAATTAGTATTTATTTGGAATCCCGCACTTTCACATTCACATGAATAAATATCTTGATTTTATTTGTTATGATTATTAATCTCTCTTATATCAAAGTCCACATTGGCATTAAATAAAGTTTTGAGCATAGAGAACTGATCTTGTTATTTACTTGAACCAAGTATATCTTTTCACATTAAAATGATTTCATTGCAAATTCAATATGATGCTACATAGTAGAAATGGTTTCTTGAGCGAAAAGTTTCCCCTGCTATCCTATCATGCACATGGTCTAGAATCTTTGAGAATTGACAAAAGGACAAGCTCACCCCTACCCAGAATAAAAATCCCTTGCTCTACAGCTAATCCGAGCAAGTATCCCTAGCATAGGAAGAAAAGAAAAGTTCAAGAAAAAGAGAAAAAGAAAAAGGTTATTTTGAATCATCACAGCAATATTTCAGCATTATCTCAAATATCAAGCAAAAATACAAAAGTACAAAAAAAAAAAAGAGAAGCAAAAGTGAAAAGCAAAAGCAAAATACAATAAACTCCTTTCCCTACCCCTTGAAAAGAAAAGAAGGGTGAATGAGCTTGAATCCCTGGAATTCTCAATTATTCGAAAACTGTGAGGTAAGCCCCATAACAGGTGGTTTGTGCCCAACCCGCTTGGCCTTGGGTAAATCCTAGCGTGGCGATATGTCTGTCACATTAGCGACCTTCTTTTGTACAGACCTCTGTCAGCTTATGGATTAGCTAGCTCTTGATAACCTAACTTACATAGTAGTTTGGTACGGTTACATGCATATAAATCATGGTCAACGAACATTTATTTGGTCAAGGCAAATTACTTGTATCAAATTATCTTGCTCAAAATTGGTAAATGAACAATACAATCGCACACACATTTGTATTTGAGAGATTTTGTATCATTATGATAAATCAAGATTGGTAATGAACTCACATTTGCACATGAGGATTCCTTATAAATCTACATTTCTCTTTGAGATAATTTAAAATATCTCCGTAACTCTTTTCGGAATAATTTTATCCTTTTATTTCAGAATTTTTGTTTTGTATAAAAGCAATTACATACATCTTCTCATAAAATCTCAAAAATAATTTCAAACAAAATTTTCATATTATTATTTTTCTGTTTATCAAAAGTCAAAAATGCATCTTGCAATAAAACCAACAATCTATTTTCTTCTTTGGATTTCGCGATGATGGTATAAGTCTATACCTATAATTCTATGCCTAGCGCAAACCATCGTTCTAATTTTCTTTTCCATGTATTTTAAAACAAAATTCATCAAAACATGTGACTTGCATCATTATGTTACACAATTATGCTTTACAAACAAACAAACACCTATTCTATTTCATGTCATTATGTTCAAATTCAGTTTTTGCAACCATGGTATAAATTCTAAGGAATTGTTCAAAATTTTATCACACTTAGGAATTTATGCCTAGCAACATCATATTTTCATGCATACTATTTTTATGAAAATCTGAAAACAAATCATCAAACCATCATTATCTCCATCATTACAACACCAAGTCTTAAGACAGTCTCTTAAGCACTCTTTTACTTTTAACAATATTTCTATACTGGGATTAGCTTGACGATCGAGTGAGCGGCGACTCCATGAAATGGTCTATAATAGCGACAATGTCCTTTGAAATTATTGTTAGAAGTCCCTTTTATTTTTTATCAAATCACACCACAACCACCAATTGTTTACATCAGATTATTTCATTTAAAATCTTATAGCATGACATCAAAATTATAATATTTCAAAACGACATAATTATATGAATCCTCAATCCAATAAGCAAATAATTCAAACATTAAAGCATCATAAAAACATATGAACAAGTCATATCATCAGAAACAAGATCATATATATATAAAAAAACCAAAAATTATATACATCATATCAAAACTGGATTGGTATGCCACAATCTATACCCTGGCATACTCAATCCTCTCAACAATCTCTACAAAATCTATAGTCCATAGACACCTAGCCTCGAGAAGCCCTCGAGCTCTCAGCCTCATCTCCTCCCCCACCTTGACGTGGAGGAGGTGGTCCCATAGAGGTCCGGGATGTATCTCGGGTCCTCGTCGTCGATCGGGAGGATGTCCTCATCGATCCCAGCCTGACTGGTTCTGCAATGTTGGTCGACAGCTGTACCCTCTGGCCCTCTGGAACCAGCTGGAAGTATACACCCTAGTAGAATGCAGTCTGCATCATCGACCACACTAGATCATCCCTGCTCGCTCCTCCGCTCTGCACCCTGAGCCGTGTCATCTCATCCTATAGTGTTCGTACCTACATCCTCAGCTGAGTGGCCTCGTCTTGCAGTGACTGCACCTGAGCTCGAAGGTGGGCAGCCTCACCCGAGAGCTGCTGTCTCACTGCTCTCCCCTGTGTCAACACCCTTGCCCTTATTAGGCGATGGTGGTCTCTCCCCCTACTATGAAGGGAGCCTCTCCTCCCTCTGCCCTGTCTCTCATGGCCTCTGTGGAGCCCGTGCCATCCTCTGGCATCTCTCCTATGAGATCCGTCATTGCTCTCTCCCCTGTGACCTCATGCTGCCTCAATAGCAGCCTGTCATCGCCTCCCCATCTGGCGCACCATAGCGTGTACTGGACCCTATGCCCTCGTCATCCGAGGAGGGTGGATGCCTACGTACCAGGCATCATAGCCATCAACAACCTCGACGTCGTCACCATCCACTGGCTGGATGGGGGCATCATCCATGTCTTGACTCTAGAATCATTGCATATCTAGAGCCTCGCTCAGTGTAGTACTATCTCGAATAGTTTGGGAGTACTCGTAATCCCTGAGAGAAGGGATCCCCTACTGTAGACCGAACTATCGTAGTACTCGATCATAGCGGTGGAGCTCTACCTCTCCCTGCTCCATCCTCAGCTAGTAGACTCGCCTGATGCGAGCCAGCTCCTGCCCATCCTCTGCCCACCCGGGGTGCTCTCGCCATGGCCTCTAGGTGATCTGGTCTGGGATGAGGTCATCTAGCAACCTCCGAGACATCGACAGATCTATCCACCATTGTGAACCCCTCTGCAACCACCAGTAGAAAACTTGGGGTCTCTCTCGGTCAACACCTATCAATGGGAGCCCTATCGGCCTCCGCACCGCAATGTGCTCCCAGCACCAAACCTACAGCAATGATGTCAAGACCAGACATCGACCTCCCTTGTATACGACCCCATGCAGGATCCTATACAAGCGGTAAAGTACAAAGCTCCCCCATGCAAATCTATACCCATGGTCTCTCATGTCGTAGACTATGTCTGAGAGCACCCACGGTAGTCTGCATCCACTCTGGTGGCACAACAGTAAGCCACCGACAACCCCTGCCAAAACCTGTGTCAGCCTAGATGCCCCAGGCATCTGCCGTAGCGACTCGATGTTCACTCCGCCCTTCTCCAGGGTGAAGCTCGGGTCTCCAGTGAGCCTCATCATCGCCTGGCCCTGATTGGCCATAGGCATCATCAGCCGTCCCTGTATGGGGATCCTCATGATCCTCCATACGTCCTCTAGAGTGGGAGCCATCTCCCCTATCGGTAACCGAAAGCAGGACGACCCCGGATACCACCTCTCTGCTAGGGCTGTTAGTAGCCCTATGTCAGTCGATACTTGTGGCATCTCTGCCACATGTTGTAGACCGACTTGAGCCAACTGATCTTGCTCTGCCTGAGATAGAGCAGCCAAGTCATCCCTTAGTCCATCGTATTTCCATTCTCGGCTCTTTAGTAATCCCTTCTGCAAAACAAACAATAAAACAACAAAATCATTAATAACTCAAGCATGCAAATTAAACAACTTAAAATCAAGTTTAAAATGATATCGTCCACCATTGGATGATATCGTCCCACATTGGGCAAAATCATCCTTTGTGAGGACTAAATCATCTCCGATTTCGCAACTTGGGAATCACCCCTTGTTGGATGAAATCGCCCCTAATTCATCGATTTCGTCGTCAGACGAAATCGACGATCTAGGGACGATTTCGACGAAATCGAGACGATTTTGTCTCGATGACGTCGACGGCCTAAAAATGGTCGCGATGCCCCAAACAATCAAATTTAAATCAAAAAAATTGCATAAAGTTACATTAAACCTAATCTACTAGGATTAGATCCTTACCCGTAGCCCATGCCGGACCTCTGTCGATCGGTGTGTTGTCTCGACCATTTTTGTCTGTAGAGCTCTAGAAATCAAGAAAATGAACAGTAAAAATGAATTAGGGTTTTTCCCTATTTTTCTTAATTTTATTCAAAAACAATTAAAAACATTTTTAAATTTTTTTGCTTTTTCGCGTTTTTACCTCAAACGTTCGATTTGGGTAAAAACACGGAGGGGGCACCATAGTAAGTTGTCGTACGATTCGACCTAGAATCGTCGTCTAAAAATTGGAATAAATTTTTGCTTTCTCGTAAATCGAGAAGAACTCGTCTTTAACGCATTTTCTTCGAAAAATTCGCTAAAGAGGGGGCAAAATGTAGCACCCTAAAATTGGCACGATTAAACCTTAGTAAAAAATTAAAATACTAGTAATAATTAAAATTTAAATTTCAACCCCAAACTGCCCGTTAAACCGCCTTTTACCCGCTTTCCCCATTTTTCGTGCCATTTTTAGGATTTGTTGTGACCGTTGGACGATATCGTCGTCGATCAGACGATATCGCCTCAGATCGGACGAATTCGTCTAGAGAAGAACGTCCAGACGATTTCGTCCCAAAACTAATTTTTCATAATTAGCTTCTGTTTCAACGACGTCTCTAATCGGGGCAAAAGCGTGTCTACGCGGTTAGAGACTTCCCCCATTGGAGATCTCCCAAATTGGGATGATCTCCAACCTCCCAACCTCCTTCCTATGCCTATTTAATCTTAGGCCCTCCCCTTGACATTCCCCTGGCTGAAATTTTCTGTAACACGAGTTTTATTTGCATTAGAGTATCTTAAATTACTATTTGCCTTCGTATTTTTCCAAGTTTGTTTGCAGGAACTTCATTGTTTTTCAGTCGGAGCAAGCTCAGATCGTCGTAGACGATCTTGTACGATCTCGGACGATCACGCCAAAATTCGAGACGATTTCGTATCTTGTAGATGATCTCGACTGCAGCCAACATTGGGGGCAATCAATGCCCTGAGTTTGCATTTCTTCACTCTTTTCTTTGTTTTATTTTGCATTTAATTAAGTTTAGACTTATTCCTTATTTTGCATCTTGGAGTTCACCCATGTAGCTTAAATGCATAATAAAGTCATAATTGTCATTAAATCATTGTAATGCACTTATATTTTTATTTTGTAATTATCAGTTTAATATTATTATTATCATTCTACATCATTTTCCTCTGTTAGTATAGCTGCATTTTCTGTATTCTGTGTCTATTTCTCTGATTGCAGGTCTCTGACGAATTCGTCTGACGAATTCGCCAGATCTCAGACGATCTTGTCTGATATCAGACGATCCTGTCATATCAGAGGCGATCTGGACTGCTTCAAAAATCAGAACCTCCATCAGACATCCGAAATCAGGTATGGTTTTTCTCATCTAGCTTGTTCTCTGTATTTTTTGTTTAAATCTATTTTTTGTATTCATTTAAATTTGCATTTCATATAGAACAGTTTAGATTCATTTGGCCAAACCTAGGAATTGAATGATCAAGCATAAAAATGAACACATCAAACACACTATCAACCTAGGCGTGGAAACTGCCATTCAAAAGTTTCCTGGTGAACCCACCATCCGTCGAAAATTCACCCTTATACACCTCCCCCGAGAGGCGGGACCTTCAAAGGGCCTCTCGGTCCGAGGTATTGTCCCATCCTTTTCACATCCCCCTTTCGGGCACGGATCCTATAGCCTGAAGGTAAGGGTGCAAAAAATTTGGAGCGATATAAGACCCACCAGAGGACAAAGGTCATATGGCGCGTAGGGGCCCCAATATAGGAGGGCCCACAGGGATGGTGGAGGTGATGGAGGTGCCTCACAGGCTAGGGGTGCAAGCCTTGTTTAGTATAGATATTTAGAGATGCACATTGTACCATTTTTGAGTATAAGGTCGAGGACCTACACATATGTAACCTGTAGGCATTTTGATGTACCCCACTATACTTATTGACACATATTTATATGATATGACATTTCATCTCATTACATGTGTACTTTATTTTTGATATTTTATGTTTTATATTATGCATATGGATGCAATGTGTTATATGATTTGATGCTATATGATGTGATGTATGGATGACATGGACTAGCTAGATATGCGATGGATGATTAGATGTTATGGGTTATGTATGCAAATGTACTACTTATGATGGATGCTTTATGAATGCCATATTTTTATGTTACATGCATGTATATATTTGCTTTACTTACTTATGTGCATTTAATTTACACTGCTATGTCATAATTTATGCCATGTATGTACTGCATGTATTTCTTTGTTTCTTTGATAATGTGTTATGCAAAATGGACATGTATGCTTTAATCACTTAAAAAATAATGTATGCAATATGAGTTTTAATCAATCTAATGGATGACACCACAGAATGTATAACAATCATGGATCGTAGTTGTTGTATCTCTTTGTGAAAGATAGTATACCCATATGTGAGATGTAATTATTTATGTTTTCTGTTCATAAGCTTTTGTAAATTAAAAGAATATGTATAATATAATTAGTGGTCATCTAAATATCATTTATGATATCCACCCAGTATCTAACATATATTGCGAATAGTTCTAATAAACAAACTCTCATAAAATAAATTGATGTTTTGATGATTGCATTGAAAATTGGTTGTTGCTATTTGGGAATTTTTGAGGGTTTCCATGAGACTCAAACACCCTAGTTGACTAATCAAAATTTGTATACTAACCATACTAGACTTCTAAAACATAAGTCTTTCGCCTGGATAGGCCCTCACTATTCATTATCCCTATGTGTGCAAATGAGTATATTAAGATAAGGTACAAGCATACCTCGATGTTAGATGGGATTCTTTCAACCCATTGCTAAGATTGGGGGTCCGCAAATGTTTATCCAGTCTTAGGTTTAGATTTTAGTTAGACTAGACCACTAGGCGATACAGGACACTTGAAGCTAGCTCTTCCACATTCAAACATTGGTCTGCACAAAAGTGATATGCTACTGTATTAGATATATCATCATGTGTAAGTTCTAGTAGTGCTGGAAATTCCATGGATTCAAGTTCACTCCATTATTTTCTTCAATTTTCGTGATACTTGCTCATATAAAGTGATAAAAATCACTGTTTATTTTGTACTTTAGTGACAATAATCACTATTTTTTTTTTTTCTTTCTTTCTTTCTCTTGAGCAAGGGATTTGATACTGATTTTACTTCTTTGTACAAATTTGTCTTCATTTGACTTGATTTTTTGGAATTTTACATTTGATAATTTGCTGTAGAAACTTCCTTTGGGAATTTTACTTTGGGAAACTATTTCTGGGATATCGATCTAGGATATCAATCTTATGATATTAATAAGGGATATCAATCTGGGATGTCAATCTATGATATCGATCTTATGATATCAATATGGGATATCAATCTGGGATGTCGATCTATGATATCAATCTAGGGTATCAATCTAGAGGATTGATCTGGGATATCACTTTGGGATATTGTTCATTTTAACGTAAGAAATAGATTTTGGGTAGGGAATAAAATTGTCCTTTTGCCAATTGTCAGTGTTCCCTATACCATCCGCATAGAGGGATATGCAAGAATAACTCTTTTTGCCTCAGGATACCTGGTCCTGCTTCATGGATTTCATCTTCCACTAGTCCTCATTAGGATTGTTTAATTTGTTAATTAGTGATGGAATTTTGATATGCTAAGGACTATACTAACTAGACCTCAACTACAAAAGCAAAGCAAGCTTTCTATCAACTCTTGAGAAGACCTCTAGGTATGGTTGAGTGACTAGAAAACCCTAGCATATTCTTCCTAGCAACAATTAGGGTTTGTGTTGAAAAACACAATTACTCACAAGGGTGATAAATGGATGAAAAATATAATGCATAAATGCATGATTGAAACACAAATGTGGTGTGATTTGTAAAATTGAAACACAATTCATTATAATGCAAGAGCGATGGGTGAATATACCTAATGCAATGCAAAGGTGAAAATGCATGTGGAAAATGAGATGCACAATGCAATGATGCAAATGAAATGCAAATATTTTTTTTTTGATATTTTCTAATTTTTTATGGATTTTAATATTTTGTTTGACCAAAGAGCTTCCAGACACCTTTGGAGCCTGTTGTGGCTGATCCACAACACACCCCAAAATTGGGGACCCACCTTTTTTGCATGCTTTCAAAGAAAACTGCAGTGGCCCAGATGCTAAAAAATCAAGGAAAAAGCAAAAATTTCACAAAAGAGAAAAAGTATCGCGATATCGCGACATGTCGCTCCGTCACGGCCAAAAATGAAAATTTGTCGCGATATCATGACATGTCGCTCCGTCGCGGCCAGAAATGAAAATTTGTCACGATATCGTGACATGTCACTCCGTCGCGGCAGAAATTGTCGTGATATCACGACATGTCACTCCATCGCGGCCAAAAATGAAAAGCTGTCATGATATCGCGACACGTTGCTACTCAGAAAAAGAAAGTGGTCGCGATATCACGACGTGTTGCTGCAGTGGAATGGAAAAGTGTCACGATTTCATGACATGTCGCGTTTTCACGGCTAAGACAAGCAAAGTGGTACGGAATGAAAAAGTGTCACGATTTCGTGACAGATTGCATCTGCACAGCCCGAAATAGAAAAGCGTCACAATTTCACGATAGAAAGTAGCCAAAGTGTACGGAATGAAAAATTGTCGCGATTTCACGACAAAAAGCAGCAATATGGTACAAATATGAAAAGCGTTGCGATTTCACGACAGAAAGCAGCCAAGGGGTACGAAGATGAAAAGCGTCACGATTTCACGATAGGAAGTAGCCAAGGGGTACGAAGATGAAAGGCATCACGATTTCATGATAGAAAGCTGCCAAAGTGAACGGAATGAAAAGGTGTCACGATTTCGTGACAGAAAGTAGTGAGACAGCCCGAAATGAAAAAGTGTCACGATTTCACGACATGTCATGTTTTCGCGGCCAGTAAAGCAAAACACAGCGAAAGAGAAAAACGTCACGATTTCATGACAGGTTGCATTTGCTCGACTGTTGACATAAAAATGTCATGATTTCGCGACATGTCTCATTTTCACGATGCATGAAGGCGGACAAGGTTGTTGACAGGAAAATGTCGCGATATCGCGACATGTCTCATTTTCGCGGTGAAAGAAGAAAAGCTAAGCTGCATACATAAAAACGTCGCGATATCGCGACATGCTATTTTTGGTCACGATTTACAAGGGGTCATTACGAAACATGCAAAGAAGCACGGAACACGTGGCATACAGGTGTAAGGGTTACAAAGCGTTACAGTTCACAGAGAATATCAAACGTTTCGGCATCGAACATAAAGTCAAAAGCAACGAAAAGGCGAGGAATATGAAACGATGCAATCTGGGAAATGAAACGAAGCACCACAGAGCGAAACAGAGAACCGCACCAGAACGTTTAAAAGCGGAAGCACAGGACAGGTACAGGGGTCGAAAATCGCTGCGGGCAGAGTTGCAGAGCTGAAGGTGATAGGCCATTCTGGGCCTGCTTTTGGAGCGTTTTCCTCCACTTCGTCTGGTTTTGTTTAAACTGGAAGCTTCTGTTGTTGTAAACTGACATATTTTAAATACAAAAAATACAGAGAGTTTGCATCTCATTGACAAGAAAGAAGGAGTCATTTTCTGCATGCAAGATTTAATGTTTTATTTTCCCCTTTCATATTTCTAGGCTTATAGGTGAAGTTTAATGCAAGTGCTCTTGGTTGCTTCATGCGAATGTCTAAATCTGAAATCACAGTAAAAACCCCAGAAACCAGCACCTAGCTTATCTGGATTGTGCATGTTTGCAGGTTCAATAGGTTAGGTTGTATGCAGAAAACCTCATATCTTCGGTTTTGTCAAGTAGGATCGTAGCACTCTGAATGCATTTTAATTTCAGTTTCTGCATTTCATTTTTTTTATTTTCTGCTTTTTATATTTTTCCAGAGGCTTTAACTTTCAAGGCATTAAAATAAATATCTAAAAAATATCAAAATCTAAAAAGCAATGAACAATCACTAAAGTCTCATGGTGAAATAAACCACAGTGCCCCTTGTTAACAGTTACTTGCAATCACTAAGGTGTTCCAAGCATTTAAATTGAATATCTTTATTTAAGATTATTGATACACATATACCAAATGCTAACATAGCGGAACCTTGGAGAATTTGTTTCTTTGCAAGAGAGGATTTAGGACTCAAATCCTATCGGAGAGTGTGTTTTCACAATTGGGTGAAAATACCACTCAACAGATTGGCGCTAGAAGGAGGGCTGGATGGGTTTATTTTAGTGAGATTTAAAATTTTTGTATATTCATCCCTATATTTTATTTTTCTTCTAACACCACTCAACAGATTGGCGCTAGAAGGAGGGCATGAACGGGTTTATTTCAGTGTGATTTAAATGCTATAGGGATTTAAATTTTGAATATTTCATGCCCTATTGGTTATTATCTTTAGCCCTCTTTTAACAATACAACCTTGTATTGTTAAAAGGAGGACATGAATTGCTATGCACTTTTCTAACGCTTTGATTGTTCATACAGGAATAATGTGATTTGATTTGATTTAAAAAAAAAAAAAGAATTTTTGGGTATTAAAGTTATATTCTTTAAGATTCACTAATGGCTATGTTTACACCGTGGATGACAGGTAGCCCATTGAACATACCGGGAGTTCAACATTATTTGCCCATTGGTTTTGAGAGATGTCTTCCTCGATTTTTGTCTAATGGGACAAATACTACAGAAGAACATATTCAAGCATTCAAATTTGTTGTGAATCACTTAACAATTTGGTATGATGATGTTGCTTGTAAAATGTTCCCTTACACCTTGGACAAAGTGGCATATGATTGGTTTACAAGTCTACCTTTAGGGTCTATCACTTCTTGGGCTCAGCTAGAGGCAACATTTCTCAATCAATTCAACAAAAAGCGAGTTGACCCAATCCTCATGTACAATCAGTTGGTCTATATTAGAAAAGGACCAAGTGAAAATGTGAAGTCATTTTCTGAAAGGTTCTTTGGATTATATACTCAATTAGTGACATTTTATGTTCTTCAAGAAGAAGTGGCTCTCCAAATATACATCAATGCTCTTGACTCACTCATTTCCACATATTTGCGAGGGATGCCTCAAATTACATCTTTGTCACAAGCCTATACTCAAGCAATGGCAATTGAGCAACAACTGAGTTATCAAAATTATGGTGTGGGTTTTGGATCATATAATCTTCAATCATTTAATACCTCCCTTACCCACCCAATGATTTATCCACCTCAACCAAGTTCAAGTGTGAATCAATTTCAGAATCAACAATCATTCCCAAGCTTCAATCAATTTCAAAATCCTCAACCTACTAGGCAAGATCAGCCATCTTTTTTAAGTATGAATCAACTTCAAAATACTCATCTTGATTCAAAAGATGTTTCTAAAATCAATTTCAATGATTTTCATAAGAATATGATTTTAGGCAAGGGAGGAGTACTAGATCCAACTAGTATGGAAACATGTGACAGATTGGAAACCCTTGACTCACCAAAAGATGAATTCTATGAGGATGAATCTGATTCGGATGACACATTGGATGACATTGTTGAAAGTAATGGCCCAAAAAATTCACACCTTCCAAATTATGTTAAACGTGAATCATGGGTTACACATGTGGATTATGATAACCTTATCAATTTGAATACAAGCAATAACCCAATCTTGGAAGTAATTGAACCATCTAAGGAAGGAGAAGATAAATTTGATGGGAAACATGTTGATGAATTAAAATATGATGAAGAAATAGTTGAGCATCACAATTTGATTTTGAAAGATGATCATTATGATTCTTGGGAAGAGTATGCTCACTCCAAACCTTCCGATGAAATTTGTGTGCCTATTGATATGCAGGATAATACAATTGCCCTTTCACATGAGGATATTACAAGTCCTGTACAATCCGAGAATGTTTTGGAAGAAGGGTTGGAATCTCATCAAAGGTTGGAGAAGGATAATGATTCTACTACCATGGATGAAGAAGGAGAATCAATTGTTTTTGTTCCCCTTGGGGGGCAAGAAATCGAAAATCTTGATCCACCTATTGTTTCTACAATGTCTATGCCATCTCAAAATGAGGAAATTACGAAACCTAAGTGGTGTGGGTTTGATACTATTGATGATCCTAATGAAAATATGGATTTTAAGGCAACTCAAGCCATTGATCATGGAAAGGTGTCACGCGACACATATCTTGAAAAACTAGGCTCTTGTTTTGAAAAATATGGACGCATGTTTGATTGGGTGCCTAACTTTGGTGTTTTTGAACAGGTATTGGATGATGAAGAAGACAATGAGAAAAAAGAAAAAGTTACTAACACTCATCAAGTTGTGGTAAATTCTAACCATGATGGGTTGAGTATGGATGACAAGGTGAAATCTTTACCTTTGGTAGTAGCTACAAAAATTTCAAGTGATAGGTTACATGATGTCCCTTTGGATGCTAACATCATTAATGAGGAAATGCCAAATTTTGTTGATGCTTGTCAAGTTTTGAATGATTTTGATTGCTTTAAAATCCTGGAAAATGATTTGAATTCAAGACTTTTAGAAATAGGCTCTTGTTTGCAACATCTCACATTTGAAAAGGAAAGCCTACTTCTAAATCATGAATGGAATGATGAAACTTGCACTTTAAAGAATAGACAAGATAAAATTGAATACCAACCATTGTCTAATCAATTTGATTTGAATCTCACCTATGATGTTGGTAATAGAACTAAATCAAATTGGTATGGTGAGCATGGCAAGTTGAAATTTGTTGCATTGCTTGGTTTGATCTTATTATTGTTGGATTCCTACAAAATTTGGCATGTGTATTGTGTCATATGTTTTTTGAATTGTTCTAATCATGTTTGGGATCCAGGAAAGTAATAGTCCAAGCTTGGCATCATCTTGTACAATAGTGTATATAATTTTTGGTTTTTGGTGTGGGCTTTCAAGTTTTCATTTTTGGGATTGTTTTTGGGTTTGTTTGTTGGTTTGTGTTTTTCAAGTTTCATTTTTAGGATTGTTAGTTTAATCATGATTTAAGTTGTGTGTTTGATTTCATTTGACATGTTTAGTTTGTTTTTATATATAAATAAAAATAATAAAAAAAAAGAAATTTTGAGATGTCAACTTATGCCTAAGATCAGGAGAGTATGAAACATTGGAATTGTGTTGTAGAAGGCTCCACAAGTAACACAAACATCTTAAATAATATCGTTTGAATCTTGTGATGCATGAAGTTGTCAGTTTTACACATTATGGTAAAGTAGATGATATATTCCATCCACATTTCAAAAGAAGCAGTGCATTCATATCTCATGTCACATTCCACATTGCATATACATGTCATCTCAGGTACATTTTCATTTCATGTGCAATCATTGAGAAGGTGTCAAATCCTCTTAGGGTTATACTATAACATAAATAAGAAAGGATCCTAAGGTTGGGAACTGCTGCCCAAACTATCTTGAACCAAGCACATTCCATGCACATTAAAAAGAATCTTGAGCAAAATGGTCAAAACCATACTTGGATGAAAAGGTGAGGTGAAAAGAATATTTCATGTCTGTCCTATCATGCAACATAATCCTTAAAACAATGGTTTTTACCACTTCCATCAAGCTTAAAGTCTAAAACCAGAGTAGTAAGGATAGGATTAAATCCTCATCGAACTTAGGTTGAGGATCCAACTCCCCAAAGCTCTGATTTGACCCACATGGAGTAGTAAGGATAGGGCATAATTCTCATCTCGCCTAGGTTGAGAATCCGATTCCCCAAAGCTTCCATTTTTCCCACTTAATCATAAATCTTGGATTGGAAGGATAGTACTACATGTCCTCTGCAAAGGATGGGTAGTCATCCCAAAGGTCCAAGTAACAAAATTAACTAATATTTCCCATTTTGTCTTAATATTGGATTGGAAGGATCGTACTACATGTCCCTAGCAAGGATGGGTAGTCATCCCCAAGGTCCAAGAAGTAAAAATTAATATTTCCCATTTCACCTCAATATTGGATTGGAAGGATCGTACTACATGTCCCTAGCAAGGATGGGTAGTCATCCCAAAGGTCCAAGAAATAAAAGAAAAAGAATGAATGAAGCCAAACCAGGGATTATGGGGTTAAGTATGCTCATGCGTGGCAACATGTCTTGTCTAAAAGCAAGACCACTGATTGCTCATATGGATAGACTAGCCTGACCATTTCATCCATAACAGGTTAAATTATTTTGTTCAAGATGAGGTAATGAACTCCAAATCAGAATAGTAAGGATAGGGTTAAATTCCCATCTCGCTTAGGTTGGGAATCCTATTCCCCAAAGTTCTAATTTCACTTACACTTGCACATGGGTTCAAGATGGTAGTGACACATAACCAACTTTGGGATCTAGTAAATTAATTTAGTAGACATATATTTGGTCCTAAGAGGGTTTGACAACTTTAATATGTTTGTCCATGATATTAGAAGGTTTGAGCCTTTTGTAAAGCAGGTTGTTATATCTCTAGCATCTTCATCATGCATCAAATCCTGCACAAATCATTCATAGCCTTGCATACAAATCATAAGTGAAACTGACAATGGAATGTTGATCAAGTTCAAATGATAGGGAATGAAAACACATTGCACACATCGAGTTGATACTTAATGATTCTGATGTTTCATGTATTTTTGATCTATCGGTATTTGTTTATCTTTTATGTGCTGATGCCTGTATCTAAGCTTGTATATTTTAGGTTGGGTTCTCACCAAAATGCTCAGGAGCATTTGATAGTAGAGTCACCATTTGTTGTGGCTGATCCACAACACACCCCAAAATTGGGGACCCACCTTTTTTGCATGCTTTCAAAGAAGACTGTAGTGGCCCAGATGCTAAAAAAATCAAAGAAAAAGCAAAAATTTCACAAAAGAGAAAAAGTGTCACGATATCGCGACATGTTGCTCCGTCGCGGCCAAAAATGAAAAGTTGTCACGATATCGCGACATGTTGCTCCGTCGCGGCCAGAAATGAAAAGTTGTCATGATTTCGTGACATGTTGCTCCGTCATGGCTAGAAATGAAAAGTTGTCATGATTTCATGACATGTTGCTGCTAAGAAAAAGAAAGTGTCACGATATTGCAGACGTGTTGCGCTGGAAAGAAAGGTGTCACGATTTCATGACATGTCGAGTTTATCGCGGTCGAGACAAGAAAGTAGCATATGAAGAGAAAGTGTCACGATTTCGTGATATGTGCATTAGACAAAATAGAAAATTGTCGTGATATCGTGACAGAAAGTAGCCAAAGTGTACGGAATGAAAAATTGTCGCGATTTCACGACATAAAGTAGCAAGATGGTACAAAGATGAAAAGCGTCATGATTTCACGATAGGAAGCAGCCAAGGGGTACGAAGATGAAAAGCGTCACGATTTCATGATAGGAAGTAGCCAAGGGTACGAAGATGAAAGGCGTCACGATTTCATGATAGAAAGGCAAAGTGAACGGAAGAGAAAGGTGTCATGATTTCACGACAGAAAGCAAGAAGATAATGCAGAAGAGAAAAGTGTCACGATTTCGTGACATGTCATTTTGGCTAAAGCAAAACACCGAAAGAGAAAAACGTCATGATTTCGTGACAAGTTGCATTTGCTCGGCTGTTGACATAAAAATGTCACGATTTCATGACATGTCTCATTTTCGCAGCGCATAAAGGTATACAAGGCTGTTGACAGGAAAATGTCGTGATATCGTGACATGTCTCATTTTCGCGATGAAAGAAGAAAAGCTAAGCTGCATACATAAAAATGTCACGATATCGCGACATGCTATTTTTGGTCACGATTTACAGGGGGCAGTTACGAAACATGCAAAGAAGCATGGAACACGTGGCATACAGGTGTAAGGGTTACAGAAGCGTTACAGTTCACAGAGAATATCAAACGTTTCGACATCGAACATAAAGTCAAAAGCAACGAAAAGGCAGGGAATACGAAACGATGCAATCTGGGAAATGAAACGAAGCGCCACAGAGCGAAACAGAGAACCGCACCAGAACGTTTAAAAGCAGAAGCACAGATTGGTACAGAGGTCGGAAATCCGCTGCGGGCAGAGTTGCAGAGCTGAAGGTGATAGGCCATTCTGGGCCTGCTTTTGGAGCGTTTTCCTCCACTTCGTCTGGTTTTGTTTAAACTAGAAGCTTCTGTTGTTGTAAACTGACATATTTTAAATACAAAAAATACAGAGAGTTTGCATCTCATTGACAAGAAAGAAGGAGTCATTTTTTGCATGCAAGATTTAATGTTTTATTTTCCCCTTTCAGATTTCTAGGCTTATAGGTGAAGTTTAATGCAAGTGCTCTTGGTTGCTTCATGCGAATGTCTAAATCTGAAAATCACAGTAAAAACCCTAGAAACCAGCACCTAGCTTATCTGGATTGTGCATGTTTGCAGGTTCAATAGGTTAGGTTGTATGCAGAAAACCTCATATCTTCGGTTTTGTCAAGTAGGATCGTAGCACTCTGAATGCATTTTAATTTTAGTTTCTGCATTTCATTTTTTTTATTTTCTGCTTTTTATATTTTTCCAGAGGCTTTAAATTTCAAGGCATTAAAATAAATATCTAAAAAATATCAAAATCTAAAAAGCAATGAACAATCACTAAAGTCTCATGGTGAAATAAACCATAGTGCCCCTTGTTAACGATTACTTGCAATCACTAAGGTGTTCCAAGCATTTAAATTGAATATCTTTATTTAAGATTATTGATACACATATACCAAATGCTAACATAGCGGAACCTTGGAGAAATTGTTTCTTTGCAAGAGAGGATTTAGAACCCAAATCCTATCGGAGAGTGTGTTTTCACAATTGGGTGAAAATACCACTCAACAAAGCCTTTTGGGATTGACCAAGTGGTTTTGAAAACAAAATCCCTTGGAGCATTTTTGGGATTGACCAAGCGGTTTTACGAAACCCTTGGAGCATTTTGGGATTGACCAAGCGGTTTTAAGAAACCCTTAGAGCCTTTTGGGATTGACCAAGTGATTTAAGAAACCCTTGGAGCCTTTTGGGATTGACCAAGTGGTTTTGGGAAACCCTTGGAACCTTTTAGGATTGACCAAGAGGTTTTGAGAAATCCTTGGAGACTTTTAGGAATTTACCAAGCAGTTTTGAGAAACCCTTGGAGCCTTTTCTGAATAACCAAAGGGCTTATAGATGACTTTGGAGCCTTTTGGGGTTTAGGCATAAAACATTTTAAAATGAATAATATTGATATTTTTAGGCTCTTCAACTCCTCCAAGCGATGTCAAGTGATATGTCCTAGTTCTGATCTTCTCTTAGATCATATAAGGACCTAACCAGTTAGCCGTAAATTTTTCTTGCATTTTTGGCAGTAAATTGGAGTTCTATTGGTTCTCTTTCAGCATAATATCACCAACCTCAAAGTCTCTCAAATGGACTTTGCTATTGTAATATTTTTTTAAGCGCTCTTGATAAACATGAAGGTGCTCAAGGGCATTCATGCAATATTCATCAAGTAGCATCAATTGATCTAGGTGAGCTTACCATGAAGTGTTGTCATCGATGAACTCTTTCAATACGATGCGCAACATTGGAATTTCCAACTCTAAGGGCATAATGGCCTCAGCACCATATACCAGTGAAAACAGAGTTGCCCCAATGGGAGTACGAATACTAGTCTTGTAAGCCCATAAAGCAAGGGGCAGTTGGATGTGCCAATCTTTGTGGTGCTCTTGTACCATATTTTTCAAGATGGAGATCACTATATTATTTTAATATTTAGCTTGTCCATTTGCTTGTGGATAATATGGAGTCACAAAATTGTGTTTGATTCTATACTTAAATGTCAAAGTTCTCATAGTTTTGTTCTTAAATAATGTTCCATTATCTGATACTATCTTGGATGGTATCCCAAAACAACTTATGATATTGGTGAGTATAAACTCAACAATACGTGCTCCATTTGTCATTGTTAAGGGAATGGATTCCATCCACTTAGTGAAATACTCAATATCCATGGTAATAAAAGTATATCGACCCGATGACAGAGGAGAGATATTACCAATGAGATTGAATCCCCATTGAGAAAATGGCCAATCCACTTGAATGGGTTGTAATGCCTGTGATGGCAGGTACATAAGATTAGAATGATGCTAACATTTAAAGCATTTCTTGACATACACATTGCAATCCTTCTCCATAGTGAGCCAATAATAACCGATACGAAGGATGTGTTTGACGATAGCCATATCGCTGAAATGGCCATCACACGTATCGTCATGAGCTTGCAAAATTGTCCAAGATGACTCTTGGGGCTCAATACAATGAAGGAGAACCCCATCGTAGCTTCTACGGTACAATATATCTGCTAAAAAGACATACTTTATCACTTTTTGCTCAAATGTGCATTTTGCGGCATGCGATAATCCCTAAGGGATTACACCTAGTCTAAGGAAGTCATGTATCTATGACTTCCAATAATGATAAGCTTCAACTTTGATCGACAAGATAACATGTCTCCCATGTGATTTATCATTGGCAAATGTATACTAGGAAACAACCTTATAGTGAATGGTAATACCACTCCCTGTCCTGCGAGATCAAAGACCCCCAAGATGCTCTCTTGAGAAAGTCTCTGGCTCTGTAGAACCACTCATTATTTGATTCTACATGAATCATGTTGATTGAATATTTGTTATCCAATGCTTTACACTGCACAGCAATGTGTGACAACGTTTTTATATGGATGGTAGTGAAATCGATAGACAAATTTTGAGGGAATAAATATCTCAAAGATGCCATTGTGTCTACAAATATATTGGACAAACAAGGGATTGCCTCAATGTTATACCATTCCAATCGAGCTATATAAATTTCAACAAGATCCTTTTAAGCTTTCAATATCGAACATCGACATTCAAATAATCCCTTAACTTGGTTCACAATGAGAAGGAAATCGCCAAAGATATTTAACTTTTTTATCTTCATGGCGATGGTTGTTTGGAGGCCCAAAATTAGGGCTTCGTATTCAGTATTGTTATTAGTGCAAGGAAAGTCTAACTTGAATGACAAGGGTATTGTAGCTCCTTGTGACGTGAACAACACTATTCCTGCACCACCCCCTTGCTCAAAATTTGAACAATCGAATAACAAGATCATATTGGCCTTGTTATCCAGTTCTTTGGGTTCAGGCACTTCTTATAAGGCAAATACTGCATCATCAGGAAGCTCTATGGTGAGGGGCCTACTATTTTTGAGAGGCATCTTAGCTAGTTGATCTGTTATGACTTATCCCTTAATGGACTTTTGGCTTATGAATTCTAGATCAAATTTTGTCAGTAGCATGATCCACTTCACAGTACGTGTATTATGATATGTCTTGCTCATCATATACTACAAAGGATTTTGTTTGGATATGACATATGTCATATGACTCAACATATAGTGTCACAATTTCTTGGTAGCAAACACTACTACTAAACATAGCTTTTCCACATATGCATATTCGAGCTCATAGCTCACCAAGGTTCTGCTAATGTAATATATAGCTTGTTCCTTGCTTTACATATTCTTTTAGGCTAACATGGTTTCCAATGCAAAGACGGTTACTGATATATATAATATAAAAGGCTCATTTGGCCTTGGTGGATCTAGCATTGGTGGCATCTCTAGGTATTGCTTGATTTCAGCAAATTTTGCTCGATAGTCCTCATCCCAATTGAATGGGACCCCCTTGTGTAGTAGTCGATTCATGGGTCAAAACATTTATTCGATAATTGAGCGATAAATCGCTTTATGAATTCTACATTGCCTTGTAGGCTTCTTAATTTTTTTATGTTTGTGGGGGATGCATTTCTAGAATAGTCTTAACCTTTGCAGGGTCAACTTCGATGCCTTGTTTTGAAACTATGAATCCTAAGAGCTTTCCTCAAGTTACACCAAATATGCACTTCTTAGGATTCAACCTAACATTATGCTCTATCAAGCAATCGAAGACCTTATTCAGGACCTCTGCATGCTCATAATGCAATAATGACTTTGCCAATAAGTCATCAATGTAATCCTCTAGGATCTTATGCATATAGTCATGAAAGATATATGTCATAGCCCACTGATATGTGGCACCAACATTTTTAAGGCCGAATGGCATAACTTTATAGTAAAATATCCCCCATGGCGCTATAAACATGGTTTTATGCTGGTCTTCGGGCTTAATACACATTTGATTGTAACCAAAAAAATCATCCATTAAGGATAGCATCTCATGACCTATAGTTGTGTCTACAAGAACATCAATATTCGAAAAAAAAAATGAATCCTTTGGTGTTGCCTTATTTAGTCTCTAAAATCCGTACAAATACGGATCCTTCCATCAATTTTTCCTATAGGCACCATATTGGATACCCATTCTAGATAGTCAATGGAGATGACAAACTCTACATACAATAGTTTTTGCAAATTTTCTTTAACCATTAAGGCTACTATTGGATGCATCTTCTTGAGTTTCTGCTTGACTGGCTTCTTTGACTGATCTAGTGAAATGTTATGAGTAACCAATTTTGGATCTAGACCCAACATATATCTGTACCTCTAAGCAAAGAGATCAAGTCTCTCTCTTAGTAGAGGTATGAGGTTGCCACACTCGTCAAGAGTCAAAGTCTCCCCAAATTTGACCTTCCTTAGATTGGAGGGATCATTATTGATATCCACTTCGAAGGTCTCCTCTACTGACATATAGGATCCCTCCTCAATATTATGAGGCATAAGGATCAAGTGGATGTCATCTATTGGATTTATAGGTTCCTCATTCGAAGCATACTTAGAATGATAGACATCATGTGCATAGCCTAGTGCAAAATGGAAAGGTTGTAACATTTCTTCATTAGGGAAGAAATATTTAGGCTCTAGTGGTGAATCAGCATGATCTCAATCAATAGCATCTATATTTAGGGGAAACAATTTGGATAGATCAACTGGATTGTGGAGAGGAGTGGTCAAATCAATCGAGATCATGTTGATGAAATGGATCATGTCTCTAGGACCACGTGCAAGTGACTCATCATTAGTAAAACTACCATTCCTAAGATGTGGTTCTGTGGGTATGGGGATATCCAAATCCGGTCCATGAATAGACTGTCAGATGGTATCATTGGGCTCAAGGAGCTCCATGTACATTGGTGGATCTAGACACACCATATGATAAATCATATTAATATTTGGTGGTCTCTCCCTAAGTCAAGGATGGATATTGATCTCTCTGCACATATCCTTGATCGTATACGATGCATTACGATAGTGTAAGTAGGGAGGTCCTAAGTAGGCTCTCTCTATCTCATCTTCTTCATCACTATCATAAAACAAGCCTTCACCACTACCCACAGGAATGGGATGCCCTAGAAAATGTGGCCCCATATAGGTTATCTCTTGATTGCTATCATCACTATTCGGTAGAACTGGGTACAAATGTTGCAAATATGAAGGTGCTGAGTAAATTGGCTTAGCTTCATCCTCAGATTGATCATTTTTTGAGGATAACTCAACATCATTTGTTCCAGAATCATAGTCTGGACCATCACTTTTGATGATGGATATTGCATGGACGTCCTCAAAAGTGACTTCTGATTTGGTACTCATAATTGTGTCTAGATTTTGAAAATGCATACCAATATCATCGATAGCTCCACAACTTTGATTTTCCAAGTTAGCTCTTGGAATAGGTTCTAGGCTGGTTTCCACCAAGATGTTCGCGTGATATATTTTGGGTGTATCTATAGAGATATAAGTCACTAGTTGGTTATCCCTCTGAAACACAGAATAATTAGGGTGATATGGATTGAAGTCAACTTCACCCCCTAGACTGAGGTATAGGAGGTATAAATATACCATGAGGAGTTCAGTCTATCCTCAACTATAGAATCCCAACTCGAACCTATCAATAGGTAACTAATACTATGGTTCTACATGATTCTTATGCCCCTGCTCGAATAGTTTAAGACTGTAACCATGCTAATGGTAACACTCAAAGAATCACATGGTGTAGTCCAGGTTATAAAGATAATGAATTTTCATGGTGAATGGTTCATCATCATCCTCATCCATGGGCATGGGAGATGCAAAATGGTCTAGCCCTCCATATATGAAGTTGGTTTGGTTGGGTGGTACCCCCAATGGTTCCACCATCCCTATGGGAAGGCGATGGGCTCGCGGTCAGCCCATGTCATATGTAATCTCGATAATTGGTGTGAATGTCATATTCTACACAATGTATTCCCCTAATTTGGGATTAACCAAATGTATGGTCACCTATGGTGCAGATGACCCTGCTAAAGATGTAGGCAAAGCAGGTTGAAGTGCCTCTTCAACTCCTCCAACTTTCTCTACTTCCATGGGAGTAGGGATTTCAATGATAACTGGCTTGGGTGTTTGCTTTATCTTATTTTTGCTCACTTTTCTTTCAACTTCCTATCATATCGTTGTATCGTAGATGCAATCGGTCTAATGGAAGTAGTCGTGTGCTCTGATATTTGAGATACAAATATTGCGGGTCTAGCACACACTTCTTTGATTTCACCTCCTAGAAATTTTATTGGCAACGCTAGTCGCACATCCAGGTGCATTGAGAGGAGCACAAATTCCCTCGACAAATCTACTAGATTCACGTATTTAAAGGGTTCTTCATTCGAAGGCAACACGTGAACCTGTCCCTCATGAATGTATTTGTAGACACCTAAAATGCGTCATGTCGATGGTGACTACTCATATGGGACATGCTACAAGACCATATGGAAGATCTTGGATAGACTCCAAGATAGAGCAGTGGTTTTAACCACTCAATTTGGGCTCCTTGGCCTAATCAGTCTCAAACCACAGTTGAGACCTATGGTCTACAATCTGAACCATAGCTGACACCTACGGTCTATAGTCTAGGCCGTAGCTATCACCCATGGTCTAGAACTGAAGTTCAGTTGGCCTTCATCCAAGCCAAATCGGTTTGAACGACCATTTGTTCTAGAAGAAGGTAGTTGAAGGACAGAATATTCCAGAGGCTTCCAATCCAACTGTCCCAACCACCTCTTCTTGATCTTGGCTTCTCCATGAAGCCACCCCTAGCCCTTGGGTAATCCTATAAGTACCCCTTAAAATTAGGGTAAACTATCAAGTGTGCATTGGAGATTAGAGCAGCGAAGCCCTATCGAATTGTAGACTCACTTGAGTGTATTGAGAGAGCTTAGTTGCCATTCACTTGCCAATTCATCAAGCATCATGTCAATTTGTGCCATGGATGCCCTAAGGAGCTAGAATACCAAGAAATACAAATTCGAGCAAACAGAGGCCCAATTGTGCAATTCAACCACCAAACCAGTCAAAGGACATCAAGGCGACCCTTGATCATCAATTTGACAAGGAGGATCAAGCCCACAACCCTAGATTTGGAGGGCAAAATTACTTGATTGCTCACCACGGTTGACATCCATGGTGTACAGTGCAGACCGCTCATTTGAGCTATGATTTGCAATCGGTGAAAGATCTCCTTACTATTTCTTTTGCATTATGTTTCATTAGGTTAGATTAAGCATCTTAGTGGTTTATTTAGCATTTTTAGAGACATTGACTGATAGAATTAGGGATTCATACAAGTTATCTTCATTATGGCAATTTAGGAAATATTGTAGCTAATTTTCATGTTATCATGCTTCATTTCATGCAATCAATCCATTAGATAGATAGTTGTACTCATTCTTTACATGTTTCAATTAATATTTATCAAGTATTGCATAGGTTTAATATGCTTTATTCATTTTCTTGATTTTATTAGTGTTATGGTATCTTTATGTTCATATTCCTTAAAGGGCCTCATCATGAGAGGTTGCCTATGCTATTAATGCTTTTGTGTTGTTTCTTGACCGCAAGAAAGCAGATTCAAAGGAGATTCAACCATCCAATTCCTTCCTCAATACGAAGAAGAGGGTCAACTCCACCCTAGAGTAGTTCGTGTCACCTCGAATGGCTTAAAACTCACATTTACCCTTGAGAGGGATTTCACATGCTTTTCCTATTGTAATAAGAGTATCAAATTGGTATCCCTAAGAGGGATGTATTTGTAATTGGAATTGGCTTCTTTAATGGAATAAAAGTGTTTCTTCTTCTTTCCATTTGTTTTCAATTTTGCAATGCATCTATTTTGTATCTCTTATTTCATTTTATGCAATAGGAAGCATAGGTGTGAGGTCATTTTGGTGGTCATAGAAGGTGATCATGGTGGAACTCCACATTTTTAGCATTTGATTTCTAACTTCTTTATGTTTTTTGATATCAGGTGCAAACCATAGGTTGATAGATATGATCTCATTGTTGGCTCGTGACTTCAAGATGCGGTCTACAGTAGCAACCGCATGATAGAGTTGTAGTTTATAGTAGACACAATAGATAGTAGGAGTCAAAAGCTAGATCAGATGAGGACTTGAGGTAGGCCCTTTTTACACTCTTTGTCTCTATTTTTATTCTCTGTGTTTTTCTGAATTTAGAATTTGAAAAGTATATTTAATTAAGGACAATAAATAGAAAATGAAAAATGAATTAGGTCCTAGGGTTTCAATTATTTTTATGTTTTAGCTAGGCACTGCTAGGAACATTGGACCTCTGAGTGTAGTCCACCCTAGAATCCAGCGTGCTAGATTAAATTGTGTGTTGGTTTGCATGTCTTAAGGCCCAATTAGTGGCCATTTACATCGTAGATTGCATTGTCAAAAGAGTCATGTAGGATATAGCTTGCATTCTCTTAATGTTGAAAATTTCTTTTGCTGCATATCATGTAGGAAATGAGCATTGAATGTTGTATGATGCATTTTATTTTCATGCAAAAATTAAAATGAACCACACACACCATGTTTCAATTAAACGCTAGTGAGTTGGAAGTGACATCCAACCACTAGTAGGGTTTCAATGATGGTGGAGGTGATTTCCATCCATTGGCCCAACTCCCACGTACCTTATGTTCTAGACCAATACCGGATCCAAGAACCTTTCGTAGCCTAGAAAATTTGCATATACTCCTCTTCGAAGGGTATGACGTTGACTGGGTGAAAATGGGTGAGGATCTGGGAGGACCTATGCTCCTTGACCATGTGTGGACTTCATTACCACACATTATAGGTTGGATTACGTGGCCTGGAGTTCATCACCAGGTTGTCGAGCTGCGAGTATACAGGTGAAAGCCTTAAACTATTGAGCATTACATCAACAATTTCAAACATGATGAGAGTAGTTTAAGTTTTCAACAAATTTCAAAACACACTAAACTAGTTTTAGGACACACATCTAATCCTTAAAAGAGATAATCATATTGTCTACTTTGTGTGTTTCATTATTATTAGGGAAATCAACATAAGATCCTTGATCTGGGGCCAAACCCTAACCCTAATAATAATTATTATTTTTGATTCTACATCCAATGGTTCGAGAATCATGTAAATCGGAGCTATAACAAAAAATTTATTTTGGTTTTATGATTACTCTATTTTTGAAGCCAAAAATTGAGAAAAACTGCACTAAAATGGTCATAAAATGGTCTAGACAACTCCAAAAATTGCCAAATTTGTTTTGTTGTCTTAGTTTAGCCCTTGTGCACCTCTCATAGAAATTTTGGGTCCTAAATCTTCATGGTTCAAAATTTCCCAAAAATTCCTAAAAGTGGTCATTTCACCATGAGCCCCGGTTGGCCAAATATTCCAAAAATACTAAATTTTGACCCAAAAATCATATTTTTGAGTTATAGCTCATTGTGATCAGCTCATCGCACTGATCATTTTGATATATAACACTTACAACTTTTTTTGGAAGTCAAAATTCATAAGGTCATGGTCAATGCACGAGGCCATCCCCGGTCTAAGACTGAGGTTGCACCCAATGCACCACAGGGTCTGGATCACCCTAGAGGTAGCACACCTGCCCAAAACATACTTGAATGCACTTCAGGTAGTCTCAGAGGAGACAACACCACTCATAGTGGATCTCATCAAGGAACCCCGCTCAGGAGAATTAACAACAGATCTTCTCGTGACCTAAACGAGAATACCTCCAGACCTACCACATCTCATTACATTGAGAGTTCAAATCAGTCCAATGAAGGGCGAGATAGAGGTAAGACAACCATTCACATGCCTATTATAATGCCAAACCCTTCCGAACATGGAGGATGTCATTTGTCTTACCGTAGTGTTGGCGAGGAAGGTACTCCTCTTGCCCAACCTTGGAAGTCCCATCACCTTGACTTCTTAGATCAAGGTGCTGGAAGATCCCACCATGGGACGTTTGAGCATGGGAGCATATGTCATGATCGTACCCCTCATGGATTTTCTAGATCTTCTAAAGAGTACATCATGGATGAAGGAACTATCACGCAGTTGCATCCTATCCGTACCCATAGTGAGTGTTCCCAACGAACACGCGGCACCCCTACAACATCCTTGCATGAGGATTGCACCCCAAGGGAAGAACATAATATCAGTGCAATCTTGACTCATCGAGGAAAAAGAGTTGCCAACCTTGTTGCATAGTTTGAAGCAAACAAGAACCCTCACAAGGAGTTGCAGAGTCCTAGACCTAGCACAACAAACCGATCAAATCGAGCACATAGGTCAGATGCGATTCAAAGAGAACAAATGCTCCAAGACCAATTGGAGGGTTTGCGTATTGAGCATGAGTGTTTAGAAAATCTAGAATGAGAAAGTGCAAAACAATAGTGGTTGCACCTACAATGGTTATATGAACACCGCTTAGAAGAGCAACGCCTCCTTGATTTAAAGGAGCAAGAAAAGTGATCAAATAGATTGGCTCGATCTGAATTACCTCCTCATAGTGAGTACAGGTAGTAGCACAATGAGAGACATGCTACTTCACACCTTGAGCTACATAATAGGAGAGTAGATGATTATGTTTGCCATACTTCTCAACATGCTTCTCGGCCATGAGAGCGTTTAGTGCCAAACAGGCATGAGCACAGGCAGTATGAAAGATCAGAGTCAGATGACCAGGATCAACAATATCCTGAACCATCTTCTGTAGATGTGGTCGATGAATACAATCGACCACCTCGTACTCAAAGGAACTTACCTCCGCTTGCACCTCGAAGATCCCTTCGGGAGGAAGAGATCATCTCTTCTCAAGCCTACAAGGTGCTTATCGAGAGAGTCAAATCTCTCGAGAAACAAGATGTGGCTGGTCAAAAGCCCACTTTAAGCAAGATACACAATCAACCATTGTGTCCATCAGTGCCAAGCCCTGCTTATCCTAAGCATTTTGAAATACCTAAATGGGATAAGTTTAAAGGTGATGAAGATGCGCAAGAGCATATAACAGGCTTCATGAATGCATGTTTCCAGCTACAACATGATGATGCCTTGATGTTAAGAACTTTTGTTATGACCCTTGCAGGTGTAGCTAGTGAATGGTTTAATCAATTACCTAGGCACAACATCACCAACTTCGAATAGTTTGTGGATGCTTTCCTTGAGCGCTTCTCATTTGGCACCAAAAAGAAAGCTAATCTATCTGACTTGGCCAATCTATGTCAAAATGATGATGAGCCAGTCATGGATTATGGGGATAGGTGGCAAAAATTAATAGCAGAGTTACCATTCTCTATTCCCACTACTGAACTTACCCGAATGTTTACCAAAATTTGTGCCAAGCACATATCATTGTTGCTCCAGTTGCAACAATATACAACATTCGAAGAGGCTTTGGCACAAGCCAAGGTCATTGAAGATATCAAGCTAGAGGAAGGAGACCTAAAGCTCCATAGCGAGAAAGAATGGAACAAGAGCACGCGATATCAACCACAGTAGGTTGAGCCTGCGCATGTCAACCAGATCATGTTAAACATTCCAAAAGAAGCATAGAGCCAACAACAAGAGAACTATCAAGCTCAACCTCCTCCTGCACATCACAACCAGTGCAACAAGGATCAAGGCAAGGACAAACAGAGATGTCCACCTCATAAATATACGCCATTACCTAAATCTTTGGCATCAATTTTCAATCACCTTTGCGAGGCTAAGGCCCTAATATTTCTTGAAGTACGCACCCTGGATCCTAATCACCTCAAACCTAAAGGGTATAGAGAAGATCTCTATTGTGTTTATCATCGACAAAATGGCCATGATATCCAGGATTGTGTTGCATTCAAGAATGTAGTGCAGAATATGTTGGATAAGAACAAATTGCAAATAGATAGCCCTTTAGCTATCGATAATCAAAACATCAACATATTCAAAAACCCTCAACACAACCATGAGGTCAACAACAATCAAGTTGAGCACATCAATGAAGTGCACATAGCCCCACCTGATGAGGGTTTTATCGGTATGATCAATATTATAGCACAAAGTAAGAGATGCCTTGATCAGCCCAACATACCAAAAAATTCAACTAAAGTTGATAATCTATCATGGTCCACACCAACAATGAATTTAATTCACTCACCAAAGGACCCTGTGATTACCTTTCATAGATAGGAGATTAAGCCAATCTCTAAGGATGAACCCGATCCTCCACTACATATCATAGCGAGCATCAATCAGATCTCGTACAAGAGAGTCTTGATTGACATCGGGTCATCTATCAACATCATCATGGCTACAGCTTTGAAGCATTTAAATTTGTCACCTTCGCACATTAAGGACTCAACATTCACATTGAGAGCCTTCAATGATGCCACATCCCCAACAATCGGTACAATAGTCCTACCTATACAGGTTGGGATAAAGACAATTCCTACATTGTGCCATATCCTGGGGGTGAGAGGTAGTATAACATATTTCTAGGTAGACCATGGATGAGGGATATGGAATGCGTGCCTTCCATAGTGCACCAAAACCTAAAATTCATACACCAAGGACAAGTGTATGTGGTCCCCCATGATCCGGAGCCATTCAAATATTACAAGAAAGTCGATGAGCTACAAGAAACTCTAGTGGCATGCGAGCCTCAAAATATTCATTCGAATAAAATCATCAAACATGCAACTAGGGCTTGCATCAAGAAATCGCTACCTTCTCCCATCACCAAAAATCATGGTATCATATTACCTGATGAGGAGAAGAAAACATCAGTTAGCATGATTGATACAGAAGCACCTCGACTAGTTGATGATTTACACACAACTGATCTAAAAGCTAAAGCACCTTCTCACGAGTTCGTGGGAATGGTCAACATTCAGATAGAGGATCAAGGGATTCTAAAGCAGATAGAACAAGAGAGGGGGCAATCAGATGTTGCTTCCACATTGAAAGGGTCAGAACCTTTGAAATTAGTCACTCCTGACTCATTTCTCATGGTGCCTCTTCAAGAGAAAAAATGGGTGCCTTCCCCATATCAAACTGGGGGTACTCAGGCTTACACAGTTCAACACTACAAAGTGAAACAAAAATATGAACTGAGTCAGAAACATGAGCATGTGGATGCCACTATCAAAGTGGACCATCAAGAAGCATCCACATCAACCCAAATAAAGGAAATAAGTGATTTACAATTACCTAATGGATCTCTAGCATCCACTTTTTCATTTCCTTCAATAGACAAAGGTATTTCAAGTCAATCATTGGAAATACACATGAATTCCTTGTCGGTATTGCAAGCCATTCTCAGTCGTTTAGATAAAATGGAACATCGAATGGATGAGCAAGATAAGGCATTGCATGTTATCATGAACCAACTTGAAAACCTGGGATTACAAAGGCAACCCACATCTGAGGCTGACTCATCTCCTATGCAAGCACAGGAAAAACCTCAGCAAGAGCAAGAGCCAATTCGGCCAACTCAACCATTGGGTCCTCATGACAAACCAATGTGGGTCAAGCACCCAAAACAATTACAATGCATTTGGACTCCTTTAAATGAGTCTATGTCTGACATTCTTCAAAAGTTGCAAGAAGCTAAGGTCATCACCTTACCTGACATCAAACCTGTAGATCCAAATCGAGTCAAACCTAAGGGTTACAAGGAGGATCATTATTGTCTCTATCATAGAATAGAGGGCCATGGCATTTGCGATTGTTATGGATTCAAGCATGTGGTTCAAAACCTCATAGATAGTGGGATTTATCCCATAGATGGTTCACCCATAGTGTTTCAACCTACTAAAGTAGAGACCTCATCTTCTCATGTACAACCCCAATGTCATCAATCATCTCGTAGGCCTAACAAGACTCTTCAATGAGTATTTTCATTTCAAATGACTGTTGCAACTTTATTTCAAAAATTGTATGAGGCAAGTGCATTTGTATTGCTTGAGGTTCAACAAAAAGAATCCAAACATGGGCCCATTGATGGAAGTTTCTTTTGTAGATATCATCGTATACATGGGCATAACATTTATGGGTGTCATTCATTTAGGAAAGTGGTTCAAAACTTGGTAGAACAAAATGAGATCCATGAATATGGTTCTCTTGTTCACCCCCACCAAGACATATGCACTCTATTGAGGTTCATGCCTCAATTGGGAGAGTTGATTTTTGTCACTCTTCCTAAGCAAGTTGATTACATTTTAGTAGATAACATGCACATTGGGGGTCTTCAAGGTAGCATACCTTCCCCACCATCCACACCAAATTCAATGAGGTAAAGTGAGGATCCTAGAGGTAGCACACCTCCTTCACTTTCATTGAGGGGCACACACACTAGGGGTACCTAAGGTAGCGTATCCTCCAAAAAAGGCTCCAAGGGTTTCTAAAATCTCTTGGTCAATCCAAAAGGCTCCAAGGGTTTCTCAAAACCGCTTGGTCAATCCCTAAAGGCTCCAAAGGTATCTATAAGCCCTTTGGTCAATCCAAAAGGCTCCAAAGGCATCTATAAGCCCTTTGGTCAATCCTAAAAGGCTCCAAAGGCATTTGTAAGCCCTTTGGTCATCCCAATAAAAGGCTCCAAAGGCATTGGTAAGCCCTTTGGTCAAATCAAAATTTTAAAATCCATAAAAAAATTAAAAAGCAATAAAATCCAAAAAAATGGAAAATATCAAAATTCAAAAACATTTGCATTTCATTTGCATCATTGCATTGCATTATCCACATGCATTTCATTTTTGCATTGCATTAGGCATATTCATCCGTCGCACTTGCATTGGAATAAATTGTGTTTACAATCTTACAAATGACACCACGTTTGTGTTTCAATCATGCATCTATGCACTATATTTTTCATCCATTTATCACCCTTGTGAGTAATTATGTTTTTCAACACAACCCCTCTTGTTGCTATGAAGAATATACTAGGGTTTTCTGGTCATTCAACCATACCTAGAGGTCTTCTCAAGAGTTGATAGAAAGCTTGCTTTGCTTTTGTAGTTGAGGTCTAGTTAGTATAGCCCTTAGCATATCATAATCCTATCACTAATCAACAAATTAAACAATCCTAATAAGGACTAGGGGAAGATGAAATCTACGAAGCAGGACTAGGTATCTTGAGGTGAAAATATTTATTCTTGCTTATCCCCTTGTGCGGATGGTTTGGGAAATGTTGGTAATTGGCAAAAGGACAAGTTTATTCCCTACCCATAATCCCTTGCTTACGATAAAATGAGCAATATCCTAGAGTGATATCCTAGATCAATCCTCAATATTGATACCCTAGATCGATATCATAGATCGACATCCTAGATTGATATCATAAGATCGATATCCTAAATCGATATCCCAAAAATAGTTCCCCAAAGTAAAATCCCCAAAGGAAGTTTTTGAAGAAAATTATCAAATGTAAATTCCAGAAAGTGAAGTTCAAATGAAGATCAAAAAGCAATTTCAGATGAGGATCAAATGAATATCCAAAGAAAGTTCAAAGTCAAAGTAGTATCAAATCCCTTGCTCAAGAGAAATAAAAGAAAGTACAAAATAAAAGTGATTATCATAAAGTACATAAAATAAACAGTGATTTTTATCACTTTATATGAGCAAGTATCCCAAAAAATTGAAGAAAAGAAGGGAGTGAACTTGAATCCCTGGAATTTCTAGCACTATTGTACCTTACGCATGATGATATGTCTGATACATTAGCATCTTGCTTGTGTGCAGACCAATGTTTGAATGTGGAAGAGCTAGCTTCAGGTGTCCTGTATCGCCTAGTGGTCTAGTCCAACTAAAATCTAAACCTAGGATTGGATAGACATTTGCGGACCCCCAATCTTAGCAATGGGCTGAAAGAATCCCACCTGACATCGGGGTATGCTTATGCCTTATCTTAATATACTCATTTGCACACACAGGGATAATGAATAGTTAGGGCCTATCCTAGCGAAAGCCTTATGTTTCAGAAGTCTAGTATGGTCAGTATACAACTTTTGATAAGTCAACTAGGGTGTTTGAGTCTCATGGAAAACCTCAAAAATTCCCAAATAGCAACAAACAATTTTCATTGCAATCCAATCATCAAAAATCAAGTCATTCAATTTCTTTTATGAGAGTTTGTTTATTAGAAGAATTCATATGTAATATAGGTTAGATACCGGATGGATGTCAAAAATGATATTTAAATGACCACCGACTATGTTATCCATATTCTTTTAATTTACAAAAGCTTATGAATATAAACCATATATAATTGCATCTCACATATGGGTGTACTATCTTCATAAAAAGAAAAAGCAACTACAATCCATGATTGTTATACATTCGGTGGTGTCATCCATTAGATTGTCAAACTCATATTGCATTCATACATTATGTTTTAAGTGATTAAAGCATACATGTCCATTTACATAAGCATTCCATCAAAGAAAATTATGCAGTACATACATGGCATAGATTATGTCATAACAACATAAATTAAATGCATACAAGTGAAGCAAAGTATACATGCATTTAGCATCAAAATATTGCATTCATATACAGTCATCATAAGTAGTATACCTACACATGTATATCATTGCATTCTAAAATCATACAACCATCATCTAGCTAGTGCATGTCATCCATACATCACATCATATAGCATCAAATCAATATAAGCATTGCATCCACGTGCATCTCAAAAATGTAAAAATAACAAAAAAATCAAATAACTCAAAAGCCAAATGTGCCTCGTACCTAGTTATTTACCCTATACACTTGGTGGTTGCAGTGACTTGCGCTCCATGCAATCCGGAAAGATGAGTAAATTACCATAAGGACATTTGGGGAAAATTCATCATCGTGGAATTGATATGCTTCATTTCAATCCCTAAGAAGGCCCAGACAGTTGGACTGCTCCATGGGAATGAGATATTCATGTCAATTCTTCTATGATATTTTCAGCAGATCATCGACAATATGATTCAACACATGCCTAATTAGAATTGCTTTCATTTCGATTCCCTAAGAAGGCCTTCATGGCTGGACCGCTCCATGGGATAGAAATAGGCAATTACTATTAATAGTTGCAATCATAGCTGATTAGGCCTTGCCAAGAATTTAAATGCTAAATATTAATTTGTTCAAAGATCATTCATAGTGGTCAAGCGACCTCGTCACTTCATTTAATTGTCATTACCCTCATCGACTCGTCGCTTGAGGGGGTAGTCATAATATCATAATCATAATCAAAGTCAACATAAGATCCCTTGATCGTAGATCCCTTGATCTTGTCAAAATTGTGTTCGTCTTACGAATCATTGCCAAAAATTATCATAAGCTTACCCTTTGTTGGGGCAAAAAGCAAAAATGATGAGTTAAGCCTTTGTCACTCTGTCTATTGGTTCTATCCGATTATACCCGAAAATGCCAAAGCACCAAATGTAAGCCTTCCATCTAGTTGGAAGCAAATTTAAGCCTTTCACCCAGTTGAAAGCAATGATTCTAGGATGCGCATCCTTTTGCAGGACCTGGGGCATCTAATGTTGATCAGACTAATGATCATCATGCAACCTACGACATCATTTTAGGAGGTCTATTTTTGCTCACGCGTTGTGCAAATTCACAACGCATCTCAAAAGGGGCATCTGTAGACACCTAAAACGTGTCATGTGTAGGGGACTACTCATATGGGGCATGCTAACAAACCATATGGATGATCTTGGATAGACTCCAAGATAGAGCAGTGGTTCTAACCACTCAATTTGGGCTCCTTGGCCTAATCGATCTGAACCACTGGTTGAGACCTATGGTCTACAGTCTGAACTATAGCTGACACCCACGGTTCACAGTCTAGGCCACAGCTGTCACCCATGGTCTAGAACTGAAGTTCAGTTGGCCTTCATCCGAGCCAAATCGGTTTGAATGACCATTTGTTCTAGAAGAAGGTAGTTGAAGGATGGAATATTCCAGAGGCTTCCAATCCAACTATCCCAACCACCTCTTCTTGATCTTGGCTTCTCCATGAAGCCACCCCTAGCCCTTGGGTAATCCTATAAGTACCCCTTCGAATTAGGGCAAACTATATAGAGAGAGTTGGAGATTAAAGCAGCGAAGCCCTATCGAATTGTAGACTCACTCGAGTGTACTAAGAGAGCTTAGTTGCCATTCACTTGCCAATTCATCAAGCATCATGTCAATTTATGCCATGGATGCCCTAAGGAGCTAGAATGCCAAGAAATGCTAATTCAGGAAAACGGAGGCCCAATTGTGCAATTCAACCGCCAAACCTGTCAGAGGACATTGAGGCGACCCTTGATCATCAATTTGACAAGGAGGATCAAGCCCACAACCCTAGATTTGGAGGGCAAAACCTTTTTATTGCTCGTCGCACTGATAGTCGCTGTGCATAGTGCAAACCGCTCATTTGAGCTATGGTTTGCAACAGGTGGAAGATCTCCTTACTATTTCTTTTGCATTATGTTTCATTAGGTTAGATTTAGCATTTTAGTGGTTTATTTAGCATTTGTAGAGACTCTAACTGATATAATTAGGGATTTTCATGCAAGTTATCCTCATTATGGCAATTAGACATAATTAGTCTAATTTCTTGTTATCATGCTTCATTTCATGCAATCAATCCATTAGATAGATAGTTGTACTTTTTGTTTCTATGTTTCAAGCAATATTTATGAATCTTGCATAAGTTTAATATGCTTTATTCACTTTCTTGATTTCATTAGTGTTATGGCATCTTTATGTTCATATTCCTTAAAGGGCCTCATCATGAGAGGTTGCCTATGCTATTAATGCTTTTGTGTTGTTTCTTGACCGCAGGAAAGCAGATTCAAAGGAGATTCAACCATCCAATTCCTTCCTCAACATGAAGAAGAGGGTCAACTCCACCCTAGAGCGGTTCGTGTCACCCCGAAGGGCCTGAAACTCACATTTACCCTTGAGAGGGAACATTGCTTTTCCTATTGTAATAAGAGTATCAAAATGGTATCCCTAAGAGGGACGTATTTGTAATCGGAATTGGCTTCTTTAATGGAATAAAAGTGTTCTTATTCTTCCCATTTGTTGTCAATTTTGCATGCATCTCTTTTGTATCTTTTATTTCATTTACGCAGTAGGAAGCATAGGTGTGAGGCCGTTTTGGTGGTCACAGTATTTGATACACTAGTGTAAAATAGAAGGGACACAACACATTTCTCTGATCCAAGGCCTCTCTAGAAGTATATTATACTGCATAGCACCTTCTATTATGTGACACATCATAGGGATGGTCTTTAGCCCCACCTGGATAAGTAAAACTATAGTATCGATTGTCGAGCATAATGCATCATTGAAAGCTCTCAATGTGAAGGTAGAAGGGATGATATGCGTCTTGGGTAACTTCAGGTGAGTTAATGCCTTGGTAGTTATGCTATTGATCATTGAACCTATGTCAATCAAAACCTGCTTGAACAGTTTATGATTCACGCATGCAATGATATGTAGCGTTGTGTCTGCTATAACAATAAAAACCGTCTTGACTTTGTGGTCATGAAATTGAATGATCAGCTCTTGACAATATTTCACGTGCCCCATGAAGTGTGTAAATTCTTTAGGATCCTGAGGCTACACTTCTATGGAACTTAAGATGTCTATGAGCATCTCCCTGTGCTTGGGAGACTGCTGAATTAGCTCATAAATCGATAACTTCACTAGAGTTTTCTATAGGTTTTTGATCAACCTACTCTTGATGGTCACCACTAATCTCGTAGGTGGGTCGGGTACATGTTATGCTGGCCTTGGAGGAGGCATAGCTTGGACTTTAATAGGTATTGGAGGTTGATTCAGTTGTTCATACCTTGTATTTATTGTGATAACGTTGACCATTTCGATGAATCCCTAGGTTGGTGGTTCGATGCAAACTTGGTTGACTTGGCCAATGTTATTCTTCAGTGCCTCATGATTTTGTAGAGGATTTTTGTAAATCCCCATATTTGTATTGTCAGGTGCTTATGGGTTTTCAACAAGAAGTGTACCTCTATCGATTACATTCTACACAAGATGTTTAAAAGACCAACATACCTCAATTTCGTAGCCTTTCGATCAGTGAAAGATGCAATAATGATCATCCTTGGAGCCCTTAGTCTTGCGCTAATTTGGGTCTATTAACTTGACCTCGAGTCATTTTATAGCCTTTGCCTCGCATAACTGATGAAAAATCAAATCCAAGGACTCTGATAATTGTGTGAATACGTGAGGTGGGCGTTGCTCATTATTTTTACCCTTATAATTGTTGTTGCACTACTCGTACTATGCAGGCAAAGGTTGGGCCTGATAAATTTGCTTTTGCTACCCTTTTTCTCCTTTCTAAAGGTTCAACACCACCTAATTAACATGGGTCAGCTTGGATTGATGTCTCTCAGTGCTCTTCTTGTGTCCCTCCTTATTCCTAAGCTTCAAGTTCCCCTTATGTAACTTGATGTCCTCAATCACCTTGGATTGCACCAAATCCTCTTCAAATTTTTGGTATTATTGTAACTGTAGCAATAACAAAATGTGTTTGGCACAACTCTTCATGAAAATTCATGTTAATTCAGAGGATGATATGGAGAATGGCAAATTTTCCATCATTTTCCTCCATAATTTTCCATAATCCATAATGGGCTCGTCATCATGTTGCATTAGAGATTCCAGGTCAGATAAGTTTACCTTCTTCTTGATGCCTAAGGAGAAGCGTTCAAGAAATGCATCAGCTATTTATTCAAAACTAGTGATGTTGTGCCTCTTTAACTGATTGAACCACTCTCGAGCTAGGCCTGAGAGGGTTATTATGAAGGTGCGTAGGAGCAAAGCATTATTGATCTCAATATGAAAGCACATATCTAGAAAACTAGTCACGTGCTCCTGTGCGTCTTCCTCTCCTTGAAAATTTTCCAATCTAGGCATCTTGAAGTTCTCAGGATATGCTAGAATAGCCACTAACATGCATAGAGGTTCATTATGAATTTTTTTCAAGGTAGACTTCTGATAAGTCGTCCCTTGCTTCTCTATGGCTTGGACCTTCTCTGCTAAGGTCTTGTAGGCTTACGAGGAAAGAAACTCCTCCTCTCGAGATTGCATTGAAGGCGAATTCGAAGGTAGATTCTTCCTCTGTTGAGATTGGGTACTAGGCTTGCCCTCCTCCTTGAATTGGGATATTTTAGGATATTCTTGTTCTAATTCTTCTCCCACTTCATCCTCATACTGCCTATGCTCATGTTGTTTGGATGTTGGACGTCGATCTTTGTGCTGAGTCGTATGGCGAGTATGTGTGTCAATGTTCCCAAGGTGTAACTCAGGTTGTGAGTCGACTCATCTATCGACACGCTTCTTGGTCTCACTATGAGGATGTAAATCAGTGCTAGCCAATCGATCCTCTCTCTCTAAATGCTCCTTCTGATCAAGGATGTGTTGTTCACGCATGTGTTGTTCATATAATTTCTATCTTATGAACCTCTACCTCTGAGTATTCTTGTTTTTGAGGTGCTCTTTCTCTGCACAAACATCCTCCAATTGATCTTGGAGAATTTGTTGTCTCTGCTCTAACATCATTCTATGAGCTCTATCAACATGATCGACCATCTGAGGCCTTTGAGGGGTGCACTCTATTCGAGTGACTTTATGAGTATGTCCTCCAATGGACTGATTCACCACACTCTTACCTCGATCTGTAATGATGGCATTCGTGTTAGACTATCTCCTATACTCGATGACTACATGTGATGCAGGAGCACGCATGTCTTGAGAACTCTTGGAGCACTCTCCATGTTCTCAGGTAGTCCTAGTGGTGCTTTCACTATACACGCTCATCTATCATGAGGGTGCAGACGTAGGCTTATATCCTAGATGCCCTAGGACCTTGTCTAGACTGTCCAACTATTTGCTATGCCATGGCTCATGAGGTGGCGTACCATTTGTTCCCACTTTGGATATGTTTATGGTGAATGTGGTGGGCTAACCCCTATTAGGAGTCTGTGTGGGCTTGTGCTCAAAATTAGCCCTCTCGGTTCACCCCTGAATGGGCAGATATCGAACATATCTAGACTCTGACGATGGGGGTCGTGAACCTCCCTTAGATACCGGTTGAAGGGGTACCAATCTGGATTCCTCGATGATATACTCTTTAGTTGAACCCATGGATGCCTACGAAATGTAGTCACGATATATGCTACCATGTATGGAACCTCCATGCTGGGAAGGTCCATGCTCTGATCTGTGTCTAGAGGGATGTCTAGCATTTCCTCTAATCAAGGTATTCTCAACAAAATCCCCTCATATGGAATTATCCCCTCTAATTCTTGATGAACGATGTCCAAGAGTATTAAGTGATTGAGTGTATTCCACATCATGTTGTGCACTAGGAGGAGCTTGGGCTTCGATCTCGAGTCTATGTTCAGATCGACCTCTCCATGTTTACACCATTATGTATCCTATGTCTAGATTTAACTTTTATTAACACGCAAAGAACACAATGATGGTTATCTTCTTTTATAATTTTAAAATGAGCCCTAATATTTTTGGTGTGTTTTCAATTTGTTGTATCAGTAAAGTAACTCTTGTCGAGTTTTGCAATACGTTGATGATTTTCTCAATTGTTTAATGGCTTTCACCTATATGCTCGCAGCTCGATAACCTGGATATGAATTCTAGATCACGTAATCCCCCAAAGTGTGGCAATGAAAGTCCACACCCAGGCAGGGAGCACAGATCCTCCCAGATCCTCACCCATTTTCACCTAGTCAGTGTCATACCTTTCGAAGAGGAGTATATGCAAATTGTCCAAGCTATGAATGGTTCTTGAATTCGGTATTGGTCTAGAACATAGGGTATGAAGGAGTTGGACCAACGGATGGAAATCACCTCCACTATCATTGAAACCCTACTAGTGGTTGTATGTGACTCCCAACTCATTAGCGTTTACTATGAAACATGGTGTGTGTGGTTCTTTTTAATTTTCATAAAGTAAAGATGCATAATACAGCATTAACATGATCATTTCCTACATGATATGCAACCAAGAACTTTTGATATTAATATATATATGCATGCTACACTACTTGACCTTCAGAGAATGCAAATAGTATGAGTAATTAGCCACTGATTGGGCCTCATGCAAGCAAACTCTAACATTCAATTGACCTAGACCATTGGAGAATAGGGCGGGCTGCACTTAGAGGCCTATTGTTCCTAGCAACGACTAGTAGAAGCATTAAATAAAAATCCCAAGGACCTAATTCATTTTATTGTTCTGTTTATCCTTGTCCTAGCCAGATTTCATTTTTTATGTTCTAGAAAAACACAATGACACAAAGTGTTTCAGAAGGGCCTACCTCAAGTCCTCATCTGATTTAGCTTTTAAATCCTGCTCTGTGATTGGTTTGCTGCTGACCTTGGCTCTGATGTGCGGTTGTGACTGTTGCCCGTGCTTGTCAACCGCGGGCCAAATTTTTGCTCATGACTGTCAGCCGCGGTGAGCACCTGCCATAAAAACATAGACCACAATCAGTAAAATATGGCAAAAAATGTGGAGTCCCACCATGATCACCTACTGTAACCACCAAAAATGCTCACACCCGATAGGTGATCTATTGCAATTAAATAAAGATAACAACTAAACATGCACCAATTAACAACAAAAGGGAATGAAAATACAAGAATCATTTATTAATTCCAAATTGAGTCAAGTTACATATTCGTCCCTCTTACCCATTTTGATACTTAAATTACAATAGATCTAATTCCCTTTTAGGGTAGATGTGAATCAAATGCCTTCTAGGGTGACACAAAATTCTCTAGGGTGTCGATGACCCTCTTCTCCATGATTAGAGGCATTTATTGCCTTGCATCCCAAAACCCTGTTAGTCCTGCGTGCAATAAACAACAAGAAACATTAAAAACAAAGGAGGCCTCTCTTGATGAGGCTTTAAAAGGATATTTGCACAAAAGCTTCCATTACAAGCATGTAATCAAGAAAATGAATAAAACATAGTAAACCTATATTAATCATGAAATGTCACCATTAAAAATGTGCAAGAGAGTAAGTACTATCTATCTATTGGGTTAGTTTATCAAATGGAAAGCATAAACAATTGAAATAACCACAATTGCACTAATTACCAAATTGACAACATGAATGGAAATCTACCTTAAATGCCTAATTCCACAAGATATAAATCTTGAAAATGTAAATTAAACCTATACTAAGCATGATATGATCTAACTTATTAATCTAAAGAAAAAATCATAAGGGGATCTGTCATTATTTGCTCACCGCGGGTCTGATGCACGAGTGGCACTATTTGTCGCGGTTGACAACCACGACGGGGCTCTGAATAGGTTTACCCTCCAAATCCAAGCTTAATCTCTAATCCACCTTGCCAAATTTATGGTCAAGGGTCGCCTCTGTGTCCTCTGACAGATGTGGTGATTGAATTGATCAGATGGTGCACGGATTGCACGAATTGACATTTCTTGGCTCTCTTAGGCTCCTAAGACCTCCATGGCAATGTGATCTCCAATTTGGTATAAATAGTGTTCATATCAATGCTTGTAGTTATGCAATTTGATAGGGCTTTGCTACTCAATTGATTATGTTTCTCTCTATTTTTCCCAATTCAGAGGGGGATTATATAGCAATTTACAAGGGGCTAGGAGTAGCTTCCTCATGAAGCTAAGATCAAGATTGGGTAGTTGAGCTTGTTGGATGGAAGGATCCAGAACTTTCCTTACTCAAACCACTCCAATCCGCAACCAATTGGCCGTTGCAACCAATTTTGGGTCGGATGAAGGCTAACTGATTATGAGTGCTGACCGCGGATGACAGGTGCGATGAGAACTACTAACCACGGGTGTCAACCGCGGCTAGCATTGACTAGGCAAAAAATACCCAAATGAGTGGTAAACACCACTGCTATACCTTGGATATGTCCAAATGTCTTCCATATGGTCTTCTAGCATGTCCCATATGAGTAGTCGCCTCGGCATGACACGTTTTAGGTGTCTACAGAAGCAACTTTAATAATTACAATAATAACAATAGTAATCGAATAATATAAAATTAACAATACCCAATGATATCAGTAAATCATATCTACTTTCCATCAAAATCCAATATGCAAATACCAAATCTAGATTCAAATAAATGAAAATACCTTAGCCACTTAGAGAGGGAAAAGTTTCATAGCCACTTAGAGATGGTTAAGTCTCATATGTGTAACATATATGATTAAGAATAGATTATAAAATATGATTCCAACTACTATATAAATCTTCCTATTTATAGACTAAATCAACATTAAACCTAACCCTAATGCTCAAGGTTTGACTATATAAGTCTAGGCCCCAAGCTAATAAAAATAAATATAGCTAACATGGATATATTGCAGTTGTTACATTCAATCAAGGAAATATGATATGGCTTCAAGTCAAATAGTGAGAAAAATACGACAAAACAAAGCAAATTCTAATGCTATATAATCATACTTAATCCCACTAAAACCTTAATAAAGTGAAAATATTATGTAGAATTGGAAATTTTTGCCAATCTAACAAAGAGCCCTAATGAATCATGGTGATATTAAGAATCAACCATTGTATCACTATATGTAGACTTCATAAACTTTACAACCAATCCCATAAAATTAGCTAGTTTTATAGTTCCAAAATCCCCAAAACCAAAGAATGTACCTAATTCACAAGTAATATAAAATCCTAACTCATGCATATTCTAATGCACAACTGATATAAAATTTAAACCAATAATTTATTCCTTAGGGCTGGGCCTATGGTGGTTTCTTAGTGTCCTCTTCCTGTGAAAGATCCTCTATTTTATGGGGTCTCTTTTTTCTATGTCCCCACTTATATAGGTTATTTTGTGGTCTTTATCCCCTATGTGGGGTGGCAACTGTAGTTGTGTTTCTTTTTCTCCTTGTGTTTTTAGTTTGGAGTTTGTTGTTTTCAAGATCCTGGGTTCTCTCGGTGGCTTGTGTGCCACCTATTTATAGTTATGTTGGTTGGATCAACTTTGTACAAGTTTTGGTATCCCTTTCAAAACCCCTTCATCCACCTAATAAAAAAATAGTGTCTCATAGTTAGCTCAACAGTTAGCTCATACAACACAATGAGTTTAGACCAAATATATAGTTTGGAATATCCTCCTATTGAAAAACAATCATGGAGGAAAACCTCCACAACATGTGTCATCACACCTATGCCATATACCACCACAATCATACCATATGCCATTATGTTCCCCACACATGCCACCACACTCAAGTCTCATGCCATGTCATCTTTGACCTTGAGTTGACTAGAGTTGGACTAGATATTGGAATTATTTTAATTTAGTAACTTTAGGATTAATAATATTAAGGTGTATGATAGAATAAATATAGGTATACATTTATTTATTTTTTATTTTTTGTAATAGGTTATATGTGGCTTCGATTGGGGTCCACTCCCATAAAAATGCCAAAATATTACATTTGTTGTAGCATACATTTTTATCACAGTTTTTTCATTTATTTTTTCTCTTAAATATATTTCCACAATCAACTCCTTGACATTATTTTGATTAAGACATAAAATATCACTTAGCCAATTGTATTTTAAAATTTGAATTTCATCAAGATGAAGATCAACACCATAATTCATTAATTTATCTGCTACTCAATTTCCTTCTCTATAAATATGCTCACACTGCGAGGAGATTACCTCTAGTAATAGATGATGAACATAAACAATAATATTATTTTTTATCCAATCTCCACGTCCATTTTTGTTAATAGCATTGAGGATAATTTGTGAGTCCCCCTTAATTGAAATATATTTTCATCCTTTTTCTATTTCTAAAAACACCACCTCCACCAGCTTTTCCTAGATTGCCTTTAGAAACACAATCAAAATTAATTTTGATAAACCTAATTTTTGGACATTTCCATTTTACCATAGATCAAAGTAGATCATTTGTTTTAATTTTGTTATCGCAGATGACTCTTCCATATATGTTCAAATCATGTAGCTAAGTTATTAGCACCTCTTTTTATACAATTGAGACTTCCCATGATGAGCACCATATTTGTAGACATTCTGCAAGAGAGTCACTAATACGGTTCTAAACTTGGGCATGGTATTGATATTTATTTTTTTAAATTTTATTATTCCTTTCAAGCCATAAATTTCAACAAATAATGGCAAGGCCAATCCTCCAAAGAATGCATAATTATTTAGCTTTGAAATATTTTATCCAACATTTTATCAATTGTTTTAATGTTGATGGAGCTACCCATATAATTCATATATTTTTTAAAATAACCCCAAATGGTGTGAGCAAATGAACAATAAAGAAGTAAATGATTTGGTCTTTCTAATTTCTTCTCACACAAGGCACCTCTGAAGGGTCCATAATATCCTCTTCTTTGTAGACTCTCTCCTATAAGAATATTACTTTGAACCACTAACCAAAGAAATGTTAAGGCCTTAGGGAGAGCTTCTAATGACCCAACATTATTTCAAGGGAAATATTTGGGAGAAAGAAATTTTGATTGTTCTAAATCCTCATATCCCAACATGACCAAGTATCCATCATCCTTTGTTAAATTCCAAACCAACTCATCCTTTCGTGTAAAAATTGGTAAATAAAACTCTTAAAGCATCTTTTGAAGTTCATCTTCAATTTGTTCAAGTTCCTCTTCTTCAACCAGGTTACTAAAATAAATCCATGATATGGAGTTTTTACTCATAATAATATAATATTTTACCTTTCAACCTTTACATTCTAGACACGCTTGAGCCAATGGTTTCCATTTTGAGTCAGATATAAGAAGATAAGGCTTCAACCAAGCATCAGACCAAAAATTTGCATAACTCTGCTCATTGAATGACCATCTAATATGTTTCTTTATCAATTTCAAACTCTCTGATATGAAGTTCCATGTTGATGATTCTTTGGGTAGATTTATTTTCTTAAACAATTTCATTGCATCAAGAGAACCTATATATTTTTGAAGTAATATTTTTACCCAATTCTTTCTTTGATCTTTGAATAATATCCACCCAAGATTTGCTCCTAATGCCAAATTTATAAGTCTACAATTTTGCAAGTCTACTCCTCCAATATTCTTTCCTTTGTAAACCCTATCCCACTTACAAAGAGGAAACCTAAATTTTTCCTCACAACCTTTCCATAGAAATTCTCTTTGAATTATGTAGATCTCTGATGCAATACCTGTTGGCAGTCTTGAAAGTGACATCATATAAATAGGAATGGATTGTAAAGTAGTCTTAATGAGTTGTAGTCTTCTTTCCATGGTTAATAACTTACCTTTACAACCTGCCAAGCTAGTCATTCTATCCAAAAAAGAGATCCAACACTCTTTTTCCTTTATCAAACAAAGGAATACCCAAATAGGTTGATGGAAAAATTTTAATTTTAAACCCTAAAATATTCACAATAATTTGTTGTAAATCTAGGGAATTATTAATGAAAAAATGTTGTATTTTGAAGTATTTACCAACTATACAGAGTAGCCTTCTCATAACATAATAATATTGATTTAAACTCCATGACCTCACTAATTGAGGTATGGCCCAAAAGAAAAGTATCATCAAAAAATTGGAGATGAGATTCAAAGGGACCATTTTTTGCAACTTGAATACCTTTGATTTTTCCTTCCATTTTTACCTTTGAAAGGCTCTTCCGAATGCTTCTGTCAAATTAAATAATAGATAAGTAGAAAGAGGATCACCTTGACAAAGTCCACAAGATGAATTGAAGTACCCAGCAGGATAACCATTGATCAAAATAGAAAATTTTGCAGTGCTATAACAACATTTAATCCACTCACACCAACTATAATCAAAGCCAAAAATTTTGAGAATAGCATGTAAAAAATTCTAGGAAACCCTATCATATGCTTTGTTCATATCTAATTTTAAAAGCATACATAGTTTTTCTTTGAAAGAATATAATGTATGGACTCTGGTGTAATAATTATACCATCAAGAATTTTTTTACCTTGAACAAAGCCACCTTATTCCTATGAGGCAAGACACCCTAGAATGCCCTTCAACCTCTTTGCCATAATTTTTGAAATGATATTATAAATCATATTAAAAAGGCTTATTGGATGAAAAATATCAAATTATTTTATTGTCTTTCATGGTAATCAAGGTAATAAAAGTAGCATTGATCTCACTTATTATAGCCTTCCTTTTTTGAGCCTCTTCAACCGCATCTAACATATCACTCTTCAATAAATCCCAAAGTTTTCGAAAAACAATTGTAGTAAATCCATTTGGGTCATGAGCCTTGTTAGGATAAAGAGAAAATTACTTCATAAATCTCCTCCATAGATATCTTCTTCATCAAGCTTTCATTTTGTCCCTGAGTATAATTGATGGAATATTTTATAGAATTTTTTCTCGTGCCTCCTTATCTTGCCTAGAATCTGACAAAATATTTTTGAAATAAATTATTGCTTCCTTCCTTATATCTTCTTCATCCTCAATATTTCTTCCATCTCGTGTTATAATATTTTTAATATGATGAACAAAAAGAAAACAAATGTTGTAGGATGAAAAAAATTGTATTTCCATCTCCTTGAGCCATTTCTCTCTGGGATTTTGAAACCAATATGACTCCTCCTTTTTCAACACATTAAGATAATAAAAAAGTAATTGTTTTTCTTTCACATAATAATCCTGGTCCATTCCATTTATTTCTACTATCTCTTGTAAATTTTTGAGCTTGGATTCAATTTTTTTTTTTCTTTAAAAATGTTACGAGAAGATTGGGCATTCCATATATTCATTTGATCCTTTAAATATTTCAACTTTTGAACAAACTTGTACATACATGATCCTTCAAAATTTTGACTCATCCCATCATAACATAACCATTTGGAAATAATCAGGGTCTTGAAACCACATACATTGGAAGCAAAATGACTTTGGATGACCATTTTTAGGTGACTCACAAGTCAAAAGAATGAGTTTTTGATCTGATCCTGCTCACACTAATATATTTGAAGATATTGTATACTTTGTTTGCAACCATCTATTGGATAACAAGAATCTATCCAGTATTTTCACTATATAATTTTTTCCAATGTGTCTATTACCCATTTGTATTGAAAGCTTGAGGAACTAACATCTCAAAGGTCATTTGAATTGATAAATAAAGAAAAATATTGCATTGATTTAGACCATCCTAAAATGTCACCCTTATTTTCCAAAGGAGATATAATAGTATTAAAATAACCCCCAAGAATCCATAGATCACAATGAATCATCATTGTATTTGATAAAAAATATACTAAGGTCCTTCCAACATCTTTCACAAGGAGTAACTATAGTTGGAGCATATACATTGATAACCCCAACATTGATTTTTTCCTCTTTCCTCCTGAATAATTCAGTAACCCAATTAATTTTTGCTTCTAATAGTTGTCCATCCCATTTACATTTATCCCATCTGAAGCTGTTGTAGAAGAAACTACTAAACAACCTGTCTTCCAAATCTTCTTAAAAGCATCCTTACATTCCTCACTATTTAATTTTATTTCTTGTATTAAAATAAACTCAAGGATATAATAAAATATTAATTTCTTAATAACTCTTTTTTAGGGGTTTTTTTCATACCCCTAATATTCCATGATATCATTGTCATCATCAACACTTTTTATTTTTATTAGTGGGCTTAGCCCCACTTCTTGTTACCACCTATAATATTTTTATTTGGCTTCCCAGATCAATATCCATTTGAGTTTCTTTTTCTCATAGTTCATGCTTTGATGGTCTTCCTCTCCTTCTTCCATTCCTTCCAACACTCTCATCTTCATCAATCTCTTCCATTTTTCATATTTTTCAAAATGAGACTTATCTTCTAAATATTTGTGTTTCCCTCAAGAGTCCAAAGTGCAAGGAATAATCTCACTAGCATTTTCTTCCTTATGTTGCCCTAAAAACTCTAAACTGCATAGATGATCCTCTATAGTCATCACTTTCTTATGTTGGCCTGAAAACCCTAAATTTCCTTGGATATCCTCCATAATGTTTTCTTTACAATACTGCTCTTGAAAACCTAAAGTGCAAGGAATACACTCCATACTGCTTTCATTTTTATTGTAAGGAGAATATTTTAAGCTACTTGAGGATAATAAAGGTGATTTACCTAGATTAAGCTTGATCTCCTTCACCTCATTTGCTTTAAAATTTGTCTCCCCATCTTCCTTTGTATTAAAATTTGCCTTCCCCTCTTTCTTCGCACCTTTAGCTCCTTCTATATTTGAACTTGTGCACTGTACTTTCTCACTCCCCATAACATTTTTTTCTTCTAATAGTTGATTTGAGTGAAATGTAATGGCCTTTACCATTTGATGATGTAGAGATATTTTTCTAACCACTTTCTTAGGAGTGGAAAATCCTTGATTTGACCTAGCTTCTCCTGTGATATGGTCTTATTATTTCAAATTAAAGCTACCCTCATGCCCAAAAAATTCCATCTCTTCCTCCATTTTCACTTTGAAGTATCTTGCCATGTGCCTAGTTTCATGACATTTGCAACATCAGAATGCAATATTTTCATAATCCACTTGTTGATCCCATTCTCTTGATTCAAATTTAATCCTAATCGATTTCGGTAAAGGTTTAGAAATATCCATGGCAACATATTTTTGAGTGTATACAACATGCCTTCTCTCCTTAGTATTTGGTCCCTCCTAGATGAATTCACCTAGAGTATTACCAATATTCTTCAAAATATCCTTATTGATGAGTTGATAAAGAAGTCCAAAAAGCCTAATCCATACCAAAAACCTTTTAATAGTTTTTGTGTCCATAGAAAAATTCTCACTCAAGGTCTTAAATATAATGCATCTTTACCCCTAAACCATGGGCCTCCATCCATTATTTATCCCTTATTTTTGAACTAGAAAAAATAATAAGGAAAAACTATTTTGGAAGAAAATTCATGGAGTAATTTGAATTCAATCCTCATTTCCACATAATCCAATTTTGAATCTAAAAAAAATTGGCCAATATCCATGAAACTTACAAATTAACCCTCTGGTTTTAAGGATCATTATATCATGCTCAATCATATCATCCTTGATAATTACATTCTCGTTGTAGAATATGCTCCCTGGACTAGGTTTGTCATAGATTCTCTCTTCCTCTTATTTCTAGCTAGGGCATCCAAACTTCCAACTTGATCATTCATACTTTCAGTAAGGACTTTTACAAATGATTTTATTTCCATATTACCTATATTTTTTTAATTGAATCCTTTAAATTCTCCTAGACCTAGAACAAGAAGTGGCACTTGTTACTTGATTACACTTTGCTTTCCACTTTTTGATTTTATGCTCATACTGCCTCCTCACTCCCAACTTGTGCTTGCACTTGCTTTTGGTTGCACTCACTCTCAGCTTGTGCTAGGACATGTTTTTGGCTACACTCACTCTCACCTTAAACTTGCACTCGCTACTGATTACACTCACTCTCTGCTTGCACTCATACTCTTGTTTCTAGCTGCACTCACTTTTAGCTTGTATTTGCACTCGCTCTTAACTTGTGTTTGCACTTGCTCTCAATGACAATCACTCTTGGCTTATGCTCACACTCACTCCCAATGACACTCGCTCTTGGTACACCTAACTTGCACTTGCACTCTTGTTTCTAGTTGCACTCACTCTCGACTCATGATCGTACTAGCTCTCGATTGCACTTGCTTCTGACTTATACTTACACTCACTTTCAGTTGTGTTCACTCTCATTTTACACTCACACTGTTCTTTCTAGCTGCACTCACCCTCACCTCATGATCACACTCACTCTGAGTTGCACTCACTCCACTCGTTGCACTCCATATAAATCTTTATAATTAATTAATAGAGTGTTCTAGGTATATATTTATTATAATATTTTACCTTAATATATATTAGTCTAACCTAGGTATATATGCATATTAATAAATACCTATCTATTTAATTTATATTAAAGCCTAGATACCTAATTTTATTATTCATATTTATACTTAGGTGAATTTACAATATAATCTTCCTTCTCAGTAAGGATACAATTTTAAGGAGCAAGGAAGGATAGAGAGCTCGAGGTAAGAAGTAGTGCCACGTTTGACAGGATCGATAGGCAAGCAAAATGGATAGCAGAAAGAAGATGTTGGGATCGATGATGGAGATGGATCAACCCTTCATAAAAACCTTGTGTAAACTCATTGAAAATATAAACTCAACTGTAAAACTTCAAAATAATTATTTTAACTATTAAAAACACAAATAATGAAAAAGCATGAATAACACAATATTAATTTTGTATTATATACATAAATAGATTGATATTTCTAAATTGATCAAATGTTAAGGTTAATCTATAGGTTTTAAAACTTGGCTTACATTATTAAATTCTTCACATCCAACATGTTACCCTAAATCCCATGAGTGCTAAAAAATAATTATTATTTTTTATATTTTTAATCTTGGTTAGTGTGAGAAACCCTTATGACCGACCCTCAAGGTGGGGTATCCTCATCCCTAAGGACCAAACCTTTATGACATCTCATAAGGGTGAGAGTTGAACTTATCAATAGGGGCCAAACACACAACCATCACACACCCACCCCCTCACACACTCGCCCACGCCACGGTTTGAACCTTGGACCTCCAAAAGAAGAGCCAAAGCCATAACCATTGTGTTGTCCCCCAGGGACCGCTAAAAAATAATTATTAACATTAGAGTAGAATAGAATAGCAAGGCCTTTTTATGTACTATATGCAACACAACCTATTAATAAAACTTTGTTATCAAACATTATATTATTTTACTATTTCATTTAAAAGAAAATAATTTTATGCAAAAAAATCATCATTATTCTTTGTTTTTGAAAAAATGATCTTTGCTATGAATATTAATAATAATTTTTACTACCTTTTCTCTTTGTATTTTTTCAAACAATTTAAATATAAAATTTGTTATAAATGTATAACATGAGTACCCTTGTTTCCATTGCCCCTCAATTATAGTAAGTGTATAGTTTCTATTTTCATTTCTCCTTAGGCCTATTTTCTCTTTCCATTTCTCTTTTAAGTATATTTCATCTATTTATCCCATTTCATCTATCTATCTCATTTGAGTGGACATAACAATAATATTTTTTCTATATTAACAAAATTCTTATTCCACCTTATTGAAAACCCTTTTGAAATTTCTAATAAAAGTTTTTTATGTTTTTAAATCAAGTTATAATTCTCATCACTCTAATTAACTACAAACTTACTACTAGTGGTAAGGGCTTTGGCTTCTCTTTGATAGGTCCAAGGTTCAAACCCCACTCAATATGAGGGGATCATGACCCCTCATAAAAACATGTGTAAACTCATTGAAAATAATTATTATCATTCTAATTAATTTCATAGATTAGTTTTGATGTCATGTGATATACATAAGTCATTAGCATCCTATGCATAAGTAATCCCACTTCCTCTATTAGTCCTAGATATTTGCTCTCTATCTATATCGAATGAGGACATCGCCATTTTTATGACCATACTTGTCCCTCAAAGAATAATTTAATTATCATGAGTTATTTTATAATATGGGTATGTGCACCCTTTTCTACTTGTAGTATATAACCTTATGGCTACCTAAGTTACATGTCATCACAACCATTTATTGTTATTTTAGTTAGGTTTAAGTTTTGATTGGTTTGGAACTTTGGTCTACTCTTGGAAAGAGGTATTTTGATTCCTTAAATTCTCTAAGGCATCAACATGTTCTTCCCTAATTTCTATTTTGAACAACATATGGTTCAAGGGTTATGTTTATAATTTGCTAGTATGAGAAGCTTTTTTTGAAATAAATATAGAAAACAACAAAAAGTAGAGAAATATAAACATAAAACTTTCAATTAAATTCCAACCACATTATCATTACCATTTAAAATACTTAATCATCAAAACCAAGGACATTCCATCAATTAAAAAATTGATATATACCAATATATATTTGTTCTTGCACATAAAAATATACAAGTTCATCTATGGAATTGAAGTCATCAATTATTAAGTTTGCATCAATACAAGCAATACATTGTTTGATTTTAGAAGTACAACATAATTGTATCTAGTTCTAATCATCTCCTAGGTTTGAGCTAATGCTCAAAGGAGATAAGACATCATATGGGCATTTTACCATAAAAAAGTGATATTCTACAAATATCCTTGTCTCAACTTTACCACTTGAAGCTCCAACCCTTCACAAAGGGATAAATATACATAACTACCCAATTAGAGAGATCACATGTGCAAAATACTATGTGCAAACTTTCATGATTTCACAAGTATAGTCATGGTATTACTTTATTTCTATTGCAAAGATCAATTATACTTTGTGGAATGCATCTATTATGGATATAATTCTCTATTTCATGGTACACTATTTTTTTGACAAACCATGGTTATATTCCAACCAATTCTCTCCATCCCCTAGAAAATCATGCATTTTATTTATCAATCAAACAAACATCATATCCAATGCATTCATCCATACTTGTAACTTAAAGTTTTGTTATAATGTAATCACATATGAAAATGTGCCAAGGATAATCAAAATGAAAATTTATGCATGATATCTTTATAATATGGTGTATACCAACATTTAGCCCTTAAGTGTAGCCATAAACATGATAACCACATCCACATAATGCATCCACCATATTTTATTTTATTACATAAAATACCAAGCAACTAATTGTAGTTTTATGTCATTCAATTCAATTCTAAAATAGAGCAACTCAATATTCACTACTTTCCAAGAAAATATATTTTTTCACTCAACTCTTAAAATCAAGAGAAAATATTCTAACAATAGTTTAAGGAGTCATTTCAATCATGTTCAAATACAATTCATTCTTCTATAGAATTTCATGTGAAATTCAAGTTATATAGTAGGGTCTTTATAGTTGAGAGCAACAAAACATGCTTATAGGTAACTTTACCAACTTTCATATTTAGTTAACTTTCCACATCATCAAGATATTCTTAGGTAATGACTTGGTGTTCACATGTCACATTTTTGTCAAGATATCTAAACAAGTTTCATTCTTTGATTGAAGTTTTGGTACAATTAGCAAGATATATCCCTCCAAGCAAACATTAGAAAACATAATAATATGTTTTTTCATTCTACAAGGTATAAGTATCAAATAATATTCAATCATTACTAGGTATTTATGACTCCCAATTTGGTGTAAACATAATGCAATTCTAGCCCAAGTGATATATAACAATAATTGTATATTCATAATGCAAACATGTACAATTACTATAAAACCATCATAATTCACATAAAGTTTAGTCATAGTTATAATTAAGCAATATGCAATAATCCTATAACAAATTTTAATTATAATGCCAAATAACCAAGTAGTCTATAGCCAAAATGGTACCTTCATAATGTAATAAATTTCAACTCACACTGGGTGCAATCATAGTTATAATCAAGCAACATGTAGCCATCCTATAATAGCATATAATCATAATGCCAAGTAACCTAGTAGCATACAACCAACATGGTGCACTCATAATGTAATCATATTCAAGTAACTCATCTAGGGTATAGTCATAATTAGACCCTAGAATTATACAACCATCATGACTCATAACAAAGTGCAACACAACCAAGTAATGTACAATCATCCTATCTTGTTATAGGATGTGGACACAAGTTAACATAGCCATATGATGGTACAACAATTTTATCTCATAATAGGGTGTGGTCAAGTTCTAATATAACCATGAGATGGTAAAAATATCCTATCTCACAAAAATACATGCTCAATATTTAACATAATCATGTAATGGTATAGAGAGAAGAGTGTAGTCAAAATGCAAGCATCATACAACCAAAATCCTCAATTTATAATGAAACCAAAGTACAACCAACTAACTGATTAAATATACATGCAATTTTTACAACATACTTTTGTCATTAGGAAACTTCAATAGAATATATTCAACTTAGGTCACGTCCTCAGGCTCTCTCTATTGCTTAGTCACACTTAATGGAGAAAGGGTAAACATTATTATTTTTTTGTTGGATAACAAGGGGTTGTACTCGGGTCTCTCACCCTTGATAAATTACATCTCTCTTATTTAAAGCTTGAGAGTTTATAAATAGATACACTTTTCATATTAATTGAGATGCTATAGCTAGAAACCTACATCATTTTACATAAAATGTCTGAATCCTTGATTTTCATTTTTTGGATCTTTTCAAATTTTTGTAAGAATACAATTACTCCATAATTTAGCATCTTTCTTGATATTTTCCTATAACAGCCTTCACAATGCCAAAACTTCACCTCTAATATCTATGCCTTACATCTTAGTAGTGTAATATTTCCAAAACATCGCACTATCATAGTCCACTTTACCAAATCTGGATTGCTAGTTTCCATACTAAAACACAAGTGCAACCACAAAAATTATAATAAATAGTATAAATGAAAACACATTAATGTTACAAAATAAAGCAGATATTACCAATGGAAAATATTAAATTAAATTTTAATCATTAATTGATTTAGGCAATCAATATTTTTGTCAGCTTCAACTAAACTTTATACTTCCTTTAACCATGGAAAGGAGAATTTAAAATCATGATCTTCAATCAAAACTTTTTTGCACATTTGTTTCCTTCCCTTAATATATGTGTAAACCTAATTTCTTCAAAATATTTAGCAAGATCTTGAATTTCCACAATTATCTCTTGTATTTTCCATGGAGACTTTGCTTTCCTCAAAATTGCATTTATTACTATGAGAGAATCACCTTCCATCCATACTCTATTCCATTTCATTTTTTACATATTTTTAAACCTTCTAAAGTTTCCCAAGCTTCAGCTTCATTATTTATCTTAAATCCACTATTGAAAGCATAATGAGACAAAATCTCTCTATTATTTCTAATTATTCTTCCTCCTCCTACCGGTCCTGGATTTCCTTTATATGCTCCATCAAAATTCAATTTAACCAACTCCACATCTGGTGGTTTCCACTTTATATTTTTTACCTTCTTTTTTCTTCTCTTGTACCCAACATCATAATTCCATTTAATGACTTGAATCCATCTATCAAGACTCTCTACTTGCAAATTAGGAACTGGGTGATTTTATAGGGTTGGTTTAGACTCCTCTATGGCTAAACATATCTTCTTTTTCATTACCTCTAAACTGCTTTCCTTTCCTTTAAATATTCGTCTATTCCTTTCTAGCCATATAGTCCAAATAATTATATCTTTTGATATATCCCATATTTTCTGTAAAGCTTTACTTTTATAAGTGCTTTGCAATTGATTTAACCAATCTTCAATTCTACTATTCATCACCATGCATTTACCATACATATTAGGAATCCATTGCCATAGATTCTAAACTATTGAGCAAAGTCCCAAGAGATGGTCTATACTATCCTCCTCATTACAGAAAATACATTGATAGGGGCCATGAAAACCCCTTTTCATAAGGTTATCCTAGGATAATATTCTTCTATGAACTACTAGCCAAACAAACATTTTAAAATTAGGAATGCTTGGGCTATCCCAAATATCTCTCCACATTCTAGTGACATTATTATTATGTTGGTGTTGAACATTATATCCACTTCTAGTTGTGTATTATCCTGAGCTATTCAACTTCCAAATCAATTTATCCTTTGGGAAATTGACCTATGTGTGTGATATGTATTCTTCTGAGCTATTCTATGTTTGTGAGGAAAAATAACCCTCAAAGTATAGCAGATTTTGAAAATGAAAATACCTCAAAAAATGGGCAGATTTTAGGTGTTTTAAAACACTAGATTTACAGTTGGGAGGGGTATAGGAAACTACCAAGGAAGTAATGAAAACCACAACTATATAAAGCACCATTCAACAACATACTATAGGGGGCAAAATACTCCATCATACGTCCATCCACTTGTAGGAAAAAACACCAGCAAAAGAGCATAAGAAAAATAAGTCATTAGGCTCAAGTTTTGGCCAACCCAAGAAGATAGATAACGTCATCTACAACCTACAAAATTACTATTATAGCCATTCAAAATATGGCAGATTACAAAAGAAAGAAAATAAAGGGTGCATTATCAAAGAAGAAAAAGAAAATTCCATAGTGATTACCATAAGGCCACCATTGGAGCATACAAGAAGGTCTTTGGTTGAATCCATCCATGAGCAAGTCCACCATCATCCAAAGGAAGGAGAAACCTCAGCAAGAATATATTTTCAAGAAGCTAGAATACATTTTACAAGGAGTAAGAATAAGTTTGGGAAGAGCAAAGAAATTCAAGAGCCTTACAATCCATACATTTGGAAAAAGAGCGCATGCATAAAGAGTTGATTACACTTGTCTCTTTCAAAATAAGGGAATATATCCGCTTGGCACTAAAGACAAAAGCTGGTGCATAAGGTTGAACATAACTCTACATGAGAAAAAAGTGCTCAAACATTCAAATATTCTTCATTATTATCCAAGCACCCAAGAAGATTGTGTAACTCCCAAGTTGCAAGAAAAAAAGTGACAAGTGTCCACTTTATTCTATTCATGAACATTAGCACCACCAAGAAAGGAATACAAGGAGTCAACTAATGTCTACACCACATGGCACACATCCAAAGAAAGGTGAAGCGTTCATATAGCCATAAATGTATTAATATAGCAGTTTTTCCAATGCCTTACATAGCAAATACAAGAGGAGAAGCATTAAATTAGGTCAAAGCATATTTGAAGAGTCATACAAAGCATTCCAAGCAAGTTTGACCAGAGAGAAAAGCACCCAGCAAGACTAGCAAGGAGCGCCTGAATAATTGAGGTATTTATCATAGCATTTTACCATATATTAAAGTTTTATATTGATAGGAGGAATAAGAAGGGAATATATTCTAAGGTCAAAGTTTATTAAAAGTAAAAGTGGAGTGATAAGCATTTTTATAACCTTAGAAAATTAGATTATTATTTTGAAGCCTATAATTATATTTTTGAAGAGCATTTTCTGAATTTGAAGGCTATATTGGAGTTTTGTAAAATTGCATACCATAGTTTATAAAACCAATTAAATATTTGTAAAATTATTAAGTTTGGAGAAATAAGGATTCTACTTCAAATTATGATTACATAATATTGCAAACATTATTTCTAAATTTCTAAATTTGGAGGCATAAGGATTTCTACATCAATTATAGCATATGAAATTTAGGAATTAAATATTTTATTCACAAATTTGGGAGATAAAAGGAATCCTACATATTGAAAATATTGCATTGGATAGATTAATCTCTAAATTCAAAATTATTAGAGATTTGAAGATTTGTAAAGGATTGTTTATTAATAATATTATCTTTCAAACCTTAGGGAGATACAAGGGTTTCTACACAACATATAATTGAAATAACAATATTTGAAATTTGAGAAATATCATCCTTAGTCTATCTCTTAAAACTAAGGAAAAATTAATCTTACTTGACATACTTAACTAGGGAGTCATAAGGAAGTCTCCCTATCTTAATATACTTATGTTCACACACAGGGATAATGAATAGTTAGGGCCTATCCTAGTAAAAGCCTTACATTTCAAAAGTCTAGTTTGGTCAGTATACAACTTTTGATAAGTCTACTAGGGTGTTTGAGTCTCATGGAAAACCTTAAAAATTTCTCTAATAGCAACAAAATACCAAAGATCACAAACCATCAAAAATAAAATTCATTCAATCATAAAATTGCAAAGTATCAAATTCGTGATACATCATTACATTGAGCACAATCAAGATATAGGATAGATACCATATGGATATCAGAAACGATATTTATACGGTCATTGACTATGTTGTGCATGTCTTAATTGTAAAATGACTATATACTGACATATTAGGTCATTCACATCATACCGCTTCATATCATTGCATTTCATATATGGGTGATTAGTTGATTAAATTCCTATAATGAGGATTTTCAATTACATTCATGATTTTTACACATTCTGTGGTGTCGTCCATTAGATTTTTAAACTCATATCATATTCATTCCTTATGTTTTAAAGTGATTAAAGCATACAGGTTCATTTACATTAGCTTACCATCATGTAAGTAATGCATTATGTACATTGCATCAGCATATCACGACATCATTATAAATTAAATGCATACAATAAAGCAAAATTAAATATACGTTTAAAAGTAAACATCGCATCCATATGCATCCATCATAAATAGCACATCTAAGCATCTAGATCACTACATACCATCATCATCATAAATCATCTAGCTAGTGCATGTCATCCATACATCACATCATATAGCATCAAATCAATATAAGCATTGCATCCACGTGCATCTCAAAAATGTAAAAATAACAAACAAAAATCAAATAAACTCAAAATCCAAATGTGCCTCATACCTAGTTATTTACCCTATACACTTGGCGGTTGCAGCGACTTGTGTTCCATGCAATCCAACAAGATGAGTAAATTACCATAAGGACATTTGGGGAAAATTCATCATCGTGGAATTGATATGCTTCTGTTCAATCCCTAAGAAGGCCTATACGATCGGACTGCTCCATGGGAACGAAGTGTTCATGTCAATTCTTCTATGATCCTATCAATAGATCATTGACAATATGATTCAAAACATGCCTAATTGGAATTGATTTCATTTCAATTCCGTAAGAAGGCCTTCATGGCTAAACCGCTCCATGGGATAGAAATAGGCAATTACTATTAATAGTTGCAATCATAGCTGATTAGGCCTTGTCAAGAATTTAATTGTTAAATCTTAATTTGTGCAAAGATCATTCATAGTGGTCAAGTGACCTCGTCACTTCATTTAATTGTCATTACCCTCATCGATTGGTCGCTTGAGGGGGTAGTCATAATATCAAATCATAAATCAAATTCAACAGAAGATCCCTTGATCTTGTCAAAATTATGTTCATCTTACAAATCATTGCCAAATATTATCATAAGCTTACCCTTTGTTGGGGCAAAAGCAAAAATGATGAGTTAAGCCTTTGTCACTCTGTCTATCGGTCCTATTCAATTATACCTGTAAATGCCAAAGCACCAAATGTAAGCCTTCCATTTAGTTGGAAGCAAATTTAAGCCTTTCACCTAGTTGAAAGCAATGATTCTAGGATGTGCATCCTTTTGCAGGACCTGGGGCATCTAATGTTGATCAGATCAATGATCATCATCCAACCTTTGGCATTGTTTTAGGTGGTGTATTTTTGCTCATGCATTTTTCAATCTCACAACACATCTCAAAAGGAGCATCTGTAGACACCTAAAATGCATCATGTCGATGGCGACTACTCATATGGGACATGCTACAAGACCATATGGAATATCTTGAACAAATTCCAAGATAGAGCAATGGTTTTAACCACTCAATTTGGGCTCCTTGGCCTAATCGGTCTGAACCGCAGTTGATACCTATGATCTATAGTCTGAACCGTAGTTGAGACCTGCGGTCTACAATCTAGGCCATAGTTATCACCTACGGTCTAAACTAAAGTTCAGTTGGCCTTCATCCGAGCCAAATCGGTTTGAACGGCCATTTGTTCTGGAAGAAGGTAGTTGAAGTATGAAATATTCTAGAGGCTTCCAATCCAATTGTCCCAACTACCTCTTCTTAATCTTGGCTTCTCCATGAAGCCACCCCTAGCCCTTGGGTAATCCTATAAGTACCCCTTAGAATTAGGGTAAACTATAAGAGAGAGAGTTGGAGATTAGAGAAGTGAAGCCCTATCAAATTGTGGACTCACTTGAGTGCATTGAGAGAGCCTAGTTGCCATTCACTTGCCAATTCACCAAGCATCATGACAATTCATGCCATGGATGCCCTAAGGAGCTAGAACGCAAAGAAACGCTAATTCTAGCAAACAGAGGCCCAATTTTGGAATTCAATTGCCAAACTTGTTAGAGGGCACTGAGGCAACCATTGATCATCAATTTGACAAGGAGGATCAAGCCCACAACCCTATATTTGGAGGGCAAAACCATTTTATTACTCGTTGCGGCTGACAGTTGTGGTGCATAGTGCAGACCGCTCATCAAAGCTGTAGTTTGCAACAAGTGATAGTTCTCCTTACTATTTCTTATGCATTATGTTTAGTTAGGTTATATTAGTCATTTGAGTGGTTTATCTAGTATTTTTAGAGACACTGACCGATATAATTAGAGATTCATGCAAGTTATCCTCATTATGGCAATTTATGCAATCTTGTACTAATCTCTTGTTTCCATGCTTTGTTTCATGTAATTGATCCATTAGATTGATAGTTGTACTCATTTTTTCTATGCTTCAAGCAATCTTTATGAATCTTGCATAAGTTTAGTATGATTTGTTCACTTTCTTGATTTCATTAGTGTTATGCTATCTTTATGCTTATTTTCCTTAAAGGGCCTCGTCATGAGAGGTTGCCTATGCTTTTAATGCTTTTGTGTTGTTTCTTGACTACAAGAAAGCAAATTTGAAGGAGATTCAACCATCCAATTCCTTCCTCAACACGAATAAGAGGGCCAAATCCACCCTAGAGTAGTTCATGTCACCCCGAATGGCTTGAAACTCACATTTACCCTTGAGAGGGATTTCACATGCTTTTCCTACTGTAATAAGAGTATCAAATTGGTATCCCTAAGAGGGATGTATTTGTAATCGGGATTGGCTCATTTAATGGAATAAAGTGTTCTTATTCTTTCTCATTTTATTATCAATTTTGTATGCATTTATTTTATATATCTTATTTATATCACACAGTAGGAAGCATAGGTGTGAGGCCATTTTGGTGGTCACAGTATTTGATACACTAGTGTAAAATAGAAGGGACACAACACATTTATCTGATCCAATGCCTCCCTAGAAGTATATTATACTGCATAGTACCTTCTATTATGTGACACATCACCAGGATGATCTTCAGCCCCACCTGGATAGGTAAAACTATAGTGTCGATCGTCGAGCATAATGCATCATTGAAAGCTCTCAACGTGAAGGTATAAGGGATGATATGCATCTTGGGTAACTTCAGGTGAGTTAATGCCTTGGTAGTTATGATATTGATCGATGAACCTATGTCAATAAAAACCTTCTTGAACGTTTTATGATTCACGCATGCGATGATATGTAGTGGCGGGTCTACTATAACAATAAAAACCGTCTTGACTTCGTGGTCATGAAATTGAATGACCGACTCCTGACACTATTGCACGTGCCCCATGAAGTGTGTAAATGATTTGGGATCCTAATGCTACACTTCTATGGACCTTAATATGTCCATGTGCATCTCCCTATGCTTGGAAGACTACTGAATTAGCTCATAAATCGACAACTTCATTGGAGTTTTTTGTAGGTTTTGGATCAACCTACTCTTAATGGTCACCACCGATCTAGTAGGTGGGTCGGGCACATGCTGGGCTGGCCTTGGATGAGGCACAACTTGGACTCTAGTAGGCACTGGAGGTTGATTCGGTCATTCATACCTCACATTTCTTATGATAATATTTACCATTCCGACAAATCCCTGGGTTGGTGGTTCGATGCAAACTTGGTTGACTTGGTCAACGTTATTCTTCAGTGCCTCATGATTTTGTAGAGAATTTTTGTAAATCCCCATATTTTTACTATCAAGTGCTTGTGGGTTGTCGACAAGAAGCGTACCACTCTCGATCACATTCTACACAAGATATTTGAAAGACCAACATACCTCGATGTCATGGCCTTTTGATCGATGAAAGATGCAATAATGATCATCCTTGGAGCCCCTAGGCTTGGGCTGATTTGGGTCTATTAACTTGACCTCGGGTCAGTGTATAGCCTTCGCCTCGCATAACTAATGAAAAATCAAAGCCAAGGAATCTGATAACTATGTGAATATGCAAGGTGGGTGTTGCTCCTTATATTTAACCTTATAATTGTTGTTGTGTTGCTCATACTACGCAAGCGGAGGTTGGGCCTGATGATTTTGCTTTTGCTACCCTTTTTCTCCTTTCTAAAGGTTCAACACCACCTAATTAATATGGGTCAGCTTGGCCTGATGTCTCTCAGTGCTCTTCTTGTGTCCTTCCTTCTTATTCCTAAGCTTCAAGTTACCCTCATGTAACTTGATGTCCTCAATCACCTTGGCTTGCACCAAATCCTCTTTGAATGTCTGGTATTACTGTAACTATAAAAATAACAAAATGTGTTTGACACAACTCTTCGTGAATATTCATGTTAATTCAGAGGACGATATGGAGAATGACAACTTTACCATCATTTTCCTCCATCATTTTCCATAATCCATTACTAGCTCGTCATCATGTTGCGTTAGAGCTGCCAGGTCAGATAAGTTTATCTTCTTCTTGATGCCTAAGGAGAAGCGTTCAAGAAATGCATCAGCTCTTTGTTTGAAACTAGTGATGTTGTGCCCCTTTAACTGATTGAACCACTCTCGAGCTAGGCCTGAGAGGGTCGTGATGAAGGTGCGCAGGAGTAAAGCATCATTGCTCTCAATATGAAAGCACATATCTTGAAAACTAGTCACGTGCTCTTGTGCGTCTTCCTCTCCTTGAAAATTTTATAGTCTAGGCATCTTGAAGTGCTCAGGATATGCTGGAATAGGCACTGATGTGCATAGAGGTTCATTATGAATGTTGTTCAAGGTATGCTTCTGATAAGTCATCCCTTGCTTCTTTATGGCTTGGACCTTCTCTGCTAAGGTCTTGTAGGCTTACGAGGAAAGAAACTCCTCCTCTCGATATTGCCTTGGAGGCGACTTCGGAGGTAGATTCTTCCTCAATTGAGGTGGGGGATGAGGCTCACCCTCCTCCTCGAATTGGAAGATTTTAGGATATTCTTGTTCTAATTCCTCTCCCACTTCATCCTCATATTGCCTATGCTCATGTTGTTTGGATGTTGGACGTCGATCTATGTGCTGAGTCGTATACTAAGTATGTGTGTCAATGTTCTCAGGGTGTAACTCAGGTTGTGAGGCCACTCGTCTATCGACACGCTCCTTGGTCTCACTGTGAGGATGTAAATTGGTGCTAGCCAATTGATCCTCTCTCTCTAAATGCTCCTTCTGATCAAGGATGTGTTGTTCGTGCATGCGCTGTTCATATAATTTTTGTCTTATGAACCTCTACCTCTGAGTATTTTCATTTTTGGGGTGCTCTTTCTCTATGTGAAAATACTCCAATCAATCTTGAAGAATCTGTCATCTTTGCTCTGACATCAGTCTATGAGCTCTATCAACATGATCGACCATCTGAGGCCTTTGAGGGGTGTGCTCTATTCGAGAGAATTTATGAGTATGTCCTCCAATGGACTGATTTACCACACTCTTGCCTCATTCTGTAATGATGGCATTCATGTCTGACTGTCTCCTATACTCAGTGACTACATGCGATGTAGGAGCATGCATGTCTCGAGAACACTTAGAGCACTCTCCTTTTTCTCGGGCAGTCCTAATGGTGCTTCCGCTACACACACTCATCGATCAGGAGGGTGCAGATGTAGGCTTATATCCTAGATGCCCTATGACCTTGTCGAGGTTGTCCAACTATTTGCTATGCCATGGCTCATGAGGTGGCGTACCATTTGTTCCCACTTTGGATATATTTATGGTGAACGTGGTGGGCTAACCCCTATTGGGAGTCTATGCGGGCTTGTCTCGAAAACAGCCCTCTCGATTCACCCCTGAATGGGTGGATCTATAATATATCTAGACTCTAACGATGGGGGTCGTGAACCTCCCTTATATACTGGTTGAAGGGGTACCAATATGGATTCCTCGATGATATACTCTTTAGCAGAACCCATGGATGCCCATGAAATGCGGTCATGGTATATGCTACCATGTACGAAACCTCCATGCTGGGAATGTCCATGCTCTTATCTGTGTCTAGAGGGATGTCTAGCACTTCATCTAATCGAGGTATTCTTAATGGAATCCCCTCATGTGGAATTATCCCCTCTAATGCTCGTTGAACGATGTCCAGGAGGATTAAATGATTGAGGGCATTCCACATCGTGTTGTACACTAGGTGGAGCTTGGGCTTCGATCTCGAGTCTATGTTCGGATCGGCCTCTCCTTGTTTGCACCATTATGTATCCTATGTCTAGATTTAACTTTTATTAACACGCAAAGAACACAATGATGATTATTTTCTTTTATAGTTTTTAAAATGAGCCCTAAACTGTTTGATGTGTTTTCAATTTTTTGTATCAGTAAAGTAACTCTTGTCGTTTTTTGCAATACATTGATTATTTTCTCAAATTTTTAATGGATTTCACCTGTATGCTCGTAGCTCGATAACCTGGCTATGAACTCTAGGTCACGTAATCCCCAAAATTATGGCAATGAAAGTCCACACCTGGGCAGGGAGCACAGGTCCTCCCAGATCCTCGCCCGTTTTCACCCAGTCAATGTCATACCCTCCGAAGAGGAGTATATGTAATTTTTTTGGGCTACGAATGGTTCTTGGATTCGCTATTGGTCTAGAACATAGGGTACGAGTGAGTTGGACCAATGGATGGAAATCACCTTCACTGTCATTGAAACCCTACTAGTGGTTGGATGTGACTCCCAACTCACTAGCGTTTACTATGAAACATGGTGTGTGTGGTTATTTTTAATTTTCATAAAGGAAATATGTATAATACATCATTAACATGATAATTTCCTACATGATATGCAACCAAGAACGTTTGATATTCAGAGATATATGCATGCTACACTACTTGACCTTCAGAGAATGCAACTAGTATGAGTAATTGGCCACTGATTGGGCCTCGTGCAAGAAAAATCTAACATTCAAATGACCTAGACCACTGGAGACTAGGGCAGGCTACACTTAGAGGCTCGTTGTTCCTAGCAACGACTAGTAGAAGCATCAAATAAAAATCCCAAGGACCTAATTCATTTTATTATTTTTTTTATCCTTGTCCTAGCTAGATTTTATTTTTTATGTTCTGGAAAAACACAATGACACAAAGGGTGTCAGAAGGGCCTACCTCAAGTCCACATCTGATTTAGCTTTTAAATCTTGCTCTGTGATTGGTCTATTGCTGACCTTGGCTCTGATGTGCGGCTGTGACTGTTGCTCGTGCTTGTCAACCGCAGGCCAACTTTTTGATCGTGATTGTCAGCCGTGGTGAGCACCTGCCATAAAAACATATACCATAGTCAGTAAAATATGGTAAAAAATGTGGAGTCCCACCATGATCGCCTAATGTAACCACCAAAAAGGCTCACACCCGATAGGCGATCTATTGCAATTAAAGAAAGATAACAACTAAACATACACCAATTGACAACAAAAGGGAATGAAAATACAATAATCCTTTATTAATTCCAAATTGAGTCAAGTTACATATTCATCCCTCTTAGGGATTCCCATTTTGATACTTAAATTACAATAGATCTAATTCCCTTTTAGGGTATATGTGAATCAAATGCCTTCTAGGGTGACACAAACTGCTCTAGGTGTCGATGACCCTCTTCTCCACGATTAGAGGCATTTGATGCCTTGTATCCCAAAACCCTGTTAGTGTTGCGTGCAATAAACAACAAGAAACATTAAAAACAAAGGAGGCCTCTCTTGATGAGGCTTTAAGAGGATATTTTCACAAAAGCTTCCATTACAAGCATGTAATCAAGAAAATGAATAAAACATAGTAAACCTACATTATTCATGAAATGTCACCATTAAACATGTGCAAGAGAGTGTGTACTATCTATCTATTGGGTTATTTTATCAAATGGAAAGCATAAATACTTGAAATAACCATAATTGCACTAATTACCAAATTGACAACATGAATGGAAATCTACCTTAAATGCCTAATTCCACGGGTTATAAATCTCTAAAATGCAAATTAAACCTATACTAAGCATGATATGATCTAACTGATTAATCTAAAGAAAATAGCACAAGGGGATATGTCATTATTTGCTCACCACAGGTTTGATGTGCGGGTGGCACTGTTCGTCGCGGCTGAAAGCCACGACGGGGATCTGAATAGGTTTACCCTCCAAATCCTAGATTAATCTCTGATCCACCTTGCCAAATTGATGGTCAAGGGTCGCCTTTGTGTCCTCTGATAGATTTGGTGGTTGAATTGATTAGATGGTGCACAGATTGCACGAATTGATGTTTCTTGGATCTCTTAGGCTCCTAAGACCTCCATGGCAATGTGATCTCCAATTGGGTAGAAATAGTGTTCCTATCAATGCATGTAAGTGGTTATGCAATTTGATAGGGTTTCGCTACTCAATTGATTCTATTTCTCTCTCTTGTTTTCCTAATTCGGAGGGGGATTATATAGTAATTTCCAAGGGGCTAGGAGTTGCTTCCTCATGAAGCTAATATCAAGATTGGGTAGTTGAGCTTGTTGGATGGAAGGATATAGAACCTTCCTTACTCAAACCACTCCAATCCATAACCAATTGGCCATTACAACCGATTTTGGGTCAGATGAAGGCTAACTGATTTGAGTGCTGACCACCGATGACAGGTGTGATGAGCACTGCTAACCGCGGGTGTCAGCCACGACTAGCACTAACTAGGAAAAAATGCCCAAATGAGTAGCATGTCCCATATGAGTAGTCGCCTCGGCATGATGCATTTTAGGTGTCTATAGAAGCAACTTTAATAATTACAATAATAACAATAGTAATCGAATAATATAAAATTAACAATACCCAATGATATCAGTAAATCATATATATTTTCCATCAAAATCCAATATGCAAATACCAAATCTAGATTCAAATGAATGCAAATCCCTTAGCCACTTATAGAAGGAAAAGTTTCATAGCCACTTAGAGATGGTTAAGTCTCATATGTGTAACATATATGATTAAGAATAGATTATAAAATATGATTCCAACTACTATATAAATATTCCTATTTATAGACTAAATCAACATTAAACCTAACCATAATGCTCAAGGTTTGACTATATAAGTCTAGGCCCCAAGTTAATAAAAATAAAAATAGCTAACATGGATATATTGCAGTTGTTACATTCAATCAAGGAAATATGATATGGCTTCAAGTAAAATAGTGAGAAAAATACAACAAAACCAAGCAAATTCTAATGCTATATAATCATACTTAATCCCACTAAAACCTCAATAAAGTGAAAATATTATGTAGAATTGGAAATTTTTGCCAATCCAACAAAGAGCCCTAATGAATCAAGGCGATATTAAGAATCAACCATTGTCTCACTATATGTAGACTACATAAAATTTACAACCAATCCCATAAAATTAGCTAGTTTTATAGTTCCAAAATCCCCAAAACCAAAGAATGTACCTAATTCACAATTAATATAAAATCCTAACTCATGCATATTCTAATGCACGACTGATATAAAATTTAAACCAATAATTTATTCCTTAGGGGTGGGCCTATGTTGGTTTCTTAGTGTCCTCTTCCTGTGAAAGATCCTCTACTTTATGGGGTCTCTATTTTCTATGTCCCCACTTGTGTAGGTTTTTTGGTGGTCTTTATCTCCTATGTGGGGTGGCAACTGTAGTTGTGTTCCTTTTTCTCCTTGTGTTTTTAGTTTGGAGTTTGTTGTTTTCAAGATCCTGGGTTCTCTTGGTGGCTTGTGTGCCACCTATTTCTAGTTAGGTTGGTTGGATCCACTTTGTACAATTATTGGGATCCCTTTCAAAACCCCTTCATCCACCTAATAAAAAAAATAGTGTCTCATAGTTAGCTCAACAGTTAGCTCATACAACACAATGAGTTTAGACCAAATATATAGTTTGGGATATCCTCATATTGAAAAATAATCATGGAGGAAAACCTCCACAACATGTGTCATCACACCTATGCCATATACCACCACACTCATGTCATATGCCATTATGTGCCCCACACATGCCACCACACTCAAGTATCATGCCATGTCATCTTTGACCTTGGGTTGACTAGAGTTGGACTAGATATTGGAATTATTTTAATTTAGTGATTTTAGGATTAATAATATTAAGGTGTATGATAGAATAAATATAGGTATACATTTATTTATTTTTTATTTTTTGTAATAGGTTATATGTGGCTTCGATTGGGGGCCACTCCCATAAAAATGCCAAAATATTACATTTGTTGTAGCATACATTTTTATCACGATTTTTTCATTTATTTTTTCTCTTAAATATATTTCCACAATCAACTCCTTGACATTATTTTGATTAAGACATAAAATATCACTTAGCCAATTGTATTTTAAAATTTGAATTTCATCGGGATGAAGATCAACACCATAATTCGTTAATTTATCTGCTACTTGATTTCTTTCTCTATAAATATGCTTACACTGCGAGGAGATTACCTCTAGTAATATATGATGAACATAAACAATAATATTATTTTTTATCCAATCTCCACATCCATTTTTGTTAATAGCATTGATGATAATTTGTGAGTCCCCCTTAATTGAAATATATTTTCATCCTTTTTCTGTTGTAATTTTAATTCATGTGAGAAGTACCCTAGCCTTTGCATAGTTTTTATTTGAAGTTCCATATGATTTTTAATAAGTGAGGAGAATGTTGCCTTCACTATTTCTAAAAATACCACCTCCACCAGCTTTTCCTAGATTACCTTTAGAAACACCATCAAAATTAATTTGGATAAACCTAATTTTTGGACATTTCCATTTTACCATAGGTCAAAGTAGATCATTTGTTTTAATTATGTTATCGCAGATGACTCTTCCATATATATTCAAATCTTGTAGTTAAGTTATTAGCACCTCTTTTTATAGAATTGAGACTTCCCATGATGAGCACCATATTTGTAGACATTCTGCAAAAGAGTCACTAATACGGTTCTAAACTTGGGCATGGTTTTGATATTTATTTTTTAAAATTTTATTATTCCTTTCAAGCCATAAAATCCAACAAATAATGGCAATGCCAATCCTCCAAAGAATACATAATTCTTTAGCTTTAAAATATTTTATCCAACATTTTATCAATTGTTTTAATGTTGATGGAGCTACCCATATAATTTATATATTTTTTAAAATAACCCCAAATGGTGTGAGCAAATGAACAATAAATAAGTAAATGGTTTGGTGTTTCTAATTTCTTCTCACACAAGGCACATTTGAAGGGTCCATAATATCCTCTTCTTTGTAGAATCTCTTCTGTAAGAATATTACTTTGAACCACTAACCAAAGAAATGTTAAGGCCATAGGGAGAGCTTCTAATGACCCAACATTCTATCAAGGGAAATATTTGGGAGAAAGAAATTTTGATTGTTCTAAATCCTCATATCCCAACATGACCAAGTATCCACCATCCTTTGATAAATTCCAAACCAACTCATCCTTTCATGTAAAAATTGGCAAATAAAACTCTTAAAGCATATTTTGAAGTTCATATCCAATTTTTTCAAGTTCCTCTCATTCAACCAGGTTACTAAAATAAATCCATGATATGGAGTTTTTACTCATAATAATATAATATTTTACCTTTGGACCTTTACATTCTAGACACGCTTGAGCCAATGGTTTCCATTTTGAGTCAGATATAAGAAGATAAGGCTTCAACCAAGCATCAGACCAAAAATTTGCATAACTCTGCTCATTGAATGACCATCTAATATGTTTCTTTATCAATTTCAAACTCTCTGATATGAAGTTCCATTTTGATGATTCTTTGGGTAGATTTATTTTCCTAAATAATTCCATTGCATCAAGAGAACCTATATATTTTTGAAGTAATATTTTTACCCAATTCTTTCTTTGATCTTTGAATAATATCCACCCAAGCTTTGCTCCTAATGCCAAATTTATAAGTCTGCAATTTTGCAAGCCTGCTCCTCCAATATTCTTTCCTTTGCAAACCCTATCCCACTTACAAAGAGGAAACCTAAATTTTTCCTCACAACCTTTCCATAGAAATTTTCTTTGAATTATGTAGATCTCTAATGCAATACCTATTGGCAGTATTGAAAGTGACATCATATAAATAGGAATGGATTGTAAAGTAGTCTTAATGAGTTGTAGCCTTCCTGCCATGGTTAATAACTTACCTTTCCAACCTGCCAAGCTAGTCATTATATCCAAAAAAGAGATCCAAAGCTCTTTTTTATTTCCTTTATCAAACAAAGGAATACCCAAATAGGTTGATGGAAATTTTTCAATTTTAAACCCTAAAATATTCGCAATAATTTGTTGTAAATCTAGGGAAGTATTAATGAAAAAATGTTATATTTTAAAGTAGTTACCAACTATCCAGTAGCCTTCTCATAACATAATAATATTGATTTAAACTCCATGACCTCACTAATTGAGGGATGGCCCAAAATAAAAGTATCATCAAAAAATTGGAGATGAGATTCAAAGGGACCATTTTTTGCAACTTGAATACCTTTGATTTTTCCTTCCATTTTTACCTTTGAAATGCTCTTCCTAATGCTTCTACCAAAATAATGAATAGATAAGGAGAAAGAGGATCACCTTGACAAAGTCCACAATATGACTTGAAGTACCCAACAGGATAACCATTGATCAAAATAGAAAATTTTGCAGTGCTATAACAACATTTAATCCACTCACACAAACTATAATCAAAGCCAAAAATTTTGAGAATAGCATGCAAATAATTATAGGAAACCCTATCATATGCTTTGTTCATATCTAATTTCAAAAGTATACATAGTTTTTCTTTGAAATAATATAATGTATGGACTCTAGTGTAATAATTATACCATCAAGAGTTTTTTCCTTGAACAAAGCCACCTTATTCCTCTGAGGCAAGACACCCTAGAATGCCCTTCAACCTCTTTGCCATAATTTTTGAAATGATCTTATAAATCATATTACAAAGGCTTATTGGACGAAAAATATCAAATTATTTTGTTGTCTTTCTTGGGAATCAAGGTAATAAAAGTAGCATTGATCTCACTTATTATAGCCTTCCTTTTTGAGCCTCTTCAACCGCATCTAACATATCACTCTTCAATAAATCCCAAAGTTTTCAAAAAACAATTGTAGGAAATGTTTTTGGGTCAGGTGCCTTGTTAGGATGAAAAGAGAAAATTGCTTCATGAAGCTCCTCCATAGATATCTTCTTCATCAAGCTTTCATTTTGTCCCTGAGTATAATTGATGGAATATTTTGTAGAATTTTTTCTTGTGCCTCCTTATCTTGCCTAGAATCTGACAAAATATTTTTGAAATAAATTATTGCTTCCTTCCTTATATCTTCTTCATCCTCAATATTTCTTCCATCTTGTGTTATAATATTTTTAATATGATGAACAAAAAGAAAAAAAATGTTGTAGGATGAAAAAAATTGTATTTCCATCTCCTTGAGCCATTTCTCTCTAGATTTTTGGAACCAATATGACTCCTCATTTTTCAACACATTAAGATAATAAAAAAGTAATTATTTTTCTTTCACATAAGAATCATGGTCCATTCCATTAATTTCTACTATCTCTTGTAATTTTTGAGCTTGGATTCAATTTTTTTTTTCTTTAAAAATGTTACGAGAAGATTTGGCATTTCGTATATTCATTTGATCCTTTAAATATTTCAACTTTTGAACAAACTTGTACATACATGCTCCTTCAAAATTTTGACTCATCCCATCATAACATAACCATTTGGAAATAATCAGGGTCTTGAAACCACATAGATTGGAAGCAAAATGACTTTGGATGACCATTGTTAGGTGACTCACAAGTCAAAATAATGAGTTTTTGATCTGATCCTGCTCACACTAATATATCTGAAGAGATTGTATACTTTGTTTGCAACCATCTATTGGATAACAAGAATCTATCCAGTATTTTCACTCTATAATTTTTCCCAATGTGTCTATTACCCATGTGTATTGAAAGCTTGAGGAACTAACATCTCAAAGGTAATTAGAATTGATAAATAAAGCAAAATCTTGCATTGATTTAGACCATCCTAAAATGTCACCCTTCTTTTCCAAAGGAGATATAACAGTATTAAAATAACCCCCAAGAATCCATAGATCACAATGAATCATCATTGTATTTGATAAAAAATATACTAAGGTCCTTCCAACATCTTTCACGAGGAGTAACTATAGTTGGAGCGCATACACATTTATAACCCCAATTTTTTTTTTTTAAGCGATAAACCCCTTGTGGGGCTGCCTTAGTCTAAGAGACCACAAACAGGGGGATCTACACCATCAAAGTCACCCAAGAGTCGCACCCGACCCTGCCTGCACCAACATTATCAATTGGATTTTGGATACCCAATTCAGATTTTTTGGTAGGGTGGAGATTTGAACCTGGGACCTCCCTTGGAGGATTTTCCTCTCCTCTCCAACTCACCTACAACACCTGGGTAACCTCAAAATTGATGTTTTCCTCTTTCCTCCTAAATAATTCAGCAACCCAATTACTTTTTGCTTCTAATAGTTGTCCATCCTATTTACATTTGTCTCATCTGAAGCTGTTGTAGAAGAAACTACTAAACAACCCGTCTTCCAAATATTCTTAAAAGCATCCTTACATTCCTCACTATTTAATTTTATTTCTTGTATTAAAATAAACTCAAGGCTATAACAATATATTCATTGCTTAATAACTATTTTTTAGGGGTTTTGTTCATACCCCTAATATTCCATGATATCATTGTCATCATCAACACTTTTTATTTTTATTAGTGGGCTTAGCCCCACTTCTTGTTACCACCTATAATATTTTTATTTGGATTCCCAGATCAATATCCTTTTGAGTTTCTTTTTCTCTTAGTTCATGCTTTGGTGGTCTTCCTCTCCTTCTTCCATTCCTTCCAACACTCTCATCTTCATCAATCTCTTCCATTTTTCATATTGTTCAAAATGAGACTTATCTTCTAAATATTTTTGTTTCCCTCAAGATTCCAAAGTGCAAGGAATAATCTCACTAGCATTTTCTTCTTTTTGTTGCCCTAAAAACTCTAAACTGCATAGATGATCCTCTATAGTCATCACTTTCTTATGTTGGCCTGAAAACCCTAAATTTCCTTGGATATCCTCCATAATGTTTTCTTTACTATACTACTCTTGAAAACCTAAAGTGCAAGGAATACACTCCATACTACTTTCATTTTTATTGTATGGAGAAGATTTTAAGCTACTTGAGGATAATAAAGGGATTTACCTAGATTAAGCTTGATCTCCACCTCGTTTGCTTTAAAATTGGTCTCCCCATCTTCCTTTGTATTAAAATTTGCCTTCCCTTATTTCTTCGCACCTTTAGCTCCTTATCTATTTGAACTTGTGCACTGTACTTCCTCACTCCCCATATAATTTTTTTCTTCTAATAGTTGATTTGAGTGAAATTTAATGGCCTTTACCATTTGATGATGTAGAGGGATTTTGCTAACCACTTTCTTAGAAGTGGAAAATCCTTGATTTGACCTAGCTTCTCCTATGATATGGTCTTATTATTTCAAATTAAAGCTACCCTCATGCCCAAAAATTCCATCTCTTCCTCCATTTTCACTTTGTAGTCTCTTGCCATGTGCCTAGTTTCATGACATTTACAACATCGAATGCAATATTTTCATAATCCACTTGTTGATCCCATTCTCTTGATTCAAATTTAATCCTAATCGACTATGGTAAAGGTTTAGAAATATCCATGGCAACATATTTTTGAGTGTATACAACATGCCTTCTCTCCTTAGTATTTGGTCCCTCCTAGATGAATTCACCTAGAGTATTACAAATATTCTTCAAAATATCCTTATTGATGAGTTGATAAGGAAGTCCAAAAAGCCTAATCCATACCAAAAACCTTTTAATAGTTTTTGTGTCCATAGAAAAATTCTCACTCCAAGGTCTTAAATATAATGCATCTTTACCCCTAAACCATGGGCCTCCATCCATTATTTTATCCCTTATTTTTTAGCTAGAAAAAATAATAAGGAAAAACTATTTTGGAAGAAAACTCATGGAGCAATTTGAATTCAATCCTCATTTTCACATAATCCAATTTTGAATCTAAAAAAAAATTGGCCAATATCCATGGAACTTACGAATTAACCCTCTGGTTTTAAGGATCATTATATCATGCTGAATCATCTCATCCTTGATAATCACATTCTCGTTGTAGAATATGCTACCTGGACTGGGTTTGTCATAGATTCTCTCTTCCTTTTATTTCTAGCTAGGGCATCCAAACTTCCAACTTGATCATTCATACTTTCAGTAAGGACTTTTAAAAATGATTTTCTTTCCATGTTACCTAGATTTTTTTAATTGAATCCTTTAAATTCTCCTAAGATCTAGAACAAGAAGTGACACTTGTTACTTGATCACACTTTGCTTTCTACTTTCTACTTTTTTGCTCACACTTCCTCCTCACTCCCACCTTGTGCTTGCACTTGCTTTTGGTTGCACTCACTCTCATCTTGTACTTGGACATGTTTTTGGCTACACTCACTCTTACCTTGCACTTCGATTACACTCACTCTCTGCTTGCACTCATACTCTTGTTTCTAGTTGCACTCATTTTTAGCTTGTACTGGCAATCACTCTTGGCTTGTGCTCACACTCACTCCTAATGACACTCGCTCTTGGTACACCTAACTTGCACTTGCACTCTTGTTTCTAGTTGCACTCACTCTCGACTCGTGATCGTACTAGCTCTCGATTGCACTTGCTTCTGACTTATACTTACACTTGCTTTCAGTTGTGTTCACTCTCAGTTTACACTCACACTATTCTTTCTAGTTGCACTCACCCTCACCTCATGATCACACTCACTCCGAGTTGCACTCACTCCACTCGTTGCACTCCATATAAATCTTTATAATTAATTAATAGAGTGTTCTAGGTATATATTTATTATAATCTTTTACCATAATATATATTAGTCTAACCTAGGTATATATATGCATATTAATAAATACCTATCTATTTAATTTATATTAAAGCCTAGATACCTAATTTTATTATTCATCTTTATACTTAGGTGAATTTACAATATAATCTTGCTTCTCAGTAAGGAGACAATTTTAAGGAGCAAGGAAGGATAGAGAGCTCGAGGTAAGAAGCAGTGCCACGTTTGACAGGATCGATAGGCAAGCAAAATGGACAGCAGAAAGAAGATGTTGGGATCGATGATGGAGATTGATCAACCCTTCATAAAAACCTTGTGTAAACTCATTGAAAATATAAACTCAAATATAAAACTTCAAAATAATTATTTTAACTATTAAAAACACAAATAATGAAAAAGCATGAATAACACAATATTAATATTGTATTATATAAATAAATAGATTGATATTTCTAAATTGATCAAATGTTAAGGTTAATCTATAGGTTTTAAAACTTGGCTTACATTATTAAATTCTTCACATCCAACATGTTACCCTAAATCCCATGAGTGCTAAAAAATAATTATTATTTTTTATTTTTTAATCTTGGTTAGTGTGAGAAACCCTTATGACCAACCCTCAAGGCGGGGTATCCTCATCCCTAAGGACCAAACACTTATGACCTCTCATAAGGGTGAGAGTTGAACTTATCAATAGGGGCCAAACACACAACCATCACACACCCACCCCCTCACACACTCGCCCACGCTACGGTTTGAACCTTGGACCTCCAAAAGAAGAGCCAAAGCCATAACCATTGTGTTTTCCCCCAGGGACCGCTAAAAAATAATTATTAACATTAGAGTAGAATAGAATAGCAAGGCCTTTTTATGTACTACATGCAACACAACCTATTAATAAAACCTTGTTATCAAACATTATATTATTTTACTAGTTCATTTAAAAGAAAATAATTTTATGCAAAAAATCATCATTATTCTTTGTTTTTGAAAAAATGATCTTTTGCTACGAATCTTAATAATAAGTTTTACTACCTTTTCTCTTTTTATTTTTTCAAACAATTTAAATATAAATTTGTTGTAAACGTATAACATGAGTACCCTTGTTTCCATTACCCCTCAATTATAATAAGTGTATAGTTTTTATTTTCATTTCTCCGTAGGCTTATTTTCTCTTTCCATTTCTCTTTTAAGTATATTTCATCTATTTATCCCATTTCATCTATCTATCTCATTTGAGTGGATATAACAATAAGATTTTTTCTATATTAACAAAATTCTTATTCCACCTTATTGAAAACCCTTTTGAAATTTCTAATAAAAGTTTTTTTATTTTTTTAAATCAAGTTATAATTCTTATCACTCTAATTAACTGCAAACTTACTACAGTGGTAAGGTCTTTGGCTTCTCTTTGAGAGGTCCAAGGTTCAAACCCCACTCAATATGAGGGGATCATGACCCCTCATAAAAACATGTGTAAATTCATTGAAAATAATTCTTATCATTCTAATTAATTTCATAGATTAATTTTGATGTCATGTGATATACATAAGTCGTTAGCATCTTATGCATAAGTAATCCAACTTCCTCTATTAGTCCTAAATATTTTTTCTCTATCTATATCGAATGAAGACATCTCCATTTTTATGACCATACTTGTCCCTCAAAGAATAATTTAATTATCATGAGTTAGTTTACCATATGGGTGTGTGCACCCTTTTCTACTTGTAGTATATAACCTTATGGCTGCCTAAGTTCCATATCATCACAACCATTTATTGTTATTTTAGTTAGGTTTAAGTTTTGATTGGTTTTGGAACTTTGGTCTACTCTTGGAAAGAGGTATTTTGATTCCTTAAATTCTCTAAGGCATCAACATGTTCTTCCCTAATTTTTTTTTTGAACAACATATGGTTCAAGGGTTATGTTTATAATTTGCTAGTATAATAAGCTTTTGTTGAAATAATATAGAAAACAACACAAAGTAGAGAAATATAAACATAAAACTTTCAATTAAATTACAACCACATTATCATTACCATTTAAAATACTTAATCATCAAAACCAAGGACATTCCATCAATTAAAATTTTGATAAATACCAATATATATTTGTTCTTGCACTTAACAACATCAATATATACAAGTTCATCTATCGAATTGAAGTCATCAATTACTAAGTTTGCATCAATACAAGCAATACATTGTTTGATTTTAGAAGTACAACATAATTGTATCTAGTTCTAATCATCTCCTAGGTTTGAGCTAATGCTCAAAGGAGAGAAGACATAATAAGGGTATTTTACCATAAAAAAAGTGATATTCTACAAATATCCTTGTATCAAATTTACCACTTGAAGCTCCAACCCTTCACAAAGGGATAAATATATATAACTATTCAACTAGAGAGATCACATGTGCAAAATACTATGTACAAAATTTCATGATTTCACAAGTATAGTCATGGTATTACTTTATTTTTATTGCAACGATCAATTATACTTTGTGGAATGCATCTATTATGCATATACTTCTCTCTTTCATGGTACACTATTTTTTTGACAAACCATGGTTATATTCCAACCAATTCTCTCCATCCCCTAGAAATTCATGCATTTTATTTATCAATCAAACAAACATCATATCCAATGCATTCATTCATACTTGTAGCTTAAAGTTTTGTTATAATATAATCACATATGAAAATGTGCCAAGGATAATCAAAATGAAAATTAACATGATATCTTTATAAGATGGTGTATACCAACATTTAGCCCTTAAGTGTAGCCATAAACATGAAAATCACATCCACATAATGCATCCACCATATTTTATTTTATTACATAAAATACCAAGAAACTAATTGTAGTTGTATGTCATTCAATTCAATTCTAAATTCAATTCTAAAATAGAGCAACTCAATATTCACTACTTTCCAAGAAAATATGTTTTTTCACTCAACTCTTAAAAGCAAGAGAAAATATTCTAACAATAGTTTAAGGAGTCATTTCAATCATGTTCAAATACAATTCATTCGTCTATAGAATTTCATGTGAAATTCAAGTTATATAGTAGGGTCTTTATAGTTGAGAGCAACAAAACATGCTTATAGGTAACTTTACCAACTTTCATATTTAGTTAACTTTCCACATCATCAAAATATTCTTAGGTAATGACTTGGTGTTCACATGTCACATTTTTTTCAAGATATCTAAACAAGTTTCATTCTTTGATTGAAGGTTTGGTACAATTAGCAAGATATATCCCACCAAGCAAACATTAGAAAACATAATAATCTGTTTTTTCATTATGCAAGGTATAAGTATCAAATAATATTCAACCATTACTAGGTATTCATGACTCTCAATGTAGTGTAATCATAATGCAATTCTAACCCAAGTGATATATAACAATAATTGTATATTCATAATGCAAACATGTACAATTACTACAGAACCATCATAATTCACATAATGTTTAGTCATAGTTATAATCAAGCAATATGCAATAATCCTATAATAAATTTTAATTATAATGCCAAATAACCAAGTAGTCTATAGCCAACATGGTACCTTCATAATGTAATAAATTTCAACTCACACTGGGTGCAATCATAGTTATAATCAAGCAACATGTAGCCATCCTATAATAGCATATAATCATAATGCCAAGGAACCTAGTAGCATACAACCAACATGGTGCACTCATAATGTAATCATATTCAAGTAACTCATATAGGGTATAGTCATAATTAGACCCTAGCATTATACAACCATCATGACTCATAACAAAGTGCAACACAACCAAGTAATGTACAATCATCCTATCTTGTTATAGGATGTTGACACAAGTTAACATAGCCATATGATGGTACAACCATTTTATCTCATAATAGGGTGTGGTCAAGTTCTAATATAACCATGATATGGTACAACTATCCTATCTCGCAAAAGGACATGCTCAATATTTAACATAATCATGTAATGGTATAGAGAGAAGAGTTTAGTCAAAATGCAGACATCATACAACAAAAATCCTCAATTTTTAATGAAACCAAAGTACAACCAACTAACTGATTAAATAATTGTTATAACATACTTTTGTCATTAGGAAACTTCAATAGAATATATTCAACTTAGGTCACGTCCTTAGGCCCTCTCTCTATTGCTTAGTCACACTTAATGGAGAAATGGTAAACATTATTTTTTTTTTGGATAATAAGGGGTTGTACTCGGGTCTCCCACCCTTGATAAATTACATCTCTCTTCTTTAGAGCTTGAGAGTTTACAAATAGATACACTTTTCATATCAATTGAGATGCTATAGCTAGAAACCTACATCATTTTACATAAAATGTCTGAATCCTTGATTTTCATTTTTTGGATCTTTTCAAATTTTTGTAAGAATATAATTACTCCATAATTTAGCATCTTTCTTGATATTTTCCTATAACAGCCTTCACAATGTCAAAACTTCACCTCTACTATCTATGCCTTACATCTTAGTAGAGTAATATTTCCAAAACATCGCACTATCATAGTCTACTTTACCAAATCTAGATTGCTAGTTTCCTTCCTAAAACACAAGTGCAACCATAAAAATTATAATAAATAGTCTAAATGAAAACACATTAATGTCACAAAATAAAGCAGATATTACCAATGAAAAATATTAAATTAAATCTTAATCATTAATTGATTTAGGCAATCAACATTTTTGTCAGCTTCAACTAAACTTCTACTTCCTTTAACCATGGAAAGGAGAATTTAACTTCACGATCTTCAATCAAAACTTATTTGCACATTTGTTTCCTTCCCTTAATATATGTGTAAACCTAATTTCTTCAAAATATTTAGCAAGATCTTGAATTTCCACAATTATCTCTTGTATGTTCCATGGAGCCTTTGCTTTCCTCAAAATTGCATTTATTACTATGAGAGAATCACCTTCCATCCATACTCTATTCCATTTCATTTTTTAAGTTGCCCAAGCTTCAGCTTCATTATTTGTCTTAAATCCACTATTGAAAGCATAATGAGACAAAATCTCTACTCTATTATTTTTAATTATTCTTCCTCCTCCTATCGGTCCTGGATTTCCTATAGATGCTCCATCAAAATTCAATTTAACCAACTCCACATCTGGTGGTTTCCACTTTATATTTTTTACCTTCTTTTTGCTTCTCTTGTACCCATCATAATTATTCCATTTAACGACTTGAATCCATCTATCAAGACTCTCTACTTGCAAATTAGGAACTGGGTGATTTTATAGGGTTGGTTTAGACTCCTCTAAGGCTAAACATATCTTCTTTTTCATTACCTCTAAACTGCTTTTCTTTCCTTTAAATATTATTTTGTTCCTTTCTAGCCATATAGTCCCAAGAATTATATCTTTTTATATATCCCATATTATTTGTAAAGCTTTACTTTTATAAGTGCTCTGCCATTGCTTTAACCAATCTTCAATTCTACTATTCATCACCATGCATTTACCATACATATTAAGAATCCATTACCATAGATTCTAAACTATTGAGCAAAGTCCCAAGAGATGGTCTATACTCTCCTCCTCATTACAGAAAATACATTGATAGGGGCCACAAAAACCCCTTTTCATAAGGTTATCCTAGGATAATATTCTTCTATGAACTACTAGCCAAACAAACATTTTAACTTTAGGAATGCTTGGGCTATCCCAAATATCTCTCCACATTCTAGTGACATTATTATTATGTTGGTGTTGAACATTATATCCACTTCTAGTTGTGTATTATCCTGAGCTATTCAACTTCCAAATTAATTTATCCTTTGGGCAATTGACCTATGTGTGTGATGTGTATTCTCCTAAGCTATTCTACGTTTGTGAGGGAAAATAACCCTCAAAGTATAGCAGATTTTGTGTTGGCAATTTTGGGTACTTTGGGTAAATTGCCTTTGCTCAAGTGTATAAGTTGTCATTGATGTCAAGAAGCTCTTGAAGGAATTTGATTTGATGTCAAACAATTTGTTTTGATGAAGGTTACGGCATGACCGTTTCAAAGGTCTTTTGTAAACCCCAAGTTGGCAGTGTTTAAAGATTACGGTGGATGCATTAGTTTAATGCATTTGGGTCCAGGAGGAAGTATTTATTTAAATAATTAAAAACCTTGTTAAGGTTCCTTTTAATTATTTTTAAATAAATATTTGTTTGCATTGGGTTCTCCTAACCCATGGCGCAAATGTCTTAACTTTGATGGCGCTATGTTCTAAGTTTGTGGGCGCTAGCCAAGACCTCCGTCGACGTGTTAAACTCCTCGCCGACGTCAAGAGTTTATGGGAAATATGCATATAAATCTCCCATGATGAAGATCAAAGATCATCCCATCCGCATTTTTGAAAAGTGTTACTCGCTGTGAATTCACAATCTGATGTTCGATTTCTGCCTCGTTGAGATTTCGTGATCCACTGTTCGGATATCCGTCGTTCATTTTTTGTATCCATCGTAAGGTTTCATCGTCGTCGTTCACATTAGAAGACAGGGAGGCCTATTGTTTATTTTAGCCCTGGCATAGAAGGTACAAGGGAAACAGAGTGAGGTTTAAACCTCACTAGATGCCTTTGGTGCACCGGTAGCGGCTAGGCTGTTGGCACGCTACCCGAATGGGAGGTTCCACGTTTGAATAATACGAAAGGGTTTTTCTTCATTGAAGTGGACGCAATGGGTGGTGTTAGAGTTCGTGCGCAATTTCTCCATAGCACGATTTTTGGTGTTGGCCAAGGTATTTTCAAAATTAATTTTTGCTAGTGTATTTTGTGGATGGAGGAAGTTTATTAGAGAGAAAAACAACTTAGGAGTTATAAGGAGTTTGAAGCTTGCTTTATTTTGATAAAAGATTCTTTTGAAAGTGTTGTTTGCATTATCTTATTGCATTCTTATGAGAGATAAAGTTTTTTGTTGATAAGACTATAAGGGAGAAATAAGGTGTATAGGGGATAAATATTTCTTGTAATGTTGAGAGTGCTTTTGGTTGATTATGGAAATGAAAGCATGATGTTTTAAGGTTAGAATTGCTTCTTGTGTGAAGTTGTGAAACCTTAAGTGGGCAGCTTTGAGATTGACATTAGCTTTCATTAAATTGGTTATAATCAAGCTATTCTTTACTTGGTTAAAGTGTTGGGCTTACTTCTTTGTTGATGATTTGAAAAGTTGTTTTGTGCTATTGAGATATGAGTTGGTGGATGCTTTTTGTTCAAACAATATAGGAGAAAAAAGGAGTTCTACTTGTTTTCTTTTCTGATGTTGATTGTGAAATGCTTTAAGGTTGTGTTTTGAGTTGAATGGTGTTGACTGAACCTTGTTTGATGAGCATTGTTGTTGAAGCCCTAATTGATGGTGAAAAGAACATGAGTATCATTGTTATGTGATTATTTGCATAGTTGGCAATTGTTGGGGTTTCATGTTCTTGAAAGAAAGCATTCTATCCTATCCATTTCAGATATTGAGTTGAGTTTTCAGATTTGAGATTGAGATTGAGCTGAGTTGATTTGATTTGAGTTTTGAGATTGGGAGTTGAGTATAGAACATATTGAGTCTCTAAAAATTCTCTTTATGCTTCTATGTGTTTGACAAATCACATTGGGTCTCTAACAATTCACTTTGTGATTTCCTACTAAGAAAGTTTTTCTTGGTGAGCTTGCTGAGTTTTGGATAGGTTTCTATGGGGACTTGTGAGCATTTTTGGACAAGTTTCAGTGGGGACTTGTGAGCAGTTTTTGGACAGGTTCCGATGGGGACTTGTGAGCAATTTTGGACAGGTTCCAATGGGGACTTGTGAGCAGATTTGGACAGGTCCTAGCAGAGGACTTATGAGCTGAGTTTGATAGTTCTATCAAAGAACTTGAGGATAGAAGTGCACTGGTTCTATGAGAAGAACCTAAGGACAGATTTGGCAAGTCTTTGAGAAGGCTTGTATGCAGAGGATTGATTTATTCAAGAGTTGGACAGATCTGACAGACAGAGGAAGACTTGTACTAGATCGACTGACTGTGTTTGGTACAGAGTTGTTGAGCTGCTTGTGGACGTGATCATAGAAGGTAGAGGTCTCTTAGGCTAAGCATTGAGGACAAGAGGTCTTCAGTGGAAAGGAGTTCCATGTGCTGGCAAGAGGTAGAGGCAGTTGATCTTCTGAGGGATTATTTCTAGAGCAGACGGGAAGGTATCTCCTTTGAGCAAAGGCTCATAAATTCTGATTGGGGGAAGGTATCTCCTTTGAGTAGAGGCTCATAAATTCTGATTGGGGGAAGGTATCTCCTTTGGGCCGAGGCTCATAAACATTGTAATTGGGAAGGATTCCCAAAGAACTTTGAGATAACTTTTAGAGAAAAATTTTGTGGACGTAGCCCAGCCATTCTGGGTGAACCACATTAAAATTGGTGTCACTTTGTGGATGATATTGTGCATTGCTTTGATATTGCTTTGGGTATATTGCTTTACTGTTTTGAAGTATAATGGAAAAAGTATAAATAGGACTTATACTATTCACGCCCCCCCCCTCTCAGTATAAGCTTGTATTCTTCATTTTGAAAAGGAAAAGACCTCCAAATTTGGGTATATTTTAGGTGTTTTAAAACACTGGATTTACAGTTGGGAGTGGTATAGGAAACTACCAAGGAAGTGATGAAAACCACCACTATATAAAGCACCATTCAACAACATATTATAGGGGCCAAAATACTCCAGCATACGTCCACCCACTTGTAGGAAAAAACACCAGCAAAAGAGCTTAAAGGAAAAGAAGTCATTAGGATCAAGTTTTGACCAACCCAATAAGATAGAGAACGTCATCTACAACCTACAAAAGTACTATTATAGCCATTCAAAATATGGCAGATTACAAAATAAAGAAAATAAAGGGTGCATTATCAAAGAAGAAAAATAAAATGCCATAGTGATTACCATAAGGCCACCATTGGAGCATACAAGAAGGTCTTTGGTTGAATCCATCCGTGAGCGAGTCCACCATCATCCAAAGGAAGGAGAAACCTCAGCAAGAATATATTTTCAAGCAACTAGAATACATTTTACAAGGAGCAAGAATAAGTTTGGGAAGAGCAAAGACATTCAAAAGCCTTATAATCCATACATTTAGAAAAAGAGCGCATGCATAAAGAGTTAATTACACTTGTCTCTTTCAAAATAAGGGAATATATCCACTTGGCACTAAAGACAAAAGTTGGTGCATAAGGTTGAACGTAACTCTACATGAGAAAATAGTGCTCAAACATTCAAATATTCTTCATTATTATCCAAGCACCCAAGAAGATTGTGTAACTCCCAAGTTGCAAGAAAAAAAGTGACAAGTGTCCACTTTATTCTATTCATGAACATTAGCACCACCAAGAAAGGAAGACAAGGAGTCAAATAATGTCTACACCACGTGGCACACATCCAAAGAAAGGTGAAGCACTCATATAGCCATAAAGGTATTAATATAGCAGTTTTTCCAATGCCTTACATAGCAAATACAAGAGGAGAAGCATTAAATAAGGTCAAAGCATCTTTGAAGAGTCATACAAAGCATTCCAAGCAATTTTGACTAGAGATAAAAGCACCCAACAAGACTAGCAAGGAGCACCTGAATAATTGAGGTATTTATCATAGCATTTTACCATATATTAAAGTTTTATATTGATAGGAGGAATAAGAAGGGAATATATTCTAAGGTCAAAGTTTATTAAAAGTAAAAGTGGAGTGATAAGCATTTTTATAACCTTAGAAAAATAGATTATTATTTTGAAGCCTATAATTATATTTTTGAAGAGCATTTTCTGGAATTTGAAGGCTATATTGGAGTTTTGTAAAATTGCATACCATAGTTTACAAAACCAATTAAATATTTGTAAAATTATTAAGGTTGGAGAAATAAGGATTCTACTTCAAATTAGGATTACAAAATATTGCAAATATTATTTCTAGAATTTCTAAATTTCTAAATTTGGAGGCATAAGGATTTCTACATCAAATATAGCATATGAAATTTAGGAATTAAATATTTTATTCATAAATTTGGTAGATAAAAGGAATCCTACATATTGAAAATATTGCATTGGATAGATTAATCTCTAAATTCAAAATTATTAGATATTTGAAGATTTGTAAAGGATTGTTTATTAATAATATTATCTTTCAAACCTTAGGGAGATACAAGGGTTTCTACACAACATATAATTGAAAGAACAATATTTGAAATTTGAGAAATATCATCCTTAGTCTATCTCTCAAAACTAAGGAAAAATTAATCTTACTTGACATACTTAACTAGGGAGTCATAAGGAAGTCTACTTCAAGGTTTGCCATCTTAGAAAAATCAATCATGAATAAGCTAGAAAGAGGAACATATCATAGAAAGCAAGGTCAAAATATATCTCATACTCCTTATGAACATTGTACTATCATTCCACATAAAGATAGTTCAATTATTCAAAATGAAAAGAATATTTGGTATATTGACTCAGGAGCAAGCCATCATATGACAAGAAATCTATATTGGTTTAGTTGCCTAAAAGCCACAAATAACTTTGGTCTAAAAATAGCAGATGGAAAGAAGTATCCAATTCATGGGAATGGATGTGTAATACCTAATACATCTCATCCTCACTTTATATTACACAATGTCATGTATATACCAGGGTTGACAATCAATCTCATTTCAGTGACCAAATTAGTTGAGAGCGGAAGAACAATGGAGTACAAATATGTGAATGGGCAGAACAAATGTCTTATTAAAAGATAAAATGAAATTGAGGCTACAAGATCAATCAACAATGGAATATATTCTCTAGATTCTTTCGTACACATGCAAGAATTTGTAATGATTCAAGATGATACTAATCTATTCTCTGAAAGACAGATTGTAGAAAATAAAGAACCATTCTTCTATGGAAACAAATGGGGAAATACAAGATTCAGGAGAAGAAGAACAAGAAGTCAACAAATAATGAGTCTACAAAGACAACTAGAGATCAAAGGAGAAAATGAACCACATCAAATTGAAGATTATCTACAAGAAGAAGAATATCCATATTGAAGACCAAAGTTCTCAAGAACCAAATAATGTAATACAAGGGGGTGTTGGAATATATTACATTATATGGTACATGACAATGTACCACCATGGGTACATCTATAGATTAGAAAAGAGTGTCTTAGATTATGATGAAAGTATTTACTTTATGCAGTGTAATAAATGCACACGTGTGCAATGATATTTTGGCAATGTAAATGTGCATAGTTGTCCCTATATACACGTGTCATTAGAATAGGAATATGAAGAGTCATAGTAAGAGTAAGGGCCAAGAAACACCATATGAAGAGTCACATTCCATCCTATATACGAATGTGCAATTGTAATAGAATTGCATCACAAGGGAAGTTCAAGAGATGGGACATCACCCATGGAGCAATGGAAGGTGATGTAATATGATGTATTTGAGGTATTTTATTCAATAAGAGTTTATTGTATTTTTCAGCATTTTCCATTAGCAATATATGAGTTATTTCATATTATGAATATAAGCTTATTTACTTAGCATTATTATTTCCTTCATATTGAGTTGAGTATTATTGATTTACTGGTCATATTATTGAGTGGTTATTCATTAAAAGCTAGCAAGCACAAGTTCCTTCATCTAGCCAATGATCTGAGAGAATACAACTCTCTAATTTTTCTGCTATTATGTTCTAGCCTCTCTTGTTTTTGGTCCAAGTATAGTTATCTTCTTCAAACTCAACTTCCCATAGATTATTGTTTTGAATAAAAGCTGAGAAATTTTTCATACTTTGGGTCAATTTCCTCATTCCCTTTAAATTTTTCATTCAACTTGATTATGGCATTAAAATCTCCAATGATCATTAATCAAGTTTCTTGGTCTTTACTTCTCATAAAGGCTTTAATCCCACTCCAAACTTCTAATCTACCTGTCTGAGTTGTAGGTCCATAAACATTAATAAGAATGAAACAAATATCTGCAAAGTAACAAGTGACTAAAGAGGCTATCCAATGCCTAGTTTTATGAATGGTTAGACAAGAGGTTCTACAAGGATTCCAACAAGTTAGAATTCCCTCTACTGCTTCTTTAGAATCCATAGCATCCCATTCACATCTTGCCCAAACTGCTTTCATAGTTTTTGAAACTTCTTTTATTTTTTTAGTTTCTTGGATACAGAGAATATCAGGTTTATTACTTAAACATAGGTCCCTAATACACCTATGCTTTCAGAGGGCATTAGCACCCCTTATATTCCATGAGATGATAATCATGGCTCATTAGGGGATTTTGGACCCTCCTACTTATTACCAATATCATTTTGTTGTTTGGTAAAGAGATATTCAACCAACTTAGTTTGTGTTCCTTTCTCTATGTTAGCTCTTGCTTCCTTGGATCTTGCTTGATAATTTGAGGGTTTTCCTCTTTTTGCCTTGCCTATATCAGGAGTAGGCCTTATTATTCTATTCCTAAATATTCTTTTACAATTTTATTTTTCAACATATTTATCCTCTCCTAGCTCTATTATAGAAGCTTTTGACTTGTCCTGCTCATTTTCTAGTATTTCCTTATTAATTGCAGAGGTATTAACTTCTAAAATTGCATTTTCTTTACCAATTATTTTTTCCTGAATGGTGCATGGTACTTCAAGAGAGTCTTCAAAATCTGATGAGACACATTTCTTAGCTTCATCGAGAATGTTCTTCCTTAAATCAAGATCATACTAAATAGATGGTTCCTTGTTAATATGTTGAAACTGTTGTATTGTGTCCTCTAAGTTTTGATCTACTTTTATTCATAGGCTAAAGCCTTAAAAGAGTTGGTATTTCTTCTAATATCCTTCATTATTGGTCTCCACTATTTATTTTCTTCTATATTTCTAGATCTATTTTTTGGAAGTTAAAAACCCTCTTCATCCATAACCATTAGTAAATTTATCTTATGATTTTCTACAAATGATTATGCTGGGCTCTTCTTAGGGCATGATCTCTCAATATACCCCACCCTATGACATATTCTACATCTAAAAGATATGTTTTCATAATCTATAGTTTGGGTCCACATATTATCCCCATAGTTAAGAATAATTGATTATGGTAAAGCTGAAGAACACAAGATTATACTGAGAGGGGGGGGGGTGAACAGTATAAGACCTCTTTATACTTTTTCCTTTATACTTCAAAATAGTAAAGCAATATACCCAAAGCAATATCAAAGCAATGCATAATATCATCCATAAAGTGACACCAATTTTAACGTGGTTCACCCAGAATGGTCGGGCTACGTCCACAAAACTTTTCTCTAAAAGTTATCTCAAAGTTCTTTGGGAATCCTTCCCAATTACAATGTTTATGAGCCTCGACCCAAAGGAGATACCTTCCCCCAATCAAAATTTATGAGCCTCTACTCAAAGGAGATACCTTCCCCTCTGCTCTGGAAATGATCCCTCAAAAGATCAACTGCCTCTACCTCTTGCTAGCACATGGAAATCCTTTCCACCGAATACCTCCTGTCCTTAATGATTAGCCTAAGAGACCTTTGCCTTCTATGATCACGTCCACAAAAGCTCAGCAACCTGTACCAAACATAGTCAGTCGGTCTAGTACAAGTCTTCCTCTCGTCCGTCGGATCTCGTCCAACTCTTGAACAAATCAATCCTCTCGCATACAAGCCTTCTCAAAGACTTGCCAATCTGTCCTCGGGTTCTTCTCATAGAACCAATGCACCTCTCGTCCTCAAGTTCTCTGATAGAACTATCAAACTCAACTCACAAGTCCTCTGCTAGGACTTGTCCAAATCTGCTCATAAGTCCCCATCGAAACCTGTCCAAAACTGCTCACAAGTCCCCACTGGAACCTATCCAAAATTGCTCACAAGTCCCCACCGGAACCTGTCCAAAAACTCAACAAGCTCACCAAGAAAAACTTTCTTAGTAGGAAATCACAAAGTGAATTGTTAGAGACCCAATGTGATTTGTCAAACTCATAAAAACATAAAGAGAATTGTTAGAGACTCAATATGTTCTATACTCAAATCCCAATCTCAAAAATCAACTCAAATCAACTCAACTCAATCTCAATCTCAAATCTGAAAACTCAACTCAATATCTAAAATGGATAGGATAGAATGTTTTCTTTCAAGAACATGAAAACCCAACAATTGCCAACTATGCAAAGAATCACATAACAATGATACTCATGTTCTTTTCATCATCAATTAGGGTTTCAACAACAATGCTCATCAAACAAGGTTTAGTCAACCAACACCACTCAACTCAACATCAACCTTGAAGCATTCAACCAATCATCATAAGAAAAGGAAACAAGTAGAAATCCTTTTCCCTCCAAAGATATTTGAACAAAACAACCACCAACACAATATCACCAAATGTAAAGAATAACTTGCTCAAATCAACTCAATGGAGTAAGCCCAATATCATGAATCAAGTAAAAGCAATAACTTGATAAAACAACCTCTATGGAAGCAACTCAACCATCAAACTCAAAATAGCCAACCAAGGGTTCCACCAACTCAATGCAAGTAGCAAGACTCACAAACATAAACCCTAGTGCACAATGCTTCCACTACCTCAAACCAGAATTATGCATTCACCAAAACTCTCATCAAGGATAACAATGCATAAGAAGTCTTCAACAAACCAGAAAATAGGATTTACACCCAACCAAAGGAAACCTAGTTGAAAACCTTTCCACTCCAACCTTATTTCAAAAAAACATACACCAATCATACTCATAAGGAAAATGTGCCCATCCCTTTTTGGAGTAGAAGAAAATTGATCCTTAAAGCTGTCACCACACACAACCCTCAAACTTCCAACCAAGTTAGGGTTAGAACCAAGATAAATGAGCATATATAAAAACTTTCCTTAATACACATTTTAGCTTCTCTTCTTTAAAAACAACCACCAAAGAAGCCAAAAACACAACAACCAAAACTTACACCTTATATCTCCATTTTTAAATTTAGCATAGCAAAAGACTAATCTCAAAAATACAACCAAAGAAATATCCCCTTATTTCTCCTATGTCTTTTAAACAATGCTAAACAATGCCAAAAATCATATCAAGAAAATAATCACACCTTATATTGGTTGCCCTTGAAGAATCCAAAATTCGCGGCACAAAACACGTTTTAATAAAAACGTGACTAATCCATGCACAGCTCCCTCCGCGGGGATCGAAATGCAGACCTCCACCTACGCAAGGCCCAAACGCAGCCTTCGCTGCCACTAGCCCACAAGGGGCTTATGAAGTCCAATATGGACTTCCTTCCACATAAACAGTCAAGCTTTTCGAAAGCTTTTCAAACCACGAGCTCTCCTCTTTCACAGCGTAAACAGAACATTCGATCACAGCCAAACCAATTAATTGCCTTCGATTTTCCAAGAGGGTTTAACCTTAGGAACCTTCTCATATTTATAGTCCATACGTAGACTTTAGAACATGTCGACTGCAAAGAAAAGTAATTTTGAATTTAATCGAAATTTGCTTTCTAAAGGGTTTAAAAACCCTTAAAGTATTTTTAATAAATTAAAAATAATTTCTCCCTTAATTAATTAAATAATTAATTAATTAAAACCTTGAAGGGTTTTAAATAATAATTAAATAAATAATAAAGAGAACCTCCATTGGTTTTAATAAAAACAATTGCCAATGGAATCTCTTTGGATTCTCTTAAAAATATTCTCTTGGAATCTTCCACCTTTGAAGCCAACACATCCTCTCAACATTAATGCCATTTCCTTTTGACATCAATGACAACTCATAGACAAGAAGCTAGGATCTCAAACCCAAAATTGCCAACAAAAGCTTTAATTATATCAATCATGACCAATATTCGAGCATAAATAGCCAAAAATCCATCTTTTGTTGTATCTGAAATCTTAAGGAATTATCCTAGAGTGTTGCCTATTGCCTTCAAGGTATCTATTTACCAAAATTTAATGGGTAACCCAAACATTCTAACCTAGATTGGTAAGGAAGAGTCCTGCTCTCCCCATAAACCAAGGACCCCCTTTTAGGATTCTTTCTCTTTCTTCCCTAGAACAAAAAATGCCTAGGAAGAAACCTTTGGGAAGAAATGATAGAATCACTCATGGAGACTTCCAACTCCTATCAATCCATTTTCTCAAGTTTGAAGCCCCTGGCCAGTACCCATTAAATTTACCAAAAATTGCCCTATCTTGGAGCAATGAGGATCTCTCTGAGGTGCGCTCACTAACCTCTACCACTAGAGATGATTCTAAGTATTTATAAACAATCAATGGATAGGAAACTAAAACTCAAAATCTATTGAAATTTATCTAAAAATCCTATAGCAAATATAATATTTGATAACAACTTTATAAATTTTTCATGCACAATTTTTAAGATAAAGAAAGAAAAAAAGCTTAGCTGAAAAATTCTTTTTCCAAATAGAATATCTTGCCTCACTGAAGCCCTAACCTTTCATTGCTCTTCCCATCATTTGAAACCTAGTTGGAAAATATTTGCAATTTCATTTTTCGCAAGTTGAAAAATCGTCATTACCCTTGTTTCAAATGGTTGACTTCATAGGGTCGTATCTCCTTCAATATTATTCATATTTTTGCATATGACCACTCATATTAAAGCTATTCAAATTTTGCATAAGTTGGGCCAAGAATTAGCTGAATCAGATAACTCTTTACAAAGATATGATTCCTAAAAGATGAGACGTTTTTCAGGAAAAATTCCTAATCCTTCGCACTTTGCAATTTCGCTTTTCGCAACTTGAAAAATTGTCATTGCCCTTGTTTCGAATGGTTGACTTCACAGGGTCTTATCTCCCTCAATATTGTTCAGATTTTTGCATATGACCACTCATTTTAAAGCGATACAAATTCTACATAAGTTGGTTCAAGAATCAGCTGAATCAGATAACTCTTTGCGGAGATATGACTTCTAAAAGATGAGATATTTTTCAGGAAAAACCCTAATACTTCGCACTTTGCCAATCCTCATCAATTTCTTATTAATCTAAAAGTAAAGAGCAATTACAATGTAGGACTCATGTCTTGTTTCGTTTAACTCATGAAAGGGCAAACATTATAAAAAATAAATAAAAAGAAACAAACTTCCAAGATATTGAAAATAAAATTTCACCACATAAAAGGCAATAAGCAAAATTGGATCTATCCTACATTAACATACAATATCATTTTTCAAAACAAGTATGATAAATTTGTGATATGCTTGTCCAAATAAAAGATGCTCATCTACTTTTTTTTCATATATAAAAAAAAAACCCTTTCCATTTACCCATTTATATAATTTTATCAATATCTATTGAATGGAAATGTTTTTCTTTATTTCTAAGCCTATTTTCAAACAAACTTCCAAAATATTAAAAGTAAAATTTCACCACATAAAAAGCAATAAGCAAAATTGGATCTATCCTACATTAACATACAATATCATTTTTCAAGACAACTATGATAAATTTGTAATATGCTTGTTCAAATAAAAGATGCTCATCTACACATTTTTTTCACATAAAAAAACCTTTCCATTTACCCATTTATATAATTTTATCAATAGATTTTTCTTTATTTCTAAGCCTGTTTTCAATCATAAGAGTGCACAACAAAATAACGATATAAAACAATTCAATTTGAAATGTATCAAAAAGTAACCAATTTAACGTGATAACTAGTAGTTCTTTCCTTCCAAATATTTTTCGTACTCTTCCCCTTACTTCCATTCGTCGTTCTTCCCTTCTCTTCCCCTTTTCTTCCATAGAAAATGTTCCGTAAAAAGCTCTTGCTTAACAATTACCCATTCTTCTTTCCTTTAAGGAATGTCTAATTATCATTAGAACAATAATCCGTTGATGTTGGACAACAAGACATGCAAAGTTTACACTCTTTCCAAGGTATCTTTTATGCCTCGACAGTTAAAGGAAACTCTTTCTTCCTTTCCTTTGCTTATGGTGTCTTTGTCCAAAAAAAAAAAAAAAAAACACTCTATATTCGACCTTTTGCCCTTTTACATTTAAAAAGTCAAACAACCATTGCATTCCACTTTCGTTTAAGTCTATGCTTTCTCATCCCTTGTTATTTAAAGGAGATCAAAGTCATATAAAATAAAATATATCCAACTATACCAGCTTTTTACACAAATTTTCAAAGTATTTAAAATTATATATAAATTTTGAAATCAGAATGATGCATTTCTTTATTTTCGGTAATTATCACATAGGTATAAGTACGAGCAATTCGTTATGCATCAACAACATGCACCTCGACCGAGGCTAGGCGAGCTACCCATGACCACAACCTCTAGTCAAACTTTGGTTTACGGTGGAAATAGTATCAAAGAAATCCTTAAACCCTTGGTCACAATCAGAGAGGAATGGTTTTTTTATTGTGTTTTCTTTGACACCATAGAGGTTTGAACCGTAGATTTCTTGTTGAACGAAGGCGAAGTTCGCCTTCTCCAACTGCACTACAAAAGTGGACAAAATTTTAGTTTGTGGTGAAAATGACACCAAAAAAATCTTTGTGGTGAAAATGACACCAAAAAAATCTTTAGACCCTGGCCACAACCAACGAGGAATGATTTTTTCCCTGTGTCTCCCTTCGCATCGCAGAGGTTTGAACCATGGACCTACCGTTCAACCTGGGCCAAGATTACATAGAAGAGTTAGTTACAACCACTATTTTTTTTAGTAATTGGCAAGCACAAAGTTCACTTGCTGCCAACAAACCTATTCGTCTCGTCGTATCATTGTCAAACTGGCGTGCACTTAGAGGATTTGGAGCAGACTATTACCTTTGCAAAGGGTTGGCTTCCCCCAAGGTTTGAACCTAGGTCTCTTCTTGGTAAGTGCCCAACCACACCTGCACTTACCAATCCACCTAGCCCTTGGAGGTCGCAATTCTGAAATGTTACTTAAATGTGGTATGTGTCTATGATCTCTAGTGATTGTTTTTTTGAATTTTTTTTTTTTCCCTCTTATCTATCTCTTATGTGTTTTGAAAGAGATCCATCCATATTTATATGAATTTATAAATAACTAAAATAATGTGGTTGTGACCAACTCTATTATGTAACCAAAAAAAATATTTATATTAATTTAACAATTTAATCAATCGTATAACAATTAATAAATATAATATAAAATTCAGCCGTTTTTAAAAACTTTTAAATATTAATCCATTTACCAAAATTAATGAATTTTATAAAATCAAATAACTTCCTAAAATAAAAATTAACAAACTTTGAATATTTTTTATTCTTCATTTAATATTTAAATTAGTCCAGCACCATGGTCTCTTACCATTTTCCAAGGGCAAGTAAATATATTTATATGTCCTAAACAAAAAGAAAGAATTAGTGCAAATACCCATCAACTAAGAAAGAATTATGTGAAGGGCTTTGTTGGAGATCCCTTCAACTAAAATAAAATGAAAGTGGTAGCCAACGGGCATTACCTCATACATAGCTGCCATAATGGGGTTGTTCAAAGTTTCAATTCCGTGTCGGTGTCAAGGCTAGCACATGCTTTATAAAGCCCTAGACGCTTTCAAACTTGTACTCAAGCGCGTACGCCGTCAATAAGAAAAGCTGACACAAGATATTTCTTACTAACATAGGTATCCCATTATTATTCGGCGTAGTTTATTCTGGTGAGAAATGGTATTTGTTAGTTAGGTTTATACCGAAACTTACAAATTATTATTCTTAATAAATTTTAACAACCACCCAGGAAAATTACCGGACGTTTGTTTATTCTTTATTATTCTATTAATAAGAAAAAAACTCCGCAGCGCGCCGTCGAGTTCGCACAAGATTGCGGACCTCTTAAAAAAATATATTATTATAATAATAAAAAAACAATAAAATAATAATTTCAACGACGACATAGGACATTGAAGCGAAACATGGGGGATCCATTGAGCGGGATAAGATGGGAATCACTGGAACCCAACGAAGGCGCCGGCGGGACCTACCAACATGTGCGCAGGTTAACGTGGAAGCACGCCATTGGCTGCCTGCTTACACCATTTTTTATTTTTATTCTTTTGACCGTTGCGTTTCTGTCGTGTTCACACAATCCCAGTTAGAGCGTACAGGTCGCGCGTTCGAACCACTTCGAGACGCGTGGGGTCCGCTTTTCGAAGGGATATCATGAGAAGAACATGCGCACTCATTACCGCTGTAGCTGGGTTCTAGATTTCTCTCTCTTCATGGGAACGGGCTTTTGTGGGGAGGAGAAGATTAGATTGTTGGGCTGAAATCCCATTAGGAAAGAAAGAGCTGATTTGGTGGAGGGCAGTTGAGATTGGGAGTAAGAGGGAAAGACTTATTATAACCATTATCAACTGTCGAGTGTACTGTATTTCACGGTATTTTTAATTAATCTTAGATTAGATTGTTGGATTATTTGGGCAATTGACCTACGTGATGTGATTGAGTGGCCCACGCTGGAATCCTGGCTGGCAAATCACATGCCACTCCGTCTTTATCTCTGGCCCTCGTTTTCCAGACTGGTACGTTTGTGCAATCCCGCGTTCGATCGAAGTTGCTGAGAAACCATGTTGGCTTTCTACCTGGGTCTAAAGGTCTTGTCATTTGCCTGCGTTGTTTTGCTATAGATTCTCCATTCTTTCATTGAGATCTGAGTCTGCAGCATTCCCAGCCTGATCTGAAAAGAGCCCATCGACAGAAACCCTAAGTACCCAACGTATGAGCCGATTATGCACGATTGGGTTTTGATGAATTTCTTTTGAATCAATGTGGGTCGGAATATCGACGGATTTTAATTGAACCCAGTTGGATTTTTCGCTGGTTAATGTGCTCGAGGTTTTCCATTCAGAGGAGGAGTGTTTTGCTGCTTAATCAGAGGGTTGCATTGTGTTCAATCCTCATCTCCATACCCAACTGCATTGATATAAGACTGCACTGGATCCTATTTATCTGCTTCAAATGTTCATGACCCTTATCACACTGATCTGAGTTAAACAAAGAGGAATAAAATCTACAGTCATGTCTTCTTCCTTAAATCCAAGCCTTTCAAGGAGTTCAACAAGATCGTTTAAAAATTTAGGAGGGCCTGGGGGACCGCCTGCTAGAGTTAGCAATGCCCAGACAGTAACATTTGCGAGGCGAACATCCAGCGGTCGGTATGTGAGTCTCTCTAGAGATGATCTTGACATGTCCGGTGAGCTGGGCAGTGAATACTTGAACTACACAGTTCAGATTCCACCCACCCCTGACAACCAGCCGATGGTGGATGCTAACGTTGCAGTGAAAGCTGAGGAGCAGTATGTTTCAAATTCCCTCTTCACTGGGGGATTTAACAGTGTGACGAGGGCTCACCTGATGGACAAGGTGATTGACTCTGAGGCAAGCCATCCCCAGATGGCAGGGGCCAAGGGGTCTCACTGTTCAGTGGAAGGATGTGATGGAAAGGTGATGAGAAATGAAAGAGGTGAGGATATTCTTCCCTGTGAATGCAATTACAAGATTTGCAGAGATTGCTACTTTGATGCACAGAAGGACGGGGGCGTTTGTCCAGGGTGTAAGGAGCCCTACAAGGTGGGGGACTTGGAGGAGGAGAATGAGGCATTTCAGAATGCTGCTCTGCCCCTTCCACCCCCCTCTGGGAATCCCAAGTTGGAGAGAAGGATGTCTGTCATGAAGTCAGGCAAGTCCATGCTAATGCGAAGCCAAACTGGAGACTTTGATCACAATCGATGGCTTTTTGAGACAAAGGGCACCTATGGCTATGGCAATGCGTTCTGGCCCAAAGAAGAGGTCTTCAATGATGGCAGCAGCGGCGACGGAATGTCTGGCAGTCTCAGTGATATTAGTGATAAGCCGTGGAAACCTCTAACAAGGAAGCTTAAAATTCCTGCTGCAATTATCAGTCCTTACAGGTTATATTTCTTACTTATATTAATTAATTTATTTATTTTTTAACTATATTTGGTTTCATGAGAAACCAGCCAACTCAAGTCTTGGATCTGTTCAACACCATGGATTTTATGTTCTTCCATATCCATCAAGCTGCATGAACACAGATACCACTTAATTTTTTATTCCCACTAGTTTGATGCTAAATGTGATGGATCGTTGCTTTTTCATCCGTGGGAAAACCTATTTGCTGGCAGGCTCCTCCCAGGAGGCAGGTTTACTAGGGTGGCTATCTTGTTTCAGTTCATTATACTGTATATGGAGGGCTGATTAGATGGTACTTGAAAACGTTTTCCTGCAGGTTTCTTATCTTTTTCAGATTGGTTGCTTTGGTGCTATTTCTGACTTGGCGAGTGAGGAATCCGAACAACGATGCAATGTGGTTGTGGGGCATGTCTATTGTATGTGAATTATGGTTTGCTTTCTCGTGGCTGCTAGATGTGTTGCCTAAACTGTGCCCCATCAATCGTTCGACTGATCTGAATGTTCTGAAGGAGAAGTTTGAGATGCCAGGTCCTAACAACCCATCAGGGCGGTCAGATTTGCCTGGTGTGGATGTGTTCGTGTCTACCGCAGATCCTGAGAAGGAGCCGCCACTGGTGACTGCAAATACTATTTTGTCTATCCTTGCTGCCGACTATCCAGTGGAGAAGCTTGCTTGCTATGTGTCGGATGATGGAGGAGCTCTTTTAACATTTGAAGCCATGGCAGAAGCTGCAAGCTTTGCAGATGTTTGGGTTCCTTTCTGTCGGAAGCATAACATTGAACCCCGGAATCCTGATAGTTATTTCAACGTTAAGGGTGACCCTACCAAAAACAAGTTACGCCCAGACTTTGTCAAGGATCGGAGGAGGGTTAAGAGAGAATATGATGAGTTCAAAGTGAGAATCAATGGACTTCCTGATTCAATTAGACGCAGATCAGATGCTTACAATGCTCGGGAGGAAATGAAGGCCCTGAAAATTGTAAGAGAAAATGGCACCGATCCAGCTGAGACTGTGAAGATTTCAAAAGCGACATGGATGGCTGACGGCACTCACTGGCCTGGGACTTGGTCAGTGGCCAATCAAGAACATTCACGGGGGGATCACGCTGGAATTATTCAGGTATCGCATTATTTTCTGTATAGCTTTTCCTTATTTAGCTCATTTGGATACATTAAGGCTTGCCTAAGTAGAAAACGCCAAGTATTGTACAAAGTGGCTGGGACTCTACTAGGGAATTGGAGATGACAGCTATATTGTCTAATGGAATGTGCAGGTGATGCTGAAACCTCCTAGCAGTGAGTTTCTAGGAGGTAGTGCCGATGAGAAAATTCTTGACTTCACTGATGTGGATATTCGATTGCCTATGCTGGTGTACGTATCTCGTGAAAAACGACCTGGATATGATCATAACAAAAAGGCAGGCGCCATGAATGCTCTTGTTCGGGCCTCCGCAATAATGTCTAATGGGCCGTTCATGCTCAATCTCGATTGTGATCATTATATTTACAATTCACAGGCAATTAGAGAGGCCATGTGTTTTATGATGGACCGCGGTGGAGACCGTATCTGTTATGTCCAGTTTCCTCAGAGATTTGAGGGAATAGATCCCAATGATAGGTATGCAAATCATAATACTGTCTTTTTTGATGTGAACATGAGAGCCCTTGATGGTTTGCAGGGTCCTGTGTATGTCGGAACTGGATGTGTGTTTCGAAGAATAGCCTTGTATGGATTTGATCCTCCAAGGGCAACAGAGCATCCTGGTTGTTGTGGTAAAAGAAAGAAAATCAGCCATGCTCCAAGTGAGGGAGAGGCACGTGCACTCAATGGGGGTGATGGCAGTGACGAGGAGATGAGTATGACTCTTCTTCCTAAGAAATATGGGAACTCCACTTTTCTGGCAGATTCCATTCCGGTTGCAGAATTTCAGGGCCGACCACTGGCAGATCACCCTGCTGTGAAGAATGGACGTCCTCCAGGTGCTTTAACACTTCCTCGTGAGCCACTTGATGCATCCACTGTTGCGGAAGCTGTGAGTGTTATATCATGCTGGTACGAAGACAAGACAGAGTGGGGAGAGAGTGTAGGTTGGATTTATGGTTCTGTGACTGAAGATGTTGTCACTGGATATCGTATGCATAACAGGGGATGGAGGTCTGTTTACTGTGTAACCAAGAGGGATGCCTTCAGGGGCACAGCTCCAATTAATCTGACAGACAGATTGCATCAGGTTCTCAGATGGGCCACCGGATCAGTGGAAATATTTTTCTCACGCAATAATGCACTTCTTGGAAGCACAAAGATAAAATTCCTGCAGAAAATAGCATATTTAAATGTTGGCATTTATCCCTTTACCTCCATATTCCTTATAGTGTACTGCTTCCTTCCAGCACTCTCTCTCTATTCAGGGCAATTTATTGTTCAGACTCTCAGTGTGTCTTTCCTGATATATCTTCTGATTATTACCATAACTCTCTCTCTCGTAGCAATCCTAGAGATCAAGTGGTCTGGTATTGAACTAGAGGAATGGTGGAGAAATGAACAGTTTTGGTTGATAGGAGGTACAAGTGCTCATCTGGCTGCCGTCTTACAAGGGTTGCTGAAGGTTGTTGCTGGAATAGAAATCTCTTTCACACTAACTTCTAAATCTGGAGGAGACGACGTTGATGATGAATTTGCTGACCTTTATATAGTGAAGTGGACTTCACTTATGATTCCACCAATTACAATCATGATGGTTAATCTCATAGCTATAGCTGTTGGATTTTCCAGGACAATTTACAGTGAGATACCTCAATGGAGCAAACTAATCGGTGGAGTTTTCTTCAGCTTCTGGGTTTTGGCTCATCTCTACCCATTTGCCAAGGGCCTGATGGGCAGAAGAGGCAGGACACCTACTATTGTATTTGTTTGGTCTGGTCTCTTAGCTATCACCATTTCACTTCTATGGGTAGCCATAAATCCTCCAACTGGTAGTCAAGGTATTGGAGGAGGGTTTGAGTTTCCGTGAAGCATCACGTCAGGACTTGTGGAAAAAAAAAAAAGAAAAAGTGTGGAAACAAATGATCCAGTAAATCTGGAGAAAATATTTGCTATCCAGTTTGATTTGACTGGCTTCAATAGCATCACACCCTAAGGTGTGCATTCTTAAAATTTATCCATTCTTTCTGATAAAGTCCTAGTGATGCTTTCAAGTTTTTTTTTTTTTACTTCAAACCACTGATGTACTCACCATTGTAAAGAACTTCAGTTTATAACTTGTGGACCTAGGAATGAAAGTGTTTTAAGCCGTCTTCCTGATTCAGTGGGTAATAGCTATTAATTTGTTTTTATGGACATCGTGAATTTGAGTACAATTGCCATCATACACTACTATGGAATTTAGGGCATTTTCTAATGAGAGTTAGGCTGTAGCTATTCTCGACTATTTCATTTAATGTTCATATTTATGTTCTGAGTTACTGGATTACATGCCAGAAATTGCAATTACAAGGATTGAATTCCAAGGATTTTTATTCTTTGATCTATTAATATGCTCTAATCTTTTTCTGTTTTCATTAATATTTGGAATCTAAAGGGGAAGTACTAGAAGGATTAGGTGTTTTATCTCTGCATTTTGCATTGGAGTACAACAGTTTCTTATTAAACTTGTTTTGACGTTATGACTGCTTTTCATTTTTATATTTCACTGTCAAACATATTTGTCAATTGACACAGGGTATTGACGTTCCTTTCATGTGGAGTCGTGTTGTGGTGAAGCATAATCTGTGTAAACCATATAAAACATGTCTGTATTTTTGGCAGGTGAAACTAAGTTTGTGAAGAAAACATCTCCGGCATGGCATAGTCTATGTTGACAAACTTTTAGACTGTTCTTGGGAATTTTAAATAAGAAATACTTCAGTTTGGAGAACAGCAATAAACCAACTTACCATTTCTTATGGTTATGAAGTGTACTTTGAAATGATTGGGAGCCTTGGTTTTAGATAGGCTTAATCTTTCTATAATCATGTATTTAACTCCTGCAATGCTCAACCTTTCATTCAAGGCTGCTGTGGGATTAAGTTTATATCTTCTTCACAATAGCATATGTCAATTATCAATGTTTTGGAAATCTTACAGAGGTGCACAATCATTTTGTTCGAGGATGCTACATGGGATAGGATAAAGTGTACAAAAAAAATCACAGCAAGATGAGATTATGTTGCAGCACATATAACAGTACAGGTTAAAATGCTATGAATGTTCTATTTGAATTAGGCTTTCTTAAGCTTTGGGTCTCATGTATTCTCACGTATCTCAGAAATCTTCTCTTTGTTAAGGGTAATACAGTAAGATATCATTTTGGTTCATTAGTTGTTTTTTTCTTTTCTTTTATTTCTGCTGGTGTTTGTGAGGTGTTACCTTTCAGAGTGGCATAAGTGATACTCTTCATTTTGAATCCATTAAAAATGATCTCTACTTCAAGTGCATGTTGCACTGTTGTCAACATGGGATTTATGTTATCAATACTAAGTAAAATATATTTTGTCAAAATTCAGCTTTCAATAGTTAGGAGTTATAGCGATCAGAATGTTTACTTTGAGCTGGGTTTTTGCAGTCCACCAGGGCCCAGGTTGGTAGTTCCCTATCAGCATTTGCATCTTGATTATTGCTCTATTTGAAGTTTGCATCTTGCAGAAAGAAATGCAAAGGATAATTGTTAATTAAAATTGTGGCCATTAAAAAGAAATGGAAAGGCTAATCATTAACATTGAAAGTTGTTCAAATTTGAATTGAACCATTATTTTGGGGCGTTTGGCGTCGTTACTATTTTATTTTTATAAAACTTTTGTTATCTATATTATTTACAAAGTATTACACATCACAATAGGGAGATATTTTCAAAGATTTTAGTAGTCTTTGAATGAGCTTGCATATTGACCAAATTGGTTATCTACATTATTCACATGGAATTTTACAAACACTCCAATTTGGCTTTTTGATGTGAAATCATTTTTACAAGTATTTGGAACTAACCTTTAATCTTTCAAACCGATGCCTATGCACGCTTTACATACCCTACTTTTGCCTTATTGCATGGAAAATCCTCCAAAAGTGAGTTGGTTTATGTAAGACTTTTTGTCTGAGTGCATACGAGCTCTTTCCTCCTTGAAGACTTTGATTTGGACTTTTGTATACTCTTTTAATGAGCGTGCATATTGACCAAATTGGTAATTTACATTATTCACATGGAATTTTACAAACACTCCAATTTGGCTTTTTGATGTGAAATCATTTTTACAAGTATTTGGAACTAACTTTTAATCTTTCAAATTGATGCCTATGCACACTTTACATACCCTACTTTTGCATGGAAAATCCTCCAAAAGTGAGTTGGTTTATGGAAGACTTTTTGTGATGCCTATGCACACTTTACATACCCTACTTTTGCATGGAAAATCCTCCAAAAGTGAGTTGGTTTATGGAAGACTTTTTGTCCTAGTGCATATGAGCTCTTGCCTCCTTGAAGACTTTGATTTGGTCTTTTGTAGTGGACTCATTTACAAGTATTTGATTTTGAGTTTTTGGGTGCAAGCAAAGTTTTAAAAAATAAGCTTATGGTTTAGTCTATTGGTGTGTCTATATGTACCTTATATCCCTTACTATGGTCTGGCTTTTTGGTGTGCATATATGTACCTTACATGCCTAACATTACATTCCCTACACTTAAGTGCACCTTACATGCCCTACTCTTAAGTGCACCTTACATGCTCTATTGTTACTTGAATGTGGTATAAAGTCCTTATAAAACATTTTCATAAAATATTGATTTGTTTTTTCAAGTGTGGACTCAAATTCATATGTATTTCATTTTGAGTTCTAATCCCATGGATTTATGCCTATTTGGGTTTCATGTGTGTCATACGAAGTCCTTACAATGTGAGTTCCTCATGAAAGACTTTGATTTGATTTTTTGTTTTGCCTATATGCACGTTATGTGTTTTACACTCCAATTTGCTCCTTTGGTGTGCATATATGCACCTTCCATGCCTTACCCTATAAGCACCCTATGTGATAACTTACATGCACTTTTTTTTTGTGTGGGTGTAATGCAAAGTTCTTAAAAAATGATTTCCTCAAGCTTAAACATTTTGGTGTGGACTCAAAGTCAAGAATTTGGGTTTTGAGTTCTAATCTCGTGAAGTGGTGTCTATGTGCATCTTACAATGTACATCTTACATGTCTTATTCCCACTTAGTGTGGTGCAAAGGTCTAAAAAAATTAGGTATTCATCAAAGCTCTTTCAGTTTTAGGAACCTTATGTAATCTTAATAGACTCTATTTTTGAAATGGTTGATTAAGTTTTGACACTCGTAAATAAGAAGGCCAACACACAAATTGAAATGCTTCTTTTATACTTATGTTCATATTAAACAAGATCTAAGACATAATCCTTATACTTCATGTCATAGTTTTGAAACATACCTAAAGTTGGACTTTAATGATTGGTATCAACTTTCTTTTTACTGGCTAAAAATGTTGTCCCTCAAAATTCTAAAATCGTGAGTCCAAATTGCACCCTTTTTAGGAAATTCCACATTACCTGCTCGTTACAATGCAAGGAACATTCATTTGCTTATTAATAATGGTGACACTATTTGAGAGGCAATCAATCCTTCCATTCATATCAACACATTAACTCTTATGGCATCCTCAAATTATGGTCCACCATGAGATTGGATGGGTGGAGATATTATTATGACTCATTGTTGATGATTGTGGAGATTGTAACTATTACTTCTCTTTTATATTATGCTACTTTACTTGGTTTTTCAAGTGTCATTTCTTGCAACTTATATGCTCCACATCCTTCTTAGAAGCCTCATCAATCTTCCATTGCTCCTTCCCCAACCTTTTGTAACATCTAAATCCTCTAATTCACTATTTGTTATGATTTTAAAATCCTAAATCAAACTTTTGTAAAGGGTTATTAGAAATATATCTTGTTTTGATTGTATTGAGAGGTGATCAAAACAAGGGAAATCTCCAAATAAGGTCTTGGCATGCTCAATAATGTTTTCTGGGTTTTGCCACTGCAAAAGGTTTTGGCTAAATCATAATATTATTGAAGGAATCTGTACTGAAAGTTGGAAGCAAAAAAATTAAGAAAATAATTATCCACAACTCGATTTGATTTCTTAGAAATTTTTAGTTACAAACTAACACTTGCTCACTTCTACAAAATTGTCTTCTACAAGTAGCCAATGTCATTTGCTCTGATACTCCTTGTAGTGAAACAACTTATTAAATTGAATAAATTGATCCACAAAAAATCACAATTTGTAATATATAGAAGCAAAAGATGTTCAAAAGATAAATAGTAGCCAATCCAATGAACGAATAAATATCCAAATCCAAATCACAAATGCAAGTCCACACCACTTAAATAGGTCAAAATTTTATCTAGATCGAGATCATAAATGCAAGTCCACACAACTTAGATAGAAATCTCATAGGTTGCTTAGAGAGGATAAACATAGATTATAACTAAAAAGGAATATATGAATGGTGTTAAAATATGACATATCCCTTTCTTTTTATAGACTTCTAGATAATGGCCCTAATTTGAAAGCTACGAATTAACCATCCTAAACTACAAAAGCCCGAGCAAAACAAATTAAAGATAGTCATCATGGTTATATTGGCCCCATGTAGGTATGTGTGGTGTCTTTGAAAAACAAGTTCCTAATAAAAGTGTATAGTTTGACCTTATGATTTTTTTTTTTAATTTAAATGGTGGAATCAGTAGCCACCATGAATCCGAGCAAGTTGTCCGGCTTTTATGGTCGCCACAAGTATTCTACGTTGTCCACCCTAAAAGTCGCTAGATAGATCTTCGCGTAGTCTGTCCCTATAATCACCATGCCACAATCATTTTAAACCTTTTATGTCGCTGAAAGCACCGGGAAAGGGACAAGCGTTCAATCCATGAGGCCCGAGATATGAGTATAGTGTATAGTTTGACCTTACGATGCAAACTCAAATTCACAAGCAAGAAATGTATTATAAGATGACTAATATTCCTTCATCCAAATTGATATAAAATGTAAATATATATTTTTTCAATTGATTATATGGGATTAAAAAACACACCACCTATTATATCAGGACCACATTGTGGTATTACAACAACTTGGCATTGAATCTAGGTCTCCTTAAAAATTGAGGAATATAACTAGTTGAACTAATGCCATTTGTTGATATAAAATGTAAATATTGATCAATTATGAATAAAAAATTGATTAAATCTCAAACATATATTTTTTAATATTAAGTTATAATTTTAATTTAAAAAGACAATATCAAGAACATAAAACAACATTTATAATTACAGGAAATAAAAATGGGTTTAGAGTCCATTTTATTTATTTGATGTAATGCTTCAATAAAAAATTCAGAATATATAATCATAAGAAGTGAATAAAGCTTTAAGAAGCCATTCCATTCGTCTACTTTAATTCTTCAAAATTTAGGTTCCAGGTGTCTACATCAAAATTTAACATTTTTACTAATGGATATTTAAATATACAAATTATTTCTATAAAAGATAACTCCTAAAGCATGAAAAGAAAAAAAACATTACAACATACAAGTTGAGAGGAAACTCATATGGATAATGAAGACTCCACTCCATAAATAATATTCAAATAGATCATATATGAACTAGATGAAATTATTTATAATGAAGGTTTCTTACTTTGTGTAATCAATATTTATTATTTTTTCTTTTATGTCAACAATGCACTGGTAATTGAATTTAGCTAATGTATTTTTTGGATTGGTAGTAGAAGGGATTTTTAAAGGATCCCCGAACCTATTACAAATAGGGTTTTGAAAGGCACCCCCAAACCTTAAATCTAACAATAAGATATTAAGAAAAACTGAGTTGGATTCTACGAATAAAACCTGAAAATCCAATGAAGCAACCTCTTAGCAAATAAGATGCAAATTTTTATCAAACAAATACAAGAGATTATCACGATCAAACAACCAACTGGCAAAAGGGGCCAACATAGGAGAAACCCACACCCAAAACAACATTCAAATTCGAGATTTAAAATTAGAATTTGAAAATCCTGCCTAGAGCTGCATTCAAATTTAAAGTTCAAAATTTGAAGATCCCGCCCACCACTAGGGCCTTAAATATGGGAAATAGACCTCACCATTGGAACCTATGGATGCTCAAAAAACTAGAGAGACAAGAATCCCATTTAAAACCAGAGCAGATATACAACAACAACATCTGGCTTTACAAACAACTGAAATAAAAACAACCAAAAATCACTTGTTGGAAGCCTGTCTCAGCGAGGTCTTGGGAGGCCTGCCAACCTTTTTTTGACCCCCAAAGAAAGAAATCATTTTTTCAGGCCACACTCCTGAACACATTTTTTCCAAGTCTCCATGATTGGAACAACCTCATTCTCTCCAGGATGCAGAGCCTCAAAACTATCCGTTAGAAGGGGTTGTACTTTGTTAGCAATTTCAGAGTCAATCTCCCTTTTCCTAAGTGCTTTGTTGCTAGGTCTCCCCACTTTCCTTTCAACCCCTACATCAATACGAGCTTTCTTATGACTTCTGGTATTCGAACTTGGAGAGCCTTTCTCAAATACAAGTTTTGAAGAGGCTAGAGAGCTTTCCATTAACTATTGAAGAGTTAGATCATCCATGTCAAGACAATCAAAGGGACTTACCTCTTCTCCACTCTCCCCAAATTTAGGAAGTTGAACAATATCCCCCGCTACTAGGCTCACTTCCCTTCTCTTTGCAGGAACCTTGTTCAACTCCTCCTCTCCATCAAACATGTTTGATGGAAGAAGGGCTTCCTCCTGTAATTCCTCACTGAGCCCAACTTGAGAAATAGAAATCGGATCTTTTCCTTTCAATTTTTGAGGGTTTCTCTTAGGCACCCACTTTTCATTGAGCTTCTTACTGTTTTCCTTACGACTTTTCAAAGTAATCAGAGCTTTAAGATGCAGGGGGTATATGCTCTTATGGTGCCCTTACTTGCCACACTCCTGAAAAACTTGGGGTTTATTTTCATATTCAATATTCTAAACCTAGGTGCCAAGGCTAGAAAATAACTCAATAGAGCTTGGCAGATCCTTCTTGATATCTGCCATCACACACATTCTAACATAGAGCATTCAAGATTTGGAATCGGTAATTGATCGAAGGAAATCAAATCCTCAATTATCTTGACAATAGCTTGGAAGATGCTCTTATGCCAGAGATGAAGTGAGAAGTCTGGTAGCTTGATCCATAGTGGGACAATAATAATGCTTTGCATTAGGGGATTAAAATCTGGGGCCCATTTACGCAAAAATAAACCTCGTTTGTCAAAAAACCATGGACTCCCTTCCAAGATTTGCTTGGAATCCTCCTCACAGTTGAGCCTGATAAGGAAGAAATTTCTTGGGATGACCACAATTTCAAAAGAACCGATAGGTCTCCATATTGCCAAAGCCCATCTCCTCAGAGTATCAATATTCGACCTCCTACCTTAGAATTTTTCCACAAGATTCCACAACCCATCTTTCAATATATTATCAATCAAGCTATAAGGGATATGGATCTGGTTCGACATAGGAGAAATATCGAAGAGGGTATCAGATCCTCCATTAATGCCAACAACCACTTTTGCATACGAAGGTGCACTAGGGGGATGGGTTACTCCTTGCAGGTTCTACTCATCCCACCTTTGAGCTCACCAGGATTCCACTCCTCCCATTCAAATGAAAAGGAGGGGTCACGAGAGTCAAATAGATCCGCCTTCATAGACTTAACTCCTTCAGCAATGGGGTTGAAGCTACCCAATTTGACATCCACTTTCTCTGCAACGCTCATTTGCCTCCTTTGTAACGCTCCTCTGAAACCTAAAAAATTGCATCGATCTACTTCATAACCTAACTAATTTAGCACGGTGCTTCACAGATCCACTTTACAACTTGGACAAACATCCACCTTCTCTGCAATGCTCATCTGCCTCCTCTACAATGCTCCTCTAAAACCTAAAAAACTTCATTGATTTGCTTCACAACCTAACTACTGTAGCACAATGCTTCATAGATCCACTTTACAACTTGGCCAGACATCCACCTTCTCTGCAATGCTCATCTGCCTCCTCTACAATGCTCCTCTGAAACCTAAAAAATCGTATCGATCTACTTCGCAACCTAACTATTGTAGCACAATGTTTCATAGATCTGCTTTACAACTTGGCCAGACATCCACCTTCTCTACAATGCTCACCTGCATCCTCTGCAACACTCCTCTAAAACCTATTATTTTGCTGCAACCATCCGGATATTGAAGGCAAGAGTTCCTATTCCATAACGTCTTTACAAGGAATTGTAGAGGTTCCTCCCACAAAAAATTAATTGTAATGTTTTCGAAAAAACTGTTCAACGTCAAAGCATTTTCTTCACTATTTTTTTCAAATTTCTTCTTCTATTAAGAGATGTTAACATTAAAAAAACCCGAATTTATGAAAGATATTGTTCAGTGTCAATATATTATCCATACACATAGTTTATAAATATTGATATTATTTCATGGATAAATTAGTAATATAAATGTCATATACTATAATAATTTTAAGATACTACAATGCATTAACTTAATTGGATGATCAACCTATCTATCTAGTTTAGATGGTAGTGTTGTATTCATGATTTTAAAATTACTATATAATAAGATTATACTCATAATTCTAAAGTTAATGCATGTATATAGAATTTACATCTCATGATACTATGTTTTCACTTCAAAAATGACATACACCATATAGATATGTGCAGTTAAAAAGGCATGATAATCACTTAATTTTTTTCTTCAATACCAATAGGCCTTGCGTGACAATTTGTACTTGTTACATCTTCTATATTCCTATTACATATTGCATGAATAATCATAGAGAAAATTAAAAACTTCTTTCAACCGTTAACACTCCATGGATGAAATCCCTTTATTTGTCTTTAATGTTTTTAACGATAGAAACAATTTAAATGATAAACAGTAAGAAGCTCATAAAGAGGAGTTGAACAGGGTTCCTATGAAGAGAAGGGAAGTGAGCCCAGTAGCAGGGGATATTGTTCAACTTCCTAAATTTAGGGAGAGTGGAGAAGAGGTAAGTCCCTCTACTCTTATCCTCCAAAATTCCTTTGACTGTATTGACATGGATGATCCGATTCTTCAACAATTAATGGAAAGCTCTCTAGCCTCCTGTGTTTGAGAAAGGCTCTCTAGGTTCAAATACCAGAAGTCATAGGAAAGCTCGTATTTATGTAGGGGTCGAAAGGAAAGTGGGGAGACCTAGCAACAAAGCGTTTAGGAAAAACGAGATTAACTTTAAAATTGCTAACAAAGTATAACCCCTTCTAACGGATAGTTTTGAGGATCCATATCTCAAAGAGAATGAGGCTGTTTCAATCATGGAGACTTGGAACAAATGTGTTCAGGAGTGTGGCCTGAAAAAATGATTTCTTTCTTTGGGGGTCAAAAAAAGGTTGGCAAGCCTCCCAAGACCTCACTGAGAAGGGCTTCCAACAAGTGATTTTTGGTTGTTTTTGGTTCAGTTATTTGTCAGGTTGAATGTTGATGCTGTAGATTTGCTCTAGTTTTAGTTGGGATTCTTGGCTCTCTGGTTCTCTGAGCACCCCTAGGTTCCAGTGGTGAGGCCTGGTTCCCAGATTCAAGGTTGTAGTGGTGGGGGGATCTTCAAATTTTAAACTTTGAATTTGAATGCAGCTCTAGACCGGATTTTAAAATTCTAATTTTAAATCTTGAATTTGAATGTTGTTTTGGGTGTCATTTTTTCCTATGTTGGTCCCTGTTGTCAGCTGGATGTTTGATTGTGACAATCACTTGTATTTGCTTGATATAATCTGCAGCTTATTTGCTAGGAGGTTGCTTGATTAGATTTTTGGGTTGGATTCATGGAATCCATATCAGTCTTTCTTGATATCTTATTGCTGGATCTAAGGTTTGGGGGTGCCTTTCAAAACCCTACTTGTAATAGGTTCGGGGACCCTTTAAAACCCCTTCTTATAAGCAATGGTTTTGTTTTAGGTGCTAGAAAAAATAAACAATTCAGAATCTCTCATGCATTTTATTTACAATCTATTTTATAGTTTTTACACTAATTTTAGGTGGTTTATGAGATCAAGCGAATCATAACCAAAATAGAATAAGATACCTCTAAGAGAATGTCCCAATGATAAAATGAACACACACATGTATATATAATCATTCGTTTTATATTAAACTCATGTTATATTGTAATTGAAATAAGAAGTCAAAAATTTTTAGAAGAGTTCTTTTACTTTACAAGCAATGGAGAAGTTTAAGATGAAATCTATGGTGCTCTATTTTACTGTATACAAAAAGACAAGACAAAAGCAATAATTATGATATGATTAACTAATCAACTTACACAAATTATATATTACTAGAAAAGTGAATAGTTGTTAAGAATCTAAATTGGGGTTTTGTTGTGGTATGATAAATGTATATAACTTATTATGCTTTGGTTTTATTGGGGATTTGCTGTTTTTATGTAGATGCATGAAAATTTACTATAAATAGGTTTTGGGAACATTAGTTAAAAAAATCCACCACTTTATTTACCTAATAAAAAAAAATTGAAGGGCTTTTCCTTTTTTGAAGGGTAGTTTTTAATTATATCCTTCAATAGGAATGGGTTGGAAACAGGGTTATGCACAAGGGCGAATTTCACAATTTAGAGCGAATTTTAGGATTTTCACAATTTTTATTTTGCTAATTTTAGGACCCTAGAGGTCGGCCCATTTGCTTGATTACGAGATCATTTTTTTTTAGGGTAAATTCACCCCCGTACAAAAAGTTTTCTCGCATAATTTTTGCCTTAAAATTATTAAAAAATATTATCCTATCTAGTTCACCTCTTGTACCCCACTATATATAGATAACCCTGACAACAACACTCATAGTCTCATACAATTAAAACAAGGTGAATGACATAAGGTGATCGACAAAAGCAACTGGCAGAAGGTGACTAATACGAGGTGACTGACACGAGGTGACTGACATGAGGTGACTATCACAAGGTGATTGTCACAAGGCAACTGTCACAAGGCGACTATCACAAGGAAACTGGCAAAAGTGACTAGCAGAAGCGATTGGCAGAAGGTGACTAACATGAGACGACTGACACAAGGTGTTTGACATAAGGCGACTATCACAAGACAACTATCACAAGACGACAACCATTTATCGATAAGTTTATGTTACCATTTATGTTCCTTTTTATACATTTTTGTTTATTAACACTCAATAAGGAGGTTTTACTATTATTTTGGCACCAATATTAAGCCTTCTTGGGTCAGATATTATGTTGTCTTGAATAGTTCTCTCTTTTACCAGTTATTTCTATTTTTCAATATGATGTTCATGATACTCTTGTTTATATAGGTAAAATGTAACCTGTTGGCAGTGGAAAAAAGGGAGGCCAATCTTCCAATAAAAGGAGTATCCTCAAATACTTTCATAATATTTTGAAATCCAATCAACCATCAACATTTGCACAAATTGAAGGTATGAACGCCTTTACTTACTAACTAGTTAATTTTTGTACATTGTTAATTTTATATATAATGTCTTCATTCATTAAGAAGGGTGATTTTTGGTTGATGGCTTTGTCCATTGTTTATCTGTATTTTTTAAAAGAAGGTATGCTTTTAAAAATAATAATGATAATAACCCTGGTATTGACCCTAGTATTATCTCTACAAAAAATACTGTTGACCCTGGTATGCCTCCACTTCCACATATCCACAATAATGAAAAGTCCAAAGATAAAAAATTTCTTAAAGAAATGAAACAACAACATGAAGAGATTCATGAAACTAACACACCAAATGGAAAACAAAATAATAGTTCTTATGCAATCCCTACTTATGGAGAATCTTCTTCTAAAAAACATAAATGTATAAGGTCATCTAGATGGACAATTAACAGATCATTTCAACCTGATTAGGTTTCAGATTTTCCATTTGTTGAGCCAGTGTTTCCAGAGAATAGTAATGAGGTAATAATAGAATTGAGATGCATAATTTGCAGTTGGAAATATAGAAAGAATCATAGATTGAAAGTTAATAAAGATACAATAGAAAAATATTATGTAACGATTTATATAAAAACAAAAGAAAGTGATGGACCAATACAAAAAAATTATAGGTGGAAGGATGCATCAAAGTGTGCACATATCAAATATGCACAAGAATATGATAAAGCAATGAAACAAAAGCAAAATTTGGTTGAGAAAGGTGCAACAATTCAAGCCCAATTTCGAAAAATGGAAAAGTTCAATTTAGCTTCAAAAAGTTTACAGTTTGTTGTTGTACTCACTACTCTTAAAAAGGGTAGACCTATGTCTGATTTCATTAATTATAAATCTCTATTTCAACTAGCTGATGTGCAGAACTTACCCAACGCCCATTGGTCAAATCGAAGTGGTTGGGAAATGGTAAAATATCTATCATTGGTTGAGAAGGATGATCTCAAAGAGAAAATAAAAAAGACCAAATTCATTTCACTTTCAATTGATGAGGTGACTACTGTTGACAACACATCTTGGATTTGCATTCATGTTTACACATTGGAAAATCATTTAAGGCAACCTCATTTACTTGGACTACGCAAGGTGGTGGAAAATTGCAATGCAGAAAACATTTACAATGTTGTTATTTCTAGTCTAAAGGAAATAGCAGGAATGAATGAAATGGAAATAGCCACTAAGTTAATATGTTTCGGAGCTGATGGTGCTACTACAATGCAAGGACATAGGAATTGTCTTTTTGTTAGACTACAAACATTTGTTATCCCATATTTGATCCCTATTCATTGCATGGCTCATAGAATGAATCTTGCATACAAAATTGTGGATACATTTATAAATGTAGCAAGAGTGGAAGAGCTTGTCAATGAAATTCATGATTATTTTTTGCACAGTCCAAAAATATTTTTAGAGTTTCAGCAGTTTGCACTAGGATTTATTGAAGGTAAAAAACTCTTAAAAGATGTAGATACTAGGTGGATTTCAATGTATCAACCGACATATAGAGTTTTCAAAGAATATCAATCCTTAGCAGGGTTTATGTATGCAAATCGTAGGGTAGTTGATAAGGCTAAAGATTTGCTATTTCGAATGAGTGACTTTGAAACACTTCTCACATTGTGTGGTATTCTTTCAATGTTGGAAGAAATGAATACTTTGATCAAAATTACACAAGAAAGATTGATTTATATTATGGATTTCATCAGGGCAAGAAGATAAATTTGCTTACATATTGATACGATGTACGCATCTGGTCAAATTTTTATGGATCCCATGTTTGAGAGTTGGAGAGCATTGACAAACGTGAATGATCCTCAAACCTTTTTGAAATTCAATATAAATGATCATATATGTATTAATGTCCACGAAAAGGAAATTCCTTTATATTTTTTTGGTTAATGAATGGATATAGTTAAAAATGAAGTTGAAAAAATACCCATAACATACAACAAATTTATGTAGTTGTAATAGATACGAAAATTAAACTGAAATAAATAGCAGAATCATTGACAAAATAAATCAAAGACCATTTTCAAAGAGATGAATTGCTTGAGGCTATGGGTGTGGTTAACCCAATGTTTTGGGATCCTTGTAATGAATACCAGAATATAAATGGTTTGTTTCTCAAATACATGGGCACTCTTGCTAGCCATTTCACTAAACATGTGGTAGTCAATGGTATTAAAATCAATGGCATTCTCAACAAAGATCTTTTGACAAAACAATCAAACTATTTTGGAACAACAATGTCTTCTCAAGTTTCACAATTCACTAATAATCATGACAGGGATTCTATTTCATGTTTGTGGAAACAATTATATTCCAGTAGTATCCTACAACATACTATGAGTGAATATTTTAGTTTATATGAATTATGTCAAACGATGATTTTAGGATCTATGGTGGATTAAAGGGTATTTAGTGCATTATCATATGTAAAATCTAAAGTTCGAAATGGGTTGGACAAAAATTTGGAAAATTGTTTGAGAGTTTATGTGTCAACCTATGGGGTTGAGAAATTTCCTTATGAAAGAGCTTTGTCATATTGGAAATCTCTGGCAAAGAGAAGAGGTGTCATGAATACTCAAGATGATGAGGATAATGGTAACACTAATGAGACTGTGATGATAGAAATTTTTGGTATGAGTGTAGAAGATTTTGCACAATCTGAAAAGAGTTTATTCCAACTTCCAGCATTATGATGCAAATATGTTTTCATTTGATTGATTTCACGTATTAAACTATCAGTTTTCAACAGAATATTAGGATTTGATTCATTTATTTGATTTGATTTCACAAATTATGCCATCAGTTTTCAACAAAATATTGAGATTTGATTATATTTTGAGACATGTTTTCATGTATTTTGGAACATAATATTGATTACAGAATCACAAATATTATTGATTTTCACATGTATTTTGATTTCACATATTATGTTATTAGTTTTCAATAGAATATTGAGATTTGATTATATTTTGAGACACGATATTTTGATTTCAAATTCACATATTATGCTATCAGTTTTCAACAAAATATTGATTAAAATTTACAATTTTCACATGTATTTTGATTTCATATATTATGCTATCAGTTTTCAATAGAATATTAATTACAGATATTATTTATTTTCACATGTATTTTGAAAACCATGTATAGCAAACCATGTATTGAATAAAGTATAAACCATGTTTTGAATAAACCATGTATTGAAAACAATGTATGGCAAACCATGTATTGAATAAACCATGTATGGCAAACTAAATATTTGTGTTGCATTTCATTCATTTCAAATTATTTCATAAAACATAAAAGAACATTTTATTGCATCCACATAATTCAAAATTATTTATTCCATCCACACAACTGATCAAAACATCACAATATTGAAAACAAAATATCAAAAAGTAATACAAAATTTATGGAAATTGTCTCTTTGATTCATTTAAAAAATATACGAGTCTTTTACAATTTAAAAAAAACTATGCAACATGTTTCTTTTCTCCACATTCCACAAATAAGAAAATAATAGTTCTACTTTTCTTCCTACAAAGTGCCTGAAGTTTCAGCTGCATCTACCTCAATATCCTTTGCTTCCAATGCACCAACCCTTACCAAACTTTCAACATGCAACAGGCCTTGCGGTACCATTCCAAGTTTTAGGAAATATCATAATTGGGAAAGCCAATCCTGATAAGCCACAACCTCTATGGATAAAATGGCATGCTCCTCATATGATCCAGAATCTGAGAACATAGATTGAGAAACAACCCTATGGTGAATGGTCGTACCACGCTCCGTAGGACCTTGAGAGATCAAAGATTCCCAAGGTGTCATTTGCAAGAAATTCCTAGCTCTGAAGGACAAATCTTGATTAGGTTCGGTCTGGATCATGTTGATTGACTTTTGATTATTCATAGCCTCACGTTGTATTGCTGAGTGCACAGGCACTTTAACGTGAATGGTTTTAAAATTAGCAGACATATTCTGAGGGATTAAGGATCCCAAATATGCCATGGTGTCTACAAATTTTTTTGACGTGCGAGGGATTGCCTTGATGTCATACCATTACAGTTGGGCTAGGTAACTTCCAAAAAGCTCCTTGTAAGCTTTCAAGAGTGGGCACTTGCATTGGAATAATCCTTTGACTTGATTAACTATGATCAAAGAGTCACCAAAGATATTCAATCTTTTAATGCCCATTGCAACAGTTGCTTGGAGTCCCAAGATCAGGGTCTCATACTATGTGTTATTGTTCATGCAAGGGAAGTCTAGCTTGAATGATAAGGGTAATGGAGCACCCTGCGGTGTGATAAAGACTATCCCTGCTTCGCTCCCTTGCTCACACTTTGAACCATCGAAGAACAATGCCATATCTCTTTCTTTTTTAGGTTGTTCGGGTTTGGGTGGATCTGATAATAAGAAGACCACATCATAAGGCAATTCTATGGTGAGAGGCTTGCTATCCTGAAGAGGTGCCTCTACTAATTGATCTGCTATGAATTATCCCCTGATGGACTTCTGGCTTATGAAATCTAGATCAAATTATGTTAATAGCATGATCCACTTTGCAGTATGTGTATTGTGATAGGTCTTGTTCATCATATACTGCAAAGGATTTTGTTTTGATGTAACGTAGGTCATACATCTCAACATGTAGTTTCACAACTTTATGGTTGCAAACACTACTGCTAAGCACAACTTTTCTACATACGCATATCCTAGCTCATAACTCACCAAGGTGCGACTGATGTAATATATGGCTTTCTCTTTGTCTTGTGCATTATTTTGGGTCAACATGGTGCCCAAAGCGAAATTAGTAGATGATATGTACAATAAAAATGACACTTCTAGCTTTGGTGGAGCCAATATCGATGGTGTTTCCAGGTAAGTTTTGATCTCTACAAAGGCTTGCTAACATTCTTCATCCTAATGAAATGGGATATCCTTGCATAGCAACCAGTTCATGGGCAAACACTTATCTGATAATTGAGAAATGAACCATTTTATGGATGCTACCTTGCCTTGTAGGCTTCTTAACTCCCTAATGTTGGTAGGGGTGGCCATTTCCATTCTAGCCTTTACCTTTGTAGGATCGAACTTGATGCCTCTCTTAGAAATGATGAAACCTAAGAGATTACTAGAAGTCACACCAAACACACACTTCTTAGGGTTCAATCTGAAATTGTGTTCAATGAGGTGATCAAATACTTTCTTAAGGATTTCAGCATGCTCTTGCCGCACTAAAGACTCGGCGAACAAGTCATCCATGTAGTCTTTTAAGATTGTGTGCATGTAGTCATGAAAGATGTATGTCATGGCTCGATGATACGTGGCACCAACATTCTTTAGGTCAAATGACATCACGTTATAAAAGAATGTCCCCCATGGAGTAATGAAAGTAGTCTTATGTTGGTCTTTGGGTTTGATTCGGATTTGATTGTATCCAGAAAACCCATCCATTAGGGAGAGCATCTCATGACCTACAGTGGCATCAACAAGAGCATCTATGTTTGGCAATAAGAATGAATTCTTTGGAGTTACCTTGTTCAAGTCTCTAAAATATGTGCAAATGCAAATTCTTCCATCTGGTTTTCCCACGGGCACCATGTTTGAGACCCATTCGAGATAGTCAATTGGGACTATGAAAATCACATCCAATAGTTTTTTTAACTCGTTCTTCACCATCAAAGAAATGGTTGGATGCATTTTCCTCAATTTTAGCTTGACTGGCTTCTTCATGGGATCCAATAAATGGTTGTGAACCACTAACTTTGGATCAATTTCTGGTATGTCTTTGTAAGTCCAAGAAAAAGTATTTGGCCTCTCTTCAAGGAGAGGAATTATGATGGCTTGTTCGTCGGGAGACAAACTTTCTTTGAACTTGACTTTCTTTGGTTGAGTAGGATCATCACTGATGTTCATCTCGAAAGTCGCTTCTATAGCCATATGTGACCCATCCTTCAACTAGTGAGGCATGGGTATCAAATGAATATCATCGATGGGATTTAAAGGTCCTACTGACTCAGGATCCAAAATGGCATGGAATACATCATATGCACGTCCTGATGCAAAATGAAATGATTGTAACACCTCTTCATTAGGGAAAAGATCCTCAGGATCTATGGGTGAATCAACGTGATTCCAATCAATGGTCTCTGTATCAAGACACAATGGTTTAGTAGGATCCACTAGGTTATGAAGTGGAGTGGCCAAATCAATGGAGATCGTATTGATGGATGGAATGAAATCTCTAGAACCATATGGGTGAAATATTATGTCAGAGGTTTCTCCTCCATACTCACGATGAGGCTCTAGAGGAAGAGGAATCTCTGGATATGGCCCATGAGCAGGCTAGATAATAGGATCATTGGGTTCTAAGAGCTCCCTGAATGTAGGCGAAGGGGGATTGATCGCATGATAAATGGCATTTAAGTCGATAGGTCTCCCCAAAAACTGCAAGCCAGGGTCTATGGCACGAAGTGTCGCTTCTCTTTCGACCAACATGTTGACTTGTTGCAAGTGGTGAGGCCCAAGATAAGCCATCTCAGTCTCGTCATCAAAGTCATAATCGCTTATCCAAAAACCATTAGCATTGGTATGCGGCCCTAAGATAAGGGGCGCATCTCTTAGCCCCAAGTAGGCCATATCTATTTCATCCTCATATTCTTTGTCACTTATGAAGATGCAATTTGTATTAGTATGTTGCCCCAAGTCATGGGGCCATTGCCTTGTGATCAGCTGTAGAGCTTACATTTAATTTTATCAATCCGAGGGAAATCAAGGTTAGATTTAAAGAGTAGGAATCCTGTATAAATTATACTGTGGGGATTAATACTAAGCTCAAGTTTATTTTTTTAGGTTTCACATGTACAAGAAAGTAATAAACAAAATTAGATTTGTGTAGAAATGAATGGTGCAAGGTATGATAAAATAATGCAATGATAATTTAATTTTATAGATGCACCTAATTATTGATGAATTAATTTACTGATGCGTCAAATTATCTGTAAACTAATTTATTTATGACATGATTTAATTTATTTGTGAGGATCCTTGTGCAATCTATCTTATTTTACATAAATTGAAATGCAGTTTAATTTAAGGCTAACTAAATCTAACCTATTGCAGGGGTGAGAGCTCAAGGACTGTCTATAGGAGTGGGCCCTACCTCCTAGAGGGCAATGTAATTCTTTCTTCCCTAGTTAATTTATCTTAGTAACTAGATTTTATAACTAATACTAACATTATGTCTATTCCGTAAATGCAAGTAACAAATAAACACAATTTACATAACAAAAATTAAACAACACCTAAAATTGATACAAATTACCATTTTTGAAGAATAAAATGCTACTTTTATTACTGGCGATTCAGTTGTACATGGTTGTGCATTTCTTTAGAACTGTAAACTTAGAACAGATAATAATTTCTTGTATTTTTCCAGCAGACAACAGACCTCTTTCAAGGTCTCTCCTATGTAATTTATACTGTAACTAATACAATTCCAAACAATATTTCTACACATATTTTTCCATGCAGATTTTGTGGACTTTATGATGCGATAACTATGCATCAACCAAAATAATCTAAACCTAACATAATACATATTCCTATTTGGACTTGATAAATATTTTGACTGGTCCAAGTGGCATCCTACAAAAAAACCTAACAAGATAATACTTATTTTGAATAATTCACAAGATATACATTAGGACCTCATGCCCTATATTACAGGAAAGGTCTAACAATCTTAAGTCTATATCTAAAAATTCTCATAATAATATGATTATAAACTTTATTAAGCAAATAACTTTTATTAACTGAAATATTCTCGTGGATAGTATGAAATATTTTGCTAAGTGAAAATATCTATTGCCATCCAAACTTGACGTGTCATCACTCATGTGGCATGCTACGTAAGTCAAAAAACCTTTATTATCCTTCGATAACTGATTGTAAAATATTATTCAATAAATTTCTTTGGTAGTTACCTTCAGTAACAGGCTTTAGTAATATACTTCTGCAACATGCTTTTGTAATAAGTCAACTACTATTGTCATCGAGATCTGCTTTTATCTTGGGTTATTTTATTCATACTTCTTCTCATCTGAGGCGCACTACAAAGCTTCGCAATCTCTTCATCGATCATTAAAACTTTTTCTTGCATTTTTCTCAAGACTCGGATGAATTTTGTATAAATCAAACACATTTGTTAGATAACTGCAATTAATTAGATTTACTAATAATTCACACAATATTCAATAGTAATTTACATAAAACATATCAGAATCACTAAATAATTATAACAATAAAACAATTCTAATACAAAAATATGTGTTAAATAACCACTCATCACCTTGCCCTTAGGTAGGCTCTCTCTGTTGAGTCCTCTGACTCATAGCCACTTTCGTCCGATATGCATCCACTCTTGTTATGGCTAGACTTGGTAAGGCTTTGTAAATAGTGAGGCCCATGATAGGCTAAGCTAGATTGTACTTCATCATCACTTGCCTCATATCCATTTTATTCTCACTCTTCATCCCACGAGTTGTAACCTGTTGGGATGGCATCAATTGTGAAGCTTGGATGATAGGTTTTGGATGGTGGTGTGTTTACCACGACCATTTGTTTGTTACTTGGATGTCTCGTACTTGGTGGATGATAAGGAATAAAATCTATGTCTTCTCCTAACCCTAATATTAATATATCCAAGGCTACCGCTACAGAGTCATCTCGACCTATGATGTGATAGCCTAACCCAAACCTATCAGAGGGAAGCTAGTATTGCGACTCGAATGGCCGTCTATGCCCCTGCTCATATATACCAAGACCATAGCTATGCCAATGGCAACATTCAAAGCATCTTAGAGCAAACTGAAGATTAGAGAGGTAACGAACATTAATAGTGAATAGTTCATCATTGTCCTCTTCTATGTCTATAGACTTATGGGCATAGTCCAATCCAACATAGACAAAGTTGGTCTGGTTGGGAGGGATTCCAAGTGGCACAACTGTTACCAATAGTGGTCTCAGGTCTTTCTACCATCCTATGTCTTGTGCGAAATCTATGATGGACGTGAATGTTATGTTCTACACAAGATACTCTCCTATCCCTATGCTTTCCAAGTGTATTGTTGCATGTGATGTAGATGATCCTACTAACGACACTGGCGAAGCGGGTTCTAGTATCTCCTTAGCTTGATCATGGAGATCTTCTTATTCCATGGGACTTGGAATTTTCTCAACGGCTATGGTTAGTGCTTCCTTGGGCTTTCCTTCCTCAACTAAGGGTACCTTTAGCTTTTGATTATCTTTTGGTTTAGATGTTGACGGTCTCTTAGGAGCATCAGTCATTTTGGATGCAAGATGAGGTGCTGATGTTGATGGGTATTTTCGTACCCCTTTGCCTCTGTTAGCTAGTTGCGTAGTTGGAGATGAAGGTCCTACATACATGTGGGTATAAGGAATCACAAATTTGCTTAGAAAATCCACTTGATGGACATATTTGAATGGGTCTTCATCCGCCAGCACCACATAGATTTTATCATCATGCACATACTTGACACATTGGTGTAAAATCAAAGGAACACACTTCATATCTCTTATCCAAGGATGACCTAGGAGGATGTTGTATTGCAAGGCCCCTTCCAAGACATGACACATCACAAAGATGGTCTTATACCCCACCTTAATAGGTAGGACTATTGTTCCCACGGTATTGCATAAAGCATCATTGAAAGCTCTTAATGTGTAGGCTCCCAAAATGATATTTGACTTGGGGATATTAAGGTGTTCTATTGCTATCATTGTGATGATGTTTACTGATGAACCTGTATCGATTAAGACCCACTTAAAAGTTAAATCATTGACTAACACAACAATGTGCAACGAAGGGTCTAGTAAGACAACATACACTGTCTTAATCTCATGATCATAGAATTAAATTACATGTTCTTGACATTGTTGTACTTATCCCACAAAATGTATGAATGCATTGGGGTCTTGTGGTTGGAGCTCAATCGATCTCAAAATCTCCATAAAAGTCTCCTTGTGCTTTGGGAACTATTGTATGAGCTCATAGATAGATAGCTTGGCCAGAGTCGTTTGTAAGTTTTGCTCTAGTCTACTCTAAACAGTTACCACAGGTCGAGTTGGTGGACCTGGAAAGTTGTTCTGCCCCTACCTCTACCTATGTATAGCTAGGACATTGATTGGATTCACGGGAGGCTGTTGTTGACCATATCATTTAGTCCTAGTAGCTATATTGACAATTTCAACCATCCCAACGCATCCATGGGTAGGCATATCAATTTGAACCTGATTGACTTGGAAACCTTACCCTATAGGGACCTCATGGTTTGGCAGCGGGTTTTTATATATGCCTATATCTCTATTATTAGGAGCCAATGTGTTGTCAACTTTAAGTTCTCCCACATCAATCATGTTTTGCACTTGGTGCTTGAAACCAATGTAAAATTCAATGTTATGCCCCGGTATCTTGTGATAAGGGTAAAATTGATCTTCCCTATATCCTTTTGGCTTAGGATGGTTGGGATATATGAGAGGTATATCAAGAAATCTGATTTTTCCAGCCTCGCTCAATTGGTTGAAAATTGATTGCATTGACTATGATAGAGGTGTAAAATAGCGAGGTGGCTTGCATTCTATATTTTTCCCCTGATTGTTCTTTTTATTGTAATTGGTTGGTGGGGGTTGTGCTTGATAATTTTGGGGTTGTTGCGTAGCCCCATCCTTAGGTACAACCAATACTACTTGATTAACTGGAACTGGGTTGACCTGTTTCTGCTTGTACTTGTCATTCTTACCATTTTTGTTCCACTCCTTGTTTCAGATCTTAATGGTTCCCTCATCTACTTTTATATCCTCAATGAGTTTGGCCTGTTCTAAGGCTTCCTCAAATGACGAATATTTTTGAAGTTGTAGCAAGAGGGAAATGTGTTTAGAACAAATCTTGGTGAACATGCTGACAATTTCTTCTGTGGGGACAAAGAATGATAAATTTACCATGAATTTTCTCCATCTATCCCCATATTCCATTACTGGCTCATTGTCATGATATTTTAATTTGGCCAAGTCTGAAAGGTTCACCTTTATTTTAGCACCAAAGGAGAAATGCTTCAGGAATGTGTTTACTAGTTGTTCAAAACTAGATATGTTGTGCTTAGGCAGTTGGTTGAAACATTGAGTGGCCGCATCCAAAAATGTCATAATGAAAGTCCTTAACATAAGAGCATCATTGTCTTCAAGATGAAAACATGCATTGATGAAATTGGTAACATGCTCTTGTGCATCCTCTTCACCCTTAAAATTTTCTAACCTAGGCATCTCAAAATGCTGAGGATATGCAAGGCTAGGGATTGATGGACATAATTGTTGGTTGTGTATTTTACTCAATGTTGGTTGGTTTCGTGCCGTTTCTTGTTTCTCAAAGGACTTCATCTTTTTAGTGAGTGCCTAAAATGCATTTGAGGTGAGGAGTTCCTCTTCTTGTAGTATCCCTCACAGTGGTAATGGACGTAACCCTATATGCGTTTGACTTGTTCTATTCTCTTCCCTTCTACAAGGGGATTCGTGATGTGTTTGATCCTGATTTATCATGTTTACCCTTTCTCCACCAGTTTTATGTTTTTAATGATTTGAGTGGTGGTTGTGTTGTGGGATTTCTTCTTGTCTGGTGCACCCCTCTCTTGGTGATCTAGCATGTTTATCTCTTTGATGATCATTTCCATTGGCTTGTAAATTGATATGAGCTAGTTGCTCAGCTTGTTCTCTTAGACGTTGCTCATGTTGGTGCAAAAGCCTTTCTCTTTGTTTGTCATGCTCAAGAGCTTCCACTAGCTCTTGCTCTTTGTGCAAGGTATTTTCTAACCGTCGCATGTGGTCAAATTATGCTGTTAAAGAGGACTCATGTTTGTCTGATTCTATTCTTGTGGTTTTGATTCGTAGATACCTCGAAGAGGACTCTACTGTTTCTTTGCTCTTTATATATACTATAACTTGTTCTATATTTTGATAACTATCTCTATGGTCAGACTCTAAAAAATACTTGTAGAGTCACTCTAAAGCATCTCCAGATTGAGAGGTGTGTTTAAAAGTAACAGTTTATGAACTTCCAGATGTAAACTTTTCTATGGCTATGGTTTTGGGAGGTGGCCTCAGATGAAATCGATCCAACTCATCTAACTATCTTGTTTTCCATGGCTGATCCCTTAGGATGCCATTTAATCTAATGAGGTCATGGTCTATTGGAATCCTTCCTCATGTGTGAAGGGTATCTTCTGTTTACTATCTATGACTGGATGTGGCTCTAGTTTCTTGCCCTTCAGTAGGCAGACATATTCTCAATGTCTCATGTGAAGTTTGAGGTATTGTGACTCTGGTGTGTCTTTTTGGTGATGAGGGCTTTGTGGCCCTATCTACCCTCCATGAGGATGGAGATGGGGAAACCTCATAATCCCTATGTGAATAATGGGGTCTAGAACCCTTCTTATGTCCATTTGGAGAGGAAGCCCTTGAAGACTCCTCATGTATTTGAGAAGATTTTATGTGTTTAGAGGAAGAACTTGAGGCTTCCTCGTGTCTCCTTGATGGTGATGGCCATGAAGCCTATTTGTGTTGTTGTGATTTAGTTCCATGATTTGACTCTCTATTTGGGGTTTCTTAAGGAGAACCCCCAAGGGTTGAATTATCACCCCTCAGACTCGCAGAACTACGTCTCATGATCTTATGAGCATGTGGTTCAATGTTACTACGACTTCGATTATGGGTACGCGTTGCTTCAGATTCTCCATCGATATTGGACCGAGGATGTTTACTTTTGGTTTTGACCATTGTGTTTATGAAGTCTTCTTTTGGATTGCAATTTAGAGATAACCAAATAATATCAAGCAAGTGTTTATCTTGATTACCAATTTATGTGTGCCCTAAATTGTTTGATGTATCTTGATATGTTGTTCTTATTTTCTTGCTCTTGTTTTGGATTTAGAATAAGGAAAATCGTCCATAGTGGGAATCAAAAACACCCATGCCAAACATGATTTTATCCAAAAGAGACTAGGGTACATCGCTTAAATCCGAGTGGGGGGTTCGCCTAGCTCTTCCACTTTGAACCAATTATTCCAATAGTGGGAGATAGTTTGAACACGAGTAACTTAGTACCACTATAAATAAGTTCCCAATTCTATTCTAAGAATATCTAGGGGGCAAGCCGGTGGAAGGAGATGAATGCCAACATCACCGGACTGAATTGAAGGTTGGTGATGAAATCCAACTCCCCAATGTTTAAAACATGCATATGTGTGTGGGGTTCATTTTAAGTTTGCATAAAGTAAAATGCATCATACAACATAAATGTATCTTTCCTATATGCCTAATACAAATGACATTTTAGTTTTCAGAAAGATGCATAAACTAATATGAGATTCATGGATGCACTCTATTTTGTGCAAATATAGCCTCTAGTAGGGCCTCAAAGCAAGCAAACCAACACAAAATTTATAGCACACTAGATTCTATGGCGTAATTTACAAGCGTAAGCCTCTATTCCTAGAAATACCTAGTGGAAATCTAAAAAAACTCTAAGATGCACAGGATGCAAGTTCTTTCATTTCCATTCCTTGATTTCCCAAATTAAAATGTCTTAATGTTCAATTTTTTAGGAAAATAGAAGCAAATAAAAGAACATAAATCATAAGAAAAGCTATACCAACCTCTAATACAACTCAGAGAACCAATATTTTGACCTCTGCTGCACTCTAGCTCAGGCCGTTGTCGACTAGAGTGGTTGATTTCTAGCCGCTGTAGACTAAGCAGCTGATTTTTGATCACTGTAGACCAGAGCAGCTAAACCTGCATACAAAAACATGGATCAATAAAGTAGTAGAAAATAAAAACTAGGTGGGGGTCCCATCGTGATCGCCATCTGTAGCGACCCCGAGGAAGCGACGCACCGTCCACTCACTCTATTTGCAATTATTATTGAATATTTTAACGTTTAACATGCATTAAATGAAAAACATAAAAGAGAGGCATAGCCAAAGTACGAAGAAATAAATGAATGAAGGATTTATATTGATATTTCCAAGATTCGGTTACATATAAATCCCTCTACGGGATGCTCTTCATTTGATACATGATTTTACACAAAGAGGGTAGCAAATGTATAAAATATCCCCTTGCAAAGGGAGATGCACTTTTCCAGGCTTTTCGATGACACACACAGAACTGTATGAGGGCTTATAGATGCCTCCTTCTCTAGGTATGATTCCTATAGGTATCCTCTTGCTTTTGTATGTTGTGGATTTATTTGATGAACCTATAGCCCTGTAAGCAATGAAATAACAATACACACTTAGATGTTCGAGATTGCCTCCCCGGATGAGGCTGTTAGCGATAAAAACAAATGCAATGAAACTAGTACTATGAATACCAATAAATGAAGTAAATATTATGCTAATGATAAGAAAGCATGGAGAAAACAAAATAATAGAAACTAACACCTAAACCCCAGACTAGGTTGTGGGCCACTGTCTAGGATATCGGCTGTTAAGGTGAAATCTGTCTCTATTGATCCAAAGGCTATGGGCTTAAGTCTACTACTAATGTTAAATTATTATTTTATGTGCACGAATGATTACCCCTAAGCTTTGCTAGCACTTCTTTTATCCTCAAGTGTGCTCAGATTTGCTCTCCAATCTAACAGGGCTTCGCTATAAAATGATCTCCAAGGGAAGCTCTTCAAGTCTCCAAAAGCTCTCCTCAATGATCCAATTTGTTCAAAATTTTGATATATGGAATGTGATGATCTCGATCCCTATTGATTCATAAAATAAGGTCCCCTAGTGCTTTTAGGTTTACTCCTTATAAAGTGTTTGAAGCCCTAGGTCAATATTCAAACCCTAGGACTGAATCCCTCATGTGCACTGGAGGTTAGCATGAGAATTTGAGCTTTTTTCTACCCTTGAGGGGTAGTTAACTGATGTCTAAATCTAGACTTGAGTATTTCATGTAGACTGGCTATAATGAGGAATGCAAAGTTATCCCCGCTTGGCATTATTGCATGTAGACTACCACTTCCGCCCGAGATTAGGCTAGATTAGTAAAAAAATACATTTAAGGTTTAGTCGTTATCATCTGCAACGACTAAGGTTTGGCCGCTCTGAGCTTCAGTGACCAGAATCCAGTCGCTCTGGTACATAGTGGCCAGGCTTGGATGGGCTAAAAAATGCCCCAGATGAGTGGTAGAACCACTTTTGATACTTGGAAGATCCCAAGGTTTAGTCACATGACCTAGGAATGTGCCCATGTGAGTAGTCTTCGCGAACATGACATGTTTTATGTGTCTACACATTCTCTACCTTTGAAACAATTCCTTTCTATGTGCAAAGTTCTTGTATCGACCATTTATTGCTTTGATCATAACCTTTGCCTGATATTACCATTCTCTTAATGTATCAATATCTACAAGAAGATTATTCGTAATAGTAGCCTTATATCTATTTGCTAATAAAACATTTTTTGAAAAATTTACTTTATCATCATCGTTCGAATGATGATGGGTGTCGACTTGCTAGTGGGGGGAAGAGGAAACTACAATGAAATCTACTTCAAAATTCTCCTCTACTTCATAATTGATCCCTATACCATGAAGCAGATCACTTGTATTTAGTGGTAAATTCAAATTATTCATATCCTGATACATAAAATCGTCATCAAGATTCATAGTAGAAGAGGGTATCTGAGACACACTTTCTACACTTGATAAATTATCAAGTATTAAAATTGGGAATGGTATCCCTAAAACAAGATATTGAGACACATCATGAGTGTGTGTCTGAAACTGACTACTGGTTCCCGAATACGATGGTGTCAAGAATTGTTTCCCATGCATGCGAGATTGGTTCCTCATCGGTGGTGCCTGGTGTGAAGTTTGTCGAACATGATGTGGATGGACTTGATGTTGATGGGCTTGCTATATATGTACTTGCTTATTTTCCTATTGTGCACCTGATGGATGCATCTATTTTCTAAGTCTTTTAAATCTAGTCGATCCCTATGTAAAATTTCACATGAAAAATATAAATTAAAACTAGTGTTAAAACAATGCCATTAAAATAGATCAATATTAACTAAACATACCTGACTCAGACTCTGTAGCCGTTTCTGTTGATGATGTAAGCATTTGCCCTTGCTATGAAAATAGTAAAAATATAATTCTCAAACTAAATATAATTTTATATCATTAAAATACATTATTTAAAATAGTACTTTTGAATAATAAGGTTACCTTGTGAGCTGGAGGTTACTTCCTCAACGTCTACTGCAACAGATGTATGTCCAAAAGTAGCATGAGTCGTACGTGTATATTGTCCATCAGGAGACCTCCTACAATTACGGGTGAGAGTTATTGGTGATTATTGCGACTACGTATAAAAAATGGTAGATGCTTCTTGAATCCTAATGACAATATCCCTTTTACTGGACAAGTGAGCTACTCTTCTCTGTTTTCAAAAGAAAATTAGAAAACAACAAGATTGATTAAAAATAAAGAAAATAAAGACTATTTCAATAAATAATTTTACCTGTATTTCATTATTGGAGATGCCAATAGTGAACAAATATGGGTGCACTGCAATTGGAGGATTTTTTTGTTGAATATTATAGTATGCTTCATGAAAAAGACAAAGAATAAAGTTGTTGGATGTTAATGTATATGCAGATTGAATTTTCTATGTAGTAAGAAGGTCCTATTTTAGGCGATTGGAAATGTGAGTGGACCAATCATTTCTGCCTCCATAAATATATAGAATCAGTAATGACAATGCCCAAAACAAAATTTCTATAGGTCACCGCTGCAGAATAAGCCTTCCCAAGAAAAATTCAATGCAAGCATAATGAAATTTGTCTGCAACATTGGAAATGTTCAAACCCCTTTTCGACTTAAAATAATTAACTAAAAAATAGAGAGAACGTTATTAGAGAATGGAAACTACAATACATCAAAATTAAGGATAAATAATTTTTTTTTTTTAAAAACTTACATTTCAAATGGTCTGGATTCACGGAATATCTGGATGTCAGTGTGGATTTATCCTCTTCAGTCAACGCGTACTGGTTGTTATAAATGAGACCATCCAAAATCCTGTTAGTCGCTACACATCCGAAGGGTTCACAGTAAAATAAATATCCTTGTTATCAACTTTGATCTGTACAATGGACACATCATGGTCGTAGAAACTAACTATCCATTGCATTAGGGAGATGTTGACGTCCAACTATGGCATCTTCATAAATCCAGCAACTTTGAAGGTGTAAAGCCAATTGGAATCTCTCCCAAGAGTGCTAAAAATATTCTTGACATTCGAGAAATATTAGCTCTTGAATGATACTTTGGAAGGCAGAGGAGAGGATGCACTAGCTATTTCTGATCACCCTTTGTAAAATATCTAAAAACACTCTAAAACGCTCAAAAAATACTCTAAAAATGCTCATAAAACCTTGGGAAAACCCTCTGAAAAAGCTCAAAAAATACTCTGAAAACACTCAAAAAAGCTCTAAAAACGCTTTGAAAATCGTCTAAAAAAGATTTGAAACCGTTGTAGAAAATGCTCTAAAAACGTTGGAAAACGATCTGAAATTGCTTTGAAAATCGCTATGCGAAATGTGAAAAATGACCTTGCTATTTTATTTGAAAGATGCAAAATGCAACACACAGACAATGCTTTGAACAAAATAAAATGCAAGGTAACACAAGATTGCACAATAGAATAAATTCTTTATTGATGGGGGGAGCCTAGAAACTCCATTGTTTACAAGCTTGGATCCTTGAATCCTTTTGATACAATATTACAACAATTTAGGGTTCTCCAAAACCCTAAGAAGCAAGGTCATGGTGTCTTCAAGCGCGTCTTGATCCCAACAAGGTTGAGTGGGCTTTTCGGATATCCAAGGTTGGGCCACTCTAGATTCTGATGTAGCACCTTCAGATCTGCACACAATGACACATAAAATAGTTAGTAGTATATGCGAGGGCTCCACAGTGTGAGGCCCTCTATATGCAATAATAAAACCCTAACTAGATACTACAAGTATAGTGAACAGAAATAGAAAGCACATTCATAAAAATAAATAAATATAGGGTTGATCTATTTTACTTACTTACTGTGTTCTGATGTGAGAAATCTGATGCAGAGGATGGTGCGACGATGCCCTAGCATCACCCGGAGGCTAGGGGGACTTCAGGAATGATAGCGTAAAATACCACGGTGCCTGGTCTATAGAAAATTCCCGTGGGTGCTTGGGACTGAGAGGAAGGATTATGCAAAAGTAGATCCAGTGAGAGCTGAAGGATAGTGATGATGATGAGGGGTTATGGGGAGCGAGAATGATAGTCGAAGTGGTGCGAGGTGACCTAGGGCACTTAAGGGTTTTAAGCACTCAAGGAATCAAAATGGGAATCAAATAGAATAAAACTTAGAATCAGGGACTTAGGGTTGAGCCATCAAAATGGCTCTTATTTATAATCTAACCTAGGGCATGCTAGGGTTTCAATGACACTAATCGTGTGGTTGAGATTAAAGCATATCCAAGGGTTGATAATAAATCTAGGGTGTGGCATGGATTGATGTAAATGGGTGGTCGAGATTAAATGAAATTGGATGGCTAGGATTAATTCACTTAAATAAATACATATTTATTAAATATATATTAAAATATAATATAAAATATTATATTTAAATATATATAAATAAATGTGAATAATGATAAAAAATGGTGGGAAAATAGGGATAGTGGGAAAATTGGCTATGCTTTGGTGGTGGAAATGGTGGGAAAGCCTAGATGGAAGGATGAATGGCTAGAATTTGGTGTCTATAGATGCCCCTTTTTGTACTGCATTGCGTGAAACACAATGTAGTGCAAAAACATGAGACACCTATTTTGGCTAGGTGCAGAAGCAACTTCTCTCTCTTGTTGGAATATGAGCTTGAAGATAAAAGAATAAAAGAATTTAGAGTTTTGCGTAGCTTACCCCCTCAATTGGTGAATGAGGTTATGGATGAATCTCATGAGCCAATTGAAAAATCTATGCAAATGAATGATGGATAATGTGATACCATTTTTGCCCCAATGGTGGGAAGGGGTTGGTGAAAAATGTGATATGATGTGTCTATTTTTGCCCCAATAGATGAAGGGTTTTGTGCAAATGTGAGGTGATGAGGATGATATGAATGATGTAAAATTTGATACCATTTTTGCCCCAATGGTGGGAAGGGGAGTTTTGTAATGTGATATGATTGTGTCTATTTTTTCCCCAATAGAAGGGTTTTTTCCAAGTGTAGATGCCATGATCATGTAAGATGTATCCCATTGTGGGAAAGTCATAACCAAAAATGGTTGTCCCCAAATTTGGGGTGATTCGATGTTGTTGAAACACTTTGCCTTTTCGGCATCATTGATATGCAAAATGATGATGCAAAGGAAAAAGAATCAACCTTGGATGGCCTGCTAGTGACTGTTTGGATAATTCCCACAATTGGAACCAATCATCCTAGCTAGTGCCTATCTCTAAGGTGTTAAGGAGATTTTGAATGATGAAATTTGAGTTTTGTCCATGTTTTAAGCCCCACGAACTAGGCCATCAATGACAACGGTTGTGCAAATTGTTCTTGGCAATGTTTCACTCTAAAGATGAGGAAATACCAAATATGATTGTAATTTCGAGCAAGGAGATAAGTGATGATGATCATGGTCAAGTGTCCTTATTGTAAGCTATTCATCTTACCGAATTGCATGGACCCAAATCGCTGCAATCGCCAAGTGTGTAGAATAACCCACTAGATACAAGATTCACTTGCATGTTATGTGAACTTGGCAAATATGGAAATGATGATGTGAAATGAGGTGAAGATGATGTGTGAGTGATGATATGAATGATGATGGTCATTTTGTGAAGATTTGGGCCGTTTTAGGCACTTTTGGAATTGGTTTGGTGAATTTTGGTCAATGTGGTCGCAAATGAGATTTATGCATCCAAATCAGTTATAATCTTCACAAAACTTGATAAAATGATGGAATGCATTGGTGAGTGAAATTTGGAGTGATTTGGTTGGGGGAACTACTATTTTGTGCTGATTTGGCTTTTGTCAATGCTAACATGAAACACCGACAGACACTTCAACACGCTAGGAAATACCCATGGGTGCTTCAAAGCGCCTGAAGCAGCTATAAATAGCTTGTTGGGTGAGATTGAAGCTCATTTGTGCATCTGTAGAGTTTGAGAAGCTGCGTCTGAGGAGTGAAGGGTGAGTGAGGAGTGAAGTGAGGTGAGGCATTTGGAGTGCGGAAGCTATGGCGGTGGAGGGAGCTGGTGTGGGGGCCGAGGTTATGGTTGGTGCACGAGCAATTGAGGTAACCCATTGTTATTATGTATTGTGCAAAGTTTTTTTTTTGAATTATTAACAAATATTTTGTGTTGTGTTGCAGCTTAGAGTTTTGGAGGCTCGACACTGTTTTTGCCTTACATCCTCGGGATGAGGAAGGCGATTACGGGGGATGAGTGGGAGTTGCTTAGGGAGGTGGGGCTAGCGGAGGTAGCCCGATTGGATGTGGTGAGGGTGGATGAGGGGTACCTCTCTACCTTGGTAGAGAGGTGGGATGCAGATAGGGGGATATTTTAGCTCCCTATGGGTGAGGTGATTATGACCTTGGAGGATGTGTATCACATCCTCAAGGTGCTGATGGAGGGTCTTTGGGTTGAGGTTGGCCTCAACCGAAATATGGATATGAGGAGGATGTTTGGGGATGCATGGGAGGGGGTGAAGGTGGAGAGTGGAGGTATACCTTATTTTTCCATGTATGTGGACAAGGAGTTAGATCCCCTTCGAGCTTTGGTGATGTTCATGTTGGCCAACATTGTGGCCCTAAATAGTATTGGGTGTAGGTTCCCTTGGAACTTGATAGGGGTGGTGAGTGATATGCTCATGATGAGGTAGGTGTATGCATGGGCTCCACTTATTAGTGTAGGTGTATGGAGAGCTATATGATGTGATGAGGTGGGGTGAAGGGATTGGGGTGCAGCTTATTGCTACAATGTTGGGGATGGGAGCACTTTAGAGTTGCTCGATTGGAGGGCTTGCCTATGGAGGATTTTGGTAGGGAGTAACCCTATGCTAGGTGATGGGCATTGGTGGAGGAGGTGCAGTCGAGTCATCTAGTGAGGATGAGTCAGTGGTACAGGGATTTATGGGTTGGATTGACATCCACCCAAGTGGTATGGAGGCCATGGTTGGGTACCTAGTGGATTAGGGATGGAGAGCATCTATGATGGGTGCATCAGGGTAGGTGGGTGATTGGGAGGCATAGGAGTGAGGTGGAGTACTTCTAGTTCTTCTGAGTACTCCATAAGTTTGGGCTGAGGTAGGATGTCCTTGATGAGCCGGTGTGGTATAGGAGGCATCGGGAGGAGATGGGGCTACCATGCATGGAGCCATGGAGGGTAGCCTTGGAGGATGATGAGGAGGTGGACATCCTAGATGTGGAGGATGTGGGGATGACCATGGAGTATGATGCATGGTTTGTGGTGTAGCCACCATGGGTACCACCTCGAGGAGTGGTTGATGGGGGTGGTGGTTGAGAGGCTAGGGATGAGGATACCTAGAGACTTAGGATGAGGGTGCCCTAGAGAGGGTGAGGGGACCTAGGATGCTCGTAAGAGGTAGTGATACCTTTGATCTGATAGTAAAAGGTGGAAGGTAAGAGGGTGACATAGTAGGCACTCAAGGTTGGGGGAGATGGTGGATATAGGGAGGAGATGGAGGAGGTTCTAGATGTACCCCTAGGCTAGAGCAAGGAGGAGTGGGTATAGCTAGAGTAGTAGGTGGTGGAGCGGGATGCGAGGATTGTGGCTCTCTAGGTAGAGCTAGTGGAGAGGGAGCATCGATATGAGGTCGACATATGATACCTTCACTCTCGATATAGATATATTGAGGCATTGGAGGATAGGTTGATGGAACATCATATTCCACTTCTTGATCCTCCAACCTCTTCTGCATCCGAGGGTGCTAGGCATAGTCTTAGGCATAGCTCTAGGTCTAGGGCTCCTACTAGGTCTGAGGCTCCTGCTAGGTCATAGGGGTCTTCTTGGAGGATGTAGCTAGTGCTTAGATGCACTTTTTGTATATGAGCCTTGGTGCTCCATTGTATGTAGCCTTTTGGCATTCATTGATATATATATACATGGCTTTTACTTTTTGTGTTATATTTTTGTGTGAATGTTTTTGTGGAATGCATGTTTATGTTTATGATTAATGCATATGATATGTTATGGATGACTAATGCAAGATGGAATGTATGGATGATTAATGCTAATGATCATTTATAGTTTAGATCTTTGTTTTGACCCTTTTCTAGCATTGTTGTTTAATCAGGGCACCAAACTTGGTGGCATATGGGATGAATGACTTATGAAATAACATGGATGTTGATATGGAAGAAGATATGGATGTTGATATGGAAGAAGATATGGATGTTGATATGGAAGACTACCTATTTTGCAGAGACTCAAACATCCTAGTGGCATCAAACAAACTCACTAAAACTGCCTAATCCTTCTAGGACCAAATGTGTGTGTAGTGAATTCATTTACCAAATCAAGAGCAAGGTAATGACCCTAGACAATCAAGAACTAATGTGTGTGCAAGTGAGTTCATTAACTCATCTTGAGTAAATTGGGTAAACTTATTATGGATGAAACCAAGAAGCTAGCTTGTCCGTATGAGCGGTTAGAGGTCTCTTTTAAAAGAGACATGTCACCATGCATGAGCGTACTCCACTACCAGTCAAGCATCTATAGCTTCGGTGGAGGCTAACTCCATAGTCCATGACTTTTGTTTTTGATCTCTTAAGTTTTGGGGATGACTACCTAACCGTCTGACTGGAAATGTAGTACGATCCTTACAACTCAATTGATCAGTGGTGTGTGATGTAAAATATTTAGAGTTTTTGTTAGGTGATGTTGTCCTATCCTTCTACTCTTTCTTTTGATTTTAGAATTGTGATAGTGGTGAGAAACCACTATTTTTATGGACTATGTTGCATGATGGGACTAGCAAGGATGACCCTTTTCACTTCAAGGTTTATACCAAGTATGGTGTTATCCCTTTTTGACACAAGATGTTTTTAAGATGTGAAAGTTGTGCTTGGTTCAAGAATATTTTTGGAATCAGTTCCCAAACTCAAGATTTTTCTTAGTGTATATGTGCAATGGTCCTAAGAAGAACTCGACATGTATTTTGGAGGTTGCTTAAAACACTAGGAGTGGTTGAGTGACCGAAAACACCTAGGAGTTTGTGAATGTGGCTTGTGTTGATGGCAATTTGACTTTGTGGAATTGTGTGGATGACATTGTGAAGGTGCCCCTGATTAAGGCAACATGACTTTTGTTGGACCAATTAAGACCTTGAACTTAATAAATGATCCCTAAATATGAAATGTGGAAATGTGGATGTGAATGCAATGTATGATATGCAATTTGTGAAATGTAATGTGGGTGAATGCATTGTTTTTGAAATGTGAATGTAAGTGAAATGCAATGTTATGAATGAAGTGTATGCAAATGTTTTTGTGTATTAGCCATGTATATATAATAATAGTAATCATATCATGCATAGAATGCTCTCAAGTGTATAACATTAAGTGGTTCAGATTCTTCCTCTCCCTCTAGACTAGCAAGCCTATAAGTACCATTACCCACTCTTTGTGTAACTATGTATGGACCTAACCAATTAGCCATGAATTTATCATGAAGATGCGGTAATGCATTGGTGTTTTTTTGATTCTCTTTAAGGACAAGATCTCCTACTTGGAATTCATGTAGATGAACTTTGGCATTGTAAGCATGTTTGAGGTGGTCTTGATAAACTCGTAAATGCTCTAAAGCATTGACTCACCTCTCATCAAGAAGTGTGAGTTGGTCAAGACGTGCTTGTCTAGCAGTGTCATCATCTATGAATTCCTACAAAGAAATTTGCAAGGAAGGGATCTCGAGCTCAAGAGGTATGATTGCTTCGGCTCCATAGACCAATGAAAATGGTGTTGCCCCTGTAGGCATGTGGATGCTTGTTCGATAAGCCCATAATGCCAAGGGAATTTGTGTATGCCAATCTCTATGATTTTCTTTGACAAGTTTCTTGAGAATAGCAATTAAGGTCTTGTTGGAAGCTTCAGCTTGTCCATTTGCTTGTGGGTAATAAGGAGTCGAGAAACTATGTTGAATGTTATATTTCTCGCAAAGTGCTCGAACATCCTTGTTCTTGAAAGACTTGCCATTGTCTGAAATGATTTTTGAGGGGATACCAAAATGACAAATGATATGATGGAGTATAAACTCCACAATTCTAGGTCCTATCGTGCTGGTTAGAGGAATTGCCTCAACCCACTTTGTGAAGTATTCAGTGGTTGTGATGATGAAAGTATGTTGTCCCGAGGAAGGAGGTGAAATTTTACCAATTAGATCTAGGCCCCATTGTGAAAAGGGCCAAAGGCTTTGAATAGGTTGTAAAGCTTGTGATGGTACATGAGTTAGATTAGCATGTTCTTGGCACTTTTTGCAATGTTTAACATAGGTGCAACAATCACGTTCCATTATGGGCCAATAATAACCCATGCATAGAATACACTTTGCAATGGCCATTCCACTAAAATGACCACCACAAGTACCATCATGGGCTTCAACTATGGCTCTTTGAGCTTCACTAGCCTCGAGACAATGAAGGAGGACTCCATCATAACCATGTTTATACAACACGTCCCCCAAAAGAATGAAATGGGCTACCTTTTGCTTGAAAGTTTACTTGGCAGTTCGAGACATGTCATATGGGAGTGTTCCAAACTTGAGAAAGGCTACTATTTGGCTCGACCAAGGCTCATATGAATCTGATTGGATAAAGCAAACATCCTTTTCATATTTTGACTCAGCATGAGAAATTGCAGATTTAGAGACCGTTGAAATGATAAGGGGTTGTACCTCTCCAAAGGAGTCTTTTGGAATCAAGGATCCAAGGGAGGCCATCACATCTACAAATCTATTAGTCGAACATGGCAAACTATTGATTTCATACCAATCAAACTTAGAGAGCAACTTCATTGCTACTTCATGATAAAGCTTAATGGTAGGTTCTTTGCATTGGTATTCTCCATTGATTTGCTTTACAACAAGTTGAGAATCACCAAATATCCTAATACGCTTAATGCTCATAGCTATAGCTGATTGAAGACCTAAGATTAAGGCTTCATACTCTATGGTGTTGTTTGTGCATTGGAAGTCTAGTTTGAATGACAAGGGGATAGGTACCCCCTGTGGTGTGTGAAATACGACTCCAACACCTTGACCTTTCGTGCACTTAGAGCCATCAAAGAATAATGTGATATCGATGTCTTCCTCTAGAATGACATCTTCTTCTTGTTCAGTGACAACAAATACCGAATCATCTGGGAGCTCAATAATCAAGGGATGATCACTAGGTAGTGGAGCTTCCACAAGTTGATCGGCTATTACCTACCCTTTAATGGATTTTTGGCTAATGAATTCTAGGTCAAATTTCGTAAGGAGCATTATCCATTTAGCGGTGCGGGTATTATTGTAAGTGCGAGACATCATGTAACGCAGAGGATTTTCTCTAGCTATGACGTAAGTTGTGTGGCTAAGCATATAATGTCAAAGTTTCTTAGTGGCGAAAACCACTGCTAAGCACAATTTTTCTACATAAGCGTATTTAGTTTCATAGCTTACCAATGTTCGACTAATGTAGTAGACAACTTGCTCTCAATTTTGTTCATTCTTTTGTGCAAGCATTGTCCCTAATGCAAAGTCCATTGCTGAGATGTAAAGATAAAATGGGACCCCTAGATGAGGAGGAGCTAAGACTGGTGGAGAAGCTAGGTATTGCTTAATGTCATCGAAGGCTTTTTGACATTCATCTATCCAAGAGAATGGCACCCCCTTTTGTAGTAGGTGATTGAATGGCCTACATTTGTCATAAAGTTGCACAATAAAATGATGGATTGATTGAATATTTCCTTGTAAACTATGCAATTCCTTTAAGTTAGTTGGGGGAGGCATCTCTAGGATAGCCTTGACCTTGTTAGGGTCCACCTCAATGCCTCTTTTGGAGATAATGAATCCTAGAAGTTTGCTCGAGGTAACACCAAAGACACATTTCTTGGGATTCAACCTTACATTATGCTCTAGGAGTCGGTCAAAAACTTTCTCCAATACACCAATATGTTCTTGTCGAGTTTTGGATTTAGCCAAGAGATCATCCACATAGTCTTCGATAATATTATGCATGTAGTCATGGAAAATGTATGTCATGGCACGTTGATAAGTGGCACCTACATTTTTGAGGCCAAAGGGCATCACCTTGTAACAAAAAGTTCCCCAAGGTGTAGTGAATGTTGTTTTATGTTGGTCATCAGGATTTATTCGAATCTGGTTGTATCCTAAAAAACCATCCATGAGTGAAAGCATTTCATGGCCAGCGCAGGTATCGACAAGAGTATCAATGTTTGGGAGAGGAAAGTCATCCTTAGGACACACTTTGTTAAGATCTCAAAATTTAGTGCATACGCGTATCACCCCGTTAGGCTTACGAATGGGTACCATGTTTGAGAGCCACTCAGGATAATCGATAGGAACTATGAAGTTCACGTCTAGGAGTTTTTGAAGCTCTATTTTTACCAAGAGGGCCATGGTAGGATGCATTCTCCTAAGTTTTTGTTTGATCGGCTTAGCATCAGGCTGTAAGGTGAGATTGTGGACCACTAGACTAGGGTCAAGACCAGGCATGTCCTTGTATGACCATGCAAATATACCCTTCTTCCTCTTGAGGAGAGCAATAAATTGCTCTTGTTCATCGGGTGATAAGATTTTGCCAAGCTTGACAATTTGGGGATTGTCTTTGTCTGAACTAAGGTCCACATCGATAGTATCTTCAATAGACATGTGGGAACCTTCCTCAAGTTGATGGGGTGTAGGGATCAGATGAATATCATCTAAGATGTCATCAAACTCTTCTGGCTTATCCTCATCTATATCTTCTTGGAAAACCTCGGGATCCAAAGGTGAAGGTGAAGGTGAAGGTGGAGGGGATGGAGGAATGTAGTTGGTGGAAGCCCTTAATAGTTCCTCTGATAAGACAAATTTGGCAAAGGTTGGAGGTGAGGAAATCTGGTCCATATCAATAAGGCTTATGTCAATTGGAATTGGTTTAGCTGGATCGTATGGATTGTGGAGTGGGGTGAATAAATCAATAGGATTCATGTTGACTTATGGGCAAGGTGGACAAGATTGGATGGAATGGATGGAACCTAGGAATCGGTGCTAGGAGCTTGGTTAACCTGAATAGCAGCAAGCAACACAAAACATATTTTATTAAATGGTATATTTACATATGTAATGCAAAGAAAGCAAACATGTTTTTGATTTTTGATTGATTTTTTTTTTTTTGTAGTGGTGATAACCACTATTTTGAATTATGTACATATGTTACAAGTTGGCTTATGGAATGGCTTAATGGAATGGAGGTGGTGGTTCACCGGTAGGGGCGGCTCGCTCTTGTGGAAGAAGCAAGTAAAATATGGGTTCATGGATGGGGAACATGTTGAGATAAAACTCATCTTGTTCGGTATGGGGAATGATGGGCTCCGATTCTTCTTCAGATTCATCTAAAATTATCGACATAAGTTCAAATTCTTCATAGATTTCCTCATCAAAATTATCAGGATGGAGGGCTTCTTCTCCTGAATTGAGGTTAAGCCTTTGGAAGGCTTGTTCAAAAGAAGAGATGGTAGGAAGTGGGTGGAAACCTAGACCTGAACGGTCATGCACCTCTTGATATGGAACATCGATAGGTTGATGCATGCCCTATTCATGCAATCCTAGGCCATGGCCTTGCCAATTGATAATGTGGAAATATCGAGATGGAAATCCTGACATGTTTGAAATATTGGCAAGTTTTGGTTCTTTGGGCTCTTCTATGGGTGTTGGACTTGATGAAGATTCAATGCCCCCATATACAAAATTAATGCTATTTGGAGTTGAACCCATATTGTAAACTACTCCTATTGCTAAAGGTTGGTCACGTGGGTGACCAAAATCCTTAGCACTAGGGATGGTGAGGGGTGTGATGGTGATGTCATCGACCATGTATTCACCAATACCAGGATTGGTGAGATGGACTTTGACTTGGGATGATATGGGAGGATCATGGTCAGGCGATGGATCAGGAAAGGGTGGAAATGGAGGTATCTCACAATCTATCAATTTGACTTGTGAGACATTAGGTGAAGGAGATGGATTGGATTGGGAAGGCTACGAAATGGATGATGATGATGTGGATGACAATGATGTTGATGATGTGGATTGACTATGACCACATGTGCATGTAGTCATTGATGATGATGATGAGGGTATGGTGGTTTGTTGAGGCTTGGTGATGGGGAGCTCTTCAGGAATGGGATCCTTTGATGAAGAGGTTGGTGGAGTGGTGGATGGATTGGATGATGATGATAGGAAAAGATGAGTGGAAGGGAGCATGGACTCATAAGGATTTGAGATGAGATTGCAATACTTAAATGGCTCGACATCCATTGGTATGCAATGTACCTATCCCTCATGGACATATTTCAAGCATTGATGTAAAATGGAGGGGACACATCTCATTTCCCTCATCCAAGGTCTTCCAAGGAGTACATTGTATGCCATGGATCCTTCCAAGATGTGGAACATTGTGTGCAATATTTTAGCCCCTACTTCGATGGGCAAAACAATAGTGCCAACTATGGAACACAAAGCATCATTGAATGCTTTGAGGGTGAAGGATGATTTGGTGATGTGAGATGGAGGAAGGTTCAAATGATGGAGAGTGGATGTGGTGATAATGTTGATAGAGGAACCGATATCAATGAGGACTCTCTTGAAAGGTTTCTTGTCAATTAGAGCCATGATATGCAATGGAGGGTCTACTGATCTCGATGAGATTGGCTTAATCTCAAAGTCATAAAATGTTATGGAAGGCTCCATGCATGTTTGAATGCTCCCCACAAAGTTGTTGAAGGCATTAGGATCTTGCGATTGCAATTCGATGGATTTTAGAATTTCCATTAATGCCTCCCGATGTGGGGGAGATTGTTGGATTAGCTCATATATTGACAATTTGGTGGATGCCATTTTCAAACTTGTAGTTAACCGACTACTCAATGAGATGACTGGTCGGGGTGGATGATTGATGGGTGGATTTGATGGATTCGATTGACTAGGTATATGAATGGGTGATGATGGAATAGGGGAAACTTGGATGGGTGGCAATGTAGAAGGTTGTGAGACACTTGCTTGAGGTTGTTGCCTTTGTTGGTTATTCCATTGACCTCTAGTGACCACATGAATGGCCCCTACAAACCCTTGGTATTGTTGAATATGGTTGACTTGGTTAGGGGGAGTTTTAGTGTTAGCTCCCTCTATGTTTGGTTGCACCTCCTCGTGATGAGGAAGTGGTGTCTAAAATATACCAAGGTTTTGGTTTTGTTGAGCAAGGGGATTACCAACTTTGATCACCCCCAAGTCAATAAGGTCTTGGACTACATCTTTAAACATATGGTAATTGTTGATGTCATGCCCATTTTGCCTATGATAGGGGTAAAATAAGTATTCTTGATAATTTTTACCATGTTTGGTGGGATCATCCGGTCTAATGTCGGGCAAAGCAAGTTTATTTGTCTCATACAACCTTCTAAATAGAGAGGCATATGACTCATCTAGTGGGGTATATTGGTGATTCTATCGGATAGACTATCATCGGGGATGGTTTTCCATAGGTGGCACTATGTTTTGAACTATTGGAGCTTGTGTTGTTGAGGGGACCGCATGATAGGAAATTTGTTATGGTACTTGTTGCATAGGTTGTTGTTGTTGAGCCATTACCGGCTGGCTCATGACCACTTGATTGACTTGATTGGATTGGGTGGCTAGGGTAGCCTGTGTTGATTTTTGTTGGCCTGAATAATTACTTTTGTATTGGCCCTTGTTTTGCCATTCTTTCTTCTTGGGCTTAATGATGCCTTCTTGGATTTTGATATCCTCAATGACACTAGCCTGAGCTAAAGCTTCTTCAAAGGATTGATAAGTTCTTAGTTGGAGCATCCAAGAGATGGGTTTTAAGCAACTCTTGGTGAATAGCTTAATTAGCTCATCCATTGGTAGGGTGAATGGCAATTTTGTGATGATAACCCTCCAACGGTTTTTGAAATCATAGATAGATTCATCATCTTGTTGTCTTAAGGCATAGACATCGGATAATGAGATCTTATTTTTGACATTTAGGATGAAGCGATCAAATAATTGATCAATCAATTGGTCAAAAGTATAGATACTATGGCTTGGCAATTGATTGTACCATTCTATGGCATCCCCTCCTAATGTTTGAGGAAAATTTCAAAGCATGAGAGCATTATCATCTTGAATTCTGAAGCATGCATGAACAAAGGTGCTCACATGTTCTTTGGGATCCTCAGTTCCCTTAAATTTGTCAAACTTGGGTACCGTAAAGTCTATCGGATATGGCGGGGTTGGTATCGAAGGATGAATTGGTTGTTTGATCAATTGGCGTAAAGTTGGTTTCTGATTTGAAAATCTAGGAGTGAATTGCATCAATTGATCTATTTGTTTTTGCATGGCCTTAATTCGAGGGTCTTCCTTAGGAATGTGGAAACCCTGAATTACCTGATGGGTTTGTGGTGGCGTGGAGAGATGTTGTGGAGTGATCAAATGATGAGGAGATTGGTATTGATGGTTAGGTGAATTGGATGGAATATGATGAATGGGGGATTGTTGATGAAAGGATGGGGAATTATGGAATGATGTTGATGGATGAAGGTTATGGCTAGGTTGGCCAATGGGAATAGGATGGGTAATGGTATGGGTTGATGGGGGAATCAGGATAGAGACCACCGAATACTGAGGTGCCCATGATGGACCCTGGTTGACAAGGGCAGTCTGAGTAGAGTTATGTAAAGGCGTAGGGTTAACCTGTACTTGTTGTTGAGCATTTTGATGCTATCTAAGCAATTTGTTTAGGTGTTCCCATGCTTCACTAATATCTCTATCAGAGGCTAGGGGTATGGAGGTAGATGGTATGGAAGATGTGTTTGGGATACAAGTTACACTAGGTATGGCAACTTGTGAGGCTGGGACTTGTGAAGCAACATTGACTTGTGCTTCATACAAGGGGTTGGTGTAGGTGGAGGTATATGAGGTGCTAGGAGCACCTGAAGGTTGAGGGATGGATGTATGGGATGAAGGTGCAACTGATGCCTCAAAAAGAGGGTTAGTATACACCTAGGTAAAGGTGGATGGGGGTTGGGAATAGACAGGCTCTTGCTGTAAAGAAGAATCCTATCTAGGTGAGTTGGGGATAGACTCTAAGACATAATTAGAAGACTTCATGAAGGCTTCTACTCTTGCCATGTCTATATGGGTGATGTGGTTGTGAATTGTAGGAGAGGTTGACTCCTCTTGGGGCATGGCCATGTGGAAGGTTGTGGAAGGTAAAGAATGTGAGGGACCTGCAGATAAATCTGCCTGTGTCACATTCAGGGTATCTACCACTGAAGTGGTGGGGAAGGTGGATGAAGGTTCCATTAATTTTTCTTGACTTATTGCTTTCTTTTGATTTCGAGTTAATACCATAAGCAAAGTAAATCAAGATGCAAATTAAAATACCAAATGTAACACAAAAATTGGAATGCTTAAGGAAATAAACAAACAATGCTAAGTCTCAACCAATGTGGCTTACCTCGTTCATTAATTATCTCCTTTTAATGTATATTCATTTTATGTGCTAGTTTTGTGTGTTTTGATTTTCTAATATTTCTTAATGAAACAAAGGTGAAAAACTATGGCTAAGGTAGGGCAACGAGATTCTTGTTGGTGATGAAATCCTAAAGAACACAAGCTTATACTGAGAGGGGGGTGAAAAGTATAAGACCACTTTTTACTTTTCTTTCCCAAATAGTATTAATCAATATAATCAATGGCAATATCAATAGAAATAACTAAATCAATGCACAAATCATCACACACAATAGAGACACCAATTTTAACGTGGTTCACCCAATGTGGGTTACATCCATAGAGAAAATATTTCTTCTAAATATTTCTCAAATAATATTTTGGTAATCCTTCCCAATTACAATGTTTATGGACCTCTGTCCAAAGGAGATGCCGATCCCCTAAATCTGGTTTGTGGATCTCTATCCAAAGGAGAACTCCTTCTCCTCTACTTTGGTTGGTGATCCTCTAGAGGACACTACCTCCACTACACTAACTGTGGATCTCTATCCACTTGAAGACTCTTGTCCTCACTCAGAAGACCTATCTTCAATTATCCTGGCTGATGGATCTCTATCCACTGAGAATCTATCCTCTATACTGTGTCACATCCAAAGCTTTATCAATAGGCTCACTCAAAACCTTCTCAAATCTGCTCAATAGGTTCACTTAGAACCTACTCAAATATTCTCAATAGGTCCACTCAAAACCTGCTCAAATTTTCTCAATAGGTTCACTCAGAACCTGCTAAAATATACTCAATAGGTCCACTTAGAACCTACTCAAATCTACTCAATAGGTCCACATAGAACCTATCCAAATATTCTCAACAAGTCCACTTAGAACCTGCTCAAATATGCTCAACAAGTCCACATAGAACCTGTCTAAATATGCTCAACAGGTCCACATAGAACTTGTCCAAATATGCTCAACAAGCTCACACAGAACTTGTCCAAATCTGCTCAATAAGTCCTCTCTAGGACTTGCTCAAATCTGCATTGCAAGCTTCCACAAAAGCTTACACAAAATCAGTCCACAAGCCTTCTCAAAGACTTGCCTCAAATATGCTTAACAAGTCCACATAGAACTTGTTCAATCACATAGAATCATAAAGAGAATTGTTAGAGACTCAATATGTTCTATACTCAATGCTCAATAAATATCTCAACTCAATCTCATAGAACCATAAAGAGAATTGTTAGAGACTCAATATATTCTATAATCAAATCCCAATCTCAAATCAAATCAATCTCATATAAGCATAAAGAGAATTGTTAGAGACTCAATATGTTCTATTCTCAAATCTCAATCTCAACTCAAATCAGAATATAAAATAGTTTATTTCATGGAACTTGAACAACCACTTCACACAATCACTTGACTAGGCTCAATCAACTCTACTCAACCAATCACCTCAAGGATCAATCCTTTCTCTCAAAGCATGTATCAACCAACTCAAAATGTTTTCAACAATGCTCAACAACAAATCTCACATAACAATGATACTCATGTTCTTTTCTAACTCAAGTTCAAGTTCTTTGTACAACCAATGGGATTCAACAACAATGCTTATAAACAAGGTTTAATCACAACTCTCAATTCAAAAAACTTTGAAGCATTAAACCAACAACTCTCAAAAAAGTTAACCACAATCAATCCTTTTCTCTCCAAAGATATTTTTAGAAATCAATCACACACATAAGTCAATGAATAATATTGCCCATACCTTTTTAATGCCTTATGAGTTGTCCATTAAATATGCCACACTCAACACACTTTCTTTTTCCAATATCAACAAGGGTTAGAGGTCATGAGTAATAACACAATAATTAAAATAATATCTAAATAACATCTTATTACTCCTACTCAATAAAAATGCACCAAACCCTCTTATGCAAGAATTAAACCCTCAAAATAATGAATCAAACTTACTTTTGAAACTCCTTGAAAAAACTATAAATATCTTCTTACACACACCTTATTTCTCCCTCAAATCAATCTAAACAAGTAGCTCTCAAAAATGGCTTTCCAATGATATATAATATGATATACTTCCACAAAGAAAATTAGTAGAAATATTTATCTTTCCTAGGGCATACCATAACCTTATTTCTCCTTAGGCAACCTTAGTAGAAAATAAAATATTAAAAAAAAATTAAATTTACTTGCCTTGCCCTCGGTGGGATTCGATCCCTCGACTATTTTATTCCCAATGCCTTAGCCACAGCCAATCCATCGTTGGGCCACACACCATGACGTGTCTAAAAGGGCACGTCCACCATGCAATATCTTCGAACAACGAACCTACGAAAAACAACAAGTGCGTAGAGCGCTTCTTCCTTGCAATCTAAAAAATAGACCTCACACGAATCGAACTCAGAACCTCCTCCTTAGCACCGAGCCAACATACCACTAGGCCACGCTAGCCTTTGCGCTTAGGGCTTATGAATCTTCATAGATTTAACCTTCACAAAAATCGTAAGGCTTTCAAAACAAAAATCTCTTTCGCATGCACTTCGAAAAACAATAGCAAGGGATGCTTGGTAAATGAATTTATTTGGCATTTATATAATGCCTTTTGCCTTCCTTAGCATCATGTCGGTACTTCAAATGGAATGAATTCGACGTCCGCGTGATTTAATTTATAATAAATTTAAATTTAATTTTAAATTTAAATATTATAAATTAAAATCAACCTTAGAAATTTGTCTTAAAGAGCCAACCTTAGGTTTAATAAAACCTTAGAACCTTGTCTTAATGCCCAATCTTGGTATTATTTATAAAATTTAAATTCCTTGTGAATTTAAATGATTTATAAATAATTATTAAACCTCTTTTTTAACTTTTGCAATAACCCATCTTGGGTTTTTATAAACCAATCATTTAACGTGTGCTCCCAATAATATTAAAATATTATGGAGCCTTTTCCTTTCACTTTTGCACTGATGAAGCTTTTTCCTGGATGACTTGGGTGACTTTATTTCTTTTCGAATTCCTTGAGATGAGTGATAACTCTATCAGGTGACATCAATGACAACTCTGACTTAGAGGACTCAAAATGTTCAAAAAATCCAACAAGTTTTCTCAGGGGTATTCCTAGGGTGTCTAAGAGCAAATATTGGTGTATGGAGATGAATGCCACCATCACCAAATCTCAAGAAATGGTTGGTGATGAAATCCAACCACTGTTGTTTTGCATAAATCATGATGTGTGTGAATTATTTTTAAGGTTTATGTTTTCTATTGTATACAAACAATGTTAAAAATATTTGATTTCATAAACCTAAATTAGGAGACAACAAAAGACTAGCAAGTTTTCCAAAGGGTGTGAAGTACACCACTTAAGACCCCTTATTTAAATAAAAACCGAAGGGTTCATCCACCCCTATGCTTGGAATCACCCAACTGGCAGGGATACTTTTGGCAATCTAATATTTTTCCAACTCATATATACAAAAGAAAATGTCTTTAACCCTAAGATGCAACACTAGATTATGCAAGTTTCAATTCAAATGCAGAAAAAATGTAGTAGTTTGCACGTAGAAAACAAAAATCCTAATATGAATATGTGAATGAATGTAGATCTAATAATGTAAACTAATATGCGTTCATTTATAGATTTCTTAATGATGATTCATTTTATTGTTTATAATATGAAAAATCCAGAAGATATCAAGAATACATAAAATAGGGAACTAGGGTTTTAAATAGTCGACTTACTGGAAAGCCTATGTTTTTGCTCCTAAATCTCTATAAATACCCTTGGGTGCTTTTGTATGCTTCTAAGACACCCATGGGAATTTTTGGATTGCCTTCGGATACATCTAGGCATTTCGTGCACCTTCTACAAGCTTCTACAGACTTCAAGAATCCTAGATCTAGCAAAATCTATGAAATCCATGCTTCTGAAAAACTTGCAAGATGATATAAAACATCAAGCAAATTAGTAAAATAGATCATCAATAGAAACCCTTAATGGGTCCCACTGTGATCACCATTTGAAAGATGCAAAACCCAACACACATACAATGCTTGAACAAAATGAGATACAAAGAAACATAAGATTGCACAATAGAATAAATTATTTATTGATAGGGGGAGCCTAGAAACTTTATTTTTTACAAGCTTGGATCCTTGAATCATTTTGATACAATATTATAAAAATTTAGGGTTCTTTGAAACCCTAAGAAGAAAATTCGTGGTGTCTTCAAGCGCGTCTTGATCCCAACAAGGTTGAGTGGGCTTTTCGGTATCCAATGTTGTGCCACTCCATATTCTGATGTAACACCTTCAGATCTACACACAAAGACATAAAAATAGGTAGTAGTATATGTGAGGGCTCCACAATGTGGTGCCCTCTATATGTAACAATAAAATCCTAACTAGATGTTGTAAATATAGTGAACAAAAATAGAAAGCACATTCATAAAAATAACAAATAGTAGATCTATTTTACTTACATACCGTGTTATGATGTGAGAAACCTGATGCAGAGGGCTGGTGCAATGATTCCCTAGCATCACTCAAAGGCTAGGGGATATTCAGGAATGATAGTGTAAAAAACTAATGGGTTATTGGCTACTGTAGGAAATTATCGTGGGTGCTTGGGGCTGAGAGGAAGGATTTTGTAGAAGTAGATATAGTGAGGGCTAACGGATAACGATGATGATGGGGGGTTACAATGAGCAATAATGATGGCTAACGTGTTGCGAGGTGATGTAGGGTACTTAAGGGTTTTAAGCACTCAAGGAACTCATAATATTAGGGTAATAAGGAACTCAGGTACTTAGGAAACTCTAGGGGAATGAGGGACTTAGAAAACTCTAGGAAAATTAGGGGTTGAGCCATAAAAAGGCTCCTATTTATAATCCAACCTAAGGCATGCTTAGGGATTCAACACCATTAATCATATGGTTGATATTAAAGCATATCCAAGGGTAGATAATAAAACTAGGGCATGGTATGGATTGATGTAAATGGGTGGTCAGGATTAAATGTAATTGGATGGCTGGGATTAATTGACTTAAATAAATACATATTTGTTAAATATAATATAAAATATTATATTTAAATATATATAAAATAATATATATATATATATATATATATATATATATATATATATATATATATATATATATATATATATATATAAATAAATGTGAATAATGATTGAAAATGATGGGAAAATAGGGATAGTGGGCAAATTGGCTATGCTTTGGTGGTGGAAATGGTAGGAAAGCCTAGATGGAGGATGAATGGCTAGATTTTGGTGTCTATACTATTTATAGAAGTATACATGGCTGAAGTCAATGGATGCATGACACATGATAGAGGAGAGGACATGTGGTAGCATTTTATTGATGATCTTTGGTGGTCACCTTCTTATAGTCACCTTATGGTAGTCACCTTGTGATAGTCACCTTATTCCAGTCACCTTGTGATAGTCACCATGTGATATTCACCTTGTGACAGTCACCTTGTGATAGTCACTTTGTGAGAGTCACTTTGTGAGAGTTGCTTAGTGATAGTCTCCTTGTGACAGTCACCTTGTGACGGTCACCTTGTGATTATTGCCTTGTGATGGTCACCTTGTGATAGTCGCTTTTGTTAGTCATCTTGTGATAGTTGCTTCTATCAGTCACCTTGTGACAATAGCTTTTGTCAGTCAACTTGTGACAGTTGCTTTTTTCAATCACCTTGTGATAGTCATTTCTATCAGTCACCTTGTGATAGTCACTTCTCTCAGTTGCCATTTTAAAATTTGGTGCACAATTTTCAAAAAATCACCATTATTTGATAAATTTTTTGTAAAATTTTGAAAAATTTGCCTCGATGTTTATACACCTTACGACTAGATTCGCCTTGATTTTATAAATACATTTTGAGGCAAACCTCTTATGCATAACCATGGTTGGAAAGAAATTTTTCATTATCATAATAAATAAAGATAAAATTCACACACAAAAACTTTACATAATGATATATAGTATTGAGTTACAATCTATTTATTATTGCTTAGAATACCCTGGACACATAATAATATATAATCTTATTTATTTTGTAAAAATTTAATTATCTAATAATTTATATTCATTATACATATATTTTAGTAAGTTATATTTTACTTCTATTGTGGTCACTTTTATCAAATTGAAGAAATATTCAAGCAATATTTTCACACATCATTTCAACTTGCCTTTCTATCAAAGATATTTCTTTCTCCCTCAAACAACTGCTTTCCTTTGTCAAATATTTGATATTATTTCATTAATAGAAAAATGCTCCATAGGATAGTTAACTTTTAAAATTCTAATTTCTTCGAGTTAGAGATCAACACCATAATTGGATATAATATATTCCACTCTATTTTCTTTATAAATATACATACATTTCCAAGATAATATCTCCATAGGAGGGAGTAGAGCCTACTTTGATTTTTATGATTGATAAACTTTTATCTCTATCATGGTTTGAATCCAACAAGATTCCCCCTCTAATTCTCTTTTACATGTCCTCCTATTGAAAATTGGTTATTAATTTGAATTTGGTAAAAGTGCTTTGGTAGGCATGTTGGCACACTCCTTAGACAACAATAAATATGTGTATCGGGGTGTGGTGGATGGAGAAATCACTTTCCCCTCTATAGACACCCAAAAGTCACACATTGCTACTTCTGCGTATCCATAGGTGATTTCAAACATCCCTAGGCTATGTTAGGCTATCATAGTCATGCATGGTCATGCGTAGTCAGCCGTATTCATGCGTAGCAATACGTAGATTGCAATAATTCACCATAGTAATATGTAGACTTCCATGTATCACTCCATCGACTTTTAGGTCCTAAACCCTCATAAACCTTCCAAATCACATCCAGTGCATTGGGATATCATTCGAAGGTCTATTCACACATAATTGAGGCCCCCACAGGGTATTAGTTGACCAAAAAACTTAATAAGTCAATTACCAATTTCTAATTTAATGTTGAATTCACTTAAGTCACCTTTTTAGGGCAAATTTGATTAAAATAACCCTTAATATTGATTAGCACTAATTACATCCTCCCACATGTGTGAAATTAGGGTTTTTTGAGATATTTCTTTAATCATGTCCTAAATTGACTTAAGCACCTCCTGATCAGGATTAGCCCTAATCCATCCTCACACATGTGTGAGGATGAGATATTTCTCATAAGGAATGTGATGTTGCCACATTGCATTTTTTAACCTAACCCTAGTCAGAATCAAACCTAGGTTTATTATATCAAACCCCCACCCACACCTTCCCTTTGCCTATAAATAATGGGTCCCAAACCCCTAATTAGACCTAACTCAAAAATTCAACAAAGCACAATTACTCTGCTAAAATGGAAAGCCAATATTGAAAAATAATTTCCCGATGCACACATTTGGATTTCAACGGTACATAGAGGAACCCTGACTACCTAGGAGTTGATCCATCGAAAGGATTTTACAAAAGAGGCATCACAACTCAGATCACCCCTTACCCTATGAATCCGGCCTCAGTTCATCCCTCGGGTGGCGAATTGGGCTTACAGGCCCCAAATCACTCCAAATTTGTGAGGTAAGCTCTGTTTCATCATATTATTACCTTATGCACATTTTGTTTCATGTTTTATTGTATTTTTATGGTCATTTCATCTTCATAAATATGGGTCCTGACTAAGGCAAGCCCCCCATCATACTAACACCCTTTTGTAGGTTATTCATAGGTTATGTAGCAAATTTGAAGAGGGAAAGTAGCATCAAACCAACAGCAACCTGGCGGTGGCCCACATACAAAGAAGCCCACCTACACTGAGGGACGATCAAAGAAGACATCAAATTGATTGTAACATTGTTAGGAAGAGAAATGGATAAAGGGCATCATGTCCCTCTTGTAACATGTATATTTTAATATCAATGGGATCACAATATCTTTGTTTAATGCATCATTGTGTTTTGTGTTAAATTATTAAATATCATTTTCTAACCATTTCATTCTGGCATGTTCGGTGGGACCCTCACAATGGATAGTGCTAGATTCATTTTATTTGTAAATATGACATTATCCTATGTTTCTGTGTCTTGCAGGTACCAAAGCTATTTTCCACAGAGACCTCCAAAACCCTAGGAAACACCCTAGGTCATCAAAACTCTGATTTGAAGCCTCTATAGCTGATTTGCCCCCCGCCTCACGAAATTGCTACCAATTCACCCCTCGGGTGGTGAAGTGCATTTTAGACCCCCAAATCCTAAAGATATTATTGTCTCAAACCTCTCTACAACCTAAAAAATCCCTCTAGACTGTCAGATATCAGATTTGGGCCTTCCAAACCTAATTTACCCCCAGGGTGGCAATTTGAGTGCAGAAGCCTCAAAAACCCCCAAATCAAATGGGGTGATATTTTCAGGGGCCAAGGAAACCCCCCTTAGCATAAAAATGTAGGTATGTTCACTTTTTATGCCTCTGTTGCAAGTTTTGGAAACAAAAAATTCACTAACTAGTTAAATAATCATTGCTAGACATAGTTTTGTTTTCATTACAAAGTTGTCGAATCGTTAGGGTTTCTAAAATTTTTAGGACCTGCAACTTTCTAGCAAGTGTATAAAATTTATTTCTCAAATAAATTTTCATTTATCTTTTATTTTTTCATGTAGCATAAGCTTAAGTTGTTCTTCCTTCGTGGATAGCTTCCATTGCTAAAAGGAACTTTACATTCTAAAGGAAAATTAGGGTTTTGAATCCCCTCTTACATTATTTGAAAGAATTTTTCTAAAATTTCAAGTTAGGGTTTCATAATCCCCTTTATTCCAAACACATTTGGATTACATGTTTCTATGTTTTGCAAAGTAGATTAATTTACTTCACAAAGGAATTTAGGCTAGACCATTTATTGAAAAAAAATATATACAAGTTATCTAATCATTTGCTTTAGAAAAGACATTAGGATTAGTTTTCTTTTGAAAATGCAATTAGTTAGTTTCTTACCTTGCAAACACCGTTAGCAAAACACAAACCCACACACACTCATGTGGTATTTAAACAAGTGGTGATATTGGACTTCATCCCCAATCCATCGCTCGAGACTGATGTGGATCGAGTTATACTCTCCATAATATCACTCCTCTAGACACCTAGCAGCCCCACAAGAGCGGTTTTATGGATTTCATCATCGTAAAATCCCCCACTTTTGCAATTGGGCCCTATATTTCGTCACCAGTGGTTACCTGTGGAGTGGGACAGGATTAGCGCATTCATCCACAAGGCTCGTATAATTTTTGGAATTGGTAACTATCATTCTTGACTAAGCCTGCCCGAGGGTGAAGCGAAATCATGGGTATGCCGGTAGTAGGTCTCAGAAAGTACCACCTCTTCTTGTGAGAGGATATTGTGAACTCACTTCAGAATAGTGAGTTCCACCCCTTTAGGATATCATTTTGCTGCACCTTCCATACAGGTCACTGTTGGTCATCAAATCTGCCTAGGAAAGGGTTTTGAGTTAGTGTATGCGCCCTAGACCTGGACCAACATTGAAAGGCCGAAGGGAAGGGATGCCCTTCGTGCCAATCTCTGGAGAAAGGCCGGCTCCTATGCTAAACTACTTGGGTGTTTGAAGATAAGGGTGCAGGAAAGAGATAAAAGGGGTTAGGGTTAGAGAAATTGGTGATGTAAGGTGGGAGAGAACAGGAAGCACGATCACCAACTAGCAACTCGAATAGCAGCAAGGAACACCATGAATAAACGAAGGAAACGCAATGTAGATCTTCCTATGTATCCTCCAGAGCGAGTTTCAGGGTACATTCCCCGATTGCACACTCGGACGCAAGGTTCAGCATTCTCAACATACAAATGAAGAAAGACAAAAGAATCAAGCATAGAAGGCAGCATAAAAGAAAACCAATATGACGTCTTTCCACTCCTATGTATCCTTCAGAACGAGTTTTAGGGTACAGTCCCCGATCACACACCGGATGCAAGGTTCAACATCTCGATATATAAATGAAGAAAGACAAAAGAATCAAGCACAGAAGGCAGCATAAAAGAGAAGAATTGAGCTCAAAGCTCTTTAGTATTAATCGCAGGACATCAAGTTACAATAGCTTTCTAGCAGATAGTTCCCCCCCTTTTCTTATTACAATGCCTAGGTTTTTATAGAGGACCCGGGCCTCTAAATCATAATTACATAGCAAAGAAGAGTACACCCTCGAGCCCTGAGAATTTGGCTCCCTGAGGCTCTCGTGACCGAGCTTTCAAATCTATTACTAAAACTGGTCACTGCAACTGGGTCAACCATGGAAAGGTGCATTGATGAGCCATCTGGACGTCCTTGGTCTCCGGGTGCGGTGCTCGAGTGGCCGCCATGCTCGTCGGGCTCTCCATCATGGCTTGATACTTCATTTTTGATTGCCAAAAATGAGCAACGGGCTTGCTGGGCATGAAAAATTGCATTTATGAGGCACTTGATCACCTCGAGAAAATACCCGACTTGGAACGCGTGCTCGTGAAGCGCTTCGCTAAGTTTTCATTCACAACTTCGCTTCGCAATGGTTCTGGGCCGAAGCAAAAACTCCTCTTTGGTATGTACTTCACAAAATTGAGCTTCGCAAAACTGCTTCGAGGGTGAGGAGTGCCGAAGCATATTCACTTCACAAAATGGGCCTCTTCATCTTTGCCGCTTCGCTGACTAAATTACTTTGCTGACGCCTTCGAGAAATGCTTCGTTGCGATCCTCTTTCTAAAATGTGGTTCGAGAAGATTTCGGCCAAAGCAATTGTCTTCAAAAGACATTGCATCCTTTCACTTCGGGCAAAAGTACTTCACATAAAATTAGCCGAAGCAGATGCTTCGCAATGAGCTTTTGGCGAAGTAAAAGTGGTTCGCTGATGGAGGGGCCCGAAGTGAGTACTTCGGCAACTTTCTGGCGAAGTACTTTCAATGCTCCTTGAGTTCTGCTTCACAAAAAACCCTTCTCGAAGCAATGCTGGGAATGCTTCGGGTGCGAAGTAGTTTTCTTGCCTTTGCTTTTCATTTTACTTCGGCACACCGCTTCGTAGAATTCTTACCCGAAGTAGCTTTTGAAAATGCTTCGGGCCCGAAGTAGATTTCTTGCCTTTGCTTTTCGGCAAAGTTGTTCTTTCGAACGCTGCTTTTGTATTCTACTTCGGGATACTATTTCGCAAAAAACTCCACCCGAAGCAATGTTGAAAATGCTTCGGGTGCGAAGCTCTCTTTTCTTCTGAATGCCGCTTCGCTCAACTTTCGCCCGAAGTAGCTGCTGGAAACGCTTCGGGCGTGAAGTAGTTTCATTCTCTTTTCCTTGTATTTTTCTTTGGCGAAAACTACTTCGCAAAACTTTTACCCGAAGTAGTGCTGGAAATGCTTCGGGTGCGAAGTTCTTTTCATTTTCCTATTTTATATACAAAGGGGTGGCATTGGAAACCAAAATTGCTGCAACTGTTCAAAACAAAGCAAAATTTTACACAACACTATACAAAATTTGTTTTCTTTTCTACCCCTTGAGAAATGTGACAAAATTGTCAACATTCTTGGCGGCTCGCGGGGCAACGAGCTCGTCTCGGTGGGAGAACCCTTTAACTTTGATCCATTGGGCTAGAGTCTTTTCCCGATCCTTCTCCTCCTTCTTCCTCTGGGAGTGCTTCTGCAGCTGGCTCTTGTTCTCCCTCTTCTTCTGCTTCTTCTTCCTCCTCTGCTCCTTCGTCTGTTGGCGTGGCCTCCTGCTGTGGTGATGGGACAAGGCGGTCACGGATTCTCTTCATAGTTCGACGAACATGAGCCCAAACCCCTTTCTGAAATGGTTCTTGGTCTTCGAGTGCCTTGACCAAAACATGGAACCGATCAATCTGCCCTATGTCGACGTGTTTGATTCTTGCACCTAGGTCATTCAGACAGGCTATGATTTTGCAATGTCTCAGGATGAAGTCAGTGACCTGTCCCTCCGTGACTGGCTCTTCCCACTCATCAATTTTGGAGACGTCATTTTCAAAATGGATCCACGTCGGCTTAAGTTCTTCTCTGGTGAGAAGGTTCCCATCATCATCTATGAAACTTGGGAAACCCAGAGAAGAAAGGTCTTCGAAGTATCCCATTGATGTGCACTGCTCCTACTCAAATATATCGAGGAGGTCCTTCGCCTTTTGTGCTTTCTTCACCTTGGAGAAGAAAGCGCGAACAGTGGCTTGGGCAGTAGACCAATCCCTAGCCGTTCGACTCATAGCAGTGACCTGTAGGTCTTGATATCTGATGCTTTGAACCTCAAAGGCAAGCTTGAGTCGCCTCTTGATTTTTTGGATCACCTCGTCAACTATTGGTCCCTTTTTAGCAATGGCATGCTGAGCTTCGGTGACATAAATTAAAATCGACAGGGCACTGGAGGCCCGAGATCTGAAACCTTTGAGTAGGTGAGAGCGGATCTCCTTGATCCTACCTTTGTCGAACAGCTCCAGGTTTGCCTTTTGGTACAATTGTTGTTGGGACTGCAAGATCTTGCTCTCGAGCTCTTTGGCTTTTAGCTCATTTTTGGCCTATTTTTGTGCTTGTTGTTCGGCCGAAGTCTGCAATTGTAGAATTTGCTGTTTGAGGGCATGTGTTTCCTTTTTGAGCAATTTGCCCTACTTCTACGAATCCTCTAGCTCAGAGCGAATCCTAGCCAGCTCTTCCTCCAACTTGATGTTGGCATTTTCTGCCTCAAACCTGCGCTGATTAGCAATAATTGCATGTGCTCGAAAGGTTTCAACCCCGACATGCATGGATGTGGATTCGTCATCTACATTCAAATGCTCCAGGTCCTTGGTTTTCTCCTGGTAGTCGTAGTCAGCTGGAGTCATTTCATCCAGAGGCTTCTGGACCTTAGGGACCTTCTTAACCTTATGCAACTTTCCGCCCTTCAAGTCAAAAACCGCACATTTTTCAACTTGGGCTAGAGATTTCCCTCTTTTCTTTCTTGCCTCCTTTAGCATCTTCTCTGTATTCTGTCGAGCTAGGAGTAGTTTTTCAGCCAGAGGGCGCTCCTTTATTGAAGATAAATCTATTTCAGAGAAGGCCGAATCTCCAGCCAAAGGTGTGAACAAATATAAAGAGCCAACGGGGAAGGGTTCACCTGACGACTCGGGGGCGGGTGTAGCAGGGGCTTTAGCGAGCGGGACTATGCTTCGAGCTATGGGAGAGTGGGCTACGGGGCTTGGTGTAGGCGAAGTGGTTTCAGTGGGCTTATCCTGGTCAGACGACTCGGGAGGAGTGGGGCTATGCAGGATTGGATTGGCAATGGGCAGTTTTTGAGTGGGGGATTGCCCCTGTGGGGAATGGAGAGATTGATGAGGGCTTCCACTCGGGACTGCCATGGATGTGTCAGAGACCGAAGCGAAGGGAAGAGAGTGCGTACCTACGTGCCCTCCTGGCAAAGTGGCTGTGGTAACTTCTTGTGTGGTCGGCTCTTGTTCCTCTTGGGCTTCATCACTCCCGACCTCCACAACTTCTGCTTCGGGGTCTTTCTCTTGATGGAGGAGTTCCTCCACATCAATGATATCTATTTTGGGGACCGTCTCAGCACTTGGTGCCCCTGCATCTTCAATGTTTGCTTCAACCGGGCCTGATGCAGGGGATCCAGCAGAAGTACTTGTAGGTTTTGTGCGAGGGCGCTTTGGGTGGCTCGGAGGCACTTGAATTTGCTCCTGCCTTTTCCTTTTCTTTCTCTCCAACGGTTGCTCTGCCTCTTCGGCACTTGTATCATGAACTTTCGATGGCCCCTGTGGTAGTGCTATAGGCGTAGCTTCGGCCCCTACTTCCTTTTCTTTATCCGAAGCATCCTTAGCGCCTCCTGGGCTTTCGCCTGACCCTGGGGTGGCCGATGGAACAAAATCCGCAAAGGATATAGACTTCCAGGTTTCGACATTGGTGTCATAGAGAATCGTGAAGTCTTTATCCGAGGCTAAGAGTCCATAAGAATTCACTTTTTGATGGTGGACTCTCATTATCCACCATTCCCGAAGCTTTTCCTCGCTCCAGTATTTTACTTCCTCCTTCAAATCGTCCCTTGCTTTCTTCCAAAAGGTGGAGCTTGGAGTCGGGAGGGGGTACTGATCAGGGTCGAATTCGACCTCCATAGGATAGAACTCATGCCATGGAGGCAATGTCCTCATTCTTTCTAAATGCCACTCCAGATATTTTCCATTGGGATTATTTCTTTGTTCCACGACTTCGGGGTGAGGGCAGATGTGGAAGTTCTTGAATTTTAAATGATCCCTCATCACGCCCAAAGGATCATAGAGCCACTGCTGAGGAATCTGGAGTAGGCCAAACTCGGCAAGCTTTTCCTCTAGGAAAACATTCTGTTTGAGGGCAAAGACTTTGATTACACCCATTCTGAAGGGGAAATCGTAGGTATGTGCCCACTTTCGGCCGTGGCCGTATACTGCATTTGTAGAGTCACTCTGTCGAGCGACTTCCAATGCGAACTGATATTCTGAGGGGTAGACTGGCAACAGGAAGGGCTTCCCTATGAAGCCGAACAGGCGAATCACCAGTCCCTGTGTCAACTGGAAGACGTCCCCCTTTTTTCCCAGCACCACTCTATCTCTCAAACTGAGTGGTACCCGAGGACAAGAACCTTTCAACAGGTGCATGGCGGGTCCCAAAAATTGTTGATTAAAAGAATAATAGGACTCCTCTTTCAATAAGAGGGGAGTCCATTGATACACTGGTAGAGGATTTCCATCCTTGCCGCTTGGAGAGATGGCGATGTGGGGAAACCGCTTATGAAGCTGGTAGAAGCACAACCAGACAAGAAAAGAATAGGGTGCGAAGTACTGGCCTGCTACCGAATTCTTCATGCTAGCGAGCCTTGTATGCAGGGTTCGGGCCACCCATTCCGCCCAGTCAAAGAAAACTGGGTTGGTGTTCGGCCTTGAAGCATCAGGGGCATAAAATTCCCCTCTTGAAATGCATTCAGCCAAAGACACCTGCCAGGGCTGCACCGAAGCATCTGTTGACAATCCCGCCACCCATGCAATGATGGAGAAAATATCGATGTTTTTGAAAGCCTCCAAGGGTAAGGGCATCTGGGGCAGCTTGTTTGAAGGCAGCCCGCTCTTGAGATTCTCCCGTAGGAACTTCAATATGTAGCTGTTGGAGGTGAATCTCTCCATTTGTTCGTTTAGGAGGACATTGCGAACAGAATAGCCCTTGGGCGGGCCCTGCTGTGGTGCGAAGGCTGCTTGTACATCTTCCTTTAGGATGGAGAATAGTTTGTGTCCCGAAGCATCTAACACCTGCCTGGTCGCAGGTTGGTAATTCTGTGCAATAGCGTAGATCAGCTCGGGACAATGGTGAGCAGGCGGGGTTAAAAACCAGTAAATCTGGGAGTAGTATGCAGCAACTCTCTTATTTTCTGGTGTGAGTCTGCTAGTCATGAATTCTATGGTGCGTCGGAGATCGGATACACCCTTAGAGAGTTGTGTATCTCTGATCTTCTCCCACCCATCAATTGGTGGCTCCACAAGCTGTTCTTCTTTCGAGTCGTCTCCCTCTTCCATTGGCTGCTTTTCGGGTCGAAGGGGAAGATTTAACTTCTTCGGGGCCCGCTTTTTTTCTTCCTTGCCCTTCTTTGTTTTTTTGGGGCCTGCAACTTCGGGCTCTTTTCTCTTCTCCTTAGAGTTTTTCTTTCCCATGTTGTTATGGACAGCAGCAGAGTTCTTGATACAGAGGGCTTTAATGTGAATGGCTAGATGCAAAGGACGGGAGGGTTGCAGAGTATCTGAAGGCTCTCAGTCTAGTTCTAACTGATGGACAAATAACTTCCCTCTTGCCAGGAATTCGCTTTTATAACCAAAAAAGGCAACCACCTAAATTTATGGCACCTACCAAAATTAAATTTGTACCTCAGATGAAAGGGATCGTCGTATTCTCAAATTGACTCTGCAACGACGTGGTACACAGGGCTGCATGCTTCGATGATTACCCTTTTGTACTGGAGGCGCAACCCGTTGCCACCTCGTACCTTGGTGCGAGCTTTTCACTCCCTTTTTTTGACTCGATCATCTCGGGAAGTGCTCCACCACCCTTTTGCCTTAAATTCATCCACTTTGTACTCCTTTCAAGGCTATTGTCGACACATTTTCCGAGGCACATTTTGAATTCTCCACCTCGCGCGTGTTCGGCTCGACGAAGTTGAACTTTAATGTTGAAAAATGCTTCGCGACGAACCTTTGGTTCGGATTATTTTTTGATGCTTCGGGCCCGAAGTACTTCTTCTTCGCCGTGTTGTCGTTCTGTCGAAGCTTTCCCTTTTGAGGACTGCTTCATAGAATTTTTGCCCGAAGCAGCTACTGAAATACTTTGGGTGCGAAGCTCTTTTCATGCCTTTGTTCAAATTTTGGTTCGGCTTCCTTTCGGGTAACATGCTTCGGTCGACAATGCTTCGGGAAAAAACTAGCCGAAGTGAATGCTTCGCTATGGTTTCTGCCGAAGTAGGAATGGTTCGGGTATGAGGAGGCCCGCAGTAGATGTTTCAGCAACTTTCTGGCGAAGTAACCTTCAATGTTTCTTTGGATTCTGCTTCGCTGGTCAACTAGCCGAAGTGTTTACTAAAAATGCTTTGGGCCCGAAGTCCTTCCACCTTGGTCAAACTTGAATCATGGCCTAGACTTTTCTTCTTCGGTGAAGTTGCCGATTCGGATGATTTTTGCCCGAGGCAGGGATTTGAAATGTTTCGGGCCCGAAGCTCTTTTTATCGGCCCTCTGCATTCTTATTCGGCGAAATGACTTCGCACAATTTTCACCCGAAGTAGTGTTGGAAGTGCTTCGGGTGCGAAGCTTCTTTTGTGCCTTTGGTTCGAATTTTGAGAGTAACCTACTTCGCAGTGAACCTCCTTGCACTTGCTACTTTGCATCAAAAGTCCCCGAAGAGGATTTGGATGTGGTACTTGGCTTCCGTGATCTTTGAAAGAGGATGTATACACAAATGCAAACTATATACAAAAGTATATATACACTCATTTTTTTTTTTTGAAGAAGAAATTGTGCTTTAGTGGTGGAAAGTCTTCAGATGAAGACCATTGATAGAGATCGGCATAACTTGACCATCTGCATCTTTGAGGATGAATGAATTGGCCGAGTTCACCTTCATAATTTCGAACGGTCCATCCCAAAAGGCATCCATCTTGTCGTGATTCCCAAGCTTGGCCTTCCAAGAGTCCCACTTCCATACCAGATCTCCCACGTTGAATGTGCGATCGGATGACTTCTTCTTGAACCATCCTCGGGTGACCTGAGTATGCTTAGCGAAGTTCTGGTATGCCTCTTCGTGATCTTCCTCTAGTCGCAGCAGCTGAGTTAACCTATTTTCCATCGGACTAATTCCTTCTTCTGCCTCTAACAGCTGTAGTGCAGGGATCTCAACATGGATGGGTAAGATGGCCTCCTTGCCGTAGACCAGGGCATAAGGCGAAGTCTTGATTGACCTTTTGATAGAAATGCGATCGGCCCACAAGGCCCGATCTAGAAGGAGATGCCAAGTCCTTTTGTTTGTCTCTATGAGCTTCCTTAGCATTCTCAACAGAGTCTTGTTGGTGGATTCTCGCCAAGCCGTTGCCCTGTGGATAATAATTGGAGGATACTTTATGATATATCCCATATCTATAGAGGAATTCATTGATTTTAGTGCCTGTGAAGCCAGGGCCATTGTCTATGATGATTGCTTCAGGAATGCCGAACCTGGTGATCAATCCTTCTAGGAAGGTAATTACAGTCTCTTGATCTACATGCTTCGTAGGAATTGCTTCGGCCCACCTGGTGAAGTAATCCGTTGCGGTCAGGATGAACTTATGTCCCGTAGAGGAGTTTGGTGATACGACCCCTATGAAATCTAACCCCCATTGTTGAAAGGGTGTCTCTACTTGTATCGGATGAAGGGGCATTGCAGCATTTTTGTTTCGGTCGATGAACCTCTGACACTGCTCGCATTTACGGCAAACTACGAAGGCATCGACAAAGAGTGTGGGCCAATAATAACCCACCCTAATGATCTTTAATGCCGTTGTTCTTCCTGCAAAGTGACCTCCCGATAGTCCTGAATGGAATTCTCCCAGGACTCTCCTTTTATCATCGTCTTTGATGCACTTGAGAAGGACACCATCAATGTTCCTAAAAAATAGGCCTTCAGGGCGCAGAGTGTATCAGGAGGACCGCATCCTGAAATGTCTTCGTTGTGATGCATTTAGATGTGAAGGACACTTGCCGGTGTTGAAAGTAGCAGATTATCTCACCGACCCAATCCTTCTCATCTTCTTCGTGGTTAGCGAAGCATTCTTCGACTGGTAAGTCATCCCTCCGAGATTCTGTCACTTCGGCCACCGCGCTCTTTGCCAATTCTTGACACAATGCACGGCCATGAACCAATTTTGTGGGCTTGATCTCAATGTCAAACTCCTGTATCTTGTTCACCCAACCAGCTCTTTTACTTCCCAATTCTCCTTGGATAATGAAATTACGCACATCGGGGTGAATGACAAAAACTGTGACTCGACTTTGAGAGATGAACTGTTTGAACTTCCTTAGTGATTTCATTACTGCATGCACCTGACGCTCTATGAAATTATATCTTTCTTCATGGGGATTGATCACCTGACTCAGAAACGCGATGGGACGCTCTTCGCCATCTTCCCCCTTTTGTGTCAGGACAACAGCATAGCTCTCGGGCTCTCCTATAGCATACATGATAAAATCTCGACTGTAGTCAGGGTTGATCAGGACCGGCGCCTGAGCGATTCGAGCCTTAATCTCTTTGAATGCTTCCTTTCTCTCTTCTGTCCAGCTGAATTCGGTGCCCTTCTTCAGGAGTTGGGACATTGGCTTGATGACTTGGGCGAAGTCGGGGACGAACTTCCTTACGAAGTTAATCTGGTCGAAGAAAGATTGAAGTCCTTTCTTGTCTGCTGGGAGTGGGAGCTTCATTAGAGCCTCGACTCTATCAGGATCTACAGCGAGCCCCTTTTCTGATATCGCGTGTCCCAGCAACTTTCCTTCGCTGACTGCGAATATGGACTTCTTTGGATTAATTGAGATGCCAAAATCTCGGCATTTTTCAAAAACTTGTTGTATATGTGTGGGGTGGTCTTCCCTTCTTCGGGAGAAAATGGTCATGTCATCCAGATAGATGATGATAACCTTATTTAGAAGCTCGCCAAAAGCAAGATCCATTGCCCTCTGGAAAGTGGCCCCAGCATTCGAAAGGCCAAATGGCATTCGTTGGTAAGCAAATGTCCCCCATTTGGTGGTGAATGTTGTCTTGTGTTGGTCTTCATCCCTGACCCAGATTTGATTGTATCCAGAAAAACCATCGAGCAGAGAGAAGCGTTGAGCTCCAGCCACCGAGTGCAAGATTTGATCGATTTGTGGGAGGGGATAGTGGTCCTTGAGGGAAGCCTGGTTTAGATTGCGAAAGTCCATGCATAACCGAATATCTCCATTCTTTTTTTTGACTGGGACCAGGTTCGCTACCCATGAAGAGTGCTTGATGGGATAAATGATCTTTGCCTCGAGCATCTTCAGGAGTTCGGCCTTCATTAGGACCTCGATCTTAGGATTAACCGGCCTTTGCTTTTGTCGAAAGGGTTTGACCCCTTCCTGCAATTCGATTGTGTGTTGAACCAGCTGTCGATTGTATCCCCGGAGATCTTGATAAGACCAAGCAATTATATCAGAAAACCTTTTGCATAGATTCTGTATCTGTTCTATCTCCTCTAGGAGTGCAGTCGGTCCCAACCTTTATTGCTTTCCTAGGTCCAAGCTCTAAATCCTGATACTATTTTTCATTGACTTTGATCATGTGAGAGAGAGCTCGATCATTCCAATCAAAGAGGCTTTCAAGGGTGACTATTCCCTTGGGAACATGGTTATTCTTCAATTGAACCAGCCCTTCATACTCTCCTTCATCAGAGCTTCGGTCTTCGATCGTGGCGGCTTCTTGGATCATGAAATTTACAATCTGCTCGTCGTTGTCAAAGACTTGCCAATGCAGATCTTTGTCTGGGATAGAGGGCCTATAGATCATCCTCATAGCTCTAGGCTTGTGCACCATGTCTTCTGCTGGAGAGTACTTGGCTGCGATGGATGCCAGGACATCGGCATGTCGGTTCTTTTCTCATGGGATTGACTGCAGATTGAGAGATTCGAACTGGTCAAGCAGGTCCCATACCCTGTTGCGGTATGATTTTAGATAATGTTTCTTTGAGGTACACTTATTTGTGACCTGGTTGCATACCAGTTCAGAATCTCCAAAGATTTGGAGATGCTTTATGCCTAACTTGTCAGCTTTCTTAAGTCCTAGGCACAATGCTTCGTATTCTACTGCATTGTTAGTGCAGCTCCATGTCAACTGGTAGCAATACTCTTTTTGCTCTCCGGATGGTGAAACTAGAAGAATCCCTGCCCCAACACCATTTTTACATCGGGCGCCGTCGAAGAACAACTTCCATAGTTCTTCCTGGGCACTTGTTCTATTCCCTGGTTGGGAGTGATTTTTAGGCTTGGCGATCGCATAACACCCTATCTCGGTCTCCACCATGGCGTTGAAGTCTGCCAATGAGAACTCATCTTCATAGCTTAATTGCGCAAGAGACTCCTCGATCAGGTCTATCTGCTCTATTTCCTCTACTAGTGCATTCACTGGTTCGCTACTTTCTTCTTCGGACATCTTCTGCACAAGAAAGGAAGAAGGCTTTTCATTGTAGATCTTCACCTTCTTTCCTTTGAATGGAATCTCTAGATGAGAGTAATCCATAGATAGATACCCGCCTAGCTTTGCCATGAATTCTCTTGACAAGCACATACTGAAATATGGCTCCAAGTCGACTACAACTACCTCTTGTATGACTATGATCCGAGGCATCTTATGTAGTCAGATAGGAATGTCCTTGATCACCCCTACAGTCTTTACCGGAGTACCATCCAATTGGAGTACACCTTGGCTGCTTCGCGTATACTCCATCCCTATTTCTTCATAGACCGCCCTTGGCATTACTATTGTAGCAGCCCCAGAGTCGATCATGCAGTTATGTACAATATACCCTTCCATTTGTAGGGTTAGGTAGAACGGAGGTGGTCTGTTCTTCCCCGTGATAGATGTGGATAGGGTCTCGCACAAGAGCAAGCGGTGCCACCTTTTTTGCTTTAATTGTCTTCAATGATTCTTGCAGCAAGTCCACTTGTCCAGTAGTTGCAGTGCATCATACAAGCTGATCTTGGCTGGAATCTTCTTCAATTCCTCTACAATGTTGTATGCCAAAGATTTGAGCACTTCGGGTTCCTTTATAGGTTCATACCTGGTACGATATTGCTCTATAGCTTCAACTCTTTGCCGCTTGGTGAGGGAAGGAAACTTGAGCTTTTCCTTAGCTTGCTCCTTAGTTTCTGCCTGAGGTGGTTCGACAGAGGCCTTTTGAGCCTTTTCTTTGATTGGTACAGGTGGAGGAGCTTTGCTTAGGGCCGAAGTAGATGATTGTCCTTTCTCGGGTCGAACTTGCTCTTTTGGAGGAGCCAGCTGAGTAACATCTGCTTCTATCGCCTTCCTTCCTCCTCGGGTAAGTACTGCAACTGGCTCCTCCTCGCCAATTGCCAGGTTCTGACTCATCTGCCTAATGACGTTCACTTGACCGTTGTGACTACTATTTGCCAGTGTTTGTACATAGTGTTGGTGCAGGGTGCAGGTATTCTCTTCATGCGGATCATTGCACGTAGAGCACCAATATACATAATCGGAAGTGCTCGGAGCTTCATCAATTGCAGCATTTCTCGTCGAAGCCTTCCCTTGCTGGACTGCTTGGTCTTTGGTAAGCGCAGGTGCAGGATAAGATCTTCTTGGTAGGAACTCCTGTTGCACTTGCTTCTTCTTTACAATGGTCATGTCATTTGACAACATCTGAACTGTAGAGTTCAGAGACTGCATCTCTTGCAGAATTTTAGTTTGTATATCATCGACTTTCGAAACGAGTGGCAATGAAGCCATCGTCGGTATTGGAGGCAGGGCGGGGTGTTGAGGTGGTGCTGGTAGCACAGGAAATGCCGAAGTGACCATGGGCTGTGGAGTTGAAAATGTAGGGAAATGAATTTGTGGGGCGGTGATTTGAGACACGACAGGATTCGGATTCCAAGATGAAATCGGGAGTGCAGGGGTTGTGGAGATTTGCGAAGCGGCTGCGCTTGCATACTGGAATTGTAAGAATTTGGGAAGTATGGGCGTCGACATCCTTTGGGGAAGCTTGCCCATAGCTATCAAATCCATTTTTGCTCTCTTGGCTAACTCATACAACTCGGGAAAAGTATTAACGTTAGAATATCTTACCATGAGACTGATATCGGGATTGAAAGCCCGAAGGAAATAGAGTGCTGCAGCTTCGTCGGTTGGCCGAAGCCCAACTGGCACTCTCTGCCAGGTCCGAGCGAACCTAACATTGAAATCTATGATTTCTTCTTGTGGATGTCTCTTGATCGAAGTGAACTGATGCAGAAGAGAAGTAGGATCGAAAGACTCGTTGAAGTTTCCCATCATTTGCCCAGCTAACTGGTCCCATCCCGTAATGCTACCGGGTGGTAGAGATCTATACCAATAGAGGAGTTTTCCTCTAAGGGAAAGAACCAGAAGCTTTACCATAATTTGTTCTTCTATAATGTCATGGATCGCCGCCAGAGATATTATGTCCTGGATATGCTCCAGAGCGGTTTTCCCAGTTCCATCGAACGTTGGGATCTTCTTTATGGCAGCAGGCGGCACTTGCCCTTGCCCCGCTAGATTCAGTGGTGACAAGGAATCCCATGCTGGGCACAACCTGGGTGGCTGTGGCTGCTGCATTTGTTGTTGTTGTTGTTGTTGCTGCTGTGCCATACTTGCTCCTGGATTTTGAGAAATAGGAATTCCCAAAGCTCCCCCTTGACTGCTAATAGGACAACTAATAGGAATGGAGGGACTAGGATGCTTCGGAGAGTTGGGAGGATTGGGAGGAAAACTAGATGTTGTACTATCAGAAGTTGAGCCTTGTCTGCCAACAGAGGATGTTCCTTGTAATAGTGACTCGGGGGTGATCAACCTTGATTGTTCCCCGAAGGCGTCAATATCTAGCTCAAAGAACTCGGTTTCCTCTCCTCTATTCTTAACTCTCCATCTCGTTTGCATGAAGGCACAGACTTTTGGTACTGGTCTTTACGACTTAAATATTCTTGGGTAAACAGAGTCGCCAGATGCTAAGAGTCTTTCAGTAATGAGGGCATCGGTCCTCACTACCACTAATCAGGTGAGACTGACCGGGTCACACCGAGAACTAGTTTGAACTATTGGCCCTCGGTGAAGACGGGTTTGAGATTTAAAATATGGGGCCTTGACTGGTTATGGATCTTACTAAGACAAATACAGTTGGTCCCACCGGGCGTGCCAAAAATTGTTGGTCATCAAATCTGCCTAGGAAAGGGTTTTGAGTTAGTGTATGCGCCCTAGACCTGGACCAACATTGAAAGGCCGAAGGGAAGAGATGCCCTCCGTGCCAATCTTCGGAGAAAGGCCGGCTCCTATACTAATCTACTTGGGTGTTTGAAGATAAGAGTGCAGGAAAGAAACAAAAGGGGTTATAGGGAGAGAGAAATTGGTGATTTAAGGTGGGGAAGAACAGGAAGCACGATCACTAACAGGTAACTCGAATGGAAGCAAAGAACACCAAGAATAAATGAAGGAAACGTAATATCGATCTTCCTATGTATCCTCCAGGCGAGTTTCAGGGTACAGTCCCCGATTGCACACTGGACGCAGGGTTCAGCTTTCTCAGTTTGCAAGCGAAGAGAGACAAAAGAATCAAGCACAGAAGGCGGCATAAAAGAAAACCAATACTATGCTTTTCCACTCCTATGTATCCTTCAGAACGAGTTTTAGGGTACAGTCCCCGATCGCACACCGGACGCAGGGTTCAGCTTTCTCGATATACAAACGAAGAAAGACAAAAGAATCAAGCAAAGAAGGCAGCATAAAAGAGAGAAATTGAGCCCAAAGATCTTTAGTATTAATCGTAGGACATCAAGTTACAGCAGCTTTCTAGCAGATAGTTCCCCCCCTTTTCTTATTACAATGCCTGGGTTTTTATAGAGGACCCGGGCCTCTGAATCATAATTACATAGCAAAGAAGAGTACGCCCTCGAGCCCTGAGAATTTGGCTCCTCGAGGCTCTCGTGATCGAGCTTTCAAATCTGTTACTAAAATTGGTCACTGCAACCGGGTCAACCATGGAAAGGTGCATTGATGAGCCGTCTGGACGTCCTTGGTCTCCGGGTGCGGTGCTCGAGTGGCCGCCATGCTCGTCGGGCTCTCCATCATGGCTTGATACTTCATTTTTGATTGCCAAAAATGAGCAACGGGCTTGTTGGGCATGAAAAAATTGCATTTATGAGGCACTTGATCGCCTCGAGAAAATACCCGACTTGGAACGCGTGCTCGTGAAGCGCTTCGCTAAGTTTTCATTCACAACTTCGCTTCGCAATGGTTCTAGGCCGAAGCAAAAACTCCTCTTTGGTATGTACTTCACAAAATTGAGCTTCGCAAAACTACTTTGGGGGTGAGGAGTGCCGAAGCATATTCACTTCGCAAAAATGGGCCTCTTCGTCTTTGCCACTTTGCTGACTAAATTACTTCGCTGATGCCTTCGAGAAATGCTTCGCTGCGATCCTCTTCTAAAAATGTGGTTCGAGAAGATTTCGGCCGAAGCAATTGTCTTCAAAAGACATTGCATCCTTTCACTTTGGGCAGAAGTACTTCGCATAAAATTAGCCAAAGCAAATGCTTCGCAATGAGCTTTTGGCGAAGTAAAAGTGGTTCACTGATGGAGGGGCCCGAAGTGAGTACTTCGGCAACTTTTTGGCGAAGTACTTTCAATGCTCCTTGAGTTTCGCTTCGCAAAACCTCCCTCCAAAGTAATCGATGGGAATGCTTCGGGTGCGAAGTAGTTTTCTTGCCTTTGCTTTCTATTTTACTTTGGCACACCGCTTCGTAGAAATCTTACCCGAAGTAGCTTTTGAAAATGCTTCGGGCCCGAAGTAGATTTCTTGCCTTTGCTTTTCGGCAAAGTTGTTCTTTCGAACGTTGCTTTTGTATTCTACTTCGGTGATACTACTTCGCAAAAAACTCCACCCGAAGCAATATTGAAAATGCTTCGGGTGCGAAGCTCTCTTTTCTTCTGAACGCCGCTTCGCTCAACTTTCGCCCGAAGTAGCTGCTGGAAACGCTTCGGGCGCGAAGTAGTTTCATTCTCTTTTCCTTGTATTTTTCTTTGGCGAAAACTACTTCGCAAAACTTTTACCCGAAGTAGTGCTAGAAATGCTTCGGGTGCGAAGTTCTTTTCATTTTCCTATTTTATATACAAAGGGGTGGCATTGGAAGCCAAAATTGCTGCAACTTGTTCAAAATAAAACAAAGCAAAATTTTACACAACACTATACAAAATTTGTTTTCTTTTCTACCCCTTGAGAAATGTGACAAAATTGTCAACAGTCACCATTCACGCGTTACGGTACCATTCTATCCTATGCATCTTTGGGTGTTGTAGGAGGTTTGATATTGATGACATTCTCGACTTGCTAGAGTATTCACTCCATTACCCATGATTCTACATAGGGAGTATCAACATTACAACACACAAAATGAACAAAACACTTTTATTTTCTTAGCAGTTAGAATTGATTCCGGTCTACCATTGTTTGCATGATCATGGACCGGTCTCAACACATTACACTATATATTTTCTTGCTACACACAACATGTCACTTACTTCACACTCACATTAGACACAGTTGAGTATATATCACACAGGGTTTATTCTTAAAAACCCCTTTTACACATGCTACTATGCCTGTGGTCACCCGTAGTAGAGCGCGTGAGCAATCACGCTCTATGGAGGAATGGCCTCCCCCTTCCTCTAGTCAATCCACTCTTACTCCTTCGATCATGAAGGGGAAGACCATAGACACATCTGATTCATGCATAGAATCCGATGTACAACTCACACACATGATGCCTCATGATGAGACGTCAACCTTGAGTGAAATCCTTGCTACTTCACTCATAGAGGATTACCCACTCCTTTCAGCCCCATCCTCACCTAATCCATCGACCACGTTCTATGACCATGTGATCTACATAGCACCAGGACAACCTCCTCCATCATTTACCATAGATGAGGAGGTCATGCCTACTTCACCCACATTTGCACATCCCTTCTTCCAAAATCTATCTCAATCCCTTTTTGAGAATGATTCCTCCCTCCTAAACCGTACCCATCCTGAGGTTGCATCATTCACCCCTACCATAGGAATGGTGTCTGACCCATCCTCCTCCACTGTAGGAAGCCAAAAACCATCCTTCCAAACTGCACAACAAATCCCTACCCAGCAGGAACCGCAAGCATTCCCTCAAACCTCACACCCATACTCTTCACAAGAGTACCAACCATCCTCTTCCCAAGAGCCATTCTTCACCATATCTAAGGGTACCTCCTAGCAGCCTCTTCAGACACAAGATGCACAAACCCAAGAGGGAGTGTACACATACACTTTCCCCTCAACCCAAGCTCCTACCTTGGCAGCTTATCCCACCTTTTTAGTAGCTTTTCCACCAATCTCCTAGGTATCCGGAGTGTATGACACCCAACCCTTGGAGCCACCTTTGCCTACGATGACCTTTAGGATACCACCACCTATTCCTTTTCAGGCTCCCACTACCCATATCCATCCTACCTATGGACCGACATCGACAACTTATCCACCCACTCAACCAAATTATTCCACATAGTTTACCTTCCCTACTTCCTACCCTCCAGGGTAGAGATATTCCATCTTTTGATACCTCATCTCGACCACCCCTAGCACCAGTAGTACCGACACCTACACTACCACCAGCTACACCTAGCTTCTTTATGCCTCCTCTAGTTTGGTCATCACCACCCATGGTCCAACCAGTACAATAGGCTCCAAACCAACAAGTACCCATGCCACAACCGCATGTTGCCCAATCATAGTACTATTATCCTCAACAGACACCTACCCCACAACCTAGTGTGCCCGTAGACACGACAGCACATGTCACCCAGTACCCGCCTTATCATGATCAGGCACAATAGTATTCCCCATAATATTGTGAAGAACAACAATACCAATATCCACCACATCCATAGGGTCAGCCTACCATAGCCCAACCCTCGACTCCTATGACACCCGAACTTCAACTCTTACGAGATGAAGTCAAAATGTTGAACCTACGCACCTCTAGCTATGGGCCACAAAAGCCTTGCTATGATGAACTATGCAACGAGCCAGTTCACCCATCAGTTCCCATTCCTCCCTATCCCTATCACTTCAAAATACCAAAATTCGACAAGTATAGAGGTAAGGAAGATCCTAGAGAACATGTGAGCAACTACCGCTCATCCTGCTACCAGCTTCATAGTAGTAACCCTCTTATGTTGCGTACCTTCTCCCTATCCCTCGTTGGGCCAGCATTGGATTGGTACAACATGCTCCCACGCCATAGCCTGTATACCTTTGAGCAGCTGGCCAACTCCTTCCTAGAGCACTTTTCCATCAACATCAAGAAAAAGACCACATTTTCTGATGTCTACGCCTTACGACAAGCGGACGATGAACCCATTACTGAGTTCGTTGCCATATGGAGAGCGATTATCCATGACCTCACCCATAGCCTCCCCACCTCGGAGCTTGTGACACTCTTTTCCAAGAGTTGCCACAAACACATTTCCACATCCCTCCAACTTCACCAAAGTCATACTTTTGAAGATGCTATCTCACAAGAAAAAGTGATCAAAGACATTAAGGTTCAGTCTGGGAAGATTAAGTTGAGAGCCAAATCCAACTATAACTCCAAATTTCACTTCAATAGACCCACACCAAATCAACCTTACCCATGACCACCACAAACCAACCAAGTCGCAACTACTACCCTAGCACTAGTACCGACTCCTCCACCCTATACACCGCAATCTACAAGCACTCCAAGCTAATGCTCCTGCCCCACCTCGACCATAGTAATACCATGGCATGCACCCATAGGGTCCACCACGCAACTTCACACCCTTATCTGAACCATTACCAACCCTGTTCCATAGATTGTATGAGGGCAACCATCTCGTTCTACCCGAGATCCACCCATTGGATCCAAATTCACCTAAGCCTCATGACTATAATGAGCAGCTCTTCTATCCCTTCCATAGGCAGCATGGCCATAATATCGATTCATGTCACTCCTTCTAGGGGCAAGTTCAAGACCTAATCGATAGGGGCACTATTCAGGTAGCAAACCCTCTAGCCCCATAGAACCAAAACCTAGGGATTTTCCAAAACCCTCTATCAGATCACAGAGGACCCAATCCCCCTAGACCTCCAAACAATCCTCCAACACCACCTCACCAAGTCAACAATGTCCAGCATGATCCTCCATCACGTGGAGTAGTAGGTATGATCAACCTTACTACGAGGAACCAACGATACCCATCTTGCCAGACAACACCTATTGTTTCTCCCCCTATCTAGTTTACATCCCCATAAATACCCCAAATGCCTAATACCATACCACCACCACCTCAAAATGTGATTACCATCCGTGGTAGTCTAACCCATCAACTATGCAATGCCCCCACATGGCTATCCATATTCGATCTCCTACAACAGTCTCAACCCCATCATGAGGCGTTGAATGACATCCTACGTTCCATTGACTTAGAGACACATGACACAAATGCTTTTGTCAATTTTATAGGGAACATCCCATGATGCCTCCAACCTTCAATTAGTTTCCATGACCATGAGATAACAAAACTCGTTGGTGAAGGAGCCGATCCTCCCCTCCACATACAAGCTAATATCAATGATATTACCTACAAGTGGGTACTCATTGACATGGGCTCATCCATCAGCATCATATCCATAATAGCCCTACATCACCTACACCTCCCTCCAACCCATTTTGCCACACCTTCCCTAGACCTACGTGCTTTCGATGGTTCCATGAGACCTACCGTAGGATCCATAGTTTTACCCATTCATGTAGGCATCCGTATGATCCCCATCCTCTTTCACATCATCCAAGGAGAAATGCAATACAATATTCTCCTCGGTCACCCTTGGATTAGAGATATGCAGTGTGTCCCATCCACATTGCACCATTGCCTCAAGTACATCCACAATGGACTTGTTCACTGTGTCCCAACCGATGGAGACCCCTTTAAGTTTTGTAATGTCGTAGACCTTCCCCTTGCACCTTCATTCTCATCCTCCCAACTATTCCCTGTATCTTCTCACCAGTCAGTAGGAGCATCGATATCCTCCTCAACTTCCACCTCAACATCCCAGTGTTCATCAAGAACACAAGCCTCGATATCTACACCATTAGCACCATCTTTTAGGGGACCTAAAACTGATACCATGCCTTCCTCACCACCATCCTTATGGCCTCCACAATCCTCCCAACCTCTACCATTCCAATTTCCACCCATGGTGTCGCAACCACCATTGCCACCCATCACACAACCGACTACATTACCTCCTCCACCCTTGCATATGGAAGCCCCTATCCTTCCTACACCACAAACACCTCCTCTTCCCTTCCGATCAAAACCTAAGACATTCACATCTCCATGCATCCCTGCACCTACATCGATGTCATCCCCTATGTAGAACAAACATCTTGTTCAAGCCACAACAACCAAACATCATGAACTCGAACAACCAACACCCAAATCGGATGAACCTCCACACCCTTCAGCTACCACCATTAGGGAATCCCAACTTTCTCCTTCCTCATCTGATTTGGATACGCCACCCCAATCGCCAGAGCGTGCCACACCATGCATATCCATCTTCATGACAAACAATGGCCTAGGAGACTATAATGTACCTGACACCCGTGTATGTGACACCCCTATCCAATCTACCCAAGATTTTGGCCATCCCTCAGCCTCGGTGTTGACTATCGGAACCATCATACAGTTAGGAAGTCCTGAAAACCACACCAACTTTGTGTATGCAGGAGTAGACTCTTCGATCCCCTCACCAACTTCTCCACCACCACAATCTAGCTCTGGTGATGCAATTACACATCTAGCCAACCCTCAATTTTCCTTGTGCTACCTACAACATTTTCATTGGCATGGGTTCGGGCTAGGTCATTATGAGCAAGGGCTACGTACACCCATAAATCCTCGTGTCCGATCACCTATCGATAAAACCGGCCTAGGTTATCACCCAACCACCATCTATACATTAGAATATGAGATCCAAGATCTATCTTTACATCCTCCTCCACATCCAACACACACCTTGGAAGAGTATATTGATATGGATATGTTAGAAGATATGCCTTCACCCACATCAACCATCATCGTCCCCTATGACTTCTTCCAAGAATCTCCTATAATTGATACCTCTTTATTTTGTGATATGAATATATTGGAAGAACACTTTGCTACCTTATCCCTGGCTACACCACTGATAGAGCTAGACCCACTCCCACCTGATCCACCATCGATAGAGCTAGACCTAGTCCCACCTGATCCACCATCGATACGCTTGCCTATATTCTCACCTATACATAGATAGCTATAGAGAGTAGCCTCTCATCCTCGTTCACCACCAGTTGTCCTATGACCTCCCTTGAGTCTCTTAGGATGTACACAACCTATCCAACCTCCCTCACCAGACTCTACCCCACCTACTTCACCTACAACATCGATTAACATGGTTGAGGTAGACTTACGCTCTCCCCTCCATTACAGCCACCAACGGATTCGAGATGATACCCCAAACCCAAAATTTATCGATCTCGCACATATCTCACACATACCAGTACCTGGAGACTTCCTTCTCTCTCCTCACATCTTACGGGTAGAAAATACCCCTTCCTCATCCATGTCATCCCAAACCCCTCAGGTCCATCACATGGGCATTTACATAGATGATGAGTACGAGTTCAGCGAGGCCATTGATGACTTCAACCTCATTCCTATCCTCGAATAATTATGTGATGGATCTCGCATGCTCATCGAGGACACGATCGATGTAGACATCGGTGATGATCCAAAAAATCCACACATCCTCAAATTAGCCACTAGCCTCTCACCCGAGGAGTGCATCACCTTCATGAACTTCCTATGCAAGTATATAAAAGTTTTTGCATGGTCTTACAAAGACATGTCGGGACTTGACCCTGTCGTAGTAGTTCATAATCTTATACTAGATCCCAATGCCAAACCAGTAAGACAAAATCTGCGATGCATGCATCCAACTATCGCATTGATAGTGAAATCCGAGCTCCAAAAGCTCCTAGACGTTGATTTCATAGTACCCATCGACTATCCCGAGTGGGTATCCAACATGGTCCCTGTCCCCAAACCATCCGGTGATGTTCATGTTTGCACAGATTTTTGCAACCTAAACAAAGCTTGTCCCAAAGACAACTTCCCTCTACCCAACATTGACTCCCTCATTGACTCCATCATGGGTCATGAAATGATTTCCCTCATGGATGGATTTTTTGGATATAATCAAATCAGAATCAACCCAGCCGATCAACACAAAACTTCCTTCACAACACCTTGGGGGACCTTTTGCTACAAGGTCATGCCCTTTGGCCTTAAAAATGTTGGGGCAACCTATCAATGAGCCATGACCTACATCTTTCATGATTTAATGCACAAAAATATTGAGGACTATGTGGATGATCTTATCGCTAAGTCCAAGAAATGTGTCGACCATCTCGAAGATCTCCGTCAGATTTTTGATCGACTACTAGAACACAACGTGCGCCTCAATCCAAAGAAGTGCGTGTTTGGTGTTACATCAGGAAAGATACTAGGATTCATTGTCTCCCAATGAGGCATTGAGGTAGATCCTAGTAAGGTGAAAGCCATCATCGAGATGCCTCCTCCTACCACACTAAAGCAATTGCGCAGCCTCCAGGGCAAGATTACCTCTATTCATAGATTTATAGCACAATTATCAGACAAATGCCAACCATTCAATCATCTCCTACAAAAAGGAGTACACTTCAAATGGGATGATAACTATCAAGCCACATTCGATGCTATCAAAACTTACCTTACATCACCATCGATCATGTCACCACCGCACCCACAATTACCACTGACTCTATACATCTCAACCATAGAACTTGCGCTAGGTACACTCCTAGCTCAAAAGAATGCTCTCGACAAAGAGCAGGCTATCTACTACATCAGCCGCACACTAGTTAGTTATGAAATGAGATACAGATACATGGAGAAGCTATGCCTAGCAGTAGTATTCGCTACTCAAAAGTTAAGACACTACATGTTAAACCACACAACTTTTGTCATCACCCGAGATAATCCCCTTTGATATATGATGAACAAGAGTTATCACAATTCATGCACAACCAAATGGATCATGCTCCTAACTGAATTTGACCTAGAATTCGTATCTCAAAAATCCATCAAAGGATAAGTCATCATCGACCAACTGGATGAAGCCCCATTGACTGATAATCAACCCCTACTCATTCAACTCCTCGATGATTCCATCTTCCACATAACCAAAGATGAGGAATATGTCGAACCAAAATTCATGGCTGACCTCACCATGTTCTTTGATGGTTCCAGGTGTCTCCATGTTGGGGGTGCAGGCATTGTCTTCTTTACACCTGAAGGAGAACCACTCCCATTTTCATTCAAACTTGATTTCCCTTGTACCAATAACAATATAGAATATGAAGCCCTAATCCTAGGACTAAAACAAGCACACTCTATGCACATCAAATGCCTCCACATCATAGGTGATTCACTTCTGATAGTCAATCAAGTGTAGGAACTCTGGCTATGCAATTGCCCAGTTCTCCAACAATACAAGAAAATCACCCAACAACTCCTATCCCAATTTGAATGGTATTACCTCGAAGCCGCTCCACGATCATCAAACCATTTTGCAGACACTATGGCCTCCTTAGGGTCCCTCATCCCACAAAACCCAACATCCGACACAACATCTGTATCCATTCATACACTTACGCAATCTGCTATATCACCCACACCTCCCACAGATGATGGTGGTGTGTATGTGGTAAACACCGAACCTCATGACCCATGGTTCTCACAGATCAAAGAGTACATCAAACTAGGTTTCCTACCATGTGATTTTCCCCATGCCCAATGCCAAACCTTTAAACAAAGAGTGATCCACTACACCTTGTTGGGGGACATCCTTTATCATCGTAGCTATGATGACATACTCTTGCATTGCCTAGAACCACAAGAATCACAATGGGTTGTACAAGAAACCCATGATGGTACTTGTGGTGGCCATTTTAGTGGCATGGCGATCACCAAATGCATCCTCCGTATGGGCTACTACTAGCCCAAAATGGAGCAAGACTATTATGAGTATGTCAAACATTGCATCAAATGCCAACAACATGCCAACCTAACACATTTACCATCCCAAGCACTTCAACCTATCCAGTCCATGTGGCCCTTCTCCCAATGGGGCCTAGATCTAATTGGACAAATTACACCTACCTCCTCTAGCAATCATAAATTTATCATCACAACAACAAAATATTTTACCAAGTGGGTCAAAGCCATCCCACTGGTCCAAACTATAGGAGCCAAAATTGCAGCATTCATCATGGAGCATATCATATGCCATTTTGGAATTCCCTCCCAAATCATTTTTGATAATGGGAAATCCTTTAAAAATAAGACTATCCGAGCCCTGTGTGACAGATTTCACATACACCATAGCTTTTTGACCCCATATTACCCTCAAGGAAATGGCCAGGTAGAAGCCACGAACAAAACCATCTGCTCTATTCTTCATAAAACTATAGCAGAGTCTCACTAGGACTGGCATAATCAAATACCCCTAGCCTTGTGGGCATATCGTACCAGCATTCGTACCCCTACTGGGGCAACACCTTTTTCACTTGTATATGGGGCAGAAGCTATCATGCCCCTTGAGCTTGAGATACCCTCCTTATGGATATCTATGAAAGATTTCATTGATGATGACACTGCTCGCCAAGCTCGTCTAGATCAACTAACACTCCTCGATGAACATCGCATCCATGCCATCGAGCACACATAATTTTATCAAGATCACCTTCATCGTGCCTACAATAGTAAGGTACATCAATATGAGTTTAAGATTGGTGACTTGGTTCTCAAAGAGAACCAACAAATCACAAGTCAACCTCACCAACAACACGATAAATTCACCCCAAACTGGTTGGGCCCATTTATTATCACACACAAATATGGTTCGGGAGCATATCATCTGGCCAATATTGAAGGCCTTAATGATCCTGAACCCATCAACATCTTGCACCTTCGTGCCTTCAATGCATGATGCACAAACACATTCACCATCATGAGTGTCACATAGTATTAGAAGTAAATCACTAAACACATCACTATGTGAATCTGTTATTTCTACTTTATTATTTCCTCTATACATGTACGTTTCACCTTTCTACCATTTTTATGCTCGAGGTATTTGTTTTTCCTTTTGCAGGACTCACATCATCAGTAGGAGAGCTCTACAATGGCCTCACCTACCACCATGCAGGACCATCCATAGCCACAACAAAAACCCATTACACCGATCGATCTCGCCCGACCACCAGCCACCCTTCACACCAGGCGCTCCTCGCATTCATCCCATTCAGGTCATCATACCTCACCTCGACACCATTCCCCTCACCAGTGAGGTTCATCCTATTCACCACACTCTGGTGACAACCAGGTCACCATGTCCTCTTTTGATGAAAAGGAGGAATCAACCCAACCCCAAGAACAGGGGTCACCCTCCCACCCATCTGACGATCTCAGACATCGCTATTCACCAACAAATCACCCCCATCATCCCATAGGATCCTACCACCCACCTAATAGGGAGTATACACCTCATCCACCTCACCCTGCATTTCTACCCACTCCCCTTCCCAATGGCGAGTCCACCTACTCCCAAGATTTGCAAGCCCACACGGCCCAAGCTACTCAAGCTGGTCATGCAAACATCCCCCTTCCCACTCACATCGCCACTTAGAGCCATCACCTATGCCACCGGTCCTCAAGACACCACCTTCCCTTCTATGAGGCTTATATTTCTAGCAACACTCTCCAATCGAGACCTTATCATTCTCACTCCATCATCATCCCAACCTCACCCATTTTCTACCATGCCTATCAGGCCATTCCACTCACATCGGAAGGTCTCGATCACCCCCTTCCCCAATACTATCACCACACCATGAGATACAACATCTCTTCTCCCGTGTCGAGGCTCTAGAGTTGCAGATGAGCCACTACCATTGCCATGTTCACCCATGATAGTCTCCCATGACCCATCCATCCTCATCACCACATAGATCCCTCCTCCGACCCCGGACTCGACCCATGTCGAATCCTAGACCCATGCCTCCATTACCAGATCACCCTTCACCTAGGCCTCGCTCACCTCCAATAGACCCATACATTTATCCTATGCCTATTCCACACATGCCACTATCCAAAATGTTTTACCATCTCATGCATCAGGGCCTTATTGACCTACCCAAGATTCGACCCATTGATCCCTCTCATCCTAAACCATGCAACTACAATGAGAATCAATTTTGCATTTACCATCACCAACCAGGTCATGATATTGAAGAGTGTAGATCATTCAAAACCCTGGTGCACAACATGTTGCACGATGAGCGTACCCCATCACCAGAGCATTCTCTCCTATTTAGCCGACTTGTCAGTCCCCCACGTCACATTACCTCTAGGACCTTGCCACCTCGTAGCACCCTAATAATGCCCACCCACTACATTCATAACATTTCCAACTATGTCTCCAGTCACAATCCTAGCCACATCATCACTTCACCATCCCACTCCCACTGATCCATGCCACTTCTCCCGATAGTAGTTCAAATTACTCTCCTTCTTCTATCTTATTCTTCTACTTCTTACATACATTGACTCATTTCTTCTCTCCTATCTTCGTTGGCTTTTGGTAATCCCCTTTTCTTGATTGGTTACCAATGCCTATTTCTTCTCACTTCTTCCACCTGTATATTCCACCCTCACATCTTCCTTCTCTTGTCAACTATTACATACACTTATACAACTCACAACTTATACATCTACTACACACACACCCCACACGCTGGGGCAACCATGATCATAGCATCATGCTTTTTGTCATCATTACACACTTTACTCATCTGTAAATAGGTTCTTCTAAAATTCTCCTTCTACACAACGTAACTTTCCTCTTGTAAATATTGCATTCCCCCACTTGCATCATTTACATTTACATCCATTGCACATATTCATATGCTTTATATTTAAAATTTTAATTCATGTTTGTACATTCTCCCCCAAAATGCGCCTCAACAGGAATAATACATGCATTTGTTAGCATCACCACCTGGATGTCCATTCCCCCTTTTCAGGATCAGGGTATACATAGGTGTCGTGTTTAATTTTGACTACTCTGTAGTTTAGGCAATCAAGTGTCACCCATAGCTACTGAGTCTTGTACATTCTTCTTATGGTCCTTTAGGTTGGTTCAACTTCTCTCATGGATCACTCACAATAGGTTACACATTAACAATTTTGAGCCTAGGAAAGAGGACATCTTGAGTAGATATCACCATCTAGCGAATGGTATCCCCTGCTCATCCTATCGCCTGCATGGTCAACATACGACCTAGGGATAAACAAAGGGATCAAGCATAAGCAAAAATAAATGATTGGGTAGAAAATAAACTTCATCACCCATACAAAAAGAGCACCATAAGAAAAAAAAAAGAAAAAAGAAAAGAGCACTACCACAATCAGATAGGTTAACACTAGAACAGGGGCAGAAAACAAAAGGAAACACCTCTTGATACCACCCATGTTATGCTTATCACCTTTGGTCCTTAGGTTCAACATAACACCATGGGATGATTCCCATCGCTAGCAATAGGCTCCAAGAGCCTGCCTACCAGTGGAATAGTCTTACAGGTGACAACACATCTCTCACATTAGCATCTCACTTTTGTAGAGATCACTATTGTGGATGGATGAGCTAGCTAGTCCGGTAGCATCTACAATGGGTTAATCCTACCTCCCTCAAAATGGATAAATGAACCTTACACATTCACACACATAGGTCCAAGACAGACTTTGAACCAGCCCGATTATGTTATAAGTTGCCACAAAACTTGTATAGCTAAGGGTTTGAGATTTGATTGTCATAACTATGTTAGTCAAAACCATTACACATGCCTTACATTATCCATCATCCCTAAAATCATGGAATGGATTACATCCATACAGGTAAATGCCATGATACAAGTGCTTCCTTGGTGCATTTCAGTAAGTCCATACATGCATTCATGCATCTATGTCATATACATCTACTACACCTTATAATTATGCATTCATCCTACATACATTTCAAATAGCAAATCACATCATGCATTCATGATACATACATCCCAAAATCAAATTACAACATTACATTTACTCTATATGCATTCACAACACAACATCACATTCGATATCACATCACACTACATTTGAAACATAATCATGCATACTATTCTACAATTCATTCATATGAAAGAATGATAATAGATCTAAACCATTCACACATATGCATCTATTTATCATACATACCTACAAATTATATTGTGCTACCTATGCAAATATAAACACAATACATTCCAAACCATCAAAATCACACATGTATATATAACAACCAAAATCAAGGTATATATATATCATCATCCAAAAAATGCCCGAAGGCTACAACCTGGGACCATGCCCATCGCATATAACATCCAAAATTCTCATAGGCTACAATCAAATATATAACTCCTAACTATCACCATGAGTCTCCCCATGCCCCTCTCGACTCGCTCGCCTCTCTACCACTTGGCTCGACTCTACAATGAACTCTAGAACTAGATCTACTATAGGCTGCTCCACAATAGGTGGATCCTGCACCTCAACCCTAGCACCAACCTCTACTATCGGAGCAACACTATATTGAATCTGATGTGAGGGTGCTCACACTCATGACTATGTCCCAGACTATGATACCACCTACTCATAATCAAGAAGAGGAATCCTATGCACCAATAGAGAAGTCTCACACAATAACTTCTTGGTAGTCTCTACACCCAGCTGACCAGTCAAGCTCATAATCATCTGAGCCTACCTCACCATCGTGACCCTCAACTACTCCATCTTAGTCCCCTACCTGACCATATCAGCCCTCAGCTACTCCACCTCAGCCTCCAACTGATGGACTCTATCCCGTAGCCCTCGTGCCTCCTCCTCTACATCTCCCCTCATTGGGATATCGATAGGAATCTATTGTGCCACATCTATGAATACACCAATATCAATGGTGTCATCCATGTCACCCACAATAGTAGCAACACCTCCCTCCTCCTCTCCCAATAGCCTACCCCATATCCACATCAACATCCATGGGCACCTGCTCCACCCTCACATCTTGGGTGCTCGCTCCACCACCCAAGCGGTATCATGAGCATCATAGAGGAACCTCCTCTTCATCACCAACCACATCCTCGACCCTAGCTCTCCTACCTGTCCTCACCTCCGATGGAGGTACCCCAACATTAGGTGCCACCCATCGATCAATCATGCCTCTACCAGGCACCCAACTCTGCCAAGCCCACCAGGCCTCAAACTCAGGAGTCATCCTAGCATCCACCACATCCAGAATATCCATAGGAGGATCCCTCTCCCCAACCCATGGTAACACCATAGGCCACTCTCCTCTATCACCCTACCACCTAAAATAAATTATAGGAGTCCTAGGGACATCCTATCGCAAGCCAAACTATCACCTCACTCGATCAAACTAGAAATACTCGATCTATCAAGTATATCTACCTACTATCCATCGACCTCGTCTAATGGCTCGTAACTGCTCCTCATCCTACTCCCATATCACACCACCCAACCAAGGCCTCCACGTAATATCATCAGGAGTCACATCCTCAAACTTACCCCTCCAAAATAGTGGGTCACCCTCATGCGGCCTCTTAATACCCTACTCAACCATCATGCTCCATCTCAAAGCATAGGGTAAATACTCCTTGCCCTCCACATGCATAGGCTGAGGCAATAGAGATGGCCTCTCAATAGCTATGTGCTCCCATGCCCATACCTATAACAAGGGAATCACACTCAACCCTGTCCTCCTCCCATGGACAACATCATGTAACTCTCGATAAACTTGGGCTAATAGAGCAGGTGCCCAAGCAAACACAACCCTCCGCTCCACCATATCACTCACCAAGTCTAGCATATTCTAGGTAAACAAGAACCCCAGAACTATCAGGCAACGCATATGTGGAGATCATCATCATGGCTGCACACTATCGATCGAATATCTTCTTCTACAACCACAACCACTCATAGTCCATCTTCGAGATATCTATCGATCTCCACTCTACCCCAAAGAATCACTCCAACATCGCATCCTTACTCTCATCAACCTCCGCTCTCACAGGAACACCCTCAATCGGTAACCTATAGATACGATACACATCTTCTAATGTAATAGTCATCTCCCTAGTAGGAAAATGAAATGTGTTCCTATCAGCATCCCATCACTCACACAGTGTAGATATGTATGCCCTGTTAGTGTGTATACTGGTACACTCCCATACACCTCGAAACCATATATCATCCAACCACTTCAGCTCCTCTTCCTGATTCATCACCTTGTCAAACACACCCTTCATCTTTCACACCCGATGATGGGGCTCGAGCATCTTCACCTGTTCATCCACAACAAAACACATGTTAGACATCCACATAAGTGATGCAATCAAATCAAATTTCATAAACCAAAATTTATAAATTAAAACCTATTAATTTGATACGCACTTCGATACTAAACAATGCACAAAATACATGACAACAAACATCGACATAACAGTCACACATTTGGATACCCATTTTGGCATTTCATGGCAAAAGTTCAAACTGATGTGACAAACAACATCATTTGGACTCCCAACAACCCAGTTCAAATTTACAACTACCTATTAATTGACACGCAAATCAAACATAAGACAAACAACAACATCTACAAAAACAAATATCATTTTTGGATACCCATTTGCCCACTTATCGGTAAATGTGTCGACAAAATTCAAAAACAACACACAAATCAACACCAAATTTACAATCAAATTTATCATACATACACCAAAATTGAACACACATCAGAAGACATAATTCAAAAATAACAGTCATATTTTTGGATACCCATTTGCCTACTTAGCGGTGAAAGTTCAAACAGACGTTGAGTACAGTCTAAATCGGGCTCCCTATAGCTCATTTTTAGTTTAACATCATCTACACCTTGGCACGCAAATCAAAGGTAGGCCAAATGAAGTCATTCACCAAAACAAACAACATTTTTGGACACCCATTTTGCCCTTCTACGATGAAAGTTTCATCGGTTTTCAAAAATTTTACCTCTAACATGTCAAATCTAACAGTCTAGGTTTCATAAATTACACCTAAAAGCGACAAATTCTGAAATCACATCAAACGAAGTCAAAAAAATATAATAGTCACAAAATGGGATACCCATTTCCCACTTTAGCAGACAAAATACAAAAACATATCAATGTCAGTACACCGTTACTTCCAAAAATTGACGGTCAAACCTCACACCTACTCTACCCTTCACCCGATCAAATCAGCGTCAAAACAAGTCTAATTCAAAAACCGATCATACTTTTGGATACCCATTTGGCTTGTTTATCACTTTGTATTTAAATTTTAATTAAAAATTGCAAAAAAATTTAAATCGGGATGAAAACCTCCCCCCCTCATTCATATTTTCCTAAAAAAATAAAACAAAAACAAAACAAGGCAAAAGATCACTTACCGATGGCTCCCCGCGCCTGCTGCCAACCGCTCTATATCCTCTCATCATCGTCGCCCTCACAATAGTCACTCACGCTCCTCTCGTGCCATCGAATGCCCTCACAAGTCACTTTCCACCATCGTGCACCATCAAAATGAGCCCCCCCATGCAAATTAGGGCTTAAATATACCTTATCCACCAATTCACCCCCCGAGGGGTGAATCAAAACCCAATTCACCCCCTGGGTGGTGATTTAGGTCAAAATCATCCCTCGGGTGGCGAACTCAACCAAAACACCCCAAAATGCACCCAAAACCCTAGGAAAGCAGGCATTTGTCCCCAAAAACCCTAGGAACCTTCCAAACTTGTCTTTTAACTTCATTTGCATTCATATTCATCATGCATTGATATTTTATCAATCGTTGCATCATCAATTCACCACACTTCATTCGCCTCATTGTTGATTCCTCGTTTGAGGGGGTATTCATATCCAAAGTCAGCTTTGCATGCAACCACAACATCGAAAATCCAAAAGCACGATTAGCGCATTTGTCTACAAAATTTTTGCTGAAGATTATCATACGAAATAATCTCAATCACAATCAGACATGGGTTACATCAGGAGAGCTATGCGTGACAATGGAGAAGTCAATCTAGCATTCTTGTACGTCGAGTACATAATGGATGATACATTTGGCATGATCCTGGTGCAACATTTAGAGTATTTATATCTGGCATTCATGGAACATCATGAATGACACGTTTGAATAAGCTAAATGTCAACTTAGTTCAAATGGTTTGACACTTGTCACCATGTTCTCATCAATCAATCAACAACAAAGATTTAGTTAGGCTTTTGTCCTAATCATACTTTTGGACCACGCTGATCTGGTCATAAAAGCAAAGCAGTCAAAATTTTCCATTCTCAAGCAACTAGTATGGCATCGTAAATGTCATACGGACTCAACAAAATCACATCATTGCATCCACATTCATCCATTTCCCTTTTCAACATTGTTTTTATTTCTTTCCTCTTCTCCTTCTTTTCTTCTTCTCTTCTTTCCCTTGGACATCTCATTGATTTGTATGGTCACGCTTCGAGTGGCTACATACTCTTTGATTGGATTCCATTCCCCTTCTATCCCTTTTCCTTCTACACAAACCCTTCACATTTTTGTATTAAACTATGTTCTACATAGTATAGTACAAAAAGGGGCAAATGTAGACACCCAAAAGTCACACATTGCTACTTCTACGTATCCATAGGTGATTCCAGACATCCCTAGGCTATTGTAGGCTATCATAGTCATGCGTAGTCATGCGTAGTCAGGCGTAGTCATGCGTAGTAATACGTAGATTGCCATAGTTCTCCATAGTAATATGTAGACTTCCATGTATCACTCCATCGGCTTTCAGGTCCTAAACCCTCATAAGCCTTCCAAATCACATCCGATGCATTGGGATATCATTCGATGGTCTATTCGCATGCAATTGAGGCCCCCACGGGGTATTAGTTGACCAAAACAATTAACAAGTCAATTACCAAATTCTAATTTAATGTTGACTTCACTTAAGTCACCTTTTTAGGGAAAATTTGATTAAAAGAACCCTTAATCTTGATTAACACTAATTACATCCTCCCACATGTGTGAAATTAGGGTTTGTTGAGATATTTCTTTAATCATGTCCTAAATTGACTTAAGCACCTCCTAATCAGGATTAGCCCTAATCCATCCTCACACATGTGTGAGGATGAGATATTTCTCATAAGGAATGTGATGTTGCCACATTGCATTTCTTAACCTAACCCTAGTCAGAATCAAACCTAGGTTTAGTCTATCTAACCCCCCTGCACCTTGCCTTTGCCTATAAATAATGGGTCCCAAACCCCTAATTAGAGATCTCTCTCACAAATTCAACAAAGCACAGTTACTCTACTGAAATGGAAAGCCAACATTGAACAGTCAATTCTCGGTGTACACAGTCAGATTTCAACGGTACACAGAGGCACCCCAGCTGCCTAGGAGTCGACCCACCGAAAGGATTTTGTAGAAGAGGCCTCACAGCTCAGATCGCCCCTTGCCCCATGAATCCGGCCTCAGTTCACCCCTCGGGTGGTGAATTGGGTCTACAGGCCCCAAATCACTCCAGATCTGGGAGGTAAGCTCCATTTTGGTGTTATTATTACCTTTTGCACATTTATTTCATGTTTCATTCTATTTTTATGGTCATTTCATCTTCATAAATATGGGGCCTGACTAAGGCAAGCCCCCCATCATACTAACACCCTTTTGCAGGTTATTCATAGGTTATGTAGCAAATCTAAAGAGGGAAAGCAACATCAAACCAACAACAACCCGATGGTGGCCCACATACAAAGAAGCCCACCTACATTGAGGGACGACCGAAGAAGGCATCAAATTGATTGTAACATTGTTAGGAAGAGAAATGGATAAAGGGCAACATGTCCCTCTTGTAACACATTTTTATTAATATCAATGGAATCACAGTCTCTTTGTTTAATGCATCATTGTATCTTGTGTTGAATTATCAAATGTCGTTTTCTAACCGTTTCACCCTCATCTTACTCCTAATGTTTTTTTTAGAAGCATCAAACCTTTTAATGATGCATAACACAAATTCAAACTCATAGTGGTTCAACTTCTAACATCATCTCACCCCTATATCCACATTGTAATTATTTAAAATAATGGTGTTAATGTAATTTTCCCATTGATTCCTTGCTTAATTCTAATATTACATTTGCTTAATAGCTAGAGGGAACCCTTATGTTGATATTTATTGAATTTGGGGTTGAGGAGGCATGAAATTGAGCATCCAAACTCAATTCCAGATGGCTAAGAGTCAATATTTGAGTATTTGTAGTCATTTGCATCGCTACCATTGGGTAACTATTACAAAATCAAGATCACCAAGGAATATAAAAATATTTGATAAGAAAAAAAGTGTTAAAGGATAGGGTAAGGCAAAATGCAGTCTCTCAAAGTAAAAATTCCTTTTGAAGGTCTCAAATTGGCAAATGGGAAAAAAATAAAGATAAAATAAAATTGTGAAATGGTAACTAACATATCCACTGATTTGTTATCTATTTTTAATTTTCACTAGTCCATTACCTATTGATTCATTAAAACTATGATAAGTTGCTAATGTCAACCAACCAATTGAACACAAGAATGAAAAATTAAAGTAAAAGAGAGAGGAATGCCTAAGTAGTAAATCCATTTGTTATATAATGACCTTATAATGGCATTTCAACTAACTAATTGACCAAGAAATGAAAAATTAAATACTTTGGAGGGGAAAGTTGTTGATTTTGAAGTCCTATATTGATTGATCCATGGTTTTAAAAGTAGAGACCGAGTTATACGTTTATGCCATACTGTAAAATAGTAACATGAGTCCTAAAATTCTTATAGGAACTCTTCTTAAATTCAAGGCAACAAATGATATTTTCATAGAAAATCATAAAAAGATAGTTGTGTCAAAGAAAATTGAGTCATCATCAAATGGTATGAGTTGAACAGTTATAAATACCTCTACTTTTAAGGAGGATACATAGGTCCAAGTATTGCCAAATAATTATTCATTTTAGATTAAACTCATGTCATATTGTAATTGAAATAAGAAGTCAAAAAATTTAGAAAAGTGCTTTTACTTTGCAAGCAACAAAAAAGTTTAAGATGATAATCTATCATGCTCTATTTTTATATATACAAAACATATACAAAAATAATCATTATGATATGATAAACTAATCAACTTACACACATTATTTATTACTAGAAAAATAATAGTTGTTAAGGATCCAAATTGAAGGGTTTTTCCTTTTTGAAAGGTAGTTTTTAATTATATCCTTTAATAGGAAGGTGTTGGACATTTTTTTTTCCATTATCATGATAAATAAAGATAAAAGTCACACATAAAATTTTACATAATAATATATAATATTAAGTTGTACTCATAGGATTACAATCTATTTATTATTGCTTAGAATACCTAGGATATGTACTAATATATAATCTTATTTATTTTGTAAAATGTTATTTATCTAAAAATATTTACTCATTATATATTTTAGTAAGTTATATATGACTTCTATTATGGTCACTTCCATCAAAATGAAGAAATATTGCATTAGGTCAAGTAGACCATAGTCAAGCAATATTTCCACAAATCAATGCAACCTGCTTTTCTATCAAATATATTTATTTCTCCCTCAAACCACTACTTTCATTTATCAAATCTTTAATATCGTTTTCATTATGAGTTATAAGCTCCATAAGGTAGTTACCTTCTAAAAGTTTAATTTCTTTAGTTAGAGATTTAAACCATAATTGGCTATAATATATTCCACTCTATTTCCTTCATAAATATACAAAAATTTCCAAGATAATATCTCCATAGGAAGGAGGAGAGTCTACTCTACTTTTTATGATTGATAAAATTTTCTCTCTATGGTAGTTTAAATCCAATTATGTTCCCCCTCTAATTATTTTTTGCCTGTCCTTCTATTGACAAATACTTATTGGTTTAAATTTTATAAAAGTGCTTTGGTAGGTATGTTGGCACACTCTTTAAAGAATAATAAATATGTATAGAGGGTATGGTGGATAGAAAAATCACTTTCCCCTCATTCCTTCCAAATAGAACATAAACTAAAACTCATAGTGCTTCAACTTCTAACATCATATCATCTTATGTCTATGTTGCAATCATTCAAAATAATGGTGTTAATGTACTTTTCCCAATTTATTCCTTGCTTTATTACAATGTTACATTTTCTTAAGTAGCTAGAGGAAACCCTCATTTATATATTTATTAAGTGTGGGCTTGAGGAGGTATGAGGTTGAACATTCAAACTCAATTGTAGGGGGCTAAGAGTTAATATTTGAGGAGAAGAACTTATAGTGATTTCCATTGCTACCATTGGGTAATTATTATAAAATCAATATCACCTAAGAATATGAAAATTTTGATAAACAATAAACGGTTAAAGGATAGATCAATGAAAAATGTGGCCTCTCAAAGTGAAAATTCCTTTTAAATGTCTCAAATTGGCAGATGAAAAAAAAATTAAATCTAAAAGATAAATGTGAAATGGTAACTAACATATCCACTAATTTGTTATCTGTTTGCAATTTTTACTAATCCATTATCTATTGATTTATTAAAACTATGATAAGATGCTAATGTCAACCAACCAATTGAATACAAGAATAAAACATTAAAGTAAAAGAAATAGGAATGCCTAAGTAGTAAATCAATTTGTTATATAGTAACATTATAATGACATTTCAACTAATTAATTGACCAAGAAATAAAAAATTAAATATTTTAGAAGGGAAAAATTGTTGATTTTGAAGTCCCAAATTGATGGATCCATGGTTTTGAAAGCAGAGATCGAGTTATGCATTGTTTTCATAGCCTAAAATAGTAGTATGAATCCATGTGTGTGTGGTCTACTAACAAGAATACCACTTGCATTATCGATGATGTAACCCAAGTTCAATCCTCACGATAGATGTGTATAAGAAGTATTACTCAAGAAAACAATAGTATGAGTTCTAAAATGCTTATAGGAACTCTTATGGTCTTCAAGATAAAAAATGATATTTTCATGAAAAATCATGAAAATATAGTTGTGTCAAAGAAAATTGAATCATCATCAATGGTATGAGCTAAACCATTTAAATACCTCCACTTTTCAAGAGGATACATAGGTCCAAGTCTTTCCAAGCAATCAATCATTTTAGATTAAACTCATGTTATCTTGTAATTGAAATCAAAAGTCAATTGTTTTTAGAAGAGTGCTTTTACTTTGCAAGTAATGGAGAAGTTTAAGATGAAAATCCATGGTGTTCTATTTTATTGCATACAAAAAGACAAGACAAAAGCAACCATTATGATATGATAAATTAGTCAACTTACACAAATTATTTATTACTAGAAAAGTGAATATCCTTCCTTAGTTGAAGGGTATCTAAATTGAAGGATTTTTCCTTATTTGAAAGGTAATTTTTAATTATATCCTTCAATAGTAAGCGGTTGGAAAGAAAATTTCTATTATCATAATAAATAAAGATAAAATTCACACATAACATTTTACATAATAATATACAATATTGAGTTGTACTTATAGGGTTACAATCTATTTACTATTGATTAGAATACCCTAGATACATACCAATATATAATATTATTTTATTTGTATATATATTTGATCTAGTAAATGAAAAGGTTTTGAAAGGGTCTCCAAACATTTTACAAAGGGATTTTAAAAAGGTCCTCAAACTTTAAAAAAGATAAAATATAATCAATGAGCACAAGAGAAGAACAAGGTCAATTTGGCATCCAACGGAAGAATCCAATAATTTAGATCATATGGAACTAGCAACCCACTTGAAACCTAAAGAAAACCAAATTTGAAACAATGTGCCCAACAAAGAATTTATCGATGGGACCCTAGGATGATTTGAACCAAATATTTAGATCTTCTCGCCTAAACAATAACACATAACCTGAATTCCGATGAGTTTAAAAAATAAATATGAAGCTGAGTGCCAAATAGCAGAGCAATGAAATTCTAGGTGCTCAAGAAGACCAAGGCAAAAATATAACTGGTCCTTAAATTTTATAATTTCCATAATTCTAAGAAGGACCGTAGGGTTTTGAGTGGAACCCAAAACCTTTTTACAACTAGTCCAAAAATCAATAAAAATCCATTTCCATGAAGGACCGCAGGGTTTTGAGAGGAATCCAAAACCTAAGAATAATTTCATGATGATCCTGCTTAATATAGAAGCTTTGGACTACTTGGATTAGAAACATCAAGAAACTCTACCCCAACTTAAATCAATCCACTAGAAATAGGGGCTATCCAAAGAAAAATATGATTGATACAGAGGCTCATGTAGAAACAACAAAGGGCTTTTCCAAAGAGGATTTTTAGGACATACCAACCAAAACAAGCACCCAAAACAAGAAATTAAGCCATCCAAAGGGCAATCCAACTGAAATAGGGGTTTATTACAACATACACAAGGACTTCCAAGAGGAATATTCAGGAAAAACCAAGCTAATAAATAGTGCCTTGCACAAAAAAATATTTATTCATGATATATTTTAGTAAGTTATATCTGAAATCTATTGTAGTCACTTCCATAAAAATGAAGAAATATTACATCTTCTATTAAGCCAACTACACCATATTCAAGCAATATTTTGACAAATAAATTCAACTCGCCTTTCTATCAAAGATATTTATTTCTCCCTTAAACCACTCATTTCCTTTATCAAATATTTAATATATTTTTCATTAAGAGATAAGAGCTCCATAGGATAGTTATCTTCTAAAATTTTAATTTCTTCAAGTTAGAGATCAACACCATAATTCACTATAATATGTTTCACTCTATTTCCTTCATAAATGTACATACATTTTTAAGATAATATCTCAATAGGAGGGAGGAGAGCCTAATCTAATTTTATGATTGACAAATTTTTTTCTCTATCATAGTTTAAATCGAACTAGATTCCCCATTTAATTCCATTTTTTCTATCCTTCTATTGATAATTAGTTAGTGGTTTAAATTTGGTAAAAGTTCTTTGGTAGGCATGTTGGCACACCCTTTAGAGAATAATAAATGTGTATGTGGGTGTGGTGGATAAAGCAATCAATTTCCTATAATTCCTTCCAAATAAACCCTACTTCTAGTCTTTCTCTTGGAAGCATCAATTCCTTTTAATGCTACATAACACAAATTGAAACTCATAGTGCTTCAACTTCTAACATTATTTCACATTATGTCTGCATTGTAATTATTCAACATAATAGTCTTAATGCAGTTTTTCCCATTGATTCATTTCTTTATTCTAATTTTATATTTTCTTAAGTAGCTAAAGGGAACGCTCATTTTGATATTTATTAAATGTGGAGCTGAGGAGGCATGAGTTTGAGCATCCAAACTCAATTTTAGAGAGTTAAGAGTCAATATTTAAGGACTTATAGTAATTTGCATCGCTACCATTGAGTAACTATTACAAAATCAATATCACCAAAGAATATACAAAAAATTAATGAGGAATAAAAGGGTTAAATAATAGGTCAAGGAAAAATGTGACCTCTCAATGTAATTTTTTTTTTGAAGGTCTCAAATTGGTAATGGGAAAAATTAAAGCTAAATGCTTTTTAAATGGTAACTAATATATCCACTGATTTGTTATCTGTTTGTGATTTTCACCAATCCATTACCTATTGATTCATTGAAAATATGATGAGATGTTGATGTCAACCAACCAATTAAATACATGAATAAAAAATTTAAGTAAAATAAAGAGGAATGCCTGAGTAGTAAATCAATTTGTTATATAGTGATCTTATAATGACATTTCAACTAACTAATTGACCAAGAAATTAAAAATTATATTTTGGAAGGGAAAAATTATTGATTTTAAGTTCCAAATTTATGGATCCATAATTTTAAGAGTAGATATTGAGTTATACATAAATTCCATAGCCTAAAAAAGTAGTATGAGTCCTAAAATGCTTATAGAAACTCTTATGAATTTCAAGGCAACAATTGATATTTATATAGAAAATCATGAAAAGATAGTTGTGGCAAATAAAATTGAGTCAGCTTCAAATCATGAAAAGATAGTTGTGTCAAAAAAAATTGAGTCATATTCAAATGGTATGAGCTGAACCATTTTAATACCTCAACTTTCAAGTAGGACACACAGGTGTGAGTCTTGCCAAGAAATCATGCATATTTGCCAAGCTATTATAATACCATTATGTGGTCATGCTGTAATATAGTTGAGTCTTGTTTCAATACCATATAGCCATTTAAAAAAACAAGTAAAAACAAGTCATACCCATGATCAAGGTTCCAATCCCATGGATGAACCTTAATATTTTATCAAATGGGATGAGCTCAAGTGGTCAAAGACAAATACCCAATCAAATTTTACCAAGTGATATATGCGTAGTTACCAAAATTATTGAGGTAATGCAATCATGGTGTAATACAAATGGGGTTTTAATAATATATAAATTTTTTAAAAAAGAAAAGGAAAATAAAAATAAGTGATGAAAATGAAGAAGACACCTAAGACATTCCTAACATAAGATCAACAACTAAAGTGGAATTTTGACATTAATACATAGATCACATTTTGAATAAGATGACTTTTCCTATAGATAAAGATGTGGGTAGATTTTTAGTGAATTTATACATTTTGATTTTATAAATGTGTTAGAACACATTTAAAAGTTCTTTTTTGTTATTCTCAAACCAAGATACTCTACCCTTTTTGGTATTCAAGTACTATAATGAACATAAATCCTTACATTCAAAGTTGTGCTTGGCCGAATATAATTTACTTATGTATATTTATCTCTTACTTTGTAAATAGAAATAAGATATAGGATTATAATTATTAAGATTTTATGCTTTCCTCCCTATATTTTACATTTAATGCTACTACTAATATCTATTAATCGGAACAAAATTGTAGCTGTTTTAGTTATGTCCCTATGATCATTAAACATGATTAAAACTTCAACATCTCACATAATTTATTTAATTGTTAGAATCTTCTAGTACTTTTCCATAGATGATTCAATAGAAATTGACAATAAGGGAGGTTACCCTATATGAGTAGCGATCAAAAAAATATGCCATGACTATCATACATCCAAATATGGTAAAAATATATTGAATCCAACAACAAGGAATATATCAAACCAAGTAGTGAATGCTAATCAAGAGGAACTTTGGCATTACACTTACAAAAATGTACATGATTATTAAATGTGTATATTAGAGTGTATAAAAGCTAAATCAATGGACTAAATGAAATAATATTTTCTAGAGATCATGCAAGTTTATAAACCTTTGATGCTACATACTTGAGCTCAAAATGCTACTTTGGAAAAATTATGGATAAAATAAGAGGATTGATGCTTATCCTTGAAAGATAATGATATTTATTGATAATTAGAGTATTTTATAAGATCTGGATTACCCAACATATGATTCAAAATAAGAATTTATTAGATAATTTAGAGTATGTGAAATAATCTACTTGGACCAACAAATGATTATATTATAACAATTTTGAAAGGAAGTGATCCAATATAGGATGAATTGATTCAATTCCCCAAACACAATTTCCATTGGTTCCACCAGAACCAATACCTATTGTATTATCTCATAGTCAAACACAAAAATGAAAAAAAAATCAATGCAAATATATCCCTTAGTCTTCTACTAGAAGACAACTTATAAGAGAAAAAGAGAATACCGTACAAAACTATGGTTTCCTTTTTTGACAAGGAAATAAATACAATAAACAACTAGGAACTATAGAGGATTTATTCAAAGAAAGGAACATCCTTGTAGTCTAGATGAATTGACATAAAAAAATAATTAAAAAATAATGCTCTTTTTCTCCATAGATAGTTTGAAATTTTATAATAAACATTAAAAGAACAATATAATTTCAATCAAAAGAGAGAGCCTACTCTAGTAAAAGACCAATAGTGGTAAATCAATAAGATATGGTGTTCCATAACACAACCCCAAAAATCAACACCAACACTATTGTATGGGATAGGGTATAAAAAAAAAGGTTATGAAGCCTCCATCATTACACATAATCCTTAAATATGAGGGATAGTTTTTCATAATATAATTATAGACTCTCACACAACAATTTCAACAATGACAAAAGAAATTTATGACATATTGAACATCTATAATGAATTTTATTCACTACCTTCATTTTTAATTGGTACTCATAAATATGTATTCAACATTATGACAAGGTCATATTACTTAGGGCATAACTTGGATTGATCCAAAAATTTATTCTTGTACCAAATGGAATACTATCATAGGGTAGGATCTTTGTTTACTAAACATTGACCTCTTTTTAGAGATTCTAGCCACTTGAAAAATAAAGCATAATGGTGTAGTCCCAAAAAATTATGAAGTATGGAAGTACTAAGGAGAGGTCGAATTGTTTTTTAAATGTTGATTCATAACAATCTCATCATCCTATTCAAAAAATAATAATTAAGTATTTTAAACTAAAAAAGTGATATTTGGATCCATTCTACAAAGGCATATGCTAGCAAAAATAATAGATAATTGATTTAAAAATTATATAAGCCTTCTAGACACGAAATACATGAGAGTTATAAATTAATTAAAAGAATGAAAATAGAGACATCCTCAAGGGATTGGCTATCCAATTAGCAAGAAAATAAAACATCGTAAAGGCTTCCATCCTATACTTGAGTATAGAATAGCCTCAACCATGCATTTCAGATGCAAGTGCCTATCTAAAGCCATTTCAAGACAAAGTGTTTATTGAATATCAGTAGTGCCATCAAGTGGATGACTTACGTCTTATAGAATGCAAATAGAGAAGTGTTTCTTTAGTTCTCTAAAATTTTGAGGCACTCATGATAGCCATCCAGTATAGATGCACATGTTAGTAGCCTAAAATCCATAAGCATATCAATAATCAAAACACCAATAAATATCCAATATGACATCCATATAGAAACTATGAAGCATTACCAAAAACAAAATGTGCTTGTGATGGACGGAACACATCAAAGCAATAAATCCTATAAGACCTAAAAGGAATTACAAAGGTCTATACATTTTAAATTTGACACCAACAAATCTAAAATATCATTCATATTGAGGTACCGATATAAAAATCTAATAGATCAAGAACCGTATCAAAATTTGAGAAGATTTTACAAAGTTCTTTCCCTTGAATATTGATAATTGTATAGCATAATGGATAAGCTAGATAAATTAAGGGATGTATTTAGTTTATCTATAATTTTCTACACTAGACTAAATGAGCCAAACCATTAGCATGAAGTATTTATGTAGAGTAGATAGGCTAGATAAACTAGATATTCTTTCAAATATAAAAAAACTATGAATATAGGATAGGTAAACATTTGATACTAACTAGAATTTTAGAACCTAGGATTAGAGCTAGGCTATTTTGTAAAGCTATATATATGTACCTTAAAGCATAGAAAATATTGCCTCACATTCTCCCTTTAGGACCTATTTAGAGGTCTCTCTTCCATTTTCTATGGTGATCCATTTAGGGGTGATCTTAGATATTGTAGTTCAACGTAAGATATTTTGAGATTAAATGAATTGTAAATAAGAGATCCATAATTTTATATTGGAAATGAGATATGTAATAGAATTCATCTATAATTCATTGTATTTGACTATAATTATGCATGGGTTACTATTATATGACTATGCATCATTTGACAAGATCATATAAAATGCCTATCATAGAAAATAATTACTATTTAGGATTTATATAATTTGCATTAACCACATGATATATGTTCCCATTATATTAATCCTTATATAATCTACTGCTTAGTTTGATGTGTGATTAATACATGTAATTCTCATGTATGGAATACACAAGTATATTTTCTATCAATATTCACATTATATTATTATTATGTAAAGGGCTACCCTTATTGATATTGCATGTCATATGATTTTATCTTGATATCTATTTGGTAATTACATGGTAGTTTTATAAAGTATGCATTGGTGGAATTTGTCATGAGATGCATCTTCCTTTTGTAAGTCCTTTTATAGAATATTTTTTAGTGTCGTATGTTAATGTAAGAATAATGTAGGGTTTTGAAAGGGTTACCATTTCCATTTTACATCGATTTAGTTAAATTTAGCAATTTAGTGTTGTCAAGATTTGAATCTTGGTGTGGGCTATATCAACTATTTGTCCCAACCATTGAACCAAGGACCCATTGGCGATTTAAGCATATTATCTTTTCCTATTTATTATTATTTTTTACAACCATGCATAAGCAATAACACCTTGATACTATACATCATTGGTCTTTGTAATAGTAATAAAATATATAATAATCAAAATTGAATCTAAGAAGTTGTTCCCCTATAATACTAAAATATATGAAGAGTTTGAGCATAATGCAATACACTAGAAAGGTGACCTTGGTCAGGAAGACACCCATAACGAGGATGATAAAATTAGTGAGGCAAACATGATCATTTCTAGTCTTCTAAAGGAATAAGAGTTTTAGACTCCACAAGGAAACAAGTCACAGGACCTATGTAGTTTTAGACTCCACACATGGAAACAAATTATGAAAATCATAAGTTTTGTACAAATAATTATCATGGTATTTTACTTTGTGATAGAAATATAGACTGTTATTGAATGGAAATGTATATATCTAAACTTAATTGATAATATTATAATCAATTTTTACTTATGTGGATGTTATATTAATGAATGTTATAATGATGAGTAGAATATTTTAGAGTATGAATCAAGTATTGAAAAAAGGAATGATTATTATTATATTTGATGAAATATTAGGTCAACAAGTTGGAAATAAAATATTGAATTATTTATGTAGTTGGTTGAACCATTTAAAAGGGAATGGGAAAGAAAATTTAAAGAAAAAATTATGGGCAATTTGTAGCCAAAATGTATATTTTGTAATACAAGTTGATGAATATTTATGTTGAGAATTAGAATAAATACCTCCTTGTATCATATCACACCTAGATAAACAAAAATATAAAGGTAAAAAATTTAGAAATTATAAAGAATAAAATTAATATAATCTATTAAAGACTTTATCTTATATTTAGCTATTTTAATTAAAATTAAAATTTAAATGGAGGAAAGTGGATAATGAAAATGATGTTGAGATATATGCAGGGTTTAATAATCACTTGAGGCCATGGCCAACCATTTTAGATTATATTTATTTAATCCCTATGGTCCATTATACACCTTATGTAGTGAAATTTCACTACATTGGGAAGATCCTACTCGAAGAGATAATTTTGAGTAAGAGTTCCACCCAATACTAATTTTAAAGAAAAGTAAGATGAGAGGATCCAAGACTCTCTTGATCTATAAAGTAGCTAGTATTGAGAAGACACCAAAGGTGCTAACAAGGGAAGGCCCTCATCATAAGCTAAAAATAAATCTTAAGCTTCCTATGCGATGGGGCCACATTGATTAACTAGACTGAACAAATGATGGCCTATAGTATTCATTATGGAAGCTAAGAAAGATATTTCCATTGGTATAAGTCCTAGAACCTTTTCAATAATAGCTAAAATGGATCCATATTTGGCACTATTTTGACCCATAAAGTGGATACAAACTCAACACTCCCACAGGTATGATATAACAAACCATAATGTATTCCATATTTTATTGGATTCACAATAACTATCCTACTAGTCACTATTACCTAGTATAGTTATAAGACAACACCAAAAAAGGACCCTAGGAAATAGAACCCAATATCAATGGAGGAAGAAGGAGAATCTGAGATGTCTAGTCAAGAATTCAGTAGGAGGAGCTCATATTATTCCATCAAGAGGATCTTAATACTTAGTAATTTGTAAAAACAAAAGCATCTTAGAGACTTCAATTTGTGAATCTTTCACATATAATTTGAGCTTACTAGTCCATATGAAGGTTACATTACCTAGAAATTGATGGCAAGAAAGAAAAAACATTACAAATTGGTTAAAACCTAGACAAATAGAACAATTTAGATGCACTCATAGAATTGAAGAACACAAGTTTATACTGAGAGGGGGGGTGAACAATATAAAACCACTTTTTACTTTTCTTTCCCAAATAGTATTAATAAATATAATCAATGGCAGTATTAATAGCAATAACTAAAGTAATGCACAAATCATCACACACAATAGAGACACCAATTTTAACGTGGTTCACCCAATGTGGGTTACCTCCATAGAGAAAATATTTCTTCTAAATATTTCTCAAATAATATCATGGGAATCCTTCCCAATTACAATATTTATGGACCTCTGTCCAAAGGAGATGTTGATCCCCTAAATCTCAAGTTTGTGGATCTCTTCCATAGGAGAACTCTTTTTCCTTCTGCTCTGGCTAGTGATCTTCTAGAAGACTCTCTCTCTCTGCTACATTGAATGGTGGATCTCTCTCCACTTGAAGACTCCTCACTCAGACCTGTCTTCAATTATCCTGGTTGATGGATCTCTATCCATTGAGACTTTATCCTCTATACTCTATCACCTCCAAATATTTGTCTCATTACTATAATAAACATAGTCTAGTCAATATAGCATAGCTCTGCTTAATCTCTTGTACTAAAAACAATCCATTCATACTAGAAAAACTCTGCTAAATCTCTTGCAATAAACACAGTTCATTCGATCTAGCACAAATCTGGTTAATATATTGAACTAAATATAGTTCATTCGGTCTAGCAAAACTCTGCTTAATATCTTGCACTAAACACAGTTCATTCAGTCTAGCACAATTCCACTAAAATTTGCACTAAACACAGTTCATTCGGTCTAGCACAAATATGCTCAATAGGTCCACATAGAACCTTCTCAAATATGCTCAAAAAGTCCACACAAAAACTTCTCAAATCTACTCAACAGATACACACAAAACCTGCTCAAGTCTGCTCAATAGGTCCACATAGAACCTGCTCAAGTATTCTCAATAGGTCCACACAGAACCTGCTCAAATATTCTCAACAAGTCCTCTCTAGGACTTGTCCAAATCTGCTCAATAAGTCCTCTCTAGGACTTGTCCAAATCTTCTCAATAAGTCCTCTCTAGGACTTGTCCAAATTTGCTCAATAAGTCCTCTCTAGGACTTGTCCAAATATGCTCAATAATTCCTCTCTAAGACTTGTCCAAATCTACTCAATAAGTCCTCTATAGGACTTCCTCAAATCTGCATAGCAAGCTTCCATAAAATCTTACACAAAGTCAGTCCACAAGCCTTCTCAAAGACTTGCCTCAAATCAATTTAATAAGCTCACACAGGACTTGTCCAATCTCATAGAATCATAAAGAGAATTGTTAGATACTCAATATGTTCTATACTCAATGCCCAATCAATATATCAATTCAATATCATAGAAGCATAAAGAGAATTGTTAGAGACTTAATATGTTCTATACTCAAATCCCAATCTCAACTCAATATCAATCTCATAGAAGCATAAAGAGAATTGTTAGAGACTCAATATGTTCTATACTCAAATCCCAATATCAACTTAAATAAATCTCATATAAGCATAAAGAGAATTGTTAGAGACTCTATATGTTCTATTCTCAAATCTCAATCTCAACTCAAATCATAATATAGAATAGTTTGTTTCATGGAACTTGAACAACCACTTCACACAATTACTTGACTAGGCTCAATCAACTCTACTCAACCAATCACCTCAAGGAATAATCCTTTCCAAAAACCCTAGTCCAAGCATGTATCAACCAACTCAAAATATTTCCAACAATGCTCAACCACAAATCTCACATAACAATGATACTCATGTTATTAACTCAAGTTCAAGTTCTTTGCATGACCAATTGGCTTCAACAACAATGCTTATAAAACAAGTTTTAATCACAAATCTCAAACTAGAAAACCTTGAAGCATTAAACCAACAACTCCTCAAAAAGAAAACCACAATCAATCCTTTTCTCTCCAAAGATATTTTCAGAAATCAATCACCCAAATAAGTCAATGAAGAATATTGCCCATACATTTTTGATGCCTTATGATTTATCCACTAAATCTGCCACACTCGACACATTTTATTTTTCTAATCTCAACAAGAGTTAGAGGTCTTGAGTAATAGCACAATAATAAAAATAATATCTCAATAACACTTTATTACTCCTACTCAATAAAATGCACCATACCCTCTTATGCAAGAAATAAACCCTCAAAAGAATGAATCAAACTTACTTTTGAAACTCCTTGACAAAACTAGAAATATCTCCTTGCACATACCTTATTTCTCCCTATAAGCAATATAAACAAATAACTCTCAAAAATATCTTTCCAATGATATATAATATGATATAATTCCAAAAATAAAATCAACATAAATCTCTATCTTTCCTAAGGGCATACCATATCCTTATTTCTCCTTAGGCAACCTTGGCAAAAGTTAAAATATTAGACAACATAAAAAATTAAATCCACTTACCTTACCCTTGGTGGGATTTTATCCCCCGAAATCCTCCTTCCCAATGCCTTAGTCATAGCCAAGCCGTCGTTGGACCACGCGTCCTAACATGTCTAAATTTTCACGTCCACCATAAAGTTTCCACAAAAAATGCTCTTTCGAAAATAACAAGCGCTTCAAGCGCTTCTTCCTTGCAATCCAAAATGCCTCACGCGAATTGAACGTGGGACCTCATACTTAGTACCAAACCAACATACCACTAGGCCATGCTGTCCTTTGCGCTTAGAGCCTCCGAACCTTCACACCTTTAGCCTTTACATAAATCGTAAGGCCTTCGAAAAAATAAACCTTTTCACATGTGCTTCAAATAATTATTGCAAGGGATGCCTTGGTAAATGTTTTTTGATGGCATTTATATAATGCCTTTGTCCTCTTTTGCAATCATGGCGGCGCTTGGAATAATTTCGACGTCGACGTGATTTTTAATTTATAATTAATTTAAATTTAAATATTATAAATTAAAAAGAACCAACCTTAGTTTTAATTTAATTAAACCTTAAAACCTTGTATTAATGCCCAATCTTGGTATAATTAAATATTATTTATAAAATTTAAATTCCTTGTGAATTTAAATAATTTATAAATAATTATTAAACCTCCTTTTTAACCTTTGCAATAACCCACCTTGGGTTTTTATAAACCAATCACTTAACCCGTGCTCCCAATAATATTAAAATATTATGGAGCCTTTTTCCTTTCATTTCTACATTGATGAAACTTTTTCCTGGATGACTTGGGAGACTTTATTTCTTGTCGAATTCCTTAATAAGAGTGATAACTCTATCAGGTGACATCAATGACAACTTTGACTTAGAGGACTCAAAATGTCCAACAAGAATCAAGATGATTGGTAATCTCAGATAACCAAAAAAAAGCTATCCATACTCATAATTCTTTTCAATTCTTCTATTCAAAACCTAAGGAAGCAATTTTGGGATTGAAATTGCTCATTCATTAAAGCTAATGGATTTTTCCTAGAGTAGATTCATATTCTTCAATATGAAACTTGTAAAGTCTAAGTGTTCAATTTTTTTTTGTAGTGACATTAGCCCAATACCTCAAAATATTTGGTCCAACAATAGAAGAGTATTCATATCAAAAGGGATCAAGCCAAAGATATTTTAGAGTGACATCAATAAAGTACTTCAAAATATCTAGCCTAGTGTAGATATTGTAAAGTAAAGAGCATTTATTCCAAAAATTAGTGAGCCAATTTTTTTTGGCAATGATGTTAGCCTGACCTCCAAAAAGTTCTAGCCTAGTGAAAATACTTTCCCTAAGCAAAAAAAATAAAAACAAAGGCAAGAAAAAGGAAAGAAGCATCCTAGGATGGAAATTCTTAGCATAAATGATAACATCAACATCTAAAATATCTAACATGCTTACAAAATTAAAAGCTTTAAGAGGAAGGTTCACTGGTACTCTCGAATAAAAGCGGTTAGGCTAAAATTATTATTGTCAGAGCAAGAAAGTAGCAACCACTTCATCAAAGTATATTTTATGATCCTATAGATCATAAACAATTGAAAAATAATGTGTTGAAGATGTTAAGTGATGCCAACTCATCCTAGGTCATGTAAGACCAATATGCTTATGATTGTACATAGTAGTTATATTTATCCCTAGCTAGGCAAAAACTATAAATAAAGGAATGTTCCTCATTATAAAGGATCAAATGTTTCAATGTTTTTCTATCATAAGTTGTATGTTTATGCTATTCTAATACAATCAAGGGTTGTTTGACCTACCTCAATTGAAGTGTGAAGAATTATTCATTATGTTGATATTTACACTTTCAACATTTCCATTTATGCTTTAGTGGAAGTAATTTCTATTAGGCCTGAAGATGTTTGGATTAGTTTAGTTGATGATTAAAGTAAGATCTGTTATACTTGAAGCTATTTGAATTCTACCAGAGTGTTTAGAGTGTTGAATGCTGTAAAATTTGAGTTTTATGTATTCTATGCATAATTTTAATTGAATATTTTGATAGGAATTACATGTAGTAGATGGTCTATGCTTATTTATCTATAAATAGTGATATTATTTGATCTTCAATATTATTTAATCAATATTTCTATCCTCAATATTCTCTCAACCTTATCCCTTTCTATATTTATTCTTGTACATAGTAGGATTTAGACAAGGAACCAACCTTCAGAGGTTGACTTAAGAGCAATTTTAAGTCATCCAATCTTGACCTCAATCTAGGGTGCACTTTCTATACCTAGGTGGATTGATCATCCAAGATTTTTGGAACACTGGATGGAACAAATCCAATCTAATTTACCCCAAAAATAAGAACCAATGAGATGGATCATACTATAATATCCTGATTAGAAGTTAGCTATTTAAAAGACTATTAGAGAAAATATGCACTATGAAATCAAGATTTTTGACATTGAGAAATTTATCAAATAATCAAGATCATAATGAATATCTTGGTATCATAAGTGGATAAGCAATATATTCACTTGGAAACTCCATAATTGAAGAACCCAAGAGTTTTTTTAAAATCTTCTAGAAGGCATAGATCCAAAATATTATGATTAGAAGACCAAAGGCCAAGAATATTAAAGAACCCTTGTAATTTGTTGAGTTGATAGATTTTAGATTATTTAGAAAAGTAAGATCACTTTTATCAATTTGGACCTTCTTTTTCCAAAGTCCTACTCCTCTAAATTCCATATCTCTAGAATCATCTATTACATCCCAATTTAAAAACCATGGTTGAAAGAATCTACCTTTGATGGAACAATGCTGGACCTTTGAATCTTTAAAATTTTCATGATATCCCATAGTCAACACTCAAAGCCTTTACCTCATATGATGGTAGTGAGAAAACTACTTACGAACATTATCAAGATATAGCTTCTCTAGCTACAATGCATAATATCATTCATGAAAATGTAATGGTGTGGCTACTAGCTCTTTCTTTTAGAGGCAAGGTACTAACTTGGTATTGCTCTTTAGAAGGTAGCATCAACACATGGGCTGAATTGACTGAACCTTTTATCTTGTAATTCAATGATGTAGGGGATTCCTTTTCACTTATCACTCAATTTACTTCCACACAAAGGCACCCTTAGAAGAACATCACAAATTTCAACATCTAGTTTAGTAAGACATGGAGGAGAATTCCTTAGGAAGTGAAACCTCAAGCTCAATCTTACATATACTATCTCTATTATTTCATTCTATACCTAACCTTATAGATATAGCAGTCAAATGAGATGATATTTTCTCAAATATTCCAAGTGTTTGTGGCGGCAAAAAATACCTTGATCTTAGTTGGTAAGATTTCTCCAAAGGTTGTGGTGTCATATTTTATAAAACCCCTTAGTAGAATCAGTAAGTCTTATTTTCAATTTCTTAAAAACCACCTTTAGATACTTTACCCGCACCCATGTAGTATCCTAAACCTGCTATCCCATCCATTACAATGCACTCTTCCTGATCCTAAGCCAAAATAATTAATTGAAATCTAGGAGCTAAAAGATACTATTAAGAATTTGACAAATAATATTACTATGATGGAGAAACAAAATGTTGAGAGAAGACTTGAAGGATACCAGACAAGAAGATACCCCTATGTCACATAATACCAATGGTATTCAACTAGCAATTTGATCAAAAATCAAAATGCTAAACATCCATAAATTGAGAATATTACTTGTGTTTAGCCTATAATGATCCCCATAATATTGACACTTGTATGGTCTATCAACATCAATATCAACTAGTTGTAGCTTAGAAGGCTAAAAGAGAATCAAAATGAGTAGTAGGCTTTCTTATGGCTAAAAAACCTACATAATTTAATACATTTTATATACTGACTAGATTTGGGAAGATACCTCTCTTGGTGGATCCTAAGAAGTTGATAACCTGAAAGCGTCAACTCAGTTACAAAAGGAGTAAATCAAGGAATATCCTAAAGAGTAACCAAATCTAGAACATTCAAGGACAACCAAGATGAAACTAGAGAACAAGCCTTGAGGAAGTTGTATTTTCCATTAATCACCAAGAAGCAAAGGCAAGAAGTCACGTACTCATAACAAAAAATATTTAAAGACCTAGTCTAAAAGGATGAAAAGTTGTTGGAAGCCTCAAAATTTAGCATTTTTGAGGAATTAAATAAGAATCCCTCAAGGGATAACATGTATGATGCATTGCTAATTCCTAGATATATTAATCTATTTAGAACAACCCTAAAAAGTTCTTCACCAAGTGGATTTGGCTACCCATACCTAAACCTAGATCAAGATCCACAAACCCTAGGGATGGGAAATAATAGGCCTCTACCCTTCTATTTTATATGTATTTGCACATGGAAGGATGTGTTGTTCACAATTGAATGATGAAATTTGGAGATACCACAATAATTATGCCTAAAGTTGTATGTGATGCAATGGGCATGAAATACATCCAAACTGCCAATGTGCTACAACTAGATAAAACCCTAGTATAGATGGTTAGTGTAGTCAAGGACGTACATATGGTGTTGCATAAGGTTTTGGAAGTCACTATGATACAAGAGGTGATAGTGGTTGAACTTTCTCCTCTCTTTGGGCTATTCTTTTTAAGGAAATTTACTACTAATATTGGAGGATATCTATCCTTGGATTACATACATATGGTTATTTCCCACAAAGGAAGGAAGTTTAGGATTTATATGAAAAATCTAAGCCCCTATCACAATGAAATATTTGAGGAAGGTAACATCAATCTAGTTGAAGATGATCCATAATACCTAGAAGAGTTGACTAAAGAGCTACAAATAGAAGATGATTTTTCACTAAGAATTTTTAATGTAATAATTGACATTGACTAAAAACTTATTGCATATCAAATTCAAATAACCATAAGATTTATGATATAATAAATTATATGATCAAAAAAATAGATATGTGGAAACTATATTTTTATGGAGCAACATGTAAAAATGGATCCAAAGTTGAAATAGTCTCATAATATCCTTCTAAAGGTATATAAAAGTCTCATATAGGCTAACATGGAGTTGTTCAAATAATGCTATTGAATATGAAGTACTATTCCTATGAATTCTAAAACTAGAAATATAGGGATAACAAGTCTCTTAATCTATGTTGACTTAGAGTTGGTGGTGAACCAAGTTACTAAAAATATAGTACCAAGTATCACTATCTAAAAGTTTACTGGAATAAAGTCTGGGGCACATTTGAAAGCTTTGATGCCATTAACATAAAGGTCATCCCTAGAAGTAAAAATGCATTGGTAGATATACTAGCTTCATAAGGAATATACTTTAGCCTTATTTTAGGTGATTAAAAAATGTCAAAAGAAGTCAAGTTGATCTTCTAGCCATAAATCTTGGATAAGGATATCTTTTGGGAAGTACTTGATAGTGATGAGTAGATAATGAACTTCTTAATTCAAGAAGATATATATTCCAATGATCTAAAAGAGATGGAAATCCATGTTGATAAAGAGGATATTATATATCTAAAAAATAGTCATATCCCTAAGGGTTTAATTACTTTAGAAAGCCTCTTTGATTACAATAACTAGATGGAAATACAAAGAATGAAGATAGATGAGAAGGAATTTAGGGAAGTCCAAATGGAGCCTAGAAAAGTGATTAAGGTTGGAACAAGTCACACTTAGAAGGAAACAAATAACCTCATTACACTCTACAAATAATTTATAAATATAATAACTTGGAGCTATGATAATCTCAAAGTATATGACAAGTAGGTTATCCAAAAGACCATTGATTTGATTCTAGACATTATGCCTTTTTGATAAAAGCATAGATTGGTGAATCCCAAGATTGAATTCTTGATGAAGAAAGAACTGCTAAAGCTATTAAATGCAAATTTTATATACCCAATCAAACATTCCTCATGGGTGGATAATCTAATTCTAGTCTAAAAGAAAAATGGTGAGATTTGGATGTGCATTGATTTTTAGAACTTAAGTAAAGTTTCATTGAAGGATCATTATCCTCTACCACAAATAGATCAAATATTATAAACAATATCTAGAGCTAAGAGGTTTTCCCTATTGGATGGATTTTTTTGGCTTCAATCAAATCTGGGTAAAGGATGAATATTAGTACATGACATTCACAATAAAGTGGGGAACAATTTATTATTATAGAATACCATTTAGTCTATTCAATGCCAAGGGCATATTCCAAAGAGCTATGGAACTTGCTTTTTGAAAGATGGTAAACAAGATATTCCTCATCTACCCAGATGATATGACAATGTTCTCTCATGATAAGAATTTGTATTTAGATCATTTAAGGTTAGTCTTTGAAAGATGATAGGAGTTCAAAATTTCTTTAAACCCCAAGACATCCATCTTTGTAGTCCATGAGGAAAAATTGCTAGGACATGTTGTCTCAAAGTAAGGACTATCTATTTATTTGTACTAGATGAAGGCACTACTATCACTTCCTCTACCTATGAACAAAAAGGCTTTGCAATATTTCTTTTGACAGATTAACTTTATATACAAGTTTATCTCAAACTTTGCTCAAATTGTCAAACCCATGACTATTCTACTAAAGGAGATGCATTTTATTTGGATAAAATAAAAGAAGTAAGCTTTTAAAAATATTAATCAATCAATAGCTAAAGCTCTAGTTTTGGAAAATCTAGACAATGAGAGGGACTTCATCCTGTATTTATATGGTGTGGAAGAAAATATAACTACAGTGCTTATGTAGAAGAGAGAAGATCAATAATAGTACCTAATAGCCTTAATCAGTCAAACATTGCAATAATATTAGGAGTGGTAGGTATTTTCTCTTATAGAATTCCTTAAGAAACTAAGGCATTATATATCATAGAGCAAAACCATCATCTATGTTGTACATTTGGATGTCTAGAACTTTGTTTTGTAATGGAATTTTTGTGAGAAAAGAGTAGGTTGGATTACTAAGATCTAGGAATATGATCTAGAGATAAAATAAACCAAGCTTGTATAAGGAAGAAATTTATTTGAACAACTAGCTAAATTAGCTAGAACAAAACAACCTCTAATTCTGTAAGATTCCCTTGAACTGGAACCAAAATAGGGCCTAAAAAAAAAAAATCAATGGGTCTTAAACTTGGTTAAATATTTTTAAACTAAAAAATATCCAAAAACTTGAGCCCTTAAAAAATAATGAGATATAATCTTCAAGCTTTAAACTATGTCATGATTGACAAAGGCCTATACTAATTTTTTTTGGAGTTCTTCTTTGATGCATCCATCTAGAGGAAGAAAAATGTGTATTAGATGAGTTTCACTCAAGATTTTTCAAGGATATTATTTTGGCCAAACAATAACAACAAAAGTGTTAAGGGTTAGATATTGTTGGCCAACCATATTTGAGGATGCTTTCAAAGTGGTAAATACCTATATTTTTTTTAAAAGTTTATAAGAATAATAAGGAATGCTACACTCCCTTTTCAACTTGTAACAATATACAAGTATTTTCAGTAATAGGGGCTTGATTTCATTAGGGTTATCAACCCATATTATTCTAATGGGCATAAATTAATCCCCACTACAACAAAGTACTTCATAAGGTGGTATGAAGAAGTGGCTACAAAGAAAGCAAACCATGAAGTGGTGAAATTAATGGAGAAACTAAACACTAGATAGAGATAATTGTAATAGATAATGGGTCTATATTCTTGGTTGCTAAGGTCTTGTATTTTACCTCTAAATATGGAATCTACTTAAAAGAATATTCTAATTAACATGCATAAGGCAATGGATTAACCAAGCTAACAAAACAAAAATTCTTATGGATTATCAAAAGGACTATTAGGGAAGACCAAAATTGGCACCAGATGCTAGATTAATCACTTTGGGTATTTTAAAACATATCCATGCTCTATAGTTTATGGAAAAAGAGCTATATTTCCTTTACATTTAGATATTTTTGTAATAAAATTCTTGAGCACAAGTGATTTATTAAATGTTGAGCCTATGGAATAAAGAGTGGCTGAGTTGCTATTCTTAGAAGAATAAAGGAAAAAAATATATAACAACTTTCAATAACATCAAGATGTAGTCAAATGATTAATTGATAAGAAGGCCTCCCCTCAAGTCTTGAAAATTAGAGATATGGTGCTAAAATGGGATGAAGAAAGAGCCAAGCCTAGGAAACATCAAAGGTTTGATTCACTCTAGTCCAACCTATATCAAATAATTGGAGTTCAATAATTCAACCCTTTTGAATTGACTACAACTGAAGACAAGATGTTGCCAATCCTAGTAAACGAGCAGTATTTGAAGCACATAGCAGGATAACGTGTGACAAGCCTTGTAATAGTATTTAAAAAAAATTCTTCCTTTTGACATTTTTATCTAAGTTTTTTAGGTAATAATATAAAATCATAGCAGATAGATTGATTGCATATTTGAAGGATGGTTTATATAAGTCATGATGTCCCAATGAATCAAGCATATCTAGGAACCATCAACACAACTAAGGAATAGCCTCCTCAGGATCATTATCAATCACCTTTGAACCATTTTATTAATGAGAGTAAAATCACCATGGTTAAGCATGAGGTGAAACAATGCGTGATGACATCTTCACTACTCAGGTATGCAGGATAGGTCTTTCCATATCACCTTGCTAGAGAAGAAATTGATCAAAGAATAAATGGCAAAAGGTAGTGAATTCAATGGATCCTCAAGTGGGAAAGGTCTATAAAAATAGGGATTCCCCTCAATATTTCATAACTTCATTGAGAAAATATTCCCTCCAATAGAGATATCCTTCCTCCATCTCCTTGAATATTTTAATACTATGTAGAAGAGACAAAGGAATCTCTACTAGCTTGCACAAAATATTATGAGATTGAATACAAAATAATATGGATGGAATTTCTGAATTATTATAGCAATAACATAGACTAAAAAAATAGTAATCAATGGATCAATACATAATATGATCAGACCTACAAATTACAAATATAATAAACCACAAATGGTAGGGAAATCTCGTACATCCAATGCCTGAATCAAAAACTACAATTATAATGTAAAAACTGCAATTGTAGAAGAGCTCCAACACACCAACTGTATGGGAAATATGGCATAAATATGATAGTATTTTTGGTCTCAACTTGCACTTGGAAATATCTATTACAATAATGAAGAGAAGAAAAATTATATAAAATAACCAAAAGTCCAATGCACAGAAAAGCTTAGAATATCCTAACAGTTTCAACTAGTTATGAGCATCATACAAGATGCTTTATTTTTTTTAATGGGTTATATGGGATTGATATGAGCTCCATCCACATTACATAATCTCCACATACTTTTATTACAACAAAGCTTGGATATTATTCATGTACCATTTGGCAAGATTTGAATCTTGATCTACTCCTTGAAATGTTGAGGAATCTAATATGTTGAGGTAATCCCACTTGATAATACAAGGATGATTTTTTGGATATGCTAAGAAAAAATAATAAAAAAAATAAAGCATGTTCATGTGCATACTTTAATTCTTAAATTAAATCATGTGCATGTGCATAGGATAATTTAGGATAATTATTGGGAGCAACTTATGCATTCTAACTCCCACTATGACTAGTCAACTAAAAAAGCTCCTAAATTTTAGGAGTGATCAAAGGAGCAAATTTTGGAGTAATGAATAAATCCTCCTAAAATATAGTAGCCCAATATTTGGATAATTTGAGGAATATTTATTGTTTGGTAAGATTTGAACCTCCCTCTACTCCTTAAAATATTGAGGAATCTTGAGCTAATGCCACTTGATAATACACAATGCTTTATTGGATATGCTAAAAAATAATAAAGCAAAAAATAAAGCATGTGCATGTGCATGCTTTAATTCCTAAATTAAAGCATGTGCATGTGCATAGGATAATTTAGGATAATTATTGGGAGCAACTTATGCATTACAACTCCCACTATGACTAGTCAACTACAAAAGCTCCTAAATTTTAGGAGTGATCAAAGGAGCAAATTTTGGAGTTAAATAATGAATAAATCCTCCTAAAATATGGCAGCACAATATTTGGATAATTTGAGGAATATTTAATTAATAAAATATTAATTAAATCCTCATTTATGAAAAGGTGCCAAAAAATAGAGGAAATTATCCCCTAAAATGTAGGAGATGGCTCCACAATTCTTGGAATGCTCCAAATAAACATGGTGTGAAGTATTTAGACATAAAATTTTCTTCATTAAATGAATATTTTAATGCTCTAATACCAAATGAAGATTTTACTGCTATGTAGAAGAAACAAAGGAACCTCTACTAGCTTGCACAAAATATTACGAGGTTGAATACAAAATAAGATATCGATTGCTTGCTAATTTTTGGTCCATGTTATTATTGCAATAAATTAGAAATTCTAGCCATCTTATTTTGTATTCAATCTCAAAATATGTTGTGCAAGCTAGTAGAGGTTACTTTGTCTCTTTTACATAACATTAAAATCTTCCCTCTATAGACACCTAAAACACATCATATTTAGGATACTACTCATATGGGCATCTTTGCAGACCATATGAATGATCTTGGACCTTTCCAAGGCAAAGCAGTGGTTTTAACCACTCGATTTAGGTATCCTGGGCCTATTCAACCTTAGTCATTGATGGCATTCATAGCTAAGATCTCAATCATGGTTGACACTCGTGGCCAAGGTTCTAGCTATGCTTGAGAGCTGCATCTAGCCCTGTAACTATCTCGACCTCCCGAGTCAAGCCAAATTGGTTTTTACAACTGCATTTGCAACCAATTCAGGTGGTTTTGAGTGAGGAAGCTTTTGGATTCCTCCTCCCAATTGCTGCAACCTGTCAGTTCTTGATCTTAGCTTCTCAAGGAAGCTAGGATGAAGATTTAGATAGGCTATAAGACCCCCCTCCAAATTGGGGAGAAGGGAGAGAAGGGATTCCAAGTTTAATGTAGAAAAGCCCTATCGAATTGGAGAGCTAATTGCACCTTGTGAAGAGTAACAAGATGCTGCCAAAATCCAATTTTATCATCAAACTTGCAAAAATGGAGGTCTCAAGAGCTTGAGGAGAAAGCTTGAAAATTGACACGCATCCATTGCAAATTACGACGAGTTACATCACCAATCTATTCCAAAAAATTGAGGTGACCCTTGACCATCAATTGCTTGGAGGAATTAGGAATTTTAGGCCCTGGTTTCGAGGGAAAGAGAATTTTTCTCTTAGTTGTGGCTAATAGCATTTAACACTCATGGCTAGGGTTTGATGCCCTTTTCCTTCATTTTTAGCCATAGGTTTTGCATTCTAGTTATGCAAATGGGTTAATCTAGCTTAGATTAGTCTTCATTTAGACATTTTCATGGTTAATTAGCAAAATTAGAGGTAACTTTACCTTCATTTGGTCATATTTGCTAGTTTTACATAATATTTTTAGATTAGCTCTATTTCATACTTTTCTTACAAATTACATGGTAGAATAGCCAAATCCACTAGTTTTCAAGCATGCTTTGCAATAATTTAGTCATTTTGTAAACATATTTGCATATCTTTGTGTTTTACTTCAATATTAGCCATACTTATTGCATCTTCTTGATCAAAAGCCTCATCATGAGAGGCCTCATATGCTTTTAATTGTGCTTTGTTGTTTCATGTATGTAGCTTACAGGATCTTACAAGCTACAAGGCAACATCAACATCAAGTTGCTCTTAGCGAATAGAGAAGGCATCCTTATAAGCCCTTAAGTAGTTTGATGGAGATATGAAGACCAATTGAAACACACCTTCCCCCATTGAGGGGTTATTTGTTAATTGTAACAATTGTATCAATATTTTGGTATCCCTAAGAGGGATAAATCTATAACAAGACTCATTTGATTACTAAAGAGAGCTTCCCTTTATTATTTCCCTATTTTTGTATAATGTATGCTTAGATTACATGCATTATTTATTTTTGTTGCAATATCAATAGATGTGTGGTCTTCGTAGCCTTCTACAGTGGTGATCACGGTGGAAAAATATAAATTCGCTATCATTGACTGAGTTTCTATGTTTTTATGTTGCAGGTCTTAGTCGTTTTTGATAGGCATGGCCCAAAGTCTCAACCATGTTTAACACCCATAGCTAGCATGTTAGTTGTGCTTGACAGTCGTGAATAGTAGAAAATAGAAAAAAAGATAGTAGATAGCCTATCTCTTCATCAGATGAGGGATTCCAAGAAATTTTCCATTCTTTGTGATTTCTTGCTTCTGTGTTTTTCCTGTCATTAGGTTATGTTGGATATTTTGAGTCCATAAAATTGTCATTGATGTCAAGGCATGAGGTTGTCATTAATACCAAGAAGTGAACCACCATTGATGTCAAGAGGTCAAAAGGAGAAATGCAAAGGTTGATGGCAAAAGAGCTTCATAATATTCATTTTTATTATAAGAAGCATAAATAAAAGGTTTTATTAAAAACCATGGATTGGCAAAATAAAAGGTTTTCATAAAAACCCAAGGAGGATTTTTATTCCACATTAAAAATTCAAAAGGAAGGTTAAATATTTAATTTATAAATATTTAAATAAAAATTGAATTTAAATTTTATAAATAAATATTTATTTATTCAAAATAGAAAAATACTAAAGCTATTCCGCTGACGTGCAAGTTGAAGTTACCTCTACCAACGTGTTGAAAGAAACAACAAGGCAATATAAATATTGCCTTTGCTAAAGCAAAAGACATGTGCTTTTGAATTAGGAAAATGTGCTAAGGAAATTTGTGCACTGCAAAAATTTAGATTTTGTGGAGTTTAAGAAAATGTGGTGTATTGCTTCTAGCACCATTCGATGGCTAGATCGAGTGGCATTTGTCTTGGCTATTGTGGAAGGAAGGTTACGAGTTCAAAAGCCGGTAGCAACAAAGTGTTGAAGCCCTTTTTGGTTTGCATTTTCAGCAACAACGAAAAGAAGAATATAGTGCTTGGGAACTCTAGCTCACACATGAGCGCTATCTCATGCGGCAGCCAAGTCCACGGCTAGAGCACTTGGGAGGCAGCATCGTGGATTCAAAACCCACTAAGGGCAAAGGTACAATTTTGGTTTAATTTTTGTTTGCCCTAAGGTTGTGTGAGAATATTAGGAGGGACAAGGTAATGATTAAAAGTGGATTATTTACTTATAAGCTAAAGTGATTTTTGGGCATGATAAAAGGTTGTTTTTGATAAAGTAAAACTAAGGTAATTAATTTTTTATCTTAGAAGAATAAATTGCATTATTTTATAAATTATATTATTTGATAAGTGCAATTTGAGAAAGGAGTTATAAGTAGAAAGTGAGTTATATTTTAAGAGTTTTTGATGAAAATTATGATATTGAAATTTATTATTGAGATGGAGCAATAAGGTGTATTTGGGATTTGAGTTATCATTGTGTTTTGTGAAAATGTTAGGGTGATAATTCTTATCATCTAACCCTTTGTACTTGGCAAAGAAAGTTGTGATATTTGATCTAGGTTTTGAAGGTCATCCTACATCAAAGAAAACGGTATGGGCATATTATTCCTTGGTTGGTTTTATAAAAAACAACTTTGGAGTGAAAAGGACTTAATTAGGTTTCCTTATTGAGTTATTGAGCTATATGTGAAGATTTTTTTATAAGCAGTATTGATTTTATTTTAATGCTTTAAGGTTTTCTGGAATAAAGAGTTGTTGATAAAACCTTGTTTGATAAGCATTGTTGTTGAAGCCATTGATTGAGTGAAGAACTTGAACTAGGGTTTTCAAATATCATGAGTATCATTGTTATGTGAGATTGGTTGATAAGCATTGTTGGAAACATTTTGAGTGAGTGTTCATATGCTTGGACTAGGGTTTATAAACAAGGACTATTTCATTGAGTGATTGGTTGAGTAGATTTGGTTGAGCCTAGTCAAGTGGATGTGTGTAGTGATTGATCAAGTTCCATAAAAAAAATTATTCTATATTCTGAATTGATTTGAAAAAGAGGTTGAGTATTTATGAGTGTGAAAATATATTGAGTCTCTAACAATTCTCTATAAGAGAGTGATTGAAAGTGATTGAGTATTAAAGTGAATGTGAAGCATATTGAGTCTATAACATTTCTCTTTATGTTTCTATGAGATTTGACAAGTTCTAGTGTGTACTTGTTGAGCATATTTGAGGTAATTCTTTGAGAAGACTTGTGGATATATTTATGTGAGATTTTGTGGAAGCTTACAATACAAATTGAGAGCAAATTTGGATAAGTCCTAGTGAGGACTTATTGAGCAGTTTTGGATAAGTTCTAGAGAGGACTTGTGGATAGATTAGTGTGAGATTTTGTGGAAGCTTAAAAGGTAGATTTAAGATAAGTATTTGAGAAGAATTGAGAGCAGAGTTGATTGATTTAATTTTTCAAACCTTGAGTTAAGGTTTGGGGCAGATCCAACAAAGTTGATTTTGAGATTAAATCAAGCTTTGAGTTAAGGCTTGAGAATAGATATTGAGGATAGATTTGTGCTAGATTGAATGAGTGTGTTTAGTGTAGATCAGAGAACAAAATTGAGGATATATTTTAGTGCATATTTGAGGATAATTTTGTGCCAGACCAAAGACAAATATTGAGCAGATTTGTGCTAGACCGAAGGACTATGTTTAGTATAGATTTGAGATAGATATTTAGATGTGACAGAGTATAGAGGATGATAGTCTCCAGTGGATATAGATCCATTAGCCAAGGTAGTGAGGACAAGAGTATTTAGTGGATAGATATCCATTAGCTAGAGTAGTGGGGGCAATAGTTCTTCTAGAATATCACTAGTCAAAGCTAAGGAGAAAGGAGTTCTCCAATGAATAGAGATCCATAAACTTGAATAGGAGATTGGTTTCTCCTTTGGATAGAGATCCATAAATATTTTAATAGGGAAAGGATTCCCAAGAGATTGATTTAAAATATTTTAGTGAAATATTTTACCCGTGGAGTAGTCCACATTGGGTGAACCACATAAAATTGGTGTCTTTATTGTGTGTGGTGATTGCTTTGATTACTTTTGTAGATATTTCTATCTTTATACTACATAATATTGATTGGAAAGAAAATTAAAAAGTGTTCTTATACTGTTCACCCCCCTCTTAGTATAATATTGTGTTATTCAATTTGTATCAGAGCTGGTTCCTTTGGAAGAGTTTAACAACTTGAAGGAAAAGCTTTCAAGAACACAATGGATTCTAAGAATGTGTTCTCAGATAATACTACACCAATATTTTATGGAAGTGACTATATATATTGGAGTATGAGAATGAAGATTCACTTGATGTCACTTAGCAATGAAATTTGAGAAGCAGTGGAAAATGGATACATACCCCCAGTTGATCCACCTACAGATAAGAAGGTAAGCTTCTACAACATTACAATTCAAAAGTAATGAATGCAATTTTGAGAGGTTTGCATAGAACAGAGTCCATAAAAGTTATGCACTGTCAAGATGCAAAAGGAAATTTGGGATAAGTTGCAAAGTATATATGAAGGAGATAAAGGTGTCAAGAAAGCAAAGATACAAAATCTCAAAGGACAATTTGAAGAGTTAAGAATGGAGGATGAGGAAAACATTAGTACTTATCTAATTTGATTTGATGAAGTTGTTAATGCTATGCAAGCACTTGGACTAAGGTTGAAGAATCAAATGTTTGTGATAAGGTCTTAAGATCTCTTCTAAAAATATTTAGTGAAAATATTTCTGCTATAGAAGAGTCAAAATATGGTGATTCTTTGACAAGATATATTTTTCTTAGTATTATTACAACTTTTGAGTTAAGAACAAAATAACCTAATCCCCAAAAGGAAACAACCTTCAAAGCAATCAAGAAGACAAAGGGTAAGAAGTCAAAATCAAGCAATGAGCCATCTAGTGATGAAGAAGCTAATTATAGTAGAAGGAATAAGGATTCAATAAGATTTAAAGATACAAAATATGTTAAATGTTTCAATTGTGGAAAGTATGGTCACTATGCAATTTATTTTCAAGAAGCTAAAAATAACAATGATGAAGAAAAATAGGATCACAGGAATAGGGAATCAGAAAGATACAGGCACCTGAAGAAAGGTAAGGATGGACAAAGCAGACAAGGGAAGAAGTTATTCCAAAGACAAAATAGGAGCTACTATGCAAACAAGGCAAGTAAGTACTCAAGTGATGGTGATGCTAGTTTTTCAGATAATGATAGAGATGAAGTCCTATTTATGATTGAAGAAAAATAATTCAAGAAAATGTGACCAATAATTCTCAAGTATTTTAGATGTGGTAACTTTAGACATTTTGAAGATAGTTGTACAAGGAATGGTTATAGTTTCAGTGATGATGAATATGAGGATACACTTGAAGGACCAGAAGAAAATATTCTAATGTCACTAGAAGAAGAAGAAGGTGATCCTATAGAAGATAAGTCAAAAGAACATGTAGAAAAAGGTAAAAAAATAGAGGAGGAATCATATAAAGAAGGATATGATCTTAAGGCTGAACTTATTTATGCTCTCAACACAGTAAAAAGGGTAAGAAAGCAAAACTCTAAACTGGAATTTTAGTTTCAAGAATGTGATGAAGAGAGAAGAATGATTATAGAGGATCTAGAAAAATCAAAGGCTAAGATAAAGAAGCTCAAGGATAAGCTAGAATTAAAAGTATTAGAATGTGTAAATCTAGAACAAGAAGTAGCCCTACTAAGGGAATATTTATAAAATTCCAAGAGTAAGCTACACAAGTTTGGAAAGAGTTCAAATATTGTGGATAAAATGATCAAGGTACAAAGAAGGTCAACAAAAAAATAGGTATTGGTTTTGAACAAGTTCAAAAGAAACAAGAAGAGAAGTCAACCTTAAGTTCTGAAGGAGAAAAAACTTTAGAATAAGATAGTGTAAGAGAAAGTGAGACATTTGAGGATGAGTTGGATAACAAAAAGTTCAATAAGGAAAGGTTCAATGCACAAAGAAGAAATAGATGGAATAGCAATAAAAATAGGTTAAGAGAGACTAAGATACCAATGAGGTCAAGACAAGGAAACTTCAATGGAAGATGTTTTTCATGTCACAGGTTTGGGTACAAGGCTTCACAGTGCAAGACACATGAAATACTAGAATATGGGAACAAACAACTCTTCCATGGGTATTACTACTCATGTAATCAGTTTGGTCACAAGGCAATGAATTGCAGGGTTCATGATATAAAAGGATATGGCTTCACTAGGAGAAATCCTAAGATATTTGCACCTCCAAGGAATAATAACATTAAGTGTTATAAATGCAATAATGATGGACACACAAAAAAGTGGTGTAGAGTAGATATTCTAGAATCAAGCATGAACAAGAACATGAATAGGAACAAGAACAAGATTATGGATATGGATATAAATAGGAAAAGGAATATAGACATGGACAAGAACATGAACATGAATAGTCAAAGAAATCAGAAGGATCAAATGAGAAGAGAAGAGGATAAAGGTAAAGACCAGTGCTTTTTGGGAGTAGAGATTGAAGAAAACAAGTTTATACTGATAGGGGGGGTGAACAGTATAAGACCTCTTTTTACTTTTTCCATTATACTTCAAAATAGTAAAGCAATATACCCAAAGCAATATCAAAGCAATGCACAATATCATCCACAAAGTGACACCAATTTTAACGTGGTTCACCCGGAATGGCTGGGCTACGTCCACAAAACTTTTCTCTAAAAGTTATCTCAAAGTTCTTTGGGAATCCTTCCCAATTACAATGTTTATGAGCCTCGGCCCAAAGGAGATACCTTCCCCCAATCAGAATTTATGAGCCTCTCGCTCAAAGGAGATACCTTCCCCCAATCAAAATTTATGAGCCTCTCGCTCAAAGGAGATACCTTCCCCTCTCCTCTGGAAATGATCCCTCGGAAGATCAACTGCCTCTACCTCTTGCCAGCACGTGGAACTCCTTTCCACCGAAGACCTCCTGTCCTCAATGCTTAGCCTAAGAGACCTTCGCCTTCTATGATCACGTCCACAGCAGCTCAAGCAACCTGTACCAAACATAGTCGGTCGGTCTAGTACAAGTTTTCCTCTGTCTGTCGGATCTGTCCAACTCTTGAACAAATCAATCCTCTACATACAAGCCTTCTCAAAGACTTGCCAAATTTGTCCTCAGGTTCTTCTCATAGAACCAATGCACCTCTGTCCTCAAGTTCTCCGATAGAACTATCAAACTCAGCTCACAAGTCCTCTACTAGGACTGTCAAATCTCCACAAGTCCCCAGAGAACCTGTCCAAAACATCTCACAAGTCCCCATCGGAACCTGTCCAAAATTGCTCACAAGTCCCCACCGAAACTTGTCCAAAACTGCTCACAAGTCCCCACCGAAACCTCTCCAAAAACTCAGCAAGCTCACCAAGAAAAACTTTCTTAGTAGGAAATCACAAAGTGAATTGTTAGAGACCCAATGTGATTTTTCAAACTCATAGAAGCATAAAGAGAATTGTTAGAGACTCAATATGTTCTATACTCAACTCCCAATCTCAAAACTCAACTCAAATCAACTCAGCTCAATCTCAATCTCAAATCTGAAAACTCAACTCAATATCTGAAATGGATAGGATAGAATGCTTTCTTTCAAGAACATGAAACCCCAACAATTGCCAACTATGCAAAGAATCACATAACAATGATACTCATGTTCTTTTCACCATCAATTAGGGCTTCAACAACAATGCTCATCAAACAAGGTTCAATCAACACCATTCAACTCAAAACACAACCTTGAAGCATTTCACAATCAACATCAGAAAAGGAAACAAGTAGAACTCCTTTTCTCTCCAATATTGTTTGAACAAAAAGCATCCACCAACTCAAATCTCAATAGCACAAAACAACTTTTCAAATCATCAACAAAGAAGTAAGCCCAACACTTTAACCAAGTAAAGAATAGCTTGATTATAACCAATTTAATGAAAGCTAATGTCAATCTCAAAGCTGCCCACTTAAGGTTTCACAACTTCACACAAGAAGCAATTCTAACCTTAAAACATCATGCTTTCATTTCCATAATCAACCAAAAGCACTCTCAACATTACAAGAAATATTTATCCCTTATACACCTTATTTCTCCCTTATAGTCTTATCAACAATAAACTTTATCTCTCATAAGAATGCAATAAGATAATGCAAACAACACTTTCAAAAGAATATTTTATCAAAATAAAGCAAGCTTCAAACTCCTTATAACTCCTAAGCTATGTTTTTCTCTCTAATAAACTTCCTCCATCCGCAAAATACACTAGCAAAAATTAATTTCGAAAATACCTTGGCCAACACCAAAAATCGTGCTATGGAGAAATTGCGCACGAACTCTAACACCACCCGCTGCATCCACTTCAATGAAGAAAAACCCTTTCACGTTATTCGAATGCGGAACCTCCCGTTCGGGTAGCGCGCCAATAGCCTAGCCGCTACCGGTGCGCCAAAGGCGTCCGGTGAGGTTTAAACCTCACTCTGTTTCCCTTGTACCTTCTATGCCAGGGCTAAAATAAACAACAGGCCTCCCTGTCTTCTGACACGAATGACGACGATGAAACCTTACAGCGGATACAAAAAATGAACGACGGATATCCGAACAATGGATCACGAAATCTCAGTGAGGAAGAAATCGAACATCAGATCACGAATTCACAGCGAGCAACACTTTTCAAAAATGCGGATGGGATAATCTTTGATCTTCATCGTGGGAGATTTATATGCATATTTCCCATAAACTCTTGACGTCGACGAGGAGTTTAACACGTCGACGGAGGAGTTTAACACGTCGGCGGAGGTCTTGGCTAGCGCCCACAATCTTAGAACATAGCGCCATCAAAGTTAAGACATTTGCGCCATGGGTTAGGAGAACCCAATGCAAACAAATAAATTAATATTTATTTAAAAATAATTAAAAGGAACCTTAACAAGGTTTTTAATTATTTAAATAAATACTTCCTCCTGGACCCAAATGCATTAAACTAATGCATCCACCTATAATCTTTAAACCTGCCAACTTGGGGTTTACAAAAGACCTTTGAAACTGTCATGTCGTAACCTTCATCAAAACAAGTTATTTGACATCAAATCAAATTCCTTCAAGAGCTTCTTGACATCAATGACAACTTATACACTTGAGCAAAGGCAATGTACCCAAAGTACCCAAAATTGCCAACAATCTCCCCCTTTGTCATTGATGGCAAACCTTTACTGAAAACACTTCTCAAGAGCCAAAACTGAAACCAACTGTGCTAACAACTGACCAACTGTGCCCACAACTGAGAATCTTCCTTTGAAGTTTTGCTCCCCCTGACTTGAAGCTCTCCTCTTCACTTTGAAGCTCTCCCCCTTACTCATATCTCTCCCCCTTTGTCATCAATGGCAAAGGGTCACCTTTGGGGCTCGGGACTAAGAATGAGCCTCTTAGCTTAGTCCCTCCCCCACCTCCTAATGAGGTGATTAATTCTGGGGTGGGAGTAAAACTCCCATTAGGCACTGATCATCATCAATGTCTATAACTTCCTTGTCGGGCCTTCTCTTGAACTCTTTGCCCATATTCCTATTCTTGTCACTATTCTTGTTCTTGTTCTCATCCTTGTTCTTGTCCATGCCTTGATCCTTGGACCTGATCATGCCACTGTTCCTGTTCCTGTATTCTGGAATTTCAGCTCTACACTGTCTGATTATGTGACCTTCATTGTTGCACTTGAAACACTTGATGATGTTGTTTCTCTGAGGTAAACCTGATCTTTGAATCCACCAGTTCTGACCAAACCTGTTCTGACCAAACCTGTTCTGACCAAACCTGTTCTGACCAAACTTGTTCTCGTTATTTGCCTTGCAATAAACTGCCTTGTGCCCAAACTATTGACAAGAGTAGCAATACCCTTGAAAGTAACTAGCACTTCTGAAACTGTCATTTACCTTCTTCACTTGAGCCATGCAATGTGAAGCCATGTGACCAAACCTGTGACAAGCAAAACATCTGCCTTGAAACTTTCCTTTATTTGACCTCTTAGGTTCGAAAACTTCTTCTTCTCATTCTGAATTCTGTTTTCTATTTCTGTGCATCTATCATTCAAGGACTCCTTTTCTGAAATACTTTCCTCATCAGAACTCTCTTCCTTTTGGAGTCTCTTACTAGACTCTCCAACTTGTTCCTTGTGTGGCTTAACAAAACCAAGGCCTGTTTTATCTGTTGTCTTTCTTTGACCTTTGATGAGTGACTTAACCTTTTTGGAGCTATCTTGGAACCTGTAAAGCTTATCCTTGTACTCTTTAGTTTCCTCTTTCAAAGAAGCCATTTTCTGTTCTAACTCACTATACTCAAGAACCTTAGACTCTAACTCATCCTTGAGTTCCTGTGTCTTAGCTATAGAGAAGTCAAGACTTTCTATAAGATCATCTCTCTCCATACAACATTCATCTAACTTATCCTTGAGTCTAGCATTCTTCTTTCTTTCCTTTTTCAAAGCACTAAGAGCACTAATAAGTTCACCTTTAAGATCTACTTCTCCTTTCTCTATATCTTCCTCTATTTGTTTGCTTTTTGAATCATCAAAGCCTTTTTCAGATTTCTTATCACTAGAGGTGCTACCCTTTTCAAAAACCATACATGCATCTTCCTTATAGTTTTCTGAAGCATCCTCATACATACTAGAAACCAAATCATTATTTGTGCAATCATCCTCAAGGTGACCAAAGTTTCCACATCTAAGACATTTCATGATAATGAATCTATGTTTCGGTTCTTCCTCTTTTTCTGATATGAACAACATCTCATTTTCATCATCACTTGAAGAACTTTCACTATCACTACTAGAACACTTACTTGCTTTGTCTAGGTAGAAACTCTTCTTGTGCTTGTGAGAATACCTCTTTCCTTGATTGTTGTGCTCATCTTTGTTCTTCCTGTGATGCTTGTGCTTTTCAGAATCCTTGCTCTTAGAATCCTATTTATCTTCATCACTTTCATTCTTGGGAACAATGACGAGTTAGTAGCATAATGACCAAACTTTCCACAATTGAAACATCTTACATTTTTCATACTTTTGTGCTTTCTAGAGAACTTGCCTTTCTTGCTGTAATATGCCTCTTCATCACTAGAAGACTCATCACTATCTTGAATCTGTTTACCCTTGGATTTCTTGGTAGCCTTGAAAGTCGCCTCTTTCTTGACATCAACCTTCACTTGAGTTCTCAACTCAAATGCTGCAAGTATACTATGGAGCTCATCCTTTTTCAACTTATCCAAATCTTTAGCTTCCTCAATAGCAGAAATATTTTCACTAAATCTATTAGGAAGAGATCTTAAAATCTTATCACAAACATCATTTTCAGCAAGCTCAAGACCTAAGTCTTTCATGGAGTTAACAACCTCATCCATACGAAGCATGTAGTCACTAATATTTTCATCATCATTCATCTTGAGTTGTTCAAACATACCTTTGAAGTGTCTCAACTTGGCCTTTCTGACATTTGTATCACCTGTATGAACCACCTTCAACCGATTCCACATTTCACTAGTTGTCTTGCAGTGAATCACTTTGGTGAGATCTGCTTTCCGTAAGCCTTTCAGGATTGCATTCATTGCTTTTGAATTGTTGTGATGTAGGAGCCTTTCTTCTTTAGTATTAGGACCATGTTCAGGAATAGTGTACTCATCTTCAATCACTTCCCAAACCTCATTCCCAAGTGCCATTAGATGAACCTTCATCCTTGCACTCCAAAGACCAAAATCTGACCCATCAAGAATAGGTCTTGCATTGCCACTTGAATGATCCATTGTGTTCTTTACTAGCTTTTCCTTCAAGTTGTTAAACTTTTTGAAGGCACCTGCTCCGATACCAATTGAAGAACACAAGCTTATACTGAGAGGGGGGTGAACAAGTATAAGACCTCTTTTTACTTTTTCCATTATACTTCAAAATAGTAAAGCAATATACCCAAAGCAATATCAAAGCAATGCACAATATCATCCACAAAGTGACACCAATTTTAACGTGGTTCACCTGGAATGGATGGGCTACGTCCACAAAACTTTTCTCTAAAAGTTATCTCAAAGTTCTTTGGGAATCCTTCCCAATTACAATGTTTATGAGCCTCGGCCCAAAGGAGATACCTTCCCCCAATCAGAATTTATGAGCCTCTGCTCAAAGGAGATACCTTCCCCAATCAATTTAGAGCGCTCAAAGGAGATACCTTCCCCCAATCAAAATTTATGAGCCTCTGCTCAAAGGAGATACCTTCCCCTCTCGCTCTAGAAATGATCCCTCAGAAGATCAACTGCCTCTACCTCTTGCCAGCACGTGGAACTCCTTTCCATCGAAGACCTCCTGTCCTCAATGCTTAGCCTAAGAGACCTCCGCCTTCTATGATCACGTCCACAGCAGCTCAACAACCTGTACCAAACATAGTCAGTCGGTCTAGTACAAGTCTTCCTCTATCTGTCAGATCTCTCCAACTCTTGAACAAATCAATCCTCTACATACAAGCCTTCTCAAAGACTTGCCAAATCTGTCCTCAGGTTCTTCTCATAGAACCAAGTGCACCTCTGTCCTCAAGTTCTCTGATAGAACTATCAAACTCAGCTCACAAGTCCTCTGCTAGGACCTGTCCAAATCTGCTCACAAGTCCCCACCGAAACCTGTCCAAAACTGCTCACAAGTCCCCATCGAAACCTATCCAAAATTGCTCACAAGTCCCCATCGAAACTTGTCCAAAACTGCTCACAAGTCCCCATCGAACCTGTCCAAAACTCAAGCAAGCTCACCAAGAAAAACTTTCTTAGTAGGAAATCACAAAGTGAATTGTTAGAGACCCAATGTGATTTTTCAAACTCATAGAAGCATAAAGAGAATTGTTAGAGACTCAATATGTTCTATACTCAACTCCCAATCTCAAAACTCAACTCAAATCAACTCGGCTCAATCTCAATCTCAAATCTGAAAACTCAACTCAATATCTGAAATGGATAGGATAGAATGCTTTCTTTCAAGAACATGAAACCCCAACAATTGCCAACTATGCAAAGAATCACATAACAATGATACTCATGTTCTTTTCACCATCAATTAGGGCTTCAACAACAATGCTCATCAACCAAGGTTCAATCAACACCATTCAACTCAAAACACAACCTTGAAGCATTTCACAATCAACATCAGAAAAGGAAACAAGTAGAACTCCTTTTCTCTCCAATATTGTTTGAACAAAAAGCATCCACCAACTCAAATCACAATAGCACAAAACAACTTTTCAAATCATCAACAAAGAAGTAAGCCCAACACTTTAACCAAGTAAAGAATAGCTTGATTATAACCAATTTAATGAAAGCTAATGTCAATCTCAAAGCTGCCCACTTAAGGTTTCACAACTTCACACAAGAAGCAATTCTAACCTTAAAACATCATGCTTTCATTTCCATAATCAACCAAAAGCACTCTCAACATTACAAGAAATATTTATCCCTTATACACCTTATTTCTCCCTTATAGTCTTATCAACAATAAACTTTATCTCTCATAAGAATGCAATAAGATAATGCAAACAACACTTTCAAAAGAATATTTTATCAAAATAAAGCAAGCTTCAAACTCCTTATAACTCCTAAGCTGTTTTTCTCTCTAATAAACTTCCTCCATCCGCAAAATACACTAGCAAAAATTAATTTCAAAAATACCTTGGCCAACACCAAAAATCGTGCTATGGAGAAATTGCGCACGAACTCTAACACCACCCACTGCATCCACTTCAACGAAGAAAAACCCTTTCACGTTATTCGAACGCGGAACCTCCCGTTCGGGTAGCGCGCCAACAGCCTAGCCGCTACCGGTGCGCCAAAGGCATCCGGTGAGGTTTAAACCTCACTCTGTTTCCCTTGTACCTTCTCTGCCAGGGCTAAAATAAACAACAGGCCTCCCTGTCTTCTGACACGAACGACGATGATGAAACCTTACGGCGGATACAAAAAATGAACGACGGATATCCGAACAACGGATCACGAAATCTCAGCGAGGAAGAAATCGAACATCAGATCGCGAATTCACAGCGAGCAACACTTTTCGAAAATGCGGATGGGATAATCTTTGATCTTCATCGTGGGAGATTTATATGCATATTTCCCATAAACTCTTGACTTCGACGAGGAGTTTAACACGTCGACGAAGGAGTTTAACACGTCGACGGAGGTCTTGGCTAGCGCCCACAATCTTAGAACATAGCGCCATCAAAGTTAAGACATTTGCGCCATGGGTTAGGAGAACCCAATGCAAACAAATAAATAATATTTATTTAAAAATAATTAAAAGGAACCTTAACAAGGTTTTTAATTATTTAAATAAATACTTCCTCCTGGACCCAAATGCATTAAACTAATGCATCCACCGTAATCTTTAAACTCGCCAACTTGGGGTTTACAAAAGACCTTTGAAACTGTCATGTCGTAACCTTCATCAAAACAAGTTATTTGACATCAAATCAAATTCCTTCAAGAGCTTCTTGACATCAATGACAACTTATACACTTGAGCAAAGGCAATGTACCCAAAGTACCCAAAATTGCCAACAGAGATACTCCCTCCCCAAAATTAACCACCTCAAGAGGAGGTGGGGAAGGGGATAAGCTAAAAGACTCATTCTTAGCCTCGAGCCCCAAAGGTGACCCTTTGCCATTGATGTCAAAGGGGGAGATATTTGAGTAAGGAGGAGAAATTTGGTATTTGAGTAAGGGGGAGATATTTGGTTTAAGGAGAGAGCAATTTCCCAAGGGGAGAAAAATAAAAATGTCAAGGAAATGGTAAAAATTTATTGGGTTGCCATCAGTGACAAAGGGGGAGATTTTTGGACATTTTGAGTCCATAAAATTATCATTGATGTCAAGGCATGAGGTTGTCATTAATACCAATAAGTGAACCACCATTGATGCCAAGAGGTCAAAAGGAGCAATGCAAAGGTTGATGGCAAAAGAGCTTCATAATATTCATTTTTTATTATAAGAAGCATAAATAAAAGGTTTTATTAAAAACCATGGATTCGCAAAATAAAAGGTTTTCATAAAAACCCAAGGAGGATTTTTATTCCACATTAAAAAGTCTAAAGGAAGGTTAAATATTTAATTTATAAATATTTAAATTCAAATTGAATTTAAATTTTATAAATAAATATTTATTTATTTGAAATAGCAAAAAATTAAAGCTATTCCACTGACATGCAAGTTGAAGTTACCTCCACCGACGTGTTGAAAGAAACAACAAGGCAATATAAATATTGCCTTTGCTAAGGCAAAAGACATGCTTTCGAATTTGGAAAACGTGCTAAGGAAATTTGTGCGCTATAAAAATTTGGATTTCATGGAGTTTAAGAAAATGTGGTGTATTTCTTCTAGCACCATTCGATGGCTAGCTCGAGAGCCATTTGGCTTGGCTCTTGTGTAAGGAAGGTTACGGGTTCAAAACCCGGTGGCAACAAAGTGTTAAAGCCCTTTTTGTTTTACGTTTTCGACAACAACAAAAAGAAGAATAGAGTGCTTGGGCACTCTAGATCACACGTGAGTGCTAGATCATGCAATAGCCAAGGCCATGGCTAGAGCACTTAGAAGGCAGAATCATGGGTTCAAAACCCACTAAGAGCAAATGTACAATTTTGGTTTAATTTTTGTTTGTCCTAAGGTTGTGTGAGAATATTAGGAGGGACAAGGTGATGATTAAAAGTGGATTATTTACTTATAAGCTAAAGTGATTTTTGGGTATGATAAAAGGTTGTTTTTGATAAAGTAAAACTAAGGTAATTAATTTTTATATTAGAAGAATAAATTGAATTATTTTATAAGTGCAATTTGAGAAAGGAGTTATAAGTAGAAAGTGAGTTATTTTTTTTATTATTTTATTTTATTTTTTTTGAATTTACATGGTGGAATCGGTAGCCGCCACGAATCCGGGCAGGTTGTCCAGCTTTTATGGCCGCCACAGTATTCTGTGTTGTCCATCCCAGAAGCCGCCACACAGATCTTCACGCAGTCCGCCCCTATAACCACCATGCCACAATCATTTTAAACCTTTTACGCCACTAAAAGCACTAGGAAAGGGATAAGCATTCAGTCCGACGAGGCCCAAGATTTGAACCTTGGACCTCCACCTCCCTTATGGGGTTTGGATGAACCAATTGGTCTACATCTCGGACCTAGAAAGTGAGTTATATTTTTAGATTTTTTGATGAAAATTATGATGTTGAAATTTATTATTGAGATGGAGTAATAAGGTGTATTTGGGATTTGAGTTATAATTGTGTTTTGTGAAAAGTGTTAGGGTGATAATTCTTGTTATCCAACCCTTTGTACTTGGCAAAGAAAGTTATGATATTTGATCTAGGTTTTGAAGGTCATCCTACATAAAATAAAAAGGTATGGGCATATTCTTCCTTGGTTGAGTTGATTGGTTAGTTTTCTAAAAAACAACTTTGGAGTGAAAAGGACTTAATTAGGTTTCCTTGTTGAGCTATATGTGAATATTGTTTTATAAGCATTGTTGAGTGTGTTTTAATGCTTCAATTTTTTATAGAATAAATATTTATTGATAAAACCTTGTTTGATAAGCATTGTTGTTGAAGCCATTGATTGAGTGAAGAACTTGAACTAGAGTTTTCAAAGATCATGAGTATCATTGTTATGTGAGATTGGTTGATAAGCATTGTTGGAGACATTTTGAGTGAGTGTTCATATGCTTGGACTAGAGTTTATAAGCAAGGACTATTTCATTAAGTGATTGGTTGAGTAGAGTTGGTTGAGCGTAGTCAAGTGGATGTGTGTAGTGATTGATCAAGTTCCATAAAACAAATTATTCTATATTCTGAATTGATTTGAGAAAGAGGTTGAGTATTGATGAGTGTGAAAACATATTGAGTATCTAACAATTCTCTATATGTTTCTATGATAAGAGAGTGATTGAAATTGATGAGTATTAAAGTGAATGTGGAGCATATTGAGTCTCTAATAATTTTATTTATGTTTATATGAGATTGGACAAGTTATAGTGTGGACTTGTTGAGCAGATTTGAGGTAAGTATTTGAGAAGACTTGTGGACAGATTTATGTGAGCTTTTTTTGAAGCTTACAATACAAATTGATATCAGATTGGGATAAGTCCTAGTGAGGACTTATTGAGCAGATTTGGACAAGTTTTAGAGAGAACTTGTGGATAGATTAGTGTGAGATTTTGTGGAAGCTTACAAGGTAGATTTGAGACAAGTCTTTGAGAAGACTTGAGAGCAGAGTTGATTGATTGATTTGTTCAAATCTTGAGTTAAGGTTTGGGGAAGATCCAACAAAGTTGATTTGAGATTGAATCAAGCTTTGAGTTAAGGCTTGAGAATAGATATTGAGGACAGATTTTTGCTAGACCGAAGGACTGTGTTTAGTGTAGATAAGAGAATAGAATTGAGGATAGAGTTTGGTATATATTTGAGGATAGGTTTGTGCTAGACCAAAGATAGAAATTGAGAAAATTTGTGCTAGACTAAAGGACTGTGTTTAGTATAGATTTGAGATAGAGCTTTGGAGGTGATAGATTATAGAGGATGATATTATCTAGTGGATAGAGATCCATTAGCCAAGGCAGTGAGGACAAGATTCTTCAATGGATAGAGATCCATTAGCCAAAGTAGTGGGGGTAATAGTTCTTCTAGAATATCACCAATCAGAGCTAAGGAGAAAGGAGTTCTCTAGTGGATAGAGATCCATGAACTTGATTAGGGGATTGGTGTCTTCTTTGGATAGAGATCCATAAACATTGTAATAGGGAAAGGATTCCCAAGAGATTGATTGAGAAAATTTTAGTGAAATATTTTCTCCGTGGAGTAGCCCAAATTGGGTGAACCACGTAAAATTGGTATCTCTATTGTGTTGGTGATTTGTGCATTAATTTGATTATTGTTGTTGATATTGCTATCTTTATACTACATAATATTGATTGGAAAGAAAAGTAAAAAGTGGTCTTATATTGTTTACCCCCCTCTTAGTATAAGCTTGTGTTCTTCATGTTAATTAAATCATCTAGCCATATTTTAGAAGGAAATTCATGAAAATTGTCTTATTTTCTATTAGTTGTGGCTGACAACAATAACTAGCATTGTTAGCTATGGTTGTCACCCACGACTAATATTTTAAGCTATGTTTTTTCCCACAATGGATTCTGTTGCCTTTGGTTTAGAATGTTAGCTAGCATTTAGACTGTGTGATAGGGTTTGCATGCTTGGGGCTTGTTTAAAGGCCAATTTATCATATAATTTTGCATTTATATCTTTTGAAAATAGCATGTAATTTTGCATCCTTACTAAAATTAAAACACCAATTTCTTAGGCATGTAGGAAGAAGCATGGATGCTTGATGTTGCACTTTATTTTTATGCAAAATTAAAATAAACCCCCACACACCACGTCACATTTAAACATTAGTGAGTTGGAATTCATACCCAACCACTAATAGAGAGCAAATATGGTGGGTTTCATCTCCATCCATTGGCTCAAATCCTATGAACCCTATTTTTGGCCAATATTTGATCCAAGAACCGACATAGCTTGGAAAATTTGCATGTAATTCTCTTTGGAGGGTATAACGCTAACCAAGTTATACTAGGTGAGGACTGGTAGGACCTGTGCTCCCTGACCGAGTATGGGCTTCATATCCATACTTTGGTGGGTTTATGTGATCAAAATTTCATTGTTAGTTGTCAAGTTGTGAGCATACAGGTGAAAACCCTTAAACTATACAAGTATATCATCAACAAAAATGTAAACACAATGAGATATTTTATGATTCAATAAACCAAAAATCACAAAATAGTTTTAAGGCTCATAAATAATATTTAAAATATATAAACACCCTTGTATGCTTTGTATTCCCTAAAATTTACAAATAAGATAATTTACATTATGGTTAGCACACAGAGAGGTTAACCTCAAAAGATAACTAAGGTGGAGGCTAAAGCTCCAGGACACACACAAGATAACATGTTGGAACCTATACCACAAGATTCTCTTGAATGATGTTCGACGAGTATCAAAGGTGATAATTTGACATGTGGGGATCCTATTCAAATTACCCCAATCAGAGGATGTAATACACACTCCTCACGAGATAGAACTAAAGGTGGATCAAAGCCCCCATAATCCCATGGTAGACAAAAATAAAATTTTCCCAATCAAGGGTAGCAAGACAAAGCTGCATCAAAGTGTAGACCCCTAAAAACTCTAAACTCTAGTGGACTTAGAAATTTCACGATAGATCTAGCCACACTTAGAGCCAATGGCACACCACCTAATGAGCCCTGGAAGACTAGGCAACTTGATGGACTAGAACAAGTTCTAGGGCAACTAGGTTATAAGCCCTACACAACTCACTCTCACTCTGAGAGTTCATGTAGTGAGAGCATGCATAGGCATACCATTGAGCCAGGAGAGTGCTCAAAGTGTTTTTGTAGTGCGTATGCCCCATCCATAGAGGTAGGCACAAATAAAATACTACAACATAAAAAAAATTCCATATACATAAAAAAGGACAAGAGTATTGCAAATAAGTCTATCAGGGTTCACACTAATAAAGCTCCTCGAATAGAGCTGAACAACCAGAGGGCTCACACTATCGATTGTATATATCGATCTCAAAGGTTGGTCTCAAACTAAAGGCAGCATATATTTCAAGACCAATTGGAATATGTGTGTGCAAAGTGTGAGTGCCTCGAGAATGAGGATACTCAACATCAAAGGTTGCTTAGGCAACATTTTTAAGAGCAGCACATGTGAGAGCAATGCATATTGGATCAAAAGGAGCGTGCAGAGAGAGAAGATAGATTAGCTCAAGCTAATATTCCTTCTCAAAGTGAATATAGGGAGCATGACCAAAGAAATGCTACATCACATCCAAAAATATGCCCTAACCAAGTTGAAAATTGTACTCATCATACGACCTAGAACACGTAGCAGCACCAAACACTAAAACAACCTAGGTGTACCCAGTATGCAGAGTCAAAAGGGGTTGACCAGGATTAACAATATCTTGAGATATCCTTAGTGGATGTGGATGATGAGCCTAATACTCCACCTCAGTCTAAAAATAATCTACCCCTGATAGCTCTACAGAGACCTCTTAGGGATGAGGAAATCTTGTCCTCGCAAGCATACAAAGCCTTGGTAGAAAAGGTGAGGGTTATTGAGAAATAATGAATGACTTATCAAAAGCCTACCTTGAATAAAATACATAATGCACTCTTATGCTCTTCAATTCCTAGCCCAATGTATCTTGATCATTTTGAGATACACAAGCTGGATAAATTTCAAGGTGATGAAGACGTGCATAAGCATGTCACAAGCTTTATGAACATGTGCTTCCAAATACAAAGTAATGATGCCTTGTTGCTCAAAACCTTCATAATGACCCTTTCAGGCCCCACCTTGGAATGGTTCAACCAATTGAAGAGGCACAACATTACTAGCTTTGAACAATTGGAAAATACCTTTCTTGAACGCTTTTTATTTGACATCAAGAAGAAAACCAATTTAATTGACTTTGCAGCTCTAAAGTAGTATGATGACAAGACAATCATAAATTTTGAAAATAAATGGAGAAAGTTGATGGCTAAGCTCCCATTTTCCATTCCTACTATTGAATTGACCTGAATTTTCACCAAGAGTTGTGCAAAACACATCTTTCTATTATTGCAATTGCAAAAATATCAGACATTTGAGGAGGCCATGGCTCAAGCTATGGTTATAGAGGATAGCAATTTGCAAGAAAGTGACTTGAAGCTCTAGAAAAAAAAGGAGTGGAATAATAAAAATACAAAGAACCAACACCCACAGGCCAAAACTGCATAGGTAAATTAGGTGATGTTGAGTCAACAAAAGGGGAAATCAGGGCCAACAACCTCAAAACTATCAAGCTCAACCTCCCCCTATGCAGTACAATCAGTTCAACAATAAGAAGCAAGGTAAGAATAAAGAGAAACATCCTCCTTGCCAGTTTAAGCCACTGTCTAAGACTATGGCATCAATATTCAAGCAATTGTGCGAGGTGAATGTCATAACTTTACCCAAAGTCAAATTAATTGATCCTAATCAACCTAAATCAAAAGGATTCAGGGAAGATAATTTTTATTTATACCATAGGAAAAAAAGATATGACATCGAAGGATACCATAGTTTCAAACATCTGGTACAGAACATGATTGATAGGAACACATTGATCATTGATAATCCTTAGGCTCTAGATAATTAAAACATGGAGATATTCAGAAATCCCCTACCAAACCATGAGCCTCTGAGGAATAATGCCAAACAAGTAAATCAAGTGCGGATTGATCCACCCACACAAGGTTTTATTGGTATGGTGAATGTTGTCACTAGGAACATGAGGTATAATTAGCTAGATCCTCCCCCTTCTCCAATCAAAATTCAAGCTACACCCCCCCAAAGACCAAAATAAAATAACTTGCTCTGCCCACCAACTAGACTGATGGTGACCATAAGAAATAGGCTTATTCAAAGCCTACAGATAGACTCAAAAAAGCTATCAATTTATGATATAATACAAAAATCTCCTAGGCATAGGGAGATGCTAATGGATATTCTAAGGCCCATAGAAGTGCAGTCCCAAGATCTAAAAGCATTCACTAATTTTGTGAGACATGTGCACCGATGTCAAGATCCTATCATTCAATTTTATGATCATAAAATTAAGATAGTCTCTGCTGCTATAGTGGACCCATCGCTTCATATTATTGTGTGTGTAAACCACACATCCTTCAAGCGAGTTTTGATCGACACAAGATATTTGATCAACATTATTACCACTAAGGCCTTGGCACATTTAAAATTGCCTAAATCACATATTGTGCCTTTGACCTTCACACTATGAGCATTTAACGATGCATTATGCTCAACAGTGGGTACTATAATTTTACCTATTCAGGTAGGATTGAAGACTATCCCTGTGATGTGTCACATGCTTGAAGGTGCAATGCAATACAACATTCTATTAGGTAGGTTATGTATAAGAGAAATGCAATGTGTACCCTTAATATTACATTACTGTATCAAATATGTACACGAGGGGAAAGTGCATGTGGTTCTTTTAGATGAGGAGTCATTCAAGTATGTTAGCCAAGTGGACTTACCAATATATTTTATCCTCCCATCGATGCATCTGGATGTAAGACCTACATAGCCTATACGACATCCAACAGGCAAATCAAAGGAAGTGTGTGTTGGTCCTTCAACATCGACCCCACAACCAAATAAATATACAACAACTACTTTTGCTAAGCCTATAAAATCAATAATGCTTAGGAATGATTAGAAGCTAAAGGCAGTATTGGGTGAAAAAGACTCAAAAGAAATCCTCAATGTAGCAACTACCGAGGTACCTGTTGGTCATCAAATCCGCACAGGAAAGGACTTTCGGTGGGTTTGCGTGCCCTGGACCTATTACCAACATTGAAAGGCCGAAGGGAAGAGATGCACCTCATGCAAGTCTTCGAAGAAGGCCAGCTCCTATACTAATCTACTTTTGGGGTTTGAGATAAGAGTGTAGGAAAGAGATAAAAAGAGTTTGGGTTAGAGAAAGAAATAAAAATGGGTAAGGGTTAGAGATTGATGATTCAAGGTGGGGAAGAACATGAAGCATGATCACTCACTAATAACTCGAATAGCAGCAAAGAACACCAAGAATAGATGAAATAAACGTAGTGTCGACCTTTCTATGTATCCTCTGGATGGGTTCACAGGGTTCTCCTCTCTCTCTCACTGGAATTCAGGGTTCAGAGTAACAACGATTAAGATGAGGGAATAATAGAAACCTCAATCCACAAGGCAGCATAAAAGAAGGCAACAGGGACGTTTTTCCTCTCCTATGTATCCTTCAGGGTGAATTTTAGGGTACAGTCCCCAATTGCTCACCGGATTCAAGATTCAGAGTCTCAGTACACGAATGCAGACCGACAAAAGAATTAAGCACAGAAGGCAGCATAACAGAGAGAAATGGAGTACAAAAATCTTTAGTATTAGATGCAGGACATCAAGTTACAGTAGCTTTTTAGTAAAAAGTTCCCCCCACTTTTACATTGCAAAGCCTGGGTTTTTATAGAGGACCCGGCCCTCTAAATCATTATTACAAAAAATGGCGGAGTACGCTCTCGGGCCCTGAGAAATCAGCTCCTTGCTATTGCTGCGGATGATATCTCAAATCGGCTAACAAAATTGGTAATGGAGACCGAGTCAACCGGGAAAGATGCATTAAATGAGCCACCTGGGTGTCCTCGGATTGCAGGTGTGATGCTCGAGTGGTGGCCATGCTTTCCGGGCTCTCCTTCTCGGACTGATATTTCACATCCAATTGCCAAAAATGAGCAGGGGGCTTATCGAGCAAGAAAATATGCATTTATGAGGCTCTCTGATTGCCTCGAGAAAATGCCCAACTTGGGAAGCATTCCTGGAAAGTGCCTCGTTGATTTCTGCTTCGCAAAACTACTTCAAGGGCATGGAGTGCCGAAGTCGATCTCCCCCTATCCTTCACTACTTCGCTGGCAAAACTGCTTCGCTAATGGGTCAAAAAAAATGCTTCGGGCTGATCTTCTTTTGAAATGGCAGTTCGGGGGAGTTTTGGCTGAAACATTTTCTCACCCGCTACTGCTTCGGGTGAAAACTAGCTGAAGTGGATTTTAGAAATACTTCAGGCCCGAAGTAATTTCTTCGCCTTAGCTGATTCGGGCTATCTTTTATTCTTCGACAAACTTGCTTAGATGCGGCTTCGCAAAACTCTTCGCCCGAAGTAGCCGCTGGGAATGCTTCGGGTGTGAAGCATTTCTTTTTTTCTTTTTTGACAAAATTCCCACCCGAAGTGATGATTTGAAGTGCTTCAGGCCCGAAGCTCTTTTATTTTCATTTTGTCCACCAGGGGGCAATAGAGAAAACCAAAATTGCTATAACTTATAAATAAAAGAAAACTTTCAACAAAACAAATATTATACAAAGTTTCAATTTTTCTGCCCCTTGGTGGAATGTGATAATATTGTCAAAATTCTTGGTGGCTCGCGGGGCAACAAGATCATCTCGGTGATAGAACCCTCAACTTTTATCCATTGGGCTAGAGTTACCTCCAGATCCTTCTCCTTGTTCCTTTTTTAGGGGGGTTTCCACAGCTTGTCATTCCTCTTCCTCTTCTCTCTCTTCTTCTTCTGCCACTGCTTCTTCTTCTCCAGGCGCCATTGCTTATGCTACGTCTTCAGCCGTTGGCAGTGGGGCCAGGTGGACGCGGATATTTCTCAAGGTTTGGCGAACCTGAGACCAGACGCTTTTTGTGAACAGCTCTTGATTCTCCAAGGACCTGACCAAGGCTCAGAACCTATCGATCTGCCCAATTTTTGCATGCTGGGACCTGGTATACAGATCGTTTAAGGAAGTAGTGATTCTACAGCATTTCAATATGTAATTAGAAACCTGCTTCTCTGTTATTGGTTCGGCCCACTCGTCTATCTCCGAAACGTCACCTTCAAACTGCTGCCACTTTGGCATGATTTATTCCTTGGCTAATGGCTTCCCATTATCATTCATGAAACTCAAGAAGCCTAAGGAGAAGAGGTCCTCGAAGTAGTCCATTGACGCTTGCCTCTCGCTTTCGAATGTGTCCAGTAGGACTTTTGACTTTTGAGCTTTCTTGGCTATGGAAAAAAAGATGCAAACTGTGGCCTGGGCTGCTGACCAATCCCTTGCTGTCCAACTCATCGCTGCGAGCTTCAAATCTTGATACCTTGCATCTTAGACCTTGAGGGCCAGCTTGAGTCAGGCTTTGACATTCTGAATGACCTCTTCAACGATTGGTCCTCGTTCGACGACTACAACCGAGGCCTCTATGGTGTAGATTAAAACTGAAAGGGCACTAGCAGCTCGAGACCTGAAACTCTTGAGCAATTACGAGCAAATCTCCTTGATTTTGCTCTTGTAAAACAACCCTAGGATTTCCTTCTCGTGTAGCTAGATCTAAGCTTGCAAGATCCTACTTTCAAGCTCCTTGACCCTCAAATCATTTTTGGCCTGCCTTTGTGCTTGATTCTTAGCTATGCACTCCAGCTGTGCTATCTGTAGCTTTAAGGCACATGCCTCTTTCTGCATTAGCTTGCATTGCTCCTCAACCTTTGCCAATTTGGAGCGAGTCCTTGCTAGCTCCTCCTCCAGCTTGATGTTAGCACTCTCAGCCTTGAACCTACGCATGTTGGCAATGTTGGCATATGCCTTGAAGGTCTCGATTCTAATGTGCATAGAGGCAGAATCCTTATCCACATTCAGATGTTCCAAGTCCTTTTCCTTATCTTGATATTCATAGTCTGCTGGAGTCATTTCATCCAGGGGCTTTTGGACTTTGGGTATCTTCTTCACTTTATGCACCTTTCTCGTCTTGAAATCGAAGACGACACATTTCTCAACTTGAGCTAGCGAGCGCCCTCTCTTCTTTCTTGCCTCTTTCAACATTCTTTCTATGTTTTGTCGGGCTTGGAGGAGTTTTTTGGCCAAGGGAGACTCCCGTATTGAGGATAGCTCAGAGTCGAATGCGGCTGGGTCTACAACCGAGGGATTGAACAAATATAAGGAGTTGAAGGGGATAGCCTCACTCGAAGGTTCGGCAATAGGGGTGACGGGGGCTTCGGTGAGTGGGAACACATTATGTACAATGGAGGAATGAGACTTGGGGTTCGATATTGGGCTATTGGCTTCACCCTGGTTGATGACTGAAGGATTGGCGGTGTGGCTGGGTGAAGTAACTTCGACAGGTTTGTCCTGGCCGAAAGACTCGGGGGGAGTAGTTAGGGACATGACACAAGGAGGTGACTGACCTTGTGGAGGCGGGGTGGACAGGTGAGAGATTTTGGCTAGGGCCAAGGTAGACTTACGAGCAACCAGAGCATAAGGTGAAGCGAACGTACCTACGTGCCCTCCTAGCAAAGCGGCCATAGTGATTTCCTGGGTGATCGGCCTTGGTTCCTCCTGGGCCTTGATACTCTTGACTTCCACGACTTCCACGAGTTCCTCCACATTGATGATATCCACGTTTGGGATCGCTTCGACACTTGGTGGAGCTCCCGCATCATTTTCTTTGATCGAGCTCGATGCTGATCTTTCGGTAGGGGCACTCGACGTGCCTGTACATGGTCGCTTTGGGAAGTTCAGGGGTGCCTGTGTAGGTTCCTGCTCCTTTCTTTTCTTCCTCTTGAGGGGTTGCTCTGATTCCTCTATTATTGTCTCGAGATCTTTGGATGGACTCTATAATAAAGACTTTGGCACGGGCCTGGCTACCTTTTCCTTGGGGACATTATTAGTATTCCTGGGGCCTTCATCTAAACTTGGAGTGGCTGATGGAATGAAATCGATGAAGGACAAGGGTTTTCAAGACCCGATATTGGTCTGATACACGATTGTGAATTCCCTATCCATTGTTAGAAGCCCATAAGAATTCATCTTTCGATGATGGACTCTCATAATCCACCATTCTCTTAACTACTCCTCATCCTAGTCCTTTAACTCCTCTTTTAAATCATCCCTTGCTTTTCTCCAGAAAGTGGAGTCGGGAGTTGGGAATGGGTACTAGTCTGGGTCGAATTCAACCTCCATAGGATAGAAGTCATGCCAAGGAGGCAACGTCCTCATCTCCTCTAAGTGCCACTCCAGGTCCGTACCATCGAGGTTATTCCTTTACTCCAGAACTTTGGGGTGAGGACAGACATGGAAGTTTTTGCTTTTCAAATGATCTCTCATTACCCCCAACGGGTCGTAGAGCCACCTTTGTGGTATTTGAAACAGACCAAAATCGGTGAGCCTCTCCTCCAGGTATATTTTCTATTTTAAGGCAAAGACTTCAATCACTCCCATCTTGAAGGGGAAGTCACAGGTGTGTGCCCACTTCTGCCCGTGACCATAAGTTTCGTCGGTCGCGTCACTTTGCCAAGAAACTTCCAGGGCAAATTGGTACTCCGAAGGGAAAAAGGGCAGCAAGAAAGGCTTCCCTATGAAGCCAAAAGGGTGGATCACAAGCCCTTGTGTTAATTGAAACACATCCCCTCTTTTCTCCAGTACCACTTTATCTCTAAAGCAAAGAGGCACCCGAGGGCTAGACCCTGTCAAAATGTGCATCGCAGGTCCCAAAAATTGCTGATTGAAAGGGTAATAGGACTCCGACCTCAGCAGGAGACGGGTCCACTGATATACAGGCAAAGGGATCCCATCCTTGTCGACTGGTGAAATATCACAATGGGGAAGGGTTTTATGTACATGGAAGAAAAAGAGCCAAACCAAGAAGGAACAAGGCTGGAAGTATGGCTCCTTGCTAGCATCCTTCATGGATGACAACCGCATATGCAGATTTTGGGCCACCCATTCTGCCCAATCGAAGAAAACTAGGTTAGTGTTCGGTCGTGAAGCGTCAGGAGCATAGAACTCTCCTCTGGAAATGCATTCAGCTAGCGACACCAACCATGGGCATACCAAAGTATCACTTAACAAGCCCCATACCCATGCAATGATAGAGAATATATATGTGTTCTTGAAGGCCTCCAAGGGCAGGGGCATCTGGGGTCGCTTACCAAAAGGAAGTCCGCTCTTGAGATTTTCATGCAAAAATCTCAAAATGAAGGGATTAGAGGTGAACTTATCCATTTATTCACTCAAGCTGACATTGTGAACGGTATAGCCTTTTGTTGGCCTTTGCTGTGGTGCGAACGCTGCCTGCACATCCTCCTTCAGAATGGAAAACAATTTTTTACCCGAGGCGTCCAACACCTGCCTTGTTTGTGGTTGATAGTTCTGAGCAATGGCGTATATGAGCTCGGGGCAGTGATGTGTAGGAAGGACCAGATACTAGTATATGTGGAAATAATACACCATGGCCCTCTTGTTCTCTGTTGAGAGCCTGCTTTTCATGAAGTCAATGGTATACCGAAGCTCGGCCACAGTTCTTGAGAGTTCTGGGTCTCTAATTCTTTCCCACTTATCAATAGGTGGTTCTACATTGGGATCATCATCAGACTCTTCCCTTCCTTCCATCACATGTTTTCTTATGCGTAGGGGAGGATTTGCCCTCCTGGGTGTCTGTTTATTTTCTTTCGTGGCTTTCGCCTTCTCTGGAACCATCACCTCTGGCTCTTTTCCCTTCCACGTGGGGTTCTTCCTCCCCATTGTGAGCGATTGCAGCAGAATAACTTGTGATGTGGAAGAGCTTAGCACTTCAAAACAAAGGACAGGGTAATCACAACGAACAGTGGAACCCTTTATGCAGAAGCTCTCCGAAGTGGCAGAATGTAGACTCAACTCTCACACTTGCAAATGGTTTGTTCTTAATGGGCGTTTGCATTTTATAGCTTCAGAGGGCAACTCCTGGAATTTATGGCAACCACCATAATTACTTCATGGGCCTAGCCCAAAAGTATCGCTGTGGCATCTAATTTTCTATATGGCGGCATTGTATGTGGGGCCATGCAATTTGGCAGTTTGATTTTGTATCGAGAGCGCGAGTCACTACCACCTGGTACTTTTGCACAGCTTTTCGGTCAATGAACTGCCTTGGGATGAGTGCCATTTCTTTCGTATTGAGTTCATCTGCTTTGGTCCCATTTTGAGGCATCGTTAGCACATTCCCAAAGGCACAACTTAAATGTGTCCGCTCCGAAGTGGGGTTTGGTGAAAATGCTTCACCGTGAAGTTCTTCTTTGGGCTGATTTTCTTTATTTCGGGCCCGAAGTTCCCCTTTGCTACACTGCCACTTTGGTTCATGAATACCGCTGACCGAAACCCCTTTCATCGAGGAGGGCTTCGCCAAGAATTACTTCGGACAATGCCTTCGAAACATTTCTTTAGCGAATCATTTTTCACGTCCTTGGCTTGCATGTGGTTTGGTTCTCTAAGGATGAACCGCTTCGTGACAAACTTCCCTTCCTCAGCTACTTCGGGCAAAAAATACCTGAAGGCAATTTTGATCGTGCTTTGTGAAGCCGAAACCAAGAGTCTAGCTTTTGTAGTTGAAGAGGCGCTTGCTCTCCATGATCTTTTGAATAGAGAATATACAAAGCATCGAAATCCTATATACAAAATATATGCAGGATTTTTTTTTTTGGAGTGTACATACCTCAGCGATTGAAGGTCTTCAGGTGAAGGCCATTGACGGAGATTGGTAAAACTTGGCCATTCGCATCTTTGAGGATGAAGTAATTGGCCGAATTCACTTTTACTATTTCAAATGGTCCGTCCTAGAACACATCCATTTTGTCATGATTCCCAGGCTTGGCTTTCCATGAATCCCACCTCCATACCAGGTCTCCTGCTTTGAATGTGCAATTGGATGATTTCCTTTTGAACCATTCTCGGGTGACCTCAGCATGCCGTGCAAAGTTTTGGTAGGCCTTTTCACATTCCTCTTCTAGTTGTAGTAGCTGGACCAGGCGTTCCTCCATCGGGTTAGCTTCATCTTCTTCTAGCAACTGTAACGCAGGGATCTCGATGTGAGTGGGCAGGATGGCCTCCTTGCCGTAGACCAGAGCATATGGCGAAGTCTTGATTGACATTTTGACAAAAACCCAATCGGCCCATAGTGCCCGATCCAGAAGGAGATGCCAAGTTCTTTTTTTTTGATCGATCAGCTTTCTCAATATCCTCAATAGGGTTTTGTTGGTGGATTCTGCCAATCCATTGCCTTGGGGGTAATAATTGGAAGACACCTTGTGATATATCCCATACTTGTATAGGAACTCGTTGATCTTTGCACCTGTGAAACCAGGACCATTATTTGTAATAATTTCTTTGGGGATGCCGAAGCGGGTAATCAATCCTTCTAGGAAGTTGACCACAGTATCTTGATCGACATGTTTTGTGGGGACTGCCTCGGCCCACTTGGTGAAGTAATCGATCGTAGTCAGAATGAATTTGTGCCCAGCGGAGGAGTTTGGCAATATGGACCCTACAAAATCCAATCCCCATTGTTGAAAGGGGGCTTCTACTTGTATCAGTCAGAGTGGCATCGAAGCATTTCTGCTTCGGCCAACGAATTTTTGACATTGCTCGCACCTTCAACAAACGGAGAAGGCATCGACAAAGAGTGTGGGCCAATAGTAACCCGCCTTGATTATCTTCAATGCCGTCATTCTTCTAGAAAAGTGCCCTCCAGATAGTCTTGAATGAAATTCGCTCAGGACTCTCCTCTTATCATCATCTTTTATGCATCTGAGGAGGACGTCGTTGATGTTTCTTAAAAATAGGTCTTCTGGGCGCATAGTGTATCGGGCGGACCACATCCTAAAATGTCTCTGCTGTGAAGCATTCAGATGTGACGGGCATCTACCGGTACTGAAATATTCCACTATTTCATTGACCCAATCTTTCTCGGCCCCTTCCTGATTAGCGAGGCATTCTCCTATTGGCAAGTCATCCGACTGACAGTCTATTATTTCAGCCGTTGCGTTCTTCGCCAACTCTTGATATAGTGCGTGACCGTGAACTAGTTTGGTAGGCTTGATCTCGATATTGAACTCTTGGATTTTGCTCACCCAACCAGCTCTCTTGCTTCCTAGTTCCCCTTGGATAATGAAACTATGCACATCGGGGTGAATGACGAAGACTATCGTGCGACTCTGAGAGATGAACTATTTGAATTTCTTGAGAGACTTCATTACTGCATGCACTTGACGCTCGATGAAATTGTACTTTTCTTCATGGGGATTGATTATCTGGCTGAGGAATGTAATGGGACGTTCCTCTCCATATTCCCCCTTTTGCGTTAAGACCGCGACGTAGCTTTCAGGTTCTCCTATTGCATATAGGATAAAATCTCGATTGTAGTCGAGGTTGATCAAGACTGGTGCCTGGACAATTCAGGCCTTGATTTCTTTGAATGCTTTCCTCCTCTCTTCGGTCCAGACAAATTCTGTGCCCTTATTTAAAAGCTCAGACATCAGCTTAATGACTTGGGCGAAGTCTGGGACTAACTTCTTAATCTGACTGAAGAAATACTGAAGGCCCTTTTTATCTGTTGGGATTGAGAGCTTCATCAGAGCTTCGGCTTTGTCAGGATCCACGGTGAGACCCTTTTCTGAAATTGCATGTCCCAGTAGATTTCCTTCGCTGACTGCAAAGATAGACTTTTTTGGATTGTGTTGAGTGGTGTTTTCACCCAATTGTGAAAGCACACTCTCCGGTAGGATCTGAGTCCCAAAATCCTCTGCTTGCAAAGAAAATAATTTCTCCAAGGTTCCTGTTATGCTGATATGATCTTGTTCAAATGAAATGCTAGGAATACCTTAGGGTTTGCAAGTGGATGTTAACAAGGGGCACTGTGGTTTATTTAGTTTGAAATTACAGTGGACTCAAAATGAATAATATCTATTCTCCTCTTTAGTTCTGATGGATTTTCAGCTTGTTTATTTGAATACAATAATTAAACTGCAAAAAATAAATTAAGGGTTTAAAAAATAAAGCAAAATAAATGAAAATGAAACTAAACTACAGTCAGAATGTTGTCATCAATTCGATGAAACCGAAGATAATGAGGTTTTCTGCATGCAACCTAACCTAATGAACCTGCAAATTCGCACAATCCAAATAAATTAGGTGCTTGGTTTCTAGGGTTTCTACTGTAATTCCAGATTTAGGCATTCGCATGAAGCAACCAAGCACACTTGCATTAAACTTCACCTAAAAGCCTTAGAAATCTGGAATGAATGATAAAACATTAAATCATGCATGCACAAAATGACTCCTTCTTTCTCATCAATGAGATGCCAACTTTCTATATTTTTGTATTTGAATGATATGTCAATTACATTTACAGGATGTTCCAGGCATAAATATTCTAGAACAAATGAAGGAAATTGCCCAAGTGCAGGCCCAGAATGGCATGAAGCCCTTGTCTCTGCAACTCTGCAAGCAACAATTTCCAACCCCTCTTTCAATCCGCGCTCTTGACTTTATAATCACTGAAATGGCTCTTCGATTCTCCCTGTGTCGCTTCGTTTCACCTTCCTGCATTTGACCTTTCAAATTCTCGCCTTTTCCTTGCTTTTGATTAATGCTCGATTCTGAAACGCTCGAAATCCACCGCTGCATGTAACGCCTCTGCAATACTGACACCTGTAAGCCACGTGTCCTACGTTTTCTACGTCTTCTGTAACGTCTTCCCGTGCCAAAACATGACAAAATAGCATGCAACCTGCTCACCTTTCTGGCCGCGAAAACGCGACATGTCACGATATCGCGACGCTTTCCTCGTTCGTACGCCTCCGACCATTTCTGTCGCGATATCACGACGTTTTTCACCTTCGGACCTTCATGCCACTTTCTGTCATGATATCGCGACGTTTTTCACCTTCGGACCTTCATGCCGCAAACTGTCATGATTTCGTGACCATTTTCATTTCCGTACCCCTTAGGCCGCACCCTATCATGAAATCGCGACGCTTCTCTGCTTCGGGCACCTTTGTTGCATGTTGTCACGATTTCGTGACATTTTTCCCTTTCGTACGCTTGAGCTTCAACCTGTCACGATTTCACGACGCTTTTCTCTGTCCGTACTACTTCGCTGCAATCTGTCGCGAAATCGTGACCATTCTCTCCTTCGGACCTTCTTGCCACCACCTGTCGCGATATCGCTACCGCTTTTGCCCTCCGTACATTTTGCCAAAACCTATCACGAAATCATGACGCCTTTTCGCTTCGTCCCCCTAGGCTGCCTTCTGTCACGATTTCGTGACCACTTCTGCGCATCATGCCTTCCGGTTGATTATGTCGCGATATCGCGACCATTCTGGCCTTTTGCCCTGTTTGACTGGTTCCTGTCGCGATATCGTGACATTTTCTTGCTTCGTGCTCTTTGACCTCTTTTTGTCGTGATATCGCGACGTTTTTTGCTTTGTGCCCTTTGACCAGTTTGACCCATGATTTTGCGACGCGTCACGATATCGCTACGCCTTTCCATTTTGCCTTTCTCTCTCCTGCCTGGGCCGCGACAGAGCAACATGTCACGATTTCGTGACACTTTTTCGTCTTCATTTTCTCTCTCCTCTTTCTGCCGCGACGGAGCAACATGTCACGAAATCGCTACGCTATTTTCATCCGTACAACTTCTACAGCAACACGTCACGATTTCATGACACTTTTTCATTCTAGCAGTGACGGAGCAACATGTCGCGATATCGCGACTTTTTTCAATTTCGGCAGTGACGGAGCAACATGTCGCGATTTCGCGACACTTTTCCTGTTTTGGCCGCGACGGAGCAACCTGTCGCGATTTCGCGACACCTTTTCATTTTTGCCAGCGACATGTCGTGATATCGCGACGTTTTTCATTCTTTTTCAGCGACGGAGCGACATGTCGCGATATCGTGACGTTTTTCTATTTTTCGGCAGCGATGGCGCGACAGGTCGCGATTTCGCGACATGTCGCGATTTCACGACACTTTCAACACTTAGGCATTTTTCCTCTTTTCTTCAATTTTAGCATCTGGGTCATCGAGATTCTTCTCTGCAAGCCTGCAAAAAGGTGGGTCCCCAATTTTGGGGTGTGTTGTGGATCAACCACAACAAATGGCGACTCTATTGTCAAATGCTCTTGAGCATTTTAGTAAGAACCCAACTTGAAACATATCACAAACTCGCAAACATATGTTAGCACATAAGCAATATAACAAATGCCCAAAGATCAGAAGTACATGAATCATCAGAATCATCAAGTATTAGCTCAGTGTGTGCAATGAATTTCTTTCCCTATCATTTGAAATTGATCCACACTCCATTATCAGTTTTGCATGAATGCATATGTGGGATGGTAAATGATTTGTGTACCCTAATGAATGTGCTAGGAGATTTTGCTTTCATAAAAGGCATGGTCATTCTTCTATTATTATGCACAAGCATTCAAGATTGCCAAACCCTCTTAGGATCAACTAATTCATTTCCTTATTGCATCCCAAAGTTGGTTATGAGTCCCTACTATCTTGAACCCATGTGCAAGTGAATGTGAAATCAGAACTTTGGGGAATCAGACTCCCAACCAACCGAGATGAGAGTTTAACCCTATCCTTACTATTCTGATTTAGAATTCATTACCTCACTTTGAGCAAAATAATTAAACCAATTATGGAAGAAATGGTCATGCTAGTCTAACCCTCTAGACAATCAGTGGTCTTGTTTTTTAGGCAAGACATGATGCCATGCATGGGCATATCTAACCCCACAATCCAAAACTTATCTTCATTTCTTTGGACCTTGGGGATGACTACCCATCCTTTGCAGAGGACAAGTAGTACGATCCTTACAATCCAATATAAATATGAGATGGGAAAAATTTATTTTTTACTTCTTGGACCTTTGGGATGACTACCCATCCTTGCTAGGGACATGTAGTACGATCCTTCCAATCCAAACTTTAGATGTAGATGGAAAATATTAATTTTGTTGCTTAGACCTTGGGGATGACTACCCATCCTTTGCAGAGGACAAATAGTACGATCCTTACAATCCAAGATTTATTGTGAAATGAGACATAAGAGCTTTGGGGAATTGGATTCTCAACCTAAATGAGATGAGAATTTATGCCCTATCCTTACTACTCCATGTAGGTCAAATCAAAGCTTTGGGGAATTGGATCCTCAACCTAAGTTCGATGAGGATTTAACCCTATCCTTACTACTCTATTTTAGGCTTTTAAGCTCTATGGAAGTGGTCAAAACCACTTGTTTTAAGGATCATGCTGCATAAATAGGATAGACATGAAATACTTCTTTCGCCCAACCTTTCCTTCCAAGTTAGGTTTTGATCATTTTGCTCAAGATCCTTTTTAATGTATGAGACGTGCTTGGTTCTAGATATCTCAAGACTCAGTTTCCAACCTTAGGATTTACTTACATTTATGTTATAGCACAACCCTAAGAGGATTTGACATACTTTAATGACTTGTAGCTAAGATGCATATGCAACTAAAATGGCATGTATTGCAAAGTGATATGGAACATGAATGCATTATCTCTTGAATTGCAAATGGAAATGAATTGTCATGCAAAACTGACTCTTTCATGCATCACAAAATCAAACAATACTATTAAACTGTTTGTGTTACTTGTGGAGCTTTTACAAGACAATTCCAATGTTTCATATTCTCCCGATCTAGAACATAAGTTAGCATCTCAAGGCAACTTTTTCATCATCATTTTTTTTTTTTTTTTATAGACAAACAAAACATGTCAAATAAACACACATCTTTAAATTAAAACTTATTCAATCCAAAACCAAACTGCAATCCCAAAAATGAAAATTTGAAAACACAAACCAAAAACCAAAAACCAAAAACCAAAATTTATATACAAATGTACACTATAATACAAGATGATGCAAAGCTTAGCTTATCACTTTCCTGGATCCCACACATGATTAGAACATTTCAACAAAAATATGACATAATATGCATGCCAAATGTTGTGGGAATCTAATACCGGACCAAACAATGCAACAAATTTCCACTTGCCATGCTCACCATACCAATTTGATTTAGTTCCAATAATACTCCCATAGGTGAGCATCAAATTACTAGAATGATTAGACAATAAATGATTTTCAATTTTATCATGTCTATTCTTTAAAATATACATCTCCAAAATTCCCTCCTTGATTTAGAATTAGGCTATCCTTTTCAAATATGCAATTTTGTAAGTAGTAGCCTATTTCTACAAATTTCTTAGCCAAATCATTTTCCAAATTTGTAGGCCAATCAAATTTGTGTAACAATTTACAAGCATCTAAGATATTTACTAAATTAGGATCATTAAAAGTTTTTATCCTAGATTCAATTAGTAATTGTTGATGAATTTTATTTAACAATTCAAGTGCATCAACTTCTTTTCCATTCATTAAAACCATGTTATTAAAGGTGTGATTAAAAATTATACCTTGTTTTTCATTTACCTTTAATGACATTTCATCATTCAGATTATTTAAATTCAAAATATGGTCATCCTTTTCAATCCTCAAACACTCTTGGTCAAAGTGTATGTCAAGTAATCTGCTTTGATGATCACTTATTTGAGTTGCTTCCAATTGATCCATCTCTTTATCATTTGGTTCTAATTCTTTGTTCACTATCCATGGTATCTCTTCATTTGAATCCCCCAAATCATCATGCAAACTTGCATCCACACTTTCAATGAATTTATATTTTGTCCCCTTTTCAAATCTTGTGAATATGAGATCTTCGTATGATGTAGAAGGTTCAACATCCTGCATATCAAGTAAAATATGAGTTTTATCTATGGAGATGTGAGAAAAGAATGCATTATCATATCTCCCCCAACCATTGTGAAAATTGTCATCCAAATCTGTGATATGAAACTCCATGGTATTTGTGACATGATCTTTTGATTCATTCATCCATTCATTTTCTTCTTTGTCCTTGGCAATAGGATCATTATAATCTTCCAAAATTTGATGAGATCTGAAACTCTCTTCCAAAACATCCTCAAATCGTACAGGAGTTGTAATATCTTCCTTTGAGTAGGCAATTATGTCATCCTGCATATCAATTGGCACACAAGTTTCATTAGTAGCTTTGGAAAGAGTGAAGTCTTCCCACTTCTTCCAAGCATCATAATAATCATCTTTCAAAATCAAGTGGTGACGTTCAACTATTTCTTCAACATCTTCCAATTCATCAATGTGCTTCTCATCAAATTCATCTTCACCTTCCTTAAATGGTTCAATTATTTCCAAAAGTGGGTTATTTCTTGAATTCAAATTTATAAGGCTATCATTGTCCAAATTAGTAACCCATGATTCATTATCATAATTTGGAGGGTGAAGAATTTCTTGATCTTTAATTTTACACATTTCATCAATAGTATCTTCCAAGAACAAGTGGTGAGACTCTATCATGTCTTCAAATTTATTTATTGATTTTCTTTCCATTTCACTTTCAACCACTTCATTCAATTCTATGGTGGGTTCCATCCATTCACATATATCAAACATTGTTGAATTTAGAACCCCTTCATCTAGATAATCATGTATCTCTACATGATCCTCACTAGTGGATGTTGTCTTAGCAATTTGCACCTCCTCGTGGACTACATCCAAGGTGGTCATAAAATTTGGGTATTCAAATTCATCCCCTTGATCATTTACCTTAGATATCATTGGAGTGGAGGGTGCTATGTTTGATGGTTGGTGTAGGTTGGCATCAAAAGAACAATCTCTCATGTGAATATGTTGTGCCTTTTCTTCTTCAAGACCTTGTCGTTCTATCTCTTCTAAGATCTCATGGATTCTCTCTAGGGACAAACCACTCAGTTTTTCCTCAATGAGTGAAGCAAGTGTGGGGTGTATGGCTCCTAGGTATACTTTCATGGCTTCCTCTTCTAATGTGTTAAAATTTTCCCACATTTGGGAGTGCAACTCATGAAATATTTCATTGAATTGACTCAAGGATTCATTAGACTCTTTACATATGGAGGTAAACTGATTTTTCAATATTTCTAAGTCGACTTGATTACCAAAATGATTAAGATAGGCTGCTTCTAGTTGTATCCAAGAAGTCCTAACCTCCATGGGTAGTTGGCTATACCAAAAGAATGGTCTATCATCCAAAATGTATGCAAATAACTTACAAGCCACCTCCTCATAGAAAATCTGGAATTGACATAATGCATTCTTGTAGACATGCAGCTTTTGCAAGTATCCTAGTGGTACCTCTTGATTAAAACACCGTAAAAAATCCAATAACATTTTAGGAACATGATATGGTACCACAGGTATAGACAAACCCTTATAATGATCCTCTATTATTAATACCATTCTCTCTCTTAGAGATGTTATTTCAGCTCTCGGGGATACCCTTTGCTCCTCAAGTGTTGCCATTAGTGAACTTAAAATGTAATTTTAGAACCAAATCTGTTGAATATTCAACTTGCAATATAAAACAAAAATCAAGTTAGCATCAACTAAGAGATGTATTCATTAAAATCAAATGAAAAGTAATTGCATGAGACCAAAATTCTGAAAAATTAAATCAAATCACTTTAATTCTGTATGAACAATCAGAAAAATATACAGCATACCTGAATTGCTTAAAATAGAACAGGTAAATAAATTCAGACCGTCCTTTTTACAATCCGCTGAATGTTAGAGGACTAATGCATACAAAAATTTAAAATTATATTACACTAAAAATAAACCCGTACGGCCCTCCTAGCACCAATCCGTTGAGTGGTGTTAGAGGCCGTATATGCTAATAAAATGGACTTGAAATTTTTAGCAATGTAAAGCTCTTAAACAATTAAAAACCCGTAGCATCTAAAATCACGATAAAATAAACCCCTTTCAGGCCCTCCTTCTAGCGCCAATATGTTGAGTGGTGTTTTCACCCAATTGTGAAAGCACACTCTCCGGTAGGATCTGAGTCCCAAAATCCTCTGCTTGCAAAGAAAATAATTTCTCCAAGGTTCCTGTTATGCTGATATGATGCTTGTTCAAATGAAATGCTAGGAATACCTTAGGGTTTGCAAGTGGATGTTAACAAGGGGCACTGTGGTTTATTTAGTTTGAAATTACAGTGGACTCAAAATGAATAATATCTATTCTCCTCTTTAGTTCTGATGGATTTTCAGCTTGTTTATTTGAATACGATAATTAAACTGTAGAAAATAAATTAAGGGTTTAAAAAAATAAAGCAAAATAAATGAAAATGAAACTAAACTACGGTCAGAATGCTGTCATCAATTCGATGAAACCGAAGATAATGAGGTTTTCTGCATGCAACCTAACCTAATGAACCTGCAAATTCGCACAATCCAAATAAATTAGGTGTTGGTTTCTAGGGTTTCTCTCTGTAATTCCAGATTTAGGCATTCGCATGAAGCAACCAAGCACACTTGCATTAAACTTCACCTAAAAGCCTTAGAAATCTGGAATGAATGATAAAACATTAAATCATGCATGCACAAAATGACTCCTTCTTTCTCATCAATGAGATGCCAACTTTCTATATTTCTGTATTTGAATGATATGTCAATTACATTTACAGGATGTTCCAGGCATAAATATTCCAGAACAAATGAAGGAAATTGCCCAAGTGCAGGCCCAGAATGGCATGAAGCCCTTGTCTCTGCAACTCTGCAAGCAGCAATTTCCAACCCCTCTTTCAATCCGCGCTCTTGACTTTATAATCACTGAAATGGCTCTTCGATTCTCCCTGTGTCGCTTCGTTTCACCTTCCTGCATTTGACCTTTCAAATTCCTGCCTTTTCCTTGCTTTTGATTAATGCTCGATTCTGAAACGCTCGAAATCCACCGCTGCATGTAACGCCTCTGCAATAATGACACCTGTAAGCCACGTGTCCTACGTTTTCTGCGTCTTCTGTAACGTCTTCCCGTGCCAAAACACGACAAAACAACATGCAACCTGCTCACCTTTCTGGCCGTGAAAACGCGACATGTCGCGATATCGCGACGCTTTCCTCGTTCGTACGCCTCCGACCGTTTCTATCGCGATATCGCGACGTTTTTCACCTTCGGACCTTCATGCCGCTTTCTGTCGCGATATCGCGACGTTTTTCACCTTCGGACCTTCATGCCGCAAACTGTCACGATTTCGTGACCATTTTCATTTCCGTACCCCTTAGGCCGCACCCTGTCATGAAATCACGACGCTTCTCTGCTTCGGGCACCTTTGTTGCATGTTGTCATGATTTCGTGACATTTTTCCCTTCCGTACGCTTGAGCTTCAACCTGTCACGATTTCGCGACGCTTTTCTCTGTCCGTACTACTTCACTGCAATCTGTCACGAAATCGTGACCATTCTCTCCTTCGGACCTTCTTGCCGCCACCTGTCGCGATATCGCTACCGCTTTTGCCCTCCGTACATTTTGCCAAAACCTGTCACGAAATCATGATGCCTTTTCGCTTCATCCCCCTAGGCTGCCTTCTATCGTGATTTCGTGACCATTTCTGCGCATCATGCCTTCGGTTGATTCTGTCACGATATCGCGACCATTCTGGCCTTTTGCCCTGTTTGACTGGTTCCTGTCGCGATATCGCGACGTTTTCTTGCTTCGTGCTCTTTGACCTCTTTCTGTCGCGATATCGCGACGTTTTTCCGCTTTGTGCCCTTTGACCAGTTTGACCCACGATTTTGCGACACGTCGCGATATCGCTACGCCTTTCCATTTTGCCTTTCTCTCTCCTACCGGGCCATGACGAGCAACATGTCACGATTTCGTGACACTTTTTTTCTTTCATTTTTCTTCTCAACGGAGCAACATGTCGCGAAATCGCTACGCTATTTTCATCCGTACAACTTCTACAGCAACACGTCACGATTTCGTGACACTTTTTCATTCTGGCAGTGACGGAGCAACATGTCGCGATATCGCGACGTTTTTTCAATTTCGGTAGCGACGGAGCAACATGTCACGATTTCGCGACACTTTTCCTGTTTTGGCCGCGACGGAGCAACCTGTCGCGATTTCGTGACACCTTTTCATTTTTGCCAGCGACATGTCGCGATATCGCGACGTTTTTCATTCTTTTTCAGCGACGGAGCGACATGTCGCGATATCGCGACGTTTTTCTATTTTTCGGCAGCGATGGCGCGACAGGTCACGATTTCGCGACACTTTTAACACTTAGGCATTTTTTCCTCTTTTCTTCAATTTTAGCATCTGGGTCACCGAGATTCTTCTCTGCAAGCCTGCAAAAAGGTGGGTCCCCAATTTTGGGGTGTGTTGTGGATCAACCACAACAAATTGATTGAGATGCCAAATTATTGACATTTTTTGAAAATTTGTTGAAGATGTTATGGGTGGTTTTCTCTCCTTTGGGAGAAGACGGTCATGTCATCTAAATAGATAACAATAACCTTGTTCAGAAGTTCACCAAAAGCTAGGTCCATCGCCCTCTGGAAGGTATCCCCCGCATTCGAGAGGCCAAAAGGCATCCGTTGGTAGGCGAATGTGCCCCACTTGGTTGTGAACACGGTCTTATGCTGGTCTTCGTCCCTGACCCAGATTTCATTGTATTCAGAGAAACCATCGAGCAGGGAGAATCGTTGAGCTCCAGCCATCAAATGTAAGATCTGATCGATCTGTGGGAGAGGATAGTGGTCCTTGAGGGAAGCATGATTTAGGTTGTGAAAGTCCATGCATAACCGGATGTCTTCGTTCTTTTTTCTGACAGGGACCAAGTTCGCTACCTAGGAAGAATGCTTGATGGGATAAATGATCTTTTCTTTGAGCATTTTTAGCAGTTCGGCTTTCATCAGGACCTTGATCTTTGGATTAACCGGCCTTTGCTTCTGTCAAAAAGGTTTGGCCCCTTCTTGTAATTCGATTGTATGTTGAATCAGCTGCTGATCATATCCCTTGAGGTCGTGATAAGACCAAGACACGATATCTGGGTACCTCTTACACAAACATCGGATTCGCTCTATTTTTTTTGAAGTACAATCAGTCCTGACCTTTATTACTTTCTCAGGTTCCAGTTCTAAGTCTTGATATTACTGCGTGCTGATCTGGATCCTATGGGAGAGCAATCAATCATTTTGATCGAAAAGGCTCTCAAGCGTGATCAATCCCTTGGGAACGTGGTTGTTCTTCAACTGGACCAATCCTTCGTATTATTCCTCATCAGGGCTTCGGTCTTTGACTGTAGCGGCTTCTTGGATCATGAAATTAACAATCTACTCGTCATTGTCAAAAACTTGCCAGTGTAATTTTTTGTCCAGGACAGAGGGCCTATAGATCATCCTTACAACCTTCGGCTTATGCACCATATCATCCACTAGAGAATATCAGGCTGCGATGGATGCTAAGACATCTACATGTCGATTCTTTTCTCGTAGAATAGACTGTAGATTGAGGGATTCGAACTGGTTGAACAGGTCCCATACCCTATTGTGGTATGATTTAAGATAGTGCTTCTTTGAAGAGCATCTGTTGGTGACCTGGTTGCAAACTAGTTCAAAATCTCTGAAGATGTGAATATGCCTTATGCCTAACTTGTCAGCTTTCTTGAGTCCCAAGCACAAGGCTTCATATTTTGCTGCATTGTTGGTGCAGCTCCATGTCAATCGATAGCAATATTCCTTTTGCTCACCGGACAAAGAAATCATAAGGATTCCTGCCCTAGCATCGTTCTTGCATTGGGCACCATCGAAGAACAATTTCCATAGTCCTTGAGAAGAAACCTTTCCCTCCATTTTGGTTGGTTTCTCGAACTTGGCGATGGTGTAGCATCCCACCTCAGTTTCTATCATGGCATTGAATTCTACCAATGAAAATTCATCTTCACAACACAACTGTGCGAGGGATTCCTGGACCAGATCCACTTGCTCTAGTTCCTTCGCGATCGTATGCACAGGGCCACTGCTCTCTTCCTCGGACATCTTCTAAACCAAGAACGTAGAAGGATTTTCATTATATATTTTCACCTTCTTCCCTTTGAAGGGTATCTCCAGATGAGTGTAGTCCATGGACAAATATCCGCCTAGTTTTTCCATGATTTCCATTGATAGGCACATGTTAAAGTAGGGCTCCAGATCCACGACTACCACCTCTTGTATGACTACAATTTGAGGTGTCTTATGTAGCCAAATAGGAATGTCCTTGATGACACCTACAATATTCACTGGGGTACCATCCAGCTGGAGGACTCCATGACTACTTCGTGTATATTCCATGCCTATTTCCTCACATACCGCCTTCGGCATTACTGTCGTCGCAGCTCCAGAATCTATCATGCAGTTATGCACGATATATCCTTCCATTTGTAAGGATAAGTAGAATGGTGGTGGTCTATTTTTTCCCGTAATGGACGTAGACAAGGTCTACACCAGGGCGAGCGGCTCTACCTTCTTTGTATTGATCCTCTTCAATGATTCTTACAGCAAGTCCACTTGTCCAGGAAGTTGTAGAGCATCATACAAACTGATTTTGGCTAGAATTCTCTTCAATTCTTCTACAATGTTGTAGGCTAGGGAGCTATGCACCTCAGGTTCCTTTCTCGGTTTGTACTTGGAGTGATATTGCTCTATCGCTTTGACCATTTGTCTCTTGGTGAGCGAGGGAAACTTGAGCTTCTCCTTAGCCTGTTCTTTGGTTTCCACCTGAGGTGGTTCGACAGTGGCATTTTGGCCCTTTTCCTTGACTGGAGCTGGCGGAGGAGCTTCACTCGGGGCCGAAGAGGATGGTTGTCCCTTATCAAAATGAGTGTGTACCTTCAAAGGAGCCATCTGAGTAGCATCCACTTCTATCATCATTTTACCTCCCTTAGTGAGGACTGCGACTGGCTCTTCCTCACCAATGGACAAGTTCTGATCTAGTTGTCCGATGACGTTAACTTGACTGCTCTGACCGCCGCTAGCTAGTGTCTGCACGTAGTTTTGATGCAACATACATGTATTCTCTTTGTGAGGATCATTACATGTAGAGCACCAGTATACATGATCGAAAGTGCTCGAGACTTCATCTATTGCAGCATTTCTTATCGAAGATTTTCCTTGATGGACCGCTTGATCTTTAGTAAGTGCAGGCATGGGATAAGACCTTCTTGGTAGAAACTCTTGTTGTGATTGCTTCTTCTTGACAATGGTCATGTCATTAGACAAGGTCTGCACTATGGAATTTAACGATTGCATTTATTGCAGTATCTTGGCTGCATACAATCGACCTTGGGAACTGATGGTAAAGAAGCCATAGTTGGTATCGGAGGCAAGGCAATATGTTGGAGGGGTGCAGGCAACATAGGAAATGTTGGAGTGATAGTGGGAGGCATAGTTGAAAGTGTGGTGAAATGTATCTGTGGAGCGATGATCTACGAGACAACGGGATTCAGGTTCTAGGATGAGATCGGGTATGCAGGGATTGCAAAAATCTGTGAAGCCACTACGCTCGCATACTGGGCTTGAAGGAACTCGGGTAGTATGGGCATTGGCATTATTTGAGGAAGTTTACCCATAGCTATGAGGTCCATTTCTGTTTTCTTGGCTAACCCATACAAATCTAAAAAAGTATTGACATTTGAGTACCTTATCATAAGGCCGATATCAGGGTTAAGGCCCGAAGGAAGTAGTATGTCGCGGATTCATCAGTTGGGCGAAGCCCAACTGGGACTCTTTGCCAGATTCAAGCGAACCTAACATTGAAGTCTACAATTTCTTCTTGTGGATGCCTTTGGATTGAAGTGAATTGCTGCAGAAGAGAAGTTGGATTGGCGGACTCGTTGAAGCCTTGCATCAACTGCCCGACTAACTAGTCCCATCCCATAATAGTGCCGGATGGCAGAGATCTATACCAATAGAGGAGTTTTCCTCTAAGGGAGAGAACCAGGAGCTTCACTATCACTTGCTCTTCTATGATATCATGGATTGTTGCCAGGGAAATGATGTCCTGGATATGCTCTAGAGCAGTCTTTCCAGTTCTGTCGAACGTCAAAAGCTTTTTTATTGCAGCAGGTGGAACTTGCCCTTGGCCCGCGAGATTCAACGGTGATGAAGAATTCCATGCTAGGAATAATCTGGGTGGCGGTTGCTACTGTTGTTGTTGTTGTTGTTGCTGGGCCATATTTGTTCCTAGGTTCTATGGAACAGAAGTCCCCGAAGTCCCTCTAGGGTTGCTCGTCGGAAGGGCAATGGTAACGGAGGCACTAGGATGCTTTGGTGAGTTGGGAGGATTCGGAGGAAAACTAGTCGCTATGCTATCTAAAGTTGGGCCTTGCTTGTCAACAATAGTCTCTTGCGAGGATGTCCCGCGTAAGAGATATTTGGGGGTAACTAGCCTAGAGCGTTCCCCAAAGGCATCAATATCAAGCTCAAAGAACTCGGTTTCCTCTCCTCTATTCCTAACTCTCCATCTCGTTTGCATGAAGGCACAAGCTTTCAATACTGGTCTTTATGACTTGAATATTCTCAGGTAAAACAAAGTTTCCAGATGCTAAGAGTATCTTAGTAATGAGAGCATCAATTCTCACTACTACTCAAGGGATGAGACTGACCGGATCTCACCGAGAACTTTGTTAGAACTATTGGCTCCGGGATGTGAGATTGGTTGATAAGCATTGTTGGAGACATTTTGAGTGAGTTTTCATATGCTTGGACTAGGGTTTATAAGCAAGGACTATTTCATTAAGTGATTGGTTGAGTAGAGTTGGTTGAGCCTAGTCAAGTGGATGTGTGTAGTGATTGATCAAGTTCCATAAAATAAATTATTCTATATTCTGAATTGATTTGAGAAAGAGGTTGAGTATTGATGAGTGTGAAAACATATTGAGTATCTAACAATTCTCTATATGTTTCTGTGATAAGAGAGTGATTGAAATTGATTGAGTATTAAAGTGAATGTGGAGCATATTGAGTCTCTAATAATTTTATTTATGTTTATATGAGATTGGACAAGTTATAGTGTGGGCTTGTTGAGCAGATTTGAGGTAAGTATTTGAGAAGACTTGTGGACAGATTTATGTGAGCTTTTGTTGAAGCTTACAATACAAATTGATATCAGATTGGGATAAGTCCTAGTGAGGACTTATTGAGTAGATTTGGACAAGTTTTAGAGAGAACTTGTGGATAGATTAGTGTGAGATTTTGTGGAAGCTTACAAGGTATATTTGAGACAAGTCTTTGAGAAGACTTGAGAGCAGAGTTGATTGATTGATTTGTTCAAACCTTGAGTTAAGGTTTGGGGTAGATCCAACAGAGTTGATTTGAGATTGAATCAAGCTTTGAGTTAAGGCTTGAGAACGGATATTGAGGACAGATTTGTGCTAGACCGAAGGACCATGTTTAGTGCAGATAAGAGAATAGAATTGAGGATAGAGTTTGGTATATATTTGAGGATAGGTTTATGCTAGACCAAATATAGAAATTGAGAAAATTTGTGCTAGACTGAAGGACTGTGTTTAGTACAGATTTGAGATAGAGCTTTGGAGGTGATAGAGTATAGAGGATGATATTCTCTAGTGGATAGAGATCCATTAGCCAAGGCAGTGAGGACAAGAGTCTTCAATGGATAGAGATCCATTAGCCAGAGCAATGGGGGTAATAGTTCTTCTAGAATATCACCAGTCAGAGCTAAGGAGAAAGGAGTTCTCTAGTGGATAGAGATCCATGAACTTGATTAGGGGATTGGTGTCTTCTTTGGATAGAGATCCATAAACATTGTAATATGGAAAGGATTCCCAAGAGATTGATTGAGAAAATTTTAGTGAAATATTTTCTTCGTGGAGTAGCCCACATTGGGTGAACCATGTAAAATTGGTATCTCTATTGTGTTGGTGATTTGTGCATTAATTTGATTATTGTTGTTGATATTGCTATCTTTATACTACATAATATTGATTGGAAAGAAAAGTAAAAAGAGGTCTTATATTTTTTACCCCCCTCTTAGTATAAGCTTGTGTTCTTCATGTTAATTAAATCATCTAGCCATATTTTAGAAGGAAATTCATGAAAATTGTCTTATTTTCTATTAGTTGTGGCTGACAACAATAACTAGCATTGTTAGATATGGTTGTCACCCACGACTAATATTTTAAGCTATTTTTTTTCCCACAATGGATTCTGTTGCCTTTGGTTTAGAATGTTAGCTAGCATTTAGACTGTGTGATAGGGTTTGCATGCTTGGGGCTTGTTTAAAGGCCAATTTATCATATAATTTTGCATTTATATCTTTTGAAAATAGCATGTAATTTTGCATCCTTACTAAAATTAAAACACCAATTTCTTAGGCATGTAGGAAGAAGCATGGATGCTCGATGTTGCACTTTATTTTTATGCAACATTGAAATAAACCCCCACACACCACGTCACATTTAAACATTAGTGAGTTGGAATTCATACCCAACCACTAATAAAGAGCAAATATGGTGGGTTTCATCTCCATCCATTAGCTCAGAACCTACAAACCCTATTTTTGGCCAATATTTGATCCAAGAACTGACGTAGCTTGGAAAATTTGCATGTAATTCTCTTTGGAGAGTATAATGCTAACCAAGTGATACTAGGTGAGGACTGGTAGGACCTGTGCTCCCTGACCGGGTATGGGCTTCATCTCCATACTTTGGTGGGTTTATGTGATCAAAATTTCATTGTTAGTTGTCAAGATGGGAGCATACAGGTGAAAACCCTTAAACTATACAAGTATATCATCAACAAAAATGTAAACACAATGAGATATTTTATGATTCAATAAACAAAAACTCACAAAATAGTTTTAAGACTCATAAATAATATTTAAAATATATAAAAACCCTTGTATGCTTTGTATTCCCTAAAATTTACAAATAAGATAATTTACATTATGGTTAGCACACAGAGAGGTTAACCTCAAAAGATAACTGAGGTGGAGGCTAAAGCTCCAGGACACACACAAGATAACATGTTGGAACCTATACCACAAGATTCTCTTGAATGACGTTCGACCAGTATCAGAGGTGATAATTTGACATGTGGGGATCCTATTAATATTACCCCAATCAGAGGATGTAATACACACTCCTCACGAGATAGAACTAAAGGTGGATCAAAGCCCCCATAATCCCATGGTAGACAAAAAGAAAATTTGCCCAATCAAGGGTAGGAAGACAAAGCCGCATCAAAGTGTAGACCCCTAAAAACACTAAACTCTAGTGGACTTAGAAATTTCATGATAGATCTAGCCACACTTAGAGCCAATGGCACACCACCTAATGAGCCCTGGAAGACTAGGCAACTTGATGGACTAGAACAAGTTCTAGGGCAACTAGGTTATAAGTCCTATACATCTCACTCTCACTCTGAGAGTTCATGTAGTGAGAGCATGCATAGGCATACCATTGAGCCAGGAGAGTGCTCAAAGTGTTGTTGTAGTGCGTATGCCCCATCCATAGAGGTAGGCACAAATAAAAAACTACAACATAAAAAAAATTCCATATACATAAAAAAGGACAAGAGTATTGCAAATAAGTCTATCAGGGTTCACACTAATAAAGCTCCTCGAATAGAGCTGAACAACCAGAGGCCTCACACTATCGATTGTATAGATCGATCTCAAAGGTTGGTCTCAAACTAGAGGCAACATATCTTCCAAGACCAATTGGAATATGTGTGTGCAAAGTGTGAGTGCCTCAAGAATGAGGATACTCAACATCAAAGGTTGCTTAGGAAAAATTTTTACGAGCAGCGCATGTGAGAGCAATGCATATTAAATCAAAAGGAGCGTGCAGAGAGAGAAGATATATTAGCTCAAGCTAATCTTCCTTCTCAAAGTGAATATAGGGAGCATGACCAAAGACATGCTACATCACATCCAAAAATATGCCCTAACCAAGTTGAAAATTATACTCATCATATGACCTAGAACACGTAGCAGCACCAAGCACTAAAACAACCTGGGTGTACCCAGTATGCAGAGTCAAAAGGGGTTGAGCAGGATTAACAATATCTTGAGATCTCCTTAGTGGATGTGGATGATAAGCCTAATACTCCACCTCAGTCTAAAAATAATCTACCCCTGATAGCTCTACAGAGACCTCTTAGGGATGAGGAAATATTGTCCTTGCAAGCATACAAAGCCTTGGTAGAAAAGGTGAGGGCTATTGAGAAATAATGAATGACTTAGCAAAAGCCTACCTTGAATAAAATACATAATGCACTCTTGTGCTCTTCAATTCCTAGCCCAGCGTATCCTGATCATTTCGAGATACCCAAGCTGGATAAATTTCAAGGTGATGAAGATGTGCATAAGCATGTCACAAGCTTTATGAACATGTGCTTCCAAATACAGAATAATGATGCCTTGTTGCTCAGAACCTTCATAATGACCATTTCAGACCCCACCTTGGAATGGTTCAACCAATTGAAGAGGCACAACATTACTAGCTTTGAACAATTGGAAAATACCTTTCTTGAACGCTTTTTATTTGACATCAAGAAGAAAACCAATTTAATTGACTTTGTAGCTCTAAAGTAGTATGATGACAAGCCAATCATAAATTTTGAAAATAAATGGAGAAAGTTGATGGCTAAGCTCCCATTTTCCTTTCCTACTATTGAATTGACCTGAATGTTCACCAAAAGTTGTGCAAAACACATCTTGCTATTATTGCAATTGCAACAATATCAGACATTTGAGGAGGCCATGGCTCAAGATATGGTTATAGAGGATAGAAATTTGCAAGAAAGTGACTTGAAGCTCTAGACCAAAAAGGAGTGGAATAATAAAAATACAAAGAACCAACACCCACAAGCCAAAACTGCATAGGTAAATTAGGTGATGTTGAGTCAACAAAATGGGAAATCAGGGCCAACAACCTCAAAACTATCAAGATCAACCTCCCCCTATGCAGTACAATTAGTGCAACAATAAGAAGCAAGGTAAGAATAAAGAGAAACATCCTCCTTGCCAGTTTAAGCTACTGTCTGAGACTATGGCATCAATATTCAAGCAATTGTGCGAGGTGAATGCCATAGTTTCAAACATCTGGTACAGAACATCTGGCACAGAACATGATTGATAGGAACACATTGATCATTGATAATCCTTAGGCTTTAGATAATCAAAACATGGAGATATTAAAAAATCCCCTACCAAACCATGAGCCTCTGAGGAATAATGCCAAACAAGTAAATCAAGTGCGGATCGATCCACCCACACAAGGTTTTATCGGTATGGTGAATGTTTTCACTAGGAACATGAGGTATAATTAGCTAGATCCTCCCCCTTCTCCAATCAGAATTCAAGCTACACCCCCTCAAAGACCAGCATAAAATAACTTGCTCTGCCCACCAACTAGACTGATGGTGACCATAAGAAATAGGCTTATTCAAAGCCTATAAATAGCCTCAACAAAACTATCAATTTATGATATAATACAACAGTCTCCTAGGCATAGGGATATGCTAATGGATATTCTAAGGCCCATAGAAGTGCAGTCCCAAGATCTAAAAGCATTCACTAATTTTGTGAGACATGTGCACCGATGTCAAGATCCTATCATTCAATTTTATGATCATAAAATTAAGATAGTCTCTGCTGCTATAGTGGACCCATCGCTTCATATTATTGTGTGTGTAAACCACACATCCTTCAAGCGAGTTTTGATCGACACAAGATCTTTGATCAACATTATTACCACTAAGGCCTTGGCAAATTTAAAATTGCCTAAATCAAATATTGTGCCTTTGACCTTCACATAATGAGCATTTAACGATGCATTATGCTCAACAGTGGCTACTATAATTTTACCTATTCAGGTAGGACTGAAGACTATCCCTGTGATGTGTCACATGCTTGAAGGTGCAATGCAATACAACATTATATTAGGTAGGTTATGTATAAGATAAATGCAATGTGTACCCTCAATATTACATTACTGTATCAAATATGTACATGAGGGGAAAGTGCATGTGGTTCCTTTAGATGAGGAGTCATTCAAGTATGTTAGCCAAGTGGACTTACCAATATATTTTATCCTCCCATCGATGCATCTGGATGTAAGACCTACATAGCCTATACGACATCCAACAGGCAAATCAAAGGAAGTGTGTGTTGGTCCTTCAACATCGACCCCACAACCAAATAAATATACAACTGCTTTTGCTAAGCCTATAAAATCAATAATGCTTAGGAATGATTAGAAGCTAAAGGCAATATTGGGTGAAAAAGAGTCAAAAGAAATCCTCAATGTAGCAACTACCGAGGTACCTGTTGGTCATCAAATCCGCACAAGAAAGGACTTTCGATGGGTTTGCATGCCCTAGACCTGTGACCAACATTGAAAGGCCGAAGGGAAGACATGCCCCTCATGCCAATCTTCGGAGAAGGCCGGCTCCTATACTAATATACTTTTGGGGTTTGATATAAGAGTGCAGGAAAGAGATAAAAAGAGTTCAGGTTAGAGAAAGAAATAAAAATGGGTAAGGATTAGAGATTGATGATTCAAGGTGGGGAAGAACAGGAAGCACGATCACTCACTAATAACTCGAATAGCAGCAAAGAACACCAAGAATATATGAAAGAAACACAGAGCCGACCTTCCTATGTATCCTCTGGACGAGTTCACAGGGTTCTCCTCTCTCTCTCACTGGAATTCAGGGTTCAGAGTAACAGTGATTAAGACGAGGGAATAATAGAAACCTCGATCCACCATGCAGCATAAAAGAAGGCAACAGGGATTTTTTTCCTCTCCTATGTATCCTTCAGGGTGAATTTTAGGGTATAGTCCCCAATCGCACACCGGATTCAGGATTCAAAGTCTCAGTACATGAATGCAGACAAACAAAAGAATTAAGCACAGAAGGCAGCATAACAGAGAGAAATGGAGTACAAAAATCTTTAGTATTAGATGTAGGACATCAAGTTACATCAGCTTTTTAGCAAAAAGACTTTTACATTGCAAAGCCTAGGTTTTTATAGAGGACCCGGCCCTCTAAATCATTATTACAAAAAATAGTGGAGTACGCTCTCGGGTCCTGAGAAATTGGCTGCTTGCTGTTGCTGCAGATGATATCTCAAATCGGCTACCAAAACTAGTAATGGAGACCGAGTCAACCAGGAAAGATGCATTAAATGAGCCACCTGGGTGTCCTTAGATTGTAGGTGCGGTGCTTGAGTGGCGGCCATGCTTGCCGCGCTCTCCTTCTCAGACTGATATTTTGCATCCAATTGCCAAAAATGAGCAGTGGGCTTATCAGGAAAGAAAATATGCATTTATGAGGCTCTCTGACTACCTCGAAAAAATGCCCAACTTGGGAAGCATTCCTGGAAAGTGCCTCGTTGATTTCTGCTTCACAAAACTACTTCGAGGGCATGGAGTGCCGAAGCCAATCTCCCCCTATCCTTCGCTGCTTTGCTGGAAAAAATGCTTCGCTAATGGGTTGGGAAAAATGCTTCGGGCTGATCTTCTTTTGAAACGGCGATTCGGGGGAGTTTTGGCCGAAACATTTTCTCACCCGCTACTGCTTCGGGTGAAAACTGGTCGAAGTGGATTTTAGAAATACTTCGGGCCCGAAGTAATTTCTTTGCCTTAGCTGATTCGGGCTATCTTTTATTCTTCGACAAACTTGCTTGGATGCCGCTTCGCAAAACTCTTCACCCGAAGTAGCCGCTGGGAATGCTTTGGGTGCGAAGCATTTCTTTTGTTCTTTTTTGACAAAGTTCCTGCCCGAAGTGATGATTTGAAGTGCTTCGGGCCCGAAGCTCTTTTCTTTTCATTTTTTCCACCAGGGGGCGATAGAGAAAACCAAAATTGCTATAACTTATAAATAAAAGAAAACTTTCAAAAAAACAAATATTATACAAAGTTTCAATTTTTCTGCCCCTTGGTGGAATGTGACAATATTGTCAACAGTACCAAATCCCATGAAGGAGGTAAAATCATATAAATAATTCAAGGAGGTACCTCAACCTACCTCCTTTGTATTATCAACAGGGTCATCTGCATCGTAGGTGACTGTTCACTTAGACAACACAAGACTAGGTGAATATCTTGTACAAAATATCACTTTTACTCCAATAATTGAGTTTGCACAAGACATGAGACTACCAAGAGTCCCAAACCTATCCATAGGAATAGTGGTACCATTGGGGATGCCACCCAACTAGACTAATTTTATTTATGCTAGTTTGGATCAATCCCATGATACCTCAGACATTGAAGAGGATGACAATGAGTCATTCACAACAAACATTAATTATCTCACTTAGACACTTTGAACACAACCATTGGCATGGCTATGGTTTAGATCTATATGAGCAAGGGCAATAGAACCCAGTTGAACGACAATATCAATACCTACTAATAGGTCTGGCCTAAAATATCATATCCAAAGCTATGATGATCCATTAGTAGAATCTCTAGATATGCTAAGCTTAGCATTCAAGGAATACATAAAATGGAATCCTTATCACCTAGACATAAGCTACATGAGCGACAAGTTGGTGACCATGGTCACTATAGAACCACCCACTGTGTATCATCCAAATTTCTCTCTTGAGGAAAGCCCATCAGAACTCATCCTGTGGGAGAATGAACCAGACTATGGTTATGAGCAAGAAGAGAATGATTACATCACAAAGCACATGAGTTTGAGGACAAGACTAAATTGACCTACTTTGGACCTCGACTTTCACGTCACCTCATGGAGCCAGTGGATATGGATAATAGATACTTCATAAATGACAATGATTATGAGGATGAAACCAAAATGGCATACCTTGGGCCTCAACATTTATGTCATTGCAATGAAAAATTTGATATGGATGAGATGTATCGTATGTATCGTAAAGTATATCCTAAACCTTGCCTTAAGGGGAGACTGTTTAATTTAGATGAAATCTATCATATAGATTTCCTTGATATTATTACATTTAGACAACTCTTTTAGCCAAACAATCCCATCTTCTTATCTATTCAAAGACTAGATCTTGAGATCCCCATACCCCTAGAGCCACATATTTGGTATGGAAGTCACATTAGCAGCATAGAGTTGCATTCACATGGTCTTGGAGACTTCATCCATTCCATCAACATGGTCTCCATTTATTTGACCACTCCATTCTGCAACCCAGCCAATCCATCCAAACTATTGTGTCTTAATCTAGATACTACTGATTGGGATCGTGTTGATTCACCTTTAGAGCCTATATATTTCTTCCCTAATGAAGAAATGTTACAACCATTTCATTTTGCGCAAGGTTGTGCATACGATTTTTATCATGTTGAGGGTTTCTAATTTAGTGGAACCTATAAACCCAATGGATGACATCCATTTGATCCCTATGCCTCACCAGCTTGAGGAGGGATCACACATGTCAATAGAGGAAACCTTTGAAGTGGATATCAACAAAGATCCCACGAATCTAAGGAAGGTTAAATTTGGAGAGATCTTATCTCTTGAGGAGCGCACCACCCTCATTCCTCTATTGAAAGAGAAACTTGATATCTTTGCTTAGACTTACAAGGATATGCCAGGTCTAGATCCAAAATTGGTTACTCATAACCTTTCATTGGACCCCAAAAAGAAACCAGTAAAGAAAAAACTCAGGAAGATGCATCCAACCGTTGCTTTGATGGTTAAATATGAATTGCAAAAATTGTTGGATGTAGAATTCATCATTTCCATTGACTATCCAGAATGGGTATCAAACATGGTACCTGTAGGAAAACCAGATGGAAGAATCCATATTTGCATGGATTTTAGAGACCTCAATAAGGCAACACCAAAGGATTCATTCTCATTGCCTAACATCGATGCTCTGGTAGACATGACTGTAGGTCATGAGATGCTTTCCCTTATGGATGGTTTTTTTGGTTACAATCAAATTTGGATTAAACTCGAAGACTAGCATAAAAACACATTCACAATACCATGGGGAACATTTTGCTACAAAGTTATGCCATTCGGTCTTAAAAATGCTAGTGCCACATACCAATGGGCCATGACATATATCTTTCATGACTACATGCATAAGATCCTAGAGGATTATATCGATGACTTATTGGTGAAGTCATTGCTATGTTCAGAGCATGCCGAGGTTCTCAAAAAATTCTTTGATCACCTGATAGAGCACAATGTCAGGTTGAATCCCAAGAAATGCGTCTTTGGCGTAACATCAGGAAAACTCTTGGGATTCATCATTTCTAAATGAGGGATCGAAGTTGACCCAAAAAAGGTCAAGGTCATTTTAGAAATGCATCCTCCCACTAATATCAAGGAATTAAGAAGCCTACAAGGCAAAGTAGCATCCATAAAGTGATTCATCGCACAATTATCGGACAAATATCGACCCATGAATCGATTGCTACACAAGGGGGTCCCATTTAATTGGGATAAGGACTATCAAGAGGCCTTTGCTGAGATCAAGTAGTACCTAGAAATACCACTAGTTTTAGCTCCACCTCAACCAGAGGTGCCATTCCTGTTATATATATCTACCACTAACTTTGCATTGGGAACCATGTTAGCCCAAAAGAATGTGCAAGGCAAAGAACATGTAATATATTACATCAATTAAACTCTGGTCAGCTACGAGCTACGATACACATATGTGGAAAAATTATGCTTAGTAGTAGTCTTTGCGATGAAGAAGTTGCACCACTACATGTTAAGCCATACAACATATGTGGTATCAAAACAAAATCCTTTGTAGTACATGATGAGTAAAATGTATCATAATACATGTACTACAAAGTGGATCATGCTATTGATAGAATTCGATCTAGAATTCATAATTCAAAAGTCTATCAAGGGATAAGTCATAGTAGATCAACTAGTAGAGGCTCCTCTTCAGGATCATAGGCCTCTTGTCATAGAGCTTCCTAATGATGTAGTATTTGCATTATCGAAGTCTCCAGAACCTGAAGAACCAGATAATCAAGCAGATATGTCTTTGTTCTTCGATGGTTCCAAATGTGAGCAAGGGGTGGTGCAGGAATTGTGTTCTTCATACCACAAGATGCTCCAATGCCCTTGTCATTTAAGATCAATTTCCCTTGTACCAACAATAATGTTGAATATGAGGCCCTAATCTTGGGTCTCCAAACAACACTCGCCATGAAGATCAAAAGGTTGAATATCTTTGGTGACTCCTTGCTCATTGTAAATCAAGTTAAGGGGATATATCAGTGTAGATGTCCCATTTTGAAGGTATATAAAGATCTTGTGGACACATATCTATCCTAGCTAGAATGGTATGACATCGAGGTAATCCCTCGAATGTCCAACAGATTTGCAGACACCATGGCATATTTGGGATCTTTAATCCCTTAGAATCTATCTGCTGACTTCACTACCATTCAAGTGAAAATGCTATCGTAATCTATGATATAGCATGAGGTATAGAACAATCAAGAATCAGTCCACATGATTCAAATAGAACCAAATCATGAATGGTTCTACAAAGCCAGAGACTTTCTAAAAAAGGTACCTTGGGGATCGTTGCTTTCGTAGGGTCCTACAGAGAATGGTACTACTATTCTCCATAAGGTAGTTTTCCAATCAGATTTTGTACAAGTCGAACTACAGTGAGAACATGTCATTTCATCAGTTGAAGTTATTGCCTATCAGGATTGGATGTCGCAAATATATGATTTTCTTAAGCTTGGTGTAATCCCACAAGGATTATCATGTGCCACAAAATGAGCATTCAAACAAAAAGTGACTAAGTATGTCTTTCTAGGAGACATATTGTATCATCAAAGCTACGATGGAATTCTCCTTCATTGCCTTGAGCCCCAAGAATCAACTTGGGTAATCTCACAAGCTCATGACGGTACATGCGGTGGTCATTTTAGTGGCATGGCCATCATCAAGCACATCCTTTGTATGGGTTATTATTGGCCCACTATGGAGAAGGATTGCATAGCATATGTCAAGAAATGCATCAAATATCAGCATCATGCTAATCTTACGCACTTGCCATCATAGGCCTTACAACCCATTCAAGTGGCTTGGCCATTTTCTCAGTGGGGTTTTGATATGATTGGTAAGATCTCTCCCCCATCATCAGGCTGACATACATTCATTATAATGGCCACTGAGTACTTTACAAAATGGGTGGAAGCAATCCCTTTAACAATGACAACATGAGCACGTATTGCAGAGTTCATACTCCACAATATCATATATCATTTTGGGATACCATCCAAGATCATATTGGATAATGGAATGTCATTCAAAAACAAAACTGTAAGGGCTTTAATGTCCAAGTATAATATACAACACATTTTTGTGACTCCATACTATCCACAAGAAAATGGGCAAGCTGAAGCTTCTAACAAGATAGTGGTAGCTATCTTGAAAAATATTGTTCAAGAGAACCACAAATATTGGTATATCCAACTACCCCTTGCATTATGGGCTTACAAGACTAGTATACGGATGCCCACTAGGGCAACCCTATTTTCACTAGTATATGGTACTGAGGCCATTATGCCCTTGGAATTGGAAATTCCAACCCTACGCATCGCATTGAAAGAGTTCATCGATGATGACACTGCACGACAAGCTCACCTCGACCAATTGACGCTTCTTGATGAACGTCACGTGAATGCCCTTGAGCATCTCCATGTTTATCAGGAACGCCTAAAACGAGCTTATAACAATAAAGTCCATCTAAGAGACTTTAAAGTTGGGGATCTTGTGTTGAAAGAAAACCAACAGAACTCAAACCTACCACCGCACTTACGAGACAAATTTATGACCAAATGGTTAGGTCCATATATCATCTCAGAGAAGATAGGACCTGGAACATATCGCCTAACATCACTTGAAGGTGTTGAAGAGCTTGAACCTCTCAAAATTCTTCATCTTAAGGCGTTCCACACATAAAAATAAAAAATTCAAAAAAATTCAAAAAAATCATAAAATTTAAAAAAAAATTGAAAAAACAATAAAAAAATAAACAATTCAAAAAGCAATAAAATTCAAAAACATTGCAAAATACAAAAACATTTACATTATGCATTTCATTTTGCACATGCATTCATTTAATTGCATTGCATTAGGCATGTTCATCCATTGCACTTGCATTAGGATAGGTTGTGTTTACAATCTTACAAATGACACCACGTTTGTATCTCAATCATGCATCTATTCATCATTCAACATCCATCACCCTTGTGAGTAATTGTGTTTTTCAACACAACCCCTCCTATTGCTATAAGGAATATACTAGGGTTTTTCGGTCATTCAACTATACCTAGTGATCTTCTCATATTTTGTAGAAAGCTATCTTTTCTTTTGTAGATGAGGTCTAGTTTTGATAGCACCTAGCATATATCAAAATCCCATCACTAATTAAACACATTAACAATCCAAGTCTAGACAAGGAAATATGAACACTACAAAGTGGTCCTAGTCACCTTAAGTGAAAGGTTTTTACTTGCTCATCTTGTGATGCGCATGGTCTAGGGTGTTGATCATTGGAAAAAGGAAAAGCTCCCCCCTACCCAAGAAATCCCTTGCTTCATACAAAATAAGAAAAATCCCAAAATCAAAAATAAAATCCCTTTCTCAAAAAAATAAAAATGCAAAATAAATAGTGATTTTCATCACTAAGCATGAGCAAGTATCCCAATAAATGTGAAGAAAAGAAGGGGGTGAAGAGCTTGAATCCTTGGAATGGTCACTACTCGAAACCATAGAGTGATCCCCAATACAAAAATGGGCTGAATGAATCCCGCCTGGCATTGGGGTAGTTCTAAGCAATTTACAAATGAGCTAGCTTTAGGTGGCTTGTATTACCTAGTGGTCTAGTCTAACTACATTTAAACTTAGGATCATGATGAACATTTGGTGATCCTCATTACAACAATGGGCTGAATGAATCCCGCCTGGCAATGAGGTAGTCTTATGTCTCATCTAATATATTCATTTGCACACACAGGGATAATGAATATCTTGGTCTTCATAACAAAAATTAGTCTTTTAGGAGTCTAGTATAGTCATTATACAACTTTTGATTAATCAACTAGGGTGTTTGAGTCTCATGGAAAACCTCAAAAATACCTTATAGCAACAAGCCATATCAATCAATCAATCATCAATTTTCCTTATGAGGTTTTGTTTATTAAGGGATGTTCATGAAATAGGATAGATACCGGATGGATATCAACAATGATATTTAGACGACCACTGACTATTTTGTGCATGTTTTTTAATTTATAAAAGCTTATAAGGAAAACCATACATCTTTCATCATCTCATCTCACATATGGATGCTTAAATGATTAATTCTTATGACAAGAGTTACCATTTACATTCATGATTTTTATACATTCTATGGTGTCATCCATTAGATTGTAAACACATATTACATTCATTCCTTATGTTTTAAGTGATTAAAGCATACAAGTTCATTTACATTAAATTATCATCACATAAATAATGCATTACATACATTGCATTCACCATATCATAACAACATAAATTAGATGCATATAATTAAATCAAAATTAAACATGCATTTAACATCCCATATTGCATCCATATATGCATACATAAGTAGTCCATCTACACATCTAGATCACAACATCTAATCATACATACATCATCTAGCTAGTGCATGTCATCAATACATCACATCATATAGCAATAATAAATTAACATATCATCTCAACATTGCATCCATGTGCATCTCATAAACATAAAAACAACAAAAGTGAACACATGTAATGAGTCATAATCAAATGTCATATCATATATATAACATGTGTCAAAATGTATACATAAGAGGTACATAAAAATACCCATAGGCTACAATAGTGTAGGTCATCTGACCTTACACTAAAAAATGGTATAGTGTCATCAAGACATAATCATGAGTGGCCTGCACCACCTGAGTCACCTCCACCCTCTCTACCCTCTCTATGAGGCTGCCTAGAGCTGGTGCCTATGGATCTCTCTGATCTGCCACCTAATATGCAGTTGGGCTGCACTGATGACTACCTTGACTCGCTCTGCCTACTCCATTGGGAGCCTCTTGTTGTGGAATGCTCTCTAGGGGTGCCACCTAACATCCTAATCTGATATTGTAAATTCATAATGTACCCAACATTTGTATACATCTGCATGGTAGCATCCTCTAGGAGTCCTTGCATGTATCTAATCTTTGCATCACCACCTAACCCTACTAGTACCTAACTAGTTGGAACAAGTTCTATAGATTTTGAGGTAGAAGGGATCTCACTAGCCACACTAAGTGCATTTCATTATGTAGTCCTGAGGTCTAGATGTACCTAGAGAAGATCTTGTTGAACATTGATATTCTCAATATTAGTGGTCGCTAAGTCAACCTGTGTTCGTAGGGTAGTCCTCTCCTCCTCATAACCCTGTAACTTCGAGTCTATCCTACTATAATTTGTGCTTGGAGTGCACCCATATGAGCCTGTAGGGTCACAATGGAGGTATCCCTCTCCAAAATCTATCTTTGAGTCATTGCTATGTTTGTAGACTAGATACCTAGGCCTAGAGCTATGACACCTCATCGTCGGGCTCCTCCTCACCCTCCTCCTTATCTCGGGCTCCCTCCTCTAGTGCAGTGGCCTGGCCCCACTCTCCCTCTATCCTCTGGTGAACTTTTCACCCCTATGGATCCTCAATCACTACCTCGGTAGCCTCCCCATCCCTAGACCTCCCTAGGGGACCACCACCCTACCATAGCCTGGTCATCCACCAAGCATCATAATCTAGAGTGGTGCCAGCATCTGCCAATCTTAAGTCCTAAAATGCATCATCCTCCTCTCCCAAGGGGGTCACCTATGGCCATGCTAGCTGAGTCTCCACCTTAAGGTGGTGGTAGAGGATTGGCTCCTCTGGAATATCCTAGCACACTCCAAACTATCTATTGACATGGAGAGAAGTGAAAGAACTCCCACACACTAGGCTTGTGCTCGATAACCCAATGATCATGTCTAGTCTACCTCAGATAGCGGTCTACCTCCTCCCATGTGGGGTAATCTAGATAGGGGTACCAGATAATATGGCATGACCCATAGTGTTGTTAGCCTCTCCATGTAGTGCTACAAGTCTCCTACATGAGACCTACTCTTGTATGTCTCTACCTCTCTACAACCAGCAAGCTTTGTAGCACTGAGATGTGTCTGCTATAGTTGTAATCTATCGGGGTAGACCTCTAGGATGCTCTATCCTGATGTGCTCCTAGGCCTAGATCTATAGTAAGAGGCTGCAACCCACTCCTGCTCATTCCCACTATGTAATGCGGTACAACTCATCATAGAGCTGCACAAGAAGAGCACTCCCCCAAGATAGAATTAGTGGCTACATCGTAGTGCTAGAAAGCAGGTCCTACACTGTGGCCAGGAGGTTCCAAGGGAACCTCACTCTGGAAGTATCTGGGAGCACAACATTGATAATGATGTGCATGAGGATGGCCTATCATCTATGAATATGCATGCCCTATACCATCACTCAATGGGCACCCCACCATGCTCTGTATCTGCTAGCACCTCATCACTCTAGGTGCCAAAGATCCTCTAAAAAATGATAGTACTCTTCACCTTGGTAGGTGAAGAAGTGATGGCCTCTCCATCAATGGGGATGCAAAATATACTGGTACACATCCTCCAAAGTGACTATCATCTCCCCAGTCGGAATATGGAAGGTGTTAGTCCGTGCATCCCAACGATGGGCTAGAGCGGTCATATAGGCCTGGTCGGCCCGGATAGAAGGTAGCCATAAGACATAGCTAAGGCCCATGACCTCGAACCAATCTAAGTCTACCTGGACCAGCGTGGGTAGGAGCTCACAGAGCAAATATGACTCCCACGCCCTCGCAGTCAAGGTCTAAGAGAAGTAATAACAAAATAATCAAAATTTCAAAAACAATGAAAAATGCACTTCAAAAGTACAAACAAATCTAAAAAGACATCATAATGTCAAAAACAATAAAAAATGCATGCAAAATGTCCAAAAAATTTCAAATATGCACTTGAAAAAATAAAAATAAAAATCAATTAAATTGAGTCAAATAGTTAAAAAATTAAAAAAATTAAAAATTTGGCTAAAGTTTCTTAGCCACGGTTGTCACCCGTGGCTAGCACCAATGGTCAATTTTTTGACCGTTGGTGTTTGAACTCAGCTGTAGCTAACAATCGTGGCCCCCAATTGGCAAATTGGGAGCCATGGCTACCACTCGTGGCTATGGGAATGACCTCGTTTGAGGTCAATTCCCATCCCAAGCAACCCAAAAAAATTAAAACCCCATCCCTCTAAGCTAACCTAAATCTAATCCTAACTAGGGTGAGGTTATTTACCAATAGTTTAGTGAGGTTCAATTTTTCCCATTACTTAATGTGGTTCATTTTAAAATTGGGTGAAATTTCATAAGTGATATGGAGGTGCTACCTTTGAAGCATCGGCTCTACCACTAGTGGACGCCTCTGGTTGGTCCACCATCAGGGTCAGTAAGGATTCCAACAATGTTATGTATCACGAGTGTTCTCTCACCTCTCAGAGCTCTCACTATCAACTTGTAAGCTAGAAATAATGAAAATAAAAAACCCTAAAAATTATTTTATATTTCTAACTTGGCCCTCAGCTATGGGTGTCAACCGTAGGCATGGATTAGGGTTTCATCGGCCGCGGGTGTCAAACGTGGCTAAGAAAATTATCAAAACTAGCTATGGCTGACAACCATGGCTAGAAGGTAACAATAAATGCTCTCAAAATTTAACTGTGAGGAGCTTTAAAATGCAAAATTAAAAATATTCAATGGTCCAAAAACTTCAAAAATTGTAAAATAACAAAAACATCACATAAATCAAAATTCAAATGTGCCTCATATTCAGTTGTTTACCCTATACACTTGGTGGTTGCAACGACTTGCGCTCCATGCAATCCGAAAAGATGAGTAAATTACCATAAGGCCATTTGGGGTAAATTAGTCATCGCTGAATTGAAATGCTTCACTTCAATCCTAAAGAAGGCCATGGTGGCCGGACTGCCCCATGAGAACGAGGTATTCATTTCATTTCTTCTATGACATTTTTAGCAGATCATCGAACATAGTGATTCACCACAAGCTTAAATGGAATTGTTATCATCTTGATTTCCTAAGAAGGCCATTGTGGCTCGAACTGCTCCATGGGATAGAGATGTACAATTACTATTAATAGTTGAAATCACGGTTGTAATAGGCCTTGCCATATAACAAAATGCAAAAGTCTTAAATTGTCCAAATTATTCATCTTGGTCAAGCGACTCGTCGCTTTATTAATTGTCCTTCCCTCATCGACTCATCGCTTGAGGGGGTAGTCATAATATCAAAATCATAATCAAAATCAACAAAGGATCACTCGATCATGTCAAATTGCATTCGTCTTACGAATCATTGCTAACAACTATCATAAGCTTACCCTTCTGTTGGGGCAAAAACAAATATGCCAGTTTAAATCTTGAAGCTCTCCACCTATCAGAATAATTGTAGCACTGACACTACCCTATCACCATTGGACATGCAAAAGCTTTGCAAATTTAAGCCTTCCATCCTGTTGGAAGCAATGATTCTAAGATGTGCATCCTTTTGCAGGACTAGGCATCTAATGTTGATCAGATCAATTATCATCATTCAACCTACAACATGGCTTTAGATGGTCTATTTTTGCTCAGCGTTATGTTTTCCCACAATGCATCCCAAAATGGGTATCTATAGACACCTAAAACACATCATGTTTAGGAGACTACTCATATGGGCATATTTGCAGACCATATGAATGATCTTGGACCTTTCCAAGGCAAAGTAGTGGTTTTAACCACTCAATTTAGGCATCCTAGGCCTATTCAACCTTAGCCATGGATGGCATCCATAGCTAAGATCTTGGTTGACACATGTGGCTATAGTTTTTCTATGCTTGAGAGCTACGACTAGCCCTATAACTATCTTGGCCTCCCAAGCTAATCCAAATTGGTTGTTACAACTACATTTGCAACCAATTCGAGTGGTTTTGAGCGAGGAAGCTTCTAGATTCTTCCTCCCAACTGCTCCAACCTATCAGTTCTTGATCTTGGCTTCTCAAGGAAGCTAGGATGAGGAGTTGGATAGGCTATAAGACCCCCCTCCAAATTGGAGAGAATGGGGATAAGGGATTCCAAGTTTAATGTAGTAAAGCCCTATCGAATTGGAGAGCCAATTGCACCTTGTGAAGAGTAACAAGATGTTTCCAAAATCCAATTTGATCATCAACCTTGCAACAATGGAGATCTCAAGAGCTTGAGGAGCAAGCTTGATAATTGACACACATCCATTACAAATTTTGATGAATTACACCGCCAATCTATTCTAGAACACCGAGGCGACCCTTGATCATCAATTCCTTGGAGGAATTAGAAATTTCAAGCCCTGGTTGCAAGAGAAAGAGGAGTTTTCTCCTCAGTCGTGGTTGTCAACCATGACTAACAGAGCTTGTTATGTTTAACACCCCATAGCTAGGGTTTGATGCTCATTTCCTTCCATTTTAGCAATAGATTTTCATTTCTAGTCATGCAAATAGTTTAATATAGCATAGATTAGCACTGTAGAAGACATTTGCATGGTTAATTTGCAATATTAGAGGTAGCTTTACCTTCATTTTGTCATATTTTCTAGTTTTCAATAATCTTCTTAGATTAGCTCCATTTCATGCTTTTATTGCAAATTACATGTTAGATTAGCTAGATCTACTTGTTTTCAATCATGCTTTACATTAATTCAGCCATTTTGTAGATATATTTGCATATCTTTATGTTTTCTTTAAATATTAGCCATACTTCTTGCATCTTCTTGATAAAAAGCCTCATCATGAGAGGCCTCATATGCTTTTAATTGTGCTTTGTTATTTCTTGTATGCAGGTTACAGGATATTTCAAGCTACAAGGCACTCTCAACATCAAGTTCCTCTTGGTGAATAGAGAAGGAGACATCCTTATAAGCCCTCAAGAAGTTTGATGGAGATATGAAGACCAATTGAAACACATCTTCCCCCATTTTGGGGTTATTTGTTTATTGTAACAATTGTATCAATATTTTGGTATCCCTAAGAGGGATAAATCTGTAATAAGACTCATTTGATTAATAAAGAGAGCTTCCCTTTGTTATTTCCTTCTTTTTGTCAAATGTATGCTTAGATTACATGTGTTCTTTCTTTCTGTTGCAATATCAATAGATGTGTGGTATCCATAGCCTTCTACACACTCCTTAAGCTCCAAAATACCTAGGGCTTGCCCTCATAGACCATACCCAATATATAAGGCTTTCATTTTTAGGTTTCTTGTATATTATAAGTAGAAGATCCTTGTGAGTCATCAGATATAGTGAAATTTCACTACATTGGGTAAATCTTGATTGGAGGAGATAATTTTGATTAAGAGTCTCACATAATGCTAATTTTAAAGAAAATATGAGAAGATTTGAGACCCTTTAATCTATCAAGTATATAGTGCTAAGAAGACACCAAATATGATAATAAGGGAAGGTCCCTACCATAAGATAAAAGAAAATATTAATCTTCCTATGCCATGAGGTACACTGACCAACTAGATTAAATAAACAATGGTATTTAATCTTTCCAGTGGTAGATAAGCAAGACCTCATCATCGATAGGAGTCCCACACAATTTTTGGTAATAGCTAAAAGGGATCCATATTTGGAAGGATTTTGAACCATACAACAACTACAAAATCAACCCTCATACAAAGGGCTGAAAACTAGACTATCTTCCACATTTGAATGGGTTTGCAATGACTATTCAAATAGTCACTATTCCCTAGTGCAGTTACAAAACAACACCAAAAAAGGACCCTAGGGAATAGAACACAATAACAATGGAGGAAGAAGGTGAATATAAGGTGTTCAATCAAGAAGCCAACATAAGGAGCTCCTATTCTTCCATCAAGAGGATATTAATACCTGGCAATATTTAGAAATAGAAGCATTTTAGAGACTTCAAATTGTGAAACCTTCACATATCATATAAGCTTACTATTCCATATGAAGGTTACATTTCCCTATAAGTTCATGTAAATAAATCAAAAAGGGAGAAATTTTGGTTAAAAACTAGATAAAAATAACAATGTAGGTACACTCATAGAATAAAGATGACTGGTAATCTCAAAGCACCAGAAGAAAGCTATTTGGACTCATCATTCTTTCAAAGTCTTTCATCCACAACCTAAAGAAGTAATTCTAGACTTGAAATTGCTTAAAAATTGCTCACTCATTAAAGCCAAATAATTTTTTCTAGAGTAACTTTATATTCTTCAAGGCAAACCTTGCGAAGTATAAGTGACCATAATGTTTTGGTAGTGATGTTAGCCAAGCACCTCAAATATCTAGTCTAGCGATAGAAGAGTATTCATCCTAGAATAAAGTAAGCCATAGTTTTTTTAAAGTAATGTTAGCAAAGTGCTTCAAAATATTTGACCTAGTGCAAAGCTTGTAAAGTGAAGAGCATTCATTCTAAAAGGTAGCTTTCCAAAATGCTTTGGTAGTTACATCAACCCAACCTCCAAAATTTTTTGGCCTAGTGAAAATGCTTGCACTAAGTAGGAAAAGCAACCCAAAAGAAAAGATAAAGAAAAGAAGCATCCAAGACTAGAACTTCTTAGCATGAATGATGAAATCAATGTCTAAAAGGTTTGACTTGCTTACAAAATAAAAATACATTAAGAGGAAGGCACACTAACACTCTTGGATAAAAATAGTTAAGCTAAAATTGCTATTGTCAGAGCAAGAAAGTGACAACCACTCCATAAAAACATATTTAATGATCCTATAGATCATAACTACCTACCAAAGAACATTCTGAAGATGTTGAGTGGTGCCATATCATCCTAGGTCATGCAAGACCAATTTGCTTATAATTGTATATAACAGTTAGCTTTATCCCTAGCTAGGAAAAAACTCTAAATAGAGGGATGCTCCTCATTGTAAAGGGTTGAATTTTTTAGTGTTTGCCTATCGTAAGTTCTATGTTTATACTATTATAATAGAATAAAGGGTTGTTTGACCTACCTTAATTGAAATGTAAAGAACTATTCATTACATTGATATTTACACTTTTTGTATTTCTATTTATGCTTTAGTGGAAGTTGTTTTTGTTAGGCTCAAATTTGTTTGGCTTAGTTTAGTTGATTGAAGTAAAATCTATCAGGCTTGAAGCTATTTAGCTTATTTTTATTGGAGTGATCGGAATGTTGAAAGCTACAACTATTGAGTTTTATGTATTCTTTGTATAAATTTAATTGAATGGTCTATTAGGTATTGCTTGTAGCATATGGTCTATGCTCATTCAACTAAAAATAATATTATTATCTAAGCTTCAACCAAATTGAATCAATATCTTTATATCCATACTCTTCTCTCAACCCTATCTCTTTTTGTCTTTAGTCTTGTACATAGTAGGATTTAGACAAGGAACTGACCTTCTCTGGAGGTTGGCTTAGGAGTAATCTAATTCATCCAATCTTGAAATCGGTCTAGGGCATATATTCTATACCTAGGTGGATAAATTAAAATATTATAAAGGTGAGTTTAATGTTATATTTTAAATGAATATTAAGATAGGTTCTTCAATCTTGACCTAAGGTCACATGTAATTTAAGTATTTACACCCCTTGAGATCATTCACTTTATCATTAGAGTAATAGTAATTATTTTATTCAAAGATATTATTTTTGTGTCTATGGGTACCCTTCATATGATGTGATTATGTATGATATATCCTTTCTTTCTAGGTAATTTTTTTATTTTGTTCATCTCTAGAAACTATTATTAATTTTAAAATCGTATTAGAGTGGGAGTAAATATTCATTACTTGAATATAAAATATCAATATACATTTATCTGCAACAGTTCTATAAAACAAGATTTATTTTTTTATGGAAGATTTGTATTCAATATATTTTAGGATTTTACAAAAAAACCCTAGTTGGAGCTTGTATCATGATAATTTAATTGTGCATCAATTAAATTGGATGGCTTAGGATAAATATTAACTAATATGTTCATCTTTTACCTCTCTTAACATTTAATCTATTTTGGAAAATTAATTCTTTATGATGGATAATTCTAATTTTATCTTGGTTCTATTAAAAATAGATTAAATATTATAGTTTAAGCTATAAAGCTTAGCTTCCTTTATTGAGTTTGTGGAGAAAGCCCATTTCTTTCATTTGGAATCTTTGACATCAATGCAACATATGGTCTTCAAAGTGGTTAAGGAAAGACTACATTTTTTTTATCAACTCTTGTAGTGCCTTATCACTAGCTAGGAATTTATCCTTTGGAAGAATACAAAATAATGAAGTCAAGTAGGCAATGCCTTCCAAAACCCCTCAAGTTGTGACAAAGTATAGCTAAGGTGCTAATTTTCTCTATAAGTGTCAATTGGTTTAGAAGATATGTACTTGTAAAGTGTTAGGATCATATATCCTAACCCTCATTATTAATAATAATATAATACATTTAATATACTAAGGTTAGTATAGTTAATAATATAATAATTAATTAATTATTATATTATATTATTAGGGTTAGATAGTCATAATAATTAAATATATTAATTATTATGAACCAACATATTGAAGTGGCGTAGGGTTAGGGTTAGGGTAGATATAAATTCTTGTCCAATCATTCATTCGAAGGCATCCATGATGAAATAATATAATATTTGTTCAAATCCATTGGAGGGATCCCCCATACCAATGCAACAATGATTCTATAATAAAAGTGATTCTTTTAAATTAATGTTATTTTATTTATTTATTTATTAAATATTAGCTAGAACCTTCAAGGTTCTACCATTTGGTATCAGAGCCATGTGGGACCCAGCCATGTGGGAATTGCTTAGGGTTCTTCGTCAAAACACTACGTGTGTGAGTATGAAACTTGATTTAAGGCTATCACCAAATAAAACATAGGGTTTGATGAAGCATTTATCATATATTGCTTTATACATAGATTGAAAGAGGAAATTAAAATGGAGGTGATGAAGTTCAAACCCTATAACATGATGTAGACCATCATATTGGCCTCGATAGCTGAAGACAAATTAAATGCTCAACATGGAATAATATGGAATGAACAAGATTATAATAGAAGCAAAAGCATGGAAATTTTTTATAGTATTTGTAGTGGTTTTGAGTATCTAATAAAAATCCAAGTAGAAGCAGATGCAAGTGAAGGAACTCAAACCATTAAGGAAGAAATAGGGGAGGAAATTGCAAGTGAAGAAGTTGCTCCTAACCCTAGAAATTTTTTTCCTTCGGAGGAGCCCGTAGCCATAGATTTCCAAGTGGTACCTATTGCACTTTCGGAGAAAGAAGAAAATAATTCAAACCCTAAAAATGCAAATTTTCCCATAAAAGAAGTGTACGAGGAGGAAGAGGTAAATATTTTCAAGAAAATAAAGTGCAGGGTTTATCCAAGTGCTAATGAGATGGAATGGATTTGCCAGATTCCTGTCTACCCAAAATTTTATCCATCAGTGGAGGAGTTTTATGATCCTTTATTTTATCTCCAATCCATTACCCCTACTACAAAAAAATATGGAATTTGCAAGATTGTTTCTCCAATTTATGCATCGCCTGTTGGAGTGGTTCTATTGAAGGAGATAATTTAGGTTAATCTAATTTTAATAAGTATGCTTGTGATACTTAATGGAGTACATTTACAAAATCATAATATGATCCATTTGGAAGAGATACATTGCCATCATGTCTATCTTCTGCAAGACCGTCTCCTTGACCACCACTATTTTTACAACAATGAAGTGACATTTATGGTTTCAAGAGTGCATTAGCGTGTACCTGCATCACTGATACCTTTACCTATTATCATATATGGAGTTATCATAGACATCATGATGAAATAATGTATTTTATAGAAGGTATATTCTTATATTGTGCAAATATTTCACAATTACTTAATAAACCAGTGCTTGTTCAGGTGTGTCTGTGCAAGAATGCACTGATCAATTGAATATTAAAGCCTATCAGATATGAGAAATACAAAATTGGGAATGCACTGCTAAAGAAAATCCTACCAAGTTGGAAGTCATGAGATGTCACCTAAAGAAAATATGGTGCTTAGCATACATCTTACAACATCTTCTTGGATGAACATATAACAACTCAACAATTGATTCGGATCCCAAGCTGCATATCACTATGGGCAAAATCGTATTTCTGATAGATTTAATCTTTACAACTAGCCATAGGAGGATATTTGGTGGATGAAATAGCATATTTTTAAATATTTTTCCAATGCATACCGGTTGATATAACTTTGGGCTAGATCTGACTAGCTCTCAATGAGTCTTTTTGAGCCCATAATATTTTGTTTTCTAGTGCCTCTATTTCACGGTGGACACAAGGTCCTCACAAACCTTAAGAAAATTTTAAGAAAATAAAAATAAATTAATAATTCTACCAAAAAACTTCTGACCTCACATGTGAAACTTTTCTTTAGTAAGGTATTGGGAGATATGTGAAGACCTCTAATTTTTTGGTGCATGTTTTAAAAACTCATCAAATATACTATTTTTAGGGATTGGAGGGAGAAGATTATTGAATTAAAGGTGTTAAAGCCCTAATCACCACCGCTCAAACACCAACAATCGATCTGGAGAGTCTTTGAAAATTTGGAGAGTCTTTACCCATGTCAGAATTAAACATTCAAATCTATCATCCAATCATTGCAAGCAATGAAGGTTTGGCATTGAGAAATCAAGGAGTGAGTAGCACAATTTATGTGACAAGACTACAATTTAAATAGTACATCAGTTTTTAATAACTGCTACAAGAACCATTTCATTGAAAGCATTAAACAAGTTAGAATCACATTGATTTGCATCTAAAATATAGCTATTACAAGGTTATTGGGAGATGTTACTTAAAACACATTGATAAGATCCATTACTAAGAACCTTTAACCACCTAACCTAGAAGATATTACAATGAATGTATTTAGTTTGGAAGTGATCATTTTTACAGGGATCATTTTTACAAGGTTCTTATAATGACTATGTTTCCAACCATTGAAACATTTCAAAGAAATTAAATAATGGTGTGAGAGAAGCTTCATTTTCAGAGAGTCAACTATTGTTGACCATGCTAGGGCACCGCTGGTTGAGAAATCATTGCAATAATCATCTACTATTAAGAAGACATATCCAACATTGAAGAGGTCAACCACCACAATGCACAGTGAATAGGAATGTTCAAGGAGATGTTAGAATATGAATTGATTTGAATGCCAAAGAAGATCCAAGCTTTGAATTAGATCAAAATGAGAAATGGGTTAATGAATTAACTTGGAATGTAAGCCATGGAGACCATACAAATATATACCAAACTCTTTAAGGTGAATTCACACCTTTACCATGGAAGGATCCTATCAGTCATTATCTTAGCGAATACAATGTGTAGACACCAAAACCTAGCCACTTGTCCTCCATCCATGCTTTCCCACCATTTTCCACCATTTATTTACATATATTTATTATATATATATATATATATTTAATATTAATATTTTATATATATTTAATAAATATATATTTATATAAGTGAATTAATCCCAGCCATCCGATTTCATTTAATCCTATCCATCCATCTACATCAATCCATGCCACACCCTAGATTTAATATCCACCCTTCGATATGCTTTTATCTCAGCCACACGATTAGTGTCATTGAAACCCTAAGTATGCCCTAGGTTGGATTATTAATAGGAGCCATTTTGATGGCTCAACCCCTAAGAAATCCTAGAATCTTTCCTGAGAATCTAAATCTGAATATTGACTGAATCATCCCTGAGTTCCTTGGAGTATCCAAGCACTCTTGCCCTCCATCCTCGTCTACCATAGCCCTTGCATCCATCACTGCCTCCCTCGCCCAACCAGATCTACTTCTATAGACTTCCCCTCAGCCATCGAACACCTTCGGGCGCTTCCTATCACTCTCGAGCACCTCTGGGCGCTTCCTTCCCCACCACCAAGCACCTCTGGGCACCTTCCACCATCACCGAGCACCCACGGGCATTTCTTATAGCCACCAAGCACCCATGAGTATTTTACATTAGATATCCTAAAGTCCCCCTAGCCTTCGAGTGATGCTAGGGCATCATCACATCAATTCACTACAACAAGCTACATCAAATCAGAAGACAAGTACATAAGGTAAATCTATTGTTTATTATTTTATTACATGCATTTTTAGTTCTATTCATGTTATTTATAGCAATAGTTAGGGTTTTGTATTGATTATAGAGGGCCTCACATTGTGGAGCCCTCATAGTTGCTACTAACTCATTTGTTGTTTTATTGTGTGTAGATCTGGAAGTGTGACATCAACATTGGATAGTTGCTTAAGCTGGAGTGGCCTAACATCGGATAACTAAAAGCCCACTCACTTCTGTTGGGAGCAAGGATGCATTTGAAGACACCACCAACATTGTTTTGCTAGGGTTTCGGAGAACCCTAGCCATTGTAAATTTGTATCAAAAGGATTCAAAGATCCTCATTGTAACAATGGAGTTTTTAGGCTCCCCCATTAATATAAGATCATTCATTGTGCAATTCTGTGTTCTTTGAGTTCAATTTATTTAGTATTATTTGGTGTTGCATTTTTGTCTCTTCAAATGGTGATCATGGTGGGACCCCCTAAGGGTTTATTTTTATGATTTGCCTTACTAATTTATTTGTTATTTTCTATCATCTTGTAGGGTTTTTAGAAGCATATATTTTATAGTTTTTGCTGGATCTAGGGTTTTTGGAAGTTTGCAGAAGGTTGCAGAAGGTGTATGAATGCTTGATGATGCTCGAGGGCTATCCAAAAATGCCTAGGTGCATTTCAGAAATGCCTAGGGGTATTTTATAGAGATTTGGAGTAGAAGTGTAGGCTATTTTGTAAGTCTACTATCTAAAACCCTAGCTTTTCTATTTACGTATTTTGGAAATTTTATGTTTTTTTCATATTTTTAAGATAAAAAGAACATCATTAATTAATCTAGAAAAGAACATTCATATTAGCTTGCATCTTAGGTTTTAGATTAATCATTTGCATCCATCCACATCTTCTATTTGAAGTTTTTGATTTTCTACTATGTGAAAAAAAAAAATATATTGCATTCTGATTTCATGTGAATTGAAATTGCATAATTAGTTTGCATTATAGGGTTAGGGATTCCTATTTTTGTAGGTCTAAGTAGGAACATTATTCATATACCAAGAGTATCCCCGTACTTGGGTGATTCCATACGGAGGAGTAGACGAACCCCCCAGTTGTCTAGAGCGGGTCTTAAGCGGTGTACTCTACATCCTTTGGAAAAATTGGTATTGTGAGTAGTGGCTTCTGATTTAGACTATCGAAAGTGGTTATCTTTCTAACATTGTATGAACACAATAGAAAATCATAAATTTTAAAAAATAATCACACACTACATGATTCACATTTAATAGTAGTGGTTGGATTTCATCACCAACCATTGCTTGAGATTTGGTGATGGTGGCTTTCATCTCCATCCACCAATATCTGCCCTTAGAAACCTTAGGTCACCCTCGAGAAAACTTGCTAGATTTCATCACCAACAAGAATCTCGTTGCCCCAACTTAGCCATAGTTTTTACCTTTCTTTGGATTAATTCAGATTAGCACATTTGAAACACACAAGATTGAAACCTAAGGAAATGAACTCACATTAAAAGGAGATAATCAATGAATGAGGTAAGACACACGTGTTAAACAAACTTAGCATTGATTGTTTATTTTTCTTGTGAAATTTAAATTTGTGTTTCATTTTACTACATAATCTATATTTTGGTTTATTTTCTTTATGGTCTTAACAAGAAAATAAAAGAAAGCATTAAATCAAGATAATCCAATGGAACCTTCATCCACCTTCCCCACCACTTCTATGGTAGATTCCCTGAATGTGACATAGGTATATTTATCTATAGGTCCCTCACATTCCTTACCATCCATAACCTTTCATATGGCTATGCCCCAAGAAGAGTCAACCTCACCAACCATTGACCATCATATTACCCATATAGACATGGCACGAGTAGAAGCTCTCATGAAGTCTTCTAACTATGTCTTAGAGTCAGTCCCCAACTCACCTAGATAGGATCCTACTTTATAGTAGGAGCCTGTTTATTCCCAGCCACCATCTAGCTTTACCCAGGTGTACACCAACCCTCTTTTTGAGGCATCAGTTGCACCTTCCTCCCATATGTCCATTCCCCAACCCTCATGTGCTCCTAGCACTTCATACACATCCACATACACCAACCCCTTGTATGAAGCACATGTAAATGCTGCTTCACAAGTTTTAGCCTCACAAGTTACCATACCTAGTGTAACTTGTCCCCCAGCCACATCTTCCATACCATCTACTTCCATACCCTCCACTTCTGATAGAGATATTAATGAGGCATGGGAACACTTGAAAAAATTGCTTAGACAATATCAAAATTCTCAACAACAAGTACAAGTGAACCCTAAGCCTTTACCAAACTCTACTCAGACTGTCCTTATTAACCAGGGTCCATCATGGACACCACAGTCTTCTATGGTTTCTATCCCTATTCCTCCACCAAGTCATACCACTACCCATCCTATTCCCATTGGCCAACCTAGCCATAACCCTCATACATCAACCTCATTCCATAATTCTCCATATTTTCATCATCAATCTCCCATTCATCAATTTCCATCAAATTCACCTAGTCATCATTACCAATCTCATCATCATTTAGTCACTCCACAACATTTTTCCACCCCACCTCAAAATCATCAGGTAATTCAGGGCTTCCACATTCCTGAGGAAGACCCTCGAATTAAGGCCATGCAAAAATAGATAGATCAATTGATACAATATACTCCTGGTTTGACAAACCAGAAACCAACCTTACACCAATTGATCAATCAACCCATTCATCCTTCGGTACCATCACCACCATATCTAATAGATTTCATGGTGCCTAAGTTTGAAAAATTCAAGGGAACTGAGGATCCCAAAGAACATGTGAGCACGTTTGTACATGCCTATTTTAGAATTCAAAATGATAATGCTCTCATGCTCCAAAACTTTTCCTCAAACATTAGGAGGAGATGCCATAGAATGGTATAATCAATTACCCAATCATAGTATTTATACTTTTGAGCAATTGATTGACCAATTATTTGAATGTTTCATCCTAAATGTTAAAAATAAGATCTCATTATCTGATGTCTATGCTTTAAGACAACATGATGATGAGTCTATCTATGATTTTGGAAACCGTTGGAGGGTTGTCATCACTAAGTTGCCATTCACCTTGCCAATGGATGAGCTAATCAAATTATTCACCAAGAGTTGTTTAAAACCTATCTCTTGGATGCTTCAACTACAAACTTATCATTCATTTGAAGAAGCTTTAGCTCAGGCTAGTGTCATTGAGGAAATCAAAATCCAAGAAGGCATACTTAAGCCTAAGAAGAAAGAATGGCAAAATAAGGGCCAATATAAAAGCAACTATTCTAGCCAACCAAAATCAACATAGGCTACCCCAACCAATCAGCCCAATCACGTTAATCAAGTGGTCATGAGCCAACTGATAATGGCTCAACAACAATCAATGCAACAATCACCACAACAAATTGCTTATCATGCGGTACCCTCAACAACTCAAGCCATGCAAAACATAGTGCCAACTATAGAAAACCATCCTCGATGATAGTCTATCTAATAAAATCACCAATACACCCCTTTAGCCGAGTCATATGCTTCCCTTTTTTGAAGGTTGTATGACACAAACAAACTTGCTTTACCCAAAATTAGACCTGATGATCCCACTAAACATAGTAAACACTATCAGGAACATCTATTTTGTCCTTATCATAGGTAAAATGGGCATGACATTAACAATTGCCATGCATTTAAAGACATAGTGCAAGACCTTATTGACTTGGGGGCAATCAAGCTTGACAACCCCCTTGCTCAACAAAATCAAAACCTTGGTATTTTTCAAACACCACTTCCTCATCATGAGGAGGTGCAACCAAATGTAGGAGGGGCTAACACCAAAACTCCTCCTAATCAATTCAATCATGTCCAACAATACCAAGGGTTTGTAGGGGCCATCCATGTGGTCACTAGAGGTCAAAGAAACAATCAACAAAATGTAAGGCAACCACCTCAAGCAAGTGTGTCACAACCTCCCACATCACCACCCATTCAAATTTCCCCCAATCCTTCATCACCCATCCATATCCCTAGCCAATCAAATCCTCCAAATCCACCCATCAATCATCCACCATGACCAATCATCTCATTGAGTAGTCGGTTAACTACAAGTCTAAAGATGGCTTCCACCAAATTATCAATTTATGAGTTAATTCAACAATCTCCCCCACATCGTGAGGCATTAATGGATATTCTCAAATCCATTGAACTACAATCTCAAGATTCTAATGCCTTCAACAACTTTTTAGGGAGCATCCAAACATGCATGGAGCCTTCCATCACATTCTATGACTTTGAGATTAAGCCAATCTCATCAAAATCAGTAGACCCTCCATTGCATATCATGGCTCTAATTGACAAGAAGCCTTTTAAAAGAGTCCTAATTGATATTGGTTCCTCTATCAATATCATCACCACATCTACCCTTCATCATTTGAACCTTCCTCCATCTCATATCACCAAGTCATCATTTACCCTAAAAGCATTCAATGATGCTTTATGTTCCATAGTTGGCACTATTGTTTTACCCATTGAAGTAGGGGTCAAAATATTGCACACCATGTTTCACATCTTGGAAGGATCCATGGTATACAATGTACTCCTTGGAAGACCTTGGATGAGGGAAATGAGATGTGTCCCTTCCATTTTACATCAATGTTTGAAATATGTTCATGAGGGACAAGTACATTGCATACCGATGGACGTCGAGCCATTTAAGTATTGCAATTTCATTTCAAATCCTTATGAGTCCATGCTTCCTTCCACTCATCTTTTCCTTTCACCATCATCCAATCCATCTACCACTTCACCAATTTCTTCATCAAAAGATCCCATTCTTGAGGAGCTCCCTATCACCAATCCCCATCAAGCTTCCATGACCCCATCATCTTCATCATTGACTACATGCACATGTGGTCACAATCAATCCACATCATCAACATCATTGCCATCCACTTCATCATCATCATCCATTCAACAACCTTCCCAAACCAATCCATCACCATCACCTAATGTTTCACAAGTCGAGTTGATAGATTGTGAAACATCTCCATCTTCACCATTCCTCGGCCATAGTCCTTCCATATCATCCCAAGTCGAGGTCCACCTCACTAATCCTGGTATTGGTGAATATATGGTCCAAGACATCACCATCACGCCCCTCACCATTCCTAAGGCTAAGGATTTTGGTCACCCATGTGACCCACCTTTGGCCATAGGAGTAGTATATAACATGGGTTCAACTCCAAATAGCATAAATTTTGTATATGGGGGGATTGATTCTTCATCAACTCCAGCTCCCCTAGAGGAACCCAAAGAACCAACACTTGCCAACATTCCAAACATGTCAGGATTTCCATCTCGCTATTTTCACATAGTCAATTGGTAAGGTCATGGCCTAGGATTGCATGAATAGGGAGTGCATCAACCTATTGATGTTCCATATCAAGAGGTGCATGACCGTTCAGGTCTAGGTTACCACCCACTTTCCACCACCTCTTCTCTTGAACAAGCCTTCCAAAGGCTTAATCTAAATTTAGGAGAAGAAGCCCTCCATCTCGATAATTTTGATGATGAAATCTATGAAGAATTTGAACTTATATCGATAATTTTAGATGAATCTAAAGAAGAATCGAAGCCCATTATTCCCCATACCAAACAAGATGAGTTTTATCTCAACATGTTCCCCATCCATGAGCCCATATTTCACTTGCTTCTTCCACAAGAGTGAGCTACCCCTACCGGTGAACCACCACCTCCATTCCATTAAGCCATTTCATAAGCCAACTTGTAACATATGTACATAACACAAAAATAGTGGTTTTCACCACTACCAAAAAAATAATAAAAAAAAAAAAACATTTATCTTTCTTTGCATTGCATGTATATATCATTTAGTTAAATGCATTTATTTGTGTTGCTTGTTGCTATTCAGGTTAACCAAGCTCCTAGCACTGGTTCTTAGGTTCCATCCATTCCATCCAACCTTATCCACCTTGCCCATAAGTCAACATGAATCCTATTTATTTATTTACCCCACTCCATAATCCATATGATCTAGCTAAACCAATTCCAATTGACATAAGCCTTATTGATATGGATCAGATTTCCTCACCTCCATCCTTTTTTGAATTTGTCTTATTCGAGGAATTGTTAAGGGCTTCCACCAACTACATTCCTCCATCCCCTCCACCTTCGCCTTCACCTTCACCTTTGGATCTCAAGGTTTTCTAGGTAGAAATAGATGAGGATAAGCTATAAGAGTTTGATGACATCTTAGATGACATTCATATGATCCCTATACCCCATCAACTTGAGGAAGGTTCCCACATGTCTATTGAAGATACTATCGATGTGGACCTTAGTTCAGACAAAGACAATCCCCAAATTGTCAAGCTTGGAAAAATTTTATCACCCGATGAACAAGAGCAATTAATTGCTCTCCTCAAGAGGAAGAAGGGCATATTTGCATGGTCCTATAAGGACATGCCTGGTCTTGACCCTAGTTTGGTTGTCCATAATCTCACCTTACATCTTGATGCTAAGTTAGTCAAACAAAAACTTAGGAGAATGCATCCTACCATGGCCCTCTTGGTAAAAATAGAGCTTCAAAAACTCTTAGATATGAACTTCATAGTTCCTATCGACTATCTTGAGTGGCTTTCAAACATGGTACCCATTCGAAAACCTAATGGGGTGATACATATTTGCACTGACTTTCGAGATCTTAATAAAGCATGTCCTAAGGATGACTTTCCTCTCCCAAACATTGATACTCTTGTCGACACCTACGCTGGCCATGAAATGCTTTCACTCATGGATGGTTTTTTAGGATACAACCAAATTTGAATAAATCCTGATGACCAACACAAAACAACATTCACTACACCTTGGGGAACTTTTTGTTACAAGGTGATGCCCTTTGGCCTCAAAAATGTAGGTGCTACTTATCAACATGCCATGACATATATTTTCCATGATTACATGCATAATATTATCGAAGATTATGTGGATGATCTCTTGGCTAAATCTAAAACTCGACAAGAACACATTGGTGTATTGGAGAAAGTTTTTTGATCGACTCCTAGAGCATAATGTAAGGTTGAACCCCAAGAAATGTGTCTTTGGTGTTACCTCGGGAAAACTTCTAGGATTCATTATCTCCAAAAGAGGCATTGAGGTGGACCCTAACAAGGTCAAGGCCATCATGGAGATGCCTCCCCCAACTAACTTAAAGGAATTGCATAGTTTACAAGGAAAGATCCAATCAATCCATCATTTTATTGCACAACTTTCTGATAAATGTAGGCCATTCAATCACCTACTACAAAATGGGGTGCCATTCTCTTGGATAGATGAATGTCAAAAAGCCTTCGATGACATTAAGCAATACCTAGCTTCTCTACCAGTCTTAGCTCCTCCTCGTTTAGGGGTCCCTTTCTATATTTATATCTTAGCAATAGACTTTGCATTAGGGACAATGCTTGCACAAAAGAATGAGGAAAATTGAGAGCAAGTTGTCTACTACATTAGTCAAACATTGGTAAGCTATGAAACTAGATACACTTATGTAGAAAAATTGTGCTTAGCAATGGTTTTTACCACTAAGAAACTTTGACATTACATGCTTAGTCACACAACTTATGTCATAGCTAGAGAAAATCCTCTGTGTTATATGATGTCTCACACTTACAATAACACCCACACCGCTAAATGGATAATGCTCCTTACTGAATTTGACTTGGAATTCATTAGCCAAAAATCCATTAAAGGTCAGGTAATAGTTGATCAACTTGTGGAAGCTCCACTACCTAGTGATCATCCTTTGATTATTGAGCTCCCAGATGATTTGGTATTTGTTATCATTGAACAAGAAGAAGATGTCATTCTAGAGGAAGATATCGATATCACACTATTCTTTGATGGCTCTAAGTGCATGAAAGGTCAAGGTGTTGGAGTCATGTTTCATACACCCTAGGGGGTACCTATCCCCTTATCATTCAAACTTGACTTCCAATGCACAAACAACACTACAGAGTATGAAGCCTTAATATTAGGTCTTCAATCAGCTATAGCTATGAGCATTAAGTGTATTAGGATATTTGGTGATTCTCAACTTGTCATTAAGCAAATCAATGGAGAATACCAATGCAAAGAACCTACCATTAAGATTTATCATGAAGTAGCAATGAAATTGCTCTCTAAGTTTGATTGGTATGAAATCAATAGTTTGCCATGTTCGACTAATAGATTTGTAGATGTGATGGCCTCCCTTGGATCATTGATTCCAAAATACTCCTTTGGAGAGGTACAACCCCTTATAATTTCAATGGTCTCTAAATATACAATTGTTTGTGCTGAGTCTAAAGATGAAAAGGATGTTTGCTTTATCCAGTCGGATCCATATGAGCCTTGGTCAAGCCAAATAGTAGCCTTTCTCAAGTTTGGAACACTCCCATCTGACATGTCTCAAACTACCAAATACACTTTCAAGCAAAAGGTAGCTCATTTCGTTCTCTTGGGGGATGTGTTGTATAAACATGGTTATGATGGAGTCCTCCTTCATTGTCTCGAGTCTAGTGAGGCACAAAGAGCCATAGTTGAAGCCCATGATGGTACTTGTGGTGGTCATTTTAGTGGAATGGCCATTGCAAAGCGTATTTTATGCATGGGTTATTATTGGCCCACAATGGAACATGATTGTTGCACTTATGTTAAACATTGCAAGAAGTGTCAAGAACATGCTAATTTAACTCATGTACCATCACAAGCTTTACAACCTATTCAAAGCCTTTGGCCCTTTTCACAATGGGGTCTAGATCTAATTGGAAAAATTTCACCTCCTTCCTCGGGACAACATACATTCATCATCACAACCATCGAATACTTCACAAAGTGGGTTGAGGCAATTCCTCTAACCAGTATGATAGGACCTAGAATTGTGGAGTTTATACTTCATCATATCATTTGTCATTTTGGTATTCCCTCAAAAATAATCTTCGATAATGGTAAGTCTTTCAAGAACAAGGATGTTCAAGCACTTTGCAAGAAATATAACATTCAACATAGTTTCTCGACTCCTTATTACCCACAAGAAAATGGACAAGTTGAAGCTTCCAACAAGACCTTAATTGCTATTCTCAAGAAACTTGTCAAAGAAAATCATAGATATTGGCATACACAAATACCCTTGGCATTATGGGCTTATCGAACAAGCATCCACATGCCTATAGGGGCAACACCATTTTCATTGGTCTATGGAGCCGAAGCAATCATACCTCTTGAGCTCGAGATCCCCTCCTTGTAAATTTCTTTGCAAGAATTCATAGATGATGACACTGCTAGACAAGCACATCTTGACCAACTCACACTTCTTGATGAGAGGTGAGTCAATGCTTTAGAGCATTTACGAGTTTATCAAGACCACCTAAAACATGCTTACAATGCCAAAGTTCATCTACATGAATTCCAAGTAGGAGATCTTGTCCTTAAAGAGAACCAACAAAATACCAATGCATTACCACATCTTCATGATAAATTCATGGCTAATTGGTTAGGTCCATACATTGTTACTCAAAGAGTGGGTAATGGTACTTATAGGCTTGCTAGTCTAGAGGGAGAGGAAGAACTTAAACCACTTAATGTTATACACTTGAGAGCATTCTATGCATGATTTGATTTATATATATGTATATATACATGGCTAATACACAAAAATATTTGCATACATTTCATTCATAACATTGCATTTCACTTGCATCTACATTCCAAAAACAATGCATTCACACACATTTCATATTGCATTTCACAAAATTGCATATCATACATTGCATTTACATCCACATTTTCACATTTCATATTAGGGATCATTTATTAAGTTCAAGGTCTTAATTGGTCCAACAAAAGTCATGTTGCCTTAATCAGGGGCACCTTCACAATATCATCCACACAATTCCACCAAGTCAAATTGCCATTCGCACAAACCACATTTTCATAAAATTCCTAGGTGTTTTCGGTCACTCAGCCACTCCTAGTGTTTTAAGCAAACTCCAAAATACATGTCGAGTTCTTTTTAGGACCATTACACATATTCACTAAGAAAATATTGAGTTTTGGGAATTGACTCCAAAACATTCTTGAACCAAACACAATTTCACATCTTAAAAACATCTTGTGTCAAAGAGGGATAACACCATACTTGGTATGAACCTCGAAGTGAAAAGGGTCATCCTTGCTAGTCCCATCATGCAACATAGTCCATAAAAATAGTGGTTCTCACCACTATCACAATTCCAAAAATAAAATAAAGAGTAGGGAAAAATCCCTAACAAAAACTCTAAATATTTTACATCACACACCACTGATCATTGGGTTGTAAGGATCATACTACATTTCTAGTCAGATGGTTAGGTAGTCATCCCCAAAACTTAAGAGATCAAAAACACAAATCATGGACTATGGAGTTAGCCTCCACCGGAGCTATAGATGCTTGACTGGTAGTGGAGTATGCTCATGCATGGTGACACATCTCTTTTAAAGAGACCTCTGACCGCTCATAAGGACAAGCTAGCTTCTTGGTTTCATCCATAATAGGTTTACCCAATTTACTCAAGATGAGTTAATGAACTCACTTGCACACACATTGGTTCTTGATTACCTCGAGTCATTACCATGCTCTTGATTTGGTAAATGAATTCACTGCACACACATTTGGTCCTAGAGGGATTAGGTAGTTTTAGTGAGTTTGTTTGATACCACTAGTATGTCTGAGTCTCTACAAAATAGTCAGTTTTCCATATCAACATCCATATCTTCTTCCATATCAACATCCATATCAGTTCATGAGTCTTTCATCCCATATCCCACCAAGTTTGGTGCCCCTGATTAAACAACAATGCTAGAAAAATGGCCAAGCAAGATCTAAACTATAAATGATCATTAGCACATTTGCATATTCCATACACTTGCATTAATCATCCATAACATATCATATGCATTAATCATCCATATAAACATGCATTCAAAAAAGCATTCCACAAAAAGCATTCACACAAAAATACATATAACACAAAAGGTAAAAGCCATGTATATATATGTATAAATATCACATGTACAATGAGTGCCAAAAGGCTACATACAATGGAGCACCAAGGCTCATATACAAAAAGTGCATCTAAGCACTAAGCTATGTCCTCCAAGAGGACCCCTGTGACCTAGGAGGAGCCCTAGACCTAGAGCTATGCCTAGACTCGCTATGCCTAGCACCCTTGAAGATAGATGAGGTTGGAGGATCTAGAAGTGGAATATGATGTTCCATCAACCTATCCTCCAATGCCTCGATATATCTATGTTAAGATTGAAGATGTGCTATGTCGACATTATGTTGTTGCTCCCTCTCTACTAGCTCTACCTGGAGCCTCATGATCCTCGCATCCCACTCTGCTACCTACTACTCCAACCATACCCAATCCTCCTCGCTCTGATCTAGAGGCCCATCTAGAGCCTCCTCTACATCCTCTCCATCTCCACCATCTCCCCCACTCTTAGGAGCCTACCTAACCACACCCTTAGTCCTCCTCCTTTGACTATCTGATCGAAGGCATTGCTATCACTTGGGGGCCTCCTGGGTCCCCTCATCCCTAGCCTCATCACCATCCCCATCGACTACTCCTCGAGGTGGTGCCCATGGTGGCTATGCAGTGAACCATACATCATACTCTATGGTAGTCCTCACATCATCTACATCTAGGAGATCTATCTCCTCATCATCCTCATAGGCCACCCTCCATGGCTCCATACATGGTAGCCCTATCTCCTCTTGATGCCTCCTATAGCACATTGGCTCATCTAGGACATCCTACCTCAAGTCAAACTATTAGAGTACTTATGAGAACTAAAATATACTCAGCCTCACTCTAATATCTCCCAACCACCCACCTAGCCTACCACACATCCTTAGTCCACCTACAAGCCCACCATGACCTCCATATCACTTGGGTGGATGTCAATCTAGCCCATAGATCTTGGTACCACTGACTCATCCACATTGGCTAACTTGGTTGTACCTCCTTGACCATTACCCATCTCCTAGCATAGGGTTGCTCCCTACCCAAGTCTACTATTGGTAAGCCCTCTAGTTGAGCAATACTAAAGTGCTCCCATCCCCAACATTATAGTAATAAGCTACACCCCAATCCTTTCCTCCCCTACCTCATCACCTCATATAGCTCTTGGTATACCTACATCAACAATGTAGGAGCCCATGCATACACCTATCACCTAGTGAGCATATCACTCACTACTCCTATCAGGTTCCAAGGGAACCTACACCTAGTGTTATTTAAGGCCATGATGTTGGCCAACATGAACATTACCAAGGTACAGAGGGCATCCAACTCCTTGTCCATATACATGGACAAGTAAGGTATACCTCCACTCTCCACCCTCACACCCTACCATGCATCTCCAAACATCTTCATCATCTCTATCTTTTGATTGAGCTCAACCTCAACTTGGATCCCCTCCATTGGCACCTTGAGGATGTGATATACATCCTCCAAGGTCATGGTCACCTCTCTTATGGGGAGCTAAAAAGTCCCCCTATCTGCATCCCACCTCTCTGCCAAGGTAGAGAGGTACCCCTCATCAGCCCTCACCACATCAATTTGGGCTACCTCCACTAGCCCCACATCCTCTAATAACTCCCACTCCTCATCTGATACTACCTTCCTCATCCCAGGAATGAAAGGTGAGAACCAATGTCGAGCCTCCAAAATCCTAAGTTGTAACACAACACAAAATATTTGTCATTAATTTTATAAAAAAAAATCACAAAAACATAAAATTTTGCACAATACACAAAAAAGGGAATTACCTCAGTAACTCACACTCTAGCATCAGCCTTAACCTCCGCACCCACTCCCTCCACTACCATAGCTTCCGTACTCAAATCACTTCACCTCACTTCACTCCACTCTCCCAAATGTAACTTCTCAAACTCTCAAATGCACAAATGAGCTTGGTTTCTCATCCTAGCAGCTATTTATAGCTACTTCAGGTACCTTGAGATGCCCATGGGTATTTCCTGGTGCACTAAAGCACCCATGGGCATTTACAGAATGCCCAAACACTAGTGGATATTTTTGCAGGCCAAAAGCACCAATGGGCGTTTGGCATCAAATTGCACAAAAGACTAAATTTTCACAAAATAGTGGCTTATCCCCACAAAATCACTTCATATTGCATCCATGCATCTATTCCATCATTTTATCAAGTTTTGTGAAGATTCCAACTGATTTGGATGCATAATTTTCATTTACGACCACAAATTGCAAATTCACCTAACAAGTTACAAAAGCCCTCCAAAATGGTCCAAATCTTCACAAAATGACCATAATCATCAATATCATCATTCATACATCATTTTCACATCATTCCATATCATCATTTGCATATTTTCCAAGTTCAAACAACATTCAAGTGAACCTTGTATCTAGTGGGTTATTCTATATACTTGGTGATTGCAACGATTTGCATCCATGCAATTCGGTAAGATGAAGAGCCTACCATAAGGACACTTGGTCATTTTCATCATTCCATATCTCATTGTTCAAAATCACAATCATATTTGGTACTTCACATTTTGAGTGAAACCTTGCCAAGAACAATTTGCACAAAAGTTATCATTGATGGCCTAGTTCGTGGGGCTTAAAACATGGACAAAATCAAATTTCATCATTACACATTTCCTTGATAGTCATCATGGTGACTGGATTTAGCTAGGGTGATTGGTTTCGATCATAGGAATTATCTGATAGTCACTAGTTGGCCCTCCAAAGTTGACTACTTTTATCTTTGCATTTTCATCTTTGCATATCAATGATGCCAGAAGGCATATTCTTCAACAACATCGAATCACCCCAAATTTGGGGTAACCACATTTGGTTTTGACTTTCCCACAATGGGATACATATTACATGATCATGACATCTACACTTGGAAAAATCCCTTCATCTATTGGGGTAAAAATAGACACATTTTCCATCACATATTTTCACAAAACCCTTCATCTTTTGGGGTAAAAATAGATGCATCATTTCACATTTTTCACCAATCCCCTTCCCACCATTGGGGAAAAATGGTATCACATTTGCATCATTCATTTGCACAGATTTTTCAATTGGCTCGTGAGATTCATCCACAAACTCATTCACCAATTGAGGGGGTAAGCTACGCAAAAATTCAAATTCTTTCATTCTTTTATCTCCAAGCTCGTGTTCCACATCCCAAGAGAAGTTGCTTCTGCACCTAGCCAAAATAGGTGTCTCGTATTTTTGCACTGCATTGTGTTTCACGCAACACAGTACAAAAAGGGGCATCTGTAGACACCAAAACCTAGCCACTTGTCCTCCATCCATGCTTTCCCACCATTTTCCACCATTTATTTACATATATTTATATATATTTATTTTATATATATATAAATATTAATATTATATATATATATTTAATAAATATATATTTATATAAGTGAATTAATCCCAGCCATCCAATTTCACTTAATCCTATCCATCCATCTCCATCAATCCATGCCACACCCTAGATTTAATATCCACCCTCCGATATGCTTTTATCTCAGCCACACGATTAGTGTCATTGAAACCCTAAGTATGCCCTAGGTTGGATTATTAATAGGAGCCATTTTGATGGCTCAACCCCTAAGCAATCCAAGAATATTTTCTAAGAATATAAATTTGAATCTTGCCTAAATCATCCTTGAGTTGTTTGGAGCATCCGAGCACACTCGCCTCACATCCTTGTCTACCATAGCCCTCGCATCCTTCACCACTTGTTGATAAGCAACACACCCCCACTGAAAAATGAGATTCCATCCTTAGAAAATTATGAACTTCCATTTTTGCAGCAGGGACCCTCTTGGTCATTTCAGGTTTTAAATCCAAATTTGCTTGCCTCTTTTTTTAAAGTTGTGCTTTTTCTTGCATTTTAGCTGTGTTATCCAAGAATTCACTTTTTACATGCTAGAATCATTCATGCACAAGCAAAATCTTGCACCAGTACCGAGAAAATCCAGAAAACGAGTTGCATAATTCATCGAAAAATCAAACTTTCCATTTTTGGTAGTGTCGCGATATCGCCACACTTCCATTTTCGGAAATGTCGCGATATCGCGACAGGTAAGTCAAAATGCGGCTAAGTGCCAGAAAGGTCGCGATTTCGCGACATGTCGCGAAATCGCGACAGTTTTGGGAGAGAGACGCAAGGCGTACGGATGGCGCGATTTTGCGACATGTCGCGAAATCGCGACATGTCGCATTTTCGCGACGGAGAGAGAAAATTGGCTGCAGGATGAAAAATCGGTTAAGTCCGAAACATGTTCCAAAATCGCGGTCAACGCGGTCAACGCATGCGGGTAGAGGAACCGTCGCGATATCGCGACGTGTTCTAAAATCGCGGCTGAAAATCAAGAAACGTACGGAGGCCGGGGAAGGGTCGCGATTTCGCGACATGTCGCGAAATCGCGACATGTCGTGTTTTCGCGGCCGACGAGGGAGGAATTTGCCGATGAGTCGGCGGGGTCGCGATTTCGCGACATGTCGCGAAATCGCGACATGTCGCGAATCGCGGCAGGAGAGAGAAAGTCATAGTTGACCCGAAAGTGCATTCCGGCGGGAAACGAAGGCTTCCTGGGGTAGCGACACGTGTCAAAGCGTGAATGGGACAAACCGAAGCCGACATGCAAGCTTATTTTGCGGATTTAATCTGTTTTTAATGTTTTAAGCTTCTGATTTAATTAAAGTGCTAATCTAATGCATCTTTTTGTCTTTCATGCGGGATTCCACCGGCACTTACGGGACAACTGGGAAAGACCATAAAGGCGAAGATAAAGTGCGAATTTAGTCAAGGACCACCATGCTAGGAGAGAATCTGCCGGTGAGAGCATTCAACGACAAATTTATTGCAGACTTGATAGCATGAAGACCATTTCAACTTCGGGATGGAATTGCAGAGATCGAATTGATGGAGAAGTGGTGACTCATCCGGCTCACCAGCAAAATTAATGAAAGCATTTATTTGCAGCTGCGGATGAATGAAAATTGCATTTGATTTATCTTCTCCATTTATGGCAGCTAATCGCACGGTTTTGCCGAAGGGTTAAGTTCTATCCGGACTTTGATTTTTAAATGGATTTTTATTGTAAAACCCGGGTCCTAGGGTTTAAGTGCGATAAGATTTAGGGTTTGAGCAAGATATTTTGGAAAAGATCGGGTGTCATGTCCCGAGTCTATAAATACAAATTCTAAATGTAATCGCGAGGAAGGCGGAGACTTAGAAATAAAGGCTTATAAGCAATTTCTTGCAAATTTTGTGAAATCCTTTGTTTCGGACTTGGAGTTGATGTGCTTTAGCTTTTCCGTGATAGCATGGCCGGGAGCCTAATCTTTTGCGAGTGTGATAAGTGTATTTTATTTTGTTATCCGTTCCATTTAAAGTTTGTTAGATATATGCTGTAAATCTGCCATTGTCAAGATTAAATATGCTGTTAGGCTTCAGTTGTTCTCTTGTCTGCTAGGGGAAATTACAGATTTCAGGTGTAAGTTTGTTCTAATTGCTCTGTCTTCATCGTGCGAGCTAGGCTTCCGGTGAAAGATACCGGTTTTAACCAGTTGCCCCTTGGATTTATAATTTACTGCTAGATCCGTTTCACTCGCCTTGTGCTCTTAGTTGAAAGTGATCTTAGGCTGATTGGACACTTTCTTCCGGGATTTGTTCCGTTGTGAAGTTGATAGCATAGATAAGATTGATAGTTTAGAGTTTTACAGTTTAAAGTCTGATAAACTTCTCTTTTCTGCCTTACCCTACCCTCTCTTTTCTTACCGTTAATGATCCATTTTTATTTTCTTTATTTGCCTTCTATTTAAATCTGCTGACCCATGAGAGCTAGATCTAGAATTCAAGTTAAATCTGATTGTCAAAAACTTTTGCAACTACTGAACAAGTTCAGGAACCCCCTGTAAGGTAACAGAGCCAGTCCATATCGAAATCTATTCCAGAAGTGGAAAAGAGTGAATTGCCATTCGACCCAACTCTGTAACTCGCACCTTGGATAACCAGCTAGATCCTAAAGATGAGTGGGATCAGTCCCGTGGGTGTCTCCGGAGCTTTTCTTTGCCTTCATCCTTTTTCCCGGGGTGTGCATGAAAGCCGGACCAACAACCACCACCCTTGCCCAGCCATATCTGCTTCTATAGACTTTTCCCTCAATTGTTGAAGACCTTCAGGTACTTCCTATCACTCTCAAGCACCTCTAGGCACTTCCTTCCCCACTGTAAATCACCTCTAGGTGCCTTCCACTATCACCGAGCACCCACGGGTGTTTCTTGCAGTTGCCAAGTGCTTGCAGGAATTTTACATAAAAGATCCTGAAGTCTCCCTAGCCTCTGGACGACGCTAGAACATCACCATATTAGTTCACTACAACAAGCTACATCAGACTAGAAGACATCAAGTACGTAAGGTAAATCAAGTGTTTATTATTTTATTACATGCATTTTTAGTTTTGTTTATGTTATTTATAGCAAACAGTTGGGGTTTTGATATTGATCATAGAGGGCCTCACATTGTGGAGCCCTCATAGGTGCTACTAAATTATTTGTTGTTTCAATGTATGCATATTTGGAGGTGTGACATCAACATTGGACAACTAATTAATCTAGAGTGTCCCAACATCAGATAACTAAAAGCCCACTCACTTCTATTGGGAGCAACAATGTGCCTGAAGACACCACCAACCTTGTTTTCTAGGGTTTTGGAGAACCCTAGCCATTGTAAATCTGTATCAAAAGGATTCATATATCCACATTATAAAAATGGAGTTTTTAGTATCCCCCATTAATATAAGATCATCTATTGTGCAATTTTGGGTTCTTTGTGTTTAATTTATTTAGCATTTTTTGGTGTTGCATTTTCGTCTCTTCACAATGCTTGACATATTCTCAATACAGTGAATACAATACTTGATATATTTTGAATAACATTGAAAGAAATATTGAATCATATCATGTATATTAGCATACATGATCACCACCAACACATAGTTCAATAGTCATGCATAATATTGGCAAGGAGATTCAGATGAGTTATAGTGCACGTTGAAGGGGGCATTGCTATCTTAAGAGAAAACCACACAAATTGGTTACAAGCTGAGTGCATTAGTTGAATAAGGGGTGATAACTATCATAAGTGAAGGCTTAAAACATTGGAGGTCACTGAGGAATAGTCAAAAATTTTAAACGGTTACTCGTTAGTAGCAAAGACATTCTTTGACACTTGGATGTATCATTTAGCAGCGGTTGTAGGCATTAGTCGAGCACATCCTTGAAGAGTAATAATGGTTGCTCTCTGAGACTGATAACCTGATGTTCTAAGGTACCCTATTGAAGAGTTAATTTTTGCATAAAAATTATTGTCAACTTTTATAATAAATTATGTGAGAAAATTTTAGTGCTAAATTCTATGACATTTTTTACCCCATTTTTGATGACAACTTTGAGCAATGTTTGGCAACGATTTTTGCAACCAATTGTTGCAATGAATTTTGCACTTTTTTTCCATCTTTGAGGACAAAGCTATTTCAAGGAGGGGTGGCATGTTAGGATCCTATATCCTAACCCTCATTATTAATAATAATATAATACATTTAATATACTAAGGTTAGTATAGTTAATAATATAATAATTAATTATTAATTAATTATTATATTATATTATTAGGGTTAGATAGTCATAATAATTAAATATATTAATTATTATGAACCGACATATTGAAGTGATGTAGGGTTAGGGTTAGGGTAGATATAAATCCTTGTCCAATCATTCATTCGAAGGCATCCATGATGAAATAATATAATATTTGTTCAAATCCATTGGAGGGATCCCCCATACCAATGCAACAATGATTCTATAATAAAAGTGATTCTTTTAAATTAATTTTATTTTATTTATTAATTTATTTATTAAATATTAGCTATAACCTTCAGGGTTCTACCACAAAGTGGTCCAATTGGCTCATCAAAGTGATGAGCTTAGGTTTAGGTATGAATTCACTTACTTCTTATGGAGGGATAAAAATTAAGGCATGGATCCCAAGGAGAATATTTTGAGAGTGAAATTTGGTATGTTTTGGCACACCGATTAATTTTGAAACCTTTATATTCCTAGTGGAGGTATGTTTAAAGGCATATAATATTTAGAGGTGCATCATTTTGTTAAAGATACCCCAAATATTTATTTTTACTAGGAGCGATAGTTTCTCATGCTATGTAACTTAGGGGTAAATTCATCCTATATATAGGATCCATGGGCTCCATTATGTAGATGTTTTGGCTTATGTAGATGTTTTGGCCATGAGAATTTAAATATACACTCTATGAAACCTATATTGTTCTTTGTATATCTTAAAATTTATGATAAATTGGTAAGTAATTTGCATTCCTTTAGTGGCACTTCCATCCTAGATTATGAAGTGCACAATGATTGAGACATAGCCTTTTTTATTATCTTGTCATTAGCTTAGAAATTTTATACTTGTTGAATAGGAAACATTGATGTTATTTGGATTCTCATGTTTTGATCAATTACACACTTCCTTGCTATGGTTATGGCTATATTTTAATTTAAATCCATCACACCCTTAAAATTTAAAGGTTACTTTTCATGTATTTTAATTTCTATAGTTTGTTTCTTGTAAGTAGTGTATGTTTTTTAGGATTTATTACATCATAGAATGTGATAAATATTATTGAGTGGTTAGAACCACTCATGTAGGAGTCTTGTGAGTTGTTAGCAAGTCAAGTTAGTTGTGAAGTAGTTGTAGGTAAGAGTCAAGTTGGTTGTAACAACAATTTATATTTGAACTATTTGTTAAGTTTATTATTGGTCAATTGTATTGTATAAATATGTTTATTTGATTAATGAAAATTGTTCAGCCTCATGTTGTTCTATAAATGCTATCAGAGTAGGTTGAGAGAGAAAAATTGCATCTCTTAGGAGGAGCACCATTGCACTCCATTTAAATATTGAATATTTTACTACTAGGTATGGGGAACCAGCATAAGCAAAGAGCCCGCATGAGGGACAAGGTTAGCAAGGCCTTCAAGGAATGAGTAATTTTATAGGTGGTCAACCATGGATTTACTGACGAGCTCATGAAATACATGAGCCAAATAATGATGCTGAATGAAAACCCAAATCCAAGATTATTTGTGAAGAACTCTACAAATAAGGTAAGCAACCCATCATCAATGAGATCATGCATGAGCCCATACTTGCATATGCCAAGCCCTTTTCCAGATACACTTTTATTGGGAATGCTACCCTCATTTGCTTGGTTAAATTTGTAAAAAATCTTCCATAGGCTCTTTCCATTCTCATCATTAGTAAAGCACATAAAGGAATCTCTCACCAAATTATAGTATGTGCCCAAGAAACCCTTAGATGGATCTTCACTTGACATAGCAATAGTTGCATGGGAAGTTTCCATGGGTATTGGAGCTAAGGCCCACCCAACTCTTGTAGATGTTGTTCAAAATAATACCAATAATAATAGTGCCAAATCAATGCTAGTCGATCATCCCAAGTCATTAGAGAATGAGATGGATGATATAATCATAGTGAATTTATCGATAAGAGTAAATTTAAAATGTAGTAGATATTGGAGCTTTAGCTTGAGTAGCTCAAAGCTAAGGATGTTGGTTCTGAATGCAATTCTTCTTCATCTATAGATTCTAGTATAGATAGTAGAGAAATGAAGGTAAGCTAAAAGGACCAAGGATCACTAGATATGGTACATAATATTCAATCCATTTTGTTTGAATTTCCTATGGTACACTATACCATAATATAAAGGAAGTATGGATACATTGCTTATCATAGACAACCGCTTATTCAAAGGAAAAATGCCAAAGGTGGTGAGATTTGGAGGCACTTTACTAGTAGTTTTACAAAGGTAATGTGAATGCGAAGGGATGGTAGGATTATCTCAATAGGATGGAATTACTTCTAGCCTTTAATAAAAGAGAGACTAAACATAGAGAGAAGGCAAGGATCTGATTCAACAAGTGCTAGAAACTCTAGTCAATCACAAAATTACACTCAAATTTATCTAAGAAATCATGCAAAAGTTGGTAGTTTAGTTTGGAAAGAAGATGTATGAATTCCTGCACAAGGTTCAATAGGTAGTAAGGTCTCATAGTCTACTTCATTGCATAATTCTACAAATAAAGGAGTTATAAATTATTTTCAAATGAGGAACCACAAAGACTCTATGACTATCAAAGCAAACTCATTGTTATTGAGTGGAAATACAATACTTGGGAAAGATACAGAGACAATATCTAAAAATAAGGAGATAATATTTGGGAGGATAGTGGTTAGAGGTTGATAGTAAGAATTCCTAACCTATCATGCAATCCTACTCAATGTTTAAAATTTTGATCAAACATAGTTAAAATAGTCCTAAAAAGTTGAGGGCTTTTTTCTTGTAAAATGGAAAATCATGAGGGAAAGACAAATACATAGACAAATACTTTTATTATCAATTTCTCTTTAGATATAAATATTAGGTTCTTTAAGAGTAATAGGAGTAAAATATCAAGTACCAACTATAGCTATAACAAAATTGATGTTGTTGGAGAAGTCCTAGAGATATCTAATACATCCCAAAAATTGTGATTAGGACTAGGTAAAAATGAAGGTCAAATAGAGGAGGTTATTAAAGCCATGAAAAAAAAAATATGTGAATCTATTGGAACTATATAATATATTGCTAAAGGTTGATCCATCTATTCTAAAGAAACTATAGTAAGTATGAATGACCATAAGGATTTCAATATCAAAGGAAGCAAAGCCAAGCTCAATTTTTTAAATTTATCTCTAAATATTGTGAATGTGGGATTTTATCAACCCATGAACAAGGTGAATGTGTAAACATAGAATTTTGATGTATATTTTAAGTCACCAATACCATAAAAAAAATTAGAGAATGCTTTGAGTCCAAAGAAATATAAAGCTAGAGATGGGTCTATGACAAATTTAATCTTTTTGATAGACAAGTATTTGGAGTACTTGGATATATTGCTATAGATAGACTAAAAGAGCAAATATATTGATAATTCTTATTCCTATTTATACTCTAATTTTAACTTTGGTAGTGGAAATAACTATTTTTGGATAAATATAGATTGATATTTCTTTAGTTGGGTTGTTGAGGATGATATAAAAAGTTTTGTGTCAAATTGTGTAGTAGTTCAAATGGAGTATTATGAGAAGGTAAGAGTGGAAGAGAAAACTATGTAAAATGGCTTGGAATTGCCACCTTGGTTTCCTGTGTTTCAAATTTATCCCAAGAGTTAGGAACACATTGATGCTAACATGATATGGGAAGTATCTTATGACTAGAATATCAACATCAGATTTGGGAATTTGAAGCTTTGTTGAATTATTAATAGTCTTAGAATTAGAGACATATAATATTTAATAGAATAATGTCATGACCCTCTCTGACAAAATTTTTGGCACAAAGAAACAATGTATTAATTAATGATGTTTTAATACCTAGTTTGGGAAATTGAACCAACTATGTGATGTTTAGTTGATTGGGAAGAGTATGATATTGGTGATATATTGTCAAGTTGTGCAGGTTCAAGTACACTCGTAGGTGGAAGAAGTAAAATCATCCACCAAAAGTGGGGGTACTTAAGGTTGGGGAAGTGATGATTAAGGAAACTCGGGGTAACATTTATGGATACCTTCATATAGGTATGCATTCGATTAGGGATAATCATCAAAATATAGCCACCTTGAGCCCTAGATTGGTAGGCTAGTAGCTATCGTAAATTCTTGAGGCTGAGATAGGTGAATAGGTCGATGGAAAGATTCCCTTTCTATCTGTTGCACATGTTTGATTGTATTTTACTTCATCACTATCTGCATTGGTGGATTGGAGAATAAAAGCATGCATGAGTAGGTTATCTTTGAAAGCTCATTGTTTTGCTTAAAAATCTCCAAAATTTCTATTAATAAATAAAGATGTTTTATTTTAGAAATGATAAAAGAGTTTCATTTTATAAATAGAAGTGTTTTATTTTAAAAATGATAATAGAGTTTCATTTTATAAATAGAAGTGTTTTATTTTAAAAACGATAATAGAGTTTCATTTTATAAATAGAGATGTTTTATTTTAAAAAATGATAATAAAGTTTCATTTTATAAATATAAGTGTTTTATTTTAAAAAAATATTATAGAGTTTCTTTTTATAAATAAAAGGAATTTTATTTCAATAGATTTCCTTCAAGAAACATAGATAATTTGGATTTATTTTAAATAACAAAATAAACTTTATTTAAATGATTTGAATTTGTCCCATGTTAAAATAATTTGAATCTACTCCTTATTATAAGAAATTCTAGTAGTAAGGTACAATGTTGAGAAGCTTATGATCGTTAACTTTGCTATGGCAATATTTCGAGAGATGGAAAATATCATTTAAAATGAAGAAAGTAATCAGATTGCTGCCTTGAGTAGATAGGATAGTAATGGTAGTTATGATGGTAGTTGGAGAAGGGAGTCGTAGAAAAGAAGGCTCGATGACATTGGACGGTGAAATAAGAGGATAAGAACCTTGGGAAAAGTAGTGAGGGATAGCCATTCAAGGTGCTAAGGATAATGAACCAGCAACATGAAAGAAAAGAAGCAAAAAGGAAGGATGAATTCAGGAGGAGTAAACCAAGACCATCATAAAGGATAGTAGGTTGGTTTTATTTTTAACACTCTAGCTCCTTAGTTTTTCTTAGAATGCTATTGTCCTCCTTATTTATCGACTATTAAACTCACCTTGATTTTTGAATCATTGGGTGGTCGCATTAACATCATACCTAAAGTTTATGGTTTATGTGCATGTTTTGTTGTTAGTCTTAAGCCTATATGAGTAGGGGCTATGTTGTCATCGTATTGGGTTGGGTTTTGGTTTCTTAGCCATTGTTGTTTTACCATGTAACCATGAACCCTATTGGTGTTCATTGACCTGAGTAGGGATCTGATCTATCTGTGAGCCATCACCATATCTCTTATGGGTGAATATACCTTCGCCCTATCATTTCTAAGGGACATCGCATGCTGACGGGTATCCAAAAGACTTTAGCTCTCATTTCTCTTGCTTAATAAAATGCTATCGTGTCACCTCTTATCCGTTTGGCTTGGGTACTCACTGTAGAACCCTTATTCTACAACCCCTATTGTTGTTTTGCTAGACCTATTAAATGGTTGTAGATTAACCTAGCCATGGTGGGGCTGCTACTAGCGAGTCTTCCATAGGTACTGTGGGGATGTGAGCACTATTGGAAATTTTGAGTCCATAGAGTTGTCATTGATGTCAAGAAATATTGATGTCCTACTTCATCATTATTAATGGAATTAGGTTGTTCTTTCAAAAAGAAAGAAATTGGCTAAAGAATTCAAAAGAGGCTTAAAGGTTTGAATTATTTAATATTTAATTTATTTAAATTAAAGATTTAAATAAATTTAATATTCAAATATTTTAAATTCTTTAAAAAGATTTAAAAGTTTGGTTTGGGCACCCAATTATAAAACTCTTGAAGACATGTTTGGAGCTTCATCCAAAACACTTTAAACATCATTGCTGACGTCGACAAAGAAAATTTCTCGACCATAATAACTCGTCGATGATTGAGGGCTCGACAAAGGAAATATATCGACCATAATAACTGAACAACGTCTTCGACTTTGAGGGAGATAGCATATATAAATGCCACCAAAACATAGCAAAAAGAAGGATGAGGAGCAATGTTAATAAATTGAAGAATATTTGAGTGCATCGTTTTTTGTGATAATAGTTGTTGAAGAAATCATTCAAAAAAATTAGAGAAGGACAAAAATTTGAATGCTCCGATTGGTAGTTGCGAAGCACATGATATAGATCCTTTCGAAGCCGTAAGAGAAGTAAAATAGAAAAGCAAGATTTATGAACAACACAAAAATTGAGGGATTATTTTTCAATAAGTGCACAATTCAGGGCATCTCGACTATGCAGAATAGAACGTCTCAGGCTGCGTGAATGAGTGATAGACATAACTGGTCGACGTAGCCTTGCGTGGAAGGAAGACAGTGGGTTCAAACCTTATCGAGGTTGAAAGGTGAAATAAATTTTCATCTAAGCCAAATGTGACAAGATAGAAGAGTTTAAATTTGTCAAAGTTTCTAGCGGTGTCAACTGCGGAATTAGCGCAGTCAAAGATCGAGCATATGCTAAGGCGCTTTGTTGGAAGTGGAGTGAAGGTTCGAGACTCTTGGAGATTCATTGGACGTTGTGAGTGCCAAGATCTCTTAGCATAAGGTATGCTTAATCCTTGTTATAATTATTTTTGTAAAGAGGGGTTTGAAAGTAGTCGGGAGTTATAAGGTGTGAGCTTTTATTTGGTTGTTGGGGGCATACGTATAAGGGTAGCTTTTGTTTTGAAAATTATTTGAGTGTTATGGTATTGGGAGTTATAAGGTAAAGGAAATTAAAATAAGAGTTATAAGGTGTGAGCTTTTATTTGGTTGTTGGGGGCATACGTATAAGGGTAGCTTTTGTTTTGAAAATTATTTGAGTGTTATGGTATTGGGAGTTATAAGGTAAAGGAAATTAAAATAAGAGTTATAAGGTGTGAGCTTTTATTTGGTTGTTGGGGACATACGTGTAAGGGTAGCTTTTGTTTTGAAAATTACTTGAGTGTTATGGTATTGGGAGTTATAAGATAAAGGAAATTAAAATAATGTTGTTTAAATATTTTGAGGGTATTAAATATCTTAAGGTGGAGTGATAAGGTGCAATTAAGTTATTTTACTTTTATGTGTGTTTTGGTGTTTGGTTATATTAAGTTGGAGTAATAAGGTGTATGTGGATATTATTATTGTTTTTATTCTAAGATTCTTGAGAGGGATAATTATTGTTCTAACCTCCTCGAGTTAGGCATAGAATTTTATGTGATTGTAACAGATTTATGAGATCCCTTCATATTCAATAAAAAGGTATGAGCACATTCTTCCATAGTTGAGTTGATTGATTGGTTTTTTGGAAAATAAGTTTAGAGTGAAAAGGACTTGATTAGGGTTTCCTTTTTTAGAGTGTTTGAGTTAATGCTTCAAGGTTTTTTGGAATAAAGAGTTGTTGTTAAAACCTTGTTTGATAAGCATTGTTGTTGAAGCCATTGGTTGTGTGAAGAACTTGAGTTAGAAAATAACATGAGTATCATTGTTATGTGAAGATTGTTTTATGAGCATTGTTGTTGAAGTGAGTTATGCAAAGAACTTGAACTAGGGTTTGAAAAGAACATGAGTATCATTGTTATGTGAAGATTGTTTTATGAGCATTGTTGTTGAAGTGAGTTGTTGTGCCAAGAATTTGAACTAGGGTTTGAGAAGAACATGAGTATCATTGTGATGAGATTTGTTGTTGAGCATTGCTAGAAATATTTTGAGTTGGTGATTACATGCTTGGACTAGGATTTGTGAGAAAAGGTTGTTTCTTTGAGTGATTGGTTGAGTAGAGTTGGTTAAGCCTAGTTAAGTGGTTGTGTGGAGTGATTTTTCAAGTTCCTTAAAAAAAAACTATTCTATATTCTGATTTGAATTGAAAAAGTGATTGAGCATTGAGTGTAGAACATATTGAGTCTCTAACAATTCTCTTTATGCTTCTATGAGATTGGACAAGTTCTGTGTGGAATTCTTAAGCAAATTCGAGGCAAGTCTTTGAGGAGACTTATGGGCTGATTTTGTGTGAGATTTTGTGGAAGCTTACAATATATATTTAGACAAGTTCTGAGTGAGATTGTTGAGAAGATTTGGACAAGTTATGAGTGAGCTTGTTGGGAAAATTTGGACAAGTTTTAAGTGAGCTTGTTGAGCAAATTTGGACAAGTTCTGAGTGAGCTTGTTGAACAAATTTGGATAGGTTTTGAGTGGATCTATTAAGAATATTTGAGCAATTCTTGAGTGGACCTGTTGAGAAGATTTGAGCAGGTTCTACGTGGACCTGTTGAGCAGATTTGAGCAAGTTTTGAGTGGACTGGTTGAGCATATTTGAGCAATTTTTGAGTGGACTTGTTGAGTATATTTAAGCAGGTTCTAAGTGGACCTTTTGAGTAGATTTGAGCAGTTTTTGAGTGGACCTATTGAGCAAATTTGAGCAAGTTATGAGTGGACTTGATCAGATTTGAGTAGGTTCTAAGTGGACTAGTTGAGCAAATTTGAGCAAGTTCTGAGTGGACTTGTTGATCATATTTGTGCTAGACCAAATGGACTGTGTTTAGTGTAGATTTGAGATAGATCTTTGGAGGTGACAGAGCAGAGAGGAAAATAGTCTCTAGTGGATAGAGATCCATCAGATAGGGTAGTGAGGATAGGTATTTTAAGTGGGGACAAGAGTTTTCAATGGAGAGATATCCACAATCCAGTGTAGTGGAGGTAGTAGTCTCCTAGAGGATCACCAGCCAGAGAAGAGGAGAAGGAGTTCTCTTATGGATAGAGATCCATGAACTTGATTTAGGGGATTGATGTCTCCTTTGGAAAGTGTTCCATAAACATTGTAATTGAGAAGGATTCCCAAGATAATGATTGAGAAAATTTTAGTGAAATATTTTCTCCGTGGAGTAGCCCACATTGGGTGAACCATGTAAATTGTGGTGTCTCTATTGTGTGTGATGATTTGTGCATTTATTTGGTTACTTCTATTGATATTGTTATATTTACATTGCGTAATATTGATTGGAAAAAAAATTAAAAAGTGGTCTTATACTATTCACCCTCCCTCTCAATATAAACTTGTGTTCTTCAATTGGTATCAGAGTTGGTTCCTTCAAAAAATATTTAACAAATTGAAGGAAGATCTTACAAGAACACAAATGGCAAAAAAAGGCAAAAGTAGAACCATGAGACACAAGAAGAAAAGAACACACATGGTCATGAAAGAAAAGGAATATGAATTCAATATTGTTGTTTTGAGAGGAAGAATTAAAATAGATTCAAGAGATGAATCAAGCAATGGAGAGATAACTAGGTTGATAAATTTTTGTACCAGATGTAGGAATACAGGTCACCATGCAACTTATTATCCACAAGAAGGTGAAGAATGTTTTATTTGTGGTCAAATAGATCATGATGCAAGTTATTGCAATGGGTTTAGTAGCGGTGAAGATGAAGATGATATTTTTTGAAATGAAATCCTAGAGGTTGGTTCAAGAAAGGATATCAGGGAAAATCAAAACAGGTATGAAGAAGAAACTCTACTTTCAATAATAGAAGAAAAAAAAGATGTTCCTATAGAAGATCAAAGAAAGAAAGAAGAGGAAGATTCAAAAAAAGAAAGAGGAAGCCACTCTTAAGGAACTTGTTGAATTGAAAAGATAGAATGTAGAATTGAAGGCTCAAATACAAGAGGATGAGAAATGTAAGACAAGGCTTCTACAAAAGCTCTCTAACTTAAAATATAAGGTTGAAGAGGTAAGGAAAGATGAAAGAGGTATGGTTGAATAGTCAAAGGTAAAAGAGATAGAATGTGAAAGACTCATGGTTACTCTTGAAGAATTAAAAAGGGAGAAATCAAGATTAAGAGTTCAAGCTCAATAATATGAGAAAGCAAAAGCAAAGTTTCTACAGGAATTCACCAACTTCAAAATCAAGGTTGAAGAGGAAAGAAGGATTGAAGAAGGTATGGCTGAAAAATTAAAGGTAAAATATCTAGAGTGTGAAAGGTTATAGCATGAGATAGTTTCACTAAGGATGTAAGTAAAAGGTTCTAAGGACAAGCTACACAATTTTTAAGAAAATTCAAAGACTTTGGACAAGATTATCAATGCACAAAGGTCATCAGTCACCATAACAAGACTTAGTTCTAAATAAGAACAAGGAAAACAAAAAGCAAAAAAAGGAGATTCAAGCTCAAGCACTAGAAAAGAAGAAGCATAAAAATAAGTAAGTAAAAGAGAGAGTGAGACTTATAAGGATAAGTTGGACAATAGAAATTTCAACAAGGAAAGGAACAATGCACAAGGAACAAAAGGAACAGAAAACAGGTAGAAGAGACTAAGAGATCAATGGGGTCTAGGCAAGGTTTCTTCAATGGACAATGCTTCTCATGTCATATTTTTGGGCACATGGCTTCATAGTAGGACATATGAAAGACATGAATATGAGAACACATAGCTTTTCCATGGGGATTTCTACTCATGTAATCAGTTTAGTCATAAGGCAATGAATTGCAGGGTTCATGACAGAAGAGGATATGGCTTCACTAGGAAAAATACTAAGACATTTTCACCTCTAAGGAATAATAACATTAAGTGTTATAAGTGCAACAATGATGGTCACACCAAAAAGTGGTGTAGAGAAGACATTCCAAAAATAGGTATGAACAGAAACAAGAATATGAATATGGATATGAATAGGAACAGGAACATGGACATGAACAAGAACAAGAGCAAGAACAAGGATATGAATGTGAACATGGATAGGAACATGGACATGGAAAGAAACATTCAAAGGAATCAGAAAGATCAGATAATAAGGAAAGAGGATAAAGGTAAATAACAGTGCTTTCTGGGAGTAGAAATACTCCCACCCCAGAATTAACCACCTCAAGAGGAGGTGGTGGAGGGGCTAATCTAAGAGGCTCATTCTTAGCCCAAATCCCCAACGGTGACCCTTTTCCATTTATGTCAAAGGGGGAGAGATTTGAGTAAGGGAGAGAGATTTGGTATTTGAGAGAGCATTGAGCCAGGGGGAGCAATTTCCCAGGGGGAGTAGAACAAAGGAAATATCAAGTTTTCGGTAAAAATAATTTGGGTTACCATCAATGACAAAGGGGGAGATTGTTGGACATTTTGAGTCCATAGAGTTGTCATTGATATCAGGAAATATTGATGTCCTACTTCATAATTATTAATGGAATTAAGTTGTTCTTTCAAAAGGTAATAAATTAGCTAAAAGATTCAAAAGAGACTTAAAGGTTTGAATTATTTTATATTTAATATATTTAAATTTAAGATTTAAATAAATTTAATATTCAAATATAAAATATTTAAAAGTTTGGTTTGGGCACCCAATTATAAAACTCCCGCAGACATGTTTGGAGCTTCATCCAAAACTCTTTAAACATAATTGCTAACGTCGACAAAGGAAATATATCAACCATAATAACTCATTGACGATTGAGGGCTCGACAAAGGAAATATCTCGACCATAATAACTCGTCGACGTCTCCGACTTTGAGAGAGATACCATAAATAAAGACCATGAAAACATATCAAAAAGAAGGATGAGGAGCAATTTTAATAAATTGAATAATATTTGAGTGCATCGTTTTTCGTGATAACAGTGGTTGAAGAAATCATTCAAAAACATTAGAGAAAGACAAAAATTTGAATGCTCCGATTGGTAGTTGCGAAGCGCACGATATCGATCCTTTCGAAGCTCAAGGTTTCTGAATGGCACAAAATCGAGGGACTATTTTTTAATAAGTATGCAATTCAGGGCATCTCGGCTCTACGGAACAGAACGTCTCGGGCTACGTGAATGAGTGACAGATATAACTGGTCGACGTAGCCTTGCGTGGAAGGAAGATAATGGGTTTGAACCTTACCGAGGTTGAAAGAGGAAATAAATTTTCATCTAAGACAAACGTGGCAAGATAGAAGAGTTTAAATTTGTCAAAGTTTTTAGAGGTGTCAACTGCGGGAATAGCACAGTCGGAGATCGAGCATATGCTAATGCGCTTTGTTGGAAGTCGAGTGAAGGTTCAAATCTCTTAGAGATTTTTTGGAGGTCGTGAGCGCCAATATCTTTGGTGTAAGGTATGCTTAATCCTCGTTATAATTATTTTTGTAAAGAGGGGTTTGAAAGTAGTCAAGAGTTATAAGGTGTGAGCTTTTATTTGGTTGTTGGGGCATACGTATAAGGGTAGTTTTTGTTTTGAAAATTATTTGAGTGTTATGGTATTGGGAGTTATAAGGTAAAGGAAATTAAAATAACTTTGTTTAAATATTTTGAGAGTATTAAATATATTAAGGTGGTGTGATAAGGTGCAATTAAGTTATTTTACTTTTATGTGTGTTTTGGTGTTTGGTTATATTAAGTTGGAGTAATAAGGTGTATGTGGATATTATTATTATTTTCGTTCTAAGATTTTTGAGAGGGATAATTATTGTTCTAACCTCCTTGAGTTAGGCATAGAAGTTTGTGTGATTGTGGTAGATTTATGAGATCCCTTCATATTCAATAAAAAGGTATCATAAGCCATTGGTTGTGTGAAGAGCTTGAGTTAGAAAAGAACATGAGTATCATTGTTATGTGAAGATTTTTTTATGAGCATTATTGTTGAAGTGAGTTGTGCAAAGAACTTGAACTAGGGTTTGAAAAGAACATGAGTATCATTGTTATGTGAAGATTATTTTATGAGCATTGTTGTTGAAGTGAGTTGTTGTGCCAAGAATTTGAACTAGGGTTTGAGAAGAACATGAGTATCATTGTGATATGAGATTTGTTGTTGAGCATTGCTAGAAATATTTTGAGTTGGTGATTACATGCTTGGACTAGGGTTTGTGAGAAAGGGTTGTTTCTTTGAGTGATTGGTTGAGCCTAGTCAAGTGGTTGTGTGGAGTGATTGTTCAAGTTCCTTAAAACAAACTATTCTATATTTTGATTTGAATTGAAAAAGTGATTGAGCATTGAGTGTAGAACATATTGAGTCTCTAACAATTCTCTTTATGCTTCTATGAGATTGGACAAGTTCTGTGTGGACTTGTTAAGCAGATTTGAGGTAAGTCTTTGAGGAGACTTGTGGACTGATTTTGTGTGAGCTTTTGTGGAAGCTTGCAATATAGATTTGGACAAGTTTTGAGTGAGCTTGTTGAGCAGATTTGGACAAGTTCTGAGTGAGCTTGTTGAGCAGATTTGGACAAGTTTTAAGTGAGCTTGTTGAGCATATTTGGACAAGTTTTAAGTGAGCTTGTTGTGCAGATTTGGATAAGTTCTGAGTGGACCTATTAAGTAGATTTGAGTAGGTTCTGAGTGGACCTATTGAGCAGATTTGAGCAGGTTTTGAGTGGACCTATTGAGCATATTTGATTGGGTGGATTTGTTGAGCATATTTGATCCAGTTTTGAATGGACTTGTTGAGCAAATTTGAGCAGGTTATGAATGGAACTATTAATCAGATTTGAGTAGGTTCTAAGTGGACCTGTTGAGCATATTTGAGCAAGTTTTGAGTGGACTTGTTGAGAAGATTTGAGCAGGTTCTAAGTGGACCTATTGAGCAGATTTGAGCAAGTTCTGAGTGGACTTGTTGAGTAGATTTGTGCTAGACCGAATGGACTATGTTTAGTGTAAATTTGAGACAGATCTTTGGAGGTGACAGAGTAGAGAGGACAGTAGTCTCCAATGGATAGAGATCCATTAGCTAGGGTAGTGAGGATAGGTCTTCTGAGTGGGAATACGAGTCTTCAGTGGAGAGATATCCACAAGACAATGTAGTGGAGGCAGTAGTCTTCTAGAGGATCACCAGCTAGAGTAGAGGAGAAGGATTTCTCCTACGGATAGAGATCCATGAACTTGATTTAGGGGATTGGTGTCTCCTTTGGATAGATATCCATAAACATTGTAATTTGGAAGGATTCCCAAGATATAGATTGAGAAAATTTTAGTGAAATATTTTCTCCGTGGAGTAGCCCACATTGGGTGAACCATGTAAATTATGGTGTCTCTATTGTGTGTGATGATTTGTGCATTTCTTTGGTTACTACTATTGATATTGCTATATTTACATTATGTAATATTTATTGGAAAGAAAAGTAAAAAGTGGTCTTATACTTTTCACCCCCCCTATCAGTATAAGCTTGTGTTCTTCAAGAACATGGTGCTTTCTTGTTGATCGATCAATGGTTGTTTAGCCATATTTTTTAGAACTGCCAAGTCCTTGAATCTTGAGTCATGGGTATTGAACCCGTCCAAAGTCGTTTGAGACGTCTACTTTTTCCTTGTAGTAAGTCTCTCTACCTTGGAATCTATTAGGCTAGAGGGGTTTGTATGCATGAGTCTTGAATATTGTTCTTTGTTCTCTTAAGGCTCTTATGTTTAGGCCTACCTTAACATTTACAGCTAATTAAATAATAGTTTGTTCATAAATAAATAATGAATATTATGGTTTCTTTATTAATAAAGTGTTATTTAATTATATGGAAGTAAATGGGAACATAGTTTACTTTTATTTAATTAATTTAAAGAACTTATTTAGTGAAAGTAAATGATTTGTGGATTATTTTTATTAAGTAGAGGTATGAGACTCTATTTAGTGAAAATAAATTATTTATGGATTATTTTTATTAAGTAGAGGTATGAGACTCTATTTAGTGAAAGTAAATGATTTGTGGATTATTTTTATTAAGTAGAGGAATGTGACTCTATTTAGTGAAAGTAAATGATTTGTGAATTATTTTTATTAAGTAGAGGTATGAGACTCTATTTAGTGAAAATAAATGATTTATGGATTATTTTTATTAAGTAGAGGTATGTGACTCTATTTAGTGAAAGTAAATGATTTGTGGATTATTTTTAATAAGTAGAGGTATGAGACTCTATTTAGTGAAAGTAAATGATTTGTGGATTATTTTTATTAAGTAGAGGAATGAGACTCTATTTAGTGAAAGTAAATGATTTGTGGATTATTTTTATTTAGAGGAATGAGACTCTATTTAGTGAAAGTAAATGATTTATGGATTATTTTTATTAAGTAGAGGTATGGGACTCTATTTAGTGAAAGTAAATGATTTGTGGATTATTTTTATTAATTAGAGGAATGAGACTCTATTTAGTGAAAGTAAATGATTTATGGATTATTTTATTAATTAGAGGAATGGAGCTCTATTTTAGTGGAATAAAGAGAATGGTTATTTCATGTATTGAAGTAGGATGACTTTAATGTGTGGAAATAAAGGAACCCGAATTATTTAAAATATTAAAGGTATGGGACTTTACTTTATTGAATAAAGGTTAAAAAGGGAAATGATTAAAGTAGGACCTGTGATCTAGTTGCATTGTTGAAAGACTCTCATGGGGCAATGAGAGGGGAAATAAAAATAGTGGTTTTTATGATATCAACTATGCAATAGATGGTTAGATACTTTGATTTGATTGTATAGTTGTAATTTGACAATAAAATAAGTGAATGCATTTATAATCATGTCTATCATGGAACCATGAGTGCCCTAATCCCCTACTATCCTCAAATAATTGAAGGAAGATGATGTGGAAAAGGATACAGTTGGTACCAATGATTTCCCTGATGAAATTGATGTAATATATTATTCTTTAAAAGTATGGAAGGTTTACCATACTTGCTTACTTGTATTAATTGTTGATTGATTGGATGATGTAACTCTAAATTACCATTTTGGATTATTTATGTTTTGTATTTAAAATCCTTTCAATGAATGTTTATTTTCTTAAAAGTGTTGCTTACCTTCTAGTATCTTTGTATGCTTCTGAGTTATGTTTTGTTAGATTTAGTATCTAAATTTATCCTTGTTTTCTTTCTAAATAAAATAAACTTAAACAATGAGTTCTAGGGTGAACTTAGAGGGAAACCTAAGGGATTGAGACCCCTTAGGGTGAACATAGGTGACCTAAGAGATTAATACCCCTTAGGGATAATTGTAAATAAGTTATAAAAAGACTACATCTGATTTAAGATAGCTTATCGAGTAGATGATATGGATAGATTAACTCGCAATACACATAGCATACCTATATAGATTGAATTGTGTAAGGTATGAAGATGGACGTATACCTTCAATTAGCTAAAGGTGATAAGTTTAGCTTATCGAGAGAAATGAGAAAGATAGACTTATTTGTGATAACACATATTACACCTACACAAATGGATTTATGTGAGGGTATTTCATGAGATGTAGATCTTTAGAAAAACTTAGGTTATTTAATCATTCAAGTAATTAATAGTCATTTAGGGGTTTATGAATCCCTCACCTTAGTAAAAAAAAAAAAAACTAAATTTATTTTCTTTTTGTGCATTTTTGTGAAGTTAAATTTTGGATCATTACATTTGGTATCATAGCTCTAGGTATTAGGGTATAGAGCTTCTTGTGTTCTAAGGGGATTTGGATGTCTCCGATGAATGTTTTCTTATAAGCTAAAGCTGGGATGACCTAGAATGCCCTATTTGCTAGAATCTAATGGGAACTAGTCCCAAGGGTGAATGAATGTTATGATACCTTAGTATGGGATTTGATATTAATGATGCATCATAACCTTGGAATACTAACCTAGATAGATTATTGATTTTTTTAGCAAGATAACTATGTATTATAGCTTGAATTAGAGATAAAGTCTAAGGTGAAGTTGTAACCTAAATAGATTAAAATGCCACCTATGACCAAAAGAGAAGAGGTCTACACCTAGGCAAAATTGATAAAATAATATCAAAGAAGATATTCGAGAGGAGGATCCAAAAAACCCAAACAGAGAGGTGGAATACCTCACTACTATGCTTGTTGCTATGCAGAATCAGATGAGAAAAGTGTTGGAAACCATTACAAATCATAACTCACAAGCTAAAGGCTCAAAGGTTGGCCAAGATGATGGGATAATTGTAGAGTAGTTGTGAGTTAGAACCCTTCTAGAAAAAAATAACTAAGGATCTGAAAAATATTTTTATCTCCAAGTTTGGTGGAGAATGTTAAGGGGATGTAGCTGAAGCATGGATGAGAGAATTAGAGGTTTACTTCATGGTAAAATGTTATTTGCCAGGAACCCGAATGGTTTGGGCCATAATTAACCTAGAAGGGGTTGCTCTAGATTGGTGGGAAACCCACTATGAGAAGACTAAGATTGAACCTGTTGATATTCCATGGAAATAATTCATAGTTATATTCAAGAAAAGGTTCCTAAAAAAGAATTTCTATGTGCTAAAATTTGAAGAATTTGCCAGTCTACGATAGGGAACTAAAATGGTGGAGGTATACTATAAGAATTTGGTATGGTTACTTAAGTATGTGCCTACCTATGATGAGAAAATAAGGGTTTATAATTTTATCTATGGGTTGTAATCTAGGGTAAAGCATGATGTAAATATGCATGAGCCTAAATAATTGTAAAAGGTGTATGACTTGGCAAAGAAGGCAGAGTTGCACTTACAATTTAACTATGTCACCCTACCCGAGCAAGATCAACAAGCATTGAGGAAGAGGAATAGTCAAGGATTCTTGAAATGGGAAGAGGAAGAGGATCGAAAGACCAAGAACCCCCACAATGTTTTGAAATATGAAAAAGAAAATAATGAAAATCAAAAGAAGTTCGGGAAAATCTTCCAAAAGAAGAAGAACAAAAATCCCAATAATGCTAAATCTCAATCGTAAAAGGTACAAACCTCAGTCCCAATGAGCAATTTAGGGAAAAAAAACTAGAAAGGAAGCAAGGACCCAAGGATGGGTGTTACCATTGTAGAGGTACACATTATGCTAATCAATGTCTGCACTAAATAGGGTTGAGTTCATCCAATACCAAAAGAAAGGAACCTAAGCATCAAATCTACACCGCAATCAAAAAATAAAAGCTAGAGGAGCAAGTCATCCCATTACTTGTGAAAGGTAAGATTTTCAATAAACAAGTGATATTATAATAGCTAGTGGAGCCACTTATAGTTTTATTTCTTCTATTTTAGTGAGGAATATGCTAGAAAGGCCAAAATAGAAGGTACAGTATGGTTCTGGGTAAACCTACTCGATAAATTAGTGTTTTCTTATGGTAGAAATTTCTTTAGATAATGGTACCACTGAAGGTTGCTTGTATGTAGCTCCACTTCATGCCTTTGATATGATCATAAGAATAGATTGGTTGCAGAACCATAAAGCCTTGATCAATTTCTAGGATAGATGGATCAAGTATTCGAAGAAAGGTAAGAAAAGACTAAGAATTCATAGCAAGCAGGGGCAATTCAAACCCCAGATGTTGTCGACTATGTAATTGAAGAAAGCCATCAATAAAGGAGACATAGTGTATGTTGTAAAACTTAATGAAGTAAAGGATGATTAGAATAGAGAGATGCTAGGGAAGCACCCAATTTTACAATATTTTAATGATGTATTTCTAGAGGATCTACCTGGACTTCCTCTTGTGCGAGAATTTTATTTCACAATTGATCTTATGCCAGGAGAAGAACCTATTAATAGATCTCCATATAGTATTGTTGAGTGATAATTTTGCCCAATTGCGAAACCACACTCACAGTTAGGATTTAAAAACTAAACCCTCTCTTGCAAAAGAATATTTAAACTCTTCCAAGGTTCTATTTTTGTAATGTGTCATAAAAGTGTAAAATATTGCTTAAATAACTCTTTTGATGCATATTTTTGTTAACAAGGGGCCTAGATTTTAGGTGTCTTAACTTGAAATCATCGTAATGCATTCTCCAATAAAATTTACTTTAAATTTGATTTTAAACTATGCAAATTTACTTTAAAACTTCAACACGAAATTTTAATTAAAAATGCTCCAAAACTTTATATTAAAACTAACATAAATTTCATTAAGCATTTTAATTAAAATCAAAATTTAATTCATCAATGAAAATTTACATAAAATTTAATGAAATGATAAATAAACATAAATCCTAATCATGAATTTAAAAAATTTATGATTATTGAGTTAGAGTTTGTAAAATATTCAATTTTGAAATTATGCTTATTTTTCAAACATAAAATTTATGTAAATCCCAAAAGCAAATATAAAACCCTATTTATAAAGTAAGAATTTTATAACATTTAAGATTAGGGTTTTATTTAAATTTTATGTTTATTCATCAAATACAAAATTATATTTGAATATCTAAATATTGAATAAACATATAACACCCTAATTATAAGGTTTTGAACCTTAATAATGTTGCAGTTAGGGTCTCTATAATTTTCAATTTGAATATCTGAATATTGAATAAACATATAGCACCCTAATTATAAGGTTTTGAACCTTAATAATATTGCAGTTAGGGTCTCTATAATTTTTAAACCAGATTTAATATTTATTCACTCAAATATCAATTAAATTTAATATTTGGGAAAAATGAATAAACATAAGCCTCTAATTATAAAGTTTGAATCCTTTATAATATCAAATTAGGGCTTTTGTAATCCGAACTTATAATTTAAAATAAACTCAAAAGAAGAGTAAAGAAAATAAAATAAAACAGTGAACAAAGTTGTAGGTTATGAAGTAATAAACAGAAACTCCTGAAATGTAAATCTAACCTATATTAATCAAAACTTTCTCAATTAAATATAAGTTAAATGCAATCTTCTATGGACAAAATCATAAATCAAAATAAATTAATTTTATTGATCTTATGAAACACCACATTCATGCTTGTTTCAATACAATAAAATTAATAAACTTTGTGAATAAACCTTATAAAATAACTTCCACGATCCCCTGTGATATTGTCAATCCAACTCTTTTGTAACGTGCAATCAACTTCTTTTCGAACATTTTCTCGAAATCCTCCTCTTCGCAATTGTCCGACCCTTTCTCTAATGCTTCTTATTTTATTTATAATTTGAGAAATTTGTTCTATTAGTTTATCCCATTCTATTCTATTATGATATTGGTTTTTCAACCAATTTTATAATTTTGTGCTTCAATTTTAGTTTTAGAATAAATCTAATAATAATTTTTAAATCTTTCTTTCCCATACATCATCCACTTTTTCTTTCTTATGACAATGTTGCTTTTAATTAAATATTCATATTTATCATACCTATTTATACTTTTTATTTCCCGTATACCATATAGGATGAACATATATGATATGGCTCTCCCAAGTTACTATAATTCCTCGCGCGATCCCTGCATGCCCAATGACATTTAAAATCTAAGTGTGATTACTTGAGATTTCAAATGAATAAAAATAGTAGCATAATTTGTAACTGAGCACGAGAGTTTCTGAATGTGGAAGTGGGAAGTAGGTGCAATGTTATACACTAGGTGGGGTAAATTTTAGATGAAGAATTTGAAATCTGGCCAAATCCCTGTAATATACCTCTAAAATTTGTTTGTCCTAAAATTACATCACGCGATCCCATTTGATGTTGTTGTATGCTTGCCATGGTGATGCTATTTTTCACAGTCATTGATTAACAAGTTTCAGGTCTAGAGTGGATTGCAAAGGAGAACTCGCAACACAGTTTGGACAAGAATCCATTCATAAAAATTTGGTAGAATTTATATCATTGTAAATATCTAGTTTTCCATCGTCATATTGTCCATTTGTATTTCTAAATCTTGACTCGATTCATTTCCCTCATCATGTGCATGTTTTATACATCACTAAACCTATACATCCATCGTGTTCGTTTATATTCATCAATAGTGTCCTAAACACTTGAGATATTGGCAACCACAAATGAAAATCCTCACTGTTGTCGCTAGCCTAAACCTATGCCTCAATAGAAGCTGCCTCACCATTTACACTTTGGTATCCATATAATCTATAGGTCCAAGTTTTGTTTTATCGTTTATGATTTAGAGTTCGCAAAGAAAACCATATTGCGACTATCATGGTTTTCCCCTCTGCCACTGTTATTTTATGTATACTAACAATATCTAACATGTCTGCTCATGACGTCCATTATTCTATTTATATCTAGCCTAGCATTTACAATTTCTACTGTTCATAAATGCTCGAAGCTTACCTTCCATGGTGTCTTCGAATACACTGTATCATTATTGTATCATTTTCTTCTATTAATTCATCAATATGAAAATCTTTGCTGATTTACTCCTATGTTGGCTTCCGTCACTATCCCACATGCTTTGGAAAAAATACAAAATAAGCTTCATTAGGTAAAACACTCGTCATAACTTATGACGAGTTGTTCACCTTATAGTGCTTCTTCACTTCAAAAATTGTGTGGGGTGTTGACCTTGCTGATCGTATTGTAAACTATTTCGAGAAACTTTGAAGACCTACGTAACAAAACACTTTTTTTATTTATATTTTATATTTAAAATACATATATTCTCTTTATTAAAAGAAAAGATTGAATGCATTTTTCATGTTTTGATTTATTTTCAAAATATTCCAACTAAATATAATTTTGAAGTGATTAAAAATAAAATAAAACATTTTAAATTTAACCTTTCAAATTATCATAATAAACTTCAAACAAAACAACTTTAAATGAAACATGAAGACAAACAACCAACACATTTTGAATACTACAATGTTATATTTCATTTCACGAAACAAACTTTCTAAAAACAACAAAACTACACAAATTTCAAATTTTATTCATGTGGGTCCCCAAATTTGGGGCGTTGTGAAGCGGTCACAAAAAATGGTGACTCTGCTAGAAAATGTTCCTAAACATTTTGGACTTAAGAACCCAATTTTGAAATCAAAAAGACCCAAATATTAGAACAATGAGCAGCAATAATATCCAAATAATATGAATAGACAAATTCAACATGAAATAATGGAATCCACGCATCTACTAGGTGTGTGCCATGTGGTTCATTGTTATATCCTTGAAACCATTCAGATTTTCATTTATCAGTTTTGCATTTAGGCTTATAGAATTTTCCTCTTTGAAGTATACCTCTACATTACTCCACTGCTAGTCAGGCATCTATAGCCCCGGTGGATGTAACCTTACTCTCTTCAAGACATTGCTCTACTACCAGTCAGACATTTATAGCCTTGGTAGAGGTTATCTGAATCACCCAAATATTAGATGAATTTTGCTTTTGCCACTTTTGTTTTTAAGTCTAGACATAGCTCCACTGCCAGTTAGACATCTATAGCCTTGGTGAAGGTTATCTAAACTATGGTGACTGATTTGACTTTACTTTCCATTGTATTTTTCTTTGCTTGTGTTTTATTCAAGCTTGATGTTGCTTTGCAAAATTCACTTGCCACTTGGGTTAGAGATCAAGTAAGGCTAAAATTGAGTATATTGAATTTTCACATTAATCTGCAAAATCGACAAACTTTATTCTTCTAGACTTTCAAGAGATATTATTTTAATGTATTTGCAATACTTGTGGAGCTTTTGCAAGATGATTCCATTGTTCCAAGTTTCATTATCTTAGTCCAAATTCATAAAGATATATACTAACTAACTCACTTTCCTTTTCTTCAAGTTTTAGATATTTTCAAAACAAGAAGTTTTATCCTAAATGACACGGGAACATATATAAAACAAATTCATCAAATGTTTGGTGCCCAAATAACAACTACCTCAACTAAGGAAACAAAACCACAACATTTTATTCTACTCAATAGCAACATTACAACATAAACTAAACTCCAAAAATTTGGCAAAAGCCAATTTATTACTACACTAACAAATTAAACATAACCAAAATCCAACCAAATATAAACAAATGAAAATATACATAAAAAAAACAAAACAATTAACAAGCACACCAAAACAAATAACTATATACAACATAAAATTGCTAAACAAAATGATTATATACACATATATACAAATGAAATGATTTTCCTATTTTCAAGGCTGAAAGTAATGCTTAAGAAATTGCCCATTCATAGGAAGTGATAAATCTTCACCACTTAAGGTTTTCAATCGAAATGTACTCTCCCCTAAGATTTCTAAGATTTGATAAGGCCCTAACCATAGATTGTCAAACTTGTTATGGTCACCTTTCTTTTTGTGGGCCTTATCCCACAATAAAACCAGATCAAAAATTCTAAATGCCTTTATTGTTGCTCGTTTATCAAACCATATTTTAACTACCTCTTGGTGATTACTAAAATGTAATAATGCATCTTGTCATTTTTCATCAAGTTTCATGAGATGTACAAAACGAGCTTCAACTTTATCATCAGTTTCTAAATGTTCTTTCATGAATTGCAAAGTTTGTAGTTTTAAATTTGTAGGAAATATAGGGTCTTGACCATACACAAGGTGATATGGAGATGTCCCAATAGAATCCTTAGCTCTAATTCTATCTACCCACAATGCAAATTTTAACTTGGTATGCCATTCATGAGGATTTAATTCTAACAATTTTTTGATTACTGATAACAATTTTTTTTGTGGATTCGGCTAGACCATTACCTTGCGGATAGTAGTTAGACAAAAATTTTAAGCTCACCTTGTTGTCATATGCTCAATATGCAAAATGAAGTGATGAGAAATTTGAACCATTATCACTAACTATAGAGTTAGGCATACCAAATCTTGTGATAATGTATTCTTCTAGAAATTTAATTACTACTTCAGTTGTGCAATTCTTTGTAGGCACTGCCTTAGACCATCTTGTACAATAATTTGTAGTTGTTAGGATGTACTTGTGACCTACAAAATAATTTGGATTAATTACTCCTACAAAATCTAATCCCCATTGGACAAACAACCTCAATTCAATCACTGGATGTAATGGCATAGAAGCATGCTTCTACCTATTCGTAGCAACCGGAAAAACATGACAATTTTGAACATGAGCATGTGCATTTTTAAATATATGAGGCCAATAATAACCTGCTCTTAAAATTTGATGAGTTGTAGTGTTAGCAGAGCCATGCCCTATTCCATATTTTCCATGAAAATCATTTAAAACCTGAGATGCTTCATTTTGATTAAGACACCTAAGATAAATCCCCTCATGATTTCTCCTGTATAAGATTCCTGCTTTTATCATGAAGTTAGCACATTTTAATCTTAAGGCTCTTCTTTGTGTAGCATTAAGGTTAGAAGGACATTTACCATTAAGAAGGAAATATGCCATGTATTTGTACCATTCATCATCTATAATATCTTTTACCGAATACTGTTGACAATGGATATGCAGATCAATCTGAGCGAGAGTTTTAGACAAACCTTGCCCTCGAACAAGCTTCATGGGCTGAAATTCGAGATCAAATTCTTGTAAAGTGGAAATCCACTTTCCTCTTCTCTCTCCTAGTTCATTCTGCAATAACATTATTTTTACCATAGGGTCAGGTACAATCACAAATATTTGACTATGCAAAATGTAATGCCTAAATTTTTTAACTATTTTAAACAAGGCATACATTTGTTTATCTAGAATTGAAAATCTTACTTGTGCATATTTGAATGGTGAACTTGCAAAAGCAATGGGATTCTTAATATTACTTGTAGACACCAAAACAACACCAATCCGATTATGTGGCTACAAACACTGACCGAATTGGCATACATAACCCCTAGGGTAGCCCCCAGAGGTTAAACAGTGGTCCTAACCACTCCCAAAGTAGTTTTGGAAGGTCAGAGGTCAATTTGGCACATTTCAAGCATTATGATCCCTATTCGTTCCACCCTGGGATGATTAGAATGATATTCACCCCACCCCGGGATGATTAGCAGCAATCACTCCAGGGTGGGACGAATAGCAGGTTTGACAGGCAAAAAGTCAAACCTTGACAAATGGCAGCCCAGATCCGCCACTCAACTCCATATCTAAGGCATGGTAGTGTGAGTGAGTGTTTTAGAGCTCAAAGAGGCAGTCATGGAGGCCTAAATCAAGGAGCCCTTAATAAGGGTGGAATATTCTCTCCCCTGACAAGGCATGATGGCCAAGTGGCGCCCCTGCATGCGCATTCAAAGGAGACCCTCAGGTCTATAAAATGGTGAGCCTTCTCACCCCACAAAAGGAGAGAGTAGGAGAATTTGGAGAAATGGAGTGCTACCAAATTATACCCTCACCCCTCATTGTGCTTCCTACATCCTTGATCTCTCTTTTGGAAGGGAGGTCATCGGGTGAATACTAGGAGCACAATCCGGACCCAAAACCCAAAAAATCAGCCACAATCCCACACAAAATTTGCTGAAACAACCCCCTAGGAGGTTTTGGACCCATCCCAAGTGGATTGGTGTCAAAACCAAGCCCAAAACAATGGGCATCATGCCTCCGGGTGCCCCCCGCACTGTTGTAGTCCTAATCGCCCCACCCCAGAGTGATTAGAAATCTGCATTATATTTATTTACTATTTATTTTGCATCATGTTGTATGCAATTTTTTTATGCTGCTGTTCAATTTTCACTACATTTCGACCTATTTGGACTGTGTTTTTATCGTTTTACGTGTTCACTAACCTACAGGGAGCACCTTCATATATTGGGCAATCTAGGTATAATATACCAAATCTGACCTTCTGGGTTGTCTCAAAATACCCCATTTTTCCTAACCCTAAATTTTCAAGTATTTTGGAGGCCTCTAGATAGGACATTTTGGAGGTCACTTTCGCACATTTTGTGATAGTCGCCAGTGTCCCACCCTGGAGCGATTAGAAATACACGCATGATTTCCTGACTGTTATTTTTACAATGTGTCCCTAATGATTTTTGGATGCTCATGTTCAAATTTCATCTCATTCTAACATGTTTTGATCTCTATTTTATTAGTTAATATATTCACTAGCCGGAGGTCTTGGGGATTGCATGTTTCCTTCCATCCGCATATGCTATTAATCATTTGATATTTCTCTATATGTAGGATCTTGATACCGGAGGGGCAGAAAGGAATGATGGATGCACTCATGCAAGTGGTGGTGACGTTTGGTCCACCCATTTTGAATGTGGGCACGCAGAATATCCTGAAGGGAAGCGTACCATCTGTTGGTGTAACAAAATTGTATCGAATGCTATGAGCCCTTGAAATGGGGGGGGATGTATTGTAACCGGATCACAAGAAAAATTAATAAAAGAGGCTGCACTTTATTTTTGCTTTACATCTCATTTCATTGCGTTGTTTTCCCTTTTCATGCACTTGTTCTTCGCATTTTCGTAGGACTTAGCGTTTCATTATACATATGCTTTTGTTTGCATCACACCCGGTATGCCATGCTTTCGTAGACATGCTTTTAGTGGTGATCATAGTGGGGATCTGTCCCCTACAATTGGGATCAAGTTTTTGATCAAAATTTTGTGTTTTTCTTGCAGGTGTGTTAATCCTTAGGGCGCTGGACTGCTGCTCGTGCCACCTTGTGACGAATACAGACTGGCATTCATTTCACCCTAATATGAATAGACATTCATCCCACCCTATGAAGAATATAGACTTTCTATTCGTCCCACCCTAGGATGATTAGATATCTGTACATTTTATAAGAAAAAACTCAGAGGCATCTGGTTTGGGAAAAGAAGAGGTAGGTTTTCTAGACATCCTCTGTGTTTTTCTATTTCTGTCTCTGCAATTTTTTTGTTTTCTTTGCTTGCATAGGGAAGTTTGTTGCATGTTTTCTTTCTTGGCACAAGTAAAAGTAACCACACACACCACGCAATAATACTAAAATCAAGGAGTTGGTCTTAAAACCCCAACACTTGATCAAGACCAACGGTGGATTTCATCACCACCTTGGCTTGGATTTTGCATACATAACCCTGATCGTGACTGTTGCTAGACGTAAATCCTAACGAAAGCTGACCAAGTGTAGTGGGGGTGATTCCTAGCACATGAGGATAAGCCTTCTATGGTAGGTGTCAAAAAAAGAGCAATCCCCATTTTGTACCACCTATGTTCCACGTATTGTTTTGCTCTCGCGTACCAATAGTTTCCCTCACGTAAGGGCGGGTATATTGAGAGGTTCGGTATAATGGCCTGGCAGTGGTATATTGAAGGGGTGACCATTTTGGAGATATAAGAGCCCTCATCATGCATGAATAATAAAATTTTCTTTACATGGTTTGCACAACAAAAATCAAAACACATTGAACTAGATTTAGGACACACATTTAATCTGTAAACGAGATAATCATTTCTTTGTTTGTGTGGTCCCTTTTGTTTGGTGTAGCATAAAAAATCGTAAAGGAGATAAAAACATACATATCTTGTAGAGAACCACCACCATGGTGTATACCCGTAGCCAAGCCCAATCATAGTCAGAAGCTACAAAAAGTATACAAGGAGGCACAAGTCACCTCCGATATAGCCCCAAGGACTTGGTCATACCACCTTGGCGGCCTGACCCACAAAATAGTCCACATCATACCATTACGGAATAGGACTATAGAGGCACCCCTTTGAGGGGCACTCCTGTTCAACATGGACCCTCTCAGGAGGAGTACATACATGGGAAGACCCCCTTAGACACTCATTATGAGTAGCCATCGTGCGATGAAGCGCTGGAACATCATAGGGTTCATAAGGAGGGCCCACATGATTATATCATCCCTCCTCTACCCCTCATTACTATCACAACTAATAGGCCAAATCCAAAGCGCAAGGCTCTTCAGACAGGGCGGGCCAACTCTGCTCGCTCCTTTCACATGTATGAAAGGGAGCATGAGGAAAACCACTATATTCCTCAAGAGAAATACACAGTGTGGGAGCAATGTACCTCTGCACCTGCTAATTATCAGGATCACCTAATGAAGCCAGCACCTCGGGTGAATGCTGCTAACCTTGACAGAGGGAAGCGACCTATAGAGATCTTAGATCACCATGATCGAGATAGATATGTAGGGGAGGCATCTAGGCCTCCTAGACCTAAGATGGCAAAACAAATTGACTTGGTATTTTCCAAACATGCCGCCTGCCAAGCACAAATCATGCATCTTGAGCAAGATCAGCAATAGTTAGAGCACCTGTATCATATTAGAAAAAAGTGCATTCAACGTCAGACAGACGAGTTGCTCCAAAACACTATGCATGAGAGGATTCCAACCCCTCACATGCATAAGATATAACTTTATGAGAGACACAACCCCTTGGTGCGAGACAGGTCTCCACGACCTTATCAAGCGTTGCCTCCAAGACCTCCTAGACCTAAGCGGGAGGCCACTCCTAGAACCAATGATGGGCGCCTTCCTCGGGCACCCACCCATGTTTATAGGTCACGCCCAGGAACTCCTCAAGAAGCCTATGAGGAATTTGAGCGGGAAGAAGAGCGGGCTGAAACGCCCTACCAAGACAGGGGGTGCTATCCAGCTACCCCTCCATAGGCCTCAAGTTCCTCTCAATTCACAACGGGAAAAAACCAAGAAGGAAGAGATCAAATCCTCTGATGCATACAAAGCACTGCTAGAGTGCTTAGAGTCTATGGAGACCAATACTTCTGGGCCCTAAAATCCCACATTACGCCAGCTCCACAATCACCCTGTGCATCCTTCTGTGTAGGCACCCCCATACCCCAAACACTTCAAAATGCCTCAATTGGCAATTTTTAGAGGGGATGAGGATGCCCAAGAGAACATGAAAAGATTCATAAGTCAATGCTTTGGAATTTAGGACAATGATGCATTGCTTCTAAGAATGTTTATAACCATGCTCGTAGGCCCTGCTTCAGATTGGTTTACCCAATTACTAAAGCATAGCATTAGTAACCTGGACCAGCTAGTGGATGCGTTCCTCAAATGTTTCACCTTCAACACCAAGAAGAAGGCATCATTAAGCGACCTAGCTATCCTCAGGCAGTATGAGGAGGAAACCATGGTTGCTCATGGAAATCGATGGAGGACGTTGCTTTCAAAGCTACCTTACCTTCCTCCCATGGCTGACCTGATCCAAATGTTCTTGAAGAGTTGCCTAAGGTCGATCTCCATGCTATTGTAGCTACAACAATATGCCACTCTCGAGGAAGCCCTAGTGCAAGCTAGGATAATTGAGGAGATCAAGATACAAGATGGTGAGATTGCCAAACTACATAAGAAAGAGTGGCCCAAAAATGCCAAAACTGGGCCCACATAATCGAAACCCATCGCGGTCAATCAAGTTTCCATAAACATACCAAAACCTGCACAAACGACATAGCCCCCAAAGGCTAATTATCAGGAAATTCCTCTTGACAACTATGAAAAGGAAAATCATAAGCAAGAGCAAAATTAGCAACGTCATCCTAGGCGACAATTCACACACTTCACAGAGTCTAAAGACTCCTTGTTTGACATCTTGTTCATGGTAAACTTGATAAACTTGCTAGAAAGTCGACCCGTAGACCCCAACGTGCCAAAACCCAAGGGCTATAGGGAAGACTTATATTGTATATTTCATCGAAAAAAAGGACACGACATCTACACATGTTGGAAATTCAAAAGCTTAGTGCAGGACCTGATAGACAAAAAAACGCTAGCGGTGGATAATCCCGTAGCACTGAGCAACCAACAAATGGAGGTCTTCAAAGACCCCTTGCCTGCCCATGATGCACAGGCAAATATTTTACAAGTAAATGAGGTGACACAAAAATACCCCATGCAAGGGTACGTAGGGATGATAAGCATAGTGACACGAAATAAGAGATACCCAAGCACAACTGCCCCTACTACAGCTACAGGAGATGTTCCATCAACGTCACAACTCCCACAACACCCTACATAACCTTCCTCGCCTAGACCAGTGGCCACGATTTGGACTAAACTTACTCAAATTTTAAGGACCACGTCAGCTAGAATCTCCATTTATGAGCTCATCCAACAATCACTGCCCCATCGGGAGGCTCTGATGGAGATAATCAAAGCCATTGAGCTACAACCCCATGAAGCAAATTATTTCAACAAATTTGTGGGACATGTAAAACAATGCATAGAAATAGTCATAACCTTTAGAGAAGACGAACTAAAATTGATGACTCGTGATATGGTGGATCCACCCCTGCACGTCATTGCACGGGTCAACGAGATTCCATTCAAGAGGGTGTTGGTGGACATTGGCTCGTCCAGCAATATAATCACAATGACGGCATTAAAACACCTTAAGCTACCAGTATCTCATATTGTGGCCTCCACCTATACTCTTCGGGCATTCAACGATGTGTTATGCTTGACGGTTGGCACAATTGTCCTGCCCATCCAAGTGGGACAAAAGACTATTCCTACATTGTGTCACATCCTCGAGGGTGAGATGGCCTACAATATCCTGCTAGGCCGGCCTTGGATCAGGGACATGAAGTGTGTCCCTTCGATAGCCCACCAATGCCTAAAATATACATATGAAGGGCAAGTACATGTAGTCCCAACAGACTTAGAGCCCTTTAAGTATTGCAATGTGGTGCAACTGATGCCACAATCAACCCTTCCATTGACACATTTGGACTTTCAATTGAATCCATCCAAATAGGGTTTGATTCTACATACATCCCTGTTGTTAAGTCCCTCAACTCACCAACAGGGCCCATCTTCGTCATCTGTTCCTTCACCAACGATGCCACCTATGGTGGCCACATCAAAGGACAATGGGAAGAAGCCCCTATAAGAGATACCACCATTAGTCTCAACCATATCTATCGAAGAGGTGCCCAGTCGAATGGAATTCGAGACACCTGGTTCACCCAACATGGAGTGGACTCAGGAAGAACTCCCATTCCCTCCCCCTCAACCATCGACGATTACCATTGAAATGGCCAATACGGGCCTGGGGGAGTACCTAGTGCGGAACATTGTGGCAACACCCACACTCGAATCCATGCAAGACATGGGGAGACCTTGCCTCCCCATCGACACTATCATCCCTTTAGGCTACCCACCAAATTAGACAAACTTTGTATATGGGGGCCTCGACAATGGCATTGAACCTTACCTACAAGAGGAAGAGGACGAAGAGCCATTTGTTAAGGACGTCGACTATCTGTCCAACCCGGACTTCACCTTGAAATACCTTGGCCAATGTAATTGGCATGGATATGGATTGGTCAGATACAAACAAGGAATGGCGTTATTTGTCAACCAAGATATCAGATGCCATACGATAAATCAGGAGTAGGGTTCAACCACCCTTTGCCCCTTGACATCTTGGTAGAAAACATGCAATGCCTAGGGCTAGGCAACAAGGATGGGTTGGCACAAGATCCATATGCCAATCCCAACACAACATATACATTGGGGGATTATCTCCCATTGTTAACAACAAACCTTGTTGACCTCAACAACTCCTTTCCTTCGATCGAGAAAGGGGAAAGTTCAAGAACTTACCTCAAAGAGGAATGTAGACAAGGTCAAGGAGGATCTTCTGAAGATGAGTCAGAGTATGAGGTATTACCTTGGGACCCTTTCGAATCTGATAGCAATCACTCGCAAGTGACACCCATAGACGACTCTCAGGAGAAATTCATGACAATGTTCCCCTTGAATGCTCCAATCGAGCAATTACCAACTCAAGAGAATCTGGTCCTCCCGTAGAGAGTGGAACAACCCAGATGGGATAAAATCAATTTTCTCGAATAGAATGAGCCTCACATACCACACACAGTTGTTAGATCCAATGAAGGCCTATGGATCTTTGATAGCGATTATGAGGATGAGACTGAGATGGCATATCTCAACCATATGCGACAACAACAACACCCCATGGACATTGACGATATGTTTGAACAGCTAAACATGGGGCCAAGGCATAGGTGGAATTTGAACCAAGAATAGTTGGACCAAGTGCTGCATCTACCACTTTAGGCATACAGAGAGTGTTGGTTCGACTTTTATACACACCCTATGAAGAATGAGCATGAAAACCCGATAACACTTATAAGGGATAAATCCCACTCACTTTAGGATCTTGCTGGATATCCAAGGTGTGAGTTACAGAGTTGGTTCAAATGTCTATTCACTCTTTTTCGCTTTTGGAATAGTTTCAAGTGGACTGTCTGTTACCTTACAATGGGTTCTAGACTTGTTCAGTAATGCTTTTGGAATTGGTTATCTTTGTGGACACTCAGATTTACAATCAGTTCTTTGATCTAGCTCTTTATGTTTTAGCAGTTTTAAATAAAAGACAAATTCTAAAGAAAATAAAAATGGATCATTCAATCGATGGAACAGAGAGAGTAGAGTAGGGCAGAAAGAGAAGTTTACCTAATTTAGCTGCAAAACCAAAACTACCAATTTTAGTTATACTAGTTAGCTTCACAATAGAACAAATCAAAGAGGAAAGTGTCCAGCTTTCTAAGATCACTTTCCACTAAGAGCATAAGACAGAGATGAAACAAATCTAAAAGAAAATCATAAACAGAAGGGAAGTCGGTTGAAATTGGTATCTCTCACCAGCAGCCTAGCTCGCACAGTGAGGACAGAGCAGTTAGAATAGGCCTGAACCTTAAATCTGTAATTTTCCCTAGCATACAATAAAAAGAATGAAGCCCAGTAGCATACCCAATCTTTGATAACATAGATCTACAACATAAATTAAATAAACCTTAATGAAACGAAAACAAAAGAAGATGAACTTATCGCGATCTGAAAGAGATTAGGCTCCTGGCCATGCTATCAAAGAAAATGAAACTACACCAACTCTAGGTCCAGAACAAAGCATTCAAACAAGATTTGCAGGAAATTGCTCCAATAGCCTTTTATTCTAAGTTTCCGCCTCTGGAATTTACATCCGAAAGAAGTATATATAGACTCAGGACAAACCCTGATCTTTTCAGAAATATCTTCTTCCAAAACCCTAAATCTTATCACTTCAAAATCTACTACCCAGGTTTTACAATATAAGGTCTTTTAAAATAGAGTTTTGATAAAACCTAACCACTCTGCAAATCTTAGTGCAGTTACTTGCCATAAATGGAGAAGGCATGATCTGATATTATTCTCATCCATCTGTAACTGCAAGTAAATATCTTCATTTTCCGGCTGATCGTCGATATATTCCATAAATGGGCACTGTGTGTGAAGGTATCTTCATCTTTATGGTGCATCTTTTGGGAGCGCCTCATTAATTTCTCAAAGAAATTTGGATGAGTCACTGGTTTCTCTGACATTTTATCTTCGTAGAGCCGCCTCTAAATTTAAATTCTCTGTATGCCATTACTTTCACCATAAATTCTCCTATTAAATGTGTCCATCGGCAAATTCCGGTAACTATGTGTAGATATTTTCATTTTCTGGTTAATTTCCGACATATTTCATCAAATGGGAAGCTGCTTAGTCACCGTAAAGTTTCTTTGCGGCCAGATCTGTAAAATCTAGATGGACCAAAAATTCTCGGCATCCCCCATTTCTATTTGATGGCCTTCGCTTGATCCACGCTTATTTTGTCTTTTTCGCCATCACTTCTGCTAGTATGCAACTGCCAGCTCGCTTTTCGCAAAAGACAAACAAGGATTAGTATTTTAATATTATTAAATTAAAACCTTAATGTTCATTATATGTTGGCTTTATTTATTTTGACACGTGTCATGAAATCGTGATGCTTTCCAAGACTTGTGCCTTTCAAATAAACCATGTCACAATTTCGTGACGTCTTCCAAGACTTGCGCCTTTCAAATAAACCACGTCGCGATTTCACGACGTCGTGATTTCGCGACGTCTTCCAAGACTTGCGCCTTTCAAATAAACCACGTCATGATTTCGCGACGTCTTCCAAGACTTGCGCCTTTCAAATAAACCACGTCACGATTTCGTGACGTCGCGATTTCGTGACGTCTTCCAAGACTTGCACCTTTCAAATAAACCACGTCACGATTTCATGATGTTTTCCAAGACTTGCACCTTTCATTAAACCACGTTGCGATTTCACGACGTCGCGATGTCTTCCAAGACTTGCACCTTTCAAATAAACCACGTCGCGATTTCGTGATGTCTTCCAAGACTTGCGCCTTTCAAATAAACCACGTCACGATTTCGCGACGTTTTCCAAGACTTGCGCCTTTCATTAAACCACGTCGCGATATCGCGATGCTTCCAAAAATGGAAAATGTCACGATATCGCGACGTTTCCAAAAACAAAAATTGTCGCAAAATCGTGACATTCCCAAGTGACTTCCACTTTGCCAATTCTCCAAAAAATGTAGGTTGACTCCAATGATTTTGTTCATCTGTATTCTGCATTTTTTTACATATTAGTGAAAGATTTTCTTTGCTCATAAATGATTCTAATATTTGAAAAAAATGAATTCTAAATTGAAATCAAAGCCATATGCAAGCCTACTTAAAACTTTGGAATATGCAAAACTTGAAAAAGAAGGAGGCAAGCAAAATTTGGAATAAAAACCTGAAAAACATTAAGAGGGTCCCTACGGCAAAATGAAAACCAAAAATTTCAAAGGATGGAATTTCATTTTTTTAGTGGGGGTGTGTTGCTTCTCAACAAATGGCGATATCTGTGGGTAAAATAGTAGCACTATTTTAGAATCCAGGACTCTAGTTTCAAAACAATATAGACCATGTACCATGCTTTGCCACAAATATTCTTCAAAATAATTTAACTACTACCTGATAGTTGTTAAAATTTCCCAAGGACATACTAGGTTGAATCACTTAAGGAAGATTTCCGATGTGCAATTATAAGCGTATAAAAATTTCTTCAAGAATGATTGGGCCTTCGAATGTTGTACTCTGGATTGATCAGCTTTTCTAGGTTGTGAAAGGGGAAACCGAGTAGGGCTCTGTTTACTAGTTTAGCCTTTTACAGCCCCGACAGAGTTACTCTTTAGATTTTCACGACCCTGATCCACAACTATGAGGTAGTATCTACAACTTGGTAAAAGAAAACATCTTCTGGAGCCTTGGCTATCTCTTTCATTACAATAACTTCTTCTCTTCTTTTTTTTTTTTGTGGGAAATAAAAGAGTGCCAGTTTTATGTTGTCTTGCTCAACTTTCACCTTCTCTCTCTCTCTTTTGAAATATACCGAAATCTGGAATGCCTTGCTAATTTTTTTTTTTTATATTTCATCGATCTGGAAAGCCTGGGTACCGATAGCCTCTTTGGACACTTAAACAATTTCACAATCAGAGTCCCCTCTTACGACCAACTTTTCTTGGATTCCCTGGGAGTTTCTTCAGCCCAACAGTATAGTAGTTTCTTTATAATTAAAATAATTGTGGCAAGCAAGACACAAAATCCAATTATCTTTCTACTTGTTGTTCTGAATAACAAAATAGTTCCACTGTCGAGTTTAAGCAGACTATCTCTTAATTAGAATAAAACAAAATGAACACAGGATTTTGAACTCAGAATAAAACAATTTTTTTTTAAAGGTTGATTCTTTCTTTTCCGCCCAAGCAAAACCTTAAAAAAAACAAAGCTTTAAAAGCTAAAAGAAATTTGTACAGACCCCAAAGGATAAAACACAGAACTTTAAAAACAAAAAAATAAAATAAAAACAAACTACTTTGTACAGACCCCAAAGGATAAAACACAAAACTTTAAAATCAAACAAAATAAAATAAAATAAAACTACTTTGTACAGACCCCAAAGGATAAAACACAGAACTTTAAAATCAAACAAAATAAAATAAAAACAAACTACTTCAAAGCTTATTTACAATATATACACATGTTACAACGTCTTTGTGATTTACTCAAACGATGCATTGGATGGAACAGCTGAGAAATAATGCTTTAGGTATTGACCATTAACAGGAAGGTTCAAAAAATTACCCTCAAGGTCCTGTAGACGAAATGCATTATTACCTAGGATCTCGAAAATCTGGTACGGCCCTATCCACAGAGGTTGCAGCTTTGTGCATTTACCTTTCTTTTCTTGGGCTTTGTCCCATAGAAGCACCAGGTCTGCACGATTGAAGGCGCTCACCCTGGCCTTTTCGTCAAGCCAACGCTTGACTGTCTCTTGGTGTCGACTAAAATGCTCCACAGCTTGAAGTCGTCCACCCTACAAATCAACCAAGTCCAACACACGAGCTTTCGTATCTGCATGATCAAAGTAATGTAAAGCAAATTTTAATCCTGGTACTAATGCTTCATATTCTGCCAAATTATTCGTGCAGGGAAACTACAAGCGATATGACATAAAATCGATCTGATTTTTTGGTCCTTTAAGAACAACCCCTGTATCGAAACCTTGCTTAGATCTAGCTCCATCAATATGAAGCATTCCAATTTCATTATTGTGATCTTGGTGAGCTTTAACTGGTTTCTCCTTTTGAGTAGTTGTCAAATTATAAACCCCGATATAACAACCCTCAACAAGATTAACAGTCTCATTCTTGGCATTATACTCTGTGATCATGAGTTTATATCTTGGTTCTCTGTTGATTCTTAATTGATTTGCAAAACCATTCCAGGGTAACCACATATGCGAGAAATCAGTAGCCAAATACCCATTCAAGGATTTTGACCAATCCCTGCTCAGAAGCATTTCGTATCCTACAGGAATATCCACCACCTCAATGTCAATTATGTGCTACGCTCTTGGCTCAGATGCTAGCTGGATATGTATATTCTGAAGTTCACCTACCACTTTAACCTCAGACTTATCCAATTGGATGACTCTCATCTCGGAGTTCATGGGGGTCAAACCCAACTGCTGACAGATGGCTAAAGGCATGACATTGGCTGAAGCACCTGAATCTACCAGACAGTTGTGTAAATTTTTCCCAAATATTCGGACAGTCAATAGAAAAGGCGAAACTTCAGTCTTCTCTTTATACATGGCCACATTTGCATTTGCCATCTTCTTTCCCTTTTCCAAAGGTTTGGTAGTAGGTTCAAAATATGTTTTGATCAGGTTATCTCTTTGTTCAAAAATTTGGGCTAACTCATGGAGAGTGATATTAGCTTTGATCTTCTTCATGTCCTCCACTATATTATATCCCTTATTGAGTGGAGGGACAAATGCATCTGGTCCTCTCGGATTTCCTCCCTTGGGTGGGGATGGGTTATTGCTTGAAGATGGATCTGGAGGAACACTATGGGAGTTGTTTGAAGGGGTAGATGTAGTGTTGGGCTCCGGATTTCTATTTCTGAGGTTGTAGTTGTCCCTCCTGTACTATTGAAAGGCTTGCACTTCATCCATGGGTAGCTCCACAACATTCTCTAATTCTTCTGGGAAAGTGAAAGAATCTAACACCATAGCTGCACTATGTTTGGATGAACTTGGAGCATCCGCAGTTCTTTGATGTTCAGGAGAAACCAACTCACCAGATAGAGCTTCAAAGGCATTACAGAACTCCAAGCAATCCAATTCCCCATGTTGAGAAGTGGCATGTATCCTGCACCAGTTAGGCAAAGCCAAGTCACAAATATTTACATCATGCCCTTTACCTTTATAATCTTTATTGGGTTCATATGGGGGCCGAGTGAATCTGTTTTGTTGATAAGGAAATCTGTTTGGGTTTTCGTCGGTGGACACTTGCCTTTTGAAAGTCAAAAAGTCATTTGCCAACTTTTGGACCACCCTTGAAACTTCCTCAACTCTTGTGTTATCAGATTCTTTATCCGGATTCTGTACATTTTTAGCAGGTGTTACAGCCAATGGATTTCTTGATGGTGGAGTTTGATGTACTGGCAACATCATCTGATGTGGTATGGGATTGAAGACAGGGGTACCTTGTGTGACCAAAGGAATTTGATGAGCATTCAGAGGTTGAGGTCCCAGTTGTCTTTCCAGAACCAAAGCTTCTTTATAAGCCTCTGTTAGATTGGTAATAGAGGCATCTCTTTTCAAGAAAACAGAAGTCATTGGATCTAGAGAATTCCTAAAAATTTCTAATGCCAGGTCTGCATTTGGCACATAATAACCAGTCGAGTCTACCATAAGCCTTCCGAAATTTGACATTGTAAGATCTGACAAATTCATTTATTTCTCTTTTAATACCAAAAAATTGTTGATATAATACACTAGGATCTATCACTTCACCAAACTACGATACAAAAACCTTTTCCAAGTCATTCCAACTGGTAATAGAATCGTTAGTGAGATTTAGAAACCAGTCGTATGCTCCCTCCTAGAGAGTGAAAGGGAACAATCTACAAGCCACATCTTCATGTCTGTACATTTAACAATTTTAGAGCATTCTTGAATGCTACTAGGTGTTCTTCTGCTGTCCTAGTTCCATCATGCTTGTATCTGGGAAGATATCTCTCAAGATTTTTGGGCAGGTCATGGGCTGCACCCGAGATATTTAAGGTAGTGGAACCCAACCAGTTTGCCATTACTACTTGATTGACGATGATACTTTCAGTTGTAGTTGGAGTAACTACAAGTGGTGACAAAACTATTTCAGACAAGGACTTGGCCCTTTTGAGGTTGCTTCTTCTGGGGGTTTCTAACTCAGGCACAAGGAGCTCTCCAGCTCTGGAATGGGACCTTGTTACTCTATAAGTGGAATCTAGCTTTTCACAAGCAACTTATAATCTTACAATCCTTAACAAACTACTGAACTTCAGGCCCTCCTTCTAGCGCCAATTTTAAATGTTGGTGTTGAGTTCCGCTGTTTAGGCAAAAACTCAAACAAACAAGTTTTAAAAGGCTGAGGAGGAGGGAAAAGGCTACCAGACTCTGGATAAAACACAATATTTGTTAAATACCACATACAATCATATTTCTCAACCCAAGCGCACTAAGAACGTAAGTTCAAGCCCTCCTTCTAGCGCCAATTTTAAATGTTGGTTTGAGTTTTGTGGTTTAGGCAAAAACTCAAACAAACAAGATTAAAAAGAGCTAAAGAGGAGGGAAAAGGATTCAAAAGATAAAACACCAGACTCTGCACAAATAACTTACAATACTAAACAGAGTTCAGTGCCCTCCTTCTAGCACCAATTTTAAATGTTGGTTCGACTTTTATACACACCCTGTGAAGAATGAGCATGAAAACCCGATAACACTTATAAGGGATAAATCCCACTCACTTTAGGATCTTGTTGGATATCCAAGGTGTGAGTTACAGAGTTGGGTCAAATGTCTATTCACTCTTTTTTGCTTCTGGAATAGTTTCAAGTGGACTGTCTGTTACCTTACAACGGGTTCTGGACTTGTTCAGTAATGCTTTTGGAATTGGTTATCTTTGTGGACACTCAGATTTACAATCAGTTCTTTGATCTAGCTCTTTATGTTTTAGCAGTTTTAAATAAAAGACAAATTCTAAAGAAAATAAAAATGGATCATTCAATCGGTGGAACGAGAGAGAGTAGAGTAGGGCGAAAGAGAAGTTTACCTAATTTAGCTGCAAAACCAAAACTACCAATTTTAGTTATACTAGTTAGCTTCACAATAGAACAAATCAAAGAGGAAAGTGTCCAGCTTTCTAAGATCACTTTCCACTAAGAGCATAAGACAGAGATGAAATAGATCTAACAAAAAATCATAAACAAAGGGAAGTCGGTTGAAATTGGTATCTCTCACCAGTAGCCTAGCTCGCACAGTGAGGACAAAGCAGTTAGAACAGGCCTGAACCTTAAATCTATAATTTTCCCTAGCATACAATAAAAAGAATGAAGCCTAATAGCATACCCAATCTTTGATAACACAGATCTACAACATAAATTAAATAAACCTTAATGAAATGAAAACAAAAGAAGATGAACTTATCGCAGTCTGAAAGAGATTAGGCTCCTGGCCATGCTATCACAGAAAACGAAACTACACCAACTCTAGGTCCAGAACAAAGCATTCAAACAAGATTTGCAGGAAATTGCTCCAATAGCCTTTTATTCTAAGTTTTCGCCTCCGGAATTTACATCCGAAAGAAGTATATATAGACTCAGGACAAACCCTGATCTTTTCAGAAATATCTTCTTCCAAAACCCTAAATCTTATCACTTCAAAATCTACTACCCGGGTTTTACAATATAAGGTCTTTTAAAATAGAGTTTTGATAAAACCTAACCACTCTGCAAATCTTAGTGCAGTTACTTGCCATAAATGGAGAAGGCATGATTTGATATTATTCTCATCCATCTGTAACTGCAAGTAAATATCTTCGTTTTCTGGTCGGTCGTCGATATATTCCATAAATGGGCACTGCGTGTGAAGGTATCTTCATCTTTCTGGTGCATCTGTCGGGAGCGCCTCATTAATTTCTTAGAGAAATTCGGATGAGTCACTGGTTTCTCTGACATTTTATCTTCGTAGAGCCACCTCTGAATTTAAATTCTTTGTACGCCATTACTTTCACCATAAATTCTCCTGTTAAATGCGTCCATAGGCAAATTTTGGTAACTGTGTGTAGATATTTTCATTTTTTGGTTAATTGCCGACATATTTCATCAAATGGGCAACTGCTTAGTCACCGTAAAGTTTCTTTGCGGCCAGATCTATAAAATCTGGATGGACCAAAAATTCTCGGCATCCCCCATTTCTATTTGACGGCCTTCACTTGATCCGTGCTTATTTTGTCTTTTTCGCCATTACTTCTGCCAGTATGCAACTGCCAGCTCGCTTTCTGCAAAAGACAAACAAGGATTAGTATTTTAATATTATTAAATTAAAACCTTAATGTTCATTATATGTCGGCTTTATTTATTTTGACACGTGTCACGAAATCGCGACGCTTTCCAAGACTTGCACCTTTCAAATAAACCACGTCATGATTTCGTGACGTCACGATTTCATGACGTCTTCCAAGACTTGCGCCTTTCAAATAAACCACATCGCGATTTCGTGAAATCATGATTTCATGACGTCTTCCAAGACTTGTGCCTTTCAAATAAACCACGTCATGATTTCACGACATCGCGACGTCTTCCAAGACTTGTGCCTTTCAAATAAACCACGTCGTGATTTCGCGATGTCTTCCAAGACTTGCGCCTTTCAAATAAACCACGTCATGATTTTGTGACGTCGCGATTTCGCGATGTCTTCCAAGACTTGCGCCTTTCAAATAAACCACGTCGCAATTTCGCAACATCGCGATTTCGCGATGTTTTCCAAGACTTGCGCCTTTCATTAAACCACGTCGCGATATCGCAACGCTTCCAAAAATGGAAAATGTCACGATATCGCGACATTTCCAAAAACAGAAATTGTCGCAAAATCGTGACATTCCCAAGTGACTTCCACTTTGCCAATTCTCCAAAAAATGTAGGTTGACTCCAATGATTTTGTTCATCTGTATTCTGCATTTTTTTACATATTAGTGAAATATTTTCTTTGCTCAGAAATGATTCTAATATTTGAAAAAAATGAATTCTAAATTGAAATCAAAGCCATATGCAAGCCTACTTAAAACTTTGGAATATGCAAAACTTGAAAAAGAAGGAGGCAAGCAAAATTTGGAATAAAAACCTGAAAAACATTAAGAGGGTCCCTACGGCAAAATGAAAACCAAAAATTTCAAAGGATGGAATTTCATTTTTTTAGTTGGGGTGTGTTGCTTCTCAATAGAGAGCACCTTCCACCCAGATACCCTATAGAGCCATTAGTGCCAAGGGTAGACCCTATCCTTCTATTCGCACATAGGGCCGATCCATTCGTGCCAATACCCACAAAGCCAGATCTGGGGTATAAGGATCACCAAGGAAGTCCGAGTCAACACCCCCATGGTAATGGAGACAAAATTCATTTCATCAACATGATATCCATTGAATTAACCACCCCCATTCGCAATCTAGTCGATCCAGCATTACCATTGTATCTAGACCTAGGTGCCATAGACTGGGATTGCACTAACTCGCCACCATCCCCATCAGAGTACTGGTGTTGCGATGAGATGCTTCATTTCACCCCAAGACCAACTCAGGATATCTTCCATGCTAAATAGGAACCCGATGTTCTAAAAATAGATCTAAATTCAACAAATGATATCCACTTGATCCCAAATCCACACCATTTGGAGGACGGGTCCCACATGTCAGTCGAAGAGATGATTGATGTAGACATAGGCTTTGATCCAATGAATTCGCATATCATCAAGCTGGGGGTAAGTATATCCCCCGAAGAGCAAGCTGATTACATTGCCCTTCTCAAAGAGAAGAAGGAGGTTTTTGCATGGTCCTACAAATACATGTCGGGGCTAGACCCGCAACTAGTCATGCATAATCTAACGCTTAATTCGACAATCAAGCCAGTCAATCAAAATCTATGTATGATGCAACCAAAAGTGGCCTTAATGGTCAAATATGAGCTACAAAAGTTGTTGGATGCATAGTTTGTCATCTGCATAGATTACCCACCATGGTTGTCCAACATGGTACACATCAAAAATCCTAACGAGAGGATTTGCATATGCACTAATTTTTGAGATCTAAACAAAGTGAGTCCCAAGGATGATTTCCCCTTGCTTAGCATCGACGCATTGGTAGATGCTACAGCAGGCCATGAAATGCTTTCCCTCATGGATGGTTTCTCGGGATACAACCAAATTCGTATCAATCCCAATGATCAACTAAATATGGCATTCACAACACCTTAGGGGACATTTTGTTATAAGGTCATGCCCTTTGGCCTTAAAAACGTTGGCGTCACCTACCAACGCGCTATGACATACATATTCTATGATCACATGCATAAAAGTTTGGAATATTATATGGATGATTTGTTGGTCAAATCTCTTTTGCGCCTAGATCATCTCGATGACTTACGCAAGATCCTTGATCGCCTCATCGAACACAAAGTTAGGCTAAACCCCAAGAAGTGCGTATTTGGTGTCACATCTGGAAAACTCTTGGGTTTCATAGTCTCAAAACGAGGCATCAAGGTGGATCCAAATAAAGTCAAGGCAATCCTTGAAATGCTTCCCCCAACCACCATCAAGCAACTCAGAAGCTTGCAGGGTAAGGTCATGTCAATCAAGCGCTTCATAGCGCAACTATCTGACAAGTGTTGACCCATGAATAAATTATTACACAAGGGGGTAGCATTTCATTGGGATGATGAGTGCCAGTATGCCTTTGATGACATTAGACAATATTTGGCTTCATCGCCAGTATTGGCACCACCTAGACCAGGAGTGCCATTCTATTTATACATCTTAGCTACTGAGGCGGCACTGGGCGCCATGCTAGCCCAGAAAATGAACTACATAAAGAATAGGCTAATTATTATCTTAGCCGCGCCCTGGTCAGTTATGAACTTAACTATGCATACATCGAGAAGCTATGCTTAGCGGTGGTATTTGCCACCAAAAAGCTATGCCATTACATGCTGAGCAATACGACGTATGTTGTGTCTAAGGAGAATCCATTGCGATACATGATGAGTCATACTTATCATAGTAGTCGCACAACAAAATGGATCATGTTATTGACAGAGTTTGACATCGAATTCATTGGACAAAAGTCCATCAAAGGTCAAGTCATCACCGATCAACTAGCAGAGGCTCCTCTCGAAGACGATCAGCCTCTGACCATAGAGCTGCCCGATGATGGGGTCTTCCATGTCTCGAAGTCACCATATTCTAATGAGCCTAAGTCACAGGCCGACATAACCCTATTTTTTGATGGTTTTAAATGTGAGCAAGGGGGTGGCACAGGAATCGTATTCTTCACACCGCAAGGAGCTCCAATGCCTTTATCATTTAAACTTGATTTCTCGTGCACCAATAACAATATGGAATACGAAGCCTTGCTCATAGGTCTTCAGACAACCATCACCATGAACATCAAATGCTTGAATATCTTTGGTGATTCACTATTAATTGTCAACCAAGTGAAAGGGTTATTCCAATGCAAATGCCTAGTTATACAGGTCTACAAAGCCCTTGTGGATAAATTCTTGGCAAAGCTTGAATGTACGACATCAAGGCACTCCCTCGATCATTGAATCATTTTTTGGACACTATGGCCTCCTTGGGGTCACTAATCCTACAAGACATTTTTGGTGATATGACAACCATTCAAGTCAAAACATTATTGCAATCCATGATGGATCGTGCAAGCTCTAACCTAACGCTAGGAATCCACCTGATCCAGATCGAGCCATCTCAAGATACGTTCTCTCAAATCCATGATAGTCTAAATCACACCAACTGGGGGTCCCTGTTCTCCTCGACCCCTCTTAATAGCAACACAACGCTATTCTTACAAGTTCTTTCCCGCTCAACTTTTGCTAGGGATGAACTTCAAGAGGGATTGGTCATTCATACCATCAAGGTTTCTGATCAGCAAGATTGGTATACACCTATAAGATACTACCTCAAGGTGGGTAGCCTCCCACTTGGATTTTCACACGCCATGAAAAGATCATTCAAACAAAAAGTAGCAAAACATGTCTTTCTAGGAGATATTTTGTACCGTCAAAGCTACGAAGGAATCCTCCTCCATTGCTTGGACCAGTAGGAGTCCACTTGGGTGATCACCCAAGTGCATGATGGTACATGCGGTGGCCACTTTAGTGGTATGGCCATCGCCAAGTGCATTCTTTGCATGATCTATTATTGGCCATATTTAGAGCGAGATTATTGCGCGTATGTGAAAAAGTGCATGAAGTGTCAACACCATGCTAATTTGACACACGTACCTTCTTAGGCCTTATAGCTGATCCAATCGACTTGGCCATTATTGCAGTGGGGCTTAGATCTAATCTAAAAGATCTCCCCTACATCGTCAGGCCGTCACACGTTCATCATAACGACCATTGAGTACTTCACCAAGTGGGTGGAAGCAATTTCGCTTACCTCTACGACTGGGACCCGCATTGCAGAATTTATTTTACATAACATCATATGTCATTTTGGTATTCCATCCAAGATCATCTCGGATAATGGGACGTCATTTAACAACAAATATTTGCCTTCTTTGACAATAAAATACAAAATTCAGCATAGTTTTTTGACACCTTATTATCCGCAAGCAAATGGGCAACCAGAGGCGTCAAACAAAACGCTAGTTGCCATCCTTAAAAATATAGTCGTAGATAGTCATAAGGATTGGCACATTCAAATACCACTTGCTCTTTGGGCTTATCGCACTAGCATTCAGATGCCCACTGGGGTAAATCCATTTTTGCTAGTGTATGGCTTCGAGGAAGTCATGCCTCTCAAGTTGGAAATACCTTCCCTACGCATATCAATGCAAGAGTTCATCGATGATGACACTGTGCGGTAGGCCCGGTTAGACCAGCTTACGTTGCTCGATGAATGACACATCAATGCTCTTGAGCATTTACGTATCTACCAAGAGCGACTTAAGAAAGCATACAACATGACATTTCACCTGAGGGACTTTCAGGTTGGTGACTTGGTCTTAAAAGAGAACCAACAAAATTCGAACTTGCCACCCCATTTAAGGGAAAATTTCATGGTAAACTGGTTAGGTCCGTATGTAATCAATAGTAAAATAGGACCTGGAACATACTGACTCGCATTTCTTGATAGAATAAAGGAACTAGAACCCTTGAACATCAGTCATTTGAGGCCATTCCACATTTAAAAGATCCATGGCCCACCCCAAATGCTCCAAGGATTCCCATAATCGTTTGGTCAACCCAAAACACCCCAAAGGTATCTATAATCCCTTTGGTCCAACCAAAATCTCTAAGGATTCCCACAATCGCTTGGTCAACCCCAAAACGCCCCAAAGGTACCCATAATCCCTTTGGTCAAACCCAAAGCTCCAAGGATTCCCTCAATCGCTCGGTCAACCCCAAAACGCCCCAAAGGTATCTATAATCCCTTTGGTCAAACCAAAACCTCCAAGGATCCGTAAGAATCACTTGGTCTGCGCCCATTCGAGATAAACCAACCATAACGAATATTCAAAAACAACAAAATAATAAAAAATAACAAAAATAAAAATAAAAATTTGCATCTCGCCTCCATGCATACTCTTAAAAAATCAAAACACAAAAAAAAAAATAAGCTGCATTAGGCATCGCATACATACATTACATATTTGTTGACCATACAGGTCAAATGCACCATATACTGTAATTAATCGGCAATTACATCATTTCCCACATTTTTCTGCTTTGTAAATGATCCAATAAGAATAACGCCATCCACATTTTTCACCATATCAAAGTCAGTTGTCTTCTAATGTATTTAGGGTTTTTTGTCATTCAGATGTCTTTAGATTTCTATTCAAAAAATGTACAAATTCAGACAAATTTTACAAAGATAGAGTTTTATTTGGATCACACCTTGTTACGTAGCATCCCAACACAAGTTAAAACACATAAAAATTCCCAAGTTGTGTGAACGAAAGATGAAACCTGCAAAGCAATCCAGGATACCATACAGTGAAAATGTTATCTCGCTCCTCCCCTTGTGAAAATGACCCCAAGAATGCTGAGAGTTGGAAAAAAGATAAACATATTCCCTACCCAATTCCCCAAAATAAATAGTGGCTTTTACCACTGTCAAAAATCCCAAATTCTCAAAAAGTTGCAAAACACAAAAAAAAAAAAAAAAATTACAAAATTCAAATTACAAACTCCAAAGTTTGACATCAAAATCCTCAAAGTGCACACATCAAAAAGCACAAGAAATAGTGATTCTCATCACTCAAAATTCAAATCCTTGCTCAAAAGAAAAAAAAAACAAAAATAAATAGTGATTTTTATCACTACATACGAGAGCAAGTATCCCAATAAAATTGAAGAAAAGAAGGGAGTCGAACTTGAATTCCTGGAACTCTCAGCATTCGAAAGGTCATGAGGTGATCCTCAATACCGGTTTGGTGGATATCCTGCTAGTCACCGGTGGCAAAACCTCCCGCATGATGATATATCTATTGCATTAAATTGTGTACAAATCAATGTTTACATGTGGATGAGCTAGCTTATGGTATCCTAGATTGCATCGCAGATTAATCTTACTAAATACAACAAAGGAGTTAGTGGAGCTAATTAGGTGATACTCAGTACAGGTTTGGTTGATAGCCTATATGGCACTGGCGGTATCCTGACAAATACCACATAAACGAATTCAATCGCACACACAGGGAAGTGAAATAACTTGGTCAATCTCAAGTCTGATTCATACCTTGTTCAAAATTCTTGTAAGATAAACGTATAGTCTTGGCTAGTTAGTTAAAACATTTGAGTCTCAGAAAAACCTTAACTACATTCTAAAACAACTGTGGTACATTTCATTACTTACATCACCATCAGAAAATACAAAAAAAAAAAATTCATCTCACAAAGCAATCACATAATACAGAAATCCAGTAAATCCTGTACAGTCTATGGTGCCACCACAAATATATCAACAAATCATTTCATCCATTCCATATGCATACATCCATATAGTAAAAAACATCCGCATTCATAATAACATATGCATACATCAACATAAATAAATGTGCATAAAAGAGCAATAAACCATAACAAGTAAATAATCCAAAAAGAGAGTCATGTATATATTAAGTCAAAAATGCCCTCAGGCTACAATAAAATGGTCCTCTGACCTCACACAAAAAGTCAAAAAATTCAAAATACCCAAAACCTAGGGAGTCGGCCACCATGATCATGCAGGATTGGTGTGACTAGAACTACCCCCAGTGGTGTGGATCCTATGAGACCTCTCAGGGCGGCTGCTGCCAGCACTCGCATCATGCCCACTAACGCTATCCTCACCCACCCATCTACGATGAGAGGATGCAGACTACTCAGTCTCACTACCTCTCATACGGTGTGATGATCCACCTCCAATGAGCTCAGGTAACTATCCACCTAGATGGATAATCTCAACCTCCAACTCCACCTGACACCGACCCCACTCCACATCCTGTCGACGATACACAACCAATGCGTCATCCTGCTATGCCAACTGAGCCTACAAGAGATCCATATCAACTCTATGCTCCTCATCCTGTCTCCATAGTAGATCCTCCAATCGTGCTATCTCAACATGAAACCTACCCTCCATATCCCTCAGGACTACCTGAGGCATGGGCATCTCCGGGACAACATGCTGCTCTGACACCCACTGCTCCGAGACGTCCTATGTATCTGACTGCTCTGAAACACCTAAATCATCCCTAGTGAATTCATCTACCTCCACCATATTTGCATCATCGAGTGGAGCCCCCCAACCCTCCATCGATGCCTCTGCACCCCCACTGCTTGCTGCTATCGCATCCGGACCTCCTAGAGGCCCCTCACCCCGCCATCATCGCATCGTCCACCATTGGTCGTACTCTACAGTCACCCCAACATTGTCCATGTCAGGGACATCAATCACTGCATCAGACTCCTTGCCTAGTGGCTCAATAATCAGCCATACTAGAGTCCTCTCGTCGCCCCGACGTTGATAGATCAAGGGCTCACCAGGCAATCCCTGGCGCACCCCAAATTATCGAGTCACCTGGATGTACCGAAATTACTCCTACTCCATCCCATGTTTCTCGATCAACCATCTCCCCCTGCACACCCACCGGAGCCACTCTCTAGCCTTAGGCTAGGTTGGATAGTCCCAATATGGCCTCTAGAACACCTCCCCTGGATCAAGACGCAAGAAGGCATCAGTATAGTGACTTATGTCACCTGCCCACTGTCGACTCTGCCCATGCTCCTCCGACCTCCACCATAGAGTGGCATACCCAATATCCCTATCCACCATCTCACCTTGAGTGGTCCACGACAACCCCTATGACCGCTCCATAGCTATGTGCTGCCACCTCCAACACTGCAAAAGATAGCTGCACCTGATCTCATAAAGCTGTGCCAAGGTAGCGGACCTCATACAAATCATCGTAAAGTTGTGCCAATAGTGTCTGACCCCACCTCATAATAAGTGGCACTGCTATCGAAAACTCCACCAGTCTGAACACCACCTCAAGCAGGTTCCAAGGGAACCTCGCACCTGAGGAGTTGGGAAGCAACATGTTGGAGATGAGGGTCATGAGCAACGCATGCCTCACCCCCAAAATGCCCTTCTACAACCACCACCGCACCAGAATCCTGCTAATCATGCAGTCCACCTATGCCCTCTCCATAGCCCTATCCACCCCCATCTCCATCGCCTACCCAAAGCACCATGTTAGCACTGTCGTCCACTGATCATGGGGAGTCATCCGAATGGGCAATCCATCTATCAAAATCTGTAGAATTTGATACACGTCCTCCAAAGTAACCATCATATCCCCTATTGGGAGATGAAAGGTGTTGGTGCGGGGATCCCATAAATTGATTAGGGCAGTCAGATATGCCCGATACCCCACCACAGGCTCCAACCGTGTCACCTAATTGAGCCCAAGGGCATCAAGCCACTCCTAATCCGCAACAGTCAGCGCATCCCGAGCATCTGAGAACACAGTCGGTTGGCGATATCGACTCTTCACAACCTAAAAAACAAAAACAACACAAAAACATTAAAACATGACAACAAAAAAAATGTACAGCAGTGTATACAAAAAAAAAAAACAAACCATAACTAGGGTTTTAACCTTAGTCTAAACGCATGAAAAACAAAAAAAAAATCACTAGGGTTTTAATATTAGTCTAAACGCAACACCAAAAAAGAAAAAAAAGAAAAAATTAACTAGGGTTTTAACCTTAGTCTAAACACAAAAACAAAATACAAAAAAAAACATTAACTAGGGTTTTAACCTTAGTCTAAACACAAAAACAAAATACAAAAAAAAAACATTAACTAGGGTTTTAATCTTAGTCTAAAATGCAAAAACAAAATACAAAAAATTAATTACGATTTTAACTATACTTAGACAAAAGACAAACAAATAAAGCAGATAGAAGGAGCACCTACCGGTCTCACCTGGGCTTTGCCACTCGTAGATCTGGTCCTTGCACTCATGGTTTTCACAAAAATTTTGCAGCACTCTGCTATGCAATCTCGCACTCCTCCTCATAGCTCTAAATCGCCAGAAAAAAAAGATTGCAAATGAGCCCAAAACCTAGTTTTGGCCCTTATAAAGGCTCTTAGGCCTGTAATCGTTCCACCCTAGGATGAGAACCCTAGTTAGCGCTCATACCACCCTGGGACGATTACAAAATTGGTATTCGTCCCACCCTAGGATGATTACAGAGCAAGAAATAAAGCAACCAAAACTGCATCCAAAAAATGCACCAAAAAAAAGCAATAAAGCTGCCAAACAAAGGTGCCCTTGCACCTAATATTCTTGGCATGCAAAACCGATGTCGGGGTCACAAATTATCACTATGTTACTCCCTAAGAAGGCTACCATTCCATGGGAGGAAGGATTTTTGATAATTTCAACCCCAAAAGGCGTCACAACAAAGGGTCAAAACCCACCAAAAACAACAATAACTCTGCCAAATAAAGGTGCCTTTGCACCTGACATTCTTGGCATGAAAAAACAACGTCAGGACCACAAATTATCACTATCTTACTCCTTAATAAGGCTAACCTATCCGGACCTCTCCACGGGAGGATGGATTTTCGACAATTTCAACCCCAATCGACATCACAAAAAAGGGTCAAAACCCACCAAAAATAGGTCCGATTGTTGGGAAACTGCATAAGCGTTCAACGAAAAATAACTGAAAGCACCCTTAAAAAAGTCATATTGGGTCAAGTGACTCACCACTTTTCTCATTTTGGTCATTCCCTCATCGATTCGTCGCTTGAGGGGTAGTCACACTCAGTTACCAATCAAAAAATACACACCCGATCAAGGAAATGACATGCATTCAAAGAATCATTGACAAAGACAATCACGCCCCTGCTTTGGGCAGCAAACAAGAAATAATCACAATCTGATCAAACACTTGGAATTCTGGAATCATGAACTCAAGGTTCCCATAGACAAAAGGTTGCGCCCTTTGCCTATTCATAACTAAACAATGTCCAAGATCAAGTAACACCCCATCAAAAAAGGTTAACACTTGAAGTAAGCTCCTTAGCTCGTCAAAAGCAAGGATTCAAGAATGCATGCCCTTTTCATACTTAGGGCATCAAAATTTGGTTAGGTTACTGAGAAACCCTAATCATTAAGTTCTTTCGTTATCTATTTTTGCTTAGCACTGCGCCACGCACAACGCATCCCAAAAAAGGGGCATCTGTAGACACCAAAACAACACCAATCCGATTATGTGGCTAGAAGCACTGACCTAATTGGCATACATAGCCCTTAGGGCAGCCCCCAGAGGTTAAAAAGTGGTACTAACCACTCCCAAAGTAGTTTTGGAAGGTTAGAGGTCAATTTGGCACCTTTCAAGCATTTTTCTCCCTATTCATTCCACCCTGGGACGATTATAATGCTATTCGCCCCACCCCGTTATGATTAGTAGCAATCGCTCCAGGGTGGGATGAATAGCAGGTTTGACGGGCAAAAAATCAAACCTTGACAAATGGTAGCATAGATCTACCACTCAACTCCACCTCTAAGGCATAGGAGTGCGAGTGAGAGTTTCAGAGCTCAAAGAGGCAGTCATGGAGGCCTAAATCAAGGAGCCCTTAATCAGGGAGGAATCTTCTCTCCCCTGACAAGGCATGATGGCCAAGTGGCACCCCTGCATGCACATTCAAAGGAGACCCTTAGGTCTATAAAATGGTGAGCCTTCTCACCCCACAAAAGGAGAGAGCAGGAGCATTTGGAGCAACGGAGTGCTGCCAAATTATACCCTCACCCCTCATTGTGCTTCCTACATCCTTGATCTCTCTTTTGGAAGGGATGTCATCGGGTGAACACTAGGAGTGAAATCTAGATCCAAAACTTGAACAATCAGCCACAATCCCACACTAAATTTTTTGACACAACCCCCTAGGAGGTTTTGGACCCATCCCAAGTGGATTGGTGTCAAAACCAAGCCCCAAACGACGGGCGTCCATCCCCCTAGGCGCCCTCGCACTGTTGCAGTCCTAATCGCCCCACCCTAGAGTGATTAGAAATCTACATTATATTTCTTTACTGTTTCTTTTTCATCATGTTGTATGTGATTTTTTTATGCTGTTGTTCAATTTTCACTGCATTCTGACATGTTTTGACTGTGTTTTTATCATTTTACGCATTCACTAACCTACAGGGAGTGCCTTCAGATATGGGGCAATCTGGGTAGAATATGCCAAATATGAATTTCTGGGTCATCTCAAAATTCCCCATTTTTCCTAACCCCAAGTTTGCAGGTATTTTGGAGGCCTTTGGATAGGACATTTGGGAGGTCACTTTCGCACATTTTGTGACAGTCGCCAGCGTCCCACCCCGGAGCGATTAGAAATCCACACATGATTTCCTGACTGTTCTTTTTGCAATGTGTCCCTAATGATGTTTGGATGCTTCTGTTCAAGTTTCATCTCATTCTGACACGTTTTGATCTCTGTTTTATTATTTCATGTATTCACTAGCCGGAGGTCTTGGGGATTGCATGTTTCCTTCCATACGCATATGCTATTAACCATTTGTTGTTTCTATGTACATAGGATCTTGACATCGAAGGTGCAGCAAGGAATGACGGATGCACTCACACAAGCAGCAACGATGTTTGGTCCGCCCATTTCGAATGTGGGCACGTGGAAGATCCCGAAGGGAAGCGTACCATCCGTTGGTGTAACAAAATTGTGTCAAATGCTCCAAGCCCCTGAAAGGGGGTGGAATTTATTGTAACCGGATCATAAGAAACATTAATAAAAGAGGCTGCACTTTAGTTTTGCTTTACATCTTGTTTCATTGCGTCATTTTCCCTTTTCATGCACTTGTTCTTCGCATTTTTGTAGGACTTAGCATTTCATTATACATCTACTTTTGTTTGCATCGCACCCGGTACGCCGTGCTTTTGTGCTTTCAATTACCTTCACTCTTCTATGTTAATACACTCACAAACGAGTGTTCAGAAGCGAACAAATAAATGTAAAATGGATTTGTATAGTCAGGACTTACCAAAATAGGAGCTTTTGATATAAGATATTTTACATTTTGAAATGCAGTTTTGGCTTCATTAATCCAAGTCATGTTAGCATCCTTTTTCATCATATCATTCAAAGGTTTAACTATTTCAACAAATCCAGAAATAAATTTTCTCACAAAATTAATCTTTCCAAAGAAAGATCTTAATTCTTTCTTACTTCCTGGTAACTGAATTTTTTGAATAGCACTAATCCTTTTAGGATCAATAGAAATACCATCCTTTGAAATTACATGTCCTAACAATTTACCTTCAGTTAAGCCAAATATGCACTTTTTGGGATTCAAAGAAATTCCATGTTCTCTACATTTTTGCAACACTTTCCTTAAATCTTTAACATGATCATTTCTATATTTTGAAAATACAGGTATATCATCTACGTATACCATAATACACTTACCAATAAAGTCTCTAAAAGCATAATCCATAGCTCGTTGAAAGGTAGCTCCTACATTCAAAAGACCGAATGACATTCTCCTGTAGGTGAATGTTCCCCATTTGGTTGTGAAATTTGTCTTCATTCTATCTTTTGGATCAATAAGTATTTGATTATAACCTGAATATCCATCCAAAAATGACATCATTTCTGACCCATTAACCATTTGTAAGATATGATCTATAGAAGGTAAAGGATAATTGTCTTTTTGTGATGCTTTATTCAAATTTCTAAAATCAATGCACAATCTGATTTCTCCAGTTTTCTTTTGAACTGGCACTATATTTGTGACCCATGTGGAATGCCTAATAGGAAAAATGATCTTGGCATCTAATAACTTCTTAACCTCTTTTTCAATCAAAGGTTCTAAGAGAGGGTTTACTGGTCTTTGTTTCTGCCTAAATGGTTTAACATCTGGCTTTAATGGAATAGTGTGAGTTATAATATTTTGATTATACATTTTAAGATCTTTATAACTCCATGCCACTACATCCTTATAATCTCTTAATGCATGTATGATATCTTCTTTTTCCTTAGGTGTGCTAGATTTACCTATAAGTATGTTTTGTGAATCATCAGAATCACTAATGTTAAACGCATCATAGGCATCCTTAGGTAGCGAAATTTTATCACATTGTTTTGTTTTATAACCAATATCAAAAAATTTCTCAAGTGAAAACATACCTTGGGGAATCTTGTTTACTTTGGTTACCTCATCATCTTCATCAAGATCCTCTTGTAACCTTTCATCCTCGTCGATCACCTAATTTTCAAACACACCAGAATTAGTTACAAAACTATAAATATGTCTATCACTCTCAAATACTTGTAAATTATTGACATTATCAAGTATTGAGGGATAGGGAATCAACTCAATCAAAAACTTCTTTAACTTCCTATTGTCAATTGGATTGAGCGTACCTGCGACAACTGTTAGTGAATCTGCAATGCGATTGCCTTTTCTAGATATTAAAGAAATGTTAAAGGCCATGAATTCATCAATCAAACCTCTAACTCTATTCCTGTAGTGTATTAATATTTTGTCGTTACAAGAATATTGACCTTTAACTTGTTTGACAACTAGCTGTGAGTCTCCTAAAACTTTTAGATATTTGATTCCTTTATTTAGAGCTAATTGCAAACCATAAACTAATGCCTCATATTCTATTGTATTGCATGTACAAGGAAACTGTAATCTGTAAGAAAAAAATGAGGATTTACCTTTGGGGTTTATGAGTTCTACCCCTACACCACTACCTTGTCTGGATTTGGATCCATCGAATTTTAACATCCAGACAAGACTATCTTCAACAAGTGATTCATAAGATGTATCTTTTGCTTCTGATTCACTTGTACTCACCTTTGTGTCTAAAGCATAAACACCTAACTTAGTGTCATTGTAAAGAATCTCATTTGATCCTTTGTTATATTCTGTGATCAATTATTTGAGTCTAGGTTCCCTTTCCACTTTTATTGGTTGGCAATGCCCTTCCAAGGTAGCCACATATGTGAAAATTCCATCGAAAAGTATCCATTTAAGTTCTTGCTCCAATATCTGCTCAACAACAAGCCATATTTAGCATAAATATCAACCACATGAATATCTATATGTTGTTGCACTCTAGGATCTGATGATATTTGAATAAGAACATTTTTGAGCATGCCTACAATGTTTACTTCTGTCTTATCTAGTTGAACAACAATCCTATTCGACTTTAATGGTTTAAGCCCTAGATTTTGACAAACAGAGTAAGGCATGACATTACCTAAAGCTCCAGAATCCACCATACAGTTATGCAAGTTTTTACCTACAATTCTAACCGTTAAGAGAAAAGGAAGAGCTTCCTCTTTCTCTTTTCATGCAACATATTTTACTTCTATGACATCTTTAATTTCCTTTTTTTCTTGTAAACCAAAAGCTTCCATTAACAATTTCTTTTGTTTAGGTAAATGTAAAGCTTCATACATATTAATGTTAGCTTTAGTTTTCTTAAGGTCTTCAATGATATTATAAGTCACATTCTCATCATTTTGCATTTTTTGTATAACATTAGATACATATGGGGAAGATGGAGGTACTGGATTATTACTTGCACTAATATCAGGAGGAATGACAATATTGTTAGGAGTAGAAGTAGTATTATAAGACTTACTTTTACTTCTCAAATGATAGCCATGATTCCCCTTTTTGTATTGTTTCAATGTATGAACTTCTTCGATAAATTCATCCTCTTCTTCTTATTCATCATCATCATATTCGCTCGATCCATATGTGTCTATCACAAAAGCAAAACTTTTGCCTTTACTCACACTAGCTTCATCAACATCATCGTTAGCAACCAATTCCAAATTGTCTAATCCCTGCTGAATGAAATCTGTAACATGTCTAAATTCAGCACATTCAAGCTCATTGTGTTCACTAGTGCTATGTAATCTACACCAATTATCCAACACAACTTCAGATAAATTAACAATTGTAGCTTTATGGCTAGAACTAGTAGAAGCACCATTGTTGTTGGTACACCCCCGTTATTAGGTTTCGTGTTAAACTATTTTCTTTGCATGGTGAATTTTCTACCTGATTGTGAGTTTTGAGCATTTTTCTTTTGCATTTGAACCATGTCATTGCTTAACTTTTGATACATCCTTTTTATATCTGCCATTTTTGAATTAGACTCATTAGCAGTATTAGGAGGATTGTTTTGATTTTGATTCGACATGACATTTTGAACATTTTGGTTTGGTAACACATTTTGAGCACTTGGATTTAACCAACTTGGAACATTTTGACTTGGCATAGCATTTGAAATGTTTTGGTTTGGTAAAGTATTCTGAACATTCTGATTTAACCAAGGGTTTGCATACATTGAATTACCCTGATTTTGTAAAGCTTGTGCAAGCATTGGATTAGTTTGTTGAGCATTAAAGTTTTGAAATGAAGTTGCATTTTGTGTTGCTGCTACATTTCCAAATGTATTCATATTAGGTATATCATTATTCCCTATCTTATGTGCAACAAACTGGCTTTCTAACAACATAGGATTGTTTGATTGTGCATGTACCATTGGATTTGTGGCATGTGGTATTGTGTTTAACATTGGCATCTAATTAGATAATGCATGATTAATCATTGGGACTTGATTATGCATACCTGGATAACCGATTGATGGCAATTGACCTAGTCCATAACTTGGTGGCATCATTTGTTGCTCCACTATGAGTGCTTCTGTGTAAGCTCCCGTGAGAGTTGTGATTTGTCCTGCTCTCCTAATGAACATTGTTGTCAACGGATCCAAAGCTCCAAAGTATATTTGAATCGTGACTGCTTCTGCAATATTATAGGGAGCAGTTAGTCTTGAAAATATTTTATGAAATCTAGTGTTAAACATGCGTAACGGTTCATTAGGCTCTCTCCGTGTAGATGCAAATTGTAAATAAATGCTAGTAGGATCTATAGCAAATTTAAATTGTGTAATAAATGCATCTTTTAACATGGTCCAAGAGGTAATGGACCCAGAAGGTATACATACATACCAATCATATGCAACTTCATCCAATGTTAGAGGAAATAATCTACAGGCTACATCCTCATGTTCTACTTGTAATCTAGATAATGCATCTGTGTATGCCTGTATATGTTCCTCTGCTAAATGTACACCATTATGTTTATACTTAGGCAAATGTTTTTCTACACTTTTAGGCATATCATGAACATCACCAGGTATATTCAATGGACTCCTTTGAGTTCCCATCCAAGCTAAATTTGGGGTAGCCATAGCAATAAGTGGTGGGTTTAATGATAAATTAGGATTTGTATTTGAAGTACTAGTAGGTGATGGAATAATCACAGTTTGAGTCTGACTTCTTCTATGCCTCCTAGTAGGAGATAAACTCTAAAAAATGGTGGATCTTGTCGATTTAGATCTAGTGATTATTTTCTTAGGCTCCAGCTTAATGAATCTTAGATGCTCTAAAAATACAACACTCAAATATTATATCAATGTAAAAATGAAATCACATGATCCAAGTAATGTATTTTAAGCATGAATTTTCAAGAATGAACAAGTGAATGATTGATAACAAACAATGAAATGCTAAAATCAAATTACCTATTTTTTGGGCCCTCCTTCTAGCACCAATTCTGTTGAGGGATAATTTTGCCCAATTGCGAAATCACACTCACAATTAGGATTTTAAAATTAAAACCCTCTCTTGCAAAAGAATATTTAAACTCTTCCAAGGTTCTTTGTTTGCAATGTGTCATAAAAGTGTGGAATTAGGTATGAAATAAGTACTAAAAATAACTCTTTTGATGCATATTGTTGTTAACAAGGGGCCTAGATTTTAGGTGTCTTAACTTGAAATCATCTTAATGCATTCTCCAATAAAATTCACTTTTCCAAAATAAATAAATTTACCTTAAATTTGATTTTAAACTATTCAAATTTACTTTAAAACTTCAAAACAAAATTTTAATTAAAAATGCTCCAAAACTTTATATTAAAATTAACATAAATTTCATTAAGCATTTTAATTAAAATCAAAATTTACTTCATCAATGAAACTTTACGTAAAATTTAATGAAATGATAAATAAGCATAAAACCTAATCATAAAGTTAAAAACTTTATGATTATTGAGTTAGAATTTGTAAAATATTCAATTTTGAAATTATGCTTATTTTTCAAACATATAATTTATGTAAATTCCAAAAGCAAATATAAAACCCTATTTATAAATTAAGAATTTTATAACATTTAAGATTAGGGTTTTATTTAAATTTTATGTTTATTCATAAAATATAAAATTAGATTTGAATGTCTGAATATTGAATAAATATATACCACCCTAATTATAAGGTTTTTAACCTTAATAATATTGTAGTTATGGTCTCTATAATTTTCAATTTGAATATTGAATAAACGTATAACACCCTAATTATAAGGTTTTGGATCTTAATAATATTGTAGTTAGGGTCTCTATAATTTTTATACCATATTTAATATTTATTCCCTCAAATATCAATTAAATTTAATATTTGGAAAAAACAAATAAACGTAAGCCTCTAATTATAAATTTTGAAACTTTATAATATAAAATTAGGGTTTTTGTAATCCAAACTTATATTAATAAACAAAAACTCTTGAAATGTAAATCTAACCTATATTAATCAAAACTTTCTCAATTAAATATAAGTTAAATGCAATATTCTATGGAAAAAATCATAAATCAAAATAAATTAATTTTATTGATCTTATGAAACACCATGTTCATGCTTGCTTCAATACAATAAAATTAATAAACTATGTGAATTAGCCTTATAAAATAACTTCCACGAGCCCCTGTGATATTGTCAATCTAACTCCTATGTAACCTGCAATCAACTTCTTTTCGAATGTTTTCTCAAAAATCCTCCTCTTCACAATTGTCCAACCCTTTCTCCAATGCTTCTCATATTATTTATAACTTGGGAAATTTGTTTTTTAGTTTGTTCCATTCTATTCTGTTGCGATATTGATTTCTCAACCAATTTTATAATTTTGTGCTTCATTTTTAGTTTTAGAACATATCTAATAACTAATTTTTAAATCTTTCTTTCCCATACATCGTCCACTTTTTCTTTCTTATGACAATGTTGCTTTTAATTAAATATTCATATTTATCATACCCATTTATACTTTTTATTTCCCGTATACCATATAGGATGATCATAAATGATATGGCTCTACCAAGTTACTATTAGGGTTATGAATAAGGGGTTGGACTCAAAAAGTACTTGTATAAAAATGGTGAATCCTAATAAAAATCAAGGTTAATCATGGAGAAAAACTACTCTGCTAGGATTTGATGAAGAAAAACTGCTCTACGAGGATGGCAACAACTTTCGAAGGAGGTCTAAAAAATTGTAGGAATGTCGTTATGGCATCGGGTCTGACACAAAGAGTGCATGCTCGTGATATTTTCATCTGAAAATGACTGGAAGGAACAAGATTTTCCAGTGCATGTCAGGAACCGCTTGTTAAAGAACAATGGATGTTTGGAACGATGTGAACCCAGGCCAGTTCTGGTGGTTCAACCAGACTCGGTGGTGGAAGATGTGGAGTATCTAACCAAACATACCCTTATTGGTAAATTTTTGGGCATCCAAATTTCTCTCCCCTTTGTGGAGGCTTTGTGTCAGGAAGACTTGGAATCCTGAAGGCGATGTGGAGGTGATACTGAGTGCGAACAACTATTTTATGGTGGTTTTCTCTTGTATTGCAGATCGTAACAAAGCATTTGAATGGGGTCCTTATTTCTATAACTAAGTGGGACTCTTTCTTAAACCCTGGCATGTGGATTTCAACCCATCAGAGGAGCGACTATCACGGGTTCCAGTATGGGTGCGGCTTCCATTGCTCCCGTTGGAATTCTGGAGAACTGATATCATGCATAAGATTGTCCTTCTACTTGGGAAGCCAGTTGGACTATCACAACAGACAACGGATAAAAAGGTAATCTCTTTTACTCGTATTTCTATTGAAATTGACTTAAATAATCATATTCTAGATTCTATTGAAATACAATTTGGATCATTTACATGGGTTCAAAAACTTGACTATGAAGCTCTTCCATTTTGTTGTTGGATTTTCCATGAATATGGCCACCTACAAATAAAATGCCCTAAGTTTGTATCGCCTATGGCTTCAAATCCTGGGCCCTCTTGATTTGGAAAAAGTTTGGATAAAGGAAAACCCCTGATAAAGGAAGGGGAACGGTATAAGGAAGGTTTTGTTTTGATGAAAGCCCAAAACAGAGGACGAAGGGCAAACAAAGATGTTAAGGATAGCCATCTAGATGCTCTACTCAACCATTTTGAAATATTAGATGATCTTGATCAGTGCATGGAGATACCTGAAATGTCGCTATCTAATGCAAATATAACAAGGCCAAATCAGATGTCTCTTCTTGAGGGGGAACTTAAGGAATCGGATCTAGGGGGTTTAAATGAAGAACAAAGGGCTTTGGATCTGAGTATAGGGGACATGGTTGGGTCAAGCCCTATAAGGGAAACTATTTTGGAAAGTGGTACAGATTTAGTTATGCCATCTACTACTCAAGCACTGATGCAGTCATCCTTGGACTACAAAACTCCTACGGTGTTGGGATTGCAACAAAAAATAATTAAAAAAAGTTTTTCGGATAAGAATATGAAGGTGGGTCAGAAGAACCAGGATAAAATTAAGCTAATGGGGGATACTTTGGTGGAGTCAGGCTTGGTGAGAACATTGGAATGCCATTTTTATAACCCCCAAAAATGATTATCCTCTCATGGAATGTAAGGGGGTTGAATAACATCCCCAGACAAAAAGTTATTCGTGATTTGGTTCATGTGCATTCTCCGGATGTGGTGTTTATTCAGGAGACTAAATTGGCTATTTATAGTATGTTCAATATTACTCCCAAGTTGTGGAGAATGGGGAAATGCTAGTGTATTGGTGCATGTGGATATACTAGTGGTGTCGCTTGTTTATGGGATCCGATTAAGATATCCCCTCTTACTTGGATTTCTAGCAGATGGTCTATTTCAATGGTCGGGCATGATAATGAATCTGGTGAAATTATCCTACTTACAAATGTGTATGCTCCTGTTGATTACAATGGTAAAGTGAATTTTTGGAAGCACATTTGCTTTGTGAGAAGTTTGGTTCCCTTGTACCCATGGATTTTGGCTAGAGACTTCAACTCTATCACTTGTCTAAAGGAGAAACATGGTGGGGTGGACCATCTCAAGCCTTTTTATTCTATCTTCAGTGCTCATATCCAGGCCCTAAAATTGGTTGAAATCAAGCCAAATAATGGGATCTTTACTTGGCACAATAGAAGGTGTGAGGAAGCTTCCATCTCAGAGAGACTGGATAGGTTTTTGATATCCAGTTATTGGATGGGTAATAACAGAGGTGCTAGTTCTATGATTCTGGAGGGTAGAGGATCTGATCATTGGCCTATCAAACTCTCTACTTTGGAGTTAGGGCTAAAAAATAATCCCTCCTTTAAGTTTCAACTTATGTGGCTTCGTGATCCTAAGCTTCATGATTTCATGTGAGGCTGGTGGACCACTGTCAAACCTCCTCATGGCACCGCTATGTATTCCTTTATGAAGTGACTACAATTTGTAAAACATAAATTGAAGAGATGGAATAGACTGAATTTTAGGAACCTTTCCTTGGCTAAGCTGGCAGCTCTTAGGAGGATGGAAGAAGCTTCAAGGAATATTAGATATCAAGGATTCACGAAGGAGCTTCTTATTGAGGAATATGAGGCTATGAAAGACCTTACTGAATGGGAACTAAGGGAAGAATATTTTTGGAAACAAAAAGCTCGAGTAGATTGGCTTCAAGAAGGGGATAGGAACACAACCTTATTTTATAACTCAGTTAAGGCTCACCGTAATGGTAACCTGATTACCTCTCTTGTGAATTCTCAGGGTGCCCTGCTCTCTTCTTTCAGGGATATTTCAGAAAAGACTAAGAGGTATTTTTCCTCTCTCTTCAAGGAGGACTCCCTATCAGATGATGAGAATGAAAAGATTATTCTAAACTGTATTCCAGTGATTGTTTCTAGAGATGAATGAGCACTTTATGGGTCCAATTTCCCTTGAGGAGTTGGAAAATGTTGTATTCAACATGAAAAAAGGAAAAGCCCTAGGTCCAGATGGATTATCGATTGAGTTTTATCAAGAGTTTTGGGATTTAATCAAATTTGATATTTTGGAGGTAGTCCATGAGTCCCAAAAGAACAAACAGATGCTAAGGGCCCTAAATGCTACTTTTTTGGTTCTTATACCCAAAAAAGAGGGAGCAAATTCCTTGGATATGTTCAGGCCTATTGCTTTCTGCAATGTTGTGTATAAGATCATCACAAAAATTATTGCTGAGAGGCTGAAGATATGGTTGAGCAAAATCATCTCTGAGAAGCAAGGAGGGTTTGTTGTTGGCTGAAAAATATTGGATGGGGTTGTTATTTCTATAGAATCTATTCACTCGATGGAAAATTCTAAGGATAAAACTATGTTCATTAAGTTGGACATGGCCAAAGCCTATGATCGGGTCAGATGGTCCTTTCTTCAAAAAGTTCTTACTGCTTTTGGATTTGAGGAGGAATGGATTAGATGGGTGATGAGCTATGTTTCTTCTTCCTCATGTTAGACTTACTACAATAATTCTCTTTTATTACTTTATTTTTATTTTACTACCTAGGTTAGTTACGCTATTGTTAGCGTATATTTAATTAGGTTGATTTTGTAATTAAATAGACCTAATTTAGCCTATGTAATTCGAGGTCTAATTTGTTATTAGATCCTATGATTACGGGCTAATCTAGGCGTCTAATTGTTTTATAAATGTTTCTATGATCAATGGAAGAGTTAATTTTTTGATCCGCTAATATGGTATCAGAGCTCGGCTCTATTTTTTCTTGACCTCGGCAACACATTTTTCGAGATCTGAGAGGAGATCGACGTAGACGCGGGCACGTTTCCCGAGGTAGGGCTGGACCTGCTCGGGCATGCATCCCGAGGCATCGAAACTAGACCTGCACTCGAAACGAGGGCGGCTGGACTGGCTTGACCGGGCATGGATCCCGAGGTCGATCTGGACTACTGGGCAACCGAGGGACTCGGGCACATTTCTCGAGGTCGATCTGAACTATGCGACCAACGTGGACTGACAGATCTGGATTGGCATGCTTCTCGAGGACGTTGACTAGACTGACACGTGGACCCGCTGGACTGGACGCTGGACTGACGGACCTGACTGACACGTGGACCTGACTGACACGTGGATGCAGACCTGACTGACCTAACCGACACGTGGATGCGGACCTGACTCGGACCCTCTCGCCGCACCAAGTGGCAGCAACAAAAGGGCCGCCTATGGACACGACTGCCCACAGGCAGTCAAAGCACATAGTGTGCTTTACTGGTTTTAAACCAGTGTGAGCATCGCGCACAGGCGATGTGGGACAAAAGTCCCAAGAGCGCCTGTGCACGCGCTCTCAGCAAAGGGGAGGAGCTCCGCCTTTAAGTGGAAGGCGGCCCCTTGCCCTTAGCGTCGGGCTAGCTAGCCCGACTGGCTAGCGCGGCCAGCCTTAAGGCGGAAACCCCCCCGAGAGGTCAGAGGATCGAACCTCGTCGGGGTCCTCCCTCCTTTTTTTTTAAAGGTATGATTTTTTTTTATTTTTTTTTTAATTTGTTTTAGTTTTTTTTTAATAATTTAACATATGTTTGGTTTAAAACAATCATTTTAGATATATATATTTTTTTAAATGATTTTTTTTTCCAAATCTTGTTTTATTATTAATTAAATAATGCTAAAATTAATTAGAAAATTACATTAAAGAAAATCTGAAAAAAAAGAAGGAAAAGTGAGTTTTTTTTTAAAAAGCAAATTTGGCATTATTGTAAAGGTGCATTTTCGGCTGCGCCCGACACCTAGTGGTTTATTTCTGTGGGCACTTTTATGTTGTATGTTGCATTTTTCTTACTTTGCACTACATCATTAAAAGTTAAAATCAAATTCACTCCCTAAGTCCCCGAAATAATTAAAACCCATCCGTGCAATTTATTGCACTACAGCGTTCGGTATTTGTGATACCTCTGGCCAGCACTTACAGGTAAAGTTGTCATGATTGCGCTATTGTATCCACCGCCTAATATAGCTGCCAAAATGACATCTGAGCTTGTTCTCTATAAATCATCGGGGAGAGATAAGTTTGCCATTTTGCTATTTTTTTACTCCATCCACTACCCTAATCGTTCTTGTGTTTAGGCGTAAATCCTGACGAATGTTCTGAGATCCATAGTGTTTAGGGGAAGTTACGCCCCACACATGCGGATTAATGACTTTCTAAGGTAGGTGCCATCAACAAGACGATTCCCTTTCAGTACCGCCTAAGTACCACGTATCGTATAATCTTTAAAATTACCTACAGTCTCCCTCACGTAAGGGCGGGTAATTTTTCTGATTTTTCAAAATACCTATAGTCTCCCTCACGTAAGGGTGGGTATTTTGTATGGTATAACGGCCCGGAATTAAGGTATATCGAAAGGGCGACCAATTGGTGATATAAGGAACCTTCACTATGGCTTCTGCTGCAAAGTTAATGACTGATTCTCATTAGTTATTGAAAGGTCCTAATTATACACCATGGAAAAACAAAATGAAGGCAGTTCTTCTCATGGAAGATTTATGGGATGTTGTTTCTGGAACAACAACATGACCTTCACCAACAGCTGGATCCACAGCTGCTACTCCTCCAACTGCTGCTCAGACCGACTTTGACAAGAAAGACAATCGAGCAAAAGTGCTCATTTTGTTTGCTGTTTCAGATGAAGTTCAACCTCATATCGCTGACAAAGCGAGTGGTAAAGAGGCATGGGATGCCCTTAACATCATTTATGAGGGAAATAATGATTCAACCATTCTTCATCTTCAAAAACAACTTCACAATCTGAGTTTGAAACAGGGTGAGACAGTTGAACTCTTTCTTTGCAGAGTCTCTGAATTGAAGGGCAAATTGAATTCTTTGGGAGAGCAAGTAGATGATAAGCTCCTCACTTCAGTAGTGATGAGAGCTTTTCCTGATTCCTTTGATACGTTGATCACCTCCATTCAGGTGTCACAATGTCAAATTACCTTTATTGAGTTGGTCAATTTGCTTCAACAACAGGAGGCACGCCAACTTCACAGGGATGATTCTTCTAATACAACCCTATACTCCAACAGACAGGGTTCTAAGAAGAAAGGTAATTTTTAGAAAGGAGGCAATTCTCAACAGGATTCCAAAGGGAAAGGGAAACAACCTCAACAAAAGAAGAGGTGGTGCAAAATTTGTGAGAAAGACAATCATGACACCAACAGGTGTTGGCATAAGAATAAGCAAAAAGGCCAGAACAAACCACAAAACAAGAACAAGCAACCCAAGGTGAATGTTGTTGTTGAAGAATCTGACTCAGATTCTGAATGGGCACACAAGGTGCTCATGACTACCACAGACTCCTCACAGAAGGATCCTGTATGGTATGTCGATTCTGGCGCTAGTAAGCATATGACTGGCGACAGATCGTGGTTTGAATCATTTGTGGCCAAAGAGGGCAAACCTGTCACTATTGTTGATGATAAAACCTACAAGGTTCAGGGAGAGGGTACAGTTTTAGTCACTCTTCCTGATGGCAAGTGTCAAATTGACAAAGTCCTCTATGTTCCAGGATTGGCTAACAATTTGTTGTCAGTCACACAAATCCTAGATAAAAATATGGTTGTCAACTTTCATGTTGAGAATGGCAAGAAGTGTTGTTCTATTACCAGGAAGGGTAAGCAGATTGCAATAGCTTCATATAAGCATGGCTTATTTGCCCTAGATGCTATCTCTACTCCCCATGTTGCCATGACAGTCTCTACCAAGGAGGCAACTTCCCTATGGCACAAGAGATATGGGCATCTTAGTTCTGGCTACTTACTTGAGCTTAGTAAGTATGAGATGGTAAAGGGTCTTCCTTCCCTTTCTTCCACATTGCCAGTGTGCTCTGACTGCTTGGCAGGAAAGCAGCATAGAGTACCTTTTGAGAAGAGCTCAACACGAGCATAGAAACCTCTGGAGTTAATTCACACCGATCTGTGCGGTCCTTTCACACCCAACAGTTGTGGAGGGAAGAGGTATTTTTAGTTATTTGTAGATGACTACTCACGCAAGATGTGGGTTTTCTTTCTCCGACTAAAATTTGAGGCTTTCGCTTTCTTCCAACAATTCAAGAAATCTATTGAGAAGGAGTCAGGGGCTTCTATTAAAACCCTTCGCTCAGATCGAGGGGGGAGTTTACCTCTAAAGAATTTTTAGCATTCTTAACTGAGCATGGAATCACGAGATAGTTAACAACTTCCTATACTCCTCAGCAAAATGGAGTTGTTGAGAGAAGGAACCGTTCTATTATGGAAATGGTTCGTTGTATGCTCACAGGAGCTACTCTTGGGCAACAATATTGGGCAAAAGCTGTCACCACTTCAGTATATCTATTGAATAGGGCACCCACAAAGGCCCTAAAAGGAATGACTCCACAGGAAGCATGGAGTGGTCGAAAACCCTCCATATCTCATCTTCGTATTTTTGGATGTCAAGCTTTCATGCACATACCAAAAGAGAAAAGGAAGAAGCTAGATGAGAAGACTTTGAGATGTATTTTTCTTGGCTATGATGAGCACTCTAAAGGTTATCGTTTGATAGATCCTTTGACCAAGAAAATTCATGTCAGTAGAGATGTTGTCTTTGATGAAGCTTTCACATCACAAAGCACATCTAATGTATACCTAGATCTTGTGGAATCTAAGGAAGAGAAGTTTCCTTTGTCAACACAGACAGGAGGTCCTTCTACCTCTTCTTCAACACCACAAATGAAGAATCCAAAATGGTATACAAGTACAATCAGAGACGCCAAGTTATCCACTCCACCAGATTTGACCTTGGATAGACCTCGTACTCGTAGTATGGCTCAAAAGGAAAAAGCAGCCACAGAGATTGGTGAGGTTGATGATCTTTGTCAATATTTTGAGGAACTTTCTATAACTCCACATACAGAAACAGAGGATATGGATATAGATGATGACAGGGTGTTTATGTCCTCCATAGATGATCATGAACCTGCATCAGTGCAAGATGCTCTTGGTGAGCCTCAGTGGAAGGTTGCTATGGATGCAGAGTATAAGTCTCTGATGAAAAACAAAACTTGGAAGCTTGTCGATCTGCCACAAGGAAAGAAGCCCATTGGCTGCAAATGGGTGTATAAAGTCAAGTACAAAGTAGATGGGACAATTGATAAGCATAAGGCCCGTCTTGTTGCAAAGGGCTATGCTCAAAAGGAAGGCATTGACTACGAGGAAAATTTTGCACCTCATCGCTCGGATGACCACAATTCGAGTTATTTGTGCTATGGCAGCACAGTTTGGGTGGAAAGTTCACCAGATGGATGTCAAAAGTGCTTTTCTAAATGGTGATCTCCAAGAAGAAGTCTACATGACTCAGCCAGAAGGATTTGAAGTGGAAGGCCAACAACAGAAAGTTTGCAAATTGGTCAAATCCTTATATGGCCTGAAACAAGCTCCTCGAGCTTGGTATATAAAAATGGATAATCACCTCCTACAGCATGGATTTAAGAGATGTCCGTCAGATGCAAACCTCTATTTCAAGAAATAGGGTTCTGAGATAGTGTTGCTTGTACTCTATGTTGATGATCTGCTCATTACAGGGAGTTCAAAAACTATGATCTCTACTATCAAAAGAGACTTGTGTCAATATTTTGAGATGTCAGATCTCGGACTTCTCCATTATTGTCTTGGTCTGGAAGTCAGCCAGAAGGAGCACTACATCAAAGTGTCTCAAAAAAAATATGCCAAGACATTGTTGGAAAAATATCGCATGATTGATTGCAAGCCAATGGCAACTCCGATGGAGACAGGAATTCAGTTATCATGATATGATGATTCACCTCAGGTAGATGGTACTCTCTATCGATAGTTGATCGGGAGTCTCATATATCTGACCAATACTAGGCCAGATATCGTATTTGCTGTCAACTATCTTTCGAGGTTCATGCAGGAGCCTAAGACCACTCATTGGAAAGTAGCAAAGCATGTTCTTCACTATGTCCGTGGTACTATAGAATATGGCCTAGAATACAAGAAGAACAACAAATTCTTCTTGCAAGGATACACGGACTCCGACTATGCCGGATCATTTGATGATCGCAAGTCAACTTCAGGATATATTTTTCATCTTGGATCCGGTCCTGTCTCTTGGCACAGCAAGAAGCAATAGGTGGTTGCTATCTCATCAATAGAGGCAGAATATCGCGCCGCACGTGAAGCTATGTGCGAAGTGATATGGTTGCGTCGCATTTTGACAAGTATGGGTCTTCCATCCAAATCTCCAATACACTTGTTTTGCGACAACCAGGGTGTTCTGAACCTAGTCAAGAATCCAGTCCATCATGAACGAACAAAGCACATTGACACACCATGTCATTTCATTCGTGATGAAGTTTCGAAGCATCGAATTCAGCTTCAGTACATTCCCACCGATGCTCAAGTTGCAGACATTTTCACTAAGGCACTTGCACGTGTCAAATTTGAATTGTTTCGCAGCTCACTTTGTATTGCCAAATGATGTAATCAGGGGGGATGTTAGTATAGCTAGTAGTTCTTCAATTACCTAAATAATGTAATAAGGGGGGATGTTAGACTTACTACAGTAATTCTCTTTTATTACTTTATTTTTATTTTACTACCTAGGTTAGTTACGCTATTGTTAGCGTATATTTAATTAGGTTGATTTTGTAATTAAATAGACCTAATTTAGCCTATGTAATTCGAGGTCTAATTTGTTATTAGATCCTATGATTACGGGCTAATCTAGGCGTCTAATTGTTTTATAAATGTTTCTATGATCAATGGAAGAGTTAATTTTTTGATCCGCTAATACCTCATTCTCTGTTCTTGTTAATAATGAGCCATCAGAGATATTTGAGGCCTCAAGGGAATTGAGGCAAGGATATCCTTTATCTCCTTATTTGTTTATCATTATGGCGGAAGGGTTGGGAATATTTCTCAAGTCTCAAGTCATGCAGGGTCTCATTCAGGGGTGGAAGTGGGATAGTATTTTGCCACCTCTTTCCCACCTTCAATTTGTTGATGATATTGATTTGTTGGGAGTTGCCACTATCAGGGAATCTGGAAATATTAGAAAATATCTTGACATATATCTTGGTGCTTCTGGATAGTTGATTAATGAGGACAAGTCTTCTATTTTCTTCTTCAATACCCCTCCTCTTATTCAAACCAGGATTGCTCGCATTCTAAGATTCTAGGTTGGGACTTCCCCTTTAATTTATCTTGGTATTCCAATTTCATCTCACCCTCTACCTAGATCTTCTTGGCAGTCTATGCTTGATAAGTTTAGAAGGAAGGTGAATCACTAGACTTTTAGATGGCTATCCACTGCAGGTAGAGTGTTGCTTTTAAAATTTGTTGTTCAAGATTTACCCATTTATAGATGTTTTGTACAAATAGCTCCCTCTCACTTCATCAAGGACATGGATGCTTTGTCAAGATAGTTTTTATGGTCTAGAAAAATTGATCAATCTAAATGGATTTTGGTTAGGTGGGATTCTATATGTAGGCCGATGCAAGAGGGAGGCCTTGGGTTGCGACAGACATCTCTTTTTGGGTGGGCTTTGGTTGCAAAACTTTATTGGAGATGGTGTACCTCTCAAGATAATATTTGGGCTAAAATATTATCTTGTAAATACTTGAGAGGTATTTCTGAGGCTGAAATCCCTAAAGTCAGCTTGGTTGGGAAAGGTTCAGTTATTTGGGACACTTTGAAAAGAGGAGCTCATTTAATACAGTAGGGTTTTTTCTGGATTTGCAATCAAGGATCAAATGCTCTTTTTTGGGAGGATTCTTGGGATGGTCACCCTCTTATATTGAATCAATATCCTAGGTTATGTTCCCTAAGCATTTTTTCTTGGAAGCAGGCTAGTATCGTGTGGAGGACTTTAAAAAAATCTAGTATTTTGGAAATATGGAGATGTACAGGTGGAAAGATCCGCAAGAATGGCCCCAGGGGGGACTAGCCAAGGACAGAGAGGTGCTTGCTCTTATTCTTATGGGGAGGCCTTATTATTCATTAAGGGGTAAAGATATTCTAGCTTGGAACCCTGATCCTAAGGGAACCTACTCGGTAGCCTATGGTTATAAGGTTATTGATAAGAAAAAGTATGGGAGTCTTCCTGTCACTTGGCAAAAAAAGGCATGGAACAAATTTTCCTAGCTAAAATGTAACTTTTTTCTCTGGTTGGTAGCTCGTAATAAATGCCTCACTTGGGATAATGTGAAGAAGAGGGGATTTTAGGGTCCCTATTTTTGTGTCCTTTGCAGTAAGAATGAAGATGAATCTTCTAATTTATTTTTCCAATGCTCCTTTGCTAGAGACATTTGGCACCGTTGGTGGAGCACCTGGAACCATCCATGTTTTCATGTGCTGTCCCTGGTGGAGTTTTGGAGTAGTTTGGGTAGACTTCCGACCAAGGCCCCCTTCCTTCAGGTGTCTTGGAATTTGGGCCCTTCTTGCATCATATGGTAAATTTGACTTGAACGGAACCAACGCATATTTCAAGGTAGTTATTTGGCTGTTCAACAGATATAAAAAAGGATCCTGTATATGGTTCAGGAAACCATCCATAGCAAATGTGATGTGGACCCTCTTTTGGATTCTAGGGAGGAGAAGGTACAACAATTCCTTGGTCTCTTTGGGGATGGTGTGAACTCTTCTAGCCCTAGTAGGGTTCCTTAGCTCAACAAGAAGGTTAGGAGAGATGGTAGGTGGAGGCCATCCCATAGAGGAGTTTTAAAAATTAATACTGATGGATCGTCCAGGGGTAATCTTGGACATGCTAGCATTGGCGATGTTGGGAGAGATTCTACTAGTGGTGTCAGTTTTTTCTTTTCCATTTATAAAGGTGTTCACTCCAACAATTTTATGGAAGCACTTAAAATTATTGAGGCCTTGCAGAGGGGGTTTTCTCTTGGCTAGCATAGGATTATCTGCGAGTCTGGCTCTCAAATTATGGTTAATATTTTAAATAGTAAAAGGGTGGAGGAAGTTAACTGGTAGTTGGTCTCTATAGCCATTCAAATTCTTAGAATGAGTGAAGAGTTCAAATTTATATCCTTTGTGCACATTCCAAGGGAATGGAATGTGGTTTCTGATTACCTGGCCAAAAGGGCTTCTGAGCTGCTAGATCCTTAGAGTATCGATAATTGGGAGAGTCTACCATCTGGGGACTCTCAACCCCTGTGGGAGTTGATCCACAAGGATGTATAGACTTAATGTGGTTTATTCTTGTTGTCTTTTTTGGGTGTCATTCTAGTCTAGTGGTTTTAGCTTGTTTGGCTATTTATTTGAGTCTTGGTTGGAAGCTTAGTTGTACTCTGTAATCCAAACCTTTTATCAATAAATTTTTACCCATTTATTTAAAAAAAAGGTGAATCATGGAGAATCCTAAGCAAATCAAATTGAGTAGATTCATACCAAAATTTGGGGTATTTGAAGCCCTAAAATATAAGGTCATATTTGGGGCCACTTTTGACCTATTAAATTATCTTATAACTTCATAAAAATGCCACCATTAGATCAGGCTTGAAAAGAGCTTTCCAATGAGTACAAATATGCCTATATTTGGATATATATTGTGGCGAATTGACCCTAAGAAAAAAATGGTCCTGAAAATTTTAGACGAATGGGTCAATGTTGAGGGTCCTCGTATTCATAATTTTCCAATTTTGGAAATTCTAATATTTGCCCAATTTATGAATATTCACCACTATGCATAACCGTGGTTAATATAATTCCTTGCATGATCCTTGCATGCCTGACGATGTTTAAACTCTAAGTGTGATTACTTGAGATTTCAAATGAATGAAAATAATAGCATAATTTGTAACTGAGTGTGGGAGTTTCTAAATATGGAAGTGGGAAGCAGGTGCAATGTTATACATTAGGTGGGGTTAATTTTAGATGAATTTAAAATCTGACCAAATCCCTGTAATATGCCTCTAAACTTTGTTCATCCCAAAATTACATCACGTGATCCCATTTGATGCCGACATATGCTTGCCATGGTGATGCTATTTATCATAGTCATTGATTAACAAGTTTTAGTTCTAGAGTGGATCACAAAGGATCACTCACAACACAGTCCAGACAAGAATCTATTCGTCAAAATTTGATAGAATTTATATCATTATAAATATCTAGTTTGTCATCGTTGTCTTGTCTATTTGCATTTCTAATTCTTGACCAACTTTATTTCCATCATCATGTGCATTCCGTATACACCACTGAACCTGTACGTCCATTGTGTTTGGTTATATTTTTCAATAGTGTCCTAAACACTTGAGATACCGACAACCACGAATTAAAATCCTCACTGCTATCTCTAGTCTGGACCTATGCCTCAATCAAAGTTGCCTCACCATTTACACTTTGGTGTCCATATAATATACATGTCCAAGTTGTGTTTTATCATTTATGATTTGGAGTCTGTGAAGAAAACCATAATGTGACTATCATGGTCATCCCCTCTGCCACTGTTCTATTATGCATACTAACAATATCCAACATCTCTGCTCATGACATCCATTCTTCTATTTATAACTAGCCCAACATTAAAATTTCTACTATCCATAAATGCTCAAAGCCTACCTTCCATGGTTTCTTTGAATATGTTGTATCATTGTTGTATCCCTTCCTTCGATTAATTCATCAATATGAAAATCTTTGCCAATTTACTCCTGTGTTGTCTTCCATCACTATCCCACATGCTTTGGACAAAATACAAAATATCCTTCATTAGGTAAAAAACTCATTATAACTTATGACAAGTTGTTCACCTTATAGTGCCTATTTACTTAAGAAAATCATGTGGGGTGTTGACCTTGCTGACTGTGTTGTAAACTATTTCAAGAAACTTTGGAGACCTGCGTAACAAACCACCTTTTTTATTATTAATATTTTATATTTAAAATACATATATTCTCTTTATTAAAAGAAAAGGTTGAATGTGTTTTTCATGTTTTGATTTATTTTCAAAATATTCCAACTAAATATAATTTTGAAGTGATTAAAAATAAAATAAAACATTTTAAATTTAACATTTTAAATTATCATAACAAACTTCAAACAAAACAAATTTAAATGAAACATAAAGAAAAACAACCAACACATTTTGAATACTACAATTTTATATTTCATTTCATGAAACAAACTTTCTAAAAATAACAAAACTATAAAAATTCCAAAAAAAATTCATGTAGGTCCCCAAATTTGGGGCGTTGTGAAGTGGTCACAACAAGTATGAACCCTATCAAGATGCAAGAACTAAAGGTTCAACTACAAGGGCTATTGGAAAAGAAACTGATAAAACCAAGTGTGTCACCTTGGGGTGCATCAGTTTTATATGTGAAAAAGAAGAATGGTTCATTAAGATTTTTTATTGATTACAGAATGTTAAATAAGGCTACAATCAAGAATCGATATTCCCTATCTAGGATCAAATATTTATTCAATCAAATGAGACATGCCATGGTATTCACCAAGATTGACCTAAGATTAGGGTACCATTACTTAAGAATACATGAGGAGGATACTCATAAAATGACATTTAAAAATAGGTACAAGCAATATGATTTTATAGTTCTACCCTTTGGTCTAACTAATGCCCCAACTTCGTTCATGAATCTAATGAATAGTGTGTTGATAAGACACCTAGACTAGTTTATCCTTGTATTCCTAGATGATATCCTAATATACTCTTGAAATAAAGAAGAGAACAATAAACATATCAAGATCGTGTTAGAGTTGTTAAGGGAAAATCAACTCTATGGAAATCTAGCTAAAAGTAATTTATATGTTTTAGAGATACAATATCTTGGACATATCATATCAGTAGAAGGAATTGTTGTGGACCCAAAGAACATTGAGGCCATTCTAAACTAGCCACCCCCTACTAATGTGACTGAATTTTGGAGTTTCATGGGGTTAACGGGCTACTTAGATGTTACATAAAATATTACTCCAAGATTGCTACAACAATAACTAACCTTCAAAAGAAGGAAAAAGAATTTAAGTGGTCAAAAAAGTGTGAACCCATCTTTGCATTGCTAAAACATAAACTCACTGCCACACCTATACTAAAGATTATTGACCCTCAAGAAGACTTTCAGTATGCACAAATGCATCATTGGAATGATTAGGAGGAGTACTCTCTCAAGAAGAGTCAGTTGTGGCATACACTTCAAGGAAGCTCAAGAAGCATAAAGTTAATTATGCTACACATGATGAAGCATAAAGGATTGGTGCCACCACTTAGTGGGAAGGTCCTTTGAATTAAAGAATAACCATAAAAGTTTGAGGTACATATTTTCCCAACCTATACTCAATGCAAGACATAGAAGATGGGTCAAGTTCCTCATTGAGTATGACTTTGAAATTTAGTACATAAAGGGGAAAGAGAATAATGTTGTTGATTATTTGAGTAGAAAAAACCACATAGAAACCATAGCTAGAAGTCACATAGATCTGATGGATCAAGTGAGATAGAAGTAATCTCAGGATGAGTATTACTAGGAAATTCAAGTTAGAATGAACAGACACCCAAAGGGTAATAAGGAATTTGACATGAAGGATGAACTTTTGTGCTACAAAGATAGAGTCATCATACCAAAAATGAATGATTTAAGAAAATCAATAATGCAAGAGGCCCATAGATCTCCTTATTCTACCCATCTTGGAGGAGCCAAAATGCAAGAAAATATGAAAATAACCTTCTTCTAGGTTGAGGAACAAAAGCTTATACTGAGAGGGGGGGTGAACATTATAAGACCAATTTTTACTTTTCTTTCCAAAGCAATATTATGAAATATATCAATGGCAATATTAACAGCAGTAAGCAAAGCAAAGCATAAATCACCACACATAATAGAGACACCAATTTAATGTGGTTCACCCAATGTAGGCTACTCTACAGAGAAACTATTTCACTAAAATTTTCTCAACAAATATCTTTGGAATCCTTCATTATTACAATATTTATGGACCTCTTTCCAAAGGAGACACCAATCCCCTAATCAAGTTTGTGGATCTCTATCCATAGAAGACACCAATGAAGAACACAAGCTTATACTGAGAGAGGGGAGTGAACAGTATAAGACCACTTTTTACTTTATTTCCAAATCAATATCAATTAATGTCCTCAATTACAATAACCAAATATAGCAGTGTGCATTAATAACTCAGATAACAATAGTAAGCAAGAGTACAAGTCACCACATATAATTGAGACACAAGATTTAATGTGGTTCCCCCAATGTGGGGTACTCCACAAGTTGATATCCTTATAATATTTCACACAAAAATATCCAATACAATGATTTCTTTGATCTGCTCAAAGCTAGGCAATAACAAGTTCACACAGAACTTGTCCAAATCTGAATAAAAATCTCACATAGAACTTTTCCAAAGCTTAATAACAAGCTCACACATAACTTATCCAAATATGAATAACAAGCTCACACAGAACTTGTCCAAAATTGAATAACAAGCTCACACAAAACTTTTCCAAATCTGCTCTAGCAAGCTCACCAAGAACTTGCCCAAAACTGCTCCAACAAGCTCACTAAGAACTTGTCCAAATATGCTCTAGCAATCTCACCAAGAACTTGCCCAAAAATGCTCCAACAAGCTCACTAAGAACTTGTCCAAATCTGTCCCAAATCTATCCACAAATCTATCCCAAAACTGTCCAAAAATATTTCTCAAAACTATCCACAAATGCCTTCTCAAAGGCTCAATCAATCATGCTCAAGTAGCACTCAAATATCAACCACAAATATATCAAGTTAAATCCCAAATATGAACTCAACAATGAATGACAATGTACTCTTTCAATGGATGACAACAATGATCCACAATGATCTCAACTCAACTCAACTCAAATCAACTCATAGAAGCATAAAGAGAATTGTTAGAGACTCAATATGTTCTAGGCTCAATCTCAACTCAACTCATAGAAGCATAAAGAGAATTTTTAGAGACTCAATATGTTCTAGGCTCAATCTCAACTCAACTCAACTCAAGTCAACTCATAGAAGCATAAAGAGAATTGTTAGAGACTCAATATGTTCTAATCTCAATCTCAACTCAACTCAAATCAGAATAATGGAATAGTTTTTTTCATAGGACTTGAACAATCACTTCACACATCACTTGACTAGGCTTATTCAACTCAACTCAACCCAAGTCTTATAGAAGCATAAAGATAATTTTTAGAGACTCAATATGTTCTTAGACTCAATCTCAACTAATCACCACAAGGGACAATTCTTCCTCACACAACCCTAGTCCAAGTACGTATTGACCAACTCAAATGTTTCCAACAATGCTCAATTACAAATCTCACATAACAATGATACTCATGTTCTTTTCTAACTCATATTCTTTCACAACCAATGGGCTTCAACAAATATGCTTATAAAACAAGGTTTAAACACAACTCTCAATTCAGAAAACCTTGAAGCATTCAATCAAACTCTTTCGAAAAGGAAACCACAAACAATCCTTTTTCCCTCCAATGATATTTCAGAAATCAACCACCATAGATAATCAATATGAGAATGTGCCCATACCTTTTATGAATATGAAGAAACCCCTTTATAAAATCAACCACACTCAACACACTTTGAAAAGAATAAAACAACCTTCACTTGAACCCTTTTACAAAAATAAAAATATCTCTTTATGTACACCTTATTTCTCCTTCTAAAAAAAATAATCAAATAGCCCTCAAAATAAGCTTTCCAACGATATATAATATGATATACTTCTAAATGGAAAATCACCAAAATTATTTCTTTTTCACAACATGCACCACAAACCTTATCTCTCCTAGGGCAACCTTAGAAAAATAAAATATTTGGAAAAATTAATAACTTGCCTTTAACCTCAGTGGGATTCGACCCCCTGTCGCTGCCCTTGCACCACTCAAACCATGGCACCAACAACCACGTGAGCCAACCACTCACATAGAAACCAAGAGCGCAAGACCTCCTTCTTGCTTCCTCCGAACTTGCCCTCAAAAACCACGTGCGCAAAAGGTTCTCCCTTTTTACCTTGCAAAAACCAGCACCAGCGGGATTCAAACTTCGGATCTGCTAGTGCTTAAACACATTACACACATTCCTATTTCTGCTAGGCCACAATCACCTACAGTTATAGGTAAGGAACCTCCCTTACCTTTGTTCCCTCTTCTCTTCACTGGTTTTCGAACGAATACGACACTTCTGCTTCCTTAGCATTTCAAACGGATTATCTTCATCGAGGACTTAGAGAAAATACAAATTTTAGTGGCATATTTATATATGCCCACATTTTTCTTTTGACGTTGGCTATGACTTAATAATATTTGCCTCCTCCTTTTTGATGTTGGCAATAATAAAATATTAATTTTAAATTTTAATTTTAAATTATTAAAATTTAAACTTAAATATTTAAAATTAATTATCTCCTTCACCGGAGCACCTTTTTTGACGAAACAAAAAGCCAAACTGGGTTTTACGAAAAATCCATTTTAAATATGCCATCCATGGTTTTAAATAAAACATTTTATTTTGTCTACCTTGGTTTTCATAAAAACCCTGTAAATAGCCATGCTTTCCAAAATATCATAAATGCTTATTTATGAAATATTTTGGCCACCAAAACTCAATGTGATCCATGTGACATCAATGACAACATAAAATACCTCAAATTACCCAAATTTCCAACAACCAATCCCCTAAGCTAGTTTGTGGATCTCTATCCACAAGAGAACTCCTTCTCCTCTGCTCTGGTTGGTGATCCTCTAGAAGACTACTACCTCCACTAAACTGGCTTATGGATCTCTCTCCACTGAAGACTCTTGTCCTCACTAAGAAGACCTATCCTCACTACCCTAGCTAATGGATCTCTATCCACTGGAGACTATTATCCTCTACTCTGTCACCTCCAAAGCTTACTCTCAACTCTATCTTAAATTTGTACTAAACATAGTCCTTCGGTCTAGCACAAATCTACTCAATATCTATCTCTTATCTGCACTAAACATAATCCTTCAATCTAGAACAAATCTGCTCAATATCTGTCTCTGATCTACAATAAACACATTCCTTCGGTCTAGCACAAATATACTCAATCTATGTATCTGATCTAGCACAAATCTATACTAAAATCTACACCAAACTCTATCCTCAAATCTATCCTCAAGCCTTAACACAAAGATTGACTCAATCACAAATCAACTCTGCTAGATCTGTTCCAAACCTTAACTCAAGGTTTGAACAAATCAATCAATCAACTCTTCTCACAATTCTTCTCAAATACTTACCTCAAATTTTCTCAACAAGTCTAGACTAGAACTTGCTCAATCTGCTCAACAAGTCTTCACCAAGACTTACCTCAAATATGCTCAACAAGTCCTCACTAGAACTTACCTCAAATCTGTCCAATATGATTGTAAGCTTCCACAAAAGCTCACACAAATCTGTCCTTAAGCTTTCACAAAAGCTTTCTCAATTATATCCTTAAGTCCCCTTAAGGACTTACTCAAATCTACTTGCAAGCTCTCACAAAAGCTTGCTCAAATCAATTACAAAACTTGCACACAAACTCAATTCAATCTCTTGCAGAAAACTTACATAAACAAGCTTCACATAGAATCTTGTTTGACTCACAGAAACATATAGAGAATGGTTAGAGACTCAATATGCTTCACACTCACAACAATGCTTAATCACTTTCAATCTCTCTTGTTTTTACCATAGAAACATATAGAGAATGGTTAGAGACTCAATATGTTTCACACTCACAAAAATGCTTAATCACTTTCAATATCTCTTCCAAATCAAATCAGAACATGGAACAATTTGTTTCACAAAACTTGAACTATCACTCCAATACTTCCAATCAACTAGGATCAATCAACTCCACTCAACCAATCACTCAATTAAGGCTTATTCAAAAATGCTTATCAAACAAACCTCACATAACAATGATACTCATGATATTTCACAAACCCTAGTTCAAGCATATGAATACTCACTCAATTATTTCCAATAATGCTTATCAAAAAATCTCACATAACAATGATACTCATGATCTTGCACAAGCCCTAGTTCAAGATAGTTCACAACTTCACATAACAATGATACTCATGTTCTTTCACAAACCCTATTCAAGCATATGAAAGCTTACTCAATATTTCCAACAATGCTTATCAAACAAGGTTTCTAGTATCAACTTTCATTCCAGAAAACCAAACTCAACAATGCTTATCAAACAATCATTTTCACTCCAACTTAGCATTCACAACATCCACAAATCACTCTCAAGGATGATATGCCCTTACCTCTTGTTTGAAGAAGACTTGACTTCAAACACCTGTTTCAATCACAATCAACTCTTTGCCAATTTCAAAGGTTAGGTAGCAATATCTTCTCAATCATTCACTCAACTTGATCCCTCAAAATATTTCACCATACATAGTAATAAATTTCTTTTACACCTTATAATCTCCACACTTCAAAATGCAAACCAACAATTTGTGTAAAGAAAATAATCACAATAATTTTCTTTATAAACCCTTATCTCTTTAACACATCATAGCTCATCCAATAAAAAATATAATTCCCTTTTTCAACCTTATGACTCCTATTTTTAATTCACTTTATTAAAAATCACAATAAAACAATCAACCTTAAAAACCTTATAACTCCCCCTTAATAAAAATTTATCATGCCACCTTTTAAACCTTAGAAGCAATTTAATATTCAAAAATTAAGTACCTCTGTCCTCGATGGAAATTGAACTCCCGCTTGCGCTTCCACAGTACCCTAGTCGTGGCCCACATGCCACGTGAGCTAGGTGCTCACCTTGGCACCAAAAGGTACCTCGTGCACTTTGACTTTCACCTTGGCGCCAAAAACCTTAACGCATGAACCTTAACAAAAAGTTGTCATCGGGTTTTGATCGCGAAACCTTCTACCTGCGAGTGCCTTAAGCCACAACCACCTGCCATTGGCCCAACCACCATGGTTGGCTATGGGACTTTAGGCCTCCTCCTACTTGTTCACACTCGTCTACCACATAGCCAACAAAAACCTTGCCTTCTATTCCACACGTTCGCAAATTTTGCATATGCACACATCGAATATTATTTCGAAGGATAATTTTTATGTCTAAGGCATATAGTATTTATATTGAATTTTTGCTCTCCTCAACACGTTGGTGGGTGGATGGAATTATTCAACGTCGGTGCTCGAATATTATCGTTTGCCCTTTGTAACCCTAACCTTAGGGTTATTATAATTTAAATTAATTTATAACAAAGTTGTCATAATTAATTTATAATTAATTTAATTAATTGGGTCTATACTTTAGACCTTTAATATTATAATATTAAAATTATAATATTATTTTCTTGGGCCTTCCAATTGCTTTCTTAGACCTTTTTGACCACCTTAAATATTATAATAAGCATATTATAATATTATTTTCCCTTAGGCCTAGAAGCAATATTTTTCTTGCACTGCTCACGGAAACTGATGTTGCCCACTAAATCTGACTCTTGACATCAATGACAATAAAACTTGCTCATATTTCCAAAAATCTCCCCCTTTGTCATTGATGGCAACCCAATTACCTTTTTCCAATTTCTTAACCTTTTTATGTTCTCCTCCCCTTGATAAACTGCTCACTCTAACTAAATGCTCTCCCCCTAACTCAAATCTCTCCCCCTTTGACATCAATGGCAAAGGGTCACCTTTGGGGCTCGGGGCTAAGAATGAGAATATTAGCTTAGCCCCTCCCCCACCTCCTCTTGAGGTGGTTAATTTTGGGTTGGGAGTATTTCTACTCCCAAAAAGCACTGATCTTTACCTTTGTCCACTTTCTTCCTTGACTGATCCTTCTAATTCCTTTGATTATTCTTGTTCCTGCTTGTTTCTGGAATTTTTGCTCTACACCACTTTGTTGTATGCCCAAAATTATTGCACTTATAACACTTAATGTTTTTATTCCTTGGAGGTGCAAATGTCTTGGGATTTCTCCTGGTGAAGCCATATCCATTCTTATTATGAACCCTGCAATTTACTACCTTGTGACCAAACTAATTACAAGAGTAGCAATACCCTTGAAAGAGATGTCCATTTCTGAAATTCCCATATTCCTGTCTTCCATGTGTCCTACACTGTGAAGCCTTGTGCCCAAACTTGTGATATGAGAAGCATCATCCATTGAAACTATTTTGTCTTGATCCCATTGGTCTCTTAGTCTCTTCCACTCTGTGTTGCTTCCTGTTCCATTTGTTCCTCATTTGTGTATTATTCCTCTTCCTTGTTGAACTTTCTATTTTCCAAATCATCCTCAGAAGTCTCACTTTCTCTTACACTCTCTTATTCTAAAGTTTATTCTTCTTTGGAGCTTGATATTGACTCCTCTCCTTGTTTTCTTTGTTCCTGTTCAAATCCAAGTCCTGTTTTGTTTGTTGACCATCTTTGTACCTTGATAATATTGTCTATGGTTTTTGAGATTTTTCCAAACTTGTGTAGTTTGTCTTTAGACTCTTTTACTTCCTTCCTTAGTGAAGCTACTTCTTGCTCTAACCTTTCATATTCTAAAACCTTAGCTTCTAACTTCTCTTTAAACTTCCTTGTCTTAGCTATTGAGTTGGTTAGATCCTCTATAAGTTTTCCTTTCTCTTCATCACATTCTTGAAATTTAAGCTTGAGTTTTGAGTTTTGTTTTCTTACCTCTCTTAATGCATCAAGGGCATGAATAAGCTCACCCTCAAGATCAACTTCTCCTTTCTCTAATTCTTCCTCTATTTTTTTTGCCTTTGGGATCATCTTCATTCTTTTCTGATTTATTTCCACTAGAAGTATTACCTTCTTCTTCTATTGCCATAAGAATATTTTCTTTTGGTCCTTCAAGTGTATCTTCATATTCATCATCACTAAAACTGAAACCACTCCTTGTACAACTATCTTCAAGATGACCAAATTTACCACATCTAAAATATTTGAGAATTATTGGTGATCTTTTCCTAACCACTTCTTTTTCTTATGCTAGAAATAGTATTTCATCTTCATTACCTGAGGAGCTTTCTTCACTAACACTTGAATACTTACTTGCCTTTTCTGCATAGAAACTCTTCTTATGTCTTTGGAAGAACTTATTTCCTTGCTTTCCTTGTTCATCCCTGCTTTTCTTTTGGTACCTGTGCTTTCCTGTTTCCCTGTTCTTATGATCCTGTTTTTCTTCATCATTTCTATTTCCAGCTTCTTGGTAATCAGATGCATAGTGACCATACTTTCCACAATTGAAACATCTAATTGATTTCGTACCTTTATACTTTCTCGGATCCTTGTTCCTTCTGCCATAATTTGCTTCTTCATCACTGGAATCTGAATTCTTTCCCTTTGTCTTCTTGGTAGCCTTGAAGGTTGCTTCTTTCTAGGGATTAGGTTCCTCTTTTTTTCTCATCTCAAAAGCTATAAGAATGCCATGTAATTCATCCCTTGTCAAAATATCACTATCTTTTTATTCCTCTATAGCTGAAATATTTTCACTAAACCTTTTTGGGAGTGACCTTAAAATATTATCACAAACATCAGATTCTTGAACTTCAAGTCCAAGTCCTTGCATGGAGTTAACAACCTCATCTACATGAAGTAGATAAGCACTAATGTTTTCTTCATCCTTCATTTTTAGGTCTTCAAATATTCCCTTGAGATTTTGCAACTTTACCTTTTTGACCTTTTTATCTCCTTCATATATGCCTTGCAATTTATCCCAAATTTCCTTTGCTGATTTGTAGTGCATAACCTTTATAAACTTTGTTTTATGCAAACCTCTCAAAATTGCATTCATTGCTTTTGAATTGTAATGATGTAGAATCTTACCATATTTATCTGTAGGTGGAGTAGTTGGTGGTGTGTATCCATTTTCAACTACTTCCCATATTTCATTTCCAAGTGCCATAAGATGAATCTTCATTCTCATACTCCAAAATACATAATCGCTCCCATAAAACACTGGTGCTGAATTATCTGAGGATCCACTCTTAGAATCCATCTGTGTTCTTGTGAGATTTTCCTTCAAGTTGTTAAACTCTTTTGAAGGAACCCGCTCTGATACCAATTGAAGAACACAAGTTTATACTAAGAGGGGGGTGAACAGTATAAGACCACTTTTTACTTTTCTTTCCCAAGCAATATTATGCAATATATCAATGGTAATATTAACAATAGTAATCAAAGCAATGCACAAATCACCACACACAATAGAGACACCAATTTAACGTGGTTCACCCAATGTGGGCTACTCCACGGAGAAAATATTTCACTAAAATTTTCTCAACAAATCTCTTGGGAATCCTTCCCTATTACAATATTTATGGACCTCTATCTAAAGGAGACACCAATCCCCTAATCAATTTTATGGATATCTATCCATAGGAGACACCAATCCCCTAAGCTAGTTTGTGGATATCTATCCACAGGAGAACTCCTCCTCTGCTCTGGCTAGTGATCCTCTAGAAGACTACTACCTCCACTACATTGGCTTATGGATCTCTCTCCACTGAAGACTCTTGTCCTCACTCAGAAGACCTATCCTCACTACCCTGGCTAATGGATCTCTATCCACTAGAGACTACTATCCTCTGCTCTATCACCTCCAAAGCTTGCTCTCAGCTCTATCTTAAATTTTTACTAAACATAGTTCGTCGATCTAGCACAAATTTGCTCAATCTCTATCTCTGATCTACACTAAACATGGTCCTTAGATCTAGCACAAATTTTCTCAATATTTGTCTCTGATCTGCACTAAACACATTCCTTCGATCTAGCACAAATCTTCTCAATATCTATGTCTTTGATCTAGCACAAACATATCCTCAAATCTACACCAAACTCTATCCTCAAATCTATCCTCAAGCCTTAACACAAAGCTTGAATCAATCACAAATCAACTCTGCTAGATCTATTCCAAACCTTAACTCAAGGTTTGAACAAATAAATCAATCAACTCTACTCACAAGTCTTCTCAAAGACTTACCTCAAATCTACTCAACAAGTCCTCACTAGAACTTGCTCAATCTGCTCAACAAGTCTTCACCAAGACTTACCTCAAATCTGCTCAACAAGTCCTCACTAGAACTTACCTCAAATCTATCCAATCTGATTGTAAGCTTCCACAAAATCTCACACAAATCTATCCTTAAGCTTTCACAAAAGCTTTCTCAATTCTATCCTTAAGTCCCCTTAAGTACTTACTCAAATCTTCTTGCAAGCTCTCACAAAAGCTTGCTCAAATCAATTACAAAACTTGCACACAAACTCAATTCAATCTCTTGCATAAAACTTACACAAACAAGCTTCACACAGAATCTTGTTTGACTCACATAAACATATAGAGAATGGTTAGAGACTCAATATGCTTCACACTCACAATAATGCTTAATCACTTTCAATATCTCTTGTTTTTACCATAGAAACATATAGAGAATGGTTAGAGACTCAATATGTTTCACACTCACAAAAATGCTTAATCACTTTCAATATCTCTTCCAAATCAAATCAAAACATGGAATAATTTGTTTCATAGAACTTGAACTATCACTCCAATACTTCCAATCAACTAGGCTCAATCAACTCCACTCAACCAATCACTCAATGAAGGCTTATTCAATAATGCTTATCAAACAAACCTCACATAACAATGATACTCATGATATTTCACAAACCCTAGTTCAAGCATATGGATACTCACTCAATTATTTCCAACAATGCTTATCAAACAATCTCACATAACAATGATACTCATGATCTTGCACAAGCCCTAGTTCAATATAGTTCACAACTTCACATAACAATGATACTCATGTTCTTTCACAAACCCTAGTCAAGCATATGAAAGCTTACTCAATATTTCCAACAATGCTTATCAAACAAGGTTTCTAGTATCAACTTTCATTCTAGAAAACCAAACTCAACAATGCTTATCAAACAATCCTTTTCACTCCAACTTAGCATTCACAACATCCACAAATCACTCTCAAGGATGATATGCCCTTACCTCTTGTTTGAATAAGACTTGACTTCAAACACCTGTTTCAATCACAATCAACTCTTTGCCAATTTCAAAGGTTAGGTAGCAATATCTTCTCAATCATTCACTCAACTTGATCCCTCAAAATATTTCACCATACATAGCAATAAATTTCTTTTACACCTTATAATATCCACACTTCAAAATGCAAACCAACAATTTGTGTAAAGAAAATAATCACAATAATTTTCTTTATAAACCCTTATCTCTTTAACACATCATAGCTCATCCAATAAAAAATATAATTCCCTTTTTCAACCTTATGACTCCTATTTTTAATTCACTTTATCAAAAATCACAATAAAACAATCAACCTTAAAAACCTTATAACTCCCCCTTAATAAAAATTTATCATGCCACCTTTTAAACCTTAGAAGCAATTTAATATTCAAAAATTAAGTCACTTTGTCCTTGGCAGAAATCGAACTCCCGCCTCGTGCTTCCACAGCTTCCTAGCCATGGCCCACGTGCCACGTGAGCTAGGCGCTCACCTTGGCACCAAAAGGCACCTCGTGCACTTTGACTTTCACCTTGCTGCCCAAAAACCTTAACGCATGAACCTTAACAAAAAGCTGCCATCGGGTTTCGATCATGGAACCTTCTATCTGTGAGCGCCTTAAGCCACAGTCGCCTGTTGTTGGCCCAACTACCATGGTTGGCTATGGGACTTTAGGCCTCCTCCTACTTGTTCACACTCATCTGCCACGTAGCCAACAAAAACCTTACCTTCTATTCTTCACGTTCACAAATTTTGCATGCACACATCGAATATTATTTCGAAGGATCATTTTTATGTCTAAGGCATATAGTATTTATATTGAATTTTTGCTCTCCTCAACACGTCGGTGGGTGGATGGAATTAGTCGACGTTGGTGCTCGAATATTATCGCTTGCCCTTTGTAACCCTAACCTTAGGGTTATTATAATTTAAATTAATTTATAACAAAGTTGTCATAATTAATTTATAATTAATTGGGTCTATACTTTAGACCTTTAATATTATAATATTAAAACTATAATATTATTTTCTTGGGCCTTCCAATTGCTTTCTTAGACCTTTTTGACCACCTTAAATATTATAATAAGCATATTATAATATTATTTTTCCTTAGGCCTAGAAGCAATATTTTTCTTGCATTGCTCACGAAAATTGATGTTGCCCACTGAAACTGAATCTTGACATCAATAACAACAAAACTTGCTCATATTTCCAACATAGGTAGGGATGAAGAAGGATATCACCGATTTTATCGCTCGATACCTCAAATATTAAAAATTTAAGGCAAAAAATAAACATCCTATAGGAAAATTATATCTGCATGATATACTTATGCAAAAATGGTAGGTTATATCAATGGATTTTATAGTAGGTTAACCCAAGACCAAGTATTAATATGTTGCAGTCCTTGCAATTGTTGACAGATTGACGAAGGTTGCACATTTCATACCAAAAAACATCAAGGATGATGCTAACATAGTGGCTAATAGATTTTCCAGAGAGGTTTTCTGATTACATGGATGTCTTGAGGTAATCATTTTAGATAGGGATTCCAAGTTCACTTCTGAATTTTGGAAGTCCCTACATCATGGAGTGGGTAAGAAAATGAATATGAGCTCAAAATACCACCCTAAAACAAATGGTCAAACTAAATGGGTAAACCCAAGTACTAGAGGACATGCTTCGCATGTACTACATGGATCACAAGTTTCATTGGGAAGACTACCTACATCTCGTAGAGTTCACCTACAATAATGGACATCACTCCTCTCTTGGAATGGCTCCTTTCGATGCCTTGTATGTGTGAAAGTGTATAATGTCATTGTATTGGGACAACCTAGAATATAGAGTTGTGATTGGGCCAGACATGATTAGAGAAATGGAAGACCAATTAAAGGTAATCCAACAAATACTTAAAGAAGTTACCAATAGGTAAAAAAGTTATGTTGATCTGAAGAGGACTCAAAGAGAGTACTCAGTTGGAGATAAAGTATTTCTAAGGGTTAAACCTATGAATATTGCTATCAAATCCATAAATTTGGATCCACAATTTGTAGGACCCTTTGACATCACTGAAAAAATTAGTCCAGTTGTATACAAACTTGCCTTACCACCTAACTTGTCAAAAAATTCATGACACCTTCCACATATCCTTGCTTAGGAAATATGTTGTTGATCTTGAACATGTATGGGATGTTTCTAAATTGTAGATGGTAAACCTGGAGGCCATTGAAGTGATGTCGATAAATATTCTTGAGTTTCATTCTAAGTCTATGCAGAATATGACACTTGAGCAATGTAAGGTCTAGTGGGACCAATTTTCTCAAAGGAACACCACTTGGGAAAAAGTTGATGATATGAAAAAACATTTTTCCTTCTTGTTTTAAAATTTAAAATTTAATAATTTTATTTTTGTAAAATTGGAAACACTCAGGACGATGTTTAGTCCAAGGGGGTAGGATGTCATGACCCTTCCTAATGGACTTTTTGGCACAAATAAACAATGTGTTAATTAGTGATGTCTTAATACCTAGTTTGGGTAATTTAACCAACTACGTGATGTTTAGTTGATTGGGAAGAGCATGATATTGTTGACATATTTCTAAGTTGTGTAGGATCGAGTACACTCATAGGTGGAATAAGTAGAATCATTTACCATAAGAAGGGGTACTTGAGGTTGGGGAAGTGATGATTAAGGTAAATCAGGGGTAACATTGATGGATACCTTCATATATGCATGCATTTGGTTAGGGATAATTGTCAAAAGCTAGCCACGTTGAGTCCCAGATTGGTAGCCTAGTAGCTATCATAAATTCTCAAGGCTAAGACATGTGACTAGGTTGATGGAAAGATTCCATCTTTATATGTTGCATATGTTTGATTGTCTTTTACTTCATCACTATCTGCATTGGTGGATTGGGGAATAAAAGCATGCATGAGTAGGTTGTCTTTGAAAGCCCCTTGTTTTTCTTGAAAATATCTAAACTTTCTATTTATAAATAAATATATTTTATTTTAGAAATGATAAAAGAGTTTTATTTTATAAATAGAAGTGTTTTATTTTAAAAATTATAATAGAGTTTTATTTTATAAATAGAGATGTTTTATTTTAAAAAATGATAATAGAGTTTCATTTTATAAATAAAAGTATTTTATTTAAAAAAATGATAATAGAGTTTCTTTTTATAAATAAAAAGAGTTTTATTTCAATAGATTTCCTTCAAGAAACATAGATAATTCGGATTTATTTCAAATAACAAAAGAAGCTTTATTTAAATAATTTGAATTTGTCCCATGTTAAAATAATTTGAATATACTCCTTATTATAAAAAATTCCTGTAGTAAGGTACAATGTTGAGAAGCTTTTGACCATCAACTCTTCTATGGCAATATTTTGAGAGGTGGGAAATATCATTTAAAATGAAGAAAACAATCTGATTGCTGCCTTGAGTAGATAGGATAGTAATGGTAGTTATGATGGTGGTTGGAGAAGGGAGTCATAGGCAAGAAGGCTCGATGAATCTAGGTGGTGAAAGAGGAGGATAAGAACCTTAGGAAAAGAAGTAACGAGGTATCACCATTTAGGGAGCTAAGGAGAACAAACCAACAATACAAAAGAAAGGAAGCAATAAGGAAGGATGGTTTCAGGAGGAATAAACCAAGACCATTGCAAAGAGTAACATGTTGGTTTCATTATTAATACTCTACCTCCTTTTTAGTTTTGCTTATAATGCTACTATCCTTTTTGTTCATCGATTGTAAAAATACCTTGATTTTGGAATCATTGGGTGGTTGCATTAACATCGTAGCTAAAATCTATGGTTGATGCACATATCTGGTTGTTAGTTTAATCTTGTATGAGTAGATATTATGCTATCACAGTTTTGGATTAGATTTTGGTTGCTTAGCCACTATTGTTTTTCCATGTAACCATGAACCCTATCGATGTTTGTCAGCTTGAGTAAGGAGTTTAGTTGTCTATGATCCATCACCATATCTCTTGTGGATGAATATACCTTTATATTATCATATCTGAAGGATATTGCATGATGATGGGAATCTGAAAACCTTTAGCTCCCCTTTCTCTTGCATAGTCAGATGTCATTGCATCACCTCTTATCCATTGGGCTTGGGTGCTCGTTGTAGAACCATTATTCTACAACCACCTGCTACTATTTTGCTAGACCTATTAAATGGTTGTAGATTAACCTAGCCACAGTGGTGCCAATACTAGTGAGTCTTCCATAGGCATTGTGGGGATGTTAGAACAAGGTGCTCTCTTGTTGACCGAAAAATGGTTGTTTAGCCATATTTTTTGGAATCACCAAGTCCTTGAATCTCGGGTCGTGGGTATTGAACCCGTTTGAGATGTCTACCTTTTTCTTGTAGTAAATCTCTCGATCTTGGAAGCTGTTAGGCTAGAAGGGTTTAGATGCATAAGTCTTGAATGTTGCTTTTTATTCTCTTAAGGCTCTTATATTTAGGCCTACCTTAATATTTGTAGCTAATTAAATAATAGTTTGTTCATAAATAAATAATTAAAATTATGGTTTCTTTATTAATAGTGTGTTATTTAATTATATGGAAGTAAATGGAAACATAGTTTAATTAAATTAAGTTAAAGAACTTATTTAGTAAAAGTAATAGATGTGTGGATTATTTTTATTAATTAGAGGTATGAGACTCTATTTAGTGAAAGTAAATGATTTATGGATTATTTTTATTAATTAGAGGTATGGGACTCTATTTAGTGAAAGTAAATGATTTGTGGATTATTTTTATTAAGTAAAGGTATAGGACTCTATTTAGTGAAAGTAAATGATTTGTGGTTTACTTTTATTAAGTAGAGGAATGGGACTCTAATAAATGAAAGTAAATGAAATGTGGATTATTTTTATTAAGTAGAGGAATAGGACTCTATTTAGTGAAAGTAAATGAATTGTGGATTATTTTTATTAAGTAGAGGAATGGAACTCTATTTAGTGAAAGTAAATGAATTGTGGATTATTTTTATTAATTAGAGGTATGGGACTTTTTTTAGTGAAAGTAAATGATTTATGGATTATTTTATTAATTAGAGGAATGGGACTCTATTTTAGTGGAATAAAGAGAATGGTTATTTCATGTATTGAAGTAGGATGACTTTAATGTGTGGAAATAAAGGAACCTAGCTTATTTAGAATATTAAAGGTATGGGACTTTAATTTATTGAATAAAGGTTAAAAAGGAAAATGATTAAAGTAGGACCTGTGATCTAGTTGCATTGTTGAAAGACTCTCATGGGGAAATGAGAGGGGAAATAAAAATAGTGGTTTTTTAATGATATCAACTATGCAATAGAGGGTTATATACTTTGATTTGATTGTATAGTTGCAATTTGGCAATAAAATGAGTGAATGCATTTAAAATCATGTATATCATGGAACCATGAGTGCCATAATCCCCTACTATCCTCAAATGATCGAAGGAAGATGAGGTGGACAAGGAGGTAGTTGGGACCAATGAGCCTGTTTTATTCTACTTATAAATAATCTATTTAAGCTTGGTTAGAATATTTGTGGGGAGATTTCCCTGATGAAATTAATGTAATATTTTATTCTTTGAAAGTATGGTATGTTTACCATAGTTGCTTACTTGTATTAATTATTGATTGATTGGATGATGTACCTATAAATTATCATTTTGGATTATTTATGTTTTGTATTTTAACTCCTTTCAATGAATGTTTATTTTCTTAAAAGTGTTTCTTCCCTTCTAGTATCTTTGTATGCTTATGAGTTATGTTTTGTTAGATTTAGTATCTAGATTTATCCTTATTTTCTTGCTAAATAAAATAAACTTAAATAATGAGTTCTAGGGTGAACTTAGAGGGAAACTATGGGAAAATTTTTACACCCTTCACTCAATCTTCCCTTCAAGAAGTGATTCTCTTTGTTCAAAAGGAGTTCACCAAAATTTTGAGGACCATTGATGGACGAGCGAAAGATATCAAGTGGTGGCAGTAATGGGTGAACTAAAGTAGTGGGAGGATGATAGATTAAAGAAATGTGGGTGATAGAGCAGGTGAACGATCCACCCTTGTCATTGGGTGAAACTTTATAAAAGGCCCACCCACTTGTTGGGTGGACCTTTCAAGCGGTTAGCAAGGAAAAAAATCATATAACCCTATCCTTGGGGAGGATAGACGCTCCTGCCCATATCGGGTGAGAGATATGAGAAAAAATTGGATGAAACCTTATAAAAATATCTACCCTCCTCTCTGATGTCCCTGTAGGTAGAAAGAAAGATAAAGAAAACACCTGCCCGACGCACAAAGCTCCCACCATCACCCGAATTTCAAGCCAAAGATGTACTTACTACTGCAATAGTTTGGGTACCTGATAACCATACATAGAAGTGATTGGTTTGAGGTGTGTTGCTCCCAATGTGTTTCAATGCCAGTCACACACCACCTAACCAAGGGATTGCCAATCGATGAAAATGAGGTAGACAAAAATTAATGAATTATGCAGAACTGTCAGTGAATCCAAAGGCCCATATCAAACCAAATACACCTACCTCATTCTATAAGATCAGTGTCATCCCAAGGAATAGTGTACCAGTTGGGTGCCTATCAACTCCAAGTGTGTCTTCCCACATACCTTCATTAATGTTCAAATTTTGAATCTAATGTAAAAATAACTATAAATACTAGAATATTGGTCATTCCCAAGGGTGGCTCTTTAGCCATTACAATTCATATGTAAGGTTTTACCATTGTGTAAATATAGATTCATCACTGTTTGGTCTCTGATTTTGCCTTCATGTTTTTATTAAATGTATGAATGCTTATTTTTGTTTGGTTGTTTAAGTTGTCTCATGATATTCTGCAATCTAGATTCTATGGGATTTGCTTAGTGACTCAGGGGTGTGCATTTATAAACATGGTTTGGGGGTTTATTTTTGCTAAAGCTAGTCGGATAAGAGCACTCTAATTCTGCATCCTGGATTTCATACACCTATTTTTTGGTTCTAGAATTCACCTTCTACCTACTACTTTGAAGAGCTTTATGAGGTATCTTAGGCTGATCTATTATGTGTTGTATTTGTCTTTCCACCCATGGTATTGTGCCTGCATGTATCTTGATGTGGCTATACCCATCCGTGTGATTTATGGCTATGACCATTTTCCTATTTATTTCTTCCTTTTACTTTTTTCCATTTTATGGCGTAGATAGTTGGAACTACCTTTTAGGAACCATTATACTCTAGAGATTGACCACCCCATACCGATGCAGTTATTGTTTAATGATGGTACCAGTCCGCCCTTGCTCTCCATGCGATGCTAGATTGATGACCAATAGTTTTTTGCAACTCCACTGGGGCACTCACTAAGTTTCTATGTTTAAGGAAATTAGAGTTTAGTGACACTCTAATTTTACCATATCCTCTTAAATTTACCTGGTGACTCTGATGGCATGGCAGTTCCAAATCATGAGACCAATCGCCTACTTGTACTAAATATCCAAACATCTTGGAGGACTCAAGGTGTGATGAACAACCTTGATCTCACTAGCAAATATAGTATGTTCATTTGGAGACTTCAAATCTAATTCCAACATCGATGAGACATTTGAAGACTGGTGCCACCATGAATTTATTGCACTAGAATTATTATGGTCCTCTTAGTCTCCTTGATCGGCATGATATTCCAAAAGCTACCTTTGACACCCTAAAAAAATATAGTGGCATCAAGGGAGTTGTGAATAAACACCTTGAAAATGTGTCTTCTATGTCTACCCTTTACAATATCATGCATGAGGATGTTATGATCAGGCTATCGGTTGCTTCCCTTGAAGGAAAAACATGGCTCTAGTACAAAACCCTGCAACCTAGGAGCATCTCTACATGGTTGGATTTGGAAGAGCCTCTCATGGATATATTTGGAGAACTAAAGGATCCCTTCTACTCTCTAAACCAATTCACATTTATCAAGAAGGATCCTCCATTTTGAGAAGAGCTGGAAGAGGATTCCATGGAAAAGCCTCCCAACCTCCACCCAAGCATATATATTCTACATTGAGGCTCTTGGTCCTGACATCAGCTTCCTTTTGCATCAGTTTGGGGAAAATAGATTCCCATAACTCTATGAGGAAGCCATCAGAGTCGAGCAATTTTTTATGTGGAGGATCCATCCAATTAGTTCCTTTTAGGAGTTGGTGTGAGATCATGCAACGAGCACACATCAAGAGTAGGTGTACCATGGTTACCACCTTGATGAGAACAATGTGATAGATCAACCCTAAACTCAGTCAAATCTGGATGAGGATGTGGATGCCCATGAGTGGGAGAAGAATCCAATGGTGGAGAGAGGACCAGCTGTAATATTGGAACAACTGGCCAATAATTTTTTTCAAAAAATTGAAAAAACTTGTATTAAAACAAAGATCAGTTACATGATGGAGAAGACCCTTCCCACCGATAACAAAGAAAACACAAGATTACAAGGCACAAAAACGTGACACAAACCACCTTTGACCGCAAAAAGTCAACAAGTCACGAAATCGTGACAAGTCACGATATCGCGGCAACAAACCATCCTTGATCGCGATAGAGCGACATGTCGCGAAATCGTGACATGTCATGATTTCGTGACAGCTACCCAACCTTGGCCACGACGAGGCAACAAGTCATGATATCATGACATGTCGTGATATCATGACAACTATCCTTCCCTAGCCGTGATAGAGCAACATGTCGCGATATCACGACAATAATCCTTCCTCGACCGCGCCCGAGCAACATGTCGTGAAATCATGACAACTTTCCTCCATTGGCCGTGATGGCACAACACGTCGCGATATCACGATAAATTTCCTCCTATGGCCATGACAGAGCAACATGTCATGAAATCATGACAACTTTCCTTCGAAAACCATGACGATGCAACATGTCACGAAATCGTGACAGCTTGCCTCTAGTAGCCGCGACCAACATGTCACGATATCACGATAGCTTTCCTCCAATGGCTGCGATGGAAAAACATGTCACGATATCGTGACAACTTTCCTCCAAAGTCCGTGATGGCGCAACATGTCGCGATATCACGACAGCTTCCAACCAAAGGCCGCAACGGTGCAACAGGTCACGATATTGCGACAACTTCCCTCCAAAGGCCGTGATGGCACAACATGTCGCGATATCATGATAGCTTCCCTCCAAAGTCTACGATGGTACAACATGTCATGATATTGTGATAGCTTCCCTCCAAAGGCCACGACGATGCAACATGTCATGATATCATGATAGTTTCCCTCCAAAGTCTACGATGGTGCAACATGTCGTGATATCATGATAGCTTCCCTCCAAAGGCCACAACGACGCAACATGTCGCGATATTGCTACAGCTTCCCTCCAAAGCCCGCGACAGTGCAACAGGTCGCGATATCATGACAAAAACCACCCTTAGCATTTTATTTGCTCATTGTCTCAAGGATCTTTCAAGACCCTGCCTAATCACTTCATCCTCCAAAGGAATGTCACTGTGCAGCTGCACCCCTACCTCTTTCTCAGCACCCATCTTCGCAAGGAAATCGGTCGCTTTATTTAAATCTCTACTCACATAAACAGGGATCACATCATCTAATTCCATCCATATTTCCTTGATTTGAGAGACCAGAATCCGCAACCTCCATGCTTTCGAAGCAAAGTTCCTCATGCAGTCTAGAGCGCCAACTAGAATTTGAGAATCAGATTCGAGAATTATCCTCCTGTGGCCCTGATTAACTGCCCATATGGAAGTAGATTTGATAGCAATGGTTTCTGCTTCATTGTTTATGGCTCTTCCCAAGCCTTGAAGTTCCCAATAGAGCACTGAACCAGCATGATCCCGACAAACTACACCAATTTTGGCACTACCCAGATTGCCTTTTGCAGCTCCATCAGTATTGATTTTAATCCAACCTTCTGGGGGTGGTTTCCAGCTAGCTCTATCCTATCTCTCTTGCTCTTCAGCTCCCTCTTCCAGTGGCCCAGGACCAACCTGATTTTCCTCTTCAGCATAGATGGCAACAGTTTCTATGACTTTGCTCCAGATGACCTGCCAAACTCCATCTAGCAAGGAGAAAGTTTCTCTAAAAATACGGGCATTTCTCTCCAACCACACTTGCCACCAGATGAAAATTAAGCCAAGCTCCCAACCAATTCGAAGAGCTTTAGATTTAAATCTACCCCTCTTCCATATTTCCCAAATATTGGTCCGATTCAGATCACCATTAGCCTGGAGTTTATAGTGAGAGAACCAATGCTTCCAAATCTTACGCGTGAAAGGGCACTCAAACATCAGGTGATCAGTTGTTTCCTCGTTCTTGTGGCATAATACACACTGAGATGGACCAATGATTCCTCTACTTTTGAGATTGTCAAAAGTGAGAATTCCATTGTGCATAAACTGCCAGGCAAAGAAATTTACTTTCGGCCAGCCCTTGGAATGCCAAATCTTTCTCCAATCCTAAACCAAAAATGAATGTGGGGGAGGCTCTAGGAGGATCTTGTCGTATCCGTCCTTCACTGTATATACACCAAGGTTCCCATAGCCCCAAGCTAATTCATCCTCCTCGTATCTCCCTGTGAGAAACCTTTCTGTCAATATTTTGGTCAAGATGGGTGCCAGCTCCGGAGGGATTGTAATTGGCCACTCCTCCAACCTCTTAAACTTCTTAAACTTATACTCCCCCATTTGGCTAGTGTTGAAATAACTTTCAATTTGGACCCAACCCTTGGCTTCTATGGTAGATTGGTTGTAATTCAGGGAACTTAGCAATTATGGGTGGGTACTGGTCCCATGAATCAGTCCAGAAACGTGCCTTCTCCCCTCTCCCCACTTTCCAAAACAATTGGTCTTTAATAACCTGAGATCCAAGCTTGATAGCCTGCCACACTGAGGATCCAATACCATCCAGAGGGAAACGGACCACCTCATTGGGGTGAACATGACCCAAATATTTACTGGTTAGGATTCTACTGAATAAGGAGGTTGGTTGGGAAATCCACCTCCAGTACAGCTTTTCCAACAAAAGCTTTGTTATTAAGCTTGGAGCTTCTCAGTCCCAGCCCTCCTTTTTCCTTGGGTTGGGTAAATTTATCCCAACCAACCAAGGCCCATTTCCTCTCCCCTTTTGCTCCTTCCCATAAAAATCTTCTAGCCATTTTGTCCAGCTCTTTCCATATAGTATGTGGGGCAGCCAGGATAGAGAATTTATAAATTGGCATGGCCTGAATAACTGACTATAAGAAAGTTAATCTACCCCCATAGCTTAACCATTTATGAGACCAATGATTCATTCTATCTTTGATACCATCCAAAATATCCTTCTAGATATCTATTTTTAATTTTTTGAAATGCAAAGGAACCCCCAAGTAAACTACTGGAAGAGAAGTCCTTGTGAATCCCAAGATCTCTATAACTTTGTCCTGTAGCCTTTGGTCAAGATTGAAAAAGACCACTTTGGATTTTTTATCATTGATGACTTGGTTTGAAGCCCTAAGGTAGACATTAAGAGTATCTCTGATTCCTCTAGCTTCCCTGAAGCCGGCCACTCCAACCAATCTCGTATCGTCCACAAACTGTAAGTGAGTCAAAATTTCCTCACCCACCTTGATACCTGTTAGCAGGCCTTGATGTCTTCTCCTCAAGAAAATTCTACCTAATCCTTCAACCAAAATGAGGAAAATATAGGGAGAGCAAGGGTCCCCTTGATGAAGACCACATGTGGCTCCAAAAGGTTGCGAGGGAAGACCCTTGATTAGAATAGAATAAGAAGGCGTAGAAACACAACTCATGACCCAATCTATCCAGTCTTGAGAGAAACCAAAGGCTGCCATCATCTTTGACAAGAAACTCCACTCCACCCTATCATAAGCCTTGGACATATCCAGTTTAATGAACATTCCTTTATTACCAAATTTTTGCATTGTATGGATTGCCTCCTGAGCAAGAACCACCCCATCCAAGATCTGTCTACCCTCTACAAAACCCCCTTGCTCTGAGGAGATGATGTTATGAAGGAGAGGTTTTAGCCGTTCAGCCATTATCTTTGTGATTATTTTATAAATCACGTTGCATAAGGCAATAGGTCTGAAATCATAGATATGAGCCCCCTTCTCCCCTTTCAAAATTAAAGTGATGAAGGTATGATTTATTGCCTTAAGCATTCTTTTATTAGTTCTGGACTCCTCTGTGACAGCCAAAACATCCTCTTCCAAAGTATCCCAAAAGGCCTGAAAAACTCAATAGGAAATCCATCTGGACTTGGAGATTTTCCAGTGCTCATTCCAAAGACCACATTCTTCAGTTCATCTCTATCAATGGGTCTAAGAAGGGTCTGATTTTCTTCTTCAGAGATAATAGAGGGTATGACATCAATAACTTCATTTTGAGCCTCTACATCTTGCTCCATACTTTCCTTAAAAAGTTTAGAAAAATAATCCATTGAATGGGAATGCATACCAGGAAGAGTATCAAAGGAGTGTCCATTCTCATCTTGAAGGGCTTCCATGTTATTCATCTGTCTCCTAGCACAAGCTAATCAATGGAAAAATTTGGTATTTCTATCACCTTCTAATAACCAAGTGTTTCTTTCTCTCTATTTCCAGTAAGTCTCCTCTTGATTATCAATGTCCTCAACCGCTTTGCGCAAGGCATCATCCTCGGTTTTGAGCTGCTCAGTAATTGTTCCTTCCCTAAAGTGTTTTTGAACCTCATCCCATCTGGCCACCAAGGGAGCTCTTTGGAGCTGGAAATATGACTTATTATCTTGCCTCCATTGTTTTAGTTGAACTTTGACAAAATGAAGCTGTTTGTGGAATCTAAACATTGCTATCCCAAAAGGTAGACGACCTTATTCCCACCACTGCAGAATTTTCTTTCGAAGATCCTCCTTTTGTAACCAAAAATTCTCAAATTTAAAAGGTTTGTTATGCTGCCCTGTCATAGTCCCTCCCTCCAACAAAATGGGAAAGTGATCTGAAACTGGGCCCTCCAAAATTTGGAATTTAGTATTCCACTTTACAAATGCCTCCTCTGAGACCAGAAAATGGTCTAGCTTTACCTTCTTGCTATGTGGCTCCCTCCTCTTGTTAGTCCAAGTAAAGTAGGTTCCGGGGGCCTTTAATATCCACTAAGTGAAAGGCCTGGACTTGGGCAATCAGAAGCCAATCCCCTGGATCCAAAATTGGGGTTCCACCTTCCTGATCTCGAGCAGATAATTTAGCATTAAAATTCCCAGTAATAATCCAGTCTAAATCTTCCCTTGAGGACCTCATGTTATGTACAACTTTCCATTGGAGCCTCTGGCCATCAAGGTTTTGAGCCCCATAAAAATTTGTGATTAAAACATGTTCAGTTGTGACATTATTCCTAAAATGAGATGTGAGAACACCCCTCCAAGCTATATGTTCTATTGTAGTCCATTATAGAGGGTTCTAAAGAGTAACAATCCCCCCTGAGGCCCCTTGGGCATCCACATCCATATGACCAGCACCACTCTAGATTCTATTAACTGTTTTACACATAAGATCTAAAGACATTTTTGTCTCCTGGATAAGAAAAAAGTCTGTTTTACATTTTCCTAAGATTCTTTGAATAGCAGATTGATGGGTTCTACTGTTTAAACCCCTAACATTCCAATATTGAATAATCATTGAAAACCTTAAGAGCAGTAAGAATCAATTGTCCTCATCGATCCTCCAGTGATCAGCTTGTCTCCTTGAACTACTAGCAGGTCCTTATTTGATTTTATGCCCGCTCCTTGAGAGTTGCTATTTTTGGATCTCTTTTCCACCTGAGTTATCCCTAGGGCTGGCCTTTCTCTGTTCTTTTTTGCAATTCCCATGTTGACATCCTTAATTACTGGCTATGCTTGGGAGTGCACTATCAATGCCCCTGCATTCTCTGGCTGCGGTAACTCAGTGGACTCAATCACCTGTTCTAAGACAGGGGGAGATGAATGAGAAGCACGAGTGTGGATGTTATTGTCCTCAATATTCCCATCCACTCCTTCCATGACTTGATCCTCTTGATCCACTAGTGTCTTAAAAATTTCATATCTATTGGCTGGCTTGAGTTGTGATTGCTCCTTACCATTTTTATTTTGCTTTATCATTCTTTTGGGTTGTTCAAATCCATATTTCTTAACATCATTACCCTAAGGAGTATTGGATGGTTCTTTGGCAAGAGTAGACTTACCCTCTCTGGGGCGATTTGGCATTCCAAGCGAGGCCTCCGTTTTTGTGTTCAAAATATTTGGACAAAACCGGGCCAAATGCCCATGTTTGTGGCAAACTCTACATCTGAAGGGTAGAGCCTCATAATCTAACTGTTGGATCCAAGATAGTCCTGCCAGTTCAAGTTCCACCTCTACCGGTAGAGGTTGGCTAATATCCATTTCCATGCAAATTCTTGCAAAGACAGTTGTGTTACCTTCTATGGTGTCCTTGGAGATGCCCAGATGTCTACCGAGGGAGTTATCGATCATTTCTAGAACCTGCTCACCCCAAAACTCCATTGGAAGAGCGTACAACCGGATCCAAACCAGGACAGCCATGGGTTCAATATGAGGATCGAAACCCACTCTCCAGGGTTGAACAAATAACCCTGCCGGACCGTGGTTCCTCTTTTCTGATTCAAATGCCCTGTTTCGATCGGCTAGAGAAGAAAAACTAACAATGAAATACCCATTGCTAATAAACCATAAGGAGTACTCACCATGAGGCTCCTAGTTCTGTCTGACCTAGGTATGCAAGAAATTTAGGGTAGGTCGGATACCCATGAATTTACAGATCAGATCATGGTTAGCTCTGTATATGATTGTGTCTTCGACCATATTTGGTTCGATGAAAATCTTGGGTCTTGAGGCAGATTATGGGAGGCATCCATTAACTCGATGTGCTATTGAAATCTTGCCAGCGTTCTTGAAGAGCGTATGAAGAGTATTTCTCTAAGCTTCGTCATTGGAAGACGAAGAATTTTCTTTTAGCAATTCAGCGTAAGAGCTCTTTCTCCCAGAGAGAGGGTCTGGAGGAGACCCCATTGGGCCCTCCCGGGGTAGTAGACATTCCTTCAGATCCACAGTAGCCAGAAAAACACTACGGCAACCCACCTGATGCCCTGGATTTTCCTTCGCTCCATAAACCCTAGAACATCGCCTGTCGCCTGCTCATAAATTTTCTCGCCAGTTCCACGAGTATCAAATTTTAGAATAACGCCAACAACTGGCCAATATTAAAAAGGGATAATATTAAAATTTGGTCATTGATAGCTCATCACCTGAAAGGCAAAATACGATGGCAAAATTCATTACCATCTTAGGTTTCAAAGGCTTGAGTGTTAAAAAGCTTAGGAAAAACAATAAGAGTTGTATTTTCATTGTAATTCTAAGCTAGTGTGGACGATGCTAGATGAATTACAAGTGACACCTTAAATACAATGTAATATGGTATGGCCACTACAAATTCATAGGATGATTTTCATATGATATCCTGGCTCAGGCATGCCTGTCACACTACAATTTTACAACTAGTAAATAAAGCCTTGCTTTATGTGGGACCAATATATTGAGAATCACAAATTTTATTAGCAACCATTAGGGCAACAGAATCCTATGAAAGGTTGCCACTTAGTTAGGCACCAAGAAAGGATACCCTAGGAATTATCTAGGAAATGTTACATTCATCCTCTATCTCTGTGTTGTTTTCCTAGTTCTCTGTTCTAATGTTTATTGTTTTTGTTACCCCATAGCCCAATGGATGCATCCAACAATTTTCAAGGCCTCTTAACTCATCTATAGAAGTTATAGCAAAGCCTTGGGACTCACAGATACAAGATACTATAAATAGCCCCATATGGTTAGATGCAGAAGATACTAGAAAGTGTAAACCATAAATCATGGTTGATACAAAATGGCCTCTTGATCAATAATAGGTAATAAAATAGGATCATCATTGGATTGTGTGAAAAATAAGGTTTGGGACAAAAAAGATAAAAAAAAATGGTAATCTATCTGCTCTTGGAATGTCTTAGATCCTTTATGGGTTACATTTAAGGGAAATCAATCTGTAATAATACCTCATGGAAAAGGGTCCATACCCTATAGATTTTGCTTGATAAGATTTGAATTGCTTTTCCCTTCGTGTCTCCCCATTCCCCCACATCACCCTTTCTTACACCTTCATCTCCCCTTTGTTACATGTAACTCTTCTAGTTAGTAAAAAAGGTTTTTTTTGTCTCAACTATTTCCTGTTACCCCTTCTTCCTGTGTGTGTATTTCAACAAGCTTTTTGAGTATTTGCTTGTTGTTTCCACTACTTTTCTCCTTGCTACTCTTGTCCACAATAGTCCCCTCTATTTTTTCTACTTTGGCCCTATTATTTTGGGTTTCTTTTCCTTATTCCCCTATTCTGCTCTTGCTGGTTGTGTCCCTATTCCTTTTCCTTTGCTCTACTTTTCACCATGTCGAATTTATCACTTCTTCTAACATATTTTCATGCTTAGTCTTCCCCTTGTGTTACTTCTGTCTTTGCATCTTCCTTTCCTCTTTTTCCTTCTCTCCTTTCCTTTGTCCCTCTATTTTGGTTGTTACATTTCTTGATCCTTCTATATTTCTTTTTTTCCACAAGATGGAAAAATCCTATGAGTCGCCAAAAGTGTGGGTGGAATTTTGCACCCTTCACCAACTCTTCCCTTTAAGAAGTGATTCCATTTGTTGAGAAGGAGTTCACCAAAATTTTGAGGAACATTGATGGATAGGTGGAAGATGTCAAGTGGTGGCAGTAATGGGTAGACTAAAGCAGTGGGAAAATGGTGGATTGAAGTAGGGTGAGTGATAGAGCTGGTAGATGATCTACCCTTGTCCTTGGGCAAAACTTTCCAAAAGGCCCACCCACTTGTTGGTCATAGTGGCTAGCAAGGATGGAAAATTTTTATAACCCCGCACTTGGGGAGGATAGAAGCTCCCACCCATATCAGGTGGGAGATGTGAGCACAAATTGGGTGGAACCTCAAAAAAATATCTTCCCTCCTCCCTGATTTTTCCATGGGTGGAAATAAAGATAAATAAAACACATGCTCGATGCACAAAGCTCTTGATATCACCCAAAATTCAAGCCAAAGATATACCCACTATTGTAGTAGTCTAGATACTTGACAACCATATGTAGAAGTGACTAGTTTGAGGCATGTTGCTCCCAAGGTATTTCAATGTTAGTCATGCACCGCCTAACCAAGGGATCACCAGCTGAGGAAAAGGATGAGGTAGAAGAAAATTAATGAACTAGGCAAAACTATCAGTAAATCGAAAGGCCCAGATCAAAATATATGCAGCTTCTAGAAGATCAGTGCCATCCCGAGGAACAATGTACCAATTGGATGCCTATCAACTCCAAGTGTGTCTTCTTGCCTACCACCATTAATGTTTAAATTTTGAATCTAATGTAAAAATACCTATAAATAATGGAATGTTGGTCATTCCCAAGGGTGGCTCTTTAGCCATTACAATTCATATGTAAGGTTTTACCATCGTGTAAATATAGATTCATCATTGTTTGGTCTTTGATTTTACCTTCATGTATTTATTAAATGTATGGATGCTTATTTCTATTTGGTCATTTAAATTATCTCATGTTATTCTACAATTTGGATTCTATGGGATTTGCTTAGTGACTTAGGAGTGTGTATTTATAAACATGATTTGAGGGTTTATTTCTGCTAAATCTAGTTGGATAGGAGTGCTCTAATTCAGCATCCTGGATTTCATGCACCTATTTGTTGGTTTTGAAATTCACCTTCTACCCACCACTTCGAAGATCTTCATGGAGGTATCTTAGGTTGATATGTTAGATGTTGTGTTTGTGTTTCCACCTGTGGTGATGTTCCTGCATGTGTCTTGATGTAGTTATACCCATCCTTGTGAGTTTTGGCTACGACCATTTTTCCATTTCTTTCCTCATTTTTCTCTTTTACCATTTTGTGACATATATAGTTGGAACCACCTTTCAAGAACCAACCTCCTTCGAAGATTGACTGCCCCATCCCGATGAGATGACTATTCAAATTTGGCATCAGTTTACCCCCACCATTTGTGTGGTGTCAGATTGATGACCAACAAAAACCTAAGGGATTGAGACCCCTTATGGTGAACATATGTGACCTAAGGGATTATGACCCCTTAGGAAGAATGGTAATAAAGTTATGAAAAGACTAAATTTGAGTTAAGAGAGCTCATTGAGTAGACGATATGGATATATTAACTCGTAATACACGTAGCATACCTACATATATTGACTTGTGTAAGGTATGGAGATGGGCGTATACCTTCAATTGGCTAAAGGTGATAAGTTTAGCTCATCGAGAGAGATGATAAATATAGACTTATTTGTGGTAACATATAATATACCTACATAGATGAATTTATGTGAGGGTATTTCGTGAGATGTAGCTCTTTAGTAAAACTTAGGTGATTTAATCATTTGAGTAATTAATAGTCGATTAGGGGTTTATGAATCCCTCACCTTAGTAAAAAAAAATTATTTACTTTCTATGTGTTTTCGTGAAGTTGAATTTTGGGTCATTACAAATAAAGAATGATGGTTTTTGTTGTAAATAGATAAAAAAAAATATTTTATGTATTTTTAAGGTGTGTATTCACACACACACACACACACACATATATAAAGGAGTTGTTTAATGTATGGAGTGCATGATCACTGGTACTACACATTCCTTAAGTAATATTCAAGTAAAGAGTTCACATTGAGGAACAAAGGCAATATTAGTTTTTTCCAATATTCAATGTACACATAATCATTAGGATTTTGAAGACTATATTTGATAAACACTAGGTAACCAAAGATAGATAATATTTTTTAGGAGTAGTAAGAACCATCCAACTACCCTATTGATCATATAAACAAGTGAATCTATATGGATAACAATGAAGGTCCTAGATTCAAGTCCTAATTGGTCCATAATTTTAGTAGAGTGATAAGAAATGCTTGATGAATATTATGTGTGGTAGAAGCAAAGTACCATACATTAGAGAATAAATATGAAGGTTTGATGTAAAAATAATAATAAGCCTTGTAAGAGTGATCTACTCTATTACACCTAACAGTTATAGTCATTGTTATCCATACAATCTAGTAGGATAAGAAGGTTTCCATAAGTACACTCATGGTTGAGTTATGGGATCACATCAATATTGGAGAATAAAAGAAATCCAATCATTGAAAATTTTAGAGACATGTAAATATATATGGACAAGTTAAGGCCCATTTCACACTCAAGGTGAATGGTTGAGTTTGTCCCCATTCACAAGAAGATTAGTCCAACTGATTACCTATGATTATTTGTGTGTATCCCTAATCGTAATTATTATGAATAGTAATATTTCTCCTTGAGTACAACTATCGTGTTGGATAGAGTGCGTCCCTATCCAATAATATCGTATGATTGAGGATAGAAGAGTTTATCCCTATCCTTTGTTAAGAGTCTAATGAGGTCATTTCCATTGAATAATCATAGTGAGTCTATTCCCACTATTTATTTTTTTGAATAGTTGAGTGTGTTTCTATTCATACTCTAAGTGTACTTGATGAACTATTGAGTGTGTCCTAGTTCATCATATGGTTATTTATACTATTGTTAGTATCCCTATCCATATTTAGATCATGATGTAATAAGGGAAAAATATTAGGATTTATTACATCATAGGATGTGATAAATATTATTAAATTGGTAGAACCACTCACATAGGAGTCTTGTGAGCTATTAGAAAGTAAAGTTAGTTGTAGGAAAGAGTCAATTTGGTTGTAACAAAAATTTATATTTGAATTATTTGTTAAGTCTGCTCAATTATATTGTATAGATATGTTTATTTGATTAATGATAATTAGTTAGCCTCATGATTTTCCATCAATTTTAGCATAGTATTTAGCAGGGATGGGGGAGAAAACCTCAAAATAAAGGTTGGAGGGAGCCACCGGTTATTTCTTCCAACTTGTTAAAACTAGAATTGAGGTGTATTAGAAGTTAGATAATTATCCAATTCAACATAGTTTTTGACATGCATGGTGGTACCTTAGTCCTTAAATTTGGATAAATTTCTTTCTATGCCAAATTTACATTCATATTGAATGAAGAAATTGTCTAAAAATTGGAGTTTTTTCCAAATTTGAACACAAGCAATTTTTCACTCTAATTTTGGAGCAATTCACTTCATTTGATCCAATAACTTGGACTATCTTCCTAAGTCCTTTCTAGGGAATTATTTGCTTTGTTTTGCTATTTATTTACTCCACATATGTATAAATTATACCTATTGAATCTAGAGTGATTTATTGAGGTTAGGAAATTGATTTGTTAAACACAACCTTAAAAATACTTTAAATATATGTATTAATTTTTGTATATGCTTTGTGAATAGAAACTCAAACATGAAGTTTAAAATTTTAATATTGTCACAAAGCAAGCAATAAAAGTAATATCAAAATTACATTAGACCTTAGGTCTATCCCCGATCTTGCATTGCCCATAAGTAGTAATATTTTAAGATTTTTTTACCAAATATCAAATCAACAAAGGATTTACTCTCTTTACCAAGTGATTTACTCCAAAAATAGTGATTTCTCATCAAGTTGAACCTAAATAGCAATTGGATCAAAATATATGAAGCAATTCACTAGGAAAAACAACTTTATCTTAAATCCTCTTTAGAGAGCAATCCAATTTTTTTGAAGTGATTCAACCTGAGTGATTTGCTTGGACCCTCTACTCTTTATAATTTTAAAGTTCAATTTCTACTAGAAAATTGCCTAAATCTACAAGCAAATTGCTACATAGACCATTTTATTTATTTTAAATTTTAATCCTAAAAATATATCCATGGAGGAATGTATACAAAATATTATGAAAATATTCTCGAAGGAACAAGTATTAGGAAAAGAAAATCAATTTGTAAAAATAGTCCAATACTATTGAAAGAATGCAAAAGAAAAAATGAAGGAACAAACCATTATGTGGGTACATCAAGACAATAAGATTAATAAAATTTCAACATATAATGCTATTTATTTAAAAAGAGAAATCCCAATGGCTAATACAATTAGTCAAAATCCTATATCCCAAGAATTGGGACCCTTAGCTATCAAATGAGTTATTCATCTACCATAGCTAATTAAAATTGTCGAATATTAGTCCTACATTGATCCATATGAACTCTATCTATGAGATGAAATTTGATCTAAATAACCTTGCAAATAATCCTTTATTTATGAATTATCATCATGCCATTAATACAAATCAACCTCATGGTCAAACTACATCTCCTAGTAGTATGACTAAAACTCAAAGTCCACCTGGATCTAGTCTATCCAACACATATGATCTTCCATTAGGACAATCAATAGTTTCAAATATAATATCTTTATGAAAAAAATTTCCTAATAAAAGTTAGGACATTTCTTTAAAAAATAGTGCCTATTAGACAAGTGGGGATGGAGGTGACCTTGGAAAATACACTAAGAAAAACACCTCTTGCAACCAACCAAGTACAATAAAATGTACAATAATGCCAACCTTCTTCAAACCAATAGATTCTTTAATCAGGCTTGTAATATCCTCCATTTATTATCATGTAGCCTCCTATGAATCAACACTGGCCTTATCAAAATTCTTAGTTGCTCCTTTACATATGATGAATCCTCACTATCCTTTATCTTGCTATACCCCATAGTACTATACTTCGTACCTCATGAAGGCTATGTGATATATCCTTATCCTTCACCACAAAAATAATATGGTCAAACTCCTTTCTATAAAATAATTTAATGCCTCCATTTAGAACTCAAAACTAACTTTAAATTAATCCCTAGTGTAGAGGACCTAAAGAATATCCATTATTCACACTTTGCATCAACTTCTATAAAGACTTAAAAAAAATGTAGGTATATTTAAAAGTCTTTCATGAAAGAGTTGGTTCAAAAACACAAAGTGGAAGCTTTGAAGGATGTCCTTGTTACTGTCAAGAGTGAGTAGTCCATGATAACTAGAACCACCTTATCCTAATATGCCTTAATAAGTTTATATGAGTAACCATTCTAAAAAATTTCTACCACTTCATCCTCATCCATGAATGTCCTCATTTATCTTTATCAAGGGAGGGCTTCTCCCTATTCAAACACACACCATCCACCGACAACCCAGTGACCTCCACAATGAGGGGAATAAATATCTCAAACTCAATATCCTTGGATTTCATCATACCCCTCTTCCATGAATAGGAAAATTGACGAGATAAATTCCTATTAAAACCATTGAACCTCTTGAGATAGTCTAATAACCCACCATTTCTCATAATAGTCTTAACATCCTCATCCAACTTTAGGATGATAGGTTCCACTATGAAGTCATTCATGTTTGAAAGGAAACTAACAAAACTATAGTGAATCAAGAAGATAGAGATAGGGTGAACAACGAGCCCCCCTCAAAGAAGATAAAAAAATATAGCAACTAGGATGAAGGGATCTTCAATCACATTTTGGAGCATCGACATGCATGAGCCAAACCTGTCACACCTTAAGTTGTGCCAATTATAGCCACAAGAGGGAAACTTAAAGAAGAGGAGAAGGGAAATGCTAAAGACAAAAGAAACAAAATAATTTCTATTAACCTATAAAGCTAAGGTAATCATAAATATGAAAATGATCTTGATCACAATATAGGACATGCAAAAACCAAGGAATATCCACTTGGTAGCAAGTGGGAAGGGGTCAAAAAACCAAGCAAATTAGTAGGGAAAGGAAATAATGTCAAACTTGAAAATTAGGAAGGACCCTTGAGAGTTAATGCACTTGGTTCAAGAATTAATAAGAGCTACCTTTCAAAGAGAGCCATTTAAAATATTTCCCAAAGTATTATTGACTCCAAAGAACTAATGCAAGCTAGATATAAAAATTCAAGATATCTACTGATCTCAAAGTGCCATAGGTATGTCATACACTATGGAATGCAAGAAATAATTCCATGTAATACACTATGGCCATCAAGTATTCCTAGGTGAACTAATATAAACAACAATGTGAGGCTCAATGGGTTGTAGCCTTGGGTTAAATGACACCCATAGTAAATCAACTTGTGTGCCAACAACCTTAACTACAAAAGCTAGTCCTTGTCTTGTTAAACCCTAATAATGTAATATTTTACAAATTTAATACTGTTGAAATAAATGAAGATTCCACTAGGGGTAGGAAGTATGGGCAAGAGTAAAATTACTAAGGAACAACCAATGACTTATAAATAACCTAAATCAAGTAAACCCATGACTTTTAAGGTGATGCTATATGCACTAATCAGCAAGGGGTTGAGAGTAGGGGAAAGAGGAAAATGGCTAAGGAAAAACCCATGAATTATAAATAAACTAAATCAATTAAATCCATAATGGTACTAAGGAGAGGAAATGCATAATCATATATAAAATAAAATAAGTTGGTAGGTACACAATAAGAAAAATAAAATAAAAAAGTTGTCATAGATATGACTCAAGCATAGGTGTAGAATAGTAGGGACAAATAGATAGAAAAGAGGAAAGGGACTAAAATAAAAGGTAGAATTATAGAAGGAATTGATAGGCCCATATATAATAAGATTTGTAAGGAAAGGGATCAAATATGAAATGAGGGAGAACAACATCTAGAATATCCCTCTCTTACCAATGAAGGTTGTGCAACAAATACAAGATAATATAGGAAGTTTATTGTGCAAAGTGAGAGTATCTTTGTCAAATTCATATTTAACACCACTAAAGAGATGAAAAACATTCTTATTAATGTAATAATATTGGACACACTAGCTCTTCCTAATAAATAGGATCTACTTTAATAGGTTTTGAAATATCAAGGAAGGATTTATGCTAAAAACAAGCAACTAGAGCATGCCCAAGTCAATGTAGCTAAAAATAAAATTTGATAGTAGAGCATCCAATAAACATTTAGGTTAATACAACTAAATAATAAATGTCCTAAATACTTAAACACTAAATCCATATACATTCTATATAACCCTAAATATCAAAATATTATTTGTTGAGGAGTTGCATAGCCAATTCAAGGGTAATTGTGACAATGATGCCAAAGGTAATCTATGAGGAAATAAATTTATCCTACACCAAGATGTCTAGGAATATAATTTGGATGGATGGTACTAGAGTTAATATAGTGTTAGTTTTCAAAGATCTCATCATTACCATAATAAAATATCTAGAATTGGTAATGGTATAAGAGGTGATAGTTATTATATGCTACTATCTAGAGAATGAACATGCAAGATAATTAGGGATGGTTATTTTGAGATGGATTATACCCAAATGAATGTTACTATATATGGTAAGACAAAATTAATTGAGAACAACCTCTAGGAAATTACCTATTACAAAAATTAAATGAGGATTACATAGTGAATTGGTATGAACTTTCAAAGTGTGTAGAGGATGATGGACCAAAATATGATTAAAGCCTTTGATATAGATATGATATTTAGTATGCTTCAAGACAAAGGGGGTGTAGGGGTCAATTTTAAGAAGACTAAGCTTGGGAATTACCTCATTTTAGAATAACCATTTAACAACCTAGATTTAATAACCCATAGAGCTAATAAGACCTAGACAATGCACTTTGACAACACTAGAACTAAAAATGAGATAGGTGTTGGCATTCAATTCATTGATCCAAAATACACACAAAGTAGCTTTGCACGTTTATTTCTCTTTCATTCTATAAAAAATGTGCCTAAATATGAGATATTATGCACTAACTTAAGAAAATATTTGAAGTTAGAGATTAAGAACCTGAGGGTATTTGATCATTCCAAATTGATTATCATTCATGTTAATTCCCACTGTATCACAAAGAATATAAGAATTGCATCTAAGATTTACTAAAGAGCTTTATCACATGAAATTACGATAGTGCCCAAATATTTAAATATACAAATAGATAAACTAGTAGCTATGGTTGCAAGATTTGACATCACCCTTTACATGTGGAATATGCCAACGGAATTAGAATTGGTATACAAATTAGAAATTCCTATAGGAAATGATTTATTACTTGGAAAGAAGTGCACAAAGGAATAAATTGGTTATTGAAGAAACTCCATGGAAAATATGGGGATACCATTGGATGGTCCTATGAAGATATGGCGATATAGGAATGGAATATCATAAAACATGCCATTGAGTTGGAACTTGGTGCTAATATTTTTGATGAATATAATGACTAATAAAATATAAAATTGAGGTACTAAAATAAGAGGCTCTTGAAGCTCTCATAGGCTCAAATCATATTTCAAATTAAACATTCCACCCAGGTTGCTAATTTGATTCCTATACACAAAAAAAATAGTGATATAAGGTTGTGCATTGACTTCAAGAATCTAAATAGAGAATTGTTAAAGGACCACTATCCCTTAACAACTATAGATTATATTTTGTAAAAATTAGTAGGATGTCAAATGTTGTCACTCCTAGAATGATTTTCAGGGTACAACCAACTTTGATGATGATCAACAAAATATGACTCCCTCCACTAGGTGAGGAACCTTTTTATTGAGCATGAAAATGACACACTCGTACTCCTCCTAGTGCTAGCTCTATTGGGCATGAAGAGGTAGAAGAAAACTATTGGTGTATTAAGTTAACTCCAACTTACTTGGAACTGAGTCTATCCCCTCTTTAAAGGAATTTTATTTCCCCTAATATTCTAGTATGGTTAGGTCTTAGTAGGTATGGATAAACCTAAAGATCATTGATAGCTATTCCTTCAAGATGCCTTTACTATTTTGACCCTAAGAGAGTTTTCCTAGGCACAATATATTTAATTTTAAATGTTTATTTATCTAAAAAATAATTCCCTTGTCATGATAGTGCAATATAAAATACCAAATTTTGACTTTCTAAGAAATAGGAAATGAAACTTGTAAGTGTGTGGTATTTGAAGCTGGGCAAAAGAATGGTAGATTTTAAATCATGCAAGCTATAATTACCAAATTAAAATTCATTGCACTTAGATTATTAGCTTACAAAATAAATGGAATTCTAAATTAGAGTAGCAAAAAACTATTTTCAATGCTTGATACTAAAATTAATCTACTTCTAATATAATCAGGCTCCAAAGAAAAATCAAAGGTTTAAGATCAAGAGAAAAGAAAGCAAATACAAAAGTATATACTACCATAAACTCAATTATGATCTGGTAAAATGGAAATTCTAATTTAAAACTAATCCTAACTCAACCAATATTCACATAGCCTGAGGACTGATATGGTGCAATCTTCAGTGTGAAAATAGATAATAAAATATATTGAGTGTAATCACCATCATCTTGCATAGATTGAGTACAAAATTTCAAAAACCTTGTATTATAAAGATAAACATGTAGTACATTTGATTTGGATCTATACACTTTAGTGAATTACATGAATAGAGCTCAAAATAATGCTAGGTTTGGTTTAGAAAATCCATCCAACTACAAACAAAAAAGGTAAACAAGAAATAAACTAAGTTTAAAAGGCCAACTAATTGATGGTTTCCTAACCGTTCTAACTTTCTAGTGAACTAATATTTATACAATATTTTGGCTCTTCACATAGCCTTACTTTTACAAAATTTTAATTAATATTATATTCCTTTCTATGGGATGCATCAAATCTAATATTGTATCCTCCTTCCCATGTGTGATGTAAATTTCTTAAGATCACTTTTGCTACACTTCAACTACGTTGTATTAAATTTTAAACTTATCAGAATCTTAGGCTTACTTGGTTTACCTCAAATGGTTTGACTTCTACTCTTTCATTTGCAACAAGTGGATTGTGCATTAATTATTTTTTCTTTTGCTATTTTCATGCTCTACAAATCTCTTGACCATGCCTTTGCCATACCTCAAATTTTAATTCTCTATAAAATATGGGGTTGCTTGGTTCCAAGTGATTTGATTTTTGTCCTTTTGGCTACATGTGGGTTTATTATTAACTTCATTGTATGCCACCACTTTGCACATATCTTTTCACCTGTCAACATTAAAACTCCCATGCCCATCATCTTTAAATTTTGCATAGCCATGTCAAATATACTATAAGACAAAGCAAAAAATCATACACATTAGAATTTATTATTATTTATTATTTGAAATTTAAATTTATTATTTATTTTTATTTCTTATATATATTTATTTTATTATTTTATTTATTTCTCCTCTATGCCTCTCTTTTTACATTTTTTACATTTTTGACTTGCATTTTTTAATAATTTTTCATTGTTTTCTGGCCTTTTTTGCATGTCTTGACAATGATCTACACTTTTTGATTATTTTTCATGTTTTTGGGATTCCTTTTTGCATCCTTCGACATTTTTTCCCATTTTCTAAAAAATTTAATAATTTTTAGTAATTTTTTAGGCCATTCTGGTTGGCAGGGGTATCTAGCTAGCAAAGTTTTAAATTTTCTAGTAAATATTTGGTTGGCAATATTTTAGGCCAATATAGTTTTAGTTTCCACAAGTCTTTGATTGATGTGGTTTTAATTTCATCCACATATTTATTTCCCTATAAACCTTCATGAACCATTGATTTTCCACCATCAAATGGTTAGCAATCTTATCAGTACTTTTAATGTTTTTCCCTATTGGCATGCTTTTCTTAAAATATTCTATTGGAGATTTAAATGCTTTCTCTTATAATATTTCATTCAAACCTCCAATTGAAACTTTTTTTTTTTGTATTTATATGGTGGAATCGGTGGCCACCACGAATTCAGGTAGGTTGTCCAGTTTTTTATGGTTGCCATAGTATTCTGTGTTGTCCACCCCAGAAGCCGCCACACAGATCTTCGTGCAGTTCGTCCCTATAACCACCATGCCACAATAATTTTAAACCTTTTACACCACTGAAAGCACTAGGAAAGGGACAAGCGTTCAGTCCGACGAGGCCCGATATTTTAACCTTGGACCTCCACCCCCTTATGGGGTTTGGATGAACCAATTGGTCTACATCTCAGACCCTCCAATTGAAACTTTAATGCTTTCTATTTTTATATTTTATTTAAACCTTCAAATCTGTGCGAGCCATTGATTTTATTAGCCACATTTATATTTCTCACATTTTTCTTTTTGTTTGTATTTTGGGTTGTTGATCTTGGATAGGTGGTAGATATATTTCTCTACAAAACCCTGATTGTTAGGGTTTCAAGCTAGCAAGGTTTTAATTTCCCCACAAACCTATGATTGGTAAGGTTTTGATCTTGTTAGAAATTCTATTTCCCCATGGGTCTCAAGTTGTTGGGGCTTTTGGGCTTGTTAGCAACACCTTTAATTTTTAGTTCCCCATGGGTCTCAAATTATCAAAGCTTTCAATCTTGTTGGTCGCACCTTTATTTTTTTACTTTTTCATGGGTCTCTAGTTGTTATAGCTTTGAGTCTTGTTGGAAGCACCTTTAATTTTTTATTTCCATGTGGGTATCTGGTTGTCAAAGCTTCCAATATTGTAGGGTTTTATTTTCCACAAATATTTTATTGAAGAGATTTTCATTTCATTTCCATATTGATTTCCCTTGGTCATGAAATCTTAAAAAGCCTATAGAAAATAAGCAATTGTAGGTTTCAAACCTCCTTGAAACATAGGTTAATTTATATTCGTTGGAAAGCTCTTTTTGAGATTCATCCAATGGAGATAGTTTCACAAATTTTTATAAAGTATTGCAAGATATATGGGGTATGAATGAGTGATTCATAATTAGGCAAGCATTATGGTCAACAGGGAAACATAATAACATGATGAAAATAGGCCATTTGGAAGATCAATTCTTCTCAAAACATTAGTAAGTTTATATTTATTATAAATATATATTTGAGACATATCTAATAGAAGTGTTTCATGAATTTTTATTAGTATTTAAGGATATATGGGTCTTAAAATTGATGTCATCCATGTTTTCAAGGGAATTGACATATTTATAGTGCCTAAATTTGAACAGGTTTAGTGTGCTAAAGCTATGGGAATTTAAGTACATTTGTACTTGAGAGTTTTTTTAAAGCCTATTCTAATGGGGGAGGGTATTCATACTTTTGAAGATTTTACCATAGTTTACCATACACAATAATAGCAATAAGAATCATGAAAAACTCAAGGTATGTAAAAATTGGGTGTAGACACCCAATTTTCCTCACCCTAATTGTACCCTAGGATTCTAAATTTTGTAGGGATCTATTTAAACCATTTTATAACCTTTACTAAAAAATTTGATTGCTAAAAATAAGTTCATTGCTCATAGTCAAATTTATTGGCAATGAATTTGTTCCCTTAGCCATAAACCTTTTTGGGGATAAAATTCAAATTGTTCCTCCCTGCAATGGTCAAACGAATGAATTCGCCACCTAGACTAGTTCACCATAATAAATTTTCATAGGTGATGAATTTATTCCAAAACTTGCAATTTTTTTTTTTTCTTATCTTGGCGCTATGCCTATGCATCCCAACAAGACTTGGATCAACACACCTCAAAATATAGCTAAAATCAACTTGCTTTTGCTCATGCTAATGATATTGGATCTTGCCAACTTTCCCACCCCACTTTTTTTACCTATTTGGATAAGATTTTTACAAACCTTACTTCTACATGTAAACTTGTCATTTTTTCCCATCCTCTCCCTTCAAAATCTATAAATTAAGACACTTCCTACCTACAAGAGAGGAAATGAAATGAAATGAAAGTAAAGTTCTACAAAAATTCTTTTGCACTCTAAGAACAAGCAAGATGCTTTTTAATTTCCATGCCTACTCAAGCATTGTATGCAGAAACTCATTTTAGAGACATTATTGAGGAAGGATATCACTAGAAAATGCTTCCCTCTTCTTTCTATAAGCTAGTAGGACCTCTTTTTTGTGGGTGCTTTTGTATCATCAAGTACCTCGAAACATTGCATGCAAGAGCATAGTTCTCATACTAGGAAGGGAAGTTATCTTTCCATTTTTTTTCATAATTCTTCATTACATATATTATTCTTGATCTTTTGAGTTGGATTTTTCTACATCTAAGACTCCTTTTTTAATATCCCCACCTTCCAATCACTTTTGTTCTACACACTAAATTCTCTTTTCATCACATTGGTAAATTTATTTTAAATTATTTTGCAATACTTGTAGATATTGAGGAGGACTCACCATCTATATTTTAGACCATCATTTATCAAATCCATCTTTGTTTTCACCTATATATGCACCCCTTACAAATTCATCACCAGTAGGACTAGAAGGCGATGAACTTGGTTTGCTCATTTTCTATGTATAATATTAACGTTATTTGAACTTATATAGGTTCTCTTACATTAGCGTATTTTATTCCCAAGCTATGAACTTGTCCTATAGGTGGAAAAAATAACCTGCAAGCAAAGAACTCACCTTAGTGGATGAATTTATTATTTTTTTAATAAAAAATAGACTTCATATAACCTAAGTTTGTCTTAGCATATTTTCTATTAGGTTATCTAGATCTTGCAACATTTTAGTTTCAATTTATGTAGACAAGTTGTCTTCTAAGGTACTCAAATTTGCTTTTGTATAAAGGAAGAGGGGGTTTGGTCACAAGAAAGAAAGTCCAATAATTTTCTAAGAACCATTATCCTAAATATAACTAATATTCTAATTTTTCCATTTTTAGAAACTTTCTACAGGTTCACAGTTCATAGGACAAAATTTTAGGCAACAAATCTAGTTTACAGACAATGAATCCTATCTTCTATTTTTCCTATTTTAGATATTTTCTACAGGTTTGTAGATCATTGGTAGTAGATTTGGTCCATAGGTAGCAAATATACAAAGGTGGAAAGCCTATTTATAGATATTGAAATTAGAAGTTTTAGATCCCATGTGCATTTATTCCTTTTTGTTATTTCAATTAGAATATGAAATTTTATGTTTGCATTCTATTTTTCTTAAAAATCATATATCTCAAAAAAAAAGAAAATAAAAGAATTTAGATGTTCTTGCATTCTTTTTTTATAGGAATTATATCTAAAATGAATTAAACTTTCATATATATATTTAACTTTATCTTATGCATTAATATCTTGACCCCTTTGTTAAAAATATAAAAGGTTTCTTTCATATTAGTCAATTTTTTTATAAGAAATTGAAAAACATATAGGCTAGTATCTATTTTTTGCATCTTGTTGTTCATCTGCATTGCATTTGGTATTATTTTTAGTTATATATATGTACTTATATTAGATACTTAAAATCTAGGTGTTTGTCAAAGCAACATACAAATTAGATATTTTGGATAAATATTTAAACTACCCTTGTTGAACCCTAACTTTACAACAAAGAAAAATCTAATAATGATAGTATTTAGACAAGAATTTTTTGTTCAAGTATGAATCACAGGTTTAGGGGCCAACATTCCTCGATCCTTGTTTACATCTTTGGTGAAACCAACATGAATACCATGGAGGTATTAAACAACTTCTGGATAAAATCATTTACCTTAATTCAACATAAAATTTACCACACTTTTAATTCAAACAACCTAAATTTTTTGCTTAGCATAAATCATATTAATCAAAGATAATGAGAATATAATAAAAGACTAGTCCTATTGTAGGAAGGTCAATGACCCCTTGAATAAACCATTGTATAAACCTTGAGGGTTATCCCTCTTGGTGAGTGTAAAATTATGGACCAATGTGAGTCATGATGAAGGACTGTTTTATCATAAAGGGGTTATAAGGGTTGTTTGAAATATTTTTTCATTCTTCGATAATCAATGCTATGATTAAAACTCTAATAAAATTTACTCATTTCTTCAAGTATGACTGATCATCCACTTGATGATATGACTCAAAGCATAACTTGCCAAATGGCACACAACGTAGAACCATTATCTCGAATCCCTAAAAACTCCATAGTGTTCATAAATATTGTATATGAGGAAGAGGAAGAAAAACTCCCTTCCTTTGGAAATATTTTCCCATACACAATGAAAATGGAGAAGATTTTTTTGAATCTAAGGATCACTTCATCACTTTCACCTACAAAAATAAAGACGCCTTACTAATAATTATGAACATAGATAATCTAGAACACTTAGATGGAATATTTCACTCTACCAGTGAGAGATCACAATCAATACATAGTAAATGACCCAATTTAACCCCTTTTATTTCAAAACCCATGGATGCTTCTAAAGGACCCTTGAACATAGAATTTATTTTCTAAGGATAAAAAAATTTAAACCATTACTATAGAAGGAGGAACCTTTAATTCAACATCTTCTATAGGGTAACAAGCCTCATCAAATTTTATAGAGGAGTTGAGAATTTCTAGTAATGTTGCCTCTTAAACCATAGAAGCAAGGAACCTAGAAATTCCTCTTAGTAAACCAATTCCTCAAATGGACTTTCTTAAACAACCACCTTTTTCAAACTTTGAAGGAGGAACTATCTATAACTTGGCCCCTCCTACTTCTAGTTATATAGATATATTTAACCTTAATAATTTTGAAATAACATTCATACTTGATTTAATAAATCCCTCAATCCTTTCTCCTCATAGCCTATGTAAATTAATCCTTTGGTTATCATTACAATTTTTTTTCCATCCTTATGGAACCCATTGAATTCAAAAAATCCATTTTTAGCTAAGGTTCAAGATGTATTATCTCAAATACATTAATTAACCCAAAAAGTATCTTCCCTTCAAGGATTATCAAAAAAATATGCACATTTGATGATAAATGCAATCAATTGTTAGAACCACTTGTGGCTAATTGACCTTTCACATATCATTCATAGTTCCTAAGCTTCTAAAATATGATGGTCTGGGTGATCCTATAAACCATATCAAACTCATCTTGCTCACCTATGTTAGCATAACATACGATAAACTATTGTTGTTGAAAGTATTTTCCGATATCCTTATGGTATCAACATTAGAATGGTATTTCTAGTTGCCTCACCATTCTGTTAAGAGATTTAGGGAATTAGGTGAAAATTTTATTTAGTAATTCTCTCTAGAAATAGAAGATACTTCTACCCTTGAAGACTTAAATTAAATAAAGTAAGGGAAATAAGAGAGTCTATCAAACTTATTAAAGAGGTGGAAGTCATTAGTAGTGAAACTAAAATATAAACCTCCTCCAAATGATCTTTTATGTGTATTTATGAAGAATATCAATGAACATATTTCCATCCTTTATAAATGGCCATAGTACCCTCTTTTGATCATGCCATTCAATTGAAAAAACAAGTGGAATCCACCCTCGATAGAAATTGATAGTTAAAGTTTAAGAATAAAGAAAAAAATTATTCTTCTGATTAAAAGGGACAATATAAAAACAAACATGTCATAGCAGATATAGTCACTAACTCTAGAAAAAATAACAATAGTGGGGGTACTATGGTAGCCCTTCAATTTGTTTTTTTGAATAAACAGGAGAACCCTAGAAGATAATATGCTAAAGTAGATCTACCTCCTTCTATCATATTAGAGCAATTTTTAGAAGCAAAAATGATTGAAATTCCACCTATAAAGCCTTTAAATATTAATAGGGAAAAGCAACCATATTCAATATCATAGAACAAAATGCTTATCATTGGTTTAGTGAACAATCAACTAGTAGATGCAAAAGCCTTAGGGACCTCATTCAAAATCTTGTCGATGAAGGATGAGTCATCTTTAGTGACTCTAAACCTTCCACATCTTCCAACCAAGATTTGGGTATTTTCCAAAATCAATTACCTGATCATGATCAAAAGACCACATAAAATATTTAGTTCAAAAATTTTCCACCACCACCCTACCAAAATATAGTTGGAATGATTCATATAACCACAAGATATCCTCCTCTAGCTATGTAGTCTAAACAAGTTCATTTCCCTAAGAAACCGACTTTTGTTTTAAAAATTGAAGAGAAAGGAAAGGGAGCTTTCAACTTTTAGCAACAACATGAATATATACCTACTAATATATCTCTACTCAAATTTTTGAAAACCTCTTTTGTTCGTAGAATGACACTTCAAAATTTTGAATAAGCAAGTAGTCCCTCAGAACCTCAGTCTAGCTAAATTAACCCATGTAGTTGGCATTTTGGACGTCAATCATGTAACCATTGCCCTCTACGAAGAAGATGTCCCACATCCATTAATGCTTGAGAAAATCCCATTTCATATCACCTATGATGTTGGTGATTATGGACCCATGAAGGCTTCCACATGGAAAAATCCTAAAATTTTGATGGACTATCAATTTTGTTAATTTTCCTATTCAAAATACAAGGAAAGTTTTATAACTACCATGCAAAAATTGGCCTAAGGCCAAAAAGTAGCTTAATAGATCTAGCTATGCTATAATGGATGGGTACATAATGTCTGGAATGAATATGGTCAGGTAAAAGAGTCATTAGATGCTCAATTTTATTGAATTTAGAGTTGCCAAGAATTTCAAGTAGCCAAAAGGTTCAAGTGGGTAGAAGCTCTGAGCTACAATCTTTGCAAGGCCTCATAATTACCTTGACAAAGTCTCTAAGAATTGACAACAAGCACAAAGCCTACAACAAATAGCAACAAAAAATAAAAATTCCCATACAGATCTCTTTTAGTGGAGATCATGTGAATCATAGGTATGGGCCATCTGGACACTTCTTAACCATCTAAGGCAAAGTAGTTATAGTAAAGTTACAATTATTCTCTTGAAACATATAATAGGATTGACTACCATTGATCATAGAGATCCTTAAATATTTGATAGTTGGTGCAACATTAAGGTATAATGGGAGAATTCGAGCATGTAAAAAGATAAAATTTTGCTAAAGACACATGGTTGTTGAAGATGATGAGTAGTGTTGGATCAAAAAAACTGGTTGGATAAAGCAAGAAAGGGATATCCATTCCTTCCAAGCATGTTGATTGAGTGTGAGCTCTAGTCAGGTCTAGGAAGTGCCTATATTGTTACACCTATGGTAGGCTATCCTTGCAATCCTTAGTTAGGCTAGTATAGTAATCTACAAATAGTGTAATTTACCTCAAGATGAGGCTTGGTAGTTTGAGTGTTTACCTACTGTATAATATATAATTTTGCTCTACAATTTTAATGAATCAAAATATTGTTTAACCTTTTCTAGCATTGTGTTGTGTAATTATTTCATTTGTGGATGCTTTGTAGGCCCTAGATATTTTTGTAAAAGCTTTATGGGTGGTCTATTCTATTAGGATTTAGTTTCTATTTGGATTATCACTTCAAGCTATTGGAATATTAGGTATGCTTAGCATCCATAATGTGGTTTTAATTTCTTCTATAAAACCTTTATTAGGGTGCTAAGGGCTATTGAAGTAGTGGAGGGCATACCATGAGCTTAATTCACATTCTATAATGCTTTGCCTAGTAACTGATCTATTAGTCCTTGTATATAGTTTATTTGTAGTGTGTTTTGCATAGTATGTGGCAATGTTTTAGCCAAATTCCATCCATATTTTAATACATTTTTATCTCCTTTTTCTTCCTAACCCTCCATTTATCACCTTAGTCTTCCCCATTTACTTTATTTTTATTTTACAAGGAACTAACCTTCTAGTTTGGCTAAGGAGAAATCTTGAACCATCAAATCTTGATCTTGTGGTCAAGGGTACACTTATATCCATGACATATATCATAGAACAAGAGTTTTTGGTATGCCCGATGGAACCAAGCTTGTTGGCTTTTTAGCTAGATTATCTCAGGTCCTAATATTTAGAATCATATAAAATTAATGGTAATTATAATGAAGACTTAATTATAGAATAGTATCAATGCATAAAAATTTCATATAATATATATCAACATAAGATTTAATAATATAACAATATTACTAAATTAAAATACTCACAATATTATTGATAAGTCAATTATACAATCTTGAGAATTGTTGTACATTTTGATATATTTCGTAGAGTTTTATCTCCATAATATAACCTTAGAAGGTGACTCTTGGAATAATTTTCTATTAATATCCTCACATATCTAGGATATGAATCCTTTCCTATTCCACACATAATACAAACCTCTCATGCTTTTTGGCTTCACATCTTGTCACTTGTATATGTAACTCTTGACTCTCTATCTACACACTTTGTACTCTCTTATATCTACACACTTGCACACATTTTTCAATGAGTTTACATATATTTTTATGAGAGGTCTTAGTACCCTCATACTGAGTGGGGTTTGAAACTTGGACCTCTCAAAGAAAGGCCAAAGTCCTTACCACTACAACAAGCTTACAACTCTACACACTTGCACATATTAATACATGACATTTGCACACTTTCTCACTCCTCACAACTGCACATATTATTACATAAAATTTGTGCATATCCTACACATATACACATACATAATAATAATATTAAACACACTCCTAAACTATATAATCACACTCTATTTACATATTTACATATTTACATTTGTATCACAAGTTACCATGGGGGTACATTAGAATGTCCCAAATAATGTAATATTCTCCAACACCACCTTGTATTACATTATTTTGTTATTGAAGACTTTAGTCTTCAATCTATTTCCTTCAATCCTTTATCTTCAATTTTTGCTTCATGTCTTTTTTTATTCTTTGAATTTCTTGTTATAATACCCACACCAATTAAACTGCTTTGAATTTACTTTCTAAATGTGTGTGGATGGTTCATGTTTTCATATATTTAGCTTGACTATACTTTGGATATACAATTGTTAATGTAATACTTGAGCTGAATATGTAGTATTATATGTTTCATTTATTATGTATGATGTGGCAAGCATTATTAATAGTTTAATTTTGTGTGTGGATATAATATTTCTAACTTGGTGCGCTTTCGCAGTGTACACCAGAATTGTAGGAGAATGTCATACAACTAAAAATCTTGGTAATAGCAACATTAATTAGTACCTAGAACATATTTTCTATTTGAGTGAGTAATATCTATAGAATGGTATTTTGGATGGCAAATCATTTGACTCCTTGCATTGACATGTTGATAACAAAATCATATGGAGGGCACTTTTCTATTAAAAAAAATGGGGAAGAAAGGTTGTCTTGACAGATATCATTCGATTGGTAATATTTTTATCAAATCCAAGACATAAACTCTAACTCGACCTGTGCCTAGCATAGTGGTACTCCTTGAAGGTATGAAGAAGACATGATCGATGCCTACTCCAAATACATGATGACCACCATTAATAACACAGACTCCTGAGAGTCCTTAAAATTTTCCAATTCACTTATGACTGGGTGAATAAGTCGCTTGCAACTTTCCAACTAAAGAAAATATCAAGAAAACCTTTGAAAGAGGACCATTTTGTGATAAAGAAGTAAATGCACTACATCAAGGGACAAAAATAATGAAGTGATGATTCAAAATGGGTGGTAATTTCTAGTGGAGGGAGAATGCATAGATAAAAAAAATAGAGAAGAGAAGAGAGAAGATGAGAACGCACAGGAGTAAAAAAAATAAGGAAGCTGAAGAATAAAGGAGGAAGAAAAAACTTTCCATTTTGGAGAACTTAGAAGGTCCAAAGAACCAGATTTGGATTGAGTCTTCCTTTTTTACCATTTTAATTTACACTCTTTTATCATAGTACCATTACTATTTGCTCTTGGAGATATTTTCGTATCACTCTGAAAGTGTGGTGTTCCATCACTAAATCCCACTGACTATTCCTTGTTTTTAAAAACATCAAGGATATTACCCTGGCATCCAAGATAGTGAATGTTCACTCTAGAATCATGTATTGTGAACCTTTACCTTTGAAGGCATTGGAAACCACCTTCCATAAATGCGTGTTAATATATCATTAGATGTCTTGTGGTTATTCTATACCACGTAGGAAAATTGATGATGTCCTTTAAATGCGAACACTCCTTTTAAATATTTTATTGTCTACTTGAATCTGATAAGACATTTCATGCTGCATTTAGGAGAAAGAAATCTATCTGATTTTGTACTTATTGGTGATTTTCCTCATGAGATGTTTGACATAATCCCATAATTCAGTTATTAAACCAGTGTGATGTTGGCAATGTTTCATCTCTGCTAAACTAGTAAATAGTTCTCATAAGGAGGTTGTAGAAGAATAGTCCCACGGATGTTGATGACATCTGAGTTAGAAAGCATATGTATTTTAGCAAATGTATCACCACTTAACCTAAATATATAGTGGGGTTATGGAGTATCCTTCTGATAAAAATACCATCTAAAGTTTTTTTTTAGAACATGGGTTGAACACCAAGGTAAGATATCACCGATCTAAAGTTTGAATTGAATAACTGTAATGATAGTGTCTCTAGAAAAGTAAGCTATTACCCAACTTGTATTTATATTGCTACTACTATTTTTATTGTGTTGTTTTTCTTGATTAGATGTCATAGGATATGGGTGTCTTATAGCACTCGCGCTATAGGGCACTAGTGGCTGGAAGCTATCAAAATCCAAATGCTTTTATAAATCCAATGTTGTGTACCCTTATCCTTATGAGAGTTGACTGGCCTTCACTTCTATTTAAGTGGATGAATTGCATGAGAATCATGCCTATCACCCTATCTAGGTTACCTATCCAATTGATTTTTTTAGTGGTCACAGACATCCAACCTCCCATGGCACTAAAATTCCACTTAGACTTGGGGATGTCAGATATTAGATGGGGAAGTTCTACTAAAAAGGAAAGTGACCTAAAGTGATTTAGCTAGAACTATTATGGCTTGTTGAGTGCATTAGAAAAATTATAAGGTTTCACTAAGGTTACGTTGAGACTCCTGCACTCACAGCTTGTGTCTTGATACCATAGAAATCCCACCTATGTTAACTGAAACACCCCCGCCAAGGATTACGTCCTTAGTTGTTTTAAAATCTGCACAAGAATCCAACCTTCATAAATACATGGATTGCAAATTTCTTTATACCTTGTAGAATGCCTTTATCAGAGTATTGGTAAGATCTTAATATAATGCAATTAATAAATCTAGAAAATTTTGTGGAATGGGATATGGTGATTGATGTTTTTTTTAAAATGCCTTGATAAGACACTTGGAGTAATGTCCGATTTGGTAGTGCTTGGTATAATGCTTTCTTACTATATTATTATAGTTGATGATATGGTGTTTGGTTAAAGGCTCTGGTGAATCCTTTGGATATATTCTTTAAATGTATTTGCAGAACTCTTTAAATAATGTCTCTTAGCTGCATAGATAATATGTTATTATAATGTTCTTTTTCATTTTTTTAAAGCTTGGGAATAAGGCTCTTTAGGTAATAACAGAGCTCGGATAACATTTTTTCCTTTATATTTTAGCAAAATTTTGGAATAATGTTTGTTCATATATTTTAAAGCTTTAAATTATGTAGAGTAATGATCATTTATGTGTTAACAAAGGTGTAGAGTAATGACCTTATTTTTATAAATAAAGTTTTGGAATAACATTAGTTCATGTGTTAATAAAGCTTGGTATTCTACGCATATCTTTAACTTTTGTAATACTGTTCTTTATACACAACTAGTATATTTTGGAAGTAATGCCTTCGTAAGAGAGTTAGTAGGGTTATGGTAATAATGTGATTGTTTAATGAAACCGTCAAAGCTTTGGGATGTAATATTTATATTGGTAATGGTGAATCTTTGAGAAATGATGTATATTCGATGTATTGGTAAAATATTTCAAAATAATGATCCTTTACCTATATTTATTACGAATAGATAAGTAGATTTTTCAAGGGTTTATTTATGAAAAAACTACTAGTCTCCTAAAATGATGTAGTAACACAAGTGTGAATAGTTGCTACGTTTTTACACATTTGAATGAACTTAAACCATTAATTGAGAAAGAAGATGTAATAAGCAAGTAGATATTATACCTTGCTCTTGGAGGTATAGGGGAGGAGTCTTTTTCATCATTGATATGTAAATAAAAAAGACTCATTATGAGGGGATTATGGGGTCCCCTTCATAGGAGTTTGGATATAATGTATTGTATTCAATGACTAATTCCTTTAATGCCCATGAAGGATGATTGCTTCTAGGGATTATTGGAATATAGGGATTATGGGATCCCTATATGTTTCTAAGATCTAGCATCAAAATTATAATAAAGAAAGAGAGGAACCAAGAGTAGTTCCTCAATTTGATTGTATTATGAAAGGAAAATGATTAATAAAATGGAATGAATATTTGAGGTTGGGTTTATTCCCTGGAGGGTTTCCAAGATAAATACCTTCTCATATAATTGTATGTATTATGTTTCTATCAATGCTAATTGTTCATAAGTAGAATTTCTACTTCATTTTGTGTTGAACTTTAATAAAACATATGGATTCTAATGAATCCTCTTGACACATGTCCAAATAATAAATAAGGAATCAATGGAGAAATTGGAATTTTCCCAAAGAATTTTATGGATGTTGTAATTAGAATAAGAGGAAAGATTTGAAAAAAAAAAAGAAAAAATTTAAACAATTAAGAACCAATCAAAATATTGTTGCAAAAGAAGAGAAACATATGTATATATGTATATATATATATATACACACACACATATAAATAGACCTTATGCCCACAAAGGATCACATCTACTCTACTATATGAATCTTGAACAGAAGGGTGATTGATAGCCAAGATAGCTCACCACTGATATGAGAATGATAGTTTGGAATAGCTCATCCTGGAGATGGGATTGATAGCCAAGCTAGATCCTTGTAGGAGTAATACAAAGGAAAACTTGGACTAGCTCATCCTGAAGGATGAGATAGATAGTCAAGATAGCTTTTCACTGCAAGATAAATACCAACTTGGGCTAGCTCATCCAGCAATGAGATAGATAGCTGAGATCATACAACAAAGATATGAGATAGATAGCCTATACTAATCCACCGTAGCATGGGGATAGATAGTGAGGCTAACTCATCCTACCAATATGGGAAGAAAATAGATGTTTATGATTCCATAGTGTAGACACCTAAAATGCGTCATGTCAAGGGCAACTACTCATATGGACATGCTACAAAACCATATGAAGGATCTTGGACAAACTCCAAGATAGAGCAGTGGTTCTAACCACTCAATTTAGGTATTTTGGCCTAAGCAATCTAAAACGTAGCCCAAACCTATGGTCTCCATTCTAAACCATGATTGACACATGTGGTCTACAGTCTAGATAGTAACTGTGACCTGCGGTCTTAACTAAAGTTTAATTAGGCCTTCCATCCGATCCAAATAAGTTGGAATGGCCAAGATATCTAGAAGGAGGTAGTTGAAGGACGGAAGATTCTAGAGGCTTCCATCCCAACTGTCCTAAATCACCCTTCTTGGTATTGGATTCTCCATGAAGCCACCCCTAGCCCTAGGGGCATGCTAGAAATTCCCCCTCCAAATGGGGAGAGCAAGAGAGAGAGTTAATTGATCAAGAGAGCAGTGAAGCCCTATAAAATTTCATATTGAATCTATGTATTTGAGAGCCCCTTTGCTATTCACCTAAATACCAATTAGCCATGGATGCCCTAGGTGCCTAGGAGGATCAAGAAATACAAATCTGGGTAGACGAAGGCCCTTCATAGTGATTTGACCACCAAATCTATCAGAGGACAACAAAGGTGACCCTTGAACATCAATTTGGACAAGGAGGTCAAGCCCATTGCCCCTAATTTTGAGGGTAAACCTATCAGAGGTCAAACCATGACTATCAGCCACGGTTCACAATGCAGACCGCCCACCACAGCTACGGTTTGTAACAATTTACTGATCACCTTACTTGCTTTGCTTTTGACCACATAGATTAGTCATATTAGTCTTTTCATAAGGTTTAATTGCATTTTAGAGAAACTCTAACCGTAGGAATTAGTTGTTTCATGCATTGTATTAAGTAGGAGTATATTGGATCTTTTATGCACTTTATTATTCCTAACTTGATATTTGATCCATGCATCATTTGCTTATTCATGTCCTTCATGTTGTAGTATAATTCTTGATTTAATTAGAATAGTTTAAAGTCTTTCTTTATGCTTTCTTGTTTTGCTAGTTTAATGGCATTTGCATACATATTCCCTTAAAGAGCCTCATCATGAGAGGCTATCAATATTTTTAATCGTGTGCTATTTTTTCTTATTCGCAAGGAGACAGGTACAAGAGGATCTTATGTCATAATCCTTCCACATTGCGAAGAAGGGGGTTAGCTCCACCCCAAGGCAGTTTGTGATTAATCAATAGAGCACTACAAGGGTGCCTACCCTATTGAGGGCATTGGCAGTTGTAATATAAGTATCACCTTTCAAGTGACCCTGAGAGGGCATTTTTATAATCAAAGCTCATTCAAAGATTAATATGAGAAACCTTACATACGTTGTTTTTGTTCAATTTATGTACTTGTGTGAATATTTATGCTTTTATGATGGTATAGATAAATATAGTAGCTAGGTGCACGCTTCGTGGTTAGGTCACATAGGTTCTTATAGTTTATATGTATTGATTGTATGTATGTATATAAGTATAAGTATATGTATGGTTAGGTCACACGCATCCACAGGATCGGTCGAGGAATATGTTGTGTAGAGGATCAAGTTGGTTCCCATACGTACTACGTCCACAAGAGGTTCTAACCCTCCAAAGTTAGAATATAGACGGACTAGAGATCTGCCCATTCAGGGACAAGAGGACAAGCTCGCTTTCGAGCATAGGTCCACCCATACTCCCGTGCGTGGCCCACCATGCAAGATCACCATTGATATATCAAAGGTGGGAGCTAATGGAACACCATCGCATGAGCAGTGGAGGTCTAGATAGTTAGATGGTCTAGGTAGTGTTCTTGAGTATCTAGGCTACAAGCCTACAGCTCCACCCACTCATGCTTTGAGTGAGCATAGCGAAAGTTGTATCAAGATCACTAGAGAGCATGGAGAGGCTTCTAAGCACCCTCATGTCACATGTCCACCATCCACACATTTGTTTTATGGGTACAAAACCCATAAGATAGCTCACATAGAGCACACACACTAGAGGCCTCCCACGACCGACCAGATCGACAGATCACATAGACTAGTGTCTGAGAAAAGATGTCAACTCCTCCAAGATCAATTGGATGATGCTATTCTAGAGAGGTAACATATTTAAGATGAAAATATTCAAGCACAAAGGCTCCTACGATAGAGATTATATGAGCAGCGCATGCACGAGGAGCATATTCTAGCTCAAAAAGAGCGCATAGAGTAGGAGGATCGGCTAGCCAGGTCTGGTCAATACCCTCTCAAGGAGCATAGAGAGTGTGTGCATAGGAGGGCTATGTCCCTAGCTGATATGCATGAGGAGCACAAAGACGCTCGTACTCATTTCAGTGCCCAACAAAAGGAGTGACTGTCGTCACTTAATGATCTTAAACAGAGGTAACATGAACATGTAGATGTAGACAGATACGATCAGGGATATCCTAAGAGTTACCAAGTTGAGGAGGAGGAAGAGCCACATCCTCCACCTCCCTTGAAGAAGACATTACCTCCTAGATCGCCTCCATGTCAGCTTAGGGAGGAGGACTTTTTGTCTTCTGAGGCATACAAGGTCTTGGCCGATAAGGTCAAAGTAATAGAGATACAAGGCATGGCTATTCAAAAGCTGACACTGAGGAAGATACACAATGAACCTCTAGACCCCTCGATGCCTATGCCTCCATATCCTAAGCATTTTGATATGCCCAGGTTAGAAAAATTCAAGGGTGATGAGGATGCCCAAGAGCATGTCACGAGTTTTTTAGATGCTTATTTCTAGATAGAGAGTCATGATGCCTTGTTGTTGCACACTTTCATTACGACACTCTTCAAACTGGTCTAAGAGTGGTTCAACCAGCTGAAGAAACACAATATTACTAGTTTTGAGTAGTTAGCTAATGCATTTATTGAACACTATTCATTTGGCATCAAGAAACGGGCCAAACTTTTTGATTTAGCTGTGCTAGCTCAGCGCGACTATGAGCCCATAGAAATACATAAAGATATGGTGTAGAATAATGGCAAAGTTGCCATTCCCTATTTCAATAGCTAAACTAACCCGAAAGTTTACAAAGAGTTGTGCCACAAACATCTCACTCATTGCAGCTGCAACAGTATGCTACATTCGAGGAAGTTGTGGCGCAAGCTAGGGTGATCGAGGACATCAAGTTGCAAGAAGGCAACTTGAAGCTCAAGACCAGGAAAGAGGGGTTTAAAAAGAGTACTACAAAGCAACAGGGCAAGCAGGCCCACATGAATCAAGTAGTACTAAATCTTGGAGGAGAGGACAAGGGACAGGAAAAGCCTAATTATTAGGCCCAACCTCCTCTTGCACATTATGAGACACAAAAACAACTATAAGGGCAAAAACAAAGAAGAGCACCCACCTCGCCAGTTGACACCTCTGACAGAATCTATGAATTTTGTTTTCCATCAACTATGCGAGGCCAAGGCCATACGATTGCCCGAGGTCAAATTAGTAGATCTGAATGTGCCAAAGTCGAAGTGGCATCAAGATGATCTATTTTGTATATTCCATAGAGCGAAAGGCCATGACATCGAGACATGTTGGTCCTTCAAAAACATTATGTAGAACATGATAGAAAAAGTAGAGCTTGTCATACCAAGCAATCCACAGGTGCTCGACAACAGAAACATGGGGATTTTCAAGAATCCACTACCTAATCATGAGGCACCTCGTAACAACACCGGCCAAGTTAATTAAATGATAATTGAACCACCTACCTAGGGGTTTGTAGGCATGGTCAATGTTGTTACTAGACATGGGAGGCATGATCAACCAAATCAAAATTGTGCTCCCATTAGAATACAATCTACGTCGGATCAATGACCAGCTTAGAATATTCCAGGCCCACCAACTAGACCGGTGGTGACCATAAGGAGCAGGTTAGTTCAGAACCTGTAGACAACTCCTATGAAGTTGTCAATATATGAGCTTATTTAGTAGTTCCCTAGACACAAGGAGACTCTTATGGACATTCTGAGATCCATTGATGTCAGTCCCAAGATGCACACACATTTAAAAATTTCGTGGGACATGTACAACAGTGTCAGGAACCCATGATACAATTTTATGATCATGAAGTGAAGATGGTTCCTACTATAACGGCTGACCCGTAACTGCATATTATCACATGTGTTAACCACATGCATTTCAAAAGGGTCTTGATTGACATTGGGTCTTTGATCAATATAATTACGACCAAGGCGTTAAGCCATCTCAAGTTACCCAAATCACACATTGTGCCTACCACCTTTACGTTGAGAGCATTTAATGATGCATTATGCTCGAAGGTTGGTACAATTGTCCTACCTATTTAGGTGGGACTCAAGACCATCTCTGTGATGTGTCATGTGATAGAGGGCACCATGCAGTACAAAATTTTTCTCGAAGGCCTTGGATTCATGAAATGCATTGCATCCCCTCTATATTGCATCAATGCATGAAGTACATTCATGAGGGACAGGTTCACATAGTGTACTAAGACGAAGAACCATTCAAGTTCATGAACCTAGCAGATTTTCTTGGGGGTTTTGTACTCCTGTCGACACACTTGGATATCTGGTCTGCTTCGTTGGTTAAGATTCCAAGAGGTAAACCAACATCCCATGCTTAACCATCGACATTTGTGTCACACATATCTAAGCATACGACTGCAACTTCTCTAAAATTGACTGCATTAGCAATGCATCGACAAGGTGAGAAGCTAAAGGCAAAATTGGGTGAGAAAGTAGAAGATCATATGCCCGGACCAGTCACCAATGAGACTCCCACTCCCATGGATGTGGAAGAACCCCAAGACAAAGCCAAGGAGGCACCTCAACCTGCTTCATCCGCATCTTCAGTAGGGTCATTGCATCGCAGGTGACCATTGATTTGGATAGCACAGGGTTGGGTGAGTATCTTGTGCAAAATGTTACTTTTGAACCTATCCTAAAAACTGCACAATAGATGGGCCGACCGCATGCCCATCAATTTTTGATTGGATTTGTAGTGTCATTGGGTGAGCCACCCAACCAAACAAACTTCATCTATGTAGGGATGGATCAAGCGCCCACCAAAATTTTTGTAGATGAGGACGATGATGAGCCATTCGCTGTGAATGTGCACTATCTATCCAACCCAGAATACACCATGTGCATTTTTGAGTCGTATCATTGGCGTGGACACGGTCTTGGTATTTTAGAACAAGGACATAGGATTTTGCTTGAACCTCATTATTAGTTAGCTAGGTTCAGGTTAATGTTATAGGTACAAGATCATGATGATTTTCTTACCACATCCTTATAGTCTAGGGGACAATGTGTATTTTAATCCATATCACCCTAATCCTTCCATCTGTTGGAGGAATCGCCAGACGGTATTGTTTGTTACCATAGGGCCACCCGATTCATATCATGATGGGCCCTTAGAGGACAACCCTAGAGGCAACCTGGGTAACCAAATCCGTAGTGCTATCGATGAAACTGGTATGCAGGGGCATAACCCCACTACTATAGGCAATCTTAAGTCAGGAGATATTTGTGATGATGATGGAGAGGATTCCACCTCCAAAATTATTGGACCTAGTTATGATGCAGATGATGAGTCCTCAAATGATGATCAATCTGAGGAGGAAATCGAGCCGACCTTTCCAGGTCCAACGTTTATACACCATCTACTACCTATGGAACAAGTGGAAGAGATGAATGAGCACTTCATAGTCGATAGTGATTATAAATATGAAATAGAGGAGGCCTACTTAAAGCCTCACCCAGCTAATCTCCCACTATGCATAGACACAATAGAGTGGCCCATCCGTGGTAGTGACCACAGTGATGTATATGAGAGGACCGATTCCAGGCTTGTGTATCCACAATATCTATTGCCTAGGGAATCAAAGCATGTTATGGAGGAAGTCCCTCCCAACACTAAGCACTCTAAGGAAGAAGCAACGCTAGTTTACATGGTAGTATCATATATACGATCGTTCTATTGGATTTATCTAGATAGTGATGATAGCGACCGTAGAATCAGATACATGGGGCCACATCTAGCAGATCGCCCCTTAGAGGAGGGGGAAGTGATGGATTGTATTTGTACAGTGATGATGAGGACTCATTGGAGATGGCCTATTTGGGACCTCATCACTTATGTAATAGGCCCCCACCTCAAGGTCCCCCACCTATTACAGCTGTAGGTTTGCGTCGGGAGATTAATCTCCATCGTAACCTAAGGGAAAGAAGAGAGCTCGAAGAGAGGTATCAGGAACTCTTTCCCCATCCGCCTACGTACATGGAGCTCCTTGAGCCGAGAGATCCCATTTTGCAGCTAGTGCACTAGGAGGATCTAGTTATATGGGCATCCCACAGAGAGGATCCATTTGTGCCCGTACCATCCGAACCAGATCTTGGGTATAGAAGCTACGCTTCAGATATAGAGTTTTGTTCGTGTGGTTCTGGAGATCAATTCCATTCCATCAATATGGTCTTCGTTGATTTGACCACTCCACTCCGCAATCCAGCAGATCCATCCAAACCATTGCATCTGAACATGGATGCTATCGATTGGGATCACATTGACTCATTGGTCCAACCTGAAGATTTCTTCCCTAATGAAGAAATGCTGCAACCATTTCATTTTGTGCTAGGTTATGCTCATGATGTTTATCACACTGAGGGTGCTTCCCATGAGGAACATGTGAACCCGGCTGATGACATCCATCTGATTCCTACGCCTCACCAGCTTGAGGAGGGATCACATATGTCAGTAGAGAAAACCTTCGATGTGGATATCAGTAAAGATCCCACCAATCCAAAGAAGGTTAGATTTAGGGAGAGTCTCACTTCGGATGAGCATGATAGCATCATCCCTCTACTAAAAGAGAGACCTGATCTCTTTTCTTGGACTTACAAAGACATGCCGGGTCTAGATCCAAAATTGGTTACTCATAACCTTTCGCTAGATCTATCGAAGAAGCCAGTCAAGAAAAAACTTAGAAAAATACATCCAATAGTAGCCTTAATGGTGAAAGACAAGTTGTAAAAGCTTTTGGACGTAGAGTTTGTCATCTCCATCGACTATCCAGAATGGGTGTCCAATATGGTGCCCGTAGGAAATCCAGATGGAAGGGTCCGTATTTGTATGGATTTTAGAGACCTCAATAAGGCAACACCCAAAGATTCATTTTCGTTGCCAAATATCGATGCTCTGGTAGATGCTACTGTAGGTCACAAAATGCTCTCCCTTATGGATGGTTTTTTTGGATACAATCAGATTCGGATTAAACTCGAAGATCAACATAAAATCGCATTTATAACACCATGGGGGACATTTTGCTACAAAGTTATGCCATTCGGTCTTAAAAATGCTAGTGCCACATATCAGCGGGCTATGACATATATCTTTCATGACTACATGCATAAAATCTTAGAATATTATATCGATGACTTACTAGCTAAGTCGTTGCTATGAGCAGAGCATGCAGAGGTCTTAAGGAAGGTCTTCGATCGCCTGATAGAGCATAATGTCAGGTTGAATCCTAAGAAGTGCGTATTTGGCGTAACTTCAGGTAAACTCTTGGGATTCATCATTTCTAAATGAGGCATCAAAGTAGACCCAACAAAGGTCAAGGCTATCCTAGAGATGCGTCCTCCCACTAATATCAAAGAACTAAGAAGCCTTCAGGGCAAAGTAGCATCTATAAAGTGATTCATCACTCAATTATTAGATAAATATTGACCCATGAATCGACTGCTACACAAGGGGGTCCCATTTGATTGGGATGAGGACTGCCAAGTAGACTTTGCTGAGATTAAGCAATACCTAGCAATGCCGCTAGTACTAGCTCCACCAAGGCCAGATGAGCCTTTTTCTCTACTATATATCGACAACCAACTTTGCATTAGGGATGATGTTAGCCCAAAAGAATGTGCAAGGCAAAGAGCAAGCCGTATATTACATCAGTCACACCTTGGTGAGTTATGAGTCAAGATATGCATATGTTGAGAAGCTTTGTTTAGCAGTGGTGTTCGCTACCAAGAAATTGTGGTATTACATGCTAAGTCATACGACATATGTTATATCAAAATAGAATCCTTTGCAGTATATGATGAGCAAGACATATCATAACACACGTACTGCAAAGTGGATCATGCTATTGATAGAATTTGATTTGTAATTCATCAACCAAAATTCCATCAAGGGACAAGTCATAGCTGATCAACTGGTTGAGGCACCACTGTCCAACAGTAGGCCTCTAACCATTGAGCTTCCAAATGATGCGGTCTTCGTAATATCTGAAGCTCCCAAACCCGAAGAACCAGAGAATAATGCTGATATGACATTGTTCTTCGACGGTTCAAAGTGTGAGCAAGGGGGTGGTGCAGGAATAGTGTTTTTCATGCCACAAGGAGCTCCAATGCCCTTGTCATTCAAGTTATACTTTTTGTGCACCAACAATAATGTTGAGTACGAAGCCCTACTTCTGGGCCTCCATGCAACCATCGCCATGGGTATTAAAAGATTAAACATTTTTGGCGATTCTCTGCTCATAGTTAACCAGGTTAAGGGGCTCTTTCAATGTCGATGTCTCGTACTAAAAGCCTACAAAGATCTTGTTGCCACTTATCTGGATAAATTTGAATGGTATGACATTGAGGCAATCCCTCGTTCATCAAATAGATTCGTAGACACCATGGCATATTTGGGGTCCTTGATCCCTCAGAATCTGTCTGCCAATTTTACTACCATCCATGTTAGAACGCTCTCGCACCTAGCAGCAGAGCATGCAGCCTTTGATAACAAAGAGTCAGTCAACATGATTGTTGTGGAACCAACAATTGATTGGTTTCGTAGAGCGGAATACTTTCTTAAGCAGGCACCTTGGGAGTCATTGAATTCTCAGAGTCCTACGGGGAGTGGTACTACCATTCACCATAAGGTTGTTTTCTAGTCTACATTTGCAAAGTTAAATACGTAGGGGGAGCAAGTCATCTTAGCAGTCGAAGTTGAGGCTTGTCAAAGTTGGATGTTGCAAATCCAAGATTTCCTAAAACTTGGTATGATCCCAGAGGGATTGTCACGTGCTGCAAGATGCACATTCAAATAGAAAGTGACTAAGTATGTCTTTATAGGAGACATTTTGTACCGACGTAGCTACGAAGGAGTTCTCCTTCGATGTCTTGAGCCCCAAGAGTCATCTTGGGAAATTTTAGAAGCTCACGATGGTACGTGCGATGGCCATTTCAGCGACATGGCTATCGTCAAATGCATCCTTTGCATGGGTTATTATTGGCCCACTATGGAGAAGGATTGCAATGTGTATGTCAAGAAATGCGTTAAATGTCAGCATCATGCTAATCTTACACACTTGCCATCACAGGCCTTACAGCCCATTCAGGCGGCTTGGCCATTTGCTCAATGGGGACTAGATCTTATTGGCAAGATTTCTCCTCCATCGTCAGGCCGACATACATTCATTATCATGGCTACTGAGTATTTTACAAAGTGGGTGGAAGTCATTCCCCTTACAACGACCACTAGAGCTCGCATCACAGAATTTATTCTCGAGCATATCATATGTTGTTTTGGGATACCATCCAAAATAATTTTGGATAATGGAACTTCTTTTAAGAATAAAAATATGTGGGCTTTAATGTCTAAATACCGCATTAAACATAGTTTTGCAACTCCATACTATCTACAAGCAAATGGGCAAGCTGAGGCCTCAAACAAGACTGTGGTAGCCATCTTGAAAAAGACAGTGCAAGAACACCATGAGGATTGGCATATACAGTTGCCCCTTGCACTATGGGCTTACAGGAATAGCATTCGGATGCCCATTGGGGCAATGTCATTTTCACTAGTATATGGCACTGAGGCCATTATGCCCTTAGAGTTGGAAATTCCAACGTTGCGCGTCACATTGAAAGAGTTCATTATTGACGACACCGCACGACAAGCTCACCTCGATCAATTGACGTTGCTCGATGAACATCGCGTGAATGCCCTCGAGCATCTCCGTGTTTATCAGGATCATTTAAAATGAGCTTATAATTTCAAAGTCCACCAGAGAGACTTTGAAGTTGGGGATCTTGTGCTGAAATAGAACCAACAAAACTTGAATTTTTTGCCTGATATGCGAGACAAATTCATGGCTAATTGGCTAGGGCCTTACATCATATCTAAAAATATTGGTCTAGGTACCTATCACCTAATGTCGCTAGAGGGTGTGGAAGAGCTTGAGCCTCTCAATATCATCCATCTTAAGGCGTTCTATGCTTGAGAGTGTAGTAAAGGCACCAAAGGCATCTGTAAGCCCTTTGGTCAACCCAAAAGCTCCGAGGGTTTGTCCACAACCGCTCGGTCATCCCAAAATACCCCAAGCTCTCTGATTAAGAAGCTTGGTCAAGTAAAGGCACCAAAGGCATCTGTAAGCCCTTTGGTCAACCCAAAAGCTCCGAGGGTTTTGTCTCAACCGCTCGGTCATCCCAAAATGCCCCAAGCTCTCTGTTGAGTAGCTTGGTCAAGTAAAAGCTCCAAAGGCAGTTCCTCACCATTTGGTCATCCTTAAAAGCTCCAAGGACATGTACTCGTCGTTTGGTCAAATATGAAAGCTCAAAAATCCATAAAAATCAATTAAAAAAATCCAAAAAAAAAATCTAGAAAAGCTTAAAATCCAAAAACATTTGCTTTTGTAGTTTGCATTTTCATATATGCATTCACATCATCATATTGCATTTAGGCATTTTTCATCCGTTGCATTCCATAGTAGAGTGTAATGTGTCTATCAAAATTTTACAAATGATCACACGTTTGTATGTCAATCATGCACCCTTGCATTTATCATAATTCATTGCATTCATACACGATACCTGTTGCGGAGAAATATGTATGTATATTAAGTTTTCCCGTCACTCAGCCATACCTAGTGGGTCCCTCAAGATATTGTAGAAAGCTTGCTTTGATGTTATAGACAAGGTCATTAGTTGGGATAGTGCTTCAACATATCAGAATCCCGTCACTAAGCAAAACAATATAAAATCCTGCTAAGACGAGAGAGGATGAAAGCTATGAAAGTAGTCTTAGGTATCTAGAGAGATGGGTTTCATGACCTGCTTATCTTGCAAATAGTCGGTCTAGAAAGGTGTACTTTGGAAAAAGGACAAGAATTTCCCCTATAAATCCCAAAGTCACAAAGTTTAAATCCCAAGTTACAAAGTGCAAAAGTACAAATTTCAAGTTCAAAATGTAAAGTGACATAGTGAATCAAAAGCACTATAAAAATCCCTTGCTCACAGAAAATGGTAACACGTGGACTAACAATGATTTTTATCACTACATATGAGCAAGTAAGAAGGGTGAGAACTTGAATCCCTAGATTGTCCACCTTTTGAAAGCCATAGAGTGATCCCCGATCGTAGCAATGGGTTGGAAGAGTCCCACCTACAATCGAAGGGGTAGTTCTATTGGGTGATCCCCAAACGTAGCAATGGGTTGAAAGAGTCTCGCCTGCATTTGGAGGGGTAGCCCTGATCAATTTGCAAGATGAGCTAGCTCTAGGTACCTAGGATTGTCTAGTTGTATAAGTCTAATCAAAGTTGAAACAAGGATGGTAGGATTGTATGAGGAACCCTATCTCACATATGGGTTGAAAGAGTCCCGACTGACATACGGGGTATGCTTATGATCTATCTAAAAATACTCACATGCACACACAGGGATAATGAATAGTTGGGTCTATCATGGCAAAAGCCTTGTCCAATATAAGCCTTGTACAGTTAGTATGTGATTTTTGGAGAAGTCTACTAGGGTGTTTGAGTCTCAAGGAAAACCCCAAAAAGTTCTCCAATAGCAACAAGATACCAAATATCATTAAACTTTAGAAATACGAGTCATTCATTCATCAGAATGCATTTTACAAAGCACAATCAAACATATAGGATAGATACCGCATGAATATCAAAAATGATGTTTAGACGACCATTGACTATATAGTGCAGCAAAGAAGAAATATACAAAATGACATATTCATTCATTAGCATTATACCAATCCATTTCATTGCATTTCATATATGGGTGATTAATTGATTAAGTTCTTGTAATGAGAATTATCAATTATTTTGCATGATTGTTATACATTCTGTGGTGTCATATTTTAAAAATTGATATACACAATTTACATTCATTCCTTATGTTTTAAGTGATTAAAGCATACAGGTTCATTTTCATTAGATTATGATTTTGTACATAATGCATTACCATACATTGCATAGCATACCATAAACTACATAAAATAAATGCATGCCCACAAATAAATATGCGTTTAAAAATAAACACTGATCACTGCATCCATATACATACATCATATATCGCACATCTAATCATCTAGATCACTGCATATCATCATCATAAAGTGGAATAGCTATCTAATGCATGTCATCCATACATCGCATCATATAAACATAGCATTTACATAAGCTTTGCATCCATGTGCATCAAATAAACATAAAATCAAAATAATAAATAAACATGTACACATAATGAGCCATAAAATATCATATCATATATATATGTGTCCAAAAGAGTACATAGGGAGTACAAAATGCCCACAGGCTACAACTATGTAGGTCCTCGACCTTACACACAAAATAATATATCAAAACTATAGTCGGTAGTTGCTATAACTTAGATCTAGGCTGATCCCCTTGTACTAGAGCTATCATCGCCTCCCTCAATGCTATGCTCTAGAGCCTGCTCTCCTGGCTGACCTGGCACCTATGGTGGATCCTGCCTGCCTCCAAATCCTAAAGCACCCAGCACATGGGAAACTGGTAACTATAGTAGGCTAGTCCTCTGAATGGAGGCCCCTGATGTCTGCCTTGGATCTCTAGTCCTAGCCTGTGACCTTGTTGTGTGTGTACTAGAGGACATGTGCATCCTCTCAGTCCTGTGAGTCCTATGACTCGAGCTCACTGTAGACTACCCTGAGGTCCTAGACCTGGTACGCTGAGACTCTGATGCGAAAGTATCCTTAGGAACCTATAGCCCATGCATATCTATGTAATCGACTAGCTGATCAATGCGAGCAAGCCGGGCTACGTGCATCTCATTGGTCCTCATGACCATACCACGCAGTCACTCTACCTTAGTAGTCGGATCTTGTGCAGCTATTGTACCTACTGCTAGTGCTGCAAGAGGCCCCATAGTAGCCTGAGGAGGTGGCATAGCCCCCCTCGATGCTCGAGCAAGATCCCACTCTGCCTCTGCTATAGTTCACTATGCCTGTGCTAACTCCAAGGTAGTCTGTAGTCTCTACACCTAGGCCTCTACATCTATAGCCCGAGTCATGAGCTCCTATACCTGGTCCTACACCTCAGTTAGGCACCGCTCCCTGTTAGCCACCTTCACCTCAAGAGTGGTGATGGTAGTGTCTCTCTCGAGCTATTGTGTGTGAAACTTCCCGATATGACTCTGCAAGTCAACAACCTGAGCCAGCAATCGTCCCTCTACGCTGTCAGGAGGGACCTCACCCTCCTCTAGAGCATCCTCCTCAGGGTCGATCTCTAAAATATCCTCAATGGTAGCCTCTGTGCCCCAACCACCCTTAGTACGCTAGCGCACCCTACGCTCTCATCAGTATCTGCCTCTACCTCTATCTTAGCTGGCTCTCGGCCCAGAGGCCCTATCCCATGCCATTTGAATAAGGACCACCACCCATCATAGTCTGGCATGGTCCTAGCTATCTCAACCCCTAACTCCTGGAAATCATTGGGTGCATCTCCTAGTAGTGGAGGAACTATCAATGGGAGATCCCTCTCTAGAGCTAGGCGTCTGTACCTTAGTGGCATCTCTGGTATGTCCTACACCATGCCGAATTATCATAGGACACGAGAGAAGAACTGATACTCTCAGACCTCTAGCTTACGCCAGATAAGCCATCTGTCTCGGTGGGCCCATCGTAGCCACTCGTCCACCTCTGGCCATGTAGGGCAATCCATGTAGGGGCACCAAAAAATGTCCCCCAACCCAAGTGATGCAAACCTAATAATGTAGTGCTCAGTGTTCCTAGCATGAGCCCTGCTATGGATACCCTCCTCAACACGAGGCCAGCATGCAATGTAACACTGATGGTCGACATCTATGGCGGTGATGCGTAGTGGTAGCTCCATAGGATGCTCGATCTGGATGTGCTGCCACCCCCATATCTATAACAATAGACTACAACTGATGCCCTTACGGCTACGCTCTGTGATCTAGTATAGCTCCCTATAGAGCTGGCATAATAGGGTGCTCCCCCAAGCTAATAGTAGTGGCTCCTCTATCGAGCTCTGAAGCACCCACCAAGTAGTGGCTAACATGTTCCAGGGAATCCTCATGCCCGAGGAGTCTGGAAGGACAATCTGCACAATGAGATGCATGAAGAGGGCCTCTCGAATAGAGAAGACATCATCGTGGTACCAGTCACCGATGTGCACCCCTCCGTGGTTAGCATCATCCTGTGCATCGGTGCTCTGGTCATCGAATATGGCATCAAAGATAACATCCTTTGCCATGGAGGTAGAGGAGACGATAGCCTCACCATCAATGGGGATCCTGAAGATCCTATAGACATCCTCTAGAGTGATGGTCATCTCACCGGGAGGAAGGTGGAATGTGTTGGTCCATGCATTCCAGCACCAGGCCAATGTAGTCAGATAGGCTTGATCTACCCTAATGGTGGGTAGATCCATGACGTAACCAAACCTGATGGCTCGGAACCACGCTCGGTCGTCATCCGATAAGGCCTCACGGAGAGTCTTCATAAGGTCAGGCTCCCGCACTCTAGAAGTTAACTTTTGAAAAGTAAAAAGCATAATGTAAGCTAAATCTAGCTAAGCAGAGCTAAAGAAAATTAAAAATTTCTTAATTAGACAACCTAGAGTAAAAAAAAAACAACAATCGCAAACCGCAACTGAAACCTGCGGTCCCCAATTTGCAAATTGGGAACCACAACTGAAACCTACGGTCCCCAATTTGTAAATTGGGAACCGCAACTGAAACCTGCGATTCCCAATTTGCCAACTGGGAACCACAGCTACCAGCTGTGGTTTAGGAGCGACACCCATTTCGGGTACCCTCCTAGACCACTAAGGCATAAAAATTAAACACTAAGCTAACCTAGACTAGTGGGGTTCATTACCAGTAGTTTAGTGAGGTTAATTTTCTGCATTTCTTAGTGTGGTTCATTTTACTGGTATTGAGTGTGTGGTCTCAGTTTTGAGTTACCTTGCCCGCACCCTGCCCCTGGCTAGTCGATGGCTGATCAGGATCCGCCATCAGGATAGATGAGTGTAATTGCGGTAGATTTTGGCAGCGTTCCGTATCAAAGAATGTTCTCTCTCTCTCTCGAGCTCTCAAATTGCTAGTAGTTGCAAGAAAATAATGAAAAATTTCAAATGGGAATTCAATTTATAGGTCCTCCTAGTCTCTGCGGACCACAACTGACACCTGTGGTTTTGAAACTAGGGTTTTCTTCTCGTAGGTCTGACCCACGGTCCCCAAAATTTGGAAATGTAAACCGTAGACTGTACCCACGGTCCGCAACTAGCAATAAATGCACTCAAAACCCACCGTGGGAAGGTCTAAAAAGACAAATTAATGACTCCCATTAGATAAAAATTCAAAATCAATGATCAAAATTGTAAATTTGGTGATGTTAAAAGCACCAGGATCAATCAAATAAATGCAAAATTCAACAAAAAAAATCAAATAATTAAAAAACCAAATGTGCCTCGTATTCAGTGATTTATCCTATAAAATTGGTGGTTGCAGTGACTTGCGATCCATGCAACGCAGCAAGATGAGTAAATCACCATAAGGACATTTGGGGTAAAATTGTCATTTCTTTTATGACATATTTCAGCAAATCATCGAAAATATGATTCAACACAAGTCTAATTGCATTTGTATTATTTTGACTCCCTAAGATGGCTATCGTATCCTGACTACTCCATGGGATAGAGATGTGCAAATACTACTACGCATTGCAATCATAAGTTTAACAAGGCCTAGCCAAGGAATTAAAAGGTGCATAGGAGGATCAAGAAACACAAATCCAGGCAGAAAAAGGCCCTTCACAACGATTTGACCATCAAATATATCAAAGGACAACAAAGGTGACCCTTGAACATCAATTTGGACAAGGAAGTCAAGCCCACTGCCCCTAATTTTAAGGGTAAACCTATCAGAGGTCAAAATGTGGCTGTCAACCATGGTTCACAGTGCAGAGACCACCCACCACAGCTGTGGTTTGCAAAATGTTACTGATCACATTACTTGCTTTGCTTTTGACCACATAGATTAGTCATATTAGTATTTTCATAAGGTTTAATTGTATTTTAGAGAAACTCTGACTGTAGGAATTAGTTGTTTCATGCATTGTATTAAGTAGGAGTATATTGGATATTTTATGCACTTTATTGTTCCTAAATTGATATTTTATCCATGCATCATTTGCTTATTCATGTCCTTCATGTTGTAGTATAATTCTTGATTTAATTAGAATAGTTTAAAGTCTTTCTTTATGATTTCTTGTTTTACTAGTTTAATGGCATTTGCATACATATTCCCTTAAAGGGCCTCATCACGAGAGGCTATCAATATTTTAATCGTGTGCTGTTGTTTCTTGTTCATAGGGAGATAGGTACAAGAGGAGCTTATGTCATAATCCTTCCACATCATGAAGAAGGGGGTTAGCTCCACCCCAAGGCAGTTTGTGACTAATCAATAGAGCACTACAAGTGCACCTAACCTATTGAGGGCATTGGCAATTGTAATATTAGTATCACCGTTCAAGTGACCTTGAGAGGACATTTTTTATAATCAAAGCTCATTCAAAGATTAATACAAGAAACCTTACATTTTTTTTGTTCAATTTATGTACTTATGTGAATCTTTATGCTTTTATGATGGTATAGATCAATATAGTAGCTAGGTGCACGCTCCGTTTGTTAGGTCACCTAGGTTCTTACATTTTATATGTATTGACTATATGTATATATATAAGTATATAAAAAAATACCATCACATTTGATGAAGTGTGTAAATATTTGGGTCGCAACATCTGGTATCAGAGATCAAGGTCGTAGGACTATGAGCTTCCATAGGAAAATTTGATTATAGTTAAGTAACTTATGGAGAACTTGATCTCACCCCTACACCTTATTGTATCGCTCCAAATTTTTTGCATCCCTACCTTCAGGCTATAGGATCCGCGCCCGGAAGGAGGATGGGAAAAGGATGGTGCGGTACCTCGGACTGAGAGGACTTTGCGAAGGTCCCGCCTCTCAAGGGAGGTGTATTTTGGTGATTTTTTGACGGATGGTGGGTTCACCAGGAAACATTTAGCGGCAGTTTCCATGCCTAGGTTTTGGAATGTGTTTAGATGAGTTCGTTTTAATCTTAAGCATTCATATCCTAGGTTTGGCCGAATGAATCTAAATTAAACTACATGAAAATGCAACTTTCATGAATACAACAAACAGATTAGAAAAGCGAAAACAGAGAATTTACAGGAGGAAAATGGGGAATACCCGATCCGGATGTCCGAAGAAGATTCCGACGTTTGAAGCGATCTGGATCGCCCGTAATCCGACGTAATCGCCTCGCAATCCGACGAATCATCTGCAATCTGACAGAATCGTCTGAGACTGACAGAATCGTCTGAGATCTGACGAATTCGTCAGAATTCGAGAGACCTGCAAGACAGAAAATAGATGCAAAATACAAGAAGTCCTACTGTGCTAACAGAGGCAAATTACACCAAATAATAAAATGAATACTGAGCAATAGTTTAAAACAACAATCCTAGCAAATTTCTGTATTTTAACAACAAATCATGAACTTAATGTGCAATCTAAGCTAAATGGGTGAACTCCAAATGCAAAATAATATAAACACCGAGTAAATGATCTAATTTGCAGCATAAAATGACAAAGAAAAGGTTGAGAAAAGCAAACTCCAGGAACTGATTGCCTCGATGTGGACTGCAGTCGAGATCGTCTCGCATCAGTACGAAATCGTCTCGCATTTGACGGGATCGCCTCCGATCTGAACAGGTTCGTCGGCGACGATGGATGCTGGCTCTGGCTGAAAATCAGTGATGTACCTGCAACAAAATTGCTATGGGACTAGTGCAAAAGCAAGATTAGGATGTTTTGACGCAGAGGGAATCACTTTGCAGATAATTTCAGCCAGGGGTTGGGGAGGGAAAATCCTAGAGATTAAATAGGCTTAGGGGGAGTAGTTAGGAGGTTGGAGATCATCCCAATTTGGGAGATCTCCAACGGGGGAGGGTCCCAACGGCGCAGACATGCTTCTACCCAGATTGGAGACCCGTTGGAACAGATTCCAACTATGCAAATTCAGTTTTGCGACAAGATCGTCTAGACGTCCTAGTCTAGACGAAATCGTCAAATCTGGGGCGATATCGTCTGATCGGCGACGATATCGTCAAACGGTCAAAACAACCTCTAAAAATGGCACGAAAAAGGGGGAAACGGATTTCCCAGCGGTTAACGGGCGGTTTGGGAGGTTAAATTTGAATTTAAAATTATTTACTAAGGTGAATGTAAATTTTATAATTTTATTGCGCCAATTTTAGGGTGCTACATTTTGCCCCCTCTTTAGCGAATTTTTTGAAGAAAATGCGTTAAAGATGAGTTCTTCTCGATCTACGAGAAAGCAAAAAATTATACCCATTTTTAGGCGACGATTCTTGGTCGAATCGTACGACAGCTTACTATGGTGCCCCCTCCGTGTTTTTACCCAAATCGAACGTTTGAGGTAAAAACATGGAAAAGCAAAAAATTATTGTTGAATAAAATTAAGAAAAATAGGGTAAAACCCTAATTCATTTTTATTGTTCATTTTCTGGTTTTTAGAGCTCTGAAGCAAAAATGGTGGAGACAACGCATAGATCGACAGAGGTCCGACGCGGTCTACGGGTAAGAGCCTAGACTTAGTTTAGAACTGATTTAATTTGATTTTACATGCTTTTTAGGTAGATTTTAGATGAATTTGGAGCATCGCGGCCGTTTTTGGGCCGTCGACGTCGTCGGGACGAAATCGTCCCGATTTCGACGAAATCGTCTCAATTTCGGCAATTTCGCCCGAGGGCGAAATCGTCGAAAGGGGGACGATTTCGTCAAACTAGAGACGATTTCGAACTACGAAATCGAAGACGATTATGCTCAAATTTGGGACGATATCGTCCAATAGTGGGCGATATCATCAATTACATGAAATTGATCTTTAAGTTGCATTATTAATTACTAGAATTGTTATTAATGATTGCTTGTTGTTTATGTTGTTTATGTTTGCGAGAGAGGTTTACTAAAGAGCAGGGAGTGGAAATATGGAGGATTGAGAGATGACTTGGCCGCTCCGACACAGGCGAAGCGAGATCTCCGGCACGAGCCGGCTTGCGGCATGTGGCGGAGATGCCACAAGTATCCACGAGATATGGGGCTTCTAACAGCCCTAGCGGAGAGATGGTATCCGGGGTCTTCCTATTTTCGGTTACCGACAGGGGAGATGGCTCCCACACTAGAGGACGTATGGAGGATTCTGAGAATCCCCATACAAGGACGGATGATCACTCCTACGGCCAATCAGGGCCACGCTATGGGACGACTGTGTGGTGACCCGAGCTTCGCCCTGGAGAAGGGCGGAGTTAATATCGAGGCACTACGCCAGATGCCTGGGGCATCCAGACTCACACGAGTACTAGCTAGAGTGGTTGGTGGACTTCTGCTGTGCCACCAGAGCGGGTGCAGGGTACCATGGATGCTCGTAGATGTGATCTGCGATATGCGGGACCATGGGTACAGGTTTTGCTGGGGCAGCTTTGTACTATGCCGGTTGTACAGGATCCTATATGGGGTCGTGTACAAGGGCGGGCGATGTCTGGTGATGACATCGCTCCTACAGGTTTGGTGCTGGGAGCACATTGCAGTGCAGAGGCCGGTAGGGCTTCCACTGACAGGGGTGGACGGGGAGAGGCCCCGAGTCTTCTACTGGTGGCTCCGGAGAGGGTCACAGCGGCGGATCGACCTACCGATGTCCCGGAGACTATTGGATGATTTGGTCCCCGGACCAGATCACCTGGAGGCCATGGAGAGGGCACCCAGGGTGGGCCAAGGACGGACAGGAGCTGGCTCGCATCAGGCGAGTCTGCTGGCTATGGATGGAGAGAGGAGAGGTGGAGCTCCACCGCTATGACCGAGTTTTGAGATAGTTCGGTCTGCAACAGGGGATCCCATCTCTGAGGGACTACGAGTTTTCCCGGACTGTCCGGGATAACACCACGGTTAGCGGGGCTCCCGACATGCAGCGCTTCTGGAGCCAGGACGTAGATGATGCCCCCATCCAGCCAGTGGATGGGGACGACGTAGGAGTAGCCGATGGCTACGATGCCTGGTACGCAGGCATCCGCCCTCCTCGGATGACGAGGGCATAGGGTCCGATCCATGCGGTTGTGCGTCGGATAGGGAGGCGGTGCCAAGCGACGATAGAGGCGGCCCAGGGTCACGACGGGAGGGAGCAGAGGAGGCCACAGGCACAGGAGAGGCCGCGGTAGTAGGAGAGGAGGGAGGAGAGACCCCCATCTCCACAGAGAGAGAGACCACCATCACCCGATAAGGGCAAGGGCGTAGACACTGGGGAGAGCAGCGAGACAGCGACTCTCCGAGCTGAGGTTGCCCGCTTGCGGGCTCAGGTGCAGACACTGCAGGATGAGGCTACATGGCTCAGAGCTCGGGGCGGAGGAGCGAGCACTCGGGATTTAGCACGCGCTATCGCCCAGATCACTTTCTATCAGGCTCTATACTACCAGGCGGTGCCAGCGGAGCAGAGGGTGCCATTACCAACACACATTGCGAGCCTGTCGTGATGGGGTCATCTAGGACATCATCACGATCGGCATCCGGGACTCACGGCACCACACGGATCGTGATGGGGCCACCTCCTCCACCTCAGGGGGGAGGAGATGAGGCCGAGAGCTCGAGGGGCTCTCGAGACACTACACAGAGGGTATTTGATTGAGTATGCCAAGATATGGATTGTGGCATACCAATCTAGCTGATATGATGTACATATATATTTGAGATATATATAGATGAGATATTTTTGATCATATGACTTGTATTGTGTTATGTATTTTGTGATGCTTATGATGCTTTTATGTTTAATTGATTGATTTGATAATTGGATGTAATTATGTCGTTGGAAATATGATTTGAATGTCATGCTATAACATTGTAAATGAAATAATCCGATGTAACAAAGTGTTTGTTTGTGATGCAATAATTTGATAAAAATAAAAGGGGACTTCTAACAATAATTTCAAAGGACATTGTCGCTATTATAGACCATTTCATGGAGTCGCTGCTCACTCGGTCGTCAAGCTAATCCCAGTATAGAAATATTGTTAAAAGTAAAAGAGTGCTTAAGAGACTGTCTTAAGACTTTGGTGCAATAGTGCAAATGATGATGATGATGATGATGGTTTGTTTTCAGATTTTCATGAAAAATATTATGCATGAAATATTTTAAAATGATTTTTGCTAGGCATAAATTCCTAAGTGTGATAAAATTTGTGAATAATTCCTTAGGAATTATACCATCATTGCAAAGTTGAAGGTTGACATAATGACATGAAATAATGAAAAAATGGGTTTGCTTTTGAAAAGCATAATTTGTGTAAAAATGAAGTCATATGGTTTTTATGATTTTTGATAAATGGGGGAATAAAAATTGTTACAATGGTTTGCGCTAGGCATAGAATATGTAGGTATAGACTTATACCATCATCGCGAAAATCCAAAAAGATAGTTTTATTGCATGGTTGATTTTTGATGAACAGAAAAGATGAAAATGAGGACTTGCGCTAGGCATAAAATTCCAATTTTGGTTTTGAAACTATACCATCGTCGCGAAAGTCAATCAGATATATATGTATATGTTTTGATTGTATAGTTTGAAAGAAATTTTTGATTTTTCTATTTTATAGTTGTCTTTGTGGTAAACAATTGTACTTGATTTATTCCAACAAGTTGCAAAAATAATATTTCAAAGTATTTTGAAGACAAAAGTTAGATTTATAAGGAATCCCATGTGCATATGTGAATTCATTTCCGATCTTGATTTATCATAATGATAGACAAAATCTCTCAAATACAAATGTGTGTGCAATTGCATTGTTCATTTACCAATTGTGAGCAAGATACTATGATACAAGTGATTTGAAGAAACCAAATAAGTGTTCATTAACCATGATGTAGATGCATATAACCATATTAGACTACTATGTAGGTCGGATTATCAAGAGCTAGCTAATCCATAAGCGAGACATAGGTCTGTACAAAAGAAGGTCGCTAATGTGACGGACATATCGCCACGCTAGGAGTTACCCAAGGCCAAGCGGGTTGGGCACAAACCACCTGTTATGGGGCTTACCTCACGGTTTTCGAATAATTGAGAATTCCAGGGATTCAAGCTCATCAACCCTTCTTTTCTTTTCAAAGGGTAGGGAAAGGGATTTTATTGCTTTCTTGCTTTCTTTTGAACTTTGCTTATTTTTCTTTTTGTATTTCTTTTGCTTGATAATGCTTGGAACATTGCTGAAATAACATTTTTCTTTTCTCTTCTTTCTTGAATTTTTCTTTCTCTTTTTCTTTGCTAGGGATACTTGCTCGGATTAGCTGTAGAGCAAGGGATTTTTATTCTGGGTAGGGGTGAGCTTGTCCTTTTGCCAATTCTCAAAGATTCTAGACCATGTGCATGATAGGATAGCAGGGGAAACTTTTCACTCAAGAAATCAGTTCTACTATGTAGCAAAACATGGAAATTACAAATATAATCATTTTATTGTGAAAAGATGTGCTTGGTTTAAGTAAATAACAAGATCAATTCTCTATGCTCAAACTTTATTTAATTGAATTTTGTGAACTTTGATATAAGAGAGATTAGTAATCATGCCAGATAAAATCAAGATATTTATTGTTGTGAGTGTGCAAGTGAGGGATTCAAAATAAATGCTAATTTTATCCAAAATAAGTTGAAACATATAACTGCAATAATTGTAAGAAAAATATAGATATAGATATTATTTTGAGAAGTTTTTGAGAATGTTGACTCTCTCTTTCTTCTGTATATTGTTTTGGTTTCGAAAGAGTCAAGAATATTGTTGTTTTTATTTTTTATTTTGATTTTTTGTTTTTGAGCAAAAAATTTAACAAGTGCCTTAAATAAATGCAATAGATAGTTTTTGAAGATTTTTGGAGATTTATGAATGTTTTTGGTGTTTTTGAATTTTTATAAATTGAAAGAAATATAAGATAGTAATTTTGAACAAATATATACATGGATGAAATGACCAAGTTTATGCATAGTAACGTTTAAGATGCAAAATATTCATGGGTTCTTTAAGTTCTTTACCATCTAAGGTAGATAATTTATATGCTCTTGATTCAAATTTAGCAGTAATAATGTATGGTCCAAGCCAGTTGGGCTCAAATTTACCTTTAAGGTCCTTAGTTGCATTTGTATTTTTTTGAAGATTTTGAGGATTTTGATTTTTTTTGTATTTTGATTTTAATTTATGAATTGAAATTGGTGGTATATACAAGATGATCTATATACACTATACAAGGTTATTTGAGTATAGCATGTCTAAGGTTGCTTCAAAATCAAAGGAGGTTTTGAAGGATAATCTGGTTGAGGTGAAGGTAAGAACAAAAGGTGATGAATAAAAGGTAGTGATAACAAAAGCTTTGTTATAATGTAGAATAATGTAGCAAAAGATTTGACTTTTATATGTGTAAAATTGATCATGTTACAAAATAAAATGTCAGAAAGATAAGAAAGTTCTTCATTCTTATTATTATATTCCAAGTTTTGATAAGATGGAGAAAGTATATGTGAAAGATATGCATGGATGTTATTTGGTAAACAAGGATGATCATATATGGATGAAGAAAAGTGATGGATAGAAGATAATTGTGATAATAGAGAATGTATAGAACTTGATGTTTCAATCGTTAAATATTCTTCAAATGGTGTTGGGTCACCATGTATGGTAACAATTTTATTTGCAAGTTCAAACTTCAAACATTGGTGAAGAGTGGAAGGGACAACCCTCATCGTATGAATCCAAGGACTCTGGAGAAGTAGGTTGTAAGGTGAAGGACAATATCCTACATAGAATAAAATATCCAGGATCTTGGATCCAATATTAAGGGGAAGAATTATAGTACCTTGAGCATCTTGAATTTCATTGTTAAAAGATTTTATAATAACATTTGATTCATTAAGATCTTCTTCCTTTGTTTTGAGTTTTTGGAATAATTGATAAGTGCATAAATTAAGAGAGGAGTCATTATCTACCATGATAGTTTTAACAGGTGTTTCTTTACTAGATCCGATAATGTAAAGATAGGGGTCTTCTTGTGGAGTAGAGGAAGGAATATCCTCATCATAGAATGAAATATGGTTAACCTCAAGAGGGTTTACACCATTAATTATGTTCTTAGAGAAAATATGATGAGGAACAAATTGTTGGCTAGGTATTTTGAACAAAATTTCCTTGTGATAAATTTGTAATACTTCTAAAAGGGATATCTTTGCTTGAGGATTAATCACTTGTTGTTGGTTATCAAAGTGGATTTCAGATTGAGATTTTGATTCTAAAGATGAGCTTTCTATGCTTACATTCCATTTTGGATCATTCTCTAGAGCCAAAGATAGTTTTGAAGGTTGGTCAAATGAGGAATCCATATCTTGAATATCGGATTGAGTTGATTGAACTTGAGGTTGCTCATTTGTAGTTTTTGTTACAATATTAATAATATCATCATGATGGGACACATTAACATGCAATATTTGATTGGTTTCTTGTTGTTGATAATTGAATAGGGGTTCTTGGGAGATCCCCATGTCTTGATTGATTATTGGTATTTGTTGTGTAGGGGTTTGATTGTTTACTGAAGATTTATAATCAGTTGTAGATTGTAATTCCTTTATATTAAAAAGACCCTTATCAATCAAATCTTGAATTGCACATCTTAAATCTTTACAATTTTGTGTCATATGTCCATCTACTCTATGATATTCACAATGTAGCTCAGGTTTAAACCAATCTGTTGTGGTATCAGGTTGTCTTATGGAAGGGAGTTCAATCTTATTTGTGTCAAGTAAATACTTGAGAATTATATCCATTGGTTGATTGAGCTTAGTAAATTTACGTGATGAAGGTTTTTGAGAGGTTTTTGATAAATGCTTTAGGAATTTCGTCATAAAAGGACCTAATGGTTTCTCACCTCTACTTTCTTTATTATGGGTAGAATGATGATAGGAAGATTGCGAAGTATGAGGTGAGTGCATGGTAGAATTGGAAGAATAAGTATTTTCTTGTTGAAATGGATGTGTTGTATTGAAAGAAGAGTATTGAAAAGGTGGTGGAGGATTATATGTGGATTGATAGACATAATATGGATATATGGGAGAATAGATAATATCGTTATGAAGAGGATTGGCAAAGGGATTGTCTTGTTGGGTTAAGGATGAAAAATGAGAAAAGTGTGATGGAGGTGATGTTGAATAGGGATGAGGTTGGTCATAATCAACAAATGTATTTGGCTGAATTCTTCCAACATTACTGATGGGCTCATATTGATTTGAGTAAAAACTCATGGTTTCTTTAGTACTTCTAAAAGTAATATTTAGCATCTACTATTTAGAATTGAATCTAAAACATACAAACTTGAAATGATGATTTTGTTTTTGTTTTTCTTGTATATATATATATATTTTTGTTTTTTTGTTTTTGTTTTCAAAAGGTTTATGATGCATTCACGTCGGGTTCACCAAAATGTATCGCTCCAAATTTTTTGCATCCCTACCTTCAGGCTATAGGATCCGCGCCCGGAAGGAGGATGGGAAAAGGATGGTGCGGTACCTCGGATTGAGAGGACTTTGCGAAGGTCCCGCCTCTCAAGGGAGGTGTATTTTGGTGATTTTTCGACGGATGGTGGGTTCACCAGGAAACATTTAGCGGCAGTTTCCACGCCTAGGTTTTGGAATGTGTTTAGATGAGTTCGTTTTAATCTTAAGCATTCATATCCTAGGTTTGGCCGAATGAATCTAAATTAAACTACATGAAAATGCAACTTTCATGAATACAGCAAACAGATTAGAAAGCAAAAAATAGAGAATTTACAGGAGGAAAATGGGGAATACCTGATCCGGATGTCTGAAGAAGATTCTGACATTTGAAGCAGTCTGGATCACCTGTAATCTGACAGAATCATCTGTAATCTGACAGAATCGTCTATAATCTGATAGAATCGTCTAAGACTGACAGAATCATCCGAGATCTGACGAATTCGTCAGACGAATTCGTCGAGACCTGCAAGACAGAAAACAGATGCAAAATACAAGAAATTCTACTGTGCTAACAGAGGCAAATTACACCAAATAATAAAATGAATACTGAGCAATAGTTTAAAACAACAATCCTAGCAAATTTCTGTATTTTAACAACAAATCATGAACTTAATGTGCAATCTAAGCTAAATGGGTGAACTCCAAATGCAAAATAATATAAACACTGAGTAAATGATCTAATTTGCAGCATAAAATGACAAAGAAAAGGTTGAGAAAAGCAAACTCCAAGCACTAATTGCCTCGATGTGGACTACAATCGAGATCGTCTCGCATCAATACGAAATCGTCTCGCATTTGACGGGATCGCCTCCGATCTGAACAGGTTCGTCGACGACGATGGATGCTGGCTCCGGCTGAAAATCAGTGATGTACCTACAACAAAATTGCTATGGGACTAGTGCAAAAGCAAGATTAGGATGTTTTGACGCAGAGGGAATCACTTTGCAGATAATTTCAGCCAGGGGTTGGGGAGGGAAAATCCTAGAGATTAAATAGGCTTAGGGGGAGTAGTTAGGAGGTTGGAGATCATCCCAATTTGGGAGATCTCCAACGGGGGAGGGTCCCAACGGCGCAGACACGCTTCTACCCAGATTGGAGACCCGTTGGAACAGATTCCAACTATGCAAATTCAGTTTTGCGACAAGATCGTCTGGACGTCCTAGTCCGAAGAAATCGTCAAATGCAGGGCGATATCGTCTGATCGGCGACGATATCGTCAAACGGTCAAAACAACCTCTAAAAATGGCACGAAAAAGGGGGAAACGGATTTCTCGACGGTTAACGGGCGGTTTGGGAGGTTAAATTTGAATTTAAAATTATTTACTAAGGTGAATGTAAATTTTATAATTTTACTGCGCCAATTTTAGGGTGCTACACTTATATCTAAATAAATTAAGGATAGCTATGATGGTTAGCCATAAACATAACTTGTTTGCCTAATAGTTATAGTAAAAAAAAAAAACAAAAGGGAATTTTGACTGGAATTGTTTTATCTCCTTATGTGATCAGGGAAATGATACCAAGGATGAGGAGAGGTGGCAGAATCACCTTACTAGTTGAACCAAACAAACAAGACCACAACAAATATAGAGCCCCATATGCGAGGTTAAAAAACTCTGCTAGGGAGAGAGAGAACCTCTCTACCATTGTTGCACTACTCCAAGAACAAATGTAATAGTCAAGGCAACTATTAGAGACTATAGCCAATCATGATTCACTGGGTAAGAACTCTGAGGTCAAGAAAATTGATACCCTTTTTGCAGAGGCTTGAGAGATCAGGGTTCGATTGGAAGTAGAAATGGGTAAGAATTGGAAGCATATGTGCTCCACCAAATTTAATGGGAAAGGAGGTGGGGATGCTATCAAATTTTGATTAAGGGAATTAGAAAATTGCTTCACCATACAAAACTTCTCCACATGCACTCTAACATATTATGCCACCATGCATGTGTTGGATGTTGGACTCGACTGGTGGGAGACCTTTAGTGAAAATAGAAAAATTGAAGTAGTAGATCTAAAGTGGGAGGATTTCATGGATGCTTTCAAAGAAATATTTCTTACAGAGCATTTCTATGCTCAAGGAGTTCACGAACCTTCAATAGGGGACTAAAATAGTAGAAGGATACTATCAAAAGTTTGTTAAGTTGTTGAGGTGTGTACCTGCATATGATGAAAAAATAAAAATTCATAAATTTATACTAGGAGTGGACCGCAGGATTGGTTATGAAGTAGACAGGCATGAATCAAGAACCTTGTAGAAAGCCTATGATCCAGCCAAAAAGGTAGAAGTCTATCTAAAACCCATATTTTATTATTTAGGCACATATGAGGAAATACCTCAAACCCTCAGGAAGAGAAATAGTGCAGGATTCATGAAATAGGAATGAGAACAGATCCAGGTTAATAAATATCCCTCCAAGCATGATGGGAGGAATAGTGGAAAACAAGGGAAGTTCAAGAAATTTTTTTGAGGAAATAATAAGAACCCAACGCACGATAGCAATAATAGACCCCCACCACCTAAGCAACCCAAACCTACACTAGCCCAAAAGTTTGGTGAATGCAAGGGCCCACATTTTTCCAACCAATTCCCACTAAAGATGGGTCCAACCAACAAATGAAAGGATCCAGTGCATAAGATTTATGCTACTATGGGAAGTCAGAACCTGGAAGGAAAAGCCACACCCCTACTCCTAAAGGGTAAGGTTTTTGGTTTGAATGTAAATATTTTGATAGATTGTGAAGCTATTAATAGTTTTATTTCTTCTAGTTTAGTTGAGATGATACCAGAAAGACATGGAATCTTAGAACAGGGGTGGAAGGTCAAGTATGGTTCAAGATAAACCTACTCCATGGATCAATGCTACCCTATGGCTAAAATCACCCTACCTAGTAGCTTGACCCTATGATGCCTCTATGTAGCATCGCTGCATGCCTTCGATGTGATCCTAGGAATGGATTAGATGCAATATCATAAGGTCATGATAAATTTCTAGGATAGGTGGATGGAATAATCTAAGAATGAACAAGAAATATTGAGAGTCTAAAGTGAATAGGGGGTATTTCGATCCCTGATCATCTCCATAATGCTGCTTAAGAAATCCATCATAAAGGGTGGATTGATCTAGATTGTGAAGCTCAATGAAATTAAATAATAAATCAAGGAGGAAATTTTTAGGGAACATCCCATTCTACAATATTTTATGGATGCATTTATAGAGTATTTATCGGGACTTCCCCCAAAATGTGAATTTTATTTCACCATTGAGCTAAAACCTAGAACATAACCCATCCATCGAGCTCCTTATAGAATGAATCCCATTGATATGCAAAAACTCAAGGTCCAACTGCAAGGACTATTGGAGAAGGGACTAATTAGGCCAATTGTGTCACCATGGGGTGTACATGTTTTGTTCATTAAGAATAAATATGGATCCTTAAGGTTGTGCATAGATTATATAATTCTTAACAAAACAATCATTAAGAATAGATATCCCCTACCTAGGATAGAATATCTCTTTGACTAGTTGAAGGGGACTTCTATATTTTCAAAAATTAATTTGAAATTTGGATATCACCAGCTAAGGATCTGTGAAGAGGACACCCATAAGACAATATTCAAGACTAGGTATGAATATTAAGAATTCATAGTCCTACCATTTGGGCTAACAAATTCTCCAGTAATATTTATAAACCTAATGAATATCATATTTAAGGGGTGGGGGTTTTGGGGGGGGGGGGGAGAGGGGGGGGGGGGGCTCCCCCCCCAGGAAAAAGATCAAAAAAATTGTGGGGGGGGGGCGGCGGGGGGGGGGGGGGGGCGGGGGGGGGGGTTTAAAAAAAGCAATAATTTGACCGATTTGTCCTCATATTCTTGGATGATATCCTGATATATTCCCAAAATAGGGTGGAGCATGATAAACATCTCTGAATTGTGCTCGAGTTGCTAAGGGAACACTGAATGTATGGTAACCTAACTAAAAGTGATTTCTATGTGTCTAAAGTGCAGTACTTAGGGCACATAATATCTAAAATGGGTGTTGTAGTGGATCCAAATAAGGTTGAGGATATATTGAATTGGCCTACACCCACCAAAGTGATAGAGGTACAGATATTTATGGGTATGAATGGATATTATAGATGCTATGTGAAGGACTATTTCAAGATAACTCATGAAATAAATAACCTACAAAGAAAAGGGAAGAAATTCAAGTGGACAGAGTAATGCGAGTTTGCCTTTACATTGCTTAAACATATGGTATCCATATTAAAGATACCCGACCCTCAGAATAATTTCTTCATATGAATGGATGCCTCCTTAAAAGGATTAGGTGGTATGCTTTCTCAAGATGATGTGGTCATAGCACACTGATCAAGGAAACTCAAGAAGTACAAAGTCAATTATGCTACACATGATCTAGAGTTAGCAACAGTTGTGCATGTCCTTAAGATTTGGTGACACTATTTAGTAGGGAGACCTTTTGAGTTGAGGATAGATCATAAAATCCTAAAATATATATTCATTTAGCCTTTTTTGAATGCAATACAAAGATGGTGGATGGAGTTCCTCATAGAGTATGACTTCAAAATTGAATACATCAAGGGAAAGGAAAATAAATTTATCGATGCCCTGAGTAGGACGAGGCACGTTATCACTCTAACTCATAGCCATGTGGACTTGATATATCAGGTTATACATATCCAAAATCATGATGATTATTAACATCAAATTTGGGTCAAAATAGATAAGAATCCTGAAGAGAACAAAGTATTATGCCATAAGGATGGTCTCCTATGCTTCAAGGATCATGTGGTGGTTCCATAGATAGGTTACCTAAGGAGAAGGATCATGTAAGAGGTACATAAATCCCCTTATTCCACTCACACTGAGAGAGAAAATATGAGGTAAAACATGAATAATACCTTTTACTGGTCGAGAATGAAGCACGATATTACTAAGTTTGTTGTGCAGTGCCTCGAATGTCAAAAAGTAAAGGTCGAACACAAATAACTGGTAGGTCTATTATATCTGCATGACATCCCTAAGAAAAAATGGTAAGTCATTTCAATTGTAGTTTTACCCAAGAATTGACTCCAAAATGATGTAATTCTAGTTATGGTCGACAAATTGACTAAGGTTACCCACTTCATAGCAAGGAATTCCAAGGATGATGCCCCATTTGTGGCCAAAAGGGTCACCAAGAAAAAATTTCAACTTCATGACTATCTCAAAGTGATCATTTTATATAGGGATACCAAATTCACATCCAAATTTTTGTAGACTCTACATCGTGTCATAAGCACAATATTAAACATTAGCTCTACCTATCACCCGAAAACTAATAGGTAGACCTAAAGGGTTAACCAAGTTCTAGAGGACATGCTACGCATGTACTGCATGGAATAGAAGATCATATGGGAGGACTACATACCTCTAGTGGAATTTTCCTACAACAATAGCCACCATTCATCCTTGGGTATGGTCCCATTTGAAGCCTTGTATGGTAGAAGGTGTAGGACACCTTTATCTTGGGATAATATTGAATATCGGGATGTACTTGGGCCTGATATGGTTAGAGAGATGGAGAACCAACTTAGGATAATCAGGGAGAGGCTTAAGGAAGCCGTGGATCATCAGAAAAGCTATGCAAATTTAAATAGATCTCCAAGGGAGTTCTTAGTAGGAGATAAGGTATTCCTGAGGGTGAGACCCAATAATAACACCATTAAGTCAACAAAACTAGACCCCCGTTTTATGGGACCATTTGAGATCATGGAAAATATTAACCCTGTGGCATACAGACTTGCTCTACCACCTAATCTATCTAAGATCCATAACACTTTCCATGTGTCCCTGCTTAAAAAATATGTTGCTAATCCTGGTCATGTGTGGGATTTTTCTAAATTATAGATGGTGGAATTTGAGGCTATTGAGGTGTAACTGGTTAAGATCCTAGATTTTTGATCTAAAACAATGAGGAAAGAGACCCTAGAGCAATGCAAAGTCCAATAGGACCAATATTTAGAAAGGAGAGCCACTTGGAAGAAAGTGGATGTCATGAGAAAGCATTTTTCTTTTCTTTTCCATAATTAAAAAAAAACTATGATGTGGGAGAGACACAGAAGACTATGTCTAATCCTACAGGCGAAGAGTGTAATACCTGCACCAATTAAACTACTTTGAATTTACTTTCTAAATGTGTGTGGACGATTCATGTTTTCATATATTTAGCTCGACTATACTTTGGATATACAATTGTTAATGTAATACTTGATATGAGTAGGCCGTATTATGTCTTTCATTTATTATGCATGATGTGGCAAGCATGATTAATTTTTTAATTTTGTGTGTGGCTATGATGTTGCTAACTTGGTATGCTTTCATAGTGTACACCAAAATTGTAGGAGAATGTCATCCAACTAAAAACGTTGGTAATAGCAGCATTAATTAGTACCTGGAACATATTTTCTGTTTGAGCGAGTAATATCCATCGAATGGTATTTTGTATGGTAAATTGTTTGACTCCTTGCATTGACATGTTGATAACAACATCATACGAAGGGAACTTTTCTATTAAAAAAAGGAGGAAGAAAGGCTATATTTACAGAAAATATTTGATTGGTAATATCTTCATCAAATCTAAGACAAACTCTAACTCAACTTGTGCCTAGCATAGTGGTACTCCTTACAGGTATGAAGAAGACATGATCAAAGCCTACTCCAAATACATGATGATCGCCATTAATAACATAGACTCCTAAGTGCCCTTAAAATTATCCAATTCGCTTATGACTAGGAGAATAAGATGCTTGCAACTTTCCAAATAAAGAAAATCTTAGACAGACCTCTGAAAGATGAGCATTTTTGGATAAAGAAGTAAATACACCACATCAGGGGATAAAAAGAATGAAGTGATGATTCAAAGTGGGTGGTACTTTCCAGTAGAGGGAGAACGCGTAGACAAAAAAATGGGAAGAACGCATAGACAAAAAAAAAAGGAGAAGAGAAGAGAGAGGAGGAGAACATACATGAGTAAAAAAAATAAGGAAGCTAAAGAACAAAGGAAGAAAAAAACTCTCCATTTTGGAGAACTCGAAAGGGCCGAAGAACCAGGTTTTAATTGAGTTTTTACTTTTTACCATTTTAATCTACACTCTTTTATCATCGTACCATTACTAATGGCTCTTGGAGATATTTTTCTATCAATCTGAAAGTGTGGTGTTCTGTCACTAAATCCCACTGACTAATCCTTGTTTTTGAAGACGTCAAGGATATTATTCTAGCATCCAGGATAGTGAATTTTCACTCCATAATCATGTATTGTGAACCTTTACCTCTAAATGCATAGGACACCACCTCCCATAAATGTGTGTTAATATATCATTATATATCTTGTGGTTATTCTATACCACGTAGGGAAACCGATGATGTCATGTAAATGTGAATGCTCATTTTAAACATTTTTTTGTCTACTTGACTCTGATAAGATATTTCGTGTCACCTTTAGGAGAAAGCAATCTATCTGATATTGTACCTATTTGTGATATCCCTCATGAGATGTTTAACATCATCCCATCATTCAGTTATTAAACTAGTGTGATGCTAGCAATGTTTCCTCTCTACTAAACTAGTAGATAGTTATCATAAGGAGGTTATAGAAGAATAGTCCTATGGATGTTTATGACATTTGAGTTAGAAATTTTATGTATTTCAAGAAATGTATCACTACTTAACCTCATAGATAGTGGGGTGATAGAGTCTCATTCTGATAAAAATACTATCTACAGTTATGTTTTTGAGAATATGGGTTGAACACCAAGGTAAGATATCACCGGTCTGAAGTTTGAATTGAATAATCATAATGATAGTGTCTCTATCAAAGTAAGCTATTTATCAACTTGTATTTACACTACCACTACTATTTTTCCTATGTTGGTTTTCTCTATTAGACATCATAGGAAATGGGAGCCTTACAACACTCGTAATATGGGATGTCAGTAGCTCAAAGTTATCAAAAGTTGGATGCTTTTAAAAATCCAATGTTTTGTACCCTTATCCCTATTAGAGCTGACTGGCCTTAAATTTTATTTAAGTGGCTGATTTGCATGAAACTCATACCCACTGCCCTATCTAGGTTGCCTATCTGACTACTTTTCATGATGGTCATAGACATCCACCCTCCCATGGCACTAAAATTCCATGTAGACTTGGGAATGTCGAATATTAGATGGGGAACTTCTACTAAAAAGGGAAGTGATCTAAAGTAATTTAGATAGAACTGTTACGGCTTGCTGAGTGCATTAGGAAAATTATAAGGCATCATTGAGACTCCTACAATTGTATCTCGTGGCTTGATACCATAGAAACACCACCTGGGTAAAAAAAACACCCCTGCTAAGGATTACGTCCTTAGTTGTTTGAAAATATGCACAAGAATCCAACCTTCATAAAACATGGATTGGAGATTTCTTTATACCTTGTCAAATACCTTTATTAAAGTATTGGTAAGAGATTTATATAATGTAATTAATAAATCCATAAAATATTATTGTAGACACCTAAAATACATCATGTCGATGGCAACTACTCATATGGGACATGCTAGAATACCATATGGAATACCTTTGGACAAATCCAATGTATAGCAAAGGTTTTTACCACTCAATTGGGCATTTGTGCGTAGTCGGTTCTAGCCATGATTGACAGTTGTGGCCCCTAATCTATCAATTGGGGACCATGGATAACACTTGTGGTTAGTAGTGTTGGCTATGGATGACACCTGTGGTTAGGACTAAAGTTTATTTGACCTTCATATGACCCCAAAAGTTGGTTGCAATGACCAATTGGTTGCAGATTGGAGTAGTTTGAGTGAGGAAGGATCCAGAACCTTCCATCCAATAGACTCAACTACCCAATCTTGATCTTGGCTTCATGAGGAAGCCACCCCTAGCCCTTGGGTAATCCTATAAGTACCCCATCAAATTAGGGCAAAAGAAATAGGAGAGAGAGCATTGAGATCAAAGCAGTGAAGCCCTGTCAAATTGTATAATCACTTGAGTGTATTGAGAGATATTTTTTGCCAATTCATTTGCTAATTCATAAAGCATCATGATAATTCATTCCATGGATGTCCTAATATTCTAGAATTCCAAGAAATGTGAATTCAAAAAAATAGAGGCCCAATTATGGAATTCAACCACAAAACCTATCAGAGGACACAGAGGTGACCCTTGACCATCAATTTGGCAAGGAAGATTATAGAGGAAGCCCTAATTTTGAGGGCAAATCTATTTAGAGCCTCGTCGTAGCTGTTAGCCGTAGTCTATAGTGTTGACCACATATCAGACCCATGGTGAGCAAATGGCCATAGATCTAATTGTTTCCTTTATTTCAAATTAATTAGTTAGATCATGTTAGGATTAATATAGGTTCAATTTGTGTTTTAGAGACATATCACTAGTCGGATTAGGTATTTGAAGTAGGTTTGCTTCCATGTTGTTAATTTGATAATTGGTGTAATTATAGGTTGTTTCATGCACATTTTCTTCTTATTTGTTAACTAATCCAATAGATAGATAATACATGTTTTCTTGAATATGCTTAATGATCACATTTCATGATTAACATAGATTTACCATGCTTTACTCATTTTCTTGATTATATGTTTATCATGGTATCCTTTTGTGAAACTTCCTTAAAATACCTCATCAAGAGAGGTTAACTTTTCTTTTGATGTGTTATTGTTGTTTCTTGATCACAGGGAATAGATATTGAAGGAGATTCAATCATCCAATTCCTTCCTCAATGCGAAGAAGAGGGTTAACTCCACCCTAGAGCAGTTCGTGTCACCTTAAAGGCTTGAAAAGTGCATTTATCCTTGAGAGGATTGTAACATTGTAATTGCGTATCAAAAGGGTATCCCTAAGAGGGATTCATTTGTAAAACATGAATTGATTCAAAGAGAAATAAAGATGCATTTTACTTAATTGCTTTTGTATTTGTCAATTTGTGTATGAATATCCATTTTATTTCAGTTTATGCAATTATAATATTGGGTGCATGCCTTTTTGATCATATAGTAGGTGATCATGGTGGAACTTTGCAATTCTATCCACATTTCACTGAGTGAATTTGTGTTTTTAATTGCAGGTGCTCACCGTGGATGATAGTCGCGGTCAGGAAGTTGGCCCATGGGTGACAGCCACAGTTTGTAGTGGCAGCCACACATCAAAGCCATGGTTAGTAGAAGGCACATCACAAAGTAGGTATTTAAAGCTAGATCGGATGAGGACCTGAGGTAGGCCCCATTTTCACTCTCTATGCATTATTTCTCTGCTTGTATTTTTCTAGAAACAGGAAAATGGAAGTTAAGTAGGATAACCATGAAGTAAGGGTGAAATGAACTAGGTCCTTAGGGTTGTCTTTTTCTTAATTTTTTCTAGGTGCTAGTAGGAACAACTAACCTCTGAGTGCAGTCCACCCTAGAATCCAATGTGCTAGGGTTAAATTGTGTGTTGGTTTACATTCTTGAGGCCCAATCAAAGGCTATATCATTGTAATTTGCATTGTCAAAAATTCATATAGGATATAGCATGCATTATCTTAAAATGAAACATTTCTTTTTTCATATCATGTAGGAAATAATCATTCATGCTGTATTATGCATTTTCCTTTATATACAAATATTAAAAAGAACCACACACACCATATTTCAAGTAAACGCTAGTGAGTTGGGAGTGACATCCAACCACTAGTAGGGTTTCAATGACGATGGAGGTGATTTCCATCCATTGGCCCAAATCCCACATACCCTATGTTCTAGACCAAGGTCGAGCCCAAGAACCTTTCATACCCTAGAAAATTTACATGTATTCTCTTCGGAGGGTATAATGTTTACTGGGGGAAAATGGGTGAGGGAATGGTAGGACCAGTGCTCCTTGTCCGGGTGTGGAGTTTCATTGCCACACACGGGGGATTTACGTGGTTTGGATTCACACCCAGGTTGTCGAGCTATGAGCGTACTAGTGAAAGCCAATTAAACTAAGATTATCATTCAACAAGCTTTCAAATATGATAAGAGTTTCTAATACTAATACAAAAAATTGAAAACAACATCAAACACTTTAGGTTTCATTTTAAATTGTAAAAGAGATAATCACAATTGTATACCTTGTTTGCATAATAAAAAGATAAATCTAGACACTAGGTATACCATGGTGGAGACACGAGGAGGTCATTAGAGGCTCAATTTTTGTGTTAATGACCAAGCCCCACCGAATTCACAACAAAATGTGTCGAACCCTCAGCCATATGCACTTCTTGAATGTCGTTTAGTGAGCATCAAATGAGACAATTCGACACGAGGGGACCCCATTGAGTGTACCCCCAATATAGGAGATTCTATACACTCTTCTAGACGTAGGATAGAGCATTGAGTCTCTCAACATGAGGGTGTTCCACTTGAAAGCCATTACTGATATTGTAGTGCACGTGCATCCATGGGATCGACCGATGAGTATGTCATACAGGGGGCCAAGTTGGTACCCCTACATGCTAAACCTATAGGAGGTTCCATACCTCCAAATTTAGAGTATAGAAGAGATTGATATCCATCCATTTAGGGGTATGTTGATAGGCCTACTTTTGATTGTAGGTCAGTTCACACTCCCACATGTAGTGAACCTCACAAGATCACTATCAACATATCAAAGTGTAGACACCAAAATAGCACCAATACGATTATGTGGCTAAAAACACTGACCAAATTGGCATACACAACCCCTATGGCAGCCCCCAAAGGTTAAATAGTGGTCCTAACCACTCTCACAATATTTTTGGAAGGTCAGAGGTCAATTTGGCACCTTTCAAGCACTCTGCTCCCTACTCATTCCACCTTGGGATGATTACAAATTGGTATTCGTCCCACCTCAGAACAATTAGTAACATTTGCTCTAGGGTGGGGCAAATAGTAGGTTTGATGGGTAAAAGGTCAAACCTTGACAAATGGCAGCTCAGATCCACCACTCAACTCCACCTTCAATGCATGGGAGTGCGAGTGAGCATTTTTTAGCTCAAAGAGGTAGTCATAGAGGTAGTCATGGAGCCCTTAATCAGGAAGGAATCTTCTTTCCCCTGGCAAGGCATGATGGCCAAGTGGCACCTCTGCATCCTCATTCACAAAGACCCTCAAGTCTATAAAATGGTGAGTCTTCTCACCCCAAAAAAGGATAGAGCAGGAGCATTTGGAGCAACGGAGTGCTACTAAATTACATCCTCACCATTTACATGTGCCTCTCACATCCTTGATCTCTCTTTTGGAAGGGAGGTTATTGGGTGATTATTGGAAGTGCAATCCAGACCTAAAACCCAAACATTTGGCCACAATATCCCACCCAATATGCCGAAAAAACCCCACAAGAGTTTTTGGACCCATCCCAAGTGGATTGGTGCTGAAACCGAGCCCCAAACGGTGGGTGCCTTGCCCCCGAGCACCCCCCGCACTGCTGCAGTACTAATCGCCCCACCCCAGAGTTATTAGAAACCTATGGTATATTTCCCTACTATTTATTTTGCATTTAATTCTAGGTTATTTACATATGCTGCCATTCAAGTTTCATGTGATTCTGATGAGTTTTGGCTGTGACTTTATTATTTCTCGCTTTCATTAACATACAGGGAGCATCATCGGATATAGGGTAATCAAGGTTGAACTTGCAAAATTTGACCTTCTGGGTCGTTCCAAAATGCCCCGTTTTGCCTAACCCCAACTTTGCAGGTGTTTTGGAGGCCCCTAGATGGGACATTTAGGAGGTCACATTCTAACGTTTTATGGCAGTCCTAATCATCCCACCTCAGAGTGATTAGAAATCCATGGCATATTTCTTGACTGTTCCTTTTGTAGCGTGTTCTTGGTAATGTTTTCTTGCTTCTATCAAATTTTCAGCTTATTATGATATGTTTTAGTTATCGTTTTAATTATTTTATGCATGCATTGACCGTAGGCCGTATGGATCGCATGTTTCCCTCCATTCATAGGTGATACTAACCATTTACTGTGTCTTTGAATGCAAGATCTCGACACCGGAGGGGCAGCAAGAAACTACAGACGCATTCACACAAGCGATGATAATGTTTGGTCCGCCCATTTTCAATGTGGGCACGTGGAAGATCCCCAAGGGGAATGTATCATTTTTGGTGTAACAAAGCTATGTCCGATGCTCCTAGCCCCTAAAAATGGAGGAGACATATTGTAACCCAATCTCGAGCAAATTAATAAAATAAAGGGCTATACTTTTACATTTTCTTTAAATCTCATTTTAGTTCATTTTTTTTTCCTCTTTTCATGCATTCTTGTTCGTAGGACTTAGTGTTACATTTCCCTTTTTTTTGCTTTCGTATCCTCATGCTTTCAGTGGCAATCACAGTAGGACCCCGTCCCTTGATTTTGAGATCAAATTTTTGATCAAAATTTGTGTGTTTTTGCTTGCAGGTGTCAATCTTTCAAGCACTAAACTGCTACTCGTTCCACCCTATGATGAATACAGAGCTAGAATTCGTGTCACCCAGGGATGAATGGGCATTCATCCCACCCTATGATGAATATAGATCTATTATTCATCCCAATTCAGGATGATTAGCTCCTTGTGCAATTTTAGAGCAAAAACTCAGAGGCATCCGGTTTGGGCAGAGAAGAGGTAGGGGTTCTAAGCATCCTCGGTTATTTTCTTTTTTTTGTCTTTGTCATTTCTTGTTTCTTTGGTTGCATAGGAGAGTTTTGATGCATGTTTTTCTTTCTCTGTGCAAATAAAAAGAACCCCACACACCACATGGCAATTTAAACACCAAGGAGTTGGTCATAAAACCCTAACCCTTGATTAAGACCAACAATGGATTTCATCACCACCTTGGCTTGAATTTTTGCATATATAACCCTGATCGCTACTATTGCTAGACATAAATCCTGATGAAATCTGACCAAGTGTAGCTGGGGTGATCCCTAGTGCATGAGGATAAGTCTTCTATGGTAGGTGTCAAAGATAGGGCGATTCCCCTTCCATACCACCTATGTTCCACGTACCATTATGCTCTCGCGTACCAATAATTTCCCTCATGTAAGGGCGGGTATATTTATAGGTTTGGTATAATGGCCTAGCAGTGCTATATTGAAGGGGCGACCATTCTGGGAGACATAAGAGCCATCATATTGCATGTACAACAAAATGTTATTTACAAAGCTTTCAAAACAAAAATTGACCTAGAATTTTCCAGACATGCCGCCCATAAAGCGTAAATCATGCAACTTGAGCAATACCAACAATAGTTGGAGCACCTGTATCACATTAGCAAAGAGCGCATTCGATGTCAGATAGATGAGCTGCTTTAGAACACTGTGCCTAAGAGAGTTCCAACCCCTCACACACAGAGGGAAGAAATGTATGAGAGGCACAACCCCTTGGTACGAGACAGGTCTCCACGACCTTACCAAGTGTTGCCTCCGAGACCTCCTAGACCTGAACAGGAGGCCACTCCCAGAAACAATGATGGGCACCCTCTACGGGCACCCACCCATGTTTATAGGTCTCCCCCAGGAACTCCTCAAGAAGCCTATGAGGAGTATGAGCAAGAAGAAGAGTGGGATGAAACGCCCTACCAAGGCAGAGGGGGTGCTATCCGGCCACCCCTCCATAGGCCTCAAGCTCCCCGTAACCCGTAGCAGGAACAAACCAAGGAGGAAGAGATCAAATATTTTGATGCATATAAAGCACTGCTAGAGCGCTTAGAGCCAATGGATATCAAGACTTTTGGGCCCCAAAAGCCCACTTTATGCCAACTCCGCAGTCACCCTGTGCATCCATCAGTGCCGACACCCCCATACCCTGAGCACTTTAAATTGCCCCAGTGGCAATATTTATAGGGGAGGAGGATTCCCAAGAGCACGTGACTAGATTCTTGAGCCAATGCTTTGGCATTCAGGACAATGATGCTTTGCTACTAAGAAAATTTATAACCATGTTTGTAGGCCCTACCTCGGATTGGTTCGCTCAGTTTCCAAAACATAGCATTAGTAACTTGGATCAGCTAGTGGATGCATTCCTCAAATGCTTCGCCTTCAACACCAAGAAGGCATCACTAAGTGACCTAGCTAGCCTCAGGAAGTATGAGGAAGAAACCATGGTGGCCTATGGAAATTGGTGGAGGATGTTGCTTTCAAAGCTGCCCTACCTCCCTCCTATGGCTGACCTGACCCAAATGTTCTCAAAGAGCTATTTGAGGTCGATCTTCATGCTATTGTAGCTACAACAATACGCCACTCTTGGGGAAGCCCTAGCACAATCCAGAATCATTGAGGAGATCAAGATACAAGATGGTGAGATCGCCAAGCCATGGAAGAAAGAGTGGCCTACAAATGCCAAAATAGGGACCATGCAACCAAAACCCGTTGCAGTCAATCAGGTTGCTATAAACATGCCCAAGCCTGCACAAGCAACACAGCCCCCAAAGGCTAACTATCAGGTAGTCCCTCTTGACATTTATGAAAGAGAAAATCATCAGCAAGAGAAAAACCAATAACGTCACCCTAGGCAACAATTCACACCCTTTATAGAGTCTAAAGACTCCTTATTTGATTGTTTTTCAGTGACAAACTTGATAAACCTACCAGAGAGTCAGCCTATAGACCCCAACACGCAAAAACCCAAAGGTTATAGGGAATACTTGTACTGTAAGTTTCATCGACATAAGGGACATGATCTTTATGCGTGTTGGAATTTCAAAAGCTTCGTGTAAGACCTAATCGACAATAAGACGCTAGTGGTGGATAATCCTGTAGCACCAAAAAACCAACAAATGGAGGTCTTCAAAGACCCCCTGCCTACCCATGATGTGCAGGCCAAGACTCTATAGGTCAATGACGTGACATAGAATTTCCCCATGCAAGGGTATGTAGGGATTATAACCATAGTGACTTGAAACAAGAGGTACCCAAGCACAGCTACCCCCGTGAAAGCTACAGGAGAGGTTCTATCAATGTCACAACCTCAATAGCACCCTACACAACCTCCTCTACCTAGACCAGTGGCCATGATTTGGACCAAACTTACCCAAAGTTTGAGGACCACGTTGGCTAGGCTCTCCATTTACGAGCTCATACAACAATCATCACCCCATCAGGAGGCTCTAATGGAGATACTAAAATCCATCGAGCTACAGCCCCACAAAGTAAACTCTTTCAACAGCTTCATGGGACATGTCAAACAATGCACCGAGACAGTCATCACCTTTAGAGAGGATGAACTAAAATTAGTGACTGGTGACATGGTGGATCCACCCTTGTACGTCATTGTGTGGGTCAACAATATTTCGTATAAGAGGGTGTTGGTGGACACTGGCTTGTCCAGTAATATAATTACAACAGTGGCATTGAAACACCTGAAGTTGCTAGCATCTCACATCGTGGCCTCCACCTATACTCTGTGAGCATTCAATGATATGATATGCTCAATGGTTGGCACAATTGTCCTGCCCATCCAGGTGGGACAAAAGACTATTCCTACATTGTGCCACATCTTGGAAGGTGAGATGGCCTATAATATCTTTTTGGGCCAGCCTTGGATCAGGGACATGAAGTGTATCCCTTCGATATCCCACCAATGCCTAAAGTACACATTAGAAGGGCAAATGCATGTAGTCTTAGTAGACTTAGAGCCCTTCAAGTATTGCAATACAGTGCAACTGATGCCACAATTGACCCTTCCATCAACACACTTGGATTTTCAGTTGAATCCCTCTAAATAGGGTCTGATTTCGCATACATCTCCACTGTTAAGTCCATCAAATCCCTAGCTAGGTCCATCTTCATCATCTGGTCCTTCACCAATGACACCACCTATAGTGTCCATATCGAAGTACAATGGGAAGAAACCCCTAGAAGAGGCACCGCCATCAGTCTCAACCATCTCTACCGAGGATATGCCTAGCCAAATGGAAGTCGAGATGCCTAGTTCACCCGACATGGAGTGGACTCAAGAAGAACTCCCATTCCCTCCCCCTCAACTGCCAAAAATCACCATTGAGATGGCCAATACGGGCCTAGGGGAGTACTTGGTGTGGAACATTGTAGCAACACCCACACTTGAGTCCATGCAAGACATGGGGAGACCTCGCCTCCCCATCAGCACTATTGTTCCTCTAGGCTACCCACCAAATCAGACAAACTTTGTATATGGGGGCCTCGATAATGGCATTGAACCTTACATGTAAGAAGAAGAAGATGAAGAGCCCTTTGCTAAGGACATCAACTATTTTTCCAACCTAGACTTTGCTTTGAGATATCTTGGCCAATGCAATTGGCATGGATATGGGTTGGGCAGATATGAGCAAGGAGCGCGCATTCTTTGCCAACCAAGATATCAGATGTCATACGACAAGTTAGGAGTAGGTTTCAACCACACCTTGCCCCTTGACATCTTGGTAAAGAACATGCAAGGCCTAGGGATAGGCAACAAGGATGGGTTGGCATTAGATCCATATGCCAATCCTAACACAACATATACATTGGGGGATTATCTTCCATTTGTTGACAACCAACCCTGTTGACCTTAGTGACCTCTTCTCTTTGATTGAGAAAGGAGAAAGTTCAAGAACTCACTTACAAGAGGGATATAGACAAGTTCAAGAAGGATCTTCGAAAGACAAGTCAGAGTATGAGGTAGCACCATGGGACCCTTTCGAATCGGATAGCAATCACTCACAAGTGACCCCCATGGATGACTACCAAGAAAGCCTCTTGGCAATGTTCCCTTTGGATGCTCCAATCAAGCAAGTGTTGCCTCAAGAAAATAAGGTCCCCCCATAGAGAGCAGGACAAGCCTCACATGCCACAAATATTCATCGAAGCCAACGAGGGCCTGTGGATCTCCAAAAATTATTATGAAGATGAGACTGAGATGGCATATCTCAACCACATGTGACAACAACAACCATAGTACCCCATGGACATTGATGACATGTTTCAATAGCTAAACATGGCGCCAAGGCATGGTGGCACCTAAACCCAACACAGTTGGACCAAGTGTTGCATCTGCCACTTTGGGCATACAGAGAGCACCTTATGCCCAGAGAACCTATAGAGTTAGCAGTGCCAAGGGAAGACACTGTCCTTTTATCTGCACATAGGGCCGATCCATTTTTACCAATACCCCCAAAGCCATATTCGGAGCACAAAGATCATCAAGGAAGTTCAAGTCACCACACCCACGATAATGGAGACCAAATTCACTTCATCAACATGATTTCCATTGAATTAGTCACCCCCATCCGCAATCTAGTCGATCCAGCACGGTCATTGTATCTAGACCTAGATGCCATAGACTGGGATCATGCTAACTCACCACCATCCCCATCAGAGTACTGGCCTTGCGATGATATGCTTCATTTCACCCCAGGACCAACTTAGGATATCTTCCATTCTGAAGAGGGACCCAAAGTTCCTAACATAGATCTAAATTCAACGAATGATATCCACTTGATCCCAACTCCACACCAGTTGGAGGACGGGTCCCACATGTCAGTCGAGGAGACGACTGACGTAGACATCGGCTCTGATCCAATGAATCCATAAATCATCAAACTGGGGGTAAGTCTATCCCTCGAAGAGCAATCTGACTACATTGCCTTTCTCAAAGAGAAGAAGGAGGTTTTTGCGTGGTCCTACAAAGACATGCTAGGGCTAGATCTATAGCTAGTCATGCATAATCTAACGCTTGATCCGAAAGTCAAGCCAGTTAAGCAAAAACTACGTAAGATGCACCCAATAGTAGCCTTAATGGTCAAATATGAGCTACAAAAGCTGTTGGATGCAAAGTTTGTCATCTGTGTGGATTAACCACCATGGATGTCCAACATGGTACCCATCAAGAAGCCCGACAGGAGGATTCACATATGCACCAATTTTTGAGATCTAAACAAAGTGATTCCCAAGGATGATTTCCCCTTGCCTAGCATTGATGCATTGGTAGAAGCTACAACAGGCCATGAAATGTTCTCCCTCATGGATGGTTTCTCAGGATACAACTAGATTTGTATCAATCTCGAGGACCAACTAAAAATGGCATTCACAACGCCTTGGGGGACATTTTGTTATAAGGTCATTGTAGCACCCTAAAATTGGCGCAGTAAACCTTAGCAAATAATTAAAATTACCTTAGTAATAATTCAAATTCAAATTTTAAACCCCAAAACTGCTCCCAAACCGCCTGCTACCCGTTTCCTCATTTTTCGTGCCATTTTTAGAGTTTGTTTCATCCGTTGGACGATATCGTCTCCGATCAGACGATATCGCCTCAGATCGGACGATTTCGTCTGGAGCAGAACGTCCAACCGATTTCGTCCCAAAACTAATTTTTCATAATTAGCTTCTGTTTCAACGACGTCTCTAATCTGGGCAGAAGCATGTCTGCGCCATTAGAGACCTCCCCCGTTGGAGATCTTCCAGATTAGGATGATCTCCAACCTCCTAACCTCCCTCCTAAGCCTATTTAAACCTTAGGACCCCCCTTGACATCCCCCTGGCTGAATTTTTCTGCACTTCGAGTTTTACATGCATTAGAATATCCTAGACCATTGTTTGCCTTTGTATCTTTTCAAATTTTCTTGCAGGAACTTTGTTATTCTTCAGCCGAAGCAAGCTCAGATCATCGCAGATGATCCTGTCCAATTCGAGATGATTTCATACCAATCCGAGATGATTTCGACTACAGTCAACATTGGGGGCAATCAGTGCCCTGAGTTTGCATTCTTTCTCCATTTTTTACTGTTTTGCTTTGCATTAGTTAAACTTATTATTATTTTGCATCCCGGAGTTCACCCATATAGTCTTAATGCATAATAAAATCATAAATTGTCATTAAATCATTGTAATGCACTCATGTTTTTGTTTATTATTATCATTTTAACATTATTACTGTCATTCTACATCATTGCCCTCTATTGGCATAGCTGCATTTTCTGTATTTTGTATCTATTTCTCTGATTGCAGGTCTCTGATGAATTCGTCTGATGAATTCATCAGATCTCAGATGATCCTGTCAGATAGGAGATGATTCTATCAAATTCCAGATGATCTTGACTGCTTCAAAAATCAGAACCTCCATCAGACATCCGAAACCAGGTATGGATCTTTTCACTTAATTATTCTCTATGTTTTCTGTTTAAATCTATTTTCTGTCTTCATTTAATTTGCATTTTCATAATAGAACAACTTAGATTCATCTGGCCAAACCTAGGACTTGGATGTTTAAAGCTAAAATTGAACACATCAAACACATTCCCAACCTAGGCGTGGAAACTGCCACTAAACGTTTCCTGGTGAACCCCACCATCCGTCGAAAAATCACCTTAATACCCCTCCCCCGAGAGGCGGGACCTTCAAAGGGCCTCTCAGTCCGAGGTATTGTCCCATCCTTTTCCCATCCTCCTTCCGGGCATGGATCCTTTAGCCTGAAGGTAAGGATGCAAAAAATTTGGAGCGATACATTTTGGTGAACCCGACGTGAAACTAAAACCTTTTGAAAACAAAAAAAAAACAAAAACATAGATGCATTTGAAATCATTAGAAAACTACTAAGTTGCATATCATGTCTAGATGGTAGCTCCTAAGAAAAGACTAGCTGTCACTATAAATGTTGAAAACCAATTAGCAGCCATAGAAGTTAATTCTGTGCTTAGTGTGCCTGAAACAGATAGAAACCAACTTTTGTGGAAAGAACTTGATAGGAGGCTAGGTATCATTTCATCTAGATCAATACAACTTAAACAAATCAAGAGGTTTGCCCTAGATAGGATCCTGGATCCTCATCAACTCATTTTTTATCATGAACTTCAGAGAGCCCGCCATAGGTGGTTAGCTTATAGGAGAGCTCTTGTGTCTTCAGAATTGTTCACCTTCGAGGAATACCTCGAGAACGCAGCTGTTATACACCAATTCCTAGGTCATGTAGAAGATCAAGAGGTCGTTCTTATAGATAGGGAAATATGGAGGAGAGTTCCTCGAGCTATGTTATATCGAGAGTATTGCCACGAACTTTATTTCTACCAACCAGAATCTGAGACAGATAATATCACTATAGCACTTTTCATTAAATTCTTGAAAGAAAATTTTCAATTTGAAGAAGAACACTTCATGACTCCTGAAGAACTCGAGCCCATTAATGATATTTATAAATTGTTTATAGAAGACTAGATCATTGCTTTCATTATTATTATTTCTTGCATTTAGTGTGTTGTTTGTTATCTTTATAATATTGTTACAAAAACAAAAAAAACAAGAAAAACCAAAACATAACAAAACTAAAACATTTTATTTCAAATACTATAGTAGGTATATAATTAAAATATATACCTCTTAAGCTTGTTGCATATATATATATATATATATATATACAAGTATATATATATTTGCTGAAATCTAAATTTAAGCACAATGCCTAGACTTAGGAATGGTAAACAAACTGAAGAAGAAGAAGAAGATTGGTTAGGAGACAAAACAAAAAACCCAAATGTCCTTCCTGAGGATTCAATTCCGGAAGGAGAAACTCTAGAACAGCCAGAAGATGAGCTGGCTGAAGAAAATGAACAACAAGAAAATCTTAAAGAGGAAGGATCCTCATCCCCTAGAATGGCTCCAGATGGAACTATTGCTTTTGATAACTTAGATCATTTCTGGAAATTTTTCAATAATAACATTGGTGCTCTTAATATGGCAGTTCGTATTGATAGAGGACAAATTAGTGACACTCAAGCAGCCATGGAAGATATGTTTAACATACACACTAATCCCTTGTCCTTTGTTGATCAAGAAAGTGATAAGGCTGGACCATCCAATAGAGATATGGTCACTATGATTCAGAACATGCAAAAACAATAGGTTACCCAACCCCCTAAGGAACCTGTTATTGAGCCTAAAATCATTCCCACACAAAAGAAACCTTCATTCACTGCTTTATTTCGCCAAACTATTGATCAATATGCTTCAAATCGACAAAAACCTAAAATAAAGCCAAACACCAATTTTCAACAATCGGGGATACAACATAATACAACTTCAAAACTTCTTCATAACACCCTTCCTACCAACAATTTACACAATAGCAACATAGCATCTAATCTTCATGTCCCTCCATCATATGTTCACAAATCCCATATTAATGCCCTACCGAATCAATATGGTGGGCAAACCAGTAATCTGGAAGCCATGGTGAAACAGTTAGCTTCGCGTATGGACCAGATAGATCCCTACCATCCCTCGTACAATTATCGAGAGATATGTAGTCAACCTTTGGATCCCATAGTTGTAGCACAACCATACCCTAAACACTTTCCCATGCCCGTCCTGCCTATATATAAAGGAACTGAAGATCCCATAGAGCATCTTCGCATGTTTAGGATAGCATGTCATGATATATCACATGATGACTTGCTATTACTAAAAATGTTCCCAAAAAGTTTAGGAGGAATGGCATTGGAGTGGTACTATCAATTGCCCACTCATTCTTTGAGAAATTTTGAAGAAACAACTGAATCTTTTGTCCATCAATTTAGTGCCTACATCGAGAGGCATGTCACCATTAAAGATTTATACAACTTAAAACAAGACAAAGATGAATGTTTTGCTGATTTCTTAGCTAGATGGAGGCAGTTGATAGGAAAACTGCACTTTGTGCTACCTTATAGGGAAATGTTGGATATTTTTATCAATAATTTGCAAGAACAAATATCTTATGAGTTATCAACTGCTACCTTAACCACCTTCGATCAAGCTATAGACTTAGCTCGAAGGGTAGAAGATGCTCTCATTAGGAGAGGTCAGCTCAAAAAGAAAGATGATGAGAAAACATCCAAAAATCAGTATAAAAACAAACAAGTTGTAGGTGACGGAGTCACTGATAGTAGAAACGTTGCTAATATCAATACAACGAAGACAACAAAAAAATTTATATTAAAACCTCCCGATAAACCTCCTCGAGAATTTACTAGATTGAATCAACCTTTATCAACCATTCTACCTCAATTACTAGCACGAGGCTTGATTCAATTACCAACTATCCGAGAACCTGATCCAACTATACCCGGATACAGAGCTGATTTACATTGTGATTTTCATAGAGGACCTGGACATGCTACAAACTCTTGCAAAATATTGAAACATAAAATACAAGATCTGATTGATAATAATGAAATGGAGGTGCAAGCTTTCCAACCTAAACAAAATGCTCCTAATAACGCTCAAAAGACCATTCCTCAAAATCAGAATCAGAATGCCAATCAATCATTAGATATATTTCAACATCCTTTACCAAACCATGGTAAAGAAGTGGCTAATCAAATCGAACATCATAATGTTCCCCCTCCTACCCGATATGTAGGGACTATTAGCGGACAATTACCTGTTCAGGATCCTCAAATATTTGGCACAACTTTATCCATAGTCACGACCAGTGCCCCTACATAATATTCAAACTCCCGATCCTAGTGATGTAGAATCGGATACTGAAAGTGAAGTAGACATCACCTCAAACCAATCGAATAGTTCTGAAAATGAATCAGATCCTATTCAACCTATCACAGATGCTATGGTTCCAGAAGAACCATTTCCTAGAAGAGTTACTACTCGACCCTCTTCTAATCAGTTCCTTCCTAATGAACAAGCCATAAACGCTCAACCAAGACCAGTTCAGCGTCTTCAATATAACATTGTAGGTACCATCGGAGTTGTTACCAGACAACAGGCTCAAAACTCTCAACAGGATCAAACTCAGAATGATGGATCAGCTCCATTTGTTTTGAAAAATCCCAATAAAGGGAATCATATGTCTAATGTTCAACCTAAGCCTCCTTACAATATTAATGAACAATTATCCAATACTACAGCCATAATTTCCCTTTTGGACTTGTTAAGATCTTCTCCTACCCATAGAGATGAATTAATGCTCACATTAAGCCAAATGATGGTGCCACAAAATATTCAACCCGAAGCCATGTCCAATACTATCATCACTCGAGAGGTCGATTGTATTGACTTCCGGGATAAAGATATCCCACAACATAGTTTACATAAGGATAACCCCTTATATATTACTGCCCTAATTGGAGATGTAGCCGTTAAAAGAGTCTTGATTGATAATGGTTCATCTTTAAACATATGCACTTTTGACTTCTACCAAATATTTGGCTTTAGAAGTGATGAAATGAAAAAAATGGATATGATTATCAAAGCTTTCAATGACGAGACACAAGAAACGTGTGGAGTCATTACTATACCCTTGCAAGTTGGTCCTCGAACCCTAGATACAACCGTGTTTATTGTACATTGCCCAACATCGTACAATATACTTTTGGGTCACCCTTGGATCAATGCGATGCGAGCGGTTCCCTCCACTTTACATCAGTGTGTTAAATTTGAATTTAAAAATCAGTTGGTCACTATCCATGGTGACCCTAGACCCTTTGATATGTGTGCTTTGGCAGAACCTGTTGGAGTGCAATTTTGCCCCGCTCTGTCATCCACACATCCTAATTCTTATTTTTCATCTAAACGTGTGAAACACACACCCATAACATCATCTACCCCATCAACTACACCTATACATTTACCTCAACCATCTTCTGAACAAACCACACTAGAACCTCAACAGGATCTTAAATCCACAACCAATCCTTCATGTTCCATCCCTATAATTTCAAAACCTATAGACCCATTTATTAACACCTCCACATTATCTACATCTATCATACCTTCCACATCTAAAGATATAGGGAATGATCCTTCTACATCTTATGCTCTTTCTGATGAGCTTTTACCGGATTTATCTAAAATTTTAATATCAAAAAAAACAAATGCTTTTATGCAAAATTCAATTCTTTTAAATAACTTGCCACCATCTCCTCGTACTTTGGGCCTCCCACAACCTATGGGAAGTACTTACCAAGTCGGGAGTTGTGCTTTTATTTATAAAGGATATGATTGGGGAAGAATACCCCGAAACATCAAGACGCATTGTGATGGATATGCTCGATGCTATTTTGCTAATGAATATATTAAAGCTAAACCTATAATGCTTAAAATGGGATATAAAGGGAAAGGCTTGGGACCTTTCCAAAATGGTATGAAAGAACCTATCGAGGTAGAACCATGGCCCGCCCGATGTGGTGTGGGCCTGTTTCCTAGTAAGGGTCAACCCTTCCCTTTTGAAGGTGATGATCAACTCATATGTTATCAAGATTATCTAGATAAACAAGATTCTTTGTGTCCAAAGAATAATCCCTTTACATGCAATATGCTATCCATAGCTTACCCTGAATTGATTGCTGAATCCGACGATGAGTTGGAGGGAGATATTTTCCATGATGTCTCCGTTGAAGAGTTGTTACACAATGGTTTTTATTTTGATGGTTCTATACCTACTATAGCCCAACTTGAGGCCACGACTCCTCAAGATGAATTCTCCAAGTTAACCTTAAAATAATTACAAGAATTGGGCGTTTCACCCGCCCCACCTAATTTTGAAAGAGATCTACACATGGAAGTAGAAAACGTCATTAAAGTTAACATTGGAACTGAGGATAATCCTCACATAATCAATATTGGATCAGAATTAAGTCAAGAAAAACAAAATGAATACATTGCATTTCTTAAAGATTATGAAGATGTCTTTGCTTGGACATATGAAGACATGCCAGGTTTGGACCCTTCTGTAGTCATGCATCATCTAGTAGTCCATCCGGATGCTAAACCTGTTAAACAGAAACTTAGAAAAATGCATCCCAAAGTGGCCTTGCTAGTCAAAGGGGAGTTAGAAAAACTCCTGAATGTTGTTTTTATACAAGCTATTGATTATGCTGAATGGATCTCAAATGTAGTTCCAGTCACCAAGAAAGAAGCTACCAAAGTTAGGGTTTGCACAGATTTTAGAGATATTAACGCTGCATGCCCTAAAGATGATTTTCCTCTTCCAAACATGGATCAAATCATTGACTTTACTGTCGGGAGTGGAATGATGTCCCTAATGGATGGATTTTCTGGCTATAATCAGATCAGGATAGCTCCTGAAGATCAAGCTAAAACAACCTTTATTACCCCTTGGGGTACCTTTTGTTGGAAAGTGATGCCATTTGGTTTAAAGAATGCAGGTGCAACATATCAACGAGCTATGACTTATATCTTTCATGATATGATGCATGATATCCTACATGATTATGTAGATGATATTATAGCTCGCTCTATTAAAGAAGATGATCATTTAGATGATTTGAGAAAAGTATTTAATCGGTTAAGAGAATACCTTATTCGATTAAATCCAGCTAAATGTATATTCGGAGTCAAGTCCGATAAACTATTAGGGGTTTTAGTTTCTTTACGTGGTATCAAAATCGACCCTCTCAAGATTGCGGCTATCACTGATATGCCCGCACCTACCAATATCTCTGAGTTACGAAGTTTACAAGGTAAGCTTCAAGCCATCCGTCGCTTCATCGATAAGCTGGCAGACAAAACCGGTCCCTTTCTTAAGCTCCTTAAGAAAGATGTCCCTTTTAATTGGGATGACGAATGTAAGGAAGCTTTTGAACTTCTCAAACAATACCTCCTTAACCCACCTGTGCTTTCACCACCTAAATCTGATCGTCCTTTTATCTTGTACATTTTTGCTTCTGATTCTGCCTTAGGAGCTATGTTAGCTCAGCTTGATGATGAGAAGAAAGAACGTGCTAATTACTACATTAGCAGAACCCTCATCAGTTATGAAACCCATTACACAGCATTAGAAAAATTATGTCTAGCAGTCATATTCTCTACACAAAAACTATGCCATTATATGCTCAGTCAAAAAACCTATGTCATTGCCAAATATGATCCCTTGCGGTATCTCATGAGTCGACCTTATTTATCGGGTCGTACAACAAAGTGGGTTCTTGCTCTAAGTGAGTTTGAACTCACATTCATAGGACAAAAGTCTGTTAAGGGTCAAATCATAGCAGATCAGTTAGCTGCTGCACCCTTAGAGTCTACCCATCCCCTCATCATTGAGTTTCCTGATGAATGCCTTCAATTAGAGGCAGACCATATTGAACAATGGTCCTTATACTTTGATGGAGCCCGATGCATGAGTGGGGCTGGTGCGGGCATTATTTTAATATCTCCACAAAAACACATCATTCCTCTGTCCTTCAAATTAACATTTGCTTGCACCAATAATATTGTTGAATACGAGGCTCTAATCCTTGGATTACGAGCTGCCTTGGCGTTAAAAATCAAACATCTGCTAGTTTTTGGTGATTCTCAACTTGTTATAAACCAAATTAATGATGTTTATCAAACCAGAGATGATAAATTATGCCCATATAAAGCATATGTTTTGCAATTGTTATCCTTGTTTGATAAAGTCACTTTGGAAGCTATTCCTCGAACTAGCAACCGTGCAGCTGATGCTATGGCCGCAACTGCATCTCTTCTGCCCTTGGAGTTAGATGACGAATATGCCACCATCATTATTCGTCGACTCCAGGAACCCGCTTCAAATAAGTCATGTTTAGAACCTTTGGATGTGTTTCTAATCAATGAAACTACTCCTGAACCTTGGTATACGGAAATATTTGATTTTCTTCAAAATGGGACTTTCCCTGTCAATTCTAATAGAAACCAAGCTTCGGTTATTACGTAGACGAGCAAGTCGATTTGTAATAATTGGCAATACTTTATATAGGAGATCTTTTGAAGGTATCCTATTGAGATGTTTGAATCTAGAAGAATCCAAATCAGCTTTAAGTGAAGCCCACGATGGATCTTGTGGAGGACACTTCAGTGGTAGTGTCATTGCTAAAAAGCTCCTTAGGATAGGCTACTTTTGGCCTACCATGGAAAAGGATGCACATGATTATGTGCGCCATTGCGACAAGTGCCATAAACATGCTGACCTTGTCCATGCGCCCGCACAAGAGCTGCAGGCTATTTCATCTCCTTGGCCCTTTTCAAAATGGGGCTTAGACATTATTGGCAAAATTAATCCTGTGTCATCCGATGGACACAAATTCATCATAACCGCCACTGAGTATTTCACGAAGTGGGTTGAAGCTATGCCTTTAGCTTCCTGCACTGGAACACAAGTCTCTAAATTTATTTTTAATCAAATTATTTGTAGGTTCGAAATTCCTGCAAATCTCATCTCGGACAATGGAACTTGTTTCAAAAATAAAGATGTTAAGAAATTATGCCAAAAATATAAGATTCAACATCGTTGGTCCACTCCCTATTATCCTCAGGGTAATGGTCAAGCAGAAGCATCTAACAAAACCTTAATCAAAATTCTTAAAATATTGGTCAATAAATCTGGCCACGACTGGCACATTCAATTATATCCAGCTTTGTGGGCATATCGCACTAGTGTGCGTACTCCCACAGGTACTTCACCTTTTGTCTTGGTTTATGGCGCTGAAGCTGTTTTTCCCTTTGAATTAGAAGTTCCTTCTTTGGCTCTACTACTTCAAGACACCGAAGTAGGAGATGAATATCGAGCTGGCAGACTCAGACAACTGGAACTCCTAGATGAAAAGCGCATCAATGCTTTGGAGCATCTTCGTGCCTACCAAAACAAGCTTAAAAGATCATATGCCAAGAAAGTTCGTCATCGATCCTTTGAGATCGACGACCTTGTTTTAAAGGAAAATAAAAAAAATACTAATGCAACTAAAGACCTTAAAGGTAAATTTGAGCCCAACTGGCTTGGACCATATATTATCACTGCTAAATTTGAATCAGGAGCATACAAATTAGCTACCTTAGATGGTAAAGATTTAAAAGAACCTATGAATATTATGCATCTTAAGCGATATTACGCATAAAATTTGGTTATTCCATCATTGTATATATTTGTTTTGTATATTATTTCCTTTTTTTCTCTTATATAAAAAGTTTCAAAAAAAAAAAAACAATCACATTGTATTTCTTTCAATTCCTCAATTAAGATCAAAATACAAAAACATCAAAATTATCAAATTCCTCAAAAATATTTGTTGTATATATTTCTTCTTAAAGTATTGCAGCTTATATTTTCAAATTATTTTTGGATAAATTAGCATTTATTTGGAATCCCTCACTATCACAAACACAAAAATAAATATCTTGATTTTATCTGGCATGATTACTAATCTCTCTTATATCAAAGTCCACAAAATTTAATTAAATAAAGTTTGAGCATAGAGAATTGATCTTGTTATTTACTTAAACCAAGCATATCTTTTCACAATAAAATGATTACATTTGTAATGTCCATACTATGCTACATAGTAGAAGTGGTTTCTTGAGCGAAAAGTTTCCCCTGCTATCCTATCATGCACATGGTCTAGAATCTTTGAGAATTGGCAAAAGGACAAGCTCACCCCTACCCGAAATAAAAATCCCTTGCTCTACAGCTAATCCGAGCAAGTATCCCTAGCATAGGAAGAAAAGAAAAGTTCAAGAAAAAGAGAAAAAGAAAAAAGTTATTTCAGCGTTATCTCAAATATCAAGCCAAAATACAAAAGTACAAAAAAAAAAAAAAAAGAGCAAAAGAGAAAAGCAAAAGCAAAAGCAATAAAATCCCTTTCCCTACCCATTGAAAAGAAAAGAAGGGTTGATGAGCTTGAATCCTTGGAATTCTCAATTATTCGAAAACTGTGAGGTAAGCCCCATAACAGGTGGTTTGTGCCCAACCCGCTTGGCCTTGGGTAACTCCTAGCGTGGTGATATGTCTGTCACATTAGCGACCTTCTTTTGTACAGACCTATGTTCGCTTATGGATTAGCTAGCTCTTGATAACCCGACCTACATAGTAGTCTGGTATGGTTATATGCATCTAAATCATGGTTAATGAACACTTATTTGGTTCATTCAAATCACTTGTATCAAATTATCTTGCTCAAAATCGGTAAATGAACAATGCAATTGCACACACATTTGTATTTGAGAGATTTTGTGTATCATTATGATAAATCAAGATTGGTAATGAACTCACATACGCACATGGGATTCCTTATAAATCTAACTTTTGTCTTTAAGATACTTTGAAATATTTTTGCAAATTGTTTGGAATAAATTCATTTTCTTCTTTGAAGAACAATTGTTTAGTATAAAGACAACTACATGCATTATCAAAAATCAAAATCATTTTCAAAAACATGCAATCAAGTTACATTTATATATAACTTTTGACTTTCGTGACGATGGTATAGTTCCAAAACCAAAATTGGAATTTTATGACTAGCGCAAGTCCTCATCTTCATATTTTTTGACTATTTTCAAAAATTAAAAATCAACCATGCAATAAAACAATCTATTTTCTTCTTTGGATTTCGCGATGATGGTATAAGTCTATACCTATAATTCTATGCCTAGCGCAAACCATTGTACCAATTTTATTTTCCATTTATTTAAAAGCATCAAAACATGTGACTTAAATCATTATGTTACACAATTATGCTTTAAAACAAACAAACACTTATTCTATTTCATGTCATTATGTCAAACTTCAACTTTGCAATGATGGTATAATTCCTAGGGAATTATTCAAAAATTTTATCACACTTAGGAATTTATGCCTAGCAAAAATCATTTTAAAATATTTCATGCATAATATTTTCATGGAAATCTGAAAACAAATCATCATCATCATCATCATTTGCATCATCACAACAAAGTCTTAAGACAGTCTCTTAAGCACTCTTTTACTTTTAGCAATATTTCTATACCAGGATTAGCTTGACGACCGAGTGAGCGGCGACTCCATGAAATGGTCTATAATAGCGACAATGTCCTTTGAAATTATTGTTAAAAGTCCCCTTTTATTTTTATCAAATTATCACATCACAAACAACCAATTTGTTTACATCAGATTATTTCATTTAAATTTTACAAGCATGACATTCAAACCATAATATTTCCAAATGACATAATTACATGAATCATCAAATCAAACAAATCAAAACATAAAAGCATCATACAAACACATAAGACAAGTCATATGATCAAAAATATCTCATCTATATATATATCAACAATATATACATCATCTCAAAACTGGATCGGTATGCCACAATCTGTACCTCGGCATACTCAATCCCCTATCAATAATAATAAGCACTATGTATCAATCTGTGCAGTGCAATCTGTAGCAGCTAGCCTCGAGAACCCCTCGAGCTCTCAGCCTCATCTCCTCCCCCGCCCTGAGGTGGACGAGGTGGCCCCATCGTAGTCCGTGTGGTGCTATGAGTCCTGGACTCTGATCGTGATGATGTCCTCGATGACCTCATCATGATAGGCTCCATAATATGGGCCGACAGCGGTAACCTCTGCCCCTCTGGCACCATATGGTGGTATAGTGTCTGATAGAATGTGACCTAGGCAATAGCCCATGCTAGGTCCCGAGTGCTCGCCCCTCCGCTCCATGCTCTGAGGCATGCAACCTCATCTCTGAGCTATGTAGCCTCAGCTCGATGGCATGTAGCCTCATCCTATAGAGTCTGCACCTATGCCTGGAGATGGACAGTCTCCACCCGAAGAGTAGCCATCTCACTACTCTCTCCTGTGTCCACACCCTTGCCCTTATCGAGCGATGGTGGCCTCTCTCTCCATGGAGAAGGGGGTCTCTCCTCCCTCCTCTCCCACTGTCATGGCCTCTGCTGAGCCTGTGGCCTCCTCTGCTCTCTCCCATCGTGACCCTATGCCACCTCAATGGCCGCCCGGCATCACCTCCCCATTTGATGCACAACTGCATGAATCAGACCTTAAGCCCTCGTCATCTCAGGAGGGCGAATTCCTGTGTACTATGCATCATAGCCATCGGCTACCCCTACGTCATCCCCATCCACTGGCTGGATCGGGGCATCATCTACGTCCTGACTCTAGAAGCGCTGCATATCTGGAGCCCCGCTAACTATAGTGTTATCCCGGATGGTCCAGGAAAACTCGTAGTCTCTAAGAGATGGGATCCCCTGTTGTAGACCGAACTACCTCAAAACTCGGTCGTAGCGATGGAGCTCCACCTCTCCCCTCTCCATCCTCAGCCAACAGGTTCGCCTAATGTGAGCCAGCTCCTGTCCATCCTCGGCCCACCCTGGATGATCTCTCCAAGGCCTCCAGGTGATCTGGTCGGAGACAAGGTCGTCAAGTAGTCTCCGGGACATTGGCAGATCTATCCGCCACTGTGACCCTCTTCGGAGCCACCAATAGAAAGCTCGGGGCCTCTCCCCATCAATCCCTATTAGTGGGAGCCCTATCGGCCTCCGCACCATGATGTGCTCCCAGCACCAAACCTGTAGTAGTGATGTCATAACCAGACATCGACCGCCCTTGTATACGACCCCATGCAGGATCCTATACAATCGGCATAGTACATAACTCCCCCAAGCAAACCTATACCCATGGTCTCTCATGTCGTAGACCACATCTATCAATAGCCATGGTACTCTACATCCACTTTGATGGCATAGCAGCAGACCACCTACCACCCCAGCCAAAACCTGTGTCAGTCTAGATGCCCCAGGCATCTGGCGTAGCGACTCGATGTTCACTCCGCCCTTCTCCAGGGTGAAGCTCGGATCTCCGCACAGTCGCATCATCACATGGCCCTGATTGGCCATGGGAGTTATTAGCCATCCTTGTATGGGGATCCTCAAAATCCTCCATACATCCTCCAGTGTGGGAGTCATCTCCCCTGTCGATAACCAAAAATAGGAAGAACCCGGATACCACCTCTCTGCTAGGGCTATCAATAGCCCCATATCTATAGAAACCTGTGGCATATTTGCCACATGCTGCAAGCCGACTTGAGCCAACCGATCTCGCTCTGCCTAAGATAGAGCGGCCAAGTCATCCCTCAGCCCACCGTATTTCCATTCTCTGCTCTTTAGTAATCCTCTCTGCAACATAAACAACAAAACAATAAAAATCATTAATCAAATAGTGATTAAAAATGCAAGTAACACAAGTTCAATTTGAGCAAATTCATCTCCGATTTTGCAAGCCGAAATCATCCCTTATTTGACGAAATCGTCCCCATTTCGCCGATTTTGCCCCTGGACGAAATCGACGATATCGAGACGATTTCGACGAAATCGAGACGATTTCATCCCGATGACGTCGACGGCCCAAAAATGGCCGCGATGCTCAAAAATCATTTAAAATTAATCTAAAAAGCATAGAAAATCAAAATTAAAGCATTCTAAACTAAGTTTAGACTCTTACCCGTAGCCCGCGTCGGACCTCTGTCGATCTATGCGCTGTCTCGACCATTTTGTTTGCAGAGCTCCAGAAACCAAAAAATGAAAATGAACAGTAACAATGAATTAGGGTTTTTCCCTATTTTTCTTAATTTTATTCAAAAACAATTAACAACATTTTAAAATTTTGCTTTTCCGCGTTTTTACCTCAAACGTTCGATTTGGGTAAAAACACGGAGGGGGCACCATAATAAGCTGTCGTACGATTCGACCAAGAATCGTCGCCTAAAAATGGGAATAATTTTTGCTTTCTCGTAGATCGAGAAGAACTCATCTTTAACGCATTTTCCTCGAAAAATTCGCTAAAGAGGGGGCAAAATGTAGCACCCTAAAATTGGCGCAATAAACCTTAGCAAATAATTAAAATTACCTTAGTAATAATTCAAATTCAAATTTTAAACCCCAAAACTGCTCCCAAACCGCCTGCTACCCGTTTCCTCATTTTCCGCGCCATTTTTAGAGTTTGTTTCATCCGTTGGACGATATCGTCTCCGATCAGACGATATCGCCTCAGATCGGACGATTTCGTCTGGAGCAGAACGTCCAGTCGATTTCGTCCCAAAACTAATTTTTCATAATTAGCTTCTGTTTCAACGACGTCTCTAATCTGGGCAAAAGCGTGTCTGCACCGTTAGAGACCTCCCCCATTGGAGATCTTCCAGATTAGGATGATCTCCAACCTCCTAACCTCCCTCCTAAGCCTATTTAAACCTTAGGACCCCCCTTGACATCCCCCTGGCTGAATTTTTCTGCACTTCGAGTTTTACATGCATTAGAATATCCTAGACCATTGTTTGCCTTTGTATCTTTTCAAATTTTCTTGCAGGAACTTTGTTATTCTTCAGCCGGAGCAAGCTCAGATCGTCGCAGATGATCCTGTCCAATTCGAGACGATTTCGTACCAATCCGAGATGATTTCGACTGCAGTCAACATTGGGGGCAATCAGTGCCCTGAGTTTGCATTCTTTCTCCATTTTTTACTGTTTTGCTTTGCATTAGTTAAACTTATTATTATTTTGCATCCCGGAGTTCACCCATATAGTCTTAATGCATAATAAAATCATAAATTGTCATTAAATCATTGTAATGCACTCATGTTTTTGTTTATTATTATCATTTTAACATTATTACTTGTCATTCTACATCATTGCCCTCTGTTGGCATAGCTGCATTTTCTATATTTTGTATCTATTTCTCTGATTGCAGGTCTCTGACGAATTCGTCTGATGAATTCATCAGATCTCAGACGATCCTGTCAGATAGGAGACGATTCTGTCAAATTCCAGACGATCTTGACTGCTTCAAAAATTAGAACCTCCATCAGACATCCGAAACCAGGTATGGATCTTTTCACTTAATTATTCTCTGTGTTTTCTGTTTAAATCTATTTTCTGTCTTCATTTAATTTGCATTTTCATAATAGAACAACTTAGATTCATCTGGCCAAACCTAGGACTTGGATGTTTAAAGCTAAAACTGAACACATCAAACACATTCCCAACCTAGGCGTGGAAACTGCCACTAAACGTTTCCTGGTGAACCCCACCATCCGTCAAAAAATCACCTTAATACCCCTCCCCCGAGAGGCGGGACCTTCAAAGGGCCTCTCAGTTCGAGGTATTGTCCCATCCTTTTCCCATCCTCCTTCCGAGCATGGATCCTTTAGCCTGAAGGTAAGGATGCAAAAAATTTGGAGCGATACACTCATGCCCTTTGGCCTTAAAAATAGTGGCGCCACCTACCAATGTGCCATGACATACATCTTCCATGATCACATGCATAAAACTTTGGAAGATTACATGGATGATTTTTTGGCAAAATCTCTTTTGCACCCCGATAATCTCAATGACTTAAGCAAGATCCTCGATCACCTCATCGAACACAAAGTCAGACTAAACCCCAAGAAGTTCGTATTTGGCATCACATCTGGAAAACTCTTGGGTTTCATAGTCTCAAAACGAGGCATCGATGTGGATCCACATAAATTCAAGGCAATCCTTGAAATGCTCCCCCCAACTACCATCAAGCAGCTCAGAAGCCTGCAGGGAAAGGTCGCGTCAATCAAGCGCTTCATAGTGCAGCTATCTAACAAGTGCCGACCCATGAATAAATTATTGCATAAGGGAGTAGCATTTCACTAGGATGACGAGTGCCAGTCTGCTTTTGACAACATCAAACAATACTTGGCTTCGCCACCAGTATTGGCACCACCTAGACCAGGAGTGTCATTCTACTTATACATCTCAGCTACTAAGGTGGCACTGGGTGCCATGCTAGCCCAAAAAAATGAACTACACAAAGAACGGGCTACTTACTATCTTAGCCGCACCTTGGTCAGTTATGAAATTAACTATGCATACATTGAGAAGCTATGCTTGACAATGGTGTTTGCTACCAAAAAGCTATGTCGTTACATGCTGAGCAACATGATGTATGTTGTGTCTAAGGAGAATCCATTTTGGTACATGATGAGTCATACTTATCACAGTAGCCGCATGGTGAAATGGATCATGTTGTTGACAGAGTTTGACATCAAATTCATTGGAAATAAATCCATCAAAGGTCAAGTCATCGCCGATCAACTAGCAGATGCTCCTATCAAAGATGATCAACCTCTGACCATAGAGCTACCCAATGATGGGGTCTTCCATGTCATAGAATTGCTAGATTATGATGAGCCTGAGTCACAGGTCGACATAACCTTATTCTTCGATGGTTCTAAATGTGAGCAAGGGGGTGATGCAGGAATTGTATTTGTCACACCACAAGGGGCTCCAATGCCTCTGTCATTTAAACTTGATTTCCCGTGCACCAATAACAACACCAAATACGAAGCCTTGCTCATAGGTCTTCAGACAACAATCACCATGAACATCAAATGCTTGAACATATTTGGTGACTCGCTGTTAATTGTCAACCAAGTAAAAGGGGTATTCCAATGTAAATGCCCAGTTCTACAGGCCTACAAAGCCCTTGTAGACAAATTCCTGGCAAATATTGAATGGTACGACATCGAGGCACTCCCTCGATCATCAAATCATTTTGCGGACACTATGGCCTCCTTTGGGTCACTAATACCGCAAGATATTTCTAGTGATATGACAACCATTCAAGTCAAAACACTATCACAATCCATGATGGAGCATGCAAGATTTGACTTAACTCCAGGAATCCATCTGATCCATATTGAACCATCTCAGGATAAGTTCTCTTGAATCCATGATTGTCTGAATCAAGCCAACTGGGGGTCCATATTCTCCCCTATTCCCTTTAATAGCAATACAATGCTATTCTTACAAGTTCTTTCCCGCTCAGCTTTTGCTAGGGGCGAACTTCAAGAGGGATTGGCTATTCATACCATCGAGGCTTTTGATCAGCAGGATTGGTACACACCAATAAGGGACTACCTTAAGCTAGGTAACCTCCCACTTGGATTGACAAACACCATGAAAAGGTCATTCAAATAGAAAGTGGCAAAACATGTCTTTCTAGGAGACATTTTGTACCGTCAGAGCTACGAAGGAATCCTCCTCCGTTGCTTGGACCAGTAGGAGTCCGCTTGGGCGATCACCCAAGCGCACAATGGTACATGTGGTGGCCACTTTAGTGGTATGGCCATCACAAAGTGCATTCTTTGCATGGGCTATTATTGGCCATCTTTAGAGCAATATTGTTGTGCATATGTAAGGAAGTGCGTGAAGTGTCAACACCATGCTAATTTGACACATGTACCTTCTCAGGCCTTGCAACCGATCCAATCGGCTTGGCCATTTTTGCAGTGGGGCTTAGATCTAATCAAAAATATCTCCCCTACGTCGTCAAGTCGTCACACGTTTATCATAACGGCCACAGAGTACTTCACCAAGTGGGTGGAAGCAATTTTGCTTACCTCTACGATGGGGACCCGCATTACGGAGTTTATTTTACATAACATCATATGTCATTTTGGTATTCCATACAAGATCATCTCGAATAATGGGACGTTGTTCAAAAACAAATACGTACGTGCTTTGACCACAAAGTATAAAATTCAGCATAGTTTTTTGACACCTTATTATCCGTAGGCAAATGTGCAAGCAAAGGCATAAAAAAAATGCTAGTTGCCATCCTCAAAAAGATAGTCGCAAATAGTCATAAGGATTGGCACATTCAAATACCACTTCCTTTGTGGGCTTATCGCACTAGTGTTCGAACGCCCACTGGGGCAACTTCATTTTTGCTAGTGTATGGCTCTGAGGTAGTCATGCCTCTGGAGTTGGAAATACCTTTCTTGTGCATATCAATGCAAGAGTTCATCGATGATGAAACTACACGGCAGACTCGGTTAGACCAGCATACATTGCTTGATGAACAATGCATCAATGCTATCGAGCATTTACGTATCTATCAAGAGTGACTTAAGAAAGCATACAACATGAAGGTTCACCTAAGGGACTTTTAGGTTGGTGACTTGGTCTTAAAAGAGAACTAGAAAAATTCTAACTTGCCACCCCATCTAAGGGACAAGTTCATGGCAAACTGGTTAGGTCTTTATGTCATCGACAGTAAAATAGGACTTGGAACATACCGACTCGCCTTTCTTAAAGGAATCAAGGAATTAGAACCCTTGAACATCAATCATTTGAGGCCATTCCACATTTAGAGAGCCATAGCCCACCCTCAAAAGCTCCAAGGATTCCAACAATCACTTGGTCAACCCAAAAACGCTCCAAGTATTCCCAGAATCGCTTGGTCAAACCATAAAATGCCCCAAAGGTGCTTGTAATCCCTTTGGTCAAACAAAACGCTCCAAGGATTCCCATCATCGCTTGGTCACCCTAAAATGCCCCAAAGGTTCCTGTAATCCCTTTGGTCAAACCAAACACTCCAAGGATTCCCATCATCGCTTGGTTACCCTAAAACGCCCCAAAGGTGCCCGTAATCCCTTTGGTCAAACCAAACACTCCAAGGATTCCCATCATCGTTTGGTCACCCTAAAATGCCCCAAAGGTGCCCGTAATCCCTTTGGTCAAACCAAAGGCTCCAAGGGTTCTCGCCACCGCTTGGTCACCTAAAAATCCCCAAAGGTATCCATAATCCCTTTGGTCAAATCAAAAGCTCCAAGGGTTCCCTCAATCGCTTGGTCAAAAATGAAAATTCAAAAACAATAAAATAATCAAACTAACAAAAAAAAATTGCATCTCACTTTCATGCATAAGCTTAACACTCAAAAACACAAAAAGAACTGCATTAGGCATCGCATACATACATTGCACATTTGTTGATCATACAAGTCAAATGCACCATAGACTGTAATTACTCAGCAATTCCATCATTTTCCACATTTTTCCACTCTATAAATAGTCCATAAAAAATAAATGCCAGTCACATTTTTCACCATACCATAGTCAGTTGTCTTCTAATGTATCTAGAGTTTTCGTCATTCAGCTATCATTAGATTTCTAGCCAAAAACTATACAGAGTCAGACAGATTTTACAAAGGTAGAGTTCTACTTGGATCACACCTTGTTACGTAGCATCCCAACACAAGCTAAAACACATAAAAAAGTTCCCAAGTTGTGTAAATGCAAGAAAAACCTACAAAGCAGTCTAGGGTACCATAGGTGAAAGTTTAGCCTGCTCATCCCCCTGTGCGAATGGTTCGAGAATGCTGAGAATTGACAAAAGGACAAGCTCTTCCCCATCCAATTCCCCACAATAAATAGTGGTTAAAATCCACTATCAAAAAAACCCAAATACCTTTGATCCCAAAATTCATAAGGATTCGTACTACACGCCCCTGACAAGGATGGGTAGTCATCCCCAAGGCCTAAAATATCAATGCCATTCATAATCAGATCTCCAATCACCTTTTGTCCCCAAAGTCATAAGGATTTGTACTACATGCCCCTGACAAGGATGGGTAGTCATCCCCAAGGCCTAAAAGATCAATGCCATTACATAATAAGATCCCAAATCACCTTTGGTCCCCAAAGTCATAAGGATTCATACTACACATCCCTAAATAGGATGGGTAGTCATCCCCAAAGCCAAACGGGATCAATGCCACTCACAAGCCAACAACCTACGAGCTCAAATTTGCAACTTAAAAAGCAAAATCAAATAACAGTGGTTATCACCACTATTCAGATGCCTTGCTCAAAAAGAAAAACAAAAGAGAAAAATAAATAGTGATTTTCATCACTATGTATGCGAGCAAGTATCCCAACAAGTTGAGCAACAAAAATATGCCTGAGCTTGAATCCCTAGAATTCTCAGCATTTGAAAAACAATTTAGGTGATCCTCATTATGGGTTTGGTGGACAACCTACCTGATAATGGCAGTATCCTAAACGCTTGACGATATGTCTATCACATTAGCTTTGCATGTGAGCAGACCAATGTTTGCATGTGGATGAGCTAGCTTATGGTACTTTAGATTGTCCCATGGATTAATCTTACTAAATACAACAACAAAGTTAGTGGAGCTAATTAGGTGATCCTCAGTACATGTTTGGTTTACAGCCTATCTGGCACTGGCGGTATCCTAATAAATACTACATAAACGAACTCAATTGCACACACAAGGATGTGAAATATCTTGGTCAAACTCAATTATGATTTGTACCTTGTTCAAAAGTCTTGTGAGATACATGTATAGTATTGGCTAGTTAGTTAAAACATATGAATCTCAAAAAAATCTTAACTACATTTTAAAAAACAATTGGTACATTTCATTACTTACATCACCATCAAAAAATACAAAAAATACCAAAACAAAATTATCAGATGAAAAGTCATTCCACAAAGCAATCACATAGTACAGAAAGCCAGTAAATCTTGTATAGTCTATGGTGCCATCGACAAGTTATCAACAAATCATTCCATCCATTCCATATGCATACATCATATAATTAGAAACATCGCATTCATAATAACATATGCATACATCAACATAAATAAATGTGCATAAAAATAAACAATAAATCATGACAAGTGTATAACCAAAAAGAACGTCATGTATATATATCATCAAAATGTCTGTAGGCTACATTAAAACGGTCCTCTGACCTCATAAACAAAAGCAAAAACTCAAAAACCCCCAAGCCTAAGGCGTCGGCCACCATGATCACGCATGATCGATGCGATGGGAACTACTCCCAGTGGTGTGGGTCCTATGGGACCTCTCAAGGCAGCTACTGCTAGCCCCTACATCATGCCTGCTAGCACCCCCCTCATCCAGCTGCCTATGATGAGAGGAAGTAGACTTCTTAGTATTACTATCTCTCATTTGGCACAAAGATCCACCTCCAGGGAGCTCAGGTAACCGCCCACCGAGGCAAAAAATATTTGCGTCCAACTCCATCCAGTGCCATACCAAATACATCTCCTGTCGAAGGTACGCAACCAATACATCATCATGTTGTGCTAACTACATTCGTAGGAGATCCCTCTCCCACAATGCATCATTGTCCCCATCCCACCGATGGTACACAGCCAATGCATTCTCTCGCTCCGCCAGTTGAGTCCGCTGGAGATCCCTCTTCTGTAGAGCATCCCTGAGCTCCTTGTCCTGTCTCCGAAGCAAATCCTCTAATCACACTATCTCAGCACGAAGGCTCACCTCCATACCCTCTAGGACTGCCTGAGGCATAGGCATCTCAGGAATGGCATGCTGCTTCGACATCCACTACTCTGGGACATCCTGTGTATCTGGCTTCTCTGGAGCTCCAAAATCATCCTCCGTAAAATATTTAACCTCCACCATGTCCACATCCTCTAGCGGAGCCTCCCAACCCTCCCCTGATGCCTCTACACCCTCCCCACCTGCTGCTGCTGCATCCAGACTGCCTAGAGGCCCCTCACCCCACCATCGTTGCATTTTCCACCACTGGTCATACTCGGAAGTCACCCTGACGTTGTCCATGTTAGGGATGTCAATCACTGCATCTGACTCCTCACCCAGCGGCTCGATGATCGATCAGGCCAAAGTCCTCTCATCATCTTGACGCTGATAGATCAAGGGCTCACCAAGAAATCCCTGGTGCACCCCAAACTATCGGGTCACTTGGACGTACGGGAAGTACTCCTGCTCGGTCCTATATCGCCCGATCAGCCATCTCCCCCTGCACACCCGCCGGAGCCACTCTCCAGCCTCAGGCCAAGCTGGACAGTCTCGATATGGATGCCAAAACACATCCCTTGGATCAAGGCACACGAAGGCATCAACATAGTGCCTACGACACCTGCCCACCATCGACTCTGCCCCTGCTCCTCAGACCTCTGCCACAGAGTAGCATACCCAATCTCCCTATCCACCATATCTGCCCGTGTGGTCCACTGTAAACCCTGTTGTCACTCCATAGCTATGTGCTGCCATCCCTAGCACTGCAATAGGTAGCTGCATCCAATTCCCTTCTGCCTCTGATAGCGAACCTCGTACAACTCATCATAAATTTATGCTAGTAGTGTTTGCCCCCACCTCATAATCAATGGGGCCTCCGTCGAACATTCAACCAGTCTAAAAACTACCTCCAACAGGTTCCAAGGGAACCTCACACCTGATGAGTCGGGCAATAGCATGTTTGAGATGAGGGTCATCAGTAATGCATGCCTCACCCCCAACACGCCCCTCTCCAGCCACCATCGCACCAAAATACAGCCAATCAATAAATCCCCCTCTGCCCTCTCCATCGGACTATCCACCCCCATCTCCACCCCATGCCCAAAGCACCGTGTCAGCACCGTCGTCTACTGATCACGTAGAGTAGTACAAATAGGAAGCCCGTCTATTAGAATTTGTAGAATTCGATAGACATCCTCAAGAGTCACTGTCATCTCCCCTATTAGGAGATGAAAGGTATTGGTACAGGGATCCCACAAGTTGATCAGGGCCATCATATATGCCTGATCCTCCACCACAGGCTCTAACCGAGTCACCTGCTTGAGCCCAATGGCATCAAGCCACTCCCAGTCCGCCATAGTCAGTGCCTCCCACGCTTCAAAGAACATCGTTGGCACACGGTACCGGCTCTTCACAACCTGCAAAAGAAAACAAAACAAAAACATTAAAACATGACAAAACAAAACAAAAACATTAAAACATGACAAAAAAAATGTACAGCAACAGTAACAACATTGTACATACAAACAACTTACAAAATTGCAAACTAGGGTTTTTTAATCTTATTTTGAACAAACAAAAAATAAAAAACAAATTCAAAATAAAAATTTGTCAGTTACCTAGGGTTTTTAACTTTAGTTCAAACTGATAAATAAAAAACAAAAAACAAAAAATGAATTCAAAATAAAAAAATTTCAGTTACCTAGGGTTTTTAACTTTAGTTCAAACTAATAAATAAAAAACAAAAAAAAAAATTCAAAATAAAAATTTGTCAGTTACCTAGGGTTTTTAACTTTAGTTCAAACTGATAAATAAAAAATAAAAAACAAATTCAAAATAAAAATTTGTCAGTTAACTAGGGTTTTAAACTTTAGTTCAAACTGATAAATAAAAAACAAAAAAAAAACAAATTCAAACTAAAAATTTGTTAGTTACCTAGGGTTTTTAACCTTACTTTGAACTGACAAAACAAAAAAAATGTACAACTAAAACAACAACAAAAAATGTACAGTTAAAACATTTGACAAATAACTGTACAACAAAAGTACAGCAACGTCAAATAAAACTGTACAACCATAAACAAAATAACACACCTAGGGTTTCTAACCTTAAGTGTGAACCCAAAAAAATCAAATAAAAACAAAATTTCCATCTAGGGTTTCTAAACTCTAGGTTAAACAAAACAAAAACAAAATAAAAACACAGTTCTTACCCTAGGGTTTTTAACCTTATTTAAAACTGAAAAACAAACAAAATACACAACAAAATAAAATAGTTTAACCTAGGGTTTTCATCCTAGTCTAAACGAACAAATTCAAACAACAACAAAAAAAAAAAATTAAACTAGGGTTTTTATTTTAGTTTAAATCAAAAAACGAAATACAAAGAAAAATAATTGCGGTTTTAAACTGTAAAATAAAATAAAAAAATGAGAAGAAGCACTCACCGGTCTCACTTCGGCTCTGCCACTTGATGATCCAGTCCGTGAACTCATGGTGTCCAAGAAAATTTGACAGCGCTCCACTACGCGAACTCGACCTCCTCCTCCTCACAGCTCCAAAACGCCAAAAAAAACAAATGCAAATGAGCCCAAAACCTAGTTTTGGCCCTTAAATAGGATTTTAGGCCTGTAATAATTCCACCCTAGGATGAGTGCTTTAGTTAGCACTCGTACCACCCTGAGACGATTACTAAACTGGTATTCGTTCCCCTCAGGGATGATTACAGAGCAAGAAAATCAAAACCATCAAAAATTGCACCAAAATGCCCCAAAAAATTGCAATAAACTTGCCAAACAAAGGCACCTTTGCACCTGATATTATTGGCATGCAAAACTGACGTTAGGGTGACAATTTATCAATATCCTACTCCCTAAGAAGGCTACCATAGCCAAACCGCTCCTCGAGAGGACAAATTTTTGACAATTTCAGCCCCAAAATGCGTCACAAAAAGGGTTAAAACCCACCAAAAATAGGTAAAATTGTTGGAAAACTGCATAAGCATTCAATGGAAAACAACTAAAGGCACCCTTCCAAAAGTCATCTTGGGTCAAGTGACTCGTCTCTTTTATCATTTCGGTCATTCCCTCATCGATTCGTCACTTGAGGGGGTAGTCACACTTAGTCACCAACCAACAAATACACACCCAATCAAGGAAATGGCATGCATTCAAAGAATTATTGACAAAGACAATCACGCTCCTACTTGGGGCAGAAAACAAGAAATAATCACAAGCTGATCAAACACTTGGCATTCATGAATCATGAACTCAAGGTTCCCACAGATAAAATGTTGTGCCATTTGCCTATTCATGACTGAACAATGTCCAAGATCAAGTAACACCTCACCAAAATAGGTTAACACTTGAATTAAGCTCCTTAGCTCGCCAGAAGCAAGGATTCAAGAATGCATGCCTTTCCATACTTGGGGTGTCAAAATTTGGTTAGGTTACTGAGAAAACCTAATCATTAGTGCTTTGGTTATCTATTTTTGCTCAGCACTGCGCCTTGCATAGCGCTTCCCAAAAAGGGGCATCTGTAGACACCAAAATAGCACCAATCCGATTATGTGGCTACAAACACTGACCGAATTGGCATACACAGCCCCTAGGGCAGCCCCTATAGGTTAAAAAGTGGTCCTAACCACTTTCATAATAGTTTTGGAAGGTCAAAGTTCAATTTGGCACCTTTCAGGCACTCTGCTCCCTACTCGTTCCACCCTGGGACGATTACAAACTGGTATTCGTCCCAGCCCGGGATGATTAACAGCATTCACTCCAGGGTGGGGCAAATAGCAGGTTTGATGGGCAAAAGGTCAAACCTTGAAAAATGGTAGCTCAGATCCACCACTCAACTCCACCTTCAATGCATGGGAGTGTGAGTGAGTGTTTTTGAGCTCAAATAGGCAGTCATAGAGGCAGTCATGGAGCCCTTAATTAGGGAGGAATCTTCTTCCCCCTGGCAAGGCATGATGGCCAAGTGGTGCCTCTACATAATCATTCACAAATACCCTTAGGTCTATAAAATGGTGAGTCTTCTCACCCTAAAAAATGATAGAGCAGGAGAATTTGGAGCAATGGAGTGCTGCCGAATTACATCCTCACCTTTTACTTGTGCCTCTCACATCCTTGATCTCTCTTTTGGAAGGGAGGTTATTGGGTGATTATTGGTAGCACAATCCGAACCCAAAACTTGAACATTTGGCCACAATATCCCACCCAATCTGCCGACACAACCCCACAAGAGGTTTTGGACCCATCCCAAGTGGATTGGTGCTAAAACTGAGCCCCAAACGATGGGTGTCCTGCCCCTGGGTGCCCCTCGCACTGTTGCAGTCCTAATCGCCCCACTCTAGAGTGATTAGAAATCTATGGTATATTTCCCTAATATTTCTTTTGCATTTGATTCTAGGTTATTTACATATGCTGCCATTCAAGTTTCATGTGAATCTGATGAGTTTTGGCTATGATTTTATTATTTCTCGCTTTCACTAACATACAGGGAGCATCATCGGAAATAGGGCGATCAAGGCCGAACTTGCAAAATCCAACATTTTGGGTCATTCCAAAATTCCTCGTTTTGCCTAACCCCAACTTTGCAGGTGTTTTGGAGGCCCTTGGATGGGACATTTAGGGGTCACCTTTTGACGTTTTATGATAGTCCTAATCATCCCAGCTCGGAGCAATTAGAAATCCATGGCAAATTTCTTGACTGTTCCTTTTGCAGCGTGTTCCTGGTAATGTTTTCTTGCCTCTATCAAATTTTTAGCTTATTCTGATATGTTTTAATTATAGTTTTAATTATTTTATGCATGCATTGACCGTAAGCCTTGGGGATCGCATGTTTCCCTCCATTCGTAGGTGCTACTAACCATTTACTATTTCTTTGAATGCAGGATCTCAACACCGGAGGGGCAACAAGGAACTATAGACACATTCACACAAGTGGTAACAATGTTTGGTCTGCCCATTTTCAATGTGGGCACGCGAAAGATCCCCAAGGGGAATGTATCATTTGTGGTGTAACAAAGCTATGTCCGATGCTCCTAGCCTCTGAAAAGGAAGGAGACGTATTGTAACCCGATCTTGAGAAAATTAATAAAATAAAGGGCTGCACTTTTACATTTGCTTTAAATCTCATTTTAGTTCGTTTGTTTTCCCTCTTTTCATGCATTCTCATTCGTAGGACTTAGCGTTACATTTCCCTTTTGTTTTCTTTCGTATCCTCATGCTTTCACAAAGGTGGGAGCCAATGGTACACCACCGCATGAGCCGTGGTGATCCATATAGTTGGATGGTTTAGATGGGATCCTCGAGCAGTTAGGCTATAGGCCTTCAGCTCCACCCACTCATTCTCTGAGTGAGCATAGCAGGAGCATTATTAGGGCCACCAGAGAACATAGGGAGGCTTCCAAGCACCCCTCATGGTTCACATCCACCATCTGTGCATGGTGGCAAAAAACACAAGACTCAGCATGATGCCAATGTTATCTTCATGGACAAAGGCAAAGCCATAGGAAATCTGCCAGATAGGTATAAAACCCATAAGGTCGCTCGCACGAAGCATACATACCAGAGGCCTCTTACGGTTGATCATATTGATAGATCACATAGACTGGTATCCGAGCAGATACGACAACTCCTTCAAGATCAATTGGAGGATGCTCGCCTAGAGAGGCAGTGCATTGAATATGAGAATATTTAGTCGCAAAGGCTCATTAGACAAATATTATATGAGCAGTGTATGCATGAGGAACGCATCCTTACCCAAAAGGAGTATGTAGAACAAGAGGATAGGCTAGCCAAGGCTGGTTTATACACTCACATTGAGCACAAAGAGCGTGTTCATAGGAGGGCTTTTTCATAGTCCGACATGCATCAGGAGCACAAAGATGCTCACACTCATGTCAGTGCCCAATAGAGAGAATGGCCACCACCATTCAAATATCAGGGACAAAGACAATATGAGGAAGAAGAGGGAGACAGAGCCAATCATGGATATCCTAAAAGCTCCCATGTTGAGGAGGAGGAAGAGCAATGTCCTCCACCTTGACAGAGGAAGAATGTACCTCCAAGACCACCCTCACATCAGTTGAGGGAGGATGACTTTCTTTCCTCATAGGCCTATAAGGTTCTAGCAAAAAAGGTGAAAGCAATTGAGAGGCAAGACGTGGCTTTTAAAAAGCTGACATTAAGAAAGATTCATAACAAACCTTTGGACCCCTCGGTGCCTACTCCAGCATATCCTAAGAATTTTGTCATACCCAGGTTAGATAAATTCAAAGGTGACAAAGATGTGCAAGAGCATGTCATAATATTTTTGGATGTATGCTTCCATATTGCAAGCAACAATGCCTTGCTTTTGCATACATTCATCACAACCCTCTCAGGCCCAACTCGAGAGTGTTTTAATCAAATAAAGAAGCACAATATCACCATTTTTGAGCAACTGGATAACTCCTTTCTAGAATGCTTTTATTTTGGTGCCAGAAAGTAAGCTAACCTTTTAAATTTGGCTAAGCTAGCTCAGTGTGATGATGAGCCAGTCCTAGAATATGAAAATAGGTGGAGGAGTTTAATGGTAAAGTTGCCATTCCCTATTCCTACTACAGAACTAACCTGGATGTTCACAAAGAGTTATGCCAAGCACATCTCATTATTGTTGCAACTGCAATAGTACTAGACATTCAAGGAATCTTTGGCTCAATCCAAAGTAATTGAGGATATCAAGTTGCAAGAGGGTAACTTGAAGCTCAAGAATAGGAAGGAGGGGCACAAGAAAAACTCCATGAAACATCAGGGCAAGCAAGCCCATGTCAATCAAGTGAGGTTAAACCTCCAAGGAGATGATAAAGGACAACAAAAGTAGAATCATAAGGCCCAACCTTCTCCTACACAATACGAGCAGCACAAGAATAATTACAAGGGCAAAAATAAGGAATAAAACCCGCCTCACCAATTCATGCCTTTGACGGAATCATTGACCTCAATATTCCATCAGTTATGTGAGGCTAAGGTAATTAGGTTACCTGATATTAAGCTAGTCGATCCTAATCAACCCAAGTCAAAGGGGTATTAGGATGATCTATTTTGCATATTTCATCATGCAAAGAGCCATGACATCGACGTGTGTTGGTCCTTCAAACATATTGTGCAGAATATGATCGATAAAGGTGAGCTTATAGCGTCAAATAATCCATTGGTGCTTGATAACAAAAACATGGGGATTTATAAAAATCTATTACCAAACCATGAAGCACCATGTAACAATGCTGGCCATGTTAATCAAGTGTGCATCAAACCACCTACTCAGGGGTTTGTGGGTATGGTTAATGTTATTACTAGACATGGGAGGTATGTGCAGCCAAATCAACCTTGCGCTCCCATCAGGATACAAGCTACGCTGAATCAATGACCAGTTCAAAATATTCTAGGCCCACCAACTAGACCGGTGGTGACCATACAAAGCAGGTTGGTTCAAAACCTATAAATAACTCCTGCGAAGTTGTCTATTTATGAGCTGATACAGCAGTCCCCTAAGCATAGGGAGACTCTCATGGATATTTTGAGGTCCATCGAGGTACAGTCCCAGGATGCTCAAGCATTCACAAATTTTGTGGGACACGTACAATAGTTCCAGGAACCTATGATCCAATTCTATGATCATGAAATTAGGATAGTTCCTACAGATACGGTTGACCCACCATTACATATCATTATGTGTGTTAATCACATGCCATTCAAGAGGTTCTTTATTAACACTGGTTTGTCGATAAATATCATAACGACCAAGGCGTTAAGTCATTTAAAGTTTCCCAAGTCACGTATTGTGTCCACCACATTCACATTGAGAGCATTTAATGATTCACTATGATTGATTATTGGCACAATTGTCCTACCTATTCATGTGGGCCTAAATACCATCCCCATGATGTATCATGTGATCGAAGTTGCCATGTAATATAACATCCTACTTGGGAGGCCTTGGATTCGACAAATGCATTTTGTTCCCTCCATACTACATCAATGTGTAAAGTACATTCATGAGGGATAGGTTCATGTGGTGCCTTCAGATGAAGAGCCCTTCAAATTCATGAACCTGGTTGATTTACCTGGGGGTTTCATACTCCCATCAACAAACCTAGACATCTGTCCAGTGTCACCGATTAAGAATCTAGGAGGCAAACAAGTGTGTTCTCAACCATCGACATCTGTATCAATCAGATTCAAGCACACTACAACAACTTAATTGAAACTGAGTGCATCAACAATGCTTTGGGATGAAAGGAAGTTAAAGGTGAAAATGGGCGAAAAGGAAAAGAAGTAGGTGCCTGAAACAGTCACCAAAGAGGCTCCCACTCCCATGGAAGTAGAAGAAACCTAGGAAAAATTCGAGGAGGTACCTCGACCTGCCTTGTCTGCATCGTCAGCAGGGTCATCTGCATTGCGGGTGATTGTTCATCTATCCAACACAGGGTTGGGTGAATATATTGTGTAGAATGTAACCTTTGGACCAATTCTAGAGACTACACAAGAGATGGGTTGATCACATGCTCATCATTTTCTAGTTAGATCAATAGTGCCATTGGGAGATCCACCCAATCAAACAAATTTCATCTACGCTAGGCTAGATCAATTTCCAACATGAAAGCCCATGGATGAAGATGACGATGAACCATTCGTAGTGAATGTTCATTACCTATCTAACTCTGAATATATCATATGCATTTTTTAGTTATATCATTGGCATGGGCATGGCATTGGTATTTTTGAATAAGGACGTAGGACTCCACTTGAGCCACATTATCAATTGGCAACTGATATGTTCGGGCTAGGGTTGTAAATACAAGGATAGGATGATTTGCTTATCGCATATTTAGATCACCCATACCTTGGTATGGGGGATGATGTGGATTTCAACTCATATCACCCTAATATTTCTATATTCCATAGGGATAACTGGATGGTGTCTTATGTCACCATAGCACCACCTGAGATGTATCATGTAAATATCTTGGTGAACAGTGAGTCTTCACCCAAAAATCATTCGAGGGATGAAGCTGAGCCGGTTTATGATGTTGTGTCGTATTTACGATACTTGTACCTAATTTTACTAGACAACAATGATAATAATCAAGAGATAACCCATATGGGGCCACATTTTCCTGAACATACCATTCTAGTGGGGGTGAATGAAGGATTGTATTACGATAGCGATAAAGAAGACAAAACAAAGAGATTCTACCTAGGACCTCCCTACTTACACTATCGCAATGCGTCGTATACGGCTGATGACATGCACAGAGAGATCAATATAAATCCTCACCTTAGGGGGAGACCACTGAACTTTGATGTGATCTATCACATGGTGTTTCCTGAACCACCTATGTACATGGAGCTCATTGAGCCGAATGATCCAATATTACAATCAGTGCATAGATAGGACCCAATTATCCATGGCCTACATAGGGAGGACCCATTTGTTCTCATGCCATTAGAGCTAGATCTCAGGTATGGGAGTTTCATCGATGATATGGTCTCCATTGATTTGACCACCCCACTTCGCAATCTAGTCGATCCGTCCAAACTGTTGTATCTCAATGTAGATGCTATCGATTGGGATCGCACTGACTTGCCTGTTGAGCCTAAAGATTTCTTCCCTAATGAAGAAATGTTACAACCATTTCATTTTGTTCCAGGATGTGCATATGATTTCTATCATGCTGATAATACTTATGACATGGAACCTATCAACCCAGTTGATGACATCCATTTGATCCCTACGCCTCATCAGCTCGAGGAGGGATCACACATGTCAGTAGAGGAAACCTTCGATGTGGATATCAGTAACGATCCCACTAATACAAGGAAGGTTAAATTCAAAGAGAGTCTCACTCTCGATGAGCATGCCACCCTCATCCCTCTACTAAAATAGAGACCTAATATTTTTGCTTGGACTTACAAAGATATGCCAGGTCTAGACCCAAAATTGGTTACCCATAACCTTTCGCTAGATCTATCAAATAAGCCAGTCAAGCAGAAGCTTAGAAAGATGCATCCAATAGTAGCCTTAATGGTGAAGGACGAATTGCAAAAGTTGTTGTACGTAGAGTTTGTAATCTCTATCGACTATCCAAAATGGGTATCTAATATGGTGCCTATAGGAAAACCTGATGGAAGGATTTGTATTTGTACGAATTTTAGAGAGCTAAATAAGGCAACATCGAAGGATTCATTTTTGTTGCCAAATATCGATGCTCTTGTAGATGCAACTGTAGGTCATGAGATGCTCTCCATGATGGATGGTTTTTTGGATACAATCAAATTCGGATTAAGCTCGAAGACCATAATAAAACCATGTTTTTAATGCCATGGAATACATTCTGCTATAAAGTGATCTCATTCAGACTTAAAAATGTTGGTGCCATATATCAGCATGCCATGACATATATCTTTCATGATTATATGCATAAAATATTAGAATATTATATTGATGACTTGTTGGTAAAGTCATTACTGCATTCTAAGCATGCAAAGGTCTTAAGGAAGGTCTTCGATCGCCTGATAGAGCACAATGTCAGGTTGAAACCTAAGAAGTGTGTATTTGGTGTAACTTCAAGTAAAATCTTAGGGTTCATCATTTCAAAATGAGACATCGAAGTAGACCCAATAAAGATCAAGGCTATTCTAGTGATGCGTCCTCCCTCAAACATCAAAGAATTAAGAAGCCTACAGGGCAAATTAGCATTGATAAAGTGATTTATCGCTTAATTATTGTATAAATGTCGACCCATGAATCAATTGCTACACAAGGGGTCCCATTCAACTCGGACGAGGACTATCAAGTAGCCTTTGCTAAAATAAAGCAATACCTGGATACATCACCAGTGCTAGCTCTGCCAATGTCAGATGTGCTATTTATACAATATATAGACAACCGACTTTACATTAGGGACCATGTTAGCCCAAAAGACCATGCAAGGCAAAGAATAGGCCATATATTATATTATTCAAACCTTGGTGATCTATGATATTGGATATGCATATGTGGAGAAGCTGTGTTTAGCAGTAATGTTTGCTACAAAGAAATTGTGGTACTATATGCTAAGTCATACGACATATGTTATATCCAAACAAAATCTTTTGCAGTACATGATGAACAATACATATCATAACACACGTACTGCAAAGTGGATCATGATACTAACAAAATTTGATTTGGAATTCATAAGCCAAAAGTTCATTAAGGGATAAGTCATAGTTGATCAGCTAACTAAGGCATTGTTGTCAAATAGTAGGCCTCTGACCATTGAGCTTTCGGATCATGTGGTCTTCATCATCTTCGAAGATCTCAAACCTAAAGAACCAAAGAATAATGCTGATATGACCTTGTTATTCGATGGTTCAAAGTACGAGCAAGGGGTGGTGTAAGAATAGTGTTTGTCACACCACAAGGAGCTCCAATGCCCTTGTCATTCAAGTTAGACTTTCCTTGCACCAACAACAATGTTGAATATGAAGCCCTACTACTAGGTCTCCATACAATCATTGTTGTGAATATTAAAATATTAAACATCTTTGACAACTCCTTGCTCATAGTCAATCAAGTTAAGGGGCTCTTTCAATGTTGATGTCCCATGTTAAAAGCTTATAAAGATCTTGTTGTTACATATTTGGCTAAATTGGAATGGTATGACATCGAGGTAATCCCTCGTTCATCAAATAGGTTCATAGAAACAATGGCATCTTTGGGATCCTTAATACCTTAGAATACGTATGTCGATTTCACTACCATCCATGTTAAAATGCTCTCACATCCTACAACGGAGCGCGAAGCCTTTGATAATAAAATGTTAATCAACATGATTAGCATGGAACCAAAAGTTGAATGGTTTTGCAAAGATAAAGACTTCCTAAAGAAGGCACCCTAGGGATCATTAACCTCGTATAGTCCAACAGGAAGTGATACCACCATTCTCCACAATGTTGTTTCCTAGTATGCATTTGCACATGTAGATACATGGGGGGAGCAAGTCATCTTGGCAATCGAAGCTGAGGCTTATCAAAGTTGGATGTCGCAAATCCAAGACTTCTTAAAACTTGGTGTGATCCCAAAGGGATTGTCGCATATCATAAAACACACATTCAAGCAGAAAGTGACTAAATATGTCTTGCTATGAGATATTTGGTACCAACGAGGCTACGATGGAGTTCTCCTTGATTTTCTAGAGCCCCAAGAGGCATATTGGGTGATTTCACAAGCTCATGATGGTATGTGCAGTGGTCATTTCAATGATATGGTCATCGTCAAGCACATCCTTCGAATGGGTTACTATTGGCCCACTATGGAGAAGGAGTGCAATGTGTATGTCAAGAAATGCATCAAATATCAGCATCATGCTAATCTTACAAACTTGTCATCGCAAGCCTTATAGTCCATTCAAGCGGCTTGGCCATTTGCTCAGTGGGGATTAGATCTTATCGGTAATATCTCTCCTTCGTCATCAGGCCAACATACTTTTATTATCATGGCTAATGAGTACTTTACCAAATGGGTGGAATCAATACCCTTAACAACGATGATTGGAGCTCGCATAGTAGAATTTATACTCAAGCATATCATATGTCATTTTGGGATTTCGTCTAAGATAATTTCGAATAATGAAACATCATTTAAGAACAAAACTGTGAGAGCTTTGACATCTAAGTATAGAATCAAACACAATTTTGCAACTCCTTATTATCCATAGGCAAACGGGCAAGCTGAGGCCTCAAACAAGATAGTGGTGGCTATCTTGAAAAATATGGTCCAAGAAAACCACAAATATTAGCATATCTAGCTGCCCCTTGCATTATGGGCTTACAGGACTAGCATTCGGACACCCACTAGGGCAACTCTATTTTCACTAGTATATGGCACTAAGGCCATTATGCCCTTAGATTTGGAAATTCCAATGTTGTGCATCGTATTAAAAGAGTTCATTAATGATGACATCGCGTGACAAGCTCGACTAGATCAATTGACGCTGCTTGATGAACTGTGCGTGAATGCCCTGGAGCATCTCCGCATTTATCAGGAGTGACTAAAATGAGCTTACAATACCAAGGTCCATCAAAGAGACTTTGAGGTTGGGAATATTTTATTGAAAGAGAACCAACATAACTCTAATTTGTTGCCTGATATGCAAGACAAATTTGTGGCTAATTGGCTAGGACCCTATATCATATCTGAAAATATTGGTTTGGGTACCTATCGCCTAACATTGCTAGGGGGTGTTGAAGAGCCTAAACCTCTCAACATCATCCATCTTAAGGCATTTTATGCTTAAAAGCATAGAAAAAGTCTCTAAGGGTTCCTAAAACCACTTGGTCATGTCATTCAAAGGCCCTGAGGGTTTGCTTATAACCGCTCGGTCATCCCAAAAAGACACCAAGGATTTTTGAGAAACCGCTTGGTCAACCCCAAGGCCCTGAGGGTTTTCTTAAAATTTTCAGGATACTTGTTCATATAACTTTTGATCAGTAAAATAGGGTGTTTGAGTCTCATGGTAAACCTCAAGGCCCTGAGTGAACTTGAATCCATGGAATTGACAACACTACTATACCTTACGCATGCCGATATGTCTAATGCATTAGCACCTTGCTTATGTACAGACCAATGTTTGAATATAGAAGAGCTAGCTTCAGGTGTCTAGTATCACCTAGTGGTCTGGTCCAATTGAAATCTAAACCTAGTATTGGATAAACATTTGTGGACCCCCTATATTAGCAATGGGCTAAAAGAATCTCGCCTGACATCGGGGTATGCTTATGCTTTATCTTAAATATATTCATGTGCACACATAGGGATAATGAACAGTTAGGGCCTATCCTAGCAAAAACCTTACATTTTAGAAGTCTAGTGTGGTCAGTATACAACTTTTGATCAGTAAAATAGGGTGTTTGAGTCTCATGGTAAACCTCAAAAATTTCCAAATAGCAACAATCAAATTTTCAAATGCAATCATCAAACATCAATTTATTTTTATAAGAGTTTGTTTATTATAATTATTTGTATTATATGATTAGATACTAGATGGATGTCAAAAATGATATTTAGATGGCCACTGATTATATCATACATATTCTTTTAATTTACAAAAGCTTATGAAAAAAAAATATACATCATTACATTTCACATATGGGTGTATTATCTTTCACAAAGAGATAAAGCAATTACAATCCATGATTGTTATACATTATGTGGTGTCATCCATTAGATTGTTAAACACATATCGCATTCATTCCTTATGTTTTAAGTGATTAAAGCATACAGGTTAATTTACATTAGATTATCATCATGTAAATAATGCATTACATACATTGCACCAGCATATCGTGACATCGTCATAAATTAAATGCATACAATAAAGCAAAATTAAATATGCGTTTAAAAGTAAACATCGCGTCGATATGAATCCATCATAAATAGCATATCTAAGCATCTAGATCACTGCATATCATCATCATCATAAATTAAATAGCTATCAAGTGCATGTCATCCATACATCACATCATATTAGCATAGCATCAATATGAACATTTGCATCCATGTGCATAAACATAAACATAAAACATATAAAAATGACAAGTACACATAATGAGCCAAAATGATCATATATATAAACATGTGTATCAGTGAGTACATGGAGGTATATCAAATACCTGTAGGCTACATCTATGTAGGTCCTCGACCTTACACACAAAATAGTACTAAAAAATATTAGTAAGATATGTACTATACGAGGCCTACACCCCCAACTTGAGAGTCACCACCATCATCCCTGCCATCCCTGTGGCTCCTATGAAATCTAGTGCCATGAGTACTAGATAACCTATGTGTCCTCTTGGTCCTATGGCTTGAACTCACAAAAGAGTGCCCTATTGCCCTAGTCTTAGACCTACTCAGATGTGTATCTAAAGCATGAGGGTCCTCTAGGACCTACCCACCAATCAATATGATATAGCACTCTAGTTGATCTATACGGGCTACTCTACCTATGTGTCTCTCATTGCCCTCCTCAATGAGGGACTGTAGCCATCGGATATCTACCATGGGATCATGGCTGCCTGGAAATAATAAGGATGGCATGGTTGGAGGTGGCATGACCATATAAAATGATGAAGGATCTCCCCTCTGTCGCCTAAACAAATCTCTCTTGGTAGTAGTTGCACTCAGTTGTGCCTATGCCAGATCGTGCTCATTGGTGAGCTCTTGGAGTTGTGTCTATGCCACTGTAACCTGGGCCGAGAGAGCTTCCCTATACATTGCTGACTATTATAGCTGCCTATCACTATGATATAGCTTTACCTCCATTACAGTGATAGATGTATCCCTGTGTAGCATCTATGTCTGGAGTTACCCAATATGACTTTGTAGATCAGCTACCTATGCCCGTAGCTGACCAATCTCACTATCAGGCACTACCTCACCCTCATCGAGAGCCTCTTCCTTTGTGTCCATTTATGGGGCCTCTACTGCTATGCCCCAGTCATCAGTCCTCTACCAAGTGCAACATCCATATGGATATACCTCCATACCATCCTTGCCTTCTACAGTGAATCCTCTAGCTAGCCGACCGAGGGGTCCCACCCCATGCCACTATATATCGGCCCACTAGTCATTGTAATCTAGAATGGTCCCTGCCTCTCTAACCCCTGTCTCCTAAAAAGCATCATCCTCCTCTTCCAGAGGAGTAAATTTAGGCTAGGTGAAATCCCTCTCCAAGAGCAGGCATCTATAGATGGTGGGAATTACCGGGATATCGTACCTGATCCTAAACTAGCAGAGAACTCGTGAGAAGTAGTGATACTCACACCATTCGGTCTTGCAGCCGATAACCCACCTATACCTATGCATCTGACACAGGTATCTAGCTACCTCCTCCCATGATGGGTAATCCATGTAGGGGAACCACTCTACATCATCTGAGCAGAGTTGGGCAAACCAACCAATGTAATATGTCAAGTCTTTAGCGTGTGATCTACTCTGTAATACCTCCCACTCCCAAGGCCAGCAGGTGACGTAGCATTGATGCTCATCATCAATCATAGTAATCTACAGGGGCAGCTCCACGGGGCACTATATCCTAATGTGTTGCCAACCCCATATCTGCAACATGAGGTTGCATCCTATGCCAACCCTGCTTTAGTGGGTAATATGGAAGAGCTCATGGTATAACTATGCAAGCAGAGCACTCCCTAAGGATAGGATTACTAGCTCCTCTGTCGAGCTAGCCATAACTGGGTGGACATAAGCTATGAGGTTCCAAGGGAACCTCACTCCTGAAGAGTTTGGCAGGGCAACCTGGATCACTAAATGCATAAACACGGCCTCTCACCATGAGAAGACCCGTACCTCATACTAGTCTTGGACATGGATACCACCATGGTCGATGGAGCCCTATGCCTCCATGCTCTAATATTTGAAGATGACATCAAATATGGCTTTCCTCATCGTAAATGGAGAGGCAATGATGGGCAAACTGAAGAACACAAGCTTATACTGAGAGGGGGGGGTGAACAGTATAAGACCACTTTTTACTTTTCCTTTATACTTCAAAACAGTAAAGCAACATATCCAAAGAAATATCAAAACAATGCACAAGATCATCCACAAAGTGACACATCAATTTTAACATGGTTCATCCACAAAACTTTTCTCTAAAAGTTATCTCAAAGTTCTTTGGTAAATCTTCCCAATTACAATGTTTATGAGCCTCGGCTCAAAGGAGATACCTTCCCCCAATATGAATTTATGAGCCTCTGCTCAAAGGAGATACCTTCCCCTACCTCTAAATTTATGAGCCTCTGCTCAAAGGAGATACCTTCCCCTACCTCTACTCTGGCTGGTGATCCTCTAGAAGACCTCTGCCTCTGCTGCCCTTAGCAAATGGAACTCTATCCACAGAAGACACCTGTCTTCCCCTGCTCTGGCTGGAGACCTCTGTCCTCAACTCTATCACCTCAAATCTGGTCCTCGAGTTTGCACTAAACACAGTCCTTTGGTCTAGCACAAATTTGTCCTCAGGTTCTTCTCATAGAACCAATGCACCTCTATCCTCAATTTCTCTGATAGAACTATCAAACTCAGATTCACAAGTCCTCTGCTAGGACCTTTCCAAATCTGCTTACAAGTTCCCAATGGAACCTGTCCAAAACCTGCTCACAAGTTCATCAAGAAAAACTTGCTTGGCATGAACCCACAAAGAGAATGGTTAGAGACCCAATGTGATTCATCAACCTCATAGAAGCATAAAGAGAATTGTTAGAGACTCAATATGTTCTATACTTAACTCCCAGTCTCAATCTCAACTCAATCTCAAATCTCATAAAAATAAGATAGATGTAATATGCTTTTCTCAAGAACATGAAACACAACCCAACAATTGCCAACCAAGCAATATCTCATATAACAATGATACTCATGTTATTTCCAACAACCAATATCTTTTCTCAACCAATTAGGGCTTCAACAACAATGCTCAAAGACAAGGTTTAACCAACATCATTCAACTCAACATTAACCTTGAAGCATTCAACCAATCATCACAAGAAAATGAAACAAGTAGAAATCCTTTTCCCTCCAAAGATATTTGAACAAAACATCCACCCACACAATATCACCAAATGCAAAAAATAACTTGTTCAAATCAACTCAATGGAGTAAGCCCAATATCATGAATCAAGTAAAAGCAATAACTTGATCAAACAACCTCTATGGAAGCAACTCAACCATCAACCTCAAAACATCCAACCAAGGGTTTCACCAACTCAAAGCAAGTAGCAGGACTCACAAACATAAACCTTAGTGCACAATGCTTCCACTACCTCAAACCAGAATTATGCATTCACCAAAACTCTCATCAATGATAACAATGCATAAGTAGTCTTCAACAAACCAGAAAATAGGATTTACACCCAACCAAAGGAAACCTAGTTGAATACATTTTCACTCCAATCTTATTTCAGTAAAACATACACCAATCATACTCATAAGAAGAATGTGCCCATACCTTATTGGGAAGATGAAGAAGCCTCTTTGTTAATCTGCCACAATTAAAATCACTCCTTTTGTGCCACTTAAAAGGTTAGCATAGCAAAAACAAATTATCCACTTAAAGGTTCCTTTTTAAACTCCAATAACACAAAACCCCTTAACTTCCAATTTAATACATTCCCCACAATTATTTTAAAACCTTTTTACTCCTCTCACAATTAAGATTATAAAACTTTATGTAATGAAAAACTTCCTCTAAACCCTTATGTCTCCCGCGTTGTCATAGTTTGCATTTCCAAAAGGTAAGCATCCCCAACATTAAATATAACTAATAAAACAATCCCTTATGTCTCCCAAGGCCCATGGTACTAACTACTCATGAAAGCACCACTACTACCTAAACATCACCTTAGGCATCAAACAAACATTATGAACCTAGCACCAAGCCTTAGGCCTCAACAAAAATAATATAGGGCACTTACCACCAGAACTGCTAAGGAGAATTGATCCCAGCACCTCTCGCTAGCTAACGCACAAGCACTTGAAGAGCCACCAATAGGCCAACCGCCCACATGGGTATGAAATCAAAAGGGCAATCACTTTGTTTGACTTTATCCTTCTCGGGAGATGTGAAAACCCTGCATCACCAGATTATCTCCTGGCACTTCGTGCTCAATTATCGTGTCATTCAAAATGTGCCAAAGCCACTTCTCCACTGCGGGTAATGTCGGATTTAGTGCACTTAGAATAGAACAAAATTTATCGATTACTACACTCTCCTTTTTGGTTTTCGAATTGTGTGCGCCCTCATCAAAACTTGCTCTCCTTCGCTGGCACAGACGATGTCGAAAATGAAATGCACGAAAATTGATATCGAATCCTTCGCTCTACTTTAATGAAATCCATTGCCACATTTTATATGTACTATGATGCATTGATTAACACGTCGGCACTTTTAATTTAATTTAAATTTTAAATAAATAAAATTTAAACTAAATATTTAAAATTAAATATCTTCATCACCGGGGCACCTTTTTCAACGAAACGAAAATCCAACTTGGGTTTTAAGAAAAACCCATTTCAAATATGTTGCCCATGGTTTTAAATAAAACCTTTTATTTTGTCTGCCTTGGTTTTCACAAAAACCCTTCCTTGAACTTGGATCCTTTTGACATCAAATCAAATTCCTTCAAACGCTTCTTGACATCAATGACAACATCTACACTTGAGCAAAGGCAATGTACCCAAGGTACCCAAAATTGCCAACACAAACCATCAATGGGGAGCCATAATATACGGTACACATCCTCGAGTGTAACCATCATTTCACCCATGGATAGGTGAAATGTATTGGTCTGTGCATCCCAGCGATGGGCCAAAGTAGTCAAATAATCCTGGTCTACCCGGAGGGGTGGGAGATCCAGGATATACCCAAAACCAACAATAGCAAACCACTCCCGCTTAGCATCAGATAGTAGTGGGCGTAGGTTGTTAAGTAGATTGGTCTTCCTCGCTCTATTAGTCAAATACTAGATAAAAATAATAAAGGAAAAATGAAAAACATTTTAAAACACTTTAAAATCAACCTAAAAAAGACTAAAATCCTAAAAAAAAAATGTAATAACATGTGCCAAATTGATAAAAACTTTCAAGAAAAATAAAAAACATGCCTTAAAATAATAGCAAGTGGCATTAGTTGCCCACAAAAGTCCAAAAACTCAGAAAAATTTGAGAAATGCTATTTAATTTGGGCACCACGGGTCAAATTCGTGGCCAGCCCAATGGTAAAAAATATTACCATTAGATTTTAAACCTCACCATGGCTGACAACCGTGACCCCCAATCTGCCAATTGGGGACCACGGCTGCCACCCATGGCTAGCAAATGAAACCCTAAATGGGTTTTTTTGGGCCCTAAAACCTTGAAGAAAATTAAAAATACCCCCTAGCTATCCTAAGCTAAATCCTAACCTAATGTGGGGTTCGTTACCAACAATTTAGTGTGATTCATTTATCGATTAATTAATGAGGTTAATTTTAAACGATAATCACAATCGAGGTCTTGGTTACGAGTTACCTTGGAGTCCTCGTCTCTTTCGCTCGTCAATGCCTCTCCTAGGTCAGCCATAGGTGTGCAATCTAGCTAATCTGGTTCGATTTTAGCAGCGTTCTAGGTTAATTTTTATGTTTTTACCTCCAGAGCTCTCAAGTTAACTATGAATTTAGGTGAAAATGAAAATTTTACAAAGAGCAGGCCATTTTTATAGTTTTTCCTATTTAGGGTGGGCCACGGCTGACACCCGTGGTCCCCACATTAGGGTTTTGCGACCACATTTCCCAACCGTGGTGAGCAAAAATGCCCATAGTTCAGAGCCGCGGTCAGTAAATTGCATAGGATTACCTTAATTTACCTTGAGGAAAGTTGTTAAATGATAATTTAAACACTCCAAATAAGTGAACATGGCTTAATGACACCAGAAAATGTCATCATAAGGTAAAAATAAAATAATTGGCTAAGATTATAAAGTACATTCAACCAAGGTCGTTGCCATGGAAATCCTTCCTAAAAGTGCCACACCTCCAAGACAATAAAACACACCAATCCAAAATTCATCAAAATAAACAAAAACAATTGCATAATCCAAAAGCTAAATGTACCTCATATTTAGTAATTTACCCTACACACTTGGCGGTTGTAGTGACTTGTGATCCATGCAATCCAAAAAGATGAGTAAATTACCATAAGGACATTTGGGGAAAATTCATCATTATAGAATTGTTATGCTTCATTTCAATCCCTAAGAAGGCCTACACAGTCGGACTGCTCCAGGGGAATGAGGTATTCATTATGATTCTTCTATGATACTTTTAGCAGATCATCGATAATATGATTCACTACAAGCCTAATTGAAATTGCTATAATCCTAATTCCCTAAGAAGGCCTTCATGGCTAGACCGCTCCATGGGATAGGAGTATGCAATATTTTTGAAATAGTGTAATCATAGCTGATTAGGCCTGCCAAGAACTTAAATGCTTAATCTTAATTGGTTCAAGACCTTTCATAGTGGTCAAGCAACATCGTCACTTCATTCATTTTCATTACCCTCATCGACTCATCACTTGAGGGGGTAGTCATAATATTAAATCATAATCAAAATCAACATAAGATCCCTAAAATCGTAGATCCCTTGATCTTGTCAAAATTGTATTCGTCCTTGCGAATCATTGTCAACAGCTATCATAAGCTTACCCTTTTGCTTGGGGAAAATAGAAAATATGATGGTTAGTTTGTAACTGTCATCCTTTTGGTTATATAGGCCTAACTTCTATTATAGCACCAAAGCTACCCGAATGTCTGCTGACGAGTGCAAACTCTTGTAAATTTAAGCTTTTCACCCAGTTGGAAGCAATTATTCTAGGATATGCATCCTTTTGCTGGACCTAGGGCATCTAATGTTGATCATATCAATGATCATCATTCAACCTACGACATTATTTTAGGAGGTCTATTTTTGCTCAGCGTTGTTCGATCTCACAATGCATCTCAAAATGGGCATCTGTAGACACCTAAAACACGTCATGTCAATAGCAACTACTCATATGGGACATGCTAGAAGACCATATGGAAGACCTTTGGACAAATCCAAGTTATAGCAATGGTTTTTACCACTCAATTGGGTATTTGTGCCTAGTCAGTTCTAGTTGTGGCTGATAGTTGTGGACCCCAATATGTCAATTGGGGACCATGACTGACACTTGTGGTTAGCAGTACTGGCCGTAGATGACACCCGCGGTCCGGACTAAAGTTCAGTTGGCCTTCATTCAACCCCAAAAGTTGGTTTCAATTACCAATTGGTTGCAAATTAGAGTTATTTGAGAGATGAAGGATACAAAACCTTCCATCCAACAGACTCAACTACCCAATCTTGATCTTGGCTTCATGAGGAAGCCACCCCTAGCCCTTGGGTAATCCTATAAGTACCCCATAAAATTAGGGCAAAAAAGAGAGAGAGCATTGAGATCAAAGTAGTGAAGCCCTATCAAATTGTATACTCACTTGAGTGTATTGAGAGAGATTTACTGCCAATTCATTTGCTAATTCATCAAGCATCATGACAAATCATGCCATGGATGCACTAAGGAGCTAGAATGCCAAGAAATGCAAATTCAAAAAAATGGAGGCCCAATTGTGGAATTCAACTGCCAAACCTATCAGAGGAAACATAGATGATCCTTGACCATCAATTTGGCAAGGTAAATCATAGAGGAAGCCCTAATTCTGAGGGCAAATCTATTCATAGCCTCGTCGCGGTTGTCAGCCATAATCTACAGTTTTGACCACATCTTAGACCCATGGTGAGAAAATGGCAACATATCTACTTGTTTCCTTTCTTGCAAATTAATTAGTTAGATCATGTTAGGCTTAATATAGGTTCAATTAGTGAATAGAGACATATTATTAGTCATATTAGGAACTTGAAGTAGGTTTGCTTCCATGTTAATTTGATAATTGGTGTAATTGTAGGTTGTTTCATGCACCTTTGCTTCTTATTTGTTAACTAATCCAGTAGATAGATAATACATGTTTTCTTGAATATGCTTAATGATCACATTTCATGATTAACATAGGTTTACCATGCTTTACTCATTTTCTTGATTATATTTTTATCATGGTATCCTTTTGTGAAACTTCCTTAAAAGACCTTATCAAGAGAGGTTACCTTTGCTTTTGACATGTTATTGTTGTTTCTTGATCGCAAGGAATAGATATTGAAGGATACTCAATCATCCAATTCCTTCCTCAACACGAATAAGAGGGTTAACTCCACCCTAGAGTAGTTCATGTCACCTTAAAGGCTTGAAAAGTGCATTTATCCTTGAGGGGATTGTAACATTGTAATCGTATCAAAAGGGTATCCCTAAGAGGGATTCATTTGTAAAAAATGAATTGATTCAAAGAGAAATAAAGATGCATTTTACTTAATTACTTTTTCTTTGTCAATTTATGTATGAATATCCATTTTATTTCAGTTTATGCAATCATAATGTTGGGTGCATGCCTTTTTTGTCATACAGTTACAATATGAGACGTGGTGATTGATGTTTTTTTAAATGCCTCAATAAGATGCTTTGAGTAATGTTTGATTTGGTAGTGCTTGGTATAATACTTTCTTACTGTATTGCTACAGTTTATGGGATGGTGCTCGGTTAAAGGCTCTAGTGAATCCTTTGGATATATTCTTTAAGTGTACTGGTAGAACTATTTAAATAACATATATTAACTGCATAGATAAGATGTTGTTATAATGTTCTTTATCATTTTGGTAAAGCTTGGGAATAAGGCTATTTAGGTAATAACAGAGCTTGCATAACATTTTTTTCTTTATGTTTTAGCTAATATTTGGAACAATGTTCGTTCATATATTTTTAATCTTTGAATGATGTAATGTTCATTTTTGTATTAACAAATGTGTAGAGTAACGACCTTATTTTTCTAAATAAAGCTTTGGAATAATGTTACTTTATGAAGCTTTGGAATAACATCAGTTCATGTGTTAATAAAGCTTGGGATTTTAAGCATCTCTATAGCTTTTGTAATATTGTTCTTTATACGCAGCTAGCATATTTTGGAAGTAATGCCTTCGTAAGAGAGTTAGTAGGGTTATGGTAATAATGTGATTATTTAAAGAAACTTTCAAAGCTTTGGGATGTAATATTAATATTGGTAATGGTGAATATTTAATAAATGATGTATATTTGATGTATTGGAAAAATATTTTAAATTAATGATCCTTTACCTATATTTATTATGAATAGATAAGTATATTTTTCAAGGGTTTATTTATGAAATAGATACCAGTCTCCTGAAATGATGTACTAACACAAGTGTGAATAGTTGCTACCTTTTTGCACATTTGAATGAACTTAAACCATTAATTGAGAAAGAAGATGTAATGAGCAAGTAGAGATCATGCCTCGCTCTTGGAGGTATAGGAGAGGAGTCCTTTCCATAATTGATATGTAAATCAGAAAGACTCATTATGAGGGGATTATGGGGTCCCCTTCATAGGATTTTGGATATACCGTATTGTATCCAATGACTAATTCCTTTAATGCCCATGAAGGATGATTGCTTCTTGGGGTTATTGGAATATAGGGATTATGGGATCCCTATGTTTCTAAGATCTAGCATCAGAATTGTAATAAGGAAAGAGAGGAACTAAGAGTAGTTCCTCAATTTGATTGTATTACGAAAGGAATGTGATTAATAAAATGTAATGAATGTTTGAGGTTGGGTTTATTCCTCGAAGGGTTCCCAGGATAAATACCTTGTCATATGGTTGCATATATTATGTTTCTATCAATTCTAATTGTTCATAAGTGGAATTTCTACTTCATGTTGTGTTGACCTTTAATAAAACATATGGATTCTAATGCATCCTCTTGACACATATCCAAATAATAAATAAGGAATAAATGGATAAATTGGAATGTTCCCCAAGGATCCTATGGATGTTGTAATTAGTATAAGAGGAAAGAATTACAAAAAAAGGAAGAATAAATTAAAACAATTAAGAACCAATCAAGAGATGGTTGCAAAAGAAGAGAAACATATATATATATATATATATATATATATATATATATACACACATATAAATAGACCTTATGCCCACAAAGGATCACATCTACTCCGCTATATGAATCTCAAACATAAGGGAGATTGATAGCCAAGCTAGCTCACCACCGAGATGAGACCGACAGTTTGGACTAGCTCATATTGAAGGATGGGATAAATAGTCAATATAGCTTTCCACTATAAGATAAATGCTAACTTGGGCTAGCTCATAAAGTAATGAGATAGATAGCTGAGATCGTGCAATGAAGATATGAGATAGATAGCCTGCACTAACCCATCGTTTCATGGGGATAGATAGTGAGTCTAACTCATCCTACTCATGCAGGGAGAAAAGAGATGTGTGTCATTCCATAGGTTTTTACGGTTTATATGCATTGACTGTATATATATATATATATAAGTAAAAAAAAATATTGTCTCCTTTGACAAAGTGTGTAAATATTTAGGACGTGACACTTGTGTTCATATTTAGTTGTGGTATGTCTATTGGTGTAACTACTAGATAATGAGTTAGTAAGTCATCACAATAATACATTTTGGATTTTAAATATTCCCTATTGAAGTTAACATATGATTCATTTAAATCGTATGTGTCACAACCAACATTTTTCTTCTTTTGTCTTTTCTCTTGATAAATCTCAAAGGTGAATAAATCCATATACATCACAATGCATACTTTAGTAGAAAATACAATGGTATTTTATGAGTTTCACCATGTGCTAAAAATATTTTCATGAAGATAGATGATGAGTGTTGTGAATTTTTCATTCTTGGAATTTTTGAGAATTAAATATAATCTCATCTTCAAATCATTTGACATATCCTTCTTTCCATCATCCATCAAATTTTACGTATAGAATTTTAACTTGTTCAACATTTCTTCACTATCTTCATTGAATGCATTTTTAATGATTTCTTCCATAATGTAATCCTTTGATGTAGAAGACCTTCTATCTCCAAGGTTTAATTTTCCAATCAAACAAATTCTTCAATTTTACAAATTCAATAATCATATTTTTTAAATATTTTGACACCTTTAAAGTAGAAGACCTTATGTCTTCCACCTTATTTATTTTAATCAAATTAATCAAGTTTAAAATTTTTAATTTTCAAGAGTAGAAATCCTTCTCTCCAAAATCTAATTAATATATAAATTTTTAAATTTTCAAAAATCAATTTGCAAATTTCAAATTTTCAATTTTCAATATTCTAAAAAAAATCAATTCTTCAAAAATATTTTTGGAGTTGAATTCCTTTTGACTCCCTAATTTACCAATAAATGATTTTTCATTTTTCAAATTTTCAAAAATAAAATTTGAAGTCCAATTCCTTTTCACCCCAATTAATTCTTTATACCAGATATTTAATTTCAATTTTTAAAGGCAAATGCCTTTTAATAACTTTATTACACTTCAATATTCATTTTTTAAATCATGCGTCGATCAAAGGTTCCTTTTAACCTTATTATTCTAATTTAGAAAGCGCTAAAATTCTAATTTTCTCAAATATAAGTTTTACCTAAAATTAAGTTATAATCCTTACCTTAATCCACATAGATTTCAATGCTTGTATTATGCTCTTGTCAGGGCATATGGTAGGGTGAATGGCAGAGCAATGTAACATCTCTAATAAGTGTTATTCACATGATTCTAGGGAGTATTTCTCCTTATTACCTTGGTTTTCTCAGGTGCTCAATTTTTTCATGGATAATTTATCCTATATTCCTTTGTTTTTACTCTTGATATCAATGCTATGGTTCTTCACTTTAAAAATCTTCTTTAATTCTCAGACTATACTAAGAAGATGACTTCAATGCTTCTCAACTCAAAAATATCCTATCTTAAAACTCTATTTTGGATGGCTCTTGGCCTCTAATGCTTTTTTGAATGGATCTCAGCATTTCACCTCTCAGGTGATTATAGATTCTCCTTGAATAAGGTTGTCCAAATAAATATTAGGTATTGTTTGAAAATGCTTTCTTATTTTCACTTCTTCTAGTAGAAATAAAATATCTATCAAAAATATCTGCAACACTACTTCTATATTGAGTCCTTGTCTTCACTTTGCTTGTATCTAAATGGGTGGACTTTGGCAGTAATATATCTAGTTCACAAGGCTTATTCCTTAGATGTCACTAGGATGCTTGCAATGTGTTGTGGTTGTCACACAACACACCCCAATTTGGGGATCCACTTGAATTTTTTATTTTAATATGATTCCTTTTGTTTGCATTGAGTATTGTGTTGATTTATTTTTGATAAGGTATTGTTGTAATGTGAAGGTTTAGTTTATGGTGGAGTCGTAGTTTATAAAATCATAAAATAGGTCAATGTAGTCCATAGATTTATCATCATGTGGATATGTCAAGGTTTAAACTCCATTTTAAAAGCAATTAACAATAAAAAAATAGAAAGTTAAAGTTTATGAATTGTTAATTATTATCCACAATATTCTCATTCATTAAAAATAATAATAATAATAATAAATAAATAATAATAATAATAAAAATAAAAATAAAAAAGAGAAAAAGAAATGATAGTTCATATAATTCTAATAAAAGTTGTTTCTTTATATTTTGGTGCTCTAACAAGTGCATTATATTGATAGGTGTGATAGCCATGTATGATACAATGATGGATTCCATGTACGACATGGTGTGTGACTACCATGGATGGTGGATAGCCAAGTATGATGAAGACATACCTACATGGAAGATGGAGATAGTGATGGTGATGTAGCCACATGGCATACAATGGGCGCACAAGAATTATCAATTGGAATTAGTATCAGAATCTTAACTATGAGTATAGTTTTGCAATTGGGAAAAATTATCACTCAACAGAATTGGTGCTAGAAGGAGGGCCTAATTGAAGGTATTGGATTTGACTAACAAGTTTTTTGTTGAAGGTTGTTCACATTTATTGATTGGAAAATTCTCTAATTGATGATGCATTGATGCTAACCTTTTACAAATTTGAGAATGTTCCTTATTTTTAGGATTTGATTGATGCCTTATAATGAACATGATGATGTATCAGTTAAAATTTTGAAAATTGGAAGTCATTTCATTTCAAGAGTACTAAGCACTTGTTGTTTTCATTGTTAAGGTTGGAACCAAAAACCATAATCACAAGATCTAAGGCTTCTAAAGAGACTATTTTCCATAGCATTTCTCCTACAAGGAGAATCATAAGGTCTAAGAGTCAGATGATTGTTATTCCACCTAGTAGCGATTCATTGCTACCCATCATCCCATTTGTTCCTCCACTAGTAACTCCAATGGCAGTAGTTGTAGGAGTTGTAGCTTGGTTAGGTGCTCATAGTAGTCCTTTAAACATTGTTGGAGTAGCCCATGACATTCCCAAAAATGCAGAAAGGTATTTACCTAAATATAAACATGATGGAATTAGAATTGTTGAAGAGCATATTCAAGCTTACAAAGATGCAATGATTAGACTGCAAGTTGAACATGAGGATGTTGCTTGCAGAATGTTTCCTCTCACCTTAGATGAAATGGCATATGATTGGTACATTAGTTTACTAACCAATTCCATTACATCTTGGGCTCATTTGGAAATAACTTTTGTGAATCAATTTAGGCTACCCATAGATCTTGCTGTAATCTATCATCAATTTGCGTCAGCCAAGAGAGAGCCTAATGAACCTCTAAGAATATTCAATACTCATTTCCATAAGTTGTATAGCAGGTTAGTTGCTCCTTATACTCTTTAGGTAGATGTTGCCATACATATGTACTTTAGGGCATTGGACCCTTTAACATCTATGTTTTTAAGGAGAACTCCTCAAATCACTACGCTTCCCATGGCATACATTGAGGCTTTGACTATAGAACAATAGTTGATACCACAAGGTTTTGGGATAGGATAGTTGCCTTCCATAGGACAACCAGGTGCCTATAATCAAGTGCCTATGATCAATCAAGATTTGTCTCAACAAATGCCTATGTTGAATGCCATGCCATTCAATAATTTCAATTTGCCATACAATCCACCTATCACACCCACTTATCCTACCACTCCACTATATTTAGAAAATCAATTCACCACTCATAAAATGGATGAAATAAATGCTCAAACCATACCTACATTCTTCAATACAACACCCACTCCAAATGCATCAACATTTCATCAAAATAACACAACCTTTCCATAGGTTGTCCAAAATCAAAATTTGCCAAATTTTCTAAATCCCACTGCCACTACGAGTAACACAACCAATAAACCTACTATAGGATAAAATAATGAGCCTAATTCTTAGGTTAAAAACCTATAGAGGGTTGTCCAAAAACTTAGTAGTGACATGGTTCAAATGCAAAAACAATTGCCTCAAAATTCTCATCAAAATAGAAATTTCAGTTTTCAGAGAAAATAATGGAATACTCATCTAAACAATGGAGGAGTACCTAGTCCCATGGTTAATCAGAATAATGCTACCACTAGTTCCAATCAAAACAACACCATTGTTAATATTTCAGAGTTGGCTTTAAACAATTGGTGTAGGGTGCATTCCATATCACAACATAGTGAGAATGAGTGCCATGAATTCAAAATAGCTCTAGATATTCTACAAAAGAGATGGATAATATGGAAATTGTTTCAGATGAAGATCCTTCCCAACAAGCTAGTACTAGCAAAGGGAAAGAATCAACACTAGTTGTTGAAAATTTTGAATCAACTGAAGAATATGAAGAAGGGTATGATGGGTCTATAGAAGAGGAATTTCAAGCCTTTAGGCAATTTAAAAAGGGGAATCATAATTACAAGCTTAGGAGTAAGACTAAATCTCCTTTTACTTCTTCTACTCCCCCAAATGACACCATCATTCCTCCTGACACACAGGCTAGTAACAATCCCATACCTCCATCTAAGGTTGATATGCCTCAACCACCACATGATAAAATTACCTATAATATTGTGGAGGATTTAAAGAAAACAAAAGTGAATATATCTTTATTTGATGTTGCTAAGTTGACTAATCAACAAGAACTTTTGGTGCAGGATTTTGGAAATCAAAGCAAGAATGAATCCTCAAAAACCATGGATATGCAATTTTTTTCATGAAGGGACAAAGGAGAAGCTCCTCCCTTTATTTTGACCATAAGAATTGCAGGAAGAAATCTGCACAATTGTCTTGTTGATTCAGGAGCATCCGGTAATGTCATGCCTCACATTGTTTATCAAAAATTGGGTTTGAAACCCATCCCTTCTAATAGAATAGTTGTCCAATTGGATAAATCTGAGGTCCATGTGGTTGGAATGCTTAAGAATGTTCACATACAATTATCCTCAGAACCTAGGATACAACAGTATATTGATATACATGTTGTAGATATATCGGATAAGTATGGAATGTTGTTGAGTAGAGATTGGTCTAGGAACTTAAACGGATATATGGCCACTAATTTTTCACATATGTGGCTACCATGGAAGGGTGTTGCTAACAAAATTAAAGTTGAAAGAGAACCTAGACTCAAGGATTTGATTACTGAATATAACAAAACCAATGAAGTTTTTTACAATGAATCTGAGTTAGGTGTCTACACTTTGGAAACAAAATTGGATGTAGGTGAATCTGAAAATGAAATATCATCTATTAATCCAATTAAGGATGAAAATATTGTTTGGATGCTTAAATTTTATGGATCTAAATCCAAACAAGGTAGTGGAGCTAGTGTGGAATTGATTAGTCCTAAAGGTAAGTCATCTTTGGCAGCCTATAGATTACAATTTCCTTGCACTTGTAATACTACAGAATATGAGGCTTTAATATTCGGTTTACAATTAGCCTTAAAGAAAAACATTAAATGTTTGAAAGTGCTAGGAGATTCAGAGTTGGTTGTCAAATAGGTGAAATGCCAATACACATGTCATGATAAAAGGCTAATTCATTACAAAAATAGAGTTAGAGATTTGATTGATGAATTTCATGCTTTCAATATTTCCTTGATATCTAGGAAGAACAATCGAATTGTTGATTCTTTAGCTATCACAATAGGTACTCTTAATCCCATTGATAATAGGAGGCTAAAGAAATTTTCAATTGAGTTGATACCCTATCCTTCTATACCTAATAATGTAAAAAATTTACAGGTATTTGAAAGTGACAGACACATTTTTGATTTTGTAACTAATTCAGGCATTTTTGAAAACCAGGTGATTGATGAGGACCAACGGTTACAAGAGGATGAAGATGAAGAAAATGAGGTAACAAATAAACTAATGCTATCCCAAAAGGTATTGTCTCACTCAAAAATATTTTTGATATTGACTACCAAAGCAAAAGGTGTGACAAAATCTCACTTCCAAATGATGCATATGATGTAGTTAATATTGGAAATAATGAAGATCCACATAACATACTTATTGGAAAAGCATGCACACATCATGAAAAAGAAGGAATAATGCACGCACTTAAATATTATATGGATTGTATTGCATGGAATTATGAAGATCTAAAAACTTACAATCAAAATATTATCATGCATACTATTCCTTTGAAACCTGATTCTAAACCATTCAGATAGAAACAATGACCAGTTAACCCATTGCTAGAACCTCTCATAGAGAAGGAAGTTAAAAAGTTATTAGATGCAAAAATTATATTTTCTATCCGACATTCCACATGGGTTGCAAACATAGTCCCTGTTCGAAAGAAAACTGGAGATATTCGGTTATGCATTGATTTCAGGAACCTTAATAAAGCTTCACAGAAAGATAACTACCCTCTTCCTTCTATCGATCACATTTTACAAATGGTTAATGGATTTGAAATGATATATTTTCTTGATGGATATTCTGGATATAATCATATTCTTATTGACCCACGTGATAGAATGAAGACTGCATTTACTACTAAATGGGGAACATTTTCTTACAAGAGAATGCCTTTTGGTTTGCTTAATGCAGGTGCCACATTTCAGAGAGCCATGGACTATGCATTTAGAGATTTGATAGGTAAATGCATAGTAATTTATGTTGATGACATTCCTATCTTCTCAAAGAATAGATCTAACCACATTAATGATTTGAGAAAAGTTCTTCAAAGGTGTAGAGAACATGGCATTTCACTAAATCCTAAAAAGTGCATCTTTGGAGTAACTAAGGGGAAATTGTTAGGACATGTAATATAAAAAAATGGAATTTCTATAGATCCTACAAGAATAGAGGCAATTCAAAATATTCCTCTTCCAGGTAGTAAGAAAGAGCTTAGATCATTCTTTGGAAAAATTAATTTTGTTAGGAAATTCATTTCTAGATTTGCTGAAATTGTCAAACCATTGAATGATATGTTAAAAAATGATGTTAATATTAGTTGGAAATGTGAGGCTAGGATTTCTTTTCAAAGTGTTAAATATGCCATTTCTAATGCACCTATTTTGGTAAGTCCTGATTACAAGAAACCATTCTTCATTTATACTTTTGCATCTGATCATTCATTTGCCAGCGTGTTAACTCAAAAAAGTGAAGGTAATTCTAAAAACCCTATTGCTTTTATGAGTTCACCTTTGAAAGATGCACAGTTAAAATATACCATTTTGGATAAACAAGTGTATGCCTTGTTCAAAACTATCAAAAATTTTAGGCATTACATTTTGCACAGTAGAGTTTTTGCCATTGTACCTGACCTTGTTGTGAAAACTATGTTGATGCAAAATGAACTAGGCAAAAAATGAGGAAAGTGGATGTCTACCTTATAGGAGTTTGATCTTGAGATCCATCCAATGAAGCTAGTTTGGGGACAAGGCTTGACAAAAACACTTGTGGAGATTGATCCTCAGATTTCTTGTCAACAGTATAATGTAGAGGATATCATGCAAGATGAATGGTATATTGATATTGTTTATTTTATTTTGAATGGTAAGTGTCCTTCACATTTTAATTCCATGCAAATAAGAGATCTTCATTTAAATTTTGTGAAATTTATGATTAAAGCTAGTGTGTTGTACAGGAAAAACCATGAAGGAATTTTTCTTCATTGCTTGAATAAGGAGGAAGCCACTTAGATCTTACACGAGTTTCATGGTAAGTATGGGATGGGGTATGGTTCTGCAAATGCCACTGCACACCAGATCTTGAGATCTGGTTACTATTGGCCACACATATTTAAATATGCCCATTCCCATGTACATTCTTGCCATATTTGTCAGCTTGCAGCTAATAGGGAGAGACATGCATCTATGCCATTACAACCCATAGTTGAGATGAGACCTTTTGCTCAGTGGGGCTTAGATTTTGTAGGGGTCATAAACCCTAATTCCTTAACTTCCCATAAGTTCATTCTTACCACCACTGACTACTGTACTAGATGGACAGAAGCTATTCCCACTAAGAATTGCACTACTGAGGTTGTTATTCAATTTTTGGAAGAACACATTGTGACTAGATTTGGAATGCCATATTCAATTGTTTGTGATAATGGTCCTACTTTTGCTTCACTCTGTTTTGCAGAATGGGCATACAACAACAAGGTGAGCATCAAATTCTCTTCTAATTATTATCCGCAAGGTAATGGTTTAGCAGAATCATCTAATAAGAACTTGTTGTCAATTATTAAGAAATTGCTTGAACATAATCCTCGGGATTGGCATAATAAGTTGAAATTTGCATTATGGGTAGATAGAACAAGAATTAAAGAATCCATAGGAACATCACCCTATCATTTAGTTTATGGTCAAGATCCAATTTTTCCTTCAAATATTAAATTGCAAACTTTACAATTCATGAAGGAATACCTTGAAATAGATGATAAAATTGAAGCTCATCTTACTCACCTTATGCATTTAGATGAAAAATGAGAGGATGCTTTACTTCATTTTAGTAAACATCAGGATATTGTTAAAAGGTGGTTCAACAAATGAGCTAAGATTAAGGTATTTAGGATATCTGATTTGGTTTTATTATGGGATAAGGCACATGAGAAAAAGGGTGAGCATAATAAATTTGACTACCTTTGGCTTGGTCCTTATCAAATTTCAGAAATTCTTGGAGAAAACACTTTTCAATTGAAAAATTTGAGTGGGGAGGACATTCATTTGCCTGTTAATGGGTAGTTTCTCAAGCATTATTTTCACCCATGAAATAGTTGAATTCTTGCATCATTTGTACTTTTATTGTATATTCTTGTATATAACTTTTGGTTTTCATGCTTTTGTATTTAATTTTTTCTTTTCTTTGCACTTTTGTACATAATCTCTTGTTTCGCAAGATTTTGCTTTCTTATTAGTGTTTTTAGGTTTAGGGAGCAGGTTCTCACTTGCTTATCAATTTTTCTTGCAATTTTGGTTTGCTTCCATTTTGAATTTTTCACTTTTGGCATTTTCACACTTTTGGGTTTGTTCCTCTGATTGAGGTAGTGTTTGGTGATAGCTACTAACTTCTGGTATCTTTGTTGATAGTTGTTCCTTTGTCATGTAGGATGGATTGCCTAGTTTGGAATCGGGTGAAATTGAGGAAAAGGAAATGAAATTGTTTAGTAATCATTCTTAGATTTTGGACTAAGATAGTGGATTTTGGAACAATGAAACATTTTGCTGAAGCTCCACATGTAACTCACTATATTAAAGGGTATTCTTTGAAACCTTGAAGGATAAAGTCATTATGGTTTGCATATTAAGGCGAAAATCTAATACACTCCATATTTAGCCTTAAGTGGTCTCTAACCCAGTTGGCATACAAATTTTGCAAAGCAATTAAATGCTTAATACAAAAAAAAGAGAAACATGCAAAATCAATCTTATGCCTAGGTGATTCAAATAATCTCTACCAGGGCTATAGATGCTTGGTTGGCTAGAGCAAGGTCTAGAAGAGATCAAGGTCATCTCCATCGGGGTTATAGACGCCTAATTGGAAGTGGAGCAATGCAGAGGCACATATTTATGAGTGACATTTTATAGCCTAAATGTAAAACAAATGATGGAATCTGAATTGTTTCAAGAATGCAAAATGAATCACAGTTCACACACTGAGCAAAAGCAAATGGTTCATCTATTTTCATTTGAAGTTGTTTACCCCACTTTCTCTAGATATTGCTAGATGATGTTTATTTCTCTGATCTTTGGTTTTCTTGGTTTCATATCAGGTTCTTCATCCAAAATGCTCAAGAGCATTTCCCAACAGAGTCACCATTTGTTGTGGCTATCACACAACACACCCCAAATTTGGGGACCCACTTGAAATTTTGATTTTAGTATGATTCCTTTTATTTGCATTGAGTGTTGTATTGATTTATTTATGACAAGTTGCAATGTGAAGGTTTAGTTTATGGTGGAGTATTAGTTTATAAAATTATAAAAGAGGTCAATGTAGTCCATAGATTTATCGTCATGTGGATATGTCAAGGTTTAAAATCCATTTTAAAAGCAAGCATATCAGTTTATTCTATTCCTAGGTTCATATTGGATCTACTTAACAATAATAATAATAATAAGTTAAAGTTTATGAATTGTTAATTATTATCGACAATATTTTCATGCATTAACAAAAGAAAAATAATAATAATAATCAATAAATAATAATAATAATAATAATAATAATAATAAAAGAGAAAAATAAATGATTGTTCATATAATGCAAATAAAAGTTATTTCTTTATATTTTAAAGCTCTAACAAGTGCATTATATTGATAGGTGTGATAGCCATATATGACATGATGATGGATTCCACGTACGACAGAATGTGCGACTACCACAAATGATGGATAGCCAAGTATGATAAAGACAAACCTGCACAGAGGATGGAGACAGTGATGGCAATATAGCCACGTGGAAAACAATGGGTACACAAGAACATCATAACCTGGATCTTTTTTGGATCGTGCCAATCATGATTGTTTGGAAGTAAGATGAATCATTGGCAGGCAAGCTAGAGTGATGACATGGATCTTGTGTGGCCATGGCCAAGTGGGACGAGTATCTATTTTCTACATTTGGTTTCAAAAGCATAATGAAGAACATTACCAAAACAAATAACATGGCCAAAGTTGAAAGAAATATGGCATGCATGTTATGTTATAATTGGGTGTGACTCATATTTTTCACATGAAGTTGATAATTTATGCCACATGAATTCAAGTGGTGATACACAGGTCATATGGATGCATATGTCTGCACGACGTATGGCACGAATGTATTTTAGGCTCTCTAAAAAATGGTTACATTATGTTTGTAATGAATGCGTCAACGTACAAATTCAAGAGAGCAGTTACATGATAAATTAAACCAAACAAGAAGATGAAGGAAAAGCATTACAAAATAAAGTGTTACGAAGCCCAAATGAAGGGAAGAAAGAATGAAGGGTTCGTTGGAAAATTTTAAAGTCAATGAAACTCACAAAAAAGGGGTTGGAGAATTGTTAGTAGTGAATTGTAGGTTGGAAATCATTGGTTTGAAGAAATCTCCTCCCAAGTTGCTGGATTTGCACCAATTTCACCATTGGAAGCCATTGGAACTTGGTATTCTGCACATGTATTTCATGTAAAAATATTTCTTTGGCAATATATTGGAAATTTTAGTGAGTTTTATGCATGCAGATGGTAAAATTACCTTTTTTTTAATACATTACACCTTTTTCTCTTCTAATATTGCACCACATTAATGTGGGATTATGTGAAGACGGGTCAAACTAATGTTGGTTTAATGTTGGATATTGGTGTTTGTAGGATCGGTTTGAAATTTTAAAAGTTTCAATGACTTGTCCTTTTGTTTTATTTCTCTAACCCTAGCTCTTTTACATTTTTTTTTAATCTCATCAATTACAAAATACAAAAAATAAATAAAATACAAAAAATAAATAAAATTTAAAAAATCCCAAAAAAGAAGCATGGCAATTTTAGAGCTACATTTTTTATTCTCATTTTACACAAATTCACAATCTTAAAGGAAATTCTAAATTTCAAACTTTGCACATTTTTCAAACAATCAAATTAATTTCATTTTATGTAAAAATGGAAATTTTAATAAATTCCAAATTTTCATTAAAATGAATAATTAAGGTGATATTCCAAAGCTCCTACATTGCAAAGTTAGATTTTAGTCATTTTATTTCATGCTCAAACAAATCTTAACAAAAGAAGATAAAAATATTTAACAAACAAAGATAAAATTTGTTCACAAAAGAAGAAAATATGCGTTAACAAAAGAAGATAAAATTTGTTAACAAAGGAAGATAAAAATTTGTTAACAAAAGAAGATAAAATTCGTTAACAAAAGAAGATAAAAAATTTTAACAAAAGAAGATAAAATGGATTAAATCACCGTTCAAGGATTGTCATTTCAAAGTAGATAGATGATCAATAATGTTACATTTTTCATAAATTCCATGAACAACAAAGTCAAAGCAAATCAAATCAAGACCAAAATAGACCCCTTGTTAATAGGTATATACTACACTAAGGTATCCAGTTAAATTTTTACATTTCACATTTCACTAAGTATCGCAAGGAAGTTTAACATTAAAAGGAACCTTGGGGAAATTACAAATATTTCCTTGCAAGAGAGGATATCCAGGCAGAATCCTGACTGTGAGTATAGTTTTGCAATTGGATAAAATTATAACTCAACATAATGGCTCCATTTCCTTTAATATTTTTCTATACTTTTACACTTAAAAAATTGATCCATAAATGTATCTTCTCCTTCGATGTTCTCTGGCCACTAGCTTTTGGATTATTAATTCCTTGGCTTAATTTTGGAATTTGTCCTATTATTATTTTTTATGTAGGTCCAAATCTTTCTCTCAAAGATTTCATGCACTCCTAGCCACTTCAAAATGATTTCTCACTCATCAAAGATAGTATTTCAAACCTAATATTATTTTATTCAAACTCAAATATAATATGAGCCTCAGTGACTCTTTAACTATCAAGATTTTTTTAAATATTTGAATTCAAATTCACACTAGAATTATTCTCTAACGCTATCTTTTTATTTTGTAACTTTTGTCTTCAAATATTCTCACTCAAAGTGATAATAAATGTGACTCTAATAACACAATTCTCCAGGCATTATCTTAGCTTAAATGTCAATCTGTTAGATAGTTCTACCAAGCTTCTTACTTGGCATGAATTTCAAATTTGTAGACTATTTTCCAAGATACTTGGCCTAATTGTAGCTCTCTCCACTCAAGGTAGATTTGATATCCTATTTTAGATTCATCCTTAAAATTAAAAAAAAAAAAAATTATATCCTTTAAGGCTATCCTTTAGCCTATTCCAAAAGGCTATCCTTAAGCCTGTCCTGAATGAAAACCCTTTTGTCTTTCCTTTGGATTTTTTGTTGTCCTTTTCTGTGGCCTTCCTGTGGCCTTGCTTTTAAAATATTTTGACTTGTTGTAATCAGGTTTTGGGACCCTTTATAAAAACCCACTTTAATTTTAACCGATAAAAAAAAATCTCATTCACTTATCATAGATTCTTCTCTTCAAAGTCCTATCCCTTTGCAAGTATTTTCAAGGCAATCTCTTGATAGTCCTCACCAAAAAAATGGCCAAATAAATTTACCCTGTATGGAATAGAAATGGTTTCCTCTTCCTTGTAGATCTCCTTGAAATCCTTTAATATATTCTCAAAGCCATACCCACCTATAATGAATCTGTGAAAACTATTTATGACCATTTTTAAGATGTGGCCGCTCTATCCACTATTCATAATATTCAACATGAAGATGTTATGGTTAGACTACTAGCCATATCCTTTAGAGGAAAAGTGTTGACCTAGTATAGATCCCTTGATGATAATAGTATTAATTCATGGGCTCAGTGTGCAAAACCATTCATCTTGTAATTTAACTAGGTAGGAGATCCATTTTCCTTACTTACCTAGTTCACCTTCATTTAAAGCCATCCATAAGAGAATATCATTGAATTTAACATCGGATTTAACAATATGTGAAAGTGGATCCCTCATGAAATTAGGCATATTTAGCCTTAAGCATACATATATTACATCCAATAATTTTTCCTAGATCTAGGCCTCTAATATGGCTAGCCAATGAGATGATATTCCTAAAATTCTTACAAGTTAAAATTACTACAAAAAAATGCATTGATCTCAGTTGAAAAGCTTCCTTCTAAAGTTACCATGCCATAATTTTTAGAGTTGCCTATGCAACAAGCTCCAACCACCTCAACATCTTAATTTTCTCATATTCCCACACCTAGATCCTTGCCTCATCCACACACACATTATTTTCCCCTCTTATTATGTCTAGAGTCTAAATAAAATAGAGTTATTAGACCTATGAGCTACATTGAAAAATCGAAAAAATGTACAAAAGAGATATTAGGGCTGAAACTAAAGAAAAAATATGTCATATTTCATTAATTTTTATATAAGGTATTACATAAGATGTTTTGATATCCTTTTACAATTTGCCTTGAGGGATACAAAATAGGAACTCCATAAGGAGGAACCCTAGCATCAAATGTCTTCACGATATTGTAGGAGTTTTCATTTAGATCCTTGAAATGGAGTGGGCTTATGATGTGTGCCACTATTAGCTACATCGATCCTTGATCTGTGTAATCCTAAAAAAATATCTTAGACCATTTGGAGGTTTGTCTCAATCAGACCTCCTATAAACACAGACTAGATGACTCAAATTCAAGTGAAAATGCATGAAATAAGTATCAAATCAAACTAAAACTAAAGCTAATAAAAGGGTTTGTCTGGCAAGCTGATTTGGTAGCTTGAAAAGGGAAAATGAATATCCATGCATTTTTTTGGGAAATGTACATGTCCATAAATTTTATCATTTCTTTCTTTGATTGGTTGGTCCTTTGATCGTAGAGTCCACTCATGCAGATTGAGATCAATTCAGTGATTGATAGTGCTTGTTCTACCTTTGTCATCATCAAAAACCTATAATAAAATCTTTATAGAAGGAGTGTTAGATGTTCAAATTTCTTGAGAATCAGTCTAACTATAATTAGGTAGCGTAATGGTGCATAAAATCTCCTCTTGAAACCATATGTAAAGGGTTTTATTGATAGCCTTCCTGGGAAGAACAATGGGTAAGCAATGTGGTGAGGGAGGGGTGTGGGTGTTATTGGAATGGGATGGGTAGGTTCTTAGGGAAACATGTAGAAGGGTGTGAGTGGGGTGTGGGTTAGAAGGGGTGGCTTTGCCTAGGGTTTAGAGTAACCTAGGGTTTAGGTTAACTTTACCTAGGTTTAGCTTTTACCTATGGTTTATGGAAAATGAAATTAATTTTTGACTATTTTATTAATTGATCTTAATTGCCACTACACAAGGCCAAGTGTGACAATTTTAGGTGTCTAGATTTTACCCCTTTTTGTAATGTGTTGTATGAAGACACAATGTAGTGCAAAAACTCATGACACCCTTTTGGTAGTTGATTGCTGGAGAAAAATAGATAAAGTGGTTGATGAAAAATGATTGTTTGAGAGGAGTATATGTAAGATCATTATAAGACATTATCAATACAAGATGCCCCAATTTTAGAAAGGATATATGTCCTCAAAAAAAAAAATTGACGAATTGATGAGATCGAAGAGAATTGAAGTTTTGTCAAGGAGAGAATTGGAGCTTTTATTGAGAAGAGAATTGGATATTTTTTGAGGAGAGAATTTTTGCTTTTGTTTGGCCTAGAAAATGAAGGCTTATGATAGTCTCAGGTAATTTTTCTTGGGCAAACGTGGTTTCCAAGATTGAGTGTTTTATTATTGATCGTGTGAAGCAACTTTAGTATATATGATGTTAACCCCTTTAAGCAATGAGCTAACAGGTGAAGAATGTAAGGAAAATTATGAATAGCTTGATAAAAACATATTTTAGGGTCACTAAAAGGCTAAAAAATGATGAAATATGGTATTTTGCATGTTTTAGAGGCCAAAATATTGAAAGCATATGGACAAGTGTGTTTCCAAGAAAAATTGTACGAATAGGTTTGTTTTCAAGAAAAATGTATGGATATGTACTTTTTCTTGTAAAATATACCTATCCATATGTTTTCCAATATGGTGCCTATAAGAGCACAATCGGAGGGGTTTTTTCTTTATTCTTATCATGCACTTTCAAAAATCAAAGGGAGAGGAGCGAGGGAGAGTGAGTGTGTGACATGGAGCACTGTCAAATTTGGGAACCTAAGGTGATGAGATGGCCTACAATGGTGTAGGAGTGGGCGTTGGAGGGTGTGCAATGGGGGTAAGTTGACTTGTTACCTTGCTTTGTGCTTTTGAGGTAAAATGAACCCTAGTTTTAGGTTTTTGTTGTTTTTATGCATTTTTTGAGATTCATGTGTTTGGGGTAAAAGGGTATCAAAAAATACCCTTTTCCCTAAAAATTTCATACTAGTCACTCTATGATAGCAACTCTTTTGTAACTCATAAGTACTATTTGAGTACCACACAATAACTATTGTAGGTTTTCTTTTTCTAATAAACCATGAGGAGGGAATCACCGATTATGTGGAGGCACTTGATGCACATTGTGAGGGCTATATTGAGACTTAGGATAAGGTTTTCATTCTCAATGTTGTTGTTGGTGCAAGGGAAATTGAGTTTAAAAGAGAATGGGATTGGAACCCCTTGTAGTGTGAATAATATGACTCCAACACCTTTCCCTTGTTTGCATTTAGAACCATCAAAGAAAAATGTTAGGTCCACTTTATCCCATAGGTCAACATATTCTTCTTGTTCTATAATATAGAATATAGAATCCTTGGGAAGTTTAATGATGAGAGGTTTGTCATTATGAGTGGTACTTCTACAATATGATCTATGATGACTTACCCTTTATGGATTTTTTATGTATGAATTCAAGATTAATTTCTAAGAGTAATATTAACCATTTAACGATTCTAGAATTTTAATATGATAGGCGCATCATATAACGTAATGGATTGTCCCTAGTGACCACATAAGTGGTGTGATTAATTAAATATTATCAAATTTTCTTAGTAACAAAGACTAGTGCTAAGCATACTTTTTCAATATATTCATATCAGGTTTCATAACTAACCAATGTTTGATTGATGTAATAGATGGCTTGTTCTTGTTGAGCCTCATTCTTTTGAGCCAAAAGAGTACCTAGGGAAAATTGGTGGCATATATGTACAAGTGAAATAGGAGTTTTGGTCACAATGGAGTTAACATAGGTGGGTATGTGAGTTATTACTTGATGTCTTCAAAGGTTTCTTGACATGCATGGTTCCATTCAAAAGGCACCTCCTTCTACAATAAGTGGTTGAAGGGTCTGCACTTGTTTTATTATTGCACAATAAAGAAATGAATCGCTTGAATTTTGCTTTTTAGGCTACATAATTACTTGAAATTTATATGAGGTGGCATTTTAGTGATAGATTTGACCCTATTGGGGTCTACTTAAATGCCTCATTGAGACAATGAATCCTAAAATATTTTTGAAAAGTACTTCAAAACATATTTCTTTGGATTCAACCTGACATTATGTTCTAAGAGGTGATTAATTTTTTTGTAATATGTTGATGTGCTAGTTCTATTTTTTGGATTTAGCCAAGAGGTCATCCACAAAGTCTTCCACAATTTTATGCATATAGTCATGGAATATGTAGGTCATGGTGCATTGATATGTAGTGCTTGCATTTTTTAGGCCAAATGGTATGACCTTGTAACAAAATGTCCCCTAGGGAGTGATGAAGTACATTTTGTGTTGATCGTTAGGGTTAACCCAAATTTGGTTGTAACCTAAGAACCGTTCGATATGTGTCGATGTTTGAAGAGAAGAAAGTTGTCCTTAGGACATGCCATATTGAGATCTTAAAAATCAGTACATACGAGTATCCCTCATTTTTGCTTTCCAATAGAAATAATGTTTGATATCCATTTGAGGTAGTCAATTGGTTGAATAAAACCAGTGTCTAAGAGTTTTTTTAATTTATCCTTTACCATCAAATCTATGGAATAGTGCATTTTGTGTAGTCTTTGTTTGGCAGGCTTAGTGTATTTAGCCAATGTTAAGTTATGGACCACCATATTTGGATCAAGTCCCAACATATTGATGTAATACCAATACTCCTTGATGTATTCAGTGAATTATTCATGATATTTGAGGGACAAGCTTGCCCCAATCTTGAGAATACAAGGATTATAGGGATCATTACTAATATCAATATCTATGGTATCCTCCACTAGCATGTGGGATCCATCTTCAAGTTGGATGAGTATGGGAAAAAGATGCAGATCATCTGCAATATTTTCCACATGAATTTTATTGTCATTTTCAACTTCAACTTGATGCACAACAAAGGGCTGATGAGGTGGAAGGATGTAGGTGTTAGAATGATGTAGGGCTTGTGGGGTATGAAGGAAATGGTGTGGGGGTGGATTGGGTGGAATGTGGTCAAAGTATGTAATATGGGTTAATGACAATGATTTTATTAAGGTGCTCTAAAGGGGGGAAAATAAATCAATCAAGATCATATTGACCATGTGGTGCATTGAAGATGCATGTAAATCAGTATTGGAAGTTTTAATAGGATGAATTAGGTCATGTGTTTATGATAAGAGTTGTTGTAGAATGGGGTGAGGATAAGTAGGTGTAAGTGATGGCTATTATGGGTGTTCATACAGGAGAATAAATGGTAGGATGGGCAGTGGAATGGGGAATAGATGAAAAAAATTGATGTCTTACTTAGGCTAATCCATGATGGGGACAATGGGGGAAGATGCCTCCTCATAGCTATTTGAATTGATGGAGAGGTTATTGCATTGTAGTTACAACTTATCTTCAAATATGTCAAGAGATTTGAGTTGAATCATGGCTACTTGAAAGGAGGGAGGAATATCAATCAAACATTGGATTCCAATGGGGGAGTCACATTCTAAATTAGTGGATTCATCCTTATCATCATTTGTGGATGTGATGTCATGGCATTGAATTCTGTGTGTCAATAGATTCTTAATTTCACAATGGTAGTCTAAACCTGATTTATCTTTGGGTTGTAGGAAATGAGGGGTGATGAGGGTATGCCATACCTACTCATGGAAAACTAGAGCAAATCCATACAAATTATGATATTGAAAGTAATGTAAAGCAAATGATATATTAGATAGATAATCTAGGTTTGCACAGAACTGAGCCTTAGGCTCTGGAGGTTCTATCAAATTTAAGGAGGTATCGATACCTCTATACACATTTTATTTGATTCATGGGGACCCCCATTAGAATAACAACATCGATGGTCAAAGGTATATTTTATGGTCGATCAAAATCACACATTTTTTAGATTATAGGTGGTGAGATATGAGTGTTATATACCATGTATTTCCATGGTCCTGTGGTTGTCATAAGAAATGATATATGTGGTGTCTCAGGATAAGTTTGTGATGTCAAGGATCCTAAACTTGTCAATAGCAAAGAAGAGGATGTAGATGCTTGTGACTTAGGCAAAATATAGGTGGGTGGAGAGGAGATGATTGGTGGTAGATTACTTGCTTTAATAGGATGATGGGAATTAGAGATATTAGAAGGTGGGGATGGGGCAACATGTGAGTTGTGTAAGAAGAGAGTGGGGGAAATTTTGTTGATTTTTGGGTATTAATGCACGAGAAAATATGAGAATGGGTCACTGGTGGGGTGGTTGTGGATGTTGTTGCTACTTGGGTGGTTATTAGTAGTGTGATGGATGAAATTTCTAGGTGAGTGGATGGAAGGGTAGGAGCTGGCAGTTGATGAGTATTAAAAGAACACATATTTTTTGCAATTTTAATCCATTTTATGTCTCTAAATTTATGAAAATAAATGTACTTCGATGATTATTTTATCTTAATATATGATCTATGAATGAATTCGATCCTTAATAATAAAAATGATTTATGCTTGTGTTTTATGCAAAATTTTTCAAGTTTCTGTGTGTTTTAGCAGGAGAACATTGCAAGAGATTTGCAGGAGGTGATGCAGCAAGGCACATACCAGATGACAAGCATGGGCAAAACAACTATGAGGATGATGTGCTAAGGAGACTTATGGATGAACATTACAGAAAGGCATTATGGAATATAGCTACAAAAAGCTATTACAGAAGGTGTCTACTAAAAGGTATTGCAGAAAGAAGGTTGGCTAAGTCAAACTGTCCAACGTGTTGTTGAGCCACATCCAGTGACAACGTAGTTGTATTACAAGGCATACACAATCAACACAATTGATTAACATGTTGGCATTATGCACGAGATTGTATATTTATTAAAGTCGTTATAAAGTTGTAAAATTATTACATTGATAAGATGTTTAGATTCTGACATAAGCCTATTTTATCTCTTCCTAAAATGAAGGACGAATAGTTTTTTTTGATGTGTCATTATATTATTTAAATTAGGAGCTTTTGTTATGTTAGTTTTCAATTTTCCACTTAGACCATCATGATTGTGACGAAGTCCAAGGTAGTTGTAAAATATTATTAGTTTAGATTATTATTTTTAAAGAGTTAGGAGTCGCATCATCAAGCTTATAAGACACATGTAAAAATATGTGGAGGAATTTCATTAAGAATGTCCAAGCGACATTATAAAATACAAGGGAGACCTTTGAAAAGGTCTAATGTTGAAATGCCAAATTCTAAATATTGAATTGTTGAAACAGTGGAATTCTAATATCGGATGTATTTTACTCTGAAGGCTTGATGTTCGAAGATCCTGTACACTTGAATTTTCAGCAATAAAGTAACATCACTTTTCGTCATGTATTTGGTAACTGTGCCACTTCATTATGTAGTATTTACTATATTTTACTGCATTCATAAATTAAAATAATGTTAGTAGTTTTAATGCACATTAGTTACTGAAGTAAAATAGTTTAGGGGAGAAATATTTACACTATCCTCTAGGAGGCAAGGCCCACTCCTACAACTAGTCCTTATTATCTCGTCCCTAAAATAGGTTAGGATTAATTAGTACATAGAATTAACTTTAAATTATCAATTAAATTAAATTGCATCACTTTAGACTATAAGGTAAAAATAGATAGTTAACATAATTTGCATGTGGATCCACATCAATAAATATAAAAAACATTTAATTCATATAAATCATAAAATTACATTTTATTTCAATTCAGCACAATTTATTATCTTGTAATCATAAAACTACAAACCTAAAACTAAGAAAAATAGAATCAAGTCTAAGATTAATCATTTGGTATAATCTATACTAGATTACTACCCTTTAAATCATTCACCCTGAGTTGATAAATAATTGTGTAGACACCTATAATTGTGGGAATCAATCCAAATGTCCCACCATTATCGCCTTCTGTTCTATCCAAAAAGCAATGCGCCTATCTACTGCATCAATCGGAATCAACATAAAAGCATAAAATGATACAAGATTACATATATAATGATAAAATGGATGCTTATTTTATTAATATTGTAAAGAATCTCGGTTACAATCATGCCCCTCTTAGGGTCACCCAAATGTTGATACAATTGGTATAATTCCCAAGCCCCCAACGGGATAGGCACAATACTAATACTCTCTAAATAGTCACAAACTACTCTAGGGTGGAGTTTGATCCTCTTATTCACGTTGAGAAAGGAATTAGATGATTGAATCTCCTTCGAACTTGCTTTCCTGCAGTCAAGAAACAACACAAAAGCATTAAACGAATATGCAGCCTCTCATGATGAGTCTCTTTGAGGAAAATATGCATAAAGGTGTCATAACAAATATGAAATCAAGAAGATGGATAAAACATATTAAACTTGTGCAATATTCATAAATATTGTTAGAAATATGAAAGAAGGAAGTACAACTATCTATCTACTTGATCAATTGCATGAAATTAAGCAAGTTAACATGAAAAGAAGCCATTAATGTCCTACTTACTATAATGAAAATAAGATTGATTAAACCCTAAATATATCGGTCAAATTATCTCTAAACATGAATTAACCCACTAAAATGACTAATCTAACCTAATTAGGCATACTGAAATAGAAAAAGTAAGGATATTTGTCACCTATTGCAAATTGCAGCTCTGATGAGCGGTCTGCACTGTACACCATGACTTTCAGTCATGACGAGCAATTAAGTAGCTTTGCCCTCCAATTCTAGGGTTGTGGGCTTGATCCTCCTTGTCAAATTGATGATCAAGGGTCGCCTTAGTGTCCTATAATAGGTTTGGTGATTGAATTGCTCGATAGGGCCTCCATTTTCTTGAATTAGTGTTTCTTGGTGTTCTAGCTCCTTAGGGCATCCATGGCATGAATTGACATGATGCTTGACTAGTTGACAATTGAATAACAACACTCCCTCTCAATGCACTCAAATGAGTCCACAATTCGATAGGGCTTCGCTACTTCAATATTGGATGCTTGCTCTATATTTTGCCCTAATTCTAAGGGGTACTTATAGGACTACCCAAGGGCTAGGGGTGGTTTCATGGAAAAGCCAAGATCAAAAAAGAGGTAGTTGGGATAGTTGGATTGGAAGCCTCTATAATCTTTCATCCTTCAACTACTCTCTTCAATATCAAATGGTCATTCCACCTGATTTGGCTTGGATGAAGGCCAATTGAACTTCAATTTAGACCGTAGGTCACAACTATGGCCTATACTATGAACCATAGGTGTCAGCAGCAATTCAGACTGCAGACCGTAGGTCTCTGCTGCGGTTTAGACTGATTAGGCCAAGGAGCCCAAATTGAGTGGTTAGAACCATTGTTCTATCTTGGAGTCTATCCAAGATCTTCCATATGGTATTGTAGCATATCCCATATGAGTAGTCATCTTTGATATGACACGTTTTAGGTGTCTACAAATTGTAGAGTTTATAGCTAGATATTTTGGCATCATTGCCAGGGAGATTAGTGTCGTAATTTTTAATCAAAAGACTGTTGGTTGTGCAAGAAGAGAGGCTTACTTGTATGTGGGAAGAGGTACAATTCCTTGGCATGCATATGGGTCAGAGTGGCACAAGAAGTCCCAATAAGCCCATTTTTTTGATGTTACTAGGTTCTTTTTCTTAGGATCATTTTATTGCTTTTGTAGTTAATATTTTATTTCCAGCAAATTTTCAAAGCATTGGGTGGTTGTTATTGTTTGCTTTGGTTTGGGTTATCTGACCTATGGAAACAGAAAGTAGGTGTGATTGAGTGACACAATCATAGTGAAATTCTCCTTAAAATCAAAGAAATAACAATAATTTAACCTTTTATTTCAGCAATTTTATTTTCAACAAAATTTACCTTTCAAGCAATATTTCATTTTACTTTACTATGCTAATAATTAGTTGTATAAATTCATTGATTGTGAATTGCACCTAGTTTTAAGCGGCAATAAAGTTGTTTTAGAAATAGAAACTTTATTTTTCTCTTGTTGTACTAATATTAGCTATATAAATTCATTGGTTGTGAATTGCACCTAATTTTAGTGATAGAAAGATTGTTTTAGAATAGAAATTTTATTTTCCTCCTATTGTGCTAAGGTTAACTGTATAAATTCATTGATTGTGAATTGCACTTAATTTTAGTAATAGTAGGATTGCTTTAGAAATAGAAACTTTACTTTTCTCTTACTATACTAATATTGGTTGTATAAATTCATTGGTTGTGAATTGCACCTAATTTTAGTAACAGTAGGATTGCTTTAGAAATAAAAATTTTACTTTTCTCTTACTATACTAATATTGGTTGTATAAATTCATTGGTTGTGAATTGCACCTAATTTTAGTAATAGTAGGATTGCTTTAGAAATAGAAATTTTAATTTTCTCTTACTGTACTAAGTTTGGCTATATAAATTCATTGGCAATGAATTACACCTAGTTTTGGTCACAATAGGATTGTTTTAAAAAAAAAATCTTTCTCTTGTTGTGTTAAGGTTGGTTGTAGAAATTCATTGGCTATGAATTGCAAATTGAATATTAACAATAGTAGGATTTTTTTAAATTGTTGACAAAAATAAAACAAAAATAGAACCAAAAAAAAGAGGAAATATATATATATATATATATATATATATATATATATATATATATATATATATATATATATATATATATATATATATATATATTTGAAAAAAGAGAGAAGTAAAAACATTGCTAGATGATAGAAAATTGCATCAAATAGTCTACATCCATTGACCTAAAAAAATTACTGCTAGAATAAAAAGTTAACCTTATTTTTTAGCAAAGACACCAAACATCTAGGAAAAAGTGGGAACACCTATACAAACACCTTGATATCATAAAAGAAAGGTTAGACGAATTGGTATAATCAAGATAGTAAACATAGCTAAAATTCTAGGGCCAGATTATCACTCACCCTACCTTGACCTTATAAGGAGTTGTGAATGGTGGCTTGCGGATAGGAGAGCAACAATAAATTTAGTCACCTACCCATGGGATCATTATTTCAAGGATTTCATTACCATTCATAATTTCCTAGAAAAAATAGAAGACATGGAAGTGAACCTAGAATATAGCAAGAGATATCATAGGGCACCTAGAGTAGTACACTTTAGAGAACTGTGTTAAGACTTACATTGTGAAGTATAGTTTGAGAGCCTTAAACCAATTCTAAAATAGCCTTTTATTATCCAATTGATTACTCTAGTAATAAAAGACTTTGGATTTAACAAGGAATATTATATGACTCCTAAACAAATCAATCCAATTAATGATATCTATAGGTTGTTCAAAGAAGATTAAAAAGGTAAAAATTTGTTGCAAGAACCAAATAACTTGGAAATTTCATGAACAAACCTAGAGATTCAAAGGGAAGATTCATTAAGATTAGTGAACTAGAAGCAGATTTCCAAAGAAACCTTAGTAAGAAAATTTTGAAACTTATGAGTTAAAAGAAACTAAAACTACAATCCAAAATTATACAAATTATGGATCATCAACAAATCAGTTTGAATTTCTAGAAAAATATCCCAAAATATATCTACTACCCGAACCAAATTTGATGATCATATAGATCCCTCATCTATCTTTTGTAAACCTATACCTAAGCCAATTCTTGAAATATTGTATTCAATCATGGTTGATCAAGCTAGCAAACAAGGGGAAGTAAATAGAAACCAAAGGAAACATATGCAAAGGACTAATGATCAAGAAGTATAAAATCAAATGGGGGTGGATAGAGAAATACTTTTGCCTTACCAATTCCTTCTTTTGAAGATAAGCTAACAAGAGAACCAAAACTGGTCTCTATTGCTATTTTGCCTACCTTCCATGGGAAACTACATGAGGATACTAATACATTTCTCTTTGAATTTGAAGTGGTGTTCCAAGACTATTTTTACACCATTGAAAAGAAAAAATTAAGACTATTCCCATCTACACTTAAGGATGTAACCTTAATATGGTTCATGGGTCTAGGAGAAAGTGTTTGCAACTAATGGGATGGATAACATGGATTAAAAGACATATTCCTTGAGAGGTACCAATATTATTATATAGTTTAGGATAAGAAAGCCAAGTTGTTCCACAAATAAAAAGATGATGAATCCCTTGAAGATTGTCTCAAGATATTCCAGTTTATGGGATCAAGAGTAAACATTGAGTTGGATCAAGAGATTCAAAAAGAACTTTTTCTTAAAGGACTAAAAGAAGAAGTCCTTGACATCCTAAAAATTATGATAAAGGGTGATATTCATCAGATGGGATTGGGAGAAATTGTAAATATTTGCAAAAATTACTCAATAAATAAGCCATTAAGAAGTAATAAGCACCCATAATTAGGAGGAGTAACACGAGCTAAAATTGGCAATATGCTAGAGAATCTCAAAAATGATTTATTGAGTAAATTAACATCATCTCTCAACCTCATGGATAAGAAAAAAAAAGAGCAAAATATTGAAGAAATATATTATCACAAATATAGTTAGAAACACAACTTGAAGGAATGTCCTCTCAACATTACAAACATTTCCAAAATCTCTACTTGTTCTAAGATCTGTGACAAGAACCACAATACCAAAAATTATAAAATATATTTTGGCTATCAAAATTGCTATAAAAGAACCTGAGGTCAAAGAAGAAGAATAACTAAAATAAGGAATGGTCCATTTAATGGTCCACCTAATTGGTCAAACTCTAACTATTCCAACCAAAAAAGACCTAAAAACTGGTCAAATGCTCCAAGTTGGATAAATTGGAATCAATCTAATAAAGATTAGAATATGCCTCCTTGGGCTCAATTCATGTCCAATCCATATGGAAATTCAACTCCATGGACTCAAGGTATGGAAAGACAAAACCAAAATACATCTAATTGGAATATGAGTGGCCAATACAATCAGATATAACATAGCTGGTCTCAAGGGTAGCCCCAGCAAAAAAAAAAATCAAAATCAATTTAGGGGACAAGTACCTCAAAATAAGTCTCAAAACATACTCCTTCCACCTTCAAATTATGTAAACAATCCTCCTAAGCAACCACCTTTACCAGCTCAACCAGTGACTAATCCTAATAATAACAAAATGTTCAACAGGTCTATGAAACAAATGAGATATGCTTAATATATGTGGTACCTTGCCAATAGATTCAATTAAGATCTAGGAAAATATTGAACAATACTAGAGCTACTCTTACAGATATTGAATAACCCATAGAAAATATGTCTGAAAAAGTAAACAAAGATGAAAGGCCTAAATAAGAGGTTATAGCTTTACCAAAAAATATTCTAGAAAAAAAAAAAGAGATCCAAATTCCTCAAAGGAAAGGAATGGAGATACCATTTCCTAAAATGCTGGCAATACCAAAGGAACCATCTAAACCAACTTTCAATTTTCTTCAAGAGTTAGAAAACATCACCATTAAAATTCCTCTGTTACAAGCTATCAAGGATATTCCTATCTATTCCAAATTAATTAAAAATATATGTACAAATTTAGGAAGGAAAAATAAGAATGAATCTCAAACCATTCAAGTCATTGAACAATTATCTGAGATAATGACTGGAGGTAGGTTATTACCAAAATACACAAATCCTAGAATACCTATACTCATAGTTCACATTGGTAAAATAGCCTTGCATAATATTTTGGTCGATTTAGGAGCTGCTATTAATGATATGACCATGGAAATAGTAGAATCCTTAGGAGTACATAAATTGCAACCAACTTCTACAGTACTCCAACTTGCATATAGGTCTACCGTTAAGCCATAAGGAAAACTAGAAGATGTTATAGTCTTTGTAAGTTCATGGGAATATCCTGTAGACTTTGTAATATTACAACCCAAGAAGAATTTAGGGGGACATCCATTAATTCTATGATGCCCATGGCTTGCAATAGTTGATGCCTACATTAGCTATATTCAAAAACATGACTATTTTTTATGATAACACTAAAGACCTTAGACTATTTCCTGAATCAACATTAGATAGATATTTTCAAAAACAACTATGGTATGATTTCCCTTACAATTTGGATGATATCCAAACCTTATCAATGAATGTTGTAAGTGAACACATACAATAAGAAATTGAGGGACCATTATAATTGTTACTAGGAGATCAACAAGAAGATCAAGGTCAAGATAATAGTTGTTTATCTAAATCTACTATGATCATTAATGAGGCTAGCACAAGTCAATCTCAGTAATTGATACCATACGACTATCACTTGAATGTTCTTAAATAAGAAATGATGGGAATAGATGCAAATATGGAAATTTCTAAACAAATAGATATCACACTGGGAAGAACTTTGAATATTAGTAATGAGCTTACAATCATACAAGAATCACAACTAATAGATGTGCTTAAGAAGCATCAACTTGCATTTGCATGGAACTATGAGTACATGAAAGGAATACACCTGAATGTTTGTACCCATCGCATATTTATTCAATAAGGTTACCACCCAGTAAGACAACCCCAAAGAAGGTTGAATATAGCTATGAAATACATAGTTCAAGAAGAAATCATTAAACTCTTAAACGCAAGATTTATATATCCAATTTTTGACAACCAATGGGTATTACCATTAGTGATAGTCCCTAAAAATAATGGTAAATTGAGAATTTGTGTGGATTACAGTGAACTGAATAAAGTGACAAAGAAGGACTATTTCCCCTTACCATTCATTGATCAAGTTCTTGATACCTTGGTTGGGAAGAAATACTTTTATTTTTTGGATGGCTTTAGTGGGTATAATCAGGTTTCCATAGTTGGAGAAAATTAAGAAAATACAACTTTCACATGTCCTGTAGGAACCTTTGCTTATAAAGTCTTACCTTTTGGATTATGCAATGCACCTACCACTTTACAAAGGGTTTTTTTAGCTATTTTTTTTATTTTATTAATGAATGTGTTGAAGTATATATGGATGACTTCACATTCTATGGTAATACCTTTGAAGAAACTCTATCAAGCTTACAAAATGTTTTTGTTAGATGCCAAGAAAAAAACCACTCTTTGAGTCATGAGAACTGTTTCATGATGATGATAGGAGATATTTTTTTAGGAAATTACATATTAGAGGAAGGTGTTAAAGTAGGTCTTGCAAAAATTCAAGTTATCAAATGCCTCCAACCTCCAAAAATACAAAAAGAGGTAAGGATTTTCTTATATCATGCAGGATACTACCATAGATTCATTAAAGACTTGAGCAAAGTTGTTGCTCCTATGATTAAGATCTTAACCAAAGAAAGTGAATTTAACTGGACTGGAGCATGTTATGAAGCCTTCAAATTTATAAAGAACATATTGACTACTGTTCCAATCCTGAGAGGACCAAATTGGGAATTACCCTTTCATATATATTGTGATGCTTCAAGATATGCAATAGGAGCAGTATTGAAATAGATAGAGAAAAAAATACCTTATGCTATCTATTATGTAAGTAAAAATTTGCATGGGGCTAAACTAAATTACACAGTTACTAAAAAAGAGTTCTTAGTTGTAGTCCATGCTATCAATAAATTTAAACAGTACATAACAGGGTATGAAGTATTCATTCACATTAATCACTCTACCATTAGATAATTAATAAATCTACAATAGGAGGTGTAGACACCAAAATCCAACCACTTGCAAGTCATCTATACCTTCCTGTCAGCCACGTGTCAATCATCCATCTTTCCCGCCATTATTTGGCCCAAATCCACACTTTCCCGCCATTATTTGGCCCAAATCCACACTTTCCCGCCATTATTTGGCCCAATTTCACCTTTCCCACCATTTTTCATCCCCAAATTTATTTAAATTAATATTTATATATATATTTTAATATTTTAATATATATATTTAAATAATAGTTTAAGTGATTTAATCTGAGTCGTCCATCCTTCATTTAATCTCATCCGTCCATCCATCTTAATCCGTTTCACAACCAAGATTTATTCTCTACCCTTGGATCCACTTTAATCTTAGCCACACGTTCAAAGTGTCATTAAAACCCTAAAGTGTGCCCTAAGAGTAGATCATAAATTGAGTCACTTTGATGGCTCAAGCGGGATGTCTTTTGCTACTTCTATCTTGGCTATCTTTGCTATCTTGGCTATCTTTCGGACCTATCTCTTCTATTTCATCCATATCTTCAGCCATCCATCGTCGCTTATGTCGCTGCTTTCGCCGCCATCTCTTCTGCAGCATTCTACAGAATCCCCCATTCTTGTCGCAAGTGCCCGCGGGCGTTTACCCCTTTACCAAGTGCCCACGGGCGTTTACCCACAGCCACAGACTCAGACCGACGTCTGAAACCTTAATCCAAAAGCACGCGGGCGTTCAGAAAATGCACCAGGGCACCTTTCGTAGCCGATTTGATAGCCACATTACTTCCAGGTGTCGCCTGGTCTAGCTGCGTTAACAGAGAACAGGTATAAATTAGTTTAAAGCAAGTAACTTCTTTTATTTTATTGATCTGTTATTGAATTCTTGTATTTTGTTTTTTTAGGGTTTTAGATTGTTTCTGAGGGCTCACACAGTGGAGCCCTCTTATTAATTTCTAACTCCTTGATAGTGTTAATTTGTGCAGGTTTTTGACAGCAGATCCAGTTTATTGATGGCAGCTGATTAAGCTGGAGTGGTCCAAGCAAGGGATACAACAAAGCCCACTCACTCTGTTGGGATTGAAGATACATTCTTCGGAAGCGCCACCATTTGTGCCAGCTAGGGTTTTTGAGAACCCTAGCATAAATTGTAATTGTGTATCACAAATAAAGGGTTACAGGCCCAGTTGTATTCAAAAAGGAGTTTTTAAACTCCATCGATTAATAGAAATCGTTTGTTTTGTGCAACTATTCTGTACTCTGTCATTGTGATTTTATTTATTTTTGTTTGGCGTGTATTTTTAATTTACAAATGACCTAAGCACTCTTTATGAGCCTTGGTGCTCTATTGTATATTGTAGCCTTTTGGCATTCATTGTACAGTTTGACCTTTATACACATATATACATGGCTTTTATTTTTAGTGTTTTACTTTCTTTTGTGTGAATGCCTATGTTTTTGTGATGCATGTTTTTATATGTTTTAATGTTTTTGATGCATATGTGATGGAATGGAATGCAAACTTATAGATGATTAATGCTAGACTAAGTAAATGAAATATGCACTAAGAAGCACTCATACTTTTAGATAGTTAGATTTAGCGAACTGTTATCATAATTGTTTAATCAGGGGCACCGAACTTGGTGGCTTGTGAATGGATGACGTATGGAATGACATGAATATGGAAGAAGATATGGAGGTTGATATGGAAGAAAATATGGAGGAAGACTATTTTACAAAGACTCAAACATGCTAGTGGTATCAAACAAACTTATTAACACTGCCTAATTCAACTAGGACCAAATGTGTGTGCATGCGAGTTCATTAACCAAATCAGAAGCATGGTAGTGACTCTAGGCAATCAAAAACCTGTGTGTGTGCAAGTGTGTTCATTAACCTCATCTTGCATAAATTAAGTAACCCTGTTATGGATAAGACCTCGAAGCTAGTTTGTCCGTATGAGCATTCAGAGGTCTCTCTTTGAGGAGAGACATGTCGCCACGCAATGAGTATAGTCCACTGCCAGTCAAGCGTCTATAGCCCCGGTGAAGGTTAACTCCATAGTCCATGTTGTTTTTGACCTTTGTAAGCTTTGGGGATGACTACCTATCCGTCCGACTGGACAAGTAGTACGATCTTTACAACTTATTTGGGATCAGTGGTGTGTGAAAAATGTTCATTTCCTTAGAGCTTTGGGGAATCGGATTCTCAACCGAAGTATGATGAGAATTTTACCCTATCCTTACTGCTCTATTTATATATTTTGTGATTGCTTGTGATAGTGGTAAGAACCACTGTTTTATGGACTATGTTTGCATGATAGGACAAACGAGGATTACCCTTTTCACTTTAAAGCACAACCCAAGGATGGTGTTATTTCTCTTTGACACAAGATGTTTTTAAGATGTGAAAATGTGATAGGTTCAAGACCGCTTTTGAAATCATTTCCCAATACTCAAGATTTTATTTAGTGTAATTTGTGATATGGCCCTAGAGAACTTTGACATGCATTTCAAAGTTTGCTTAAAACACTAGGAATGGTTGAGTGATCGAAAACATTTTAGTAATGTTGTTGCTTAAGACCCCTTGGTCCTTGGTGATATAGGGAAACCTCTTGGGATGATATATTTTGTATACACCTAAAAATATCACATTTGATCTCGTGTAGTTGCAATTAAGATCAATTAATGAAACATTTGAAAATCAGTTTCATTTTCCATAAACCCTAGGTAAAATCTAACCCTAGGTAAAGCTAACCTAAAACCTAGGTTACTATAAACCCTAGAAAAATCCACCCCTTCCAACCCACACCCCACTCTCACCCCTCTACATGCTTCCCTAAGCACCTAACCACCCCCCTTCCCATAACATCAACATCCCTTCTTAAAAGCCTTCAAATATTTTATTAAATAAAAAGCCTTTTTATCTTCCCTCGACCCTTCCCTCTTACCTAGGTGTTAAAGTGGCATGGTAAACTCATAAAAAATTAATATGCTTAAGTGATAACACTTTCCCATCACATGCATAATAAACAAGGCTCTTCTCTCTCATCCATTTTCTCCCACCACGTGGCTTACCCCTTATCCTTCCCAGGAAGGCAATAAATAAACCCTTACCGAGCTAATTGGATAAAGGTGGCTAATTCATCAGTCGGTACCATCATTGGAAATTCAAAGGTTGGTAGATATTGGATCCCTATTGAGGACTGGCCTATTCAAATCCTAGAAAGGCAAATACAAGATATCCAAGGCATCCTTCATATGAGATCCCTCTCTTGGTCCCATGGAAAATATTGTTTTGGATGGAACAACACTACTAAGGGTGAGTATTCAGTTGCTCAAGGTTATTTGACCTTATGCCATAATAATCCCAACAATTCTTTTGACATATTTTCTCAATTGTGGGATCAAAATCTCTGGCCTAAGGTGAGGTTCTTTAATTGGCTTTTATTGCATCGTAGGGTGCTTACTAGTGAGCAACTTATGAAGCATGGTTTTCATGGCCCTTTTAGATGTGAAATGTGTGAAGAGAATGTAGAAAATATCAACCATATTTTTATTGAGTGTACTTTAGCCTCTGAGCTATGGAGGAGAATGACAACTTTACTTGGCTTACAATGGTCCATTTTTTTCACTTTTGAATAGCTTTGGAGGGATTGGCCTAATCAAGGGGTGTTGATCATTTTATTAGGTATTTAGTTTGGATGGGTTCTACCATTCTTCTTTGGAATATTTGGAATGAAAGGAACAACCAAATTTTTAATCAAGATAGGAAGGATATTCACTATATTTGGCAAAAGACCATAGCCAACTTAGTTGAATCAGTCCATCAACTCCTTAATCACCCCCAAAACTCCCACCAAATATGGGATCAAGTGATGCAAAGATTGAAGATTAATACTTCTAAGGGCAACCAACTTAAAGGGAATGTGAGTATTAGTAAGATGGATAGAACTAGAAATTGGCAGCATCCTCCTATGGATTTTGGAAAAGTCAATACTGATGGAGCATCTAGAGGGAACCCTGGAAAAGACAGTGTGGGAGGAATTGGTAGACTTTCAGATGGCTCCTTGGTTTTTACTTTTTCTAAGAATTTGGGTATTCTTTCTAATAACCTTGTTGAGGGGTATGGTATCCTTAGAGGCCTTCAGGAGGCTACTAAGGTTGGATGGGAAAAGGTGTTAGTTGAGTTTGACTCCCAACTTATGATTAATCTCTTGAAGACTCCTTCTAAGAATCATAAGGTGGATTGGAGAATAAAAAGAATTATTGAGAAGATTTAGTTAATCCAGATGGGATTTTTGAAAGTTGATTACAATCATGTGGTCAGAGATCAAAACAAGAGTGTTGATGCTTTAGCTAATTGGGCTTTGGACAAAGGTGATCTTAATTGTTATGGCCACCCTCCTATATGGTGGGCTTCTCAAATTAGGGAAGCTCTTCTTTCTATCATTTATTTGGATGGCTCCAGTTCTGAAGGTACCTAGTTTCTTCTTGTTTTTTTTTTTTGTTTCTCTTTGGTTCATTCAGTTTTTTTTAGTTCCCTAGCTCATTCTATTCTTTATTTTGTTTCCTCTATTGATTCTTGCATTAATAGTCTTCTGGTCTAGATAGGTCATTGTTTTGTTCAATTTTTTTTTCTTTTGTCTTCTTTTTTTTTTTTTAGTTTTTTAATGTGGATGGGTTCTTTTGTTTTGTTTTGTTTTTGTGTTCTTTATGTTGTTTTTTTTGTTCTTATGTTTTTGTTGTTTTGTTTTTTTATTTATGTTTTTTGTTATTGTTCTTGTGTTTTTTTCGTTCTTGTTCTTGGGTTTCTCTTTGTTTGTGTTATTTCATTTTTTTATGTGTGAGAGTTTTCTATGTTTTTTGTTTTTGTTTATTGTCTGTTGTTGGTTGTTTTTATTTTTATTTTATTTTTTAGGTTTTGGTTGTGTTTAATTTTTATGTTTTTCTGGGTTATGTCTTTGTAGTGTTCTGTTGTTTTTGTCTTGTTTGTTTTTTTTTATGTGGTTCTTGTGTTTTTCTATGTGGTTTGTGTTGTGGTTTATTTTATCTTATTGTACGTGTTTGGTTGTGCTTTTGGTTTTGACACACTCAAGGAGCATGTTTTTTATTTTATTTTATTATTTTTGTTGTTATTTACTTTTTTAATTTGGTTTTGTGTGTTTTTTTGCTCCTTCAGTATGTCAAAGGTGGTAGGCCAGGTCCGAGTCTTGGGCATTTTTGGCAGAATGGATACCCCTGCCTCCTTGGGTCTTAACCAAAAGTGGCATCCCTTTTGGGATGTTTTCCACAAATAAAATAAAATAAAAAAACCCCTTTGCCTACGGTTTTAGAAGGATATTTTATGCACTATTATACTACTTGATTATAGTTAAACTAATTCCAAAGCACTCTAAACATATAGCACTCCTCCCACTAAGTTTTTATTGTAGGTTTTTGATTATTTTAGAGGTAAAACAAGTACTATCGATCGTTGAATTAATCTCAAACTACATCGGTGGACTTTATGGTCGAAGGACAAACCAATCAAAGAAATGAATAGGAAAATATATGTACAAGTACATTTTCCCAAAAAAATGTATGGATAGGTGTGTTTTGTATTTTTAAGCTACCAAATTAGCCTACCAAGTAATCCCTTTCATCAGCTTTAGTTTTAGTTTGATTTGACACTAATTTCAATAATTTTCATTTGATATTGAGTCATCCGGTCTATATTTATAGGAGGTATTATTAAGATAGACCTCCAAATATTCTAACATGTTTTATAGGGTTACACAGGTTTTGAGGATCGATGTAGCTAATAGTGGCATTCATCATAAGCCCACTCCATTCTAAGGATCTAAAGGAAGACTCATGTGGTATCGCAAAGGTGTTTGATGCTAGGGTTACTCCTTATGGAGTACCTCTTTTGTAGCCCTCAAGGCATATTGTAAAAAGAATCAAAATATATTATAACACCTTTTATAAAAATCAATGAAATCTAGCATGTTTTTATTTAGATTCATTTTGACGATCATGGTCTTATTTGCTTTTTTTGGTTTACAACTAACTAATAAATTTTGTGCTCTTTCTATGTTGTAGGTACTAAAAAACTAGCATGGAGTCTCCCAAAGGCCTGACACACATCTCAAGATAAATCTACACAAATTCATGATTCACCTATTTTGGTTTTATGTAGTTACATTTTCAATTTAGTTTGCTAAAAATAAGCACCCTTTACATTTTCGTGCTGAAAACATGCACATTTTGGATCAGTTCTTTTCAATTCTATTTGCTGCAATAAAAAATATGTCAATTGTGGTTGTTGAAATCAAGCATGTTACATGCAATAGTTTAAATTTTATTTCTTGAAATCAAGCATTTTCAAGTTTTTGTGTTGAAAATAAGCACATTTTGACCATCTAGAAATATGATGTTTATACCTCCAAAAATTTAGGTACAGTCCCAAAACTTGAAACTTTTGCCACCCAAGCCTGAGATAGGCCCAAAAAATCCCCAAAACCCACTTTTGTAGTAAAATGTATGGACCCGTATATTTTTTTGGAAAACAAAGGGACCCATGCATTTTAAATTCTAGCATGTGAAACAGACCCTACCAAATCTTAGAAAACTTTTGAAGGCTGGAAACCATAGGTAGACATATAAATATCCTAAATTACACTAGTTTCTGGTTTGTTTCTATCTATTTTCCAACTCAAACAAGTAGTTCAAAAATTGCTTTAAAACGACACCTAGATCGTTAGGTCAATTTTCAAAATCGTATAATTTCTTTACAAAACATCTTCTTTTCACTTTATTTCTTCACAAAAGGCACCTAGATCATTAGGTCAATTTTCAAAATCACAATATTTGCTTCCAAAGCATTTTCTTTTCATTTTTTTTCTACACAAAAGGCACCTAGATAATTAGGTCAATTTTCAAAATGCATAATTTCTTTACAAAACATATTTTTACTCATTTTCTTCACAAAAGGTACCTAGATCATTAGGTCAATCTTCAAATCACACAATTTGCTTACAAAACATATTTTTACTTGTTTTCATCACAAAAGGCACCTAGATCATTAGGTCAACTTGCAAAGTAGCTTAAATTTTCTTTTAAAATGCACCAAAATCGCTTGGTCATTTTTCAAAAGTGTAGATTTGTTTTCAAAAAGGTAATTTATTTTGAATATCACATTTGAAAAATGTTGTCTTCATGTCTTTTTGCGATAGCATAGTTTCATTTCTGCATTTCAATTTCTAAAAAGAAGAAAACACCAAAAATAAACACACACTCATGAAAATTTCACACATTGTTTTGCATTAGATTTCGTCACAAACTACCAAATAGAGATCAATATCATTGGTTTCCACTATAAATTGTTGAATCACCACCCTAGATTGCATAGTTACCCCCACAAGTGGTTTTCTAGAAGTAATCACTATAAAATCCCCTACTCTTGAGATTACCTTGGGGTGGGATTAGGATAGGTGCCACTACTCATAGGGCTTCACATAATCAGTAAGTGTGCAGTTATCGTTCTTAACCAAGACCATTTGAGGGTGAAGTGAAAGCCTAGGTAGAATGATAGTGAGTCTTATATAGTTCCACCTATTTCATAGGAGGAATTTTGTATTCCCCCTTCTAGTCACCTCAATCCTTCCCCCACCATAGGAAGTCCTTTGCTAATTTTTGTATCACCACTCTTTATGTACCTTCAGGTATAGTGGGAGGGGTGTGCATTAACATACCCATGTAGATTTAACTCACATACTCTATGTTTATTGCAGTCTTATCACATCAAAACACACAAACTACTGAACAAAACATTCAAGTATAAAAATTCAACATCAACCATACACATTTGCTTGTTGTTTTCTACTTTTGAAATTAATTCAAACACATTGTTACACAACTACATAAAACACTCCAAAAACTACTCAAAAATTAGTCCCAGGGACATCCAAAATTGATTTGGCAACATTCTATAAATAGCAAACCTATCTATTAGGAAAAAATATAGACAAGGACATTTTCTTAAAAGAAAACACACAAATATTTATGCTTTCCTAGAAAATGTATAGACATGTATTTTTTCCACAAACTACTTTAGTTTAACAAAATTAGACCTAAAATAGCTTAGATAGTAATTTTTTTTGGTTTTCTATGATAGAGCCTAGATATATTATAATTTCCACCCAACATGGTCTCCATAAGAAGTAAAGCATATATTCAAGAGCACATAGTCCTAAACAATACACAAGTGAATCCTTTGTTCAAGAATCAAGGGGAGAAATCCTTCCCTCCACCTCAATGATCATCCACACCATCTCAACAACAATACTTTGGTTTACCCCAAACTTCATTGCCTCATCTTAACATCCATGATCACCTCCTCTTCCATACAAATCTCCTTCAAACTGAATCCTCTGTCGTGTCCCAAATTGAAGTGCCAAATTTTGGCTCCATCATACCACCATAGTCAAACTACATAGCTTCCTCTTCCATATTATGCATTTTATTATCCACTTTATTTTCTCCAATCCATCATTGACTAGGTCATAGGAAGCTTTTTCTTCCAACAATCTAACTTTCGTTCCTTCATCCACTAGACTTCCCCCTACAACAAACCTGATATTCACATACCAACCACCATTCTCTCATTAATAACAACATAAATATATGCCTCTCAACCACCCAAACTGAGTGACACCATCCCCCTCATCCTTAATCACAAACCCAACTCAATACATTTAATTATCTCACCCCTGATCAAGCCCTCATACATCAAAAATCCCCTCTCCAACAAATCTTAATAATATTCTTTACCGCTCCACCATCTTGGGCATCCAACCCTCCTACCATGTCATATCTTAAACCACCCATATATTATTCATTCAAATAGTATTTAGGGTACATTTAGATACCTCTACAATATGGATAAATCAATCAGGTTTCCATACAATAGCAAGAGTATACTCAAATACCATAATAACAAGCACACATGTAGATGCCTACTCAACAAGGATATAATTAGATACCCCAATAATATCAAGTGCACAATTAGGTACCCATTCAACAAGGGTATACTCAGATACTCCAACAATACCAAGTACAGAATTAGGTGCCCACACAATATAAATCATATACTTAAATAACCCAACAATAATAGGCACACAATAAAGTGTCCACACAACAACAAGGGTATACTCAAATACCCCAAAAACATCAGGCATACACTTAGGTGTCCACTCCACAAGGGTATACTTAGATACCCTAATATTAGTAGACACATAATCAGATGCCCACTCAACAAGGGTATACTTAAATACCTCAACAACAATAGGTGCACAATTAGGTTCCCACTCAACAAGGGTATACTTAGATACCCCAAAAACAACAAGCACACAATTAGGAACCTACTCAACAAGGGTATACTTAGATTCCCCAACAAAAAGTGCACAATAAGGTGGTAACTCAACAAGGGTATAATTAGATACCCTAATAATAGTAGGTTCATAATTAGGTGCCCACTCAATAAGGTTACACTCGGATACCCCAACAACAAGAGGTGCACAATTAGGTGCCCACTCAAAAAGGGTATACTAAGATAACCCAACAACAATAAGTGCACAATCAGGTGCTTACTCAACAAGGGTATACTCAAATACCCCAACAAAAAGAGGTGCACAATCAAGTACCCACTCAATAAGGGTATACTTAGATATCCCAATAACAACAAGCACACAATTAAGTTCCAACTCAATAAGGGTATACTCAGATACCCCAAAAACAAGTGCATAACCAAGTGCTGACTCAATAAGGGTATACTCAAATACCCCAAAAACAATAAGCTCATAATCAGATACCAACTCAGTAAGGGTATACACAGATACCCTAAAAACAACAAATTCACACCAATCAAGTGCATATACAAGGATTACCATATCAATAGATATACATGCAAGAACCCCCCCAAAAAGTGGTCATCCAAGGGCTACCTCAGTAAGGGTATACCTAGATACCCCTTAAAAAGGTACCTAACCAACATCATTCAACCACATAGACAATTATCAAATGCTCAATAATGATTGGTACACATAGGCACCTCAACAATACACACATATTCAAGTGCCTACACAAATACAATATTTTGAAGCACCTAGTCCAATGTATTATCAAGAATCCATTCCTATGGTCAACCAAGCACAACATCAAAACTTGAACACAATATTGAATCAAAATCAAGTCATCCATAATATAAATCCACCTTCCAACTACCACACTCCCAACCATAACTACCCTAAATAGTCCTTTATGGATGCCTTGGTTGGTTCAAATCTAACAATGCTAGCTATGTCGCATATAATAAAGGTCATGCAAGAACAAATTAAATAATTAAAAATATGCTCAACTAGCTATGGGTATAACAAACCCACTTATAATGAGTTGTGCTTAGAATCTATTCATCCTTTTGTTCACATGCCACTCTACCCCTCCAAGTTTGACCCTAAATATGATAAATTTAGTAGGACCCTCAAGAGCATTTGAGCAGCTACCAATTTGTTTGCTATTGCATCAGCGACTGTGATGATTTAATGCTAAAAACCTTCCCATAATCCCTTGGGGAAGCAACCTTAAATTGGTGTGATAACTTTCCAAGGTATATTCTATACACATTTGAATAGCTTGCCAATGCTTCTTTGGAATATTTTGTGCTCAACATAAAAAATAGAACATCATTTCCATTTACAGTCTATAACAGTTTGATGTTAAGCCCATTAATGATTATGTTGCATGATGGTGAGTAGTTATCAATAACCTACGTTTCCCCATTTTTCAAGATGAATTGATCAAGGTATTTACCAGGAGCTACATCAAAACCATATCAGGTAACTTATAAATACAATAACATAGCTCCTTTAAGGAAGCTACTACTCATGCAAATCTTATTGATGAGGTTAAATTCCAAAAGGGAAATATTAAGCCCCATAAGAAACTTAGGTACACCCTTAATAGATTGAACAAAGCCAATCCTGATCAGTGCAAACCAAGTCTCCTCAGACCACCAATCTAGTAACCAATATGGTAGCTACACCCTATAATCAAAATGACCCTTTGTAGCACCAAGGTTATCAACACCCTAGGCATGCAATTCCTCCATATGTACCTCTTTTTCAATATACCTCCCATCATCTTGCTAATAATCCACCCCACACATGGACTCCTCTAACCGCACATCTTATTAATATTGTCCAAAAGTTGTATGATGTCAATCATCTCATTTTACCTAAAATCAGATAAAAAACCCCAATCAACCAAAACTGGGAGGCTACAATGAATATACATATAGTGATTATCATCACCACAAAGGGTATGCTATTAATAATTATCAATAATTTTGGCACATCATCTAATATCTAATCGATCGTAGAGCCATTTAGGTTGTTAATCCCTTGGATCCCTCTAATCAAAACTTAGACATATTTCAAAATCCCCTATCATGGCACATTACACCACACATAGGCTATAACCTCAACTTCACAAGCATAAAACCCCTAAGTTAATAAAGTAAATAATGCTCCCAAATATCATGGTTTTGTAGGGATGATTAATATTGTCACATAGAACAACAGATAATCTTATCGATCCACCCAAAAACCTACACCAATTTCTACCCTATCATATTCCACACCCCCACAAACACAAGGTCCATCTCCATCATCAAGACCAATCATCATAATCAAAAGCAGTCTCACCCATCAACTGCAAACAACACCTATGAAGTTATCAATAAATGACCTCCTACAATAGTCATAGCCTCATCGTGAGGCTTTAAATAATATATTGAGGTCCATTGATCTCTAAACTAATTATAACAATGCTTTTATGAACTTCATAGGTAATGTACATACAAGTATGCAACCTTCCATAGTGTTCTATGACCATGAAATAAAAACACTCATAGGACTAAGGTCATATCCTCCCATACACATAATAATAGATGTAGATGATATCACTTACAAGCATATCTTGATTGACACAAGTTCCTCCATTAACATCATTACCTCACTAGTTCTCAACCATATCAATATTCCTCCTAAGCATCGTACCACCCCTACCATGGACTTACAAACCTTCAATGGTAATTTGTGCCAAACATTGGGTATGATAGTCCTATCCATAAAGGTAGGAGTCAAAATAATACCTACCCTCAATCATATTATTGAACGAAAAATGCAGTATAACCTTCTCTTAGAGAGACCTTGGATCCATGACATGCAGCGTGTTCCTTCAACCATTCATCATTATTTAAAATATCGACATGAAGGACAAGTGTATCATGTCCAAGCTGATGATGACCTATTTAAATATTGTAATCTGATTACATTATCGTTGTCTAGCTGTAAACTCTACACTTATAGGGTGAATGATCTAAATGGCAGTAATCCAATATATATTATACCAAATGATTAATATTTTTTTTTTGGTAAGTAGAGTTTGTATTTACAGCGGGTTTTAACAAGGATCCCAAAACCTGATTACATAAGCAATGGGCCTAGGGCATCAATCCCTTGAAACCGAACACCAAAAGCAAATCCCGCCCAGCGGTAACAGTAAGCATGAAACAATCCCTCTCAGCGGGAAACAAACAAATAAGAAAGAAAGTAGTTTTGGAGATCTCGCCCAGTGGGGAGTAGCCAAAAACCACCATCGAGAAGATCCCGCCCAGTGGGAAGCAAAGAAAAATTGTTACAATAAAATCCCGCCTCACGGGAAGCAGTCAAAACCACCACAAACAGTTTCGCCTAGCGGGAAGCAATAGGGAAATCCCACCATCCGAGAAACCAACAGAAAAGAAAGGATCCCGCCTCGCAAGAAAACCGGCGGATTTTGCGGATCCCCCCCTGTGGAGAAACTAGCCGCCCACCGGGAAAACATTCCGTTCAGCGAGAGCCATCCTGTAGGAAGCCGACAGCCAGCACAAAGAGGATCCAGCCCATCAGGAAGTGACCAAAGAGTTGTACCACAAGGAACCCACCTCGGGAAAACAGAAGAGGATCCCAGCAGTAGGGACCAAGAATCCCGTCCAAGCACAGAGCCCGTCGAGGATTCACAAGAAAAATGGGGAAGCTATCCAAACCCTAAACCGTCACCTCCATCGCATCGAGAAACGCAGGGGACCAGATCCACGCGAATAACCTACAAAAAACCCCAGGGGGAAGCCTGAGGGAAAAAGGGAAGGGATCCCCAACCAAACAGGGATCCCTGGGAAGCACCAGTCCAAAAAAACAACCAAGGAAACCCTATCCGACCGGGAGGGGCGCAGATAGTGGAGAAGGATCTCCCCCCAGGAGATCATCTGCAAACAACCACTCCCCAAGAGGGATGACCTGGGTTGAGCCAGGGACTGAGCAGGAACCAGGAGCCATGGGAGGGGGAGCAGGGGAGGGACCCGAGCCCTCCCCTCTCTACTTTCTTCCCCCCATCCCAAATGATTAATATTAGACTTTATTATGTTTTCTTAGTTTTAGGTTTGCAGAAAATAATAAAGGTTACAGGAAAATGAATTGTGCTGAATTGAAATAAAATGTAGTTTTACAATTTATATGAATTAAATGATTTTTATATTTATTTATGTGGATCCACGTGCAAATTATGTTAACTATATATTTTTACCTTATAGTCTAAAGTAATGGAATTAATCTAATTGATAATTTAAAGTTAATTCTATGTACTAATTAATCCTAACCTATTTCAGGGACGAGAGAATAAGGACTGGTTGTAGGAGTTGGCCCTGCCTCCTAGAGGATAGTGTAAATCTTTCTTCCCTAAACTATTTTACTTTAGTAACTAATGTGCATTAAAACTACTAACATTATTTTAATTTATGAATGCATAAAAATATAGTAAAGACTACATACGTAAATACATCATAATGAGTAAGTGACACAGTTACTAAATACATGACGAAAAGTGATGTTAATTTATTGCTGAAAATTCAAGTGTACAAGATCTTAGAACATCAAGCCTTCTGAGTAAAATACATCCGATATTATAATTCCACTATTTCAACAATTCAATATTTAGAATTTGGCATTTTAACATTAGAATTTTTCAAAGGTCTCCCTTGAATTTTATAATATCGCTTGGACTTTCTTAATGAAATTCTTTCACATATTTTTCCATGTGTCTTATAAGCTTGATGATGCGACTCCTAAATCTTTAACAATAATAATCTAAACTAATAATATTTTACAACTACCTTGGCATTCAACACAATCATGGTGTCTAAGCGGCAAATTGATAACTAACATAACAAAAGTTCCTAATTTAAATAATATAATGACGCATCAAACACAACTATTCGTACTTCATTTTAGGAAGAGAAAAAATAGGTTTATGTCAGAATCTAAACATCTTATCAATGTAATAATTTTACAACTTTATAAAAAATTTAATAAATATACAATCTCGTGCATAATTCCAACATGTTATTCAATTGTGCTAATTGTGTATGCCTTGTAATACTACTACGTTGTCATTGGATGTGGCTCAACAACACGTTGGATAGTTTGACTTAGCCAACCTTCTTTCTAAAATACCTTTTATTAGACACCTTCTGTAACAGCTTTTCGTAGCTATATTTCATAAAACCTTTTTGTAACGTTCATCCACGAGCTCATTACCACATCATCCTTATGGCTGGTCTATCCACACTTGTCATCTAGTTGGTGCCTTACTGCATCACAACCTGTGAAGCTCCTACAACGTTCTTCTACCAAAACATACAAAAAATTGCATACTTTTGCGTAAAACACAAGCATAAATTATTTTTATTATTAAGGATCAAATTCATTCATAAATCATATATTAAGACAAATAATCATCAAAGTACATTTATTTTCATAAATTTACAAATAGAAAATAGATTAAACTTGCATAAAATATGTGTTGTTTTAACACTCATCATTCCCCCAAACTGAAGTAGATGCATGTCCTCCTGATTAAAAATACAATATATCAAAAATAAAAAACTTCGCAACAACTATTCAATCATTTCATCTTTTTTACAGATATAGAATAGAACATTACAGTGTTACATAAACAATTTCACAGATATAAAGTAAGACACTATAACTATTTTCAGAATTCACTCGACAATTTTTTATCAACGAGGAACTGTAATTTACATGAATTATTTGTGTTCATTTACAGATACTTAAATAAGTCTGCTAAAATATGAAACAACATATTGCAACATGAATATGACAACTATTTTTAGATATGCAACAAAAAAACACTTGCATATATAAAGATAAAATGCTAAAAAGTGCTACAAATAATTAAGATCAACATCATTATTAAAATTAAATAAAGTTTATAAGCATAAATATGCATGTTCATCAGAGTTCTGCTATGGATTTTTTGACTTTAGATCTAAGTCAGGATGAAACTCGTATAGGCTTTGGTCTCTTCATTGGTAAATTCTTCTCTTGCTTCACCTTTTACACATGTTCTTTGGCCTCCTTTGGTCTCTTCATTGGTAAATTCAACATATATGGTTTTGATGTGCTTGAATTCTACAAATTCTCCATCCTATAACTCAAATTGTGAATCCTATTTTTTGGAGGAGGAGGAGGTTTGGTTGTTTCAACGACATGATTGATTATTGTGTCTATGTTGCTAGGCATCCCAACATTAAGGAGTAATTCTGTTGGAGGTATCCTTGTTTCAATGAACAATTCTGGTCTTTGAGGACATTTTCGTTGAAACACTTTGGTAAAGGGAATTGAGCTATATTATTCAAGTACTCAGGTGAAGTCAATGACCTTGCTAAAATTAATTGATTTCTTTGGTTTTCTACTAGAAATGGAGCTTTTTTTGGGAGAGTTACCGATAATTGTTGGTTGGATGACTAGGTCAACTAGTCTCACCATCCTATATGCAAAGAGTTGCTTGAGTATATTGAGCTGGAGAGTGAGGGTAAGTCTTACTAGGGTAGCATGCTCGATAAAATCTTAAATATTCTTTCATTTTTTTTTTGGTCTTCAAAGTTGTGCTTTAATCTTGAGAGAGAGTTGCGTCTGATCCAGCTTTTCAGGTGTCTTAAGTTTTTTTTTTTTGTGCTGCATTGTGTCTTCACACAAAGCAACTCAAAAAGGGGCATCTGTAGACACCAAAATCCAGCCACTTGCAAGTCATCTATACCTTCCTGTCAGCCACGTGTCAATCATCCATCTTTCCCGCCATTATTTGGCCCAAATCCACACTTTCCCGCCATTATTTGGCCCAAATCCATACTTTCCCGCCATTATTTGGCCCAATTTCACCTTTCCCGCCATTTTTCATCCCCAAATTTATTTAAATTAATATTTATATATATATTTTAATATTTTAATATTTTAATATATATATTTAAATAATAGTTTAAGTGATTTAATCTGAGCCGTCCATCCTTCATTTAATCTCATCCGTCCATCCATCTTAATCCGTTTCACAACCAAGATTTATTCTCTACCCTTGGATCCACTTTAATCTTAGCCACACGTTCAAAGTGTCGTTAAAACCCTAAAGTGTGCCCTAAGAGTAGATCATAAATTGAGTCACTTTGATGGCTCAAGCGGGATGTCTTTTGCTACTTCTATCTTGGCTATCTTTGCTATCTTGGCTATCTTTCGGACCTATCTCTTCTATTTCATCCATCTCTTCAGCCATCCATCGCCGCTTCTGTCGCTGCTTTCACCGCCATCTCTTCTGCAGCATTCTACAGAATCCCCCATTCTTGTCGCAAGTGCCCACGGGAGTTTACCCCTTTACCAAGTGCCCACGAGCGTTTACCAAGTGCCCACGAGCGTTTACCAAGTGCCCGCGGGCATTTACCCACAGCCACAGACTCAGATCGGCGTCTGAAACCTTAATCCAGAAGCACGCGGGCATTCATCGAATGCACCAGGGTGCCTTCCGCAACCGATTTGATAGCCACATTACTTCCAGGTGTCGCCTGGTCTAGCTGCGTTAACAGAGAACAGGTATAAATTAGTTTAAAGCAAGTAACTTCTTTTCTTTTATTGATCTGTTATTGAATTCTTGCATTTCATTTTTCTAGGGTTTTAGATTGTTTCTGAGGGCTCACATAGTGGAGCCCTCTTATTAATTTCTAACTCCTTGATAGTGTTAATGTGTGCAGGTTTTTGACAGTAGATCCGGTTTATTGATGGCAGCTGATTAAGCTGGAGTGGTCCAAGCAAGGGATACAACAAAGCCCACTCACTCTGTTGGGATTGAAGATACATTCTTCGAAGCACCACCATTTGTGCCAGCTAGGGTTTCGGAGAACCCTAGCATAACTTGTAATCGTGTATCACAAATAAAGGGTTACAGGACCGGTTGTATTCAAAAAGGAGTTTTTAAACTCCATCGATTAATAGAAATCGTTTGTTTTGTGCAACTATTCTGTACTCTGTCATTGTGATTTTATTTATTTTTGTTTTGCGTGTATTTTTAATCTACAGGAGGTAGAGTGGTTATGCGACTTCTCTTATTGCAAGAATTTAATGTCACAATTATAGAAAAAATAGGCAAGGATATTGTCATTGCAGATCATTTATCTCCTATGCAATTCTTTGATGATGATGAGTTATTTCCTGATAATTTCCTAGATGAACATTTGTTTGCTCTCTCTATTTTTAATCCTTGGTATGTTGATAGTGTAAAGTATTTAGTAACAGGAAAAATACCTCAAAATTTTACATCGCATGAGCCTATAAAACTAATACATCAAAGTGCCCCTTATATGTGGATTAATGGAGTCTTGTTTAAATCTTGCCCTGACCAAGTGATTAGGAAATATGTGCAAGAAGAAGATGTATATGACATCATTCGAGTAGCACATGAAAAACCTTGTGGATGCCATTATGCCACCCAAATAACAATCAATAAAATGCTTCAAACAAATTACTTTTGGCCTACTATGAATAAATATACCTATAAGTTTGTTGATATAGGTGATGCTTGTCAAAGGGCTAGTAAACCTACACCTTCAATGGATATGCCTTTGGTATCGTAAATAATGTTTAAACCATTCGAGAAATGGGGAATTTATTTTGTCATACCAATAGACCCTCCAAGTGCTGGTAATAAACACATACTTGTGTGTACCAATTATGTCACCAATTGGGCTAAAGTAAAAGCCTTGCCATGAGTACAAGCCAAACTTGTAGCTAATTTTCTTTATGAAAACATCATTCTACACTTTGGAGCACCTAGAGAACTAGTTTTAGATCATGGATCCCAATTTATCTCTAAAATAATCGAACATTTTGTTTAGATCTATCAAATAAAACACAACAAGGCTTTTCCATATCACCCTCAAGCTAATGGACAAGTAGAAGTTACAAATAGAGAAATTGAAAATATCATTACAAAAACTGTAGTTGTTAATAGGGTTGACTGAGCATAAAGATTAAAAGAAGTTGTATGGACATATAATACAACTTGGAAAACTACCACAAGATTATAACCTTATGAAATGGTCTATGGAATGCAAGCTATTATGTCTATTGAATTTGAGATAGAAACTATTTGCACATCGGTACAACTTGACATGAACTTGAATCAAGCACAAAAAGATAGATTGGAAAAGCTAAATATTCTAGATAAAATAATACTAGAGGTATTACACAAGACTTAATTAACTCAGCAACAAAGAAATAAATGGTATGATAAATACATTGTACCACAAAATTTCAATCAGGATATTAGACCTTATTATTTGACTCCTGCTACCAAGATTTTCAATGCAAGTTAAGGACAAGATGGTTGGGTCCTTATGAGATCAAAGAAATATTTGGGAATGGTACAATTAAACTTAATCCTATAGATGACTCAACAAGAAGATTACTAGTAAATGGGCATAGGCTTAAACTCTACAAAAATCCATTATCTAAAGAATAATTCATACACCATCTCAAGCAACAAGTTGATTTGTAGTGCATTTCTGAACTGCAATCAACCATTATTGAATAATAACATCTATTTTTCTTAAAATAAATAAATAAAATAATATATATACTCATAATAAATATAAAATAAATAATTGTATTATATACCACTTGGAAAAATAAATAAATAAAAATTATCATGAAAAAATTTCTCTCTAAACATACTTCATTTGTTTCATAATGGAGTTCCAAAGGAGATACCTCTTCTAGTTAATTCAGTTTGAAAACTTGTAGAGAAATTATTGCCACATCTTGCATAACACTTTGTTTTCTAAACAAAATCTAGGTGTTTTCAACCACTCAACCATCCCTACTGTTTTAAGCAAATCTCCATTGAAAATTGAACAATCCTTAAAGTGACATAGATTGTTTCTGGTCAATCAAGTTTCCTCTTGGACTACACACGTTATAAAAAACAAAAACATTGTGAAGTTGGGAAATAATAACTCATGAAGTTACTATTGCTATAAAGTGAATGGTTTCCCCTTCTTATCCAATTATGCGCATGGTCTAGAAAGATAAATAATTGGCAAAAGTACATGCTCCCCATCCACCCTTGAAAAAAAAATCCCTTGCTCTCTCTCAAAATGAGCAAGAATCCCAAAAATCAATAAGAAGTTTCTTACTCTTCCTCAAAACAAGCAAGTACCCTAAAAAGCAATAGAAGTCCCCTTGCTCTTATTAAAAATGAGCAAGTATCCCAAATAAAATTCAATAAAAGAAGGAAAATGAGCTTGAATCCCTAAATTCTTAATGTTTTGAAAACCATGGGGTGATCCTCATTGCAATAATGAGTTGAATGAAACCCACCTGGAAATAAGGTATCCTCACAAATAAGTTAGCTTGCTAGCAATGGGTTGTATAAGACCTATGGATGCTCACAGATAAGCTAGCTTGTTGGCATAAGTGACCAATGGATTAGTTGACCCTTACTCATAATGAGAAATGAACATTCATTGGACACACATTTGGTCCTTAAAATGCTTGAAACCACTAGGAGAACCTTAGCATCATATCGATTTGTGATATGAATAGATGAATTTGTTTAAGATCACTAGAATGTTTGAGTCTTTGTAAAATAACTCTAGATCATTTATACCTAAGTAAAATACAGTCATAAGAAAGTTTTCATTCCATACCACTATCACATTGCCATACATATACTATAATCCATTTCATCCTACAAAAATGTGGTTTGAATTCCCAAAGCCTTAATTTTCACTTGTAGGGACAAAGTAGTAAGGATAGGGTTACAATTCTCATCAAGACTTTTATAGAGTGGTTGGGATTCTAATTCCCCAAAGCTTTGCACCCCTATAAGAGTAGAAAATAGATGCATATTTCTATATAAAAAGGCCATCAAGATTATACCATAATCATTATCCTATTTGTTCTCTTCCAAAACAAGTTTTGAAAGCACCTAAGCCTTTGTTGAAGATCTATTTTGCAAATATTGATGACTGATATCAAGTTTAAATCCATACTTTTCTCTCACATGGAACTCTTTAATGAAACTTAAAGAAGTACAACAAGAAAATAACATCCCGAGGGCATTGGAAGAAATTTTTAATAAGACCATGGGATCATTTATTTAGAAGCCAAGAAGGTAAGTACATTTTGCAAAAAGATTCATTATTTTACAAGCCTATTTAATGGCTTGGTAGGCATAAATAATACATAAGTAAATCCCCCATATTCTTAATTAAATAAATAAAACAATTTACTATATATATAATATTTACCATAATATAAATTTCTACACAATAAAATCCTTTTCTATCATATTTTGGCTATATAGCCAAAAATACAATTTGGGGGGAGGTAAGTAAAATATTCATTCAAAAATTCATAATACAGTTTGGAGGGAAGAAAAAAAAAAGAATGAAGAAACAGGTAAAGTATTATTTCAACTCTACAATTACAGTTTCTATAGACATTTTTCGTAGACAGTTTCTATAGACAATTTCCATAGATATTTTCTATAGATATTTTCTGTAGACAATTTCTAAAGACAGTTTTTGTAGACATTTTATGTAGACAGTTTTTGTAGACATTTTCTGTAGACAGTTTTTGAAGACAAATCTGTAGATAGTTTTTGTAGATATTTTCCATAGACACTTTTTGTAAACATTTTCTGTAGCATATCTCTAAAAATGCGCATTTCATATTTTTTTTAAATGTCAACAATTCCAAATTTGCAACACAAGGAAATTATTAAAAAAATATTTATACAAGGAATTTTGAAGAAAAAAAAGGTTAATTCGTATAATATTTAAAAATTAAAAACTACTGCAAACACCTTGACGTGGATGTTTTTCAAAACCTATGAATCACAACACAAAAATCGAAACACGAATTCAGTATTGAAATGATGCACAATAGAATGAGATGACCAAGAAATGACTTTGGGAATCATGTGCATAAGGTTTGGTTTAACAAGCTAGACACTAACCTTTGCATGAAGACATTGAAAATTACAACTTGTAGCACTAAGGATGACACGTATATTTATGATTGGTCGCAGAAAGGATACATGAACACACTTTAATTAATCATTTTTGGGAGGAAGGTAAAGCATGGACCAAATACCACCAATTCATGGAAATCATTACGTGGATATTGACCAAGAGCAAATATAAAAAAATAGGGCATTATATGGAGATTATAAAATTTAAAATTTGAAATATGGTAAAACGTGTTATGAGGAAGTTGATCGTACACGTGGAAGGCATGGCACAAGATGTCAAACAAAGAAGGAATGTGCATTAAGACTTGGTAACAGAGGATAGGATAAACAAATACACATATTAGGGTATGATAATATACGTCAATAAAAAGGGTACGTGTGCATGAGTCCGAAGGGAAATAAGGATTAAAGGTTTTAAGTTTTATTATTTAAAAATAATCTCCCTTCGACAATCGAACTCATAACACAAGATATTAAGGTATTAAATTTTTTATTAATTTTACCCCATGCAAGGTGGTGGGAAGCATCATGCCAAAATATGAAACATGCAAGGAAAATCGACCACCTCATGGTCCTAGTGTTGATTACCTACACTTAACCATACAAAACAATGAGAGAATATATCGCGAATCATGATTCTCGACCACAGATTAGGATGAAATAGAGGATCATGATTTGGATAGGTTAAAATCACATGGCACCAATGAAAGATTCCCCTACAAGCTAGCACCTACCATCATGCACATAGAAGGGAAATCATCGACACTCGGCCATGGAAAGTGAATAATGAGTACCACATATTAGAGTTATGAGCCATCAATCAAAGAGAAACAAAGGGTTGAGATTTACTCATGTTCTATACTACATGATAAACCCAAAAAAAAAGCAAAATTAATCCTAATATTTCCATAGCAAGCTCTGTAACTGCGAGAGGGATCCACTCCATGACCAAATATGAAACCACCGTGGTTGAGAAATGAAACCAGTGAGTAGCAGATTAAAATTACTGAGTGGTAATGAAGGTCAAAGGATAATTGTAGATGGAGAGTGTTAAAGAAATGAATGAAGTTGACGCCGATGTAAATTTACACAAATATGACTAGGTAAGGTGGTGAACCCGTTTTCAAAATAGATAATATTTTTTTAATAGAAGATATTTTATAAATTTTTAGAATACATAAACATAAAAAAAGAATTATATATCTTCTTTAAATCATTTTGAAGGAAATCCTCTGATTAATCATGTAGAAAAAAAATATACATACAGGGTAATGCATTCAAGTAATTTTTTTTCTTTTGATGTTACGTTTTTCTGCATGGATTAAAAGATATACACATGAATTTATTTTTGTCTTATATGCATGTAAACAATTTTGTTGAATTCATTCACAGGGTTTTCACTTAGCTAAGAAACTCCATGATAATATTTTAAAGGCTAAAGCACATTTTAAACTACCTTACTTATCTTCAAATAAAACCCTACCCTATCCATTAAATCAATCGTCATGCCTAGAGATACCTTCCATAAATAAAGTGAATCCTTGTCTATCCATACCCAGAACCCTAGTGACATCATGAATAAGTTGTTCCAAGAGGCATGCTGGTGGGATGCCCTAACAAAATTCCAAGGGCACAACCAAGGCATGGAAAAGTAGTTCATCATGAACTACAATCCCACGACCATGGTGACCCACATAGGTGAAATCCAAATTAAAGTAACCGCTAGATTGATATATGAAGTTCTATGACTTTTCTAAAGTCGGTCAATGCTATTATAAATATACCTACAAGGGGGTAAATCATATGGTCCAAAGGTTCATAGAAATATGCACTATAACCCGAGATAGATACGGGTGGATAAAAGGTGTAGCAACTTCCTCGCTCCCTATCAAATGGTAGGAAGCTACCACAATTCTTATAAAATTCTTTACCCTAGAGGGGATATTATCCAATTGTGGGGGTTACCACCTCAAGATGATGTTGAACCTTAAATACCCTAGGCACAAGGATTGTATAATAAACCTCTCATACTTTCTTTACCACTCAATTAAATCTATAGCTACCCGAGTCTAGCCTAAAAATTCCAAAGACAGCCCCAAGTTTTATTTAGTCATCCATCACGGGTTAATAAAATTGATAGTCTTACATAAAGCATGTGAAACTAGGATTCCATGGGATACTATAGTAGAAGAAACTAACCTCTCCGTTCATTATGAGTTGAGTGTGTTAAAATCTATGATAGATAGTGTGTTTGAAGGAAATTCTGAGTTTGATAGTCTAGAGGAGGAAGAATCTTCTGTACGTAAATGCCCTGGCCATTCCAATCCATCCAAGTCCTCTTGAACTTCCAGGAAAACTAGACATGAGAGATACGTTTCAAAAACTCAAGGAATAAGAGAAGCATCTAGTCTAAAGACAAACCCACCTACATCAAATCCATCTACAAAAATTCTTGAGCAAATCCAAACATAACAAACTATGTTGCATATCAATATGGATAGAATCAGAAATGATTTTACCGAGCATGCTACCCTAGTAAGACTTACCCTCACTCTCCAGCTCAATATACTCAAGCAACTCTTTGCATATAGGATGGTGAGACTAGTTGACCTAGTCATCCAACCAACAATTATCGGTAACTCTCCCAAAAAAAGCTCCATTTCTAGTAGAAAACCAAAGAAATCAATTAATTTCAGCAAGGTCATTGACTTCACCTGAGTACTTGAATAATATAGCTCAATTCCCTTTACCAAAGTGTTTCAACGAAAATGTCCTCAAAGACCAGAATTGTTCATTGAAACAAGGATACCTACAACAGAATTACTCCTTAATGTTGGGATGCCTAGCAACATAGACACAATAATCAATCATGTCGTTGAAACAACCAAACCTCCTCCTCCTCCAAAAAATAGGATTCACAATTTGAGTTATAGGATGGAGAATCTGTAGAATTCAAGCACATCAAAACCATATATGTTGAATTTACCAATGAAGAGACCAAAGGAGGCCAAAGAACATGTGTAAAAGGTGAAGCAAGAGAAGAATTTACCAATGAAGAGACCAAAGCCTATACGAGTTTCATCCTGACTTAGATCTAAAGTCAAAAAATCCATAGCAGAACTCTGATGAACATGCATATTTATGCTTATAAAATTTATTTAATTTTAATAATGATGTTGATCTTAATTATTTGTAGCACTTTTTAGCATTTTATCTTTATATATGCAAGTGTTTTTTTGTTGCATATCTAAAAATAGTTGTCATATTCATGTTGCAATATGTTGTTTCATATTTTAGCAGACTTATTTAAGTTTCTGTAAATGAACACAAATAATTCATGTAAATTACAGTTCCTCGTTGATAAAAAATTGTCGAGTGAATTCTGAAAATAGTTATAGTGTCTTACTTTATATCTGTGAAATTGTTTATGTAACACTGTAATGTTCTATTCTATATCTGCAAAAAAGATGAAATGATTGAATAGTTGTTGCGAAGTTTTTTATTTTTGATATATTGTATTTTTAATCAGGAGGACATGCATCTCCTTCAGTTTGGGGGAATGATGAGTGTTAAAAAAACACATATTTTATGCAAGTTTGATCTATTTTCTATTTGTAAATTTATGAAAATAAATGTACTTTGATGACTATTTGTCTTAATATATGATTTATGAATGAGTTTGATCCTTAATAATAAAAATAATTTATGCTTGTGTTTTACGCAAAAGTATGCAATTTTTTGTATGTTTTGGTAGAAGAACGTTGTAGGAGCTTCACAGGTTGTGATGCAGTAAGGCACCAACTAGATGACAAGTGTGGATAGACCAGCCATAAGGATGATGTGGTAGTGAGCTCGTGGATGAACGTTACAAAAAGGTTTTATGAAATATAGCTACGAAAAGTTGTTACAGAAGGTGTCTAATAAAAGGTATTTTAGAAAGAAGGTTGGCTAAGTCAAACTATCCAACGTGTTGTTAAGCCACATCCAATGACAACGTAGTAGTATTACAAGGCATACACAATTAGCACAGTTGAATAACATGTTGGAATTATGCACGAGATTGTATATTTATTAAATTTTTTATAAAGTTGTAAAATTATTACATTGATAAGATGTTTAGATTCTGACATAAACCTATTTTTTCTCTTCCTAAAATGAAGTACGAATAGTTGTGTTTGATGCGTCATTATATTATTTAAATTAGGAACTTTTGTTATGTTAGTTATCAATTTGCCACTTGGACCATCATGATTGTGATGAAGTCCAAGGTAGTTGTAAAATATTATTAGTTTAGATTATTATTGTTAAAGAGTTAGGAGTCGCATCATCAAGCTTATAAGACACATGGCAAAATATGTGAAAGAATTTCATTAAGAAAGTCCAAGCGATATTATAAAATTCAAGGGAGACCTTTGAAAAATTCTAATGTTAAAATGCCAAATTCTAAATATTGAATTGTTGAAATAGTGGAATTATAATATCGGATGTATTTTACTCAGAAGGCTTGATGTTCTAAGATCTTGTACACTTGAATTTTCAGCAATAAATTAACATCACTTTTCGTCATGTATTTAGTAACTGTGTCACTTACTCATTATGATGTATTTATGTATGTAGTCTTTACTATATTTTTATGCATTCATAAATTAAAATAATGTTAGTAGTTTTAATGCACATTAGTTACTAAAGTAAAATAGTTTAGGGAAGAAAGATTTACACTATCCTCTAGGAGGCAGGGCCAACTCCTACAACCAGTCCTTATTCTCTCGTCCCTGAAATAGGTTAGGATTAATTAGTACATAGAATTAACTTTAAATTATCAATTAGATTAATTCCATTACTTTAGACTATAAGGTAAAAATATATAGTTAACATAATTTGCACGTGGATCCACATAAATAAATATAAAAATCATTTAATTCATATAAATTGTAAAACTACATTTTATTTCAATTCAGCACAATTCATTTTCCTGTAACCTTTATTATTTTCTGCAAACCTAAAACTAAGAAAACATAATAAAGTCTAATATTAATCATTTGGGATGGGGGGAAGAAAGTAGAGAGGGGAGGGCTCTGGTCCCTCCCCTGCTCCCCCTCCCATGGCTCTTGGTTCCTGCCCAGTCCCTGGCTCAACCCAGGTCATCCCTCCCGGGGAGTGGTTGTTTGCAGATGATCTCCTGGGGGGAGATCCTTCTCCACTATCTGCGCCCCTCCCGGCCGGCTAGGGTTTCCTTGGTTGTTTTTTCGGACTGGTGCTTCCCAGGGATCCCTGTTTGGTTGGGGATCCCTTCCCTTTTTCCCTCAGGCTTCCCCCTGGGGTTTTTTGTAGGTTATTCGCGTGGATCTGGTCCCTTGCGTTTCTCGGTGCGATGGAGGTGATGGTTTAGGGTTTGGACAGCTTCCCCCTTTTTCTTGTGAATCCTCGACGGGCTCTGTGCTTGGACGAGATTCTTGGTCCCTGCTGCTGGGATCCTCTTCTATTTTCCCGAGGCGGGTTCCTTGTGGTACAACTCTTTGGTCACTTCCTGATGGGCTGGATCCTCTTTGTGCTGGCTGTCGGCTTCCTACAGGATGGCTCTCGCTGAACGGAATGTTTTCCCGGTGGGCGGCTAGTTTCTCCATAGGGCGGGATCCGCCAAATCCGTCGGTTTTCTTGCGAGGCGGGATCCTTTCTTTTCTGTTGGTTTCTCGGATGGCGGGATTTCCCTGTTGCTTCCCGCTATGCGAGACTGTTTGTGGTGGTTTTGACTGCTTCCCGCGAGGCGGTATTTTATTGTAACAATTTTTCTTTGCTTCCCACTGGGCGGGATCTTCTCGATGGTGGTTTTTGGCTACTCCCCGCTGGGCGAGATCTCCAAAACTACTTTCTTTCTTATTTGTTTGTTTCCCGCTGAGAGGGATTGTTTCATGCTTACTGTTACCACTGGGCGGGATTTCTTTTTTGGTGTTCAGTTTCAAGGGATTGATGCCCTAGGCCCATTGCTTATGTAATCAAGTTTTGGGATCCTTGTTAAAACCCGCTGTAAATACAAACTCTACTTACCAAAAAAAAAATATTAATCATTTGGTATAATATATATTGGATTACTGCCCTTTAGATCATTCACCCTATAAGTGTAGAGTTTACAGCTAGACAACGATAATGTAATCAGATTACAATATTTAAATAGGTCATCATCAGCTTGGACATGATACACTTGTCCTTCATGTCGATATTTTAAATAATGATGAATGGTTGAAGGAACACGCTGCATGTCATGGATCCAAGGTCTCTCTAAGAGAAGGTTATACTGCATTTTTCGTTCAATAATATGATTGAGGGTAGGTATTATTTTGACTCCTACCTTTATGGATAGGACTATCATACCCAATGTTTGGCACAAATTACCATTGAAGGTTTGTAAGTCCATGGTAGGGGTGGTACGATGCATAGGAGGAATATTGATATGGTTGAGAACTAGTGAGGTAATGATGTTAATGGAGGAACTTGTGTCAATCAAGATATGCTTGTAAGTGATATCATCTACATCTATTATTATGTGTATGGGAGGATATGACCTTAGTCCTATGAGTGTTTTTATTTCATGGTCATAGAACACTATGGAAGGTTGCATACTTGTATGTACATTACCTATGAAGTTCATAAAAGCATTGTTATAATTAGTTTAGAGATCGATGGACCTCAATATATTATTTAAAGCCTCACGATGAGGCTATGACTATTGTAGGAGGTCATTTATTGATAACTTCATAGGTGTTGTTTGCAGTTGATGGGTGAGACTGCTTTTGATTATGATGATTGGTCTTGATGATGGAGATGGACCTTGTGTTTGTGGGGGTGTGGAATATGATAGGGTAGAAATTGGTGTAGGTTTTTGGGTGGATCGATAAGATTATCTGTTGTTCTATGTGACAATATTAATCATCCCTACAAAACCATGATATTTGGGAGCATTATTTACTTTATTAACTTAGGGGTTTTATGCTTGTGAAGTTGAGGTTATAGCCTATGTGTGGTGTAATGTGCTATGATAGGGGATTTTGAAATATGTCTAAGTTTTGATTAGAGGGATCCAAGGGATTAACAACCTAAATGGCTCTACGATCGATTAGATATTAGATGATGTGCCAAAATTATTGATAATTATTAATAGCATACCCTTTGTGGTGATGATAATCACTATATGTATATTCATTGTAGCCTCCCAGTTTTGGTTGATTGGGGTTTTTTATCTGATTTTAGGTAAAATGAGATGATTGACATCATACAACTTTTGGACAATATTAATAAGATGTGCGGTTAGAGGAGTCCATGTGTGGGGTGGATTATTAGCAAGATGATGGGAGGTATATTGAAAAAGAGGTACATATGGAGGAATTGCATGCCTAGGGTGTTGATAACCTTGGTGCTACAAAGGGTCATTTTGATTATAGGGTGTAGCTACCATATTGGTTACTAGATTGGTGGTCTGAGGAGACTTGGTTTGCACTGATCAGGATTGGCTTTGTTCAATCTATTAAGGGTGTACCTAAGTTTCTTATGGGGCTTAATATTTCCCTTTTGGAATTTAACCTCATCAATAAGATTTGCATGAGTAGTAGCTTCCTTAAAGGAGCTATGTTATTGTATTTATAAGTTACCTGATATGGTTTTGATGTATCTCCTGGTAAATACCTTGATCAATTCATCTTGAAAAATGGGGAAACATAGGTTATTGATAACTACTCACCATCATGCAACATAATCATTAATGGGCTTAACATCAAACTGTTATAGACTGTAAATGGAAATGATGTTCTATTTTTTATGTTGAGCACAAAATATTCCAAAGAAGCATTGGCAAGCTATTCAAATGTGTATAGAATATACCTTGGAAAGTTATCACACCAATTTAAGGTTGCTTACCCAAGGGATTATGGGAAGGTTTTTAGCATTAAATCATCACAGTCGCTGATGCAATAGCAAACAAATTGGTAGCTGCTCAAATGCTCTTGAGGGTCCTACTAAATTTATCATATTTAGGTTCAAACTTGGAGGGGTAGAGTAGCATGTGAACAAAAGGATGAATAGATTCTAAGCACAACTCATTATAAGTGGGTTTGTTATACCCATAGCTAGTTTAGCATATTTTTAATTATTTAATTTGTTCTTGCATGACCTTTATTATATGCGACATAGCTAGCATTGTTAGATTTGAACCAACCAAGGCATCCATAAAGGACTATTTAGGGTAGTTATGGTTGGACGTGTGGTAGTTGGAAGGTGTATTTATATTATGGATGACTTTATTTTGATTCAATATTATGTTCAAGTTTTGATGTTGTGCTTGGTTGATCATAGGAATGGATTCTTGATAATACATTGGACTAGGTGCTTCAAAATATTGTATTTGTGTAGGCACTTGAATATGTGTGTATTGTTGAGGTGCCTATGTGTACCAATCATTATTGAGCATTTGATAATTGTCTATGTGGTTGAATGATGTTGGTTAGGTACCTTTTGAAGGGGTATCTAGGTATACCCTTACTGAGGTAGCCCTTGGATGACCACTTTTTGGGGGGGTTCTTGCATGTATATCTATTGATATGGTAATCCTTGTATATGCACTTGATTGGTGTGAATTTGTTGTTTTTAGGGTATCTGTGTATACCCTTACTGAGTTGGTATCTGATTATGAGCTTATTGTTTTTGGGGTATTTGAGTATACCCTTATTGAGTCAGCACTTGGTTATGCACTTGTTTTTGGGGTATCTGAGTATACCCTTATTGAGTTGGAACTTAATTGTGTGCTTGTTGTTATTGGGATATCTAAGTATACCCTTATTGAGTGGGTACTTGATTGTGCACCTCTTTTTGTTGGGGTATTTGAGTATACCCTTGTTGAGTAAGCACCTGATTGTGCACTTATTGTTGTTGGGTTATCTTAGTATACCCTTTTTGAGTGGGCACCTAATTGTGCACCTCTTGTTGTTGGGGTATCCGAGTGTAACCTTATTGAGTGGGCACCTAATTATGAACCTACTATTATTAGGGTATCTAATTATACCCTTTTTGAGTTACCACCTTATTGTGCACTTTTTGTTGGGGAATCTAAGTATACCCTTGTTGAGTAGGTTCCTAATTGTGTGCTTGTTGTTTTTGGGGTATCTAAGTATACCCTTGTTGAGTGGGAACCTAATTGTGCACCTATTGTTGTTGGGGTATTTAAGTATACCCTTGTTGAGTGGGCATCTGATTATGTGTCTACTAATATTAGGGTATCTAAGTATACCCTTGTGGAGTGGACACCTAAGTGTATGCCTGATGTTTTTGGGGTATTTGAGTATACCCTTGTTGTTGTGTGGACACTTTATTGTGTGCCTATTATTGTTGGGTTATTTAAGCATATGATTTATATTGTGTGGGCACCTAATTCTATACTTGGTATTGTTGGAGTATCTGAGTATACCCTTGTTGAATGGGTACCTAATTGTGCACTTGATATTATTGGGGTATCTAATTATATCCTTGTTGAGTAGGCATCTACATGTGTGCTTGTTATTATGGTATTTGAGTATACTCTTGCTATTGTATGGAAACCTGATTGATTTATCCATATTGTAGAGGTATCTAAATGTACCCTAAATACTATTTGAATGAATAATATATGGGTGGTTTAAGATATGACATGGTAGGAGGGTTGGATGCCCAAGATGGTGGAGCGGTAAAGAATATTATTAAGATTTGTTGGAGAGGGGATTTTTTATGTATGAGGGTTTGATCGAGGGTGAAAGAATTAAATGTATTGAGTTGGGTTTGTGATTGAGGATGAGGGGGGTGGTGTCACTCGGTTTGGGTGGTTGAGAAGGAGGTATATATTTATGTTGTTATTGATGAGAGAATGGTGGTTGGTATGTGAATATCAGGTTTGTTGTAGGGGGAAGTCTAGTGGATGAAGGAACGAAAGTTAGATTGTTGGAAGAAAAAGCTTCCTATGACCTAGTCAATGATGGATTGGAGAAAATAAATTGGATAGTAAAATGCATAATATGGAAGAGGAAGCTATGTAGTTTGACTATGGTGGTATGATGGAGCCAAAATTTGGCACTTCAATTTGGGACACGACAGAGGATTCAGTTTGAAGGAGATTTGTATGGAATAGGAGGTGATCATGGATGTTAAGATGAGGCAATGAAGTTTGGGGTAAACCAAAGTATTGTTGTTGAGATGGTGTGGATGATCATTGAGGTGGAGGGAAGGATTTCTCCCCTTGATTCTTGAACAAAGGATTCACTTGTGTATTGTTTAGGACTATGTGCTCTTGAATATATGCTTTACTTCTTATGGAGACCATGTTGGGTGGAAATTATAATATATCTAGGCTCTATCATAGAAAACAAAAAAAAATTACTATCTAAGCTATTTTAGGTCTAATTTTGTTAAACTAAAGTAGTTTGTGGAAAAAATACATGTCTATACATTTTCTAGGAAAGCATAAATATTTGTGTGTTTTCTTTTAAGAAAATGTCCTTGTCTATATTTTTTCCTAATAGATAGGTTTGCTATTTATAGAATGTTGCCAAATCAATTTTGGATGTCCCTGGGACTAATTTTTTAGTAGTTTTTGGAGTGTTTTATGTAGTTTTGTAACAATGTGTTTGAATTAATTTCAAAAGTAGAAAACAACAAGCAAATGTGTATGGTTGATGTTGAATTTTTATACTTGAATGTTTTGTTCAGTAGTTTGTGTGTTTTGATGTGATAAGACTGCAATAAACATAGGGTATGTGAGTTAAATCTACATGGGTATGTTAATGCACACCCCTCCCACTATACCTGAAGGTACATAAAGAGTGGTGATACAAAAATTAGCAAAGGACTTCCTATGGTGGGGGAAGGCTTGAGGTGACTAGAAGGGGGAATACAAAATTCCTCCTATGAAATAGGTGGAACTATATAAGACTCACTATCATTCTACCTAGGCTTTCACTTCACCCTCAAATGGTCTTGGTTAAGAACGATAACTGCACACTTACTGATTATGTGAAGCCCTATGAGTAGTGGCACCTATCCTAATCCCACCCCAAGGTAATCTCAAGAGTAGGGGATTTTATAGTGATTACTTCTAGAAAACCACTTGTGGGGGTAACTATGCAATCTAGGGTGGTGATTCAACAATTTATAGTGGAAACCAATGATATTGATCTCTATTTGGTAGTTTGTGATGAAATCTAATGCAAAACAATGTGTGAACTTTTCATGAGTGTGTGTTTATTTTTGGTGTTTTCTTCTTTTTTAGAGATTGAAATGCGGAAATGAAACTATGCTATTGCAAAAAGACATGAAGAAAACATTTTTCAAATGTGATATTCAAAATAAATTACCTTTTGTAAAACAAATCTACACTTTTGAAAAATGACCAATCGATTTTGGTGCATTTTAAAAGAAAATGTAAGCTACTTTGCAAGTTGACCCAATGATCTAGGTCCCTTTTGTGATGAAAACATGTAAAAATATGTTTTTTAAGCAAATTGTGTAGTTTGAAGATTGACCTAATGATCTAGGTACCTTTTGTGAAGAAAATGAGTAAAAATATGTTTTGTAAAGAAATTATGCATTTTGAAAATTGACCTAATTATCTAGGTGCCTTTTGTGTAGAAAAAAAATGAAAAGAAAATGCTTTGGAAGCAAATATTGTGATTTTGAAAATTGACCTAATGATCTAGGTGCCTTTTGTGAAGAAATAAAGTGAAAAGAAGATGTTTTGTAAAGAAATTATACGATTTTGAAAATTGACCTAACGATCTAGGTGTTGTTTTAAAGCAATTTTTGAACTACTTGTTTGAGTTGGAAAATAGATAGAAACAAACCAGAAACTAGTGTAATTTAGGATATTTATATGTCTACCTATGGTTTCCAGCCTTCAAAAGTTTTCTAAGATTTGGTAGGGTCTGTTTCACATGCTAGAATTTAAAATGCATGGGTCCCTTTGTTTTCCAAAAAAATATACGGGTCCATAAATTTTACTACAAAAGTGGGTTTTGGGGATTTTTTGGGCCTATCTCAGGCTTGGGTGGCAAAAGTTTCAAGTTTTGGGACTGTACCTAAATTTTTGGAGGTATAAACATCATATTTCTAGATGGTCAAAATGTGCTTATTTTCAACACAAAAACTTGAAAATGCTTGATTTCAAGAAATAAAATTTAAACTATTGCATGTAACATGCTTGATTTCAACAACCACAATTGACATATTTTTTATTGCAGCAAATAGAATTGAAAAGAACTGATCCAAAATGTGCATGTTTTCAGCACGAAAATGTAAAGGGTGCTTATTTTTAGCAAACTAAATTGAAAATGTAACTACATAAAACCAAAATAGGTGAATCATGAATTTGTGTAGATTTATCTTGAGATGTGTGTCAGGCCTTTGGGAGACTCCATGCTAGTTTTTTAGTACCTACAACATAGAAAGAGCACAAAATTTATTAGTTAGTTGTAAACCAAAAAAAGCAAATAAGACCATGATCGTCAAAATGAATCTAAATAAAAACATGCTAGATTTCATTGATTTTTATAAAAGGTGTTATAATATATTTTGATTCTTTTTACAATATGCCTTGAGGGCTACAAAAGAGGTACTCCATAAGGAGTAACCCTAGCATCAAACACCTTTGCGATACCACATGAGTCTTCCTTTAGATCCTTAGAATGGAGTGGGCTTATGATGAATGCCACTATTAGCTACATCGATCCTCAAAACCTGTGTAACCCTATAAAACATGTTAGAATATTTGGAGGTCTATCTTAATAATACCTCCTATAAACATAGACCAGATGACTCAATATCAAATGAAAATTCTTGAAATTAGTGTCAAATCAAACTAAAACTAAAGCTAATGAAAGGGATTACTTGGTAGGCTAATTTGGTAGCTTAAAAATACAAAACACACCTATCCATACATTTTTTTGGGAAAATGTACTTGTACATATATTTTCCTATTCATTTCTTTGATTGGTTTGTCCTTCGACCATAAAGTCCACCGATGTAAATTTGAGATTAATTCAACGATCGATAGTACTTGTTTTACCTCTAAAATAATCAAAAACCTACAATAAAAACTTAGTGGGAGGAGTGCTATATGTTTAGAGTACTTTGGAATTAGTTTAACTATAATCAAGTAGTATAACAGTGCACAAAATATCCTTCTAAAACCGTAGGCAAAGGGGTTTTTTTATTTTATTTTATTTGTGGAAAACATCCCAAAAGGGATGCCACTTTTGGGTAAGACCCAAGGAGGCAAGGGTATCCATTCCGCCAAAAATGCCCAAGACTCGGACCTAGCCTACCACCTTTGACATATCGAAGGAGCAAACAAACACACAAAACCAAATTAAAAAAGTAAATAACAACAAAAATAATAAAATAAAATAAAAAACATGCTCCTTGAGTGTGTCAAAACCAAAAGCACAACCAAACACGTACAATAAGATAAAATAAACCACAACACAAACCACATAGAAAAACACAAGAACCACATAAAAAAACACAAACAAGACAAAAACAACTGAACACTACAAAGACATAACCCAGAAAAACATAAAAATTAAACACAACCAAAACCTAAAAAATAAAATAAAAATAAAAACAACCAACAACAGACAATAAACAAAAACAAAAAACATAGAAAACACTCACACATAAAAAAATGAAATAACACAAACAGAGAGAAACCCAAGAACAAGAACGAAAAAAACACAAGAACAATAACAAAAAACATAAATAAAAAACAAAACAACAAAAACACAAGAACAAAAAAAAACAACATAAAGAACACAAAAACAAAACAAAACAAAAGAACCCATCCACATTAAAAAACTAAACAAAAAAAAAAAAAGACAAAAGAAAAAAAAATGAACAAAACAATAACCTATCTAGACCAGAAGACTATTAATGCAAGAATCAACAGAGGAAACAAAATAAAGAATAGAATGAGCTAGGGAACTAAAAAAAACTGAATGAACCAAAGAGAAACAAAAAAAAAAACAAAAAGAAACTAGGTACCTTCAGAACTAGAGTCATCCAAATAAATGATAGAAAGAAGAGCTTCCCTAATTTGAGAAGCCCACCATATAGGAGGGTGGCCATAACAATTAAGATCACCTTTGTCCAAAGCCCAATTAGCTAAAGCATCGGCACTCTTGTTTTGATCTCTGACCACATGATTGTAATCAACTTTCAAAAATCCCATCTGGATTAACTAAATCTTCTCAATAATTCTTTTTATTCTCCAATCCACCTTATGATTCTTAGGAGTCTTCAAGAGATTAATCATAAGTTGAGAGTCAGACTCAACTAACACCTTTTCCCATCCAACCTTAGTAGCCTCCTGAAGGCCTCTAAGGATACCATACCCCTCAGCAAGGTTATTAGAAAGAATACCCTAATTCTTAGAAAAAGTAAAAACCAAGGAGCCATCTGAAAGTCTACCAATTCCTCCCACACTGTCTTTTCCAGGGTTCCCTCTAGAGGCTCCATCAGTATTGACTTTTCCAAAATCCATAGGAGGATCTTTGCCAATTTCTAGTTCTATCCATCTTACTAATACTCACATTCCCTTTAAGTTGGTTGCCCTTAGAAGTATTAATCTTCAATCTTTGCATCACTTGATCCCATATTTGGTGGGAGTTTTGGGGGTGATTAAGGAGTTGATGGACTGATTCAACTAAGTTGGCTATGGTCTTTTGCCAAATATAGTGAATATCCTTCCTATCTTGATTAAAAATTTGGTCTGTTCCTTTCATTCCAAATATTCCAAAGAAGAATGGTAGAACCCATCCAAACTAAATACCTAATAAAATGATCAACACCCCTTGATTAGGCCAATCCCTCCAAAGCTATTCAAAAGTGAAAAAAATGGACCATTGTAAGCCAAGTAAAGTTGTCATTCTCCTCCATAGCTCAGAGGCTAAAGTACACTCAATAAAAATATGGTTGATATTTTCTACATTCTCTTCACACATTTCACATCTAAAAGGGCCATGAAAACCATGCTTCATAAGTTGCTCACTAGTAAGCACCCTACAATGCAATAAAAGCCAATTAAAGAACCTCACCTTAGGCCAGAGATTTTGAGCCCACAATTGAGAAAATATGTCAGAAGAATTGTTGGGATTATTATGGCATAAGGTCAAATAACCTTGAGCAACTGAATACTCACCCTTAGTAGTGTTGTTCCATCCAAAACAATATTTTCCATGGGACCAAGAGAGGGATCTCATATGAAGGATGCCTTGGATATCTTGTATTTGCCTTTCTAGGATTTGAATAGGCCAGTCCTCAATAGGGATCCAATATCTACCAACCTTTGAATTTCCAGTATGGTACCGACAGTAATTAGCCACCTTTATCCAATTAGCTCGGTAAGGGTTTATTTATTGCCTTCCTGGGAAGGATAAGGGGTAAGCCACGTGGTGGGAGAAAATGGATGAGAGAGAAGAGCCTTGTTTATTATGCATGTGATGGGAAAGTGTTCTCACTTAAGCATATTAATTTTTTATGAGTTTACCATGCCCCTTTAACACCTAGGTAAGAGGGAAGGGTCGAGGGAAGATAAAAAGGCTTTTTATTTAATAAAATATTTGAAGGCTTTTAAGAAGGGATGTTGATGTTATGGGAAGGGGGGTGGTTAGGTGCTTAGGGAAGCATGTAGAGGGGTGAGAGTGGGGTGTGGGTTGGAAGGGGTGGATTTTTCTAGGGTTTATAGTAACCTAGGTTTTAGGTTAGCTTTACCTAGGGTTAGATTTTACCTAGGGTTTATGGAAAATGAAACTGATTTTCAAATGTTTCATTAATTGATCTTAATTGCCACTACACGAGATCAAATGTGATATTTTTAGGTGTATACAAAATCTATCATCCCAAGAGGTTTCCCTATATCACCAAGGACCAAGGGGTCTTGAGCAACAACATTACTAAAAAAACAAATGCTACATATACTAAGCTAGAAGTTGTTTCATTCTCTTTTGATCCTTATAGACGGGGAAAACTACCCTACCGAATATAATTCTTGGCTAGATACATTGGGATCCAAGGTGACTATGAGGGTGTGTCCATGAATGGTTTTATAACTTGCTTCAATTCTAAGGTGGAAATGTTTGATGTGTATGTTAGAACAATCATCTATTTTTGCCTTTTTAAAATAAACTGTGGAAATGAAAGAACAATACAAAACAAACAAGAACAAGAAGACAAGGACTAACCTTAGTGTAATTTTTTGGTTCAATGATATCTAACCTAGGTTGCAAAGAAATGAAATATTTTCCTTTTAGCAAGGATTCAAGGAAATGCAATATTAAACCCTAGATGCATACTATATGCTTTTCTCTTTTAAATGGCTAGAATGTAACCAAATATATTTCCTTTTATTTGTGATCTAGATTTTGGAATAGCGATGGGAAAAAGCAAACAACAAATAGTCAAAAGCTTATCTAGGGAACTTATCTAATCTGACAGCTGATCCTAGCTTTAACTTGTGTCGAGAATATCCATTATCTTCAAACCTACAAAATGACTTCACAAAACCCCAAAAAAATTGATTTGTGTTTGGGAGCCTACTTATGCTACTATACAAATGATCTTGGAGGTGCAACAGTCAAGCTTACTTGGTCCATTTAGCTAACTATTTGAAATTAAAATGACCTTTGACCTTTGGAACATGCACAAATAGAGTAAAACAAATATATAATAGTGAAATGAAATGTAGACAAGATGGACATTATAAAACACTAAAATGTAGGGTGTAAATCAAGGTTTTCGGGTGCAAAAACTTACCCCTAAGCTCTAATTTACCAAATTCATACCTTGTAAAGGTGGAGCATTAATCTGGCTTACCAAATTCATGCCATGTATGGGTGGGGCACAAATTTGTTTTAGATGACATTTTTGGGCCTCAAAACAATAAAAAATACAATGTAAAACAACAAAAAAGAGGTCTACAAACTAATAAAGAAAAATAAGAACTTGATGAGTTTATGGAGAAATAAAGGAGCAATTAAGAGGTGGAAGAAGCAATACAAAATGATAGGTTCCTCCAATTTTCAAGTCTCTTTCACTTGATCCCCAAGGGCAACCACCACCAAAGTATAAAACAACAGAAAACAATAATTTATAGCAAATGAGAATTTGTTAGCAATAGAAATGAATGAGTCAAGACTTAGATCCTCAAGAAAATCCATTTATTTCAAAAGAATAAATCCAATCCTCTTTTTATAAGAGGTCCAAAGGGTAAAACAACCAAGAAAATGAAATTTTACCGCAGGCAAGGGTTGACCCCAAAATGGGTTAGTGGGGGGATGGGTTTTTGAGAGAAAAACTCCAAGAATATCAAATTCATGCCTTGCCATTATAGGGTATGAACATGGTAAGCTAAAATTATGCCCCGTATGGACTAGGTATGAATTTGGTAAAGCTAAGTAAAAAGGTCAAAGGAAGAGGGGAAAAGGGCCCCAAATTTGCACTTGGTAAGTTTGGGTGGCTTGCTAAGGATCTAAGGAAGAATTGACTTATTTTGATGGGTCAATTTTCCATATCTACATTTTCCCCCTCTTTGATGCATTTATGGCCAAATAATTGCATCAATGAAATATGTAGACCCCTATGGGTTAAAACGATGAATAAAAAAAATGGGGTGGTCAAGTTTGGATGGAGGGGTAGTGCAACAAGGGGTGTTATCCTAAATACAAAAAATTTACATGCAAATCAAGGTATTGCTACCATTAATGTCATTGAGACTAGGGTGCCCCCTCAAGTTTTAGAAGGAATGCAAAATTCTTAAAAAAATCTCAAAAAACATGAACATTGGAAGCAAAAACAAGAAAATAAAGGAACATAAAGAAAATATAAGGATAGATAAAGGAAAATGGAGGGAGCAAGAATAAAGGGAGGTAAAAATAAAAGAAGATAGGGGAGAAAGGGATGGAAAAGAAGAAGGGAAGAAAAGAGGAAAATGAGTGAAAAGGAGCTTATTTTCATCGCGTAAGGGGAAGAAAAGAGCTCTGGAGAAGAAAAAGGAGGATGGCACTACCACCTCACCATGCTGCCATGGCAAGAGACAAGGTGGGGATTTGGATGATGTGCCAATTTGTATTGTGGCATGCACCCCTAGGGATGGTCGAGTGTGCCAAGCTCTCTACTATGGCACACCGACCGGTTGGCATGCATTGAGTACCTTCAAGTAATATTAGTTTAATTTTATTATGTTATTATGTGATCAAAATGTGTGTTCTTAAGTGTGTTATTTCTTTTATTTATGTTTTTATTAACTATGCATGGTTATGACAAACTTAATGTATGCAATGCATAATAAACTAAGCTAAATATAATGCATGAATGAATATACTTAATGCAATAAATATGTCTAACCAAATGCAATAAAATGAATGCAAAATGGAATGCATGGATGGATGGATGGGTAGATGAAATAAAAGAAAAATAAGTATATATAAAAGTAGAAAGCAGAGAAAGAAGACACAAAATATAGAAGCAAAGAAGCGAGACACCAAAATTTCAATGAAATATAAACCAAAATAGGATGACCTTGTAAGGATGTATGCTCGCAAATGGTCAGGTGTGGAGGTTGATCCTTGTGATTGACCATGAAGTGATCCTACAAGGTTGTTTAACTAAAATAAATATGGTCAAGTGGAGAAAAACCCGCTATGGATGTAGTGCTCGTAAAATATGGCCAAAGAGAAGATTTTCACTATGATGTATGCTCGCAAATGACTAAGATAGAGTTTTCCCCTCACATGTGGCCATGAAGTGTATCATGTATGGGGAGTGTTGTGTTTGAATGATTGCCAAAGTGAGTACTACCTGATAGGGGTGTGGTGTGTGCAAAAGATTTAATGAGAAAAAAAAGCGAGTGTGTGTGTGTGCTAGAGATAAAACAGAGCAAAGATAATAGTGTGTGTGTGGCCTTATTGAAATTTTAGGAGCTAATATGTGTGTGTAATATAGTTAGTGGTCATATGAACAACATAAATGGTATTCATACAGTCTCTACCCTATATGACAAGGACTGTTTAACAATAAAAATATCAATAGGTGTGAGCAAAAGCAAGAATAAGAAAATAGAATAAGGAACATATATCCTTTGTATTGAAAAAAAAGAAGAAATAAAATATGCAAAGGATAAGGATATAATAAGAAGAAATATATTCCTTGACTTGGAGAAAAATTGATGATCATTTTATACTTGCAAGGTCAAGGAATATAAGCAAAAAATAAGAGAATAATAAGAGAAGAGAAAATAAAAGAGAAGAAAATATGGGTGAATACAATGATGTAAATGCCCGAATATGGGCCCTAGGTTTGGGATATGCTAGGTATCAAAGCCCTAGTGTGAGTATAATGCATGTGATCTAAGACCTAACTTTATTTCATCACTTACCATCATCTTGAAATCCCAAAAATCTATATGATCAAGCAGACATGCAAGTATGGTCAAGCAACAATGCAATTGTATGACAAACAAAATGTAAATGGAATAGAATTTTAGTATAACATGCAAAATATGATAGGTATTCATGTAGTATGAACAATCAAACCAAATATAATATGAAGACTAATCTAAATGTAATATGAAAATGTAGAGTGTCAAGTTTTGCATAGTATATTTTTAGATGCATTATGTTCATTGGTTATTTAAGTTATTTACCATATAAAGAAGCTAAATGATAGGCCCTTGAGCCAAAATTGGTTGTTATGATAAATGGACCTAACCAATTGGGCTAAAACTTACCTTTAATATTTGAATGAGCATTGGTATTCTTTTGGTTTTCCTTGAGGAAAAGGTCCCTAACATCAAAATAATGATTGTGAACTCTTTTATAATAATATCGCTTGAGCCTATTCTGATAGGCTCACAAATTCTCCAAGGTATGAATGCACTTTTCATATAGAAACTCCAATTGATTAAAATGGTCTAAGCAATACTCATCACTGAACAAGGAATCTTAAAACAAGATGCACAATGAAGGAACATCTAACTCAAATGAAAAATAACCTTGGTCCCATAGACCAAGAAAAATGGAGAGGTTCCAGTAGGACTTCACACACTTGTACAATAGTCCCACAAGGTAGGATAAATTTGTATATACCAATTGTGATTGGTCTTACTAACCAACTTCTTCAAGATCTTGATCAAAGGCTTACTCGATGCTTCGACTTATCCATTACCCTAAGGGTAATATGAAGTTGACCACCTATGCTAAATATTATACTTAGCACAAATATTATGGGGATCCTTGTTCTTGAAAGGAGTGCCATTATCAGAGATAATCATGGAAGGAATCCCAAACCTACAAAGTATTTGGTTTAAGATGAACTTGTAAACTTGAGCTCAAGTCACCATAGCTAGGGGCATGGATTTTACCCATTTATTAAAGTACTCCATCACTGTTATGATAAAATTGTGACCATAAAATGACATTGGATTAATCTTCCCTATGATGTCCAATACCCACATGGAAAATGACAAAGGAGAAGAAATAATCTAAAATTTTTGAGAAGGATCGTGGACAAGGTTGTCATGGTGTTGACACTTGTAGCATCGAATATGGTCACATACATATTTCTCCATGGATATGATCCTTCATGAGCCTCATTAAGAGCAATCCATACTTCATTATAGTGAAGGCATCAGAAGAGGATACCTTCAAAATAACATAGATACATGGTATTTCCAATTATAACAAATTTACATGCTTTTATGTGCAAAATCTTATGTTGATTATGATCTAAAAAATTAGGAATCAAACCATCCTTAAGGAAATTAAATATGTTGATATACCATGGCTCATATGGCAAATATTCAATGGTTAAAACATCTAACAAAACAAGACTAGAACCAAGTGATGTGGGCTCCTAGAGTTGTCTAATGATAATAAATGCTTAACCATCATCCAACTCCCAGGGACACAAAGATTTAGTAATGGCCATGTAATCCACATAGTAGTTGGAGGATCTAGGGATAGACTCTATGGTTACACGATCGAATACATTCAATAGCTTGGTGATGATCTCCTTATAGGGTTTTAATTTATCATCCTAAGTCTAATAAACATCATTAATCTGATTGACCATAAGTTGAGAGTCACTAAAGACTTAAATAAATCTAACCTAAAAATCTAAGGCTACTCTAATACCAAGGACCAAAGCTTCAACTCTACAATATTATTCATAAAAGATAAATGAAGCTTGAAGGCAAGGGGATGAGTAATTTTTGTGGGGTAACCAAAATGATTCTAGCACTAGCACCCTTCAAGCATTGAGCTCCATAAAAAATAAATTTTAAGACTCTATCTCTTTAGCTTCTATTCCAAATCACTCATTGGGAAACTCAACAATCAAAGGATGGGTAGATTCTTGGGGAAGATTCTAGGGGAGTGAATACTAACTGATCAACAATAACCTAACCCTCGATAGCCTTCTGACCTATAAAGGTTAGGTCAAAATCACTAAGGGTGAGGACCCACTTAGTGGCTTGACCTTAAAGGTGGGGCTTAGACATTAAGTAGCACAAAGGATCAAAATTTGCAACCACCAATGTATTATGGCTGAGCATGTAGTGCCTTAAATTTTGGAAAATGAACACTATGACAAGGTAAGGCTTCTCTAAGAGAGCGTACTAGATCTCATAGCTAACAAAGGTTACATTAATATAGTAGATAGCTCGCTCTTTGTTCTGATTGCCATGTTGAGCCAACATGGCTCTCAAATCATGAACTATGGATGCTATGTAAAGTATCAAATACTTACTTGGCATAGGAGGAACTAACACTAGTGGGGAAGTGATATATTGTTTGATATAATCAAAATATTTTTGACACTCAAAATCTCGTTGGAACATGCCATCCTTCTTAATAAGCTTAATAAAGAGCTAAAACTTGTTGAATAAATAGGCTTTGAACCAACAAATAGTTTGAATATTACCTTACAATCTATGAAAATTAGTTAGGGTGTGGGGAGGAGGCATGTTAGTGATAGCTGCTATTTTAGTGAGGTCCTCTTCAATACCTCACCTAGAGATGATGAAAACTAACAACTTGCCATATGTGACTCCAAACACATAATTGGAGGGCTTGATACAAACTTTGAACTATTTAAGTCTTTCAAATATATGTCTTAGATCATGAACATGATCCTATTAATGTATGGAATGACATAGAAGATCATCCACATATGTAGAATATCATGCATCATGTCATGAAAATTATAAGGTATAGCCCTATGATAGGTGGAACTAGTGTTCTTTAAGCCAAAATAACTTTATAATAGAATACACCCCATGGTGTGATGAAATTTGTCTTGGCCTGGTCCTCAGGTGTAACCATGATCTAGTTGTATCTTGAGAAACCATCCATGAGTGAAAGCATGTCATATGGTGAGCAGAAATTCATGTCCCGAAAAACATTCATTTCTCTTCCATAAATTATCAATCCGGTAAGTCCGTAAACTTATGAGTGTCACGCATAGTATATGCTTGCAGTGTTGGGGAACAAATCTGGTTGTACCTTATTTAGTTTGGTGGGGAGGTTTGTGTAATTGGATTCCAGCCAAACCAAATAAACTAAGTGCGAGAAATGAAATAAATAAATTATAAACAAAAAGTAAAGTGCTAGAAATAAAATGTGGAAATAAAATGTGAGGAAATAAACACACACAACTGAAATTAAATAAAGCAGTAAACTAATCTACAGAAAGCAAATGCACAAATTAAATAGGGGAGGACTACTGCACGGAGTGGGTCCAAACTCCCGTAGATAGTCCACCCAGCTAGCTACGTAAAGATTGATCGAATAAGAGGAGTTGCAGTCTTAATTAATTAAACAATAAAATAAAATAAGTTCTATGTAAAATTAATCATTGATCTCCTTTGTTCATCTGGCCTGCGTCTTTATATAAAGCGCAGCCAGATCTCATTACAATAACAAATCAGTCTATTTTAATCATGTGATGTGATTTAGTTACAATTGATTCTACACATATTTTATTCTTCTATTTTAAAGTATGTTCATTCACCAGAAAAGGATAAATATAAACATCCTTAGGTGTACGTAACAACAAATCCTAAACTAATGCATCCTAAAAAAAATAATATGCTTTAAGAGCTTTACAAGGTCAACCGGCCAATCGGTTGATAATAATAACAAATACTTTATTCTATTTAATAAATGCATGATTAAAATAGATCTCCTTTGTCTTCACGTGCAACCTCATCCATAGTCCTTGGTCAACCAATCAAATTTGACTTGGTAAATCTTGCAAAGTATGAAGGCATGGAGGCGCCTTTCGTATGAGGAAGGTGCCTACATTTGTTGGGCGCCTTCCTTATAAGGAAGGCACCTACTTCTGTTGGGCACCTTCCTTATAAGGAAGGCGCCTACTCCTGTTGGGCACCTTCCTTAAGGAGGAAGGCGCCTACTTCTGCTGGGCGCCTTCCTTGAAGAGGAAGGCACCTATTTTTGTTGGGCACCTTCCTTGAAGAGGAAGACACCTATTTTTTTTGGGTGTCTACTTCTGTTGGGCACCTTCCTTGAAGAGGAAGGCACTTGCTCTCTTGCCTTAGTCTCTGTAAGAAAAATTATGCCAGGTCCAAGTGGATGTAGACTGGAAAACACCATATTAGTAATAAAACCTACATTTATACACATTTCCCACTAAAAACACCAATCAAGCATAATATCGGATTTTCTATCAATTATATGCATAAGTTATATAAAATACATCTCATATGCTAATTGAACCAGTGATAATTCTCCTTAACCGTGTATATAAAATGAGCATTTCTAGTGCTCATCATCATACTTGGTGGTGAAATCTATGATCTAATATATGTTGGGTAAAGGAAAGTCATCCTTGGGATATGCTAAGTTAATGTCCCTAAAGTTGGTACATATTTTGATTGTCCCTACCTTCTTAACCATAGGAAAGATATTGGAGATCAAATTAGAATAGTCAATGGTTTTTATGAATCCAACATCAAGGAGTTTTTGGAGCTCTTCCTTGACCAAAAGGATGACCTTAGGATGCATCTTCCTAAGTTTCTACTTAATAGTATTAGCACTAGAGCAAACTACCAAATGATGCATAACAAGGTAAGGATCAAGCCCTGGCATGTTGACATATGATCAAGCAAAAATATCATGATTTTTTTTAATAAATTGGTCAACTGCTCTTGCTCATCCATGGATAAGGCTTTGCCTAAGTTAAGGATTCTTGGAGTCTTCTCAAAACCTCTATCAATATATAGGGTCTCCTAAATGGGCTTGTTAGACTCATCCTCAAAATGAGGTAGGCATGAATCACTCCTATTTGCTCAAGATCCTCGAGAGATAGAATTGAAGTCCTCTTGATAACTAGAAGACTCAACTTGTGCAAAGCAAGGGACTGACCCATCAAAGAAGTTTTTATGAAGGACATTCTCATGATCCATATCATAAAGAGTGTTGCCTTTAGCATACTCCCCTGGGGTCACAACTAATCCAGGATGCACCAAAGTTACCTCATTACAAAATAGAAGTCAGAGGTATAAGGCAATCCCTCATCCTCATAACTTCACTCCAAGTCTTGATTATCTAAATATTTGGCATAAGTAATAAGGTGATCATCATTATCAAATGATAAAGGTTGATTTTTATTGGAAATGTAGCCTATGCCACACTTCCTAGGCCAAATCTCAACATCCAAAGGCTCTTGAATTTCTTTTTATTGTAGTCCCAAACCTTTACCTATGTATCCTATATTACACAATATTTTCTTAAGAAGTAGGTAATCATTGGATAAGTAACAATGGGTAAAAAAATGCTCTATAGGATAAAGGTTGCTACCACAGATATTTTCTTTGAGGGTCATACCCACAAGTATAGAGGTACATGCGCCAATGTGTACAACTTCACCCTTCTTATGAGGTAAACCCATAGTCCTTGGTGAAGGTGGTAGGTTGGCAAGATCAAGAATAGGCTATTGAAGAAATGGATTAACTTGATCCCATGATGAAAAATTGATTAGTGATTTCTCACTTACCTTTAGATTTTCAATTTGGTTGGTAAGGTGAGATGAGAAAATGGATGGGCACAAGTTAAGATCTGATTGAGCTTGCTCAACAATCAAAACAATATTTGAATGGATGAGGGTCACTCAAAATGGTGATAAATTTATTTTTGAATTTGAACTTCAAACACTGATGAAAAGTAGAAGGGGCAACCCTCATTGCATGAATATAGAAGCATCCAATAAGAAGATTAAAATATGCAAGGCAAGGTACCACATAGAACAAGGTATCTAAGATCTTAATTCCAGCCTTAAGAGAGAGAGATACAATGCCACAGGCCTCTTAAGACTCATTGTTGAAGGCTTTGATGATGATGTTAGATTTAGTTAAGTCTTCCTCTTTTAATCCAAAATTTTGGAAAAACTAATAAGTGCACAAATTAAAGGAAGAACCATTATCAATAAAGATGCATTTGATAAAAGTTTCCCTAATAAATGCAGTAATATAGAGGGAAGAATCCCCTTGCAAGTTTGAGGAAGGCATATTATCATCCAAAAATGATGTGATGTATCCTAAGAGAGCCTACAACATTAACTACAACACTAGGGAAAATGTCTGGAGGAACAATCTATTTTCTTAGAAGCTCCAACAAGGCTTCCCTATGAATAGGAGAAGTTTGTAAAATCTCTAAGAGAGAGATCTTGGATGGGGTACTAGCTAACTACTATTGAATGTCAAAGGAGACTTTAGGTTGAGATTTCAACACTAATGGTGGGTTTTTTACTCTTGTGATCCTTTTTTGGGTATTCTTAAAAACTAAGGGAGGTTTTAAAGGTTGATTGGATGTAGAACTCATCTCCTATTAAGATCATTGAGTCAGTTGAGCTTGAGGTTGTTTCCTTGTAGTGACTACTACTATACCAACTGTATTGTTGTAGTGAGGTGGCATATTACGATATGACACTTGATTAGCTACCTGCTTCCCATGCTTAGGTAGGGGATCCTAGAAGATTCTTATATATTGATTAGTTGTGGGTGCTTGTTGTGTAGGAGGTTGATTTGTTTTTGGAGGATTGGGTTGAGGACCTTCTATAACAAGGCATCTTGCATCAATTAAGTCTTGAACTACATGTTTCAACATCTTACATGGATTTGTTATGTGCCCCTCTACTCTATGATACTCACGGTGTTGACCAACCTTATACCAATTAACTATGGTATCAGGTTACCTTATGTAAGGTAACTAAATCATATTAGCTTCCAAAAGTTGCTTTAGGACCACTGAATAAGGTGTGTTGAGTCTTGTAAAATTCCTTGGTGAGGTTTTTTTAGGTTGACTAAGCACCATATTTTTTAGGGTGTTAAAAATATTGTTAACAAGCCTACTATCTGTTACCCCATAATTAACTACATGCTTGTTATTATATTGAGCTTTTGTGGTCCTATCTTCTTCTTTATTTGGCTTGATTTGATCTCTTTGAATAAGGGCTTGCTCTACCCTTCTTGCTAGATATATTTCTTGGTCAAGTGAAGTAATGGTTGTCCTCTTCAATTCATAAGATAGTTGCTCTTGTAAATTTCCAATAAAATTTTCCAACATGTCTCAAGGAGGTAAAGTATACTTTAGGCATCCAACTAGACTCCTCCAAAGAGACAAAAAAAAAAATTAAAAATCATCCTTATCTTTTTTGAGCATGTAAACATCTTTCATAGTCATATTTTTCTTGACATAAGTTCCAAACTGTTTCACAAGCATTGCAACAATCTTTTCAAAATTTCTCAAAGAATGGTGAGGAAGTTGATAATACCATTCCAATGCCATTCCACCAAGGCTCTTAGGGAATGTATTTAGCAACAAAATGTTGTCATATATGATATCATGGCATGTTGTTCTAAACATCCTTAAATTTTTAATCGAATCCTTTATTCCCATAAAATAGGTAAAACTAGTAGTAGAAAATGCTTAGCATAGGGCCTAGAGGTAATTATAGGGTCTAAGAGTTGATTGCACATATCCTTATAATTGTAGGTAAAAATCAAGGGTTGAATAATATTCATTCTTTAAACCAATTGCTTCACCACATTTGTTAAACTTTGCACCTCAGTATTATTGTTGTGTAATACCCATAGATTCCCTAAGGGGGGGGTATAGATAGTCTGTTGAAAAATAACTTGGTCTATGTTGGAGGTATTAACATTGTTATGGTGTGGGTTATGATATGTGGTATCTTGCTATGGAGGATAACTAAATTTTATGGAATAGAAGCATGCATGTTGAGATGAGCAGAATGAGGAAATTAAGCATAATTTTGATATGCACTACTAATTGGAGGAGCTTGTGGAATTCCTTCAATGTTGGTGGTCACAGTAGTAGCATATGTTGGTTTATGAAAAGGATTGTCATGATGTGAAGGTTCAAAAAAAGGGTTGGTGTGAGAGTTCCTTGGAGAAATGGTTTGAGGAGGAGGATTACCTTCTCTTTCAATTCAGGCTTCCACTTCCATAGCCTTAACCAAAGGCTCCCTATGTAATTTCATAAAACCCCACATGTGATCAAATGATGAAAAGAGGAAACCTCCATTAGGCCCTTCATAAGGATAAAATTCATTATTAGTTTCTACATATTCTTCCTCTTCTTCATGATTAGGATGATCTCTATCAATCTGATCATCCTAATGGAGAGTTTGATCATATTCTGGATGGTTTTGCTTACTCCTAAAAATGGGAGTGATTAGGATCCTATAGGATCCTGTAAGAGCCCAATTAGAAATCAAATCAAGCTAAATATTTACATTGATAATAAGGTTTAAATAGGCATGAAAGTTCCAAATACAACAATATGCCTAAATCATGCTTAGTCCAAATAATAGGTAGGTAAGCAACCAAAAATATTCTAACAACTCCTACTTGCACGCTAACAACTAACAAGTGCCAACTATTCTTAAGCACATGCTAACAAATGACACTTGCCGACAAAACAATATGCCTATAAAATATTTATTAAACCTAGGAAAAAAATACTATTCTAGTCCTAGGGAAATGTGATGCCCACATCATACCTTCTCACTCAAGTAATATTAGACTCCAATGCGTACACAATAAGAGTGGAAGGGTGAGTCACCAATCGCTGCAAAGAGGTCTCATAACTGGATTAAAAATCATCTTGGATACCCTAGGATGCCAGTGTAGAGATATAGCATCGAAAGGACTCCCTTGCCAAGGAAATACTAGGAGTAAATATCTACTGCTCTACATATGTTGCTAAAACCTGAAACCTATGAAGCGGTCGTTGCAGTGCTCAAGGTGGAACAACAATAGGTGCAGAAGAAAGCAACATCTTGATGAAGAAGGAAAAATGACCACCTGAGAAGGACAAAGCTCCTGAAGGCCATGAGACTAATCATAGTAGCTAGCCTGACCATTTGATCCTGTAAAGATGAATGACCACCGAGAAAGGACTAAAGTCCTTGAAGGCCATGAGACTAATCATAGTAGCTAGCCTTGCCATGTCATCTATCAATAGAGTAGCCTTATGTTTGTTGGTGCAAGCCAAAAAGGCTATCAGATTGTCTCAAATAAATGAGTACAATAAATTCCATGTGGGATGAAGTGGTATGTATCAGGTGAGTGTCGGGTACCATCGAAATGCACTCTATACAAATCCACTAAAATGTTTGAAATCCCAAAATGGGAGGAGAATGTGAACTCCACAAAGATCTCATGGATCTTATCCACAAAGTCAAGTGGATACAAATACCTGCAAAAATATGCTTTTGAAAGGTCATAATGGTGCTATGAGTTTCAAGCACTCGTTGAAGCCAAAAAGGTCTTCAATATTTGCCTCACAGGGCAATACAATATGCTATGGTTTTCAAGCATTTCAAGAAGCCAAAAAGGTCTTCATGATGTGCCTCATCAGGCAATTACAATGTGCTATGGTTTTCAAACACTTCATGAAATCAAAAAGGTCTTCATGTTTTACCTTGCAGGGTAATGACAAATGTGCATATTTCAGCACTTACAATGAAGTCGTAAAAGACTTTTCAAACTTTGCCTGTTGGGCAAATTGTGCTATGATTTTCAAGCACTTAAGCAATAATCAAATTTGCTTATACAAGGACCGCCTCTTAGGCAATTTTTTTAAAAAACATGTTCCCAAAGTTTTGCAAAAGTTTTGCCTGGTGGGCTTTACAATGCCTTCAACTTGAAAGGAATTATTTTCACAATTTTTCCAAAATAAAGCCTCATAGGCTTGTTACAAAACTTTCCCTAGGGAAATGTTTGCAATAAAATGCAAAAAGTTGCAAAAGAAAGCCTCGTGGGCTTTTACAAGGCTTGGCTTGTTTACTAAGTTTTTTTTTTTTTAATGCAAAAGAGCATGCAATATTTAAATTGTCAAAACAATTGAATTTTAATTTAAAATAAAAAAACTTAAAATAATTTAATCCCATTTAAATTAAATTAATTAAAATTTAATTTAAAATAAATACTTTAGCAAAATTTTCTTTGGCCTGCTCGGCCAATCAACTGTGTGCAGGCTTTGTGGTATGGGGCACTCAAATCCACCTTTGTGGATGCATATGTCAGGCAACTAACTCCATATCGCACGTGTCATCTAAGGGTACTTCGGCCACCACGTGGGCCCCAGATCACAGTTTGGGGTAGAGTTATATGGTGAGCAAAAACGCTCAAAAATGCCTCAAACAACCATCGTCCCCTCAATGTGGGATTTTTGCCCACGTAATGTGGTGAAGCGCGACACCTGCGCTATTAATGGTAAAAACATGCATCACTGAAATGGCAGTTCCTGCTCATCATACACCAACAAAAGGCATTCAAGTCTACCCATAATCAATGCACAGCCAGTAGAAATTGTATACCTATGCATCCACCATATCTGATTGCTTTATGAAAAATGCTTGCAAAATTCAGTGTCATGCAAATAGCACCTACAAATGTCATCCCACAAGCTAAAACCCCAAAATCCATCGCATTTTTGTCAGGAACAAGGTGGTTGTTGATTGTCGGAGCTGTGCTCGTCTGACTCAATCCAGCCAAGCAAAAAATAACAGATGAAAAGGCTTGAACTAAAAAAATAGGAAGGTGTGCATCATCTATGGGGTAGAAATAGTCTACAACTCAGGCAAACATCCTCTAGGAACAGTAGAACGTTTGCCAAAGAAAAACATGCTGCAGGTGTTGGAAAATGTGGCCTTCGATTGAAAATCCTGAAAAACCCCTTACAGCATCTAACTGTCCCAACATCTGACATACCATCTACAATGAAAATCTACTGTCTGTGTTCCACATCAAGCTGTGCTCGCATGAGCATGGTGATGGTGAGGAGATCGAATGTCCTCCAACCGAGCTGAAATTCACCATAATGGGAATCGTCCATGCATTGCGTTAAACGTGCAACATAAAACTTAGAAAATAGTTAAAATTTTCTACCTCTTGGCCTGCAATCGACATACTTTGATGTCAAAGTTGCAATTGCAAGGGTGCAAGAAATCATGATCACCATCAATTTCTTGCAAAAAAAAACATGTCACAGTCATCTGGAAATTCCTTCCAGGCATGGTGCAAGTTGGCATTGCTGGGATTCGAAGCGATCTGTGAGGTAATGTTGCTCACAAGTCTGATTTCATGCATCTTATGAAATTTAAACTGGTGATGTCATAACAATGGAAGACCTACAATAGTACAGATTTGCTGATGTTGAAACAGTAACGTGCATACATAATTTGACTGCAAAACGCCTTCGTTGCACATCGAAAAGATCGCATGACCTTTTCCCATATGAAAATAACTACGCGTTTCTCCAGCGCGAAGCCGCTGCTAGAGAGCCTATGAAAATGATCCTCTACTAAAAAATTTTGTAGACCGAAGTCTGCTGTGGTGCACAACCTGCAAATCAAATAAAAATTTTGATCCAATGTGTCTCTGCAATCAGCCTGCAAAAACAAACCTTGCCATTGTTGCATCAACGCGATCAATAGAAACTGTGTCCCCAATGATAGTTCGATCGATGCAAGCAGCCATTAAAAACCAAAATAGTCTCTCCCATGGGTTTCTTATGAATTGTATCAACGAAAACATGTTTGTAGCATCATGGCAACAGTTTTGATGGCATCTGATGTCTGCCTATGACACACGCAGGTCAAAAATCAGCAGAAATTGAAGAAAAAGTTCAAAATGTCCCACATTTGGGATGGGGAACTCAAGAGGCTTTTTTAAAAAAACTGGAGTGCGCAATAAGATATATGACTACCTTGCGGTAGTCAAATTGCCTCCTTTTTGCCTTCTTAATCTGCTCCTTGTGAACGTGATCATCCACGACGATGAGTTGTTCTTCGTCCACCTTGTTGGCAAATCTGCTCCTTGTGAACGTGATCATCCACGACGATGAGTTGTTCTTCGTCCACCTTGTTGGCAAACCATAACTGTGGCTACGTCACCTTGTTGTGTTTACACGTTACGTCCAACCCATTCAACACAAGTCACGCATCAAATTATGCAGTGTGGAGGGGCCGTACATCTTTGTGCTTACGTCAGGCCGCTAGGCATCCTCCATCCTGCGACGGATGTCGTCGTGTGTTGGCAGCAAAGTTGATGTCCGTCCAATGAGATGCGGGGCTTCCTAGCGGTTAAACTTACTGGATCGAGTTTCCTTTGACTAGAGTCATGTGAGCCACGGACGGAGGTCATAGTGTCAGTCTAGGTTAGCGATCAATTGTTGATCTGGCTGACTTACAAACAGTCGTCCATCTTGCTACCTATGACCTTGAAGGGTCAAAAATGTGTTGGAACAAATTTGTAAGTCGTAGAAACTTCACCCAACTAACCAAAAATAATTGTCAACAAAGGGTAATTATTGCAGAATAAAAATCACTGAGGAGGGGAATAAAAAATTGTTGAGGAGGTGGAGAAAATTCCTCTCTCATAGGGCCGAGGAAAATAATACCAATGAACATGATCCTGTAAGAGCCAAATTAGAAATCAAATGAAGCTAAATATTTACATTGATAATAAGTTTTAAATAGGCACGAAAGTTCCAAATACAAAAATATGCCTAAATCATGCTTAGGCCAAATAATAGGGAGGTAAGCAACCAAAAAGATGCTAACAACTCCTACTTGCACACTAATAACTAACAAGTGCCAACTATTCTTAAGCACATGCTAACAAATGACACTTGCCGAGAAAACAATATGCCTATGCAAGATTTATTAAACCTAGGAAGAAAATACTATTCTAAGCCTAGGGAAATATGATGCCCACATCAAAGGAGCCATTAGGAGAAAGACAAAGGATAGAAGAGAAAACTAGCAAAAGATAAGAAGATTTTTAAGATATTTTTAATGTTCTTTAATTCTAAGAAAACAAAACTAGTGCTCTTGTTTAAATATTTCAAATGAAAAAAAAAATGAAGAGGCTTCCTATCTTGGCCACTAAGATGTGTGTTCATGTTGAGTTCACCAAAGATGTAGAGGATGAAAATTGCCCTACCGTGTACGATTCCTAGCTAGATCTTCTAGGAGTTGATGTGACTATGGGGGTGTGTTATATTCTCTACACTCAGAACAAGTAAAGGGTTCACCAATAATGGTTTTAGGACTCACTCCAAGTCCGGGGTGGAAATGTTTGATGTGTATGTTAAAACAATCACCTATTTTGGCCTTTCTAAACTAAACTATGGAAATGAAAGAACAATGCAAAACAAACAAGATGCAAGAATACAAGGACTAACCTTAGTATGATTCTTTGGTTTAATGATATCTAATCCTAGGTTGTAAAGAAATTAAATCTTTTCCTTTTATCAAGGGTCCAAGGGAATACAAGATTAAACCCTAGATGCACACTATATGCCTTTCTCTTTTAAATGGCTAGAATGTAACCAAACACTTTTCCTTTCATCTATGATATAGATTTTGAAATAGAGATGGACAAAGAAAACAACAAATACCCTAAATATTATCTAGGGAAATTATTTGATCTGGTGGTTGATTCTAGCTTTAACTTGCATCCAGAATATCCAATATCTTCAAACCTATAATATAACTTCATAAAACCCTAGAAAATTTGATCAAAATTTGAGGGCCTACATAGGTCGTTATACAACTGAGCTTGGAGGTACAAAAATCAAGCCCCCTTGGTACTTTTAGCTGACCATTCAAAATTAAAATGATCTTTGACATTTGGAACATGCACAAACAAAGTGAAACAAATATATAATAGTGAAATAAAATGCAGACAAGTTGGACACTATGAAACACTAAAATATAGGGCACAAATCAAGGTTTTAGGGTGCAAAAACTCATCTCTAAGCCCTAATTTACCAAATTCACACCCTGTATGGGAAAGGAATAAATTTGGTTCAAATTATCTTTTTGAACCTCAAAACAACAAAAAAATAGGTCTACGAACTAATAAAGCAAAATAAAAACCTGATGAGCTGATGGAGAAATCAAGGAGTAATGAAGAGATGAAAAAATGAACTCCAAAATAGTAGGTCCCTCCAATCATCAAGACTCCTTCACTTGATCCCCAAGGGCAACCACCATCAAAGCACAAAATAATAGAAAATGACAATTCGTAGTAGATGAGCATATCCTCAAGAAAATCCATTCATTTTAAAAGAAGGAATCCAATACTCTTTTTATAAGAGTTTTAGAGGGTAAAATAGGGGGAAAAACAAAATTTCATCATGGGCAAGGGCCGACCCCAAAACGGGCCAATGAGGGGAGGGGTTTTTGAGAGAAAATCCCCAAGAGCACCAAATGTTTGCCCCGCCATTACATGATGTAAATTTAGAAATCCAAATTCATGCCTCGTATGGATCGAACATGAATTTTGCAAAGCTATGGAAAAAGGTCAAAGGAAGAGGGAAAAAGGGCCCCAAATTTGCACTTGGTAAGTTTATGTGGTTTGCTAAGGATCAAAGGAACAATTGAATCATCTTGATGGGTCAATTTTCCATTTCTACAATCCTCAAGAAATATATTGATGCTTGGCCTACAATGGTCCTCACAATGTAGATACATTCATGGTCTACCAACACCAAGCTTAGTTGGTAGCAATGAAGAAGATTAAAAAATACACAAAAGGAGGTATTCAATATAGTGAAGTACCTAAACCAAGTCATGATAGTTGAGGATCTTGAGAAATAATTATGCATTCAAGTCCTAACCAGATCTAGGAAGAAGAATTTAAAATTAGATCCATAGAAATTAAAGCCATTAAAATTTCTTTCTCAACCTCATAAATATCAAACAAGAGAGAAGGTAAGGCCAAATACAAAAAAATTAAAGTTCACTTACGAGGATCATAAGGAGCAAGCACTAAGAAAGCTAAGGTATGCCTTTGTAACCAAAAGAAAAAGGTTGGAAGACATTGAGTATTATCACAAAGGGTTTGATAAACTTAATTAAAAGGATAAAAAATTGTAGGGAATGACCAACTATAACATTGTTTAAGAACTGAAAAAGACTCCTTCTAGGGTAAGCATATATGACACATTGCTAATCCTCGATTAAATGGACTTGCTTAGAGCATACTTAAAAAGTCCCAATCATGAAGGTATGAAGTTGTTAGACATAAAATTGGCTCAAGAATATCAAAGCCCTAGAATGGATAATAATTAGCCATTACCCTTTTATATATCTCTAAAAATGGAAGGGAGAATTATGCACAACTGCTTGGTGGACTCAAGAGCAAATACTATAATTCCAAATGTAGTTTATGAAGTAATGGGAATAGAATATACCTATTCAAGCCATGGATGTTTGTAATTGGATGGTACTCTTGTTTGAATAGTTGGTGTGATCAAGGATATATCGATTATGCTCCACAAGCTACCAGAGGTAACAATATTTCATGAGGTAGTCATGGTTGACCTTTTGGTCTACTTTGGTTTATGCTTGTCTACAAAATTCACTATTAATTTGGGGGTAGTTATCCCTAGATTATTCTCATATAGTTATCCCTTACAAAGTTAAAAATGTTAATATCTATGTGGAAATTCCATCTCCCTTCCACACTGAGAAAATTGAAGAAGAAAGGGTTAACTTGTTGAAGGATGATCAGGACAATGTTGAAGAGGTCACTAGATAATTTGAAGAAGTCACTAGACAATTTCAATTGGAGGATCAGTTCTTCTTGGGAGATTTTAATTCTATAACAAATGATACACCAATATTTTGTGATGGTGCAAGATTAGGAGGTCAATAATTCCTAGCTACTTCAAAGCAAGGGCTCCACAAAAAGAGAGTGGATGTATTGCTATTGTTGGAGGAACATAGAAAGTTTTTGATAGATCTATCAACAACAAGACTTTAATAAATGTCACTATGACATGGATATTTGGTCACAATAGTTTCTAAAGTGTAATCCAATGCATTACTATGAATTGAAAGCTAGGCTGGGAAGGCACACAAAAATTTACCCCATAGGGCTTGGTCCCTAGCAAAATACATAGAGGTGTGAGTGCAATATGCATGATCTAAAAGTGATCAACAATTAAAATTTGCTAGTATTGGTAAGTGGCTATTATAGGTAATGCTTTGCACAAAAATAAGAAATGCATCAGTTTGTATTATAAATATACATAAAAAGTTGTTATAATAAAAAAAAATTAACTATTTTGGGAAGTGGTAATTAGTAGGAAGTATTTTTAAATTATAAATAGCATAGTGGCTAAAACTGCAATGATAACTTAATTCAAACAATTTACACACTCCAAAAGATCATAAAGGAAGAGATTTAGAATACCATGGACCATAATCTACAATTCCATAAAAGAGTGATGTGATAAATAGTTGGGAAGAGAAAATCTTACCAAATTTTGCGTGAATAAGCAACATGTAAATAAAGTTAAATACAACAAATATATTGGTTGGAGTAAATAGCATATTTTTGGAAAACTACATCAAATAAGTCACACACATAATGGTCGCATAAACTATATTTATGATAGATTGACATCCTTTTGTTGATTCAATAATACCCAAAATTTCTTTCACATGAGTTGGATAGAATATAAGTTATGAAAAAGAGGATAAAATAGGTAAGTGAATTTAAAGACTTTCCTAGGAGAAAAATACAATATAATAAGGTTCCTCTTTTAGGTACTTCACAAGAACTAAGTAGAGTTGATCCAACCTAAAGGAGAATTTCAAGCCAAGATAATATGAGGAGGTCTAAAGCTCTAATGATATTTTGAATGAATGATGTGCAAAAGACATAGAATTTAATTTCAAAGGATGACTGTAAAAGAAAATTATGAATAGGATTGAAGCTTCCTACACCACAAAGCTCTACTCACTCATCATACTGGATAAGCAAGTCATTTTTAAACCTTTTCAATGATAGCTAAGTTAGACCTTTTCATTGGTTGGGAACCTAGAACCTTCCTGATGATAGCTAAAATGGTTCCACCAATGGAAAGGTTATCCAATATTATATAGTTGTGGGAACACTCCCCATATTAGGGGGTGTGTTCATGGATAATGCCACCCTATTTTAGAAATCGATATTGCATCTTAGCACATACCCTATTTATTTTTTAAAATAACACCAATAATAAGGAAGAAAAGTAAATCCCAAGGACAAAAGAAAATAAAATAAGGTTGGAAAAGCTTGCTAAATCACACAAAAATTTCCCTTATTTGGATTTACTTCAAGGATCCTCTACAAGTGCATACAACCTATGGAATAATAAGTGCCCTATGTGTTTTATATTGATAAAAATTTGTAGAAACCATATAGCCTTGTAGGTTGAAAGTGAGTAGAGAGGCCGAGGTAGGTTAAGAAAATGGTTTAGTATACAAGTATAAATATAATAATTATTACAAAAAGCAACTAAAAAGCATCACCAATCAAGCAAGGAACATAAGTAGATAGCAACAAGCACACAATCCTTCCATAAAAATGCTAATTGGAAATCAAATGCCAAGAAAGGATAGCTCATAGTAGGTTTGCATCTTTGGCAAGTATGTGGAATTCAATGAAATAAATAAATATGAAAAGAATTTATCCCCAAATTATCAAGATGTTATAGGCTCTAATAAAGGCAAGGCACACATTTAAACCACTCGCGTAAGTTCAAATTTTTGAAAAATATGATAAAGCATGTGCAATTATTCAAAATATAGACCAAGACAACCCTCAACAAAGGTTATAAGAGTGCATGTAATTTTACTATAATCCACAACATGGAAATATCCTTGAGAAAGTTTGTGTTCAAAAGAACAACCATGGAAGTACCTACATTCTTAAGAGTCATCCACAATTTTTAGGAGAAGCATCTATGCTATGTTGTAAAGAAATGTTTAACAAGCACACATCACCAGGAATTCAGGGCTCGAACCATTTACCTAAAGTAGTGTGAGCTACCACTAATATTTATCAAGAGGAATTCTACTCTCTAAGAGCTACTATGAGTTAGGTATATCTATTTGTGTTTCCTTTTCTTCCTCTAAAGTCTTCCTCCTCTTCTTCCCATCATAATTGGTTCCCTTTTTCTTTTCTTATCTTTGTTCATCCCCTCATTATTAATCATTCACTAAATCCTTACCTTCATCATTATTCTCCATTATAGAATTTTTCCATTTCACTTCTAGATTATATTTTTCTTATTCTTTATCATCCCTTGTTCTTTCCATCCTATTTCTATCATAGAGAACACCATATTTTATATGCAAATGATATGCAATTAAGATAAATATATCTTCCAACACATGATCTAAAGCTCCATTGATGTCATAAAATTATTGAACCACTTTTATCCAAGTTGAAATCTCCATTAAAACCATTTAAGGCCCATGGGTGCTTCTTTATTTCTCTTCTCCTTATTCCTTATGCTATTTTAACTTCATTATGCAATAGAAAAGGCTATTTGGGTTATTAATTTTACAAGAAAAAATCCTTGGGAGGTGCCAATAATGTGGACCCATGAAAGCCTCCACATAGATAGATCCTAGAATTCTATTGGACTATCAATTTTGTTAATTTTTCTATTCAAAATATAAGGAAATTTTGATAACTATCGTGCAAAGACTAGCTGAAGAACCAAAAATAGCTTAACAAGCCCAAAATTCAACTAAGGTAGGAAAATATAGCCACTTTAGAATGGATATGTATATAATGGAAAAATGAGTGTGGCTAGGTACAAGAGTGACTAGATGCTCAAGTTGATTGAAGTTGGATTGACTAGGAATTTTGAGTAGCCAAAATTTTCAAGTGGTTGGGAGCTATGAGTTACAATATCTATAAGGCCTCATAACAACCCTATATAGGTCTTTGAGAACCTTAAAAAAAGCATAAAGCCTACAACAAAATATGAAATGTATTGGATAGGTCCCTTTCAATAGATATCATGTGCATCAAAGGCATGGGCTACTTGGACACTTCTTAGCCATCTAGAGCAAAGCAGTTATAGGAAATTAAAACTTACAACATTGGATGTTAAGGCATTGGATGTTAAGGTACCTAGGAATAGAAATTTGGAAATATATTATTATATTGTATAAGGGTTGGCATGGGCCACACATAGCCCAAGGTTGATTGTATTATAATATTATATTATATTAGTAGTAGGCTCCCCAAAGTAGAATAAGAAGATGCATATATAAAGAAAAGATATTTTTCATTGTAACGATCATGGATATCAATCATATATAATCGTCTTCACCCACAAATTGGCTTATAGGACTTTACCCTCCTTAAGTGGCTCTCTCGTCTTGGTAGATCTTGTGGAGTTATTCCTTCCTTAAGGAGTATTATTGGTGTTTTCCTACCACAAGGGTATTATCTTTCTCTCTCTCATTTGTGGATAATTATTTGTGGATGAATGATTTGATATTTTTGCATATTGGTGAATGATTTTTGTTAATATAATAAAGTTATGTAATAGGTGGTATTAGATATCCCTACAAATTTTATAGTTGGTGCAATAATAATGCATAGTAGGAGAATACAAGCATGCTAAAGAGGTAAAAATATTCTAAAGACATATGGTTATTGAAGATGGTGAATGGTGTTGGATCAAAATAGCTAGCTGGATAGAGCAAGAAAGGGATGTCCACTCCTTCCAATCATTTTGATCAAGCACAAGCTTAGCTCAAAGACAAGATGTGTGTATATTGTCAAGAGTATGGTAGGCTATCCTTATAATCATTAGCTAGGCTAGTATAGTAATATATAAATAATATAATTTGAGTGTTTGATTGTTGTATAATATGTAATTTTAATCTAAAATTTTAATGCATTAGCTTGTTTTTTGACATTTTCTAGCATTATGTTGTGGAATTATTTTATTTGTGGATGCTTTGTAGGCCCTAGCTATTTTTATAAAATCTTTTTGGGTGGTCTATACTATTAGGCCTAAATTGCTATTTAGATTATCACTCTGAGCTATTGGAATATTAGGAATTATTAGATTCTGGTTTTTTGTTTCTTCTATAAAATATTTCCTAGGGTGCGAAGGGCTATTGGATTATTGGATGGTATGACATGAGCTTAATTCATATTCTACAATGCTTTACCTAGTAACTAGTCTGCTATGCCCTTTAAGTAATTTAGTTGTAGTGTTTTTTGCATAGTATGTGGTAATTATGTTAGCCAAATACCATCCATATTTTAATCCATATTTCTCTCCTTTTTCTTCCCAATGATCCATTTCTCACTTTATTCTTCTCCCATTTCTTTTATATTTGTTTTACAAGGAATCGACCTTATTTGAAGGTTGACTAAGGATAAAATTGAACTATCCAATCTTGTCCCTATGGTCAACAATGCACTTCTATTTATTAGGGATATTTTAAACCAAGAGTGATAGTTTTATTAAAAATTTATTGACAATGGATCTTCCCTAAACATTTGTAACCTTAAATTCCTTAATAACATCAAACTAAACAAACAAGACCAATAAATTCCAATGGTGTTATTAAGGTATACAAAAATGAAGAATGAGGATTTGTGGGAACATTGGTCCTTCCTATAAATGTAGGAACTCGCATACTCAACACCTTGGTCCATATCCTAACATGTGATCTAAACTATAATCTTCTTTTAGGATGACCTTGGATTCATGCTATGCAAGCAATGCTATCTATGTATCACAAATATTTAAAGTTTGATTACCAAGGACAAATTACACTATTCGCATAGATCCTAATCCTTTTTCTATTGTCAATATATTGAAAAATATAATCCAAACATACATCTTTGTCCATATTTAAGTATTACACATGTTATCAATAATAGAGTCATAGAATATATAACCCTTACTTTAGAAAAAAATTATCATGAAGCTAGCAATAGTAAACATATTGAGAATTCAAAAGAATAGACCAAGGAAATATAAAATATTTACCCTCAAATTGAGCTATTAACATTAGAATTAGCTAGACTATAACCATCATCCCCAACCTTAAGAACACCTTATCAAAAATGTACAATAATAGAAATAGGTAGTTGTACCTTTATTTATGATGGGATGGCCAACGAAGAGGTTATTCATGAAGACAAACCTCATCTAAGGTAATGATGCTATACTTCTTGCTATATATCAAACTTATATTAGATACCCAAATAGATCTTGTGCAATTTCAAAAACAATGGGATGGGTCTAGGAAGATTCAAGCAAGGTATTAAAGAACCCTTAGATTTTTTATACCATAAATAGAAAGTTGGGAATTAGGATATAAACCCCATTGCAATAAATGTGAATCCTAACCATCATCCTTTGATAGTGATGACAAAAATAACTTCCTTCAACCTTAAGAAAATAATCCAATAAATGAATAGCTAAAATTAGAGGATGAAGAAGGCTATTTTCACTACTCTCTCAACATCAATACCACAAGTATTTTTAACCCCAAACTTGGTGAAAAGGATAATTCCTTGAGATCATCATCTTATTTTGATAACACTGTGTTGCTTCAAACAATATATAAGTCTAATATAATCACTAATGACAATTAGGCAAATGTCTCTAACAATATTTCCACTTTTGATGATTCTATTTATACATTATTGATGTCTTGTAATCACTCAATTTGTATTTAACAACTTTAATTTCAATTAATCTCAAAATTCTAGGAGTACTTCCTACATCTCCTTAATTCAAATATGAGTCTCATATCCTCATTGAGAAAATAATTGGCATAAATATCAGGACTCAAAGTCACCCTAAAATATTGAAAATAGGGAAGGCATTGACTCTTGAGGAGTGTGAGGCATATAATCCTCTTAACCAAATTTATAATACATTTGCATGGTCTTATGCTGACATGCCTAGGATAAATCCCTACCTTATATTGCATCATCTAGATGCAAAACCTATAAAAGAAAATTCAAGAAAAACGCACCCAAAAGGAGCATTACTTGTTAAAGAGGAGCTTTAGAAACTTCTTGAGGTCAAGTTCATCACATCCATCAATTACTCTAACTAGATAGCTAACATAATGCCAATTACCATAAAGGAAGGCATCATTCATATTTGTATTGATTTTAGAGACATTAATAAGGCATGCCCAAAGGACAATTTTTTTGTCCCTAATATTGGCATGATTCTCAATTTCTCTTCCAAGTCTAGGGTGTTGTCCCTTATGGATGGATTTTTAAGAATCTAACTAGATAAGGATAGCACCCAAGGATCAATACAAAATAACTTTCACCACCCCTTGGGGAACTTTTTGTTGGTAAGTTATACCTTTTGTCTTAAATAATGCTAGGAAAATATACCAAAACATGATGACATAATTTATTTATGATATGAGGCATAACATAGTAGAATCCTATGTTGATGATCTCCTCAATCATTCCCAAAGACAAGAAGATATTGTTCTCAATATAAGATGATTTTTTATTTTTCAATACAATATTAAGTTCATATCAAACCCTTCAAATATGTCTTTGGGACGCCATAAATTAAATTGTTAAAACTTATCATTTCCCATCAAGAAATGAAAGTGAATCTAGCTAATATATTTGCTATTACAAACATACCTCCACCAAAGAGATTAATAAAACTCTAGATACTTCAATACAAATTAAATATTATACAACAATTTATCTCCCAACTGGCAGATAAATTTTAATCCTTTACCAAACTTCTAAGAAAGGGTATTGAATTCAAATGATATAATGAGTGTCAAAAGGCTTTTAATGCCATCAAAATATACCTCTTATCACCTCCAGTTCTCATCCTGGTAGAACCTTTAAAATCTCCATTATTCTATATCACTATGACTATCCATGATCTAGGAGTCATGCTAGTCCAATATGATAATAAACATAAATAAATGAAAATCTACTAAATTATAAAAACCTTGGTAAGCCATGAAACTCACTACACACATTTGGAAAATTTATGCTTAGTAGTTATTTTTGCCTCTCAAAAGTTGAGGTATTACATGCTAAACAAAAAGACTTATAATAGCTTGAGTAGATCCTCTAAGATATCTCATGTCAAAACCATATCTTTCAGGATACACTACTAAATGGATAATGGCCCTCAATGAGTTTGACCTTGAATTCATTAATAAAAAATCCTTAAAGGGATAAGTCACAACTAACCTCCTAGTAGATACCCCGATAGAAGACCATAAACCATTAGAGGTCTATTTTCTTGTGAGATTGTCTATAGTTTAGAAGCTAAACATTATACCTTATTGTCCCTTTACTTTTATGGGACTAGAAGTGCCAAAGTATTGGGGGTAGAAATAGTTTTAGTCCAACCATAAAAGGTAATTATTCCTTTGGTGCTTAAGCTTCAATTTTTTTGCACTAATAATACTATGGAATATGAATCCCTAATTCTTAGATTCCATACTACTCAAGCTCTACAGGGCATGACCTTGTCCATTTCTAAAGACTCATAGCTATACATCAATCAAATAAAAGTAACTTATCAAACCAAGGATGACAAATTAAATCCTTATAAATAAAATATGGATAATTTAATGGTCACCTTTGACAAGTTTACCATAGATGCCATTCCTAGGTCTAGTAATCACCACACTACTACAATGGAGACTATTGCTTCCCTTGATCCTCTAGAATTTGAGGATCAAAAAGCTACCATCATCATTCATAAAATTATGCAACCAAAACCCATTGAATCTATTCAAACACCCTTGGTATTTTTTTATACTAAATAAATAATTATTGTAGATTCTTGGTACGAAGACATGTATACATCTCTTCAAGATGGCACAATACCTAAAGGTCTTAAGCATAATGAATGTAGAAATCTTAGGCAACATGCTTGTCATTTAGTCATCATTGGTGATGCACTATATAAATGATCATTTAAAAATAATCTCCTTCACTTCCTTAGTTTAGAAGAGGCTAATTGAGCAATACAATAATTTCATAATGGTATATATGGAAGTCATTTTAACAAAAATACAATGGCAAAAAAACTCCTTAGGTTAGAATACTATTGATATTCCATGGAGAAAGACTCTTGTGATTACATTCATAAGTGTGACAAGTATCAAAAAAATGACAACCTTATACATGCTCCTTTACAAGAACTATAGTCCCTATCCTCTCCTTGGACATTTTCTATATGATGCCTAGATATCCTCATTAGATGGTCACAAGTTTATCATTACAAAAATATAATATTTTACCCAATGGGTCAAGTCCATAGCTCTATATTCTTGCATAGGCATACAGGTGTCTAAATTCATCCTCAATTAGTTTCTATCTAATTATGACATCCTTTCAGTTATAAGCTTAGGTAATGATACTCATTTTATTGTCATGTGATCTTGACCATGTGCCTTCTATAATAATTTTCATCCACACATTTCAATGGTTGTAACTATTTCCATTATTTTACCTTTATAGTTATATATTTTTATAAGGTATTTGGTTGTAGTTGCAAACACAAGAAAGGAAGAAGGATAGTGCATTGGCTGCATTTTTTGCTACACTTTGGTTGCATTTTTGGCTGCACTTTGGTTGTAGTTTTTCATTGGATTTTTGTTGTTGTTTTACTACTTGGCTATTTTATTTGTATGGTGTATTGGTTGCATTTTGAATATTTAAGAAGAAAATTTTATGATTCCTTTCTCTCATTTTCTACATTTGGTATCAGAGCATTGGTAGATCACAATCTGGGTTGAAGATTTTTATTGGTGTTCTTTCTAAAAATTGAACATGGCCAACTCTAATTCACTTCCAATACTAAAATTTAATGGTGTTTATTATGAATATTGGAGTATTAAAATTATAACCTTGTTGATAGGAAAATATTTATGGAAAACTATAGAGATTGGTTATGAAGAACTAGATGATTAGGCCTTTCTATCCCATAATGATAGACATGTAAAAAGAGAATCCAATAATAAAAAAATATTGGCATTATATCACATACAATAAACCCTTGATAAGAGACTTTTTATAAGAATAGATGATGCCAAAATAATAAACATGCATGGAAGGCCTTGCAAGCGGGATATGAAGGTAGTGACTAGGTGAAGGTTGTTAAATTGTAAATCCTAAAAAGAGAATTTGAGAATCTTAGAATACAAGCAACATAAGGAGTTAGTGACTATTGTGTGAGAGTTGAGGATGTGGTAAAAAATAATGGCCATATTTGGAGAATGCATGGATAGATATATTATAGTAAAGGTCTTAAGAACATTGACACCAAGGTGGAACAATATTGCAATTATCATAGAATAAAGCAAAGATTTTAAAACCCTTGAGTTTGATAGCTTGGTTGGTTATTTTATGTCTCATGAGGAGAGACTTAGATATGCCTTTGAAGATGAAGAAAAATTATTTGCTTCCAAGTTGAATATTTTTGGGAACGAAGGAGTAAGCACCACCAATCAAAGTAATTGACAAAACCAAGGAAGAGGTCAAAGTTCAATTTCACCAAGAGTAAAATTAGAAAGAAGAGGATATTCAACAATAAGAAGAGGTAGAATTAACAAGAAAAATATACAATGCTACCCATCCTTGCTAGGGACATGTAGTACGATCCCTCCAATCCAATATTAATAGAAAATATTAATTTTATTTTTATTTCTTAGACCTTGGGAATGAGTACCCATCCTTTGCAGAGGACATATAGTACAATCCTTCCAATCCAAGATGATAAAATGAAAGATGGAAAATATTAATTTTATTTTTGTTTCTTGGACTTTTGGGATGACTACCCATCCTTTGCAGAGGACATGTAGTACGATCCTTCCCATCCAAGTTTTATGATAAAATGAAATATGGAAGCTTTGGGGAATCGAATTCTCAACCTAGGTGAGATGAGAATTATGCCCTATCCTTACTACTCCATGAAGGTCAAATCAGAGCTTTAGGGAATTGGATCCTCAACCTAAGTGAGATGAGGATTTAATCCTATCCTTGCTACTGTAATTTTAGGCTTTAAGCATTATGGGAGTGGTAAAAACCACTGTTTTAAGGATTATGTTGCATGATAGGACAGACAAGAAATATTTTTTCGCCTCACCTTTTCTTCCAAGTATGGTTTTGACCATTTTTCTCAATATTCTCTTTAATATGCGTAGAACATGCTTAGTTCAAGATAGTTCAGGCATCAGTTCCCAATCTTAGGATCATTTTAATATATGTTATGTAATAACCCTAAGAGGATTCAACACCTTCTCAATGATTGCACATGAAATGAAAATGTAACTGAGATGACATGTATATGCAATGCGGAATGTGACATGAGATATGAATGCACTGCTTCTTTTGAAATGTGGATGGAGTATTGCCATAAAAAAATATAAAACTGACTACTTCATGCATCACAAGTTTCAAACGATATTATTAAATTGTTTGTGTTTCTTGCGGAGCTTTCTACAACATAATTCCAATGTTTCATATTTTCTTGATCTTAGGCATGAGTTGACATCTCAAATTTTTATTCATTTTATTTATTTTTATTTTTTTATTTTTAGACAAACCAAACATGTCCAGAGGACTAACACACAAAACTTAAAACCAAACCCAAAAAGCAACTTCAAAAACACACTTGAAAACACAAATCAAAACCCAAAAACCAAAATCTATATATAAATGTACAATATAATACAAGATGATGCAAAGCTTGGACTATCACTTTCCTGGATCCCAAACATGATTAGAACACTTCAACAAAAATATAATGTGATATGCATGCCAAGTGTTGTAGGAATCCAACAAAAACAATATTAGACTACACCATGCACAAACTTTTAACTTCCCTTGCTCACCCCACCAATTAGATTTAATTCCATTAGTACTCTCATAGGTGAGCATTAAAATACTAAAATGATTAGACAATAAATGATATTCAATTTTATCTTGTCTATTCTTGAAAGTATCCATTTCATAGTTTGATTCATGATTTAGAACTAGGCTCTCTTTATCCAAAATGAGACTTTGTAGGCAAGAGCCTATTTCTAAAAATTTTAAATCCAAATCATTTTCCAAATTTGTAGGCCAATAAAATGTGTGTAACAGTTTGCAAGCATTTAGGATATTTACCAAATTGAGATCATTAGGAGTTTTTATCCTAGGTTCAAGAATTAATTGTTGATGAATTTGATTTAGCAATTTAAATGCATCAAGCTCCTTTTCATTCATTAAAGTAATGTTATCAAAGGTGTGGTTAGAAATTAATCCTTGTTCTACATTCACCTTCAATGGCATTTCATCATAATGCAGACACTTGTTCTTTCTCCATGATTTGTTTATCAAAGGCACCAAACTTAGGTACCCAATTGAACACGTGTCCATCCCTTTCAAACCATAAGTCTTGTCTATCTAGGGGTGGGTTAACTAACATATTTCCATGATCAATCACTTGGGTTGTTTTGGATAACGTGGGATTTTCAATTGGATCATCAATGATATCAAACCCAAATGATTTAGGTTTTGTAATTTTCTCATTTTGAAATGGCATAATCGTTGTAGCACAAGTAAGTGGATCAAGAGTTTCAACTTCTTTTCCTTCAAAGGAATCTAAAGCAAGTGACTCTCTTTATTGATTCATGATTGTAGAATCCTTATCATGCTCCAAAATTTGATGAGATTCAAATTTCTCTTCCAAAACTTTCTCAAATTGTACAAGATTTATAGTATCCTCATGTGAGGAAGCAATTGAGTTATCCTGCATATTAATTGACACAACAAGTTTGTTAGAAGATTTAGATTGATAATATTCTTCCCATTTCTTCCACGAATCATAGTAATCATCTTCCAAGTTCAAGTTGTGATGTTCAAGTATTTCTTCTTCATCTTCTGATTCATCAACCTGTTTCTCATCCAATTCATCTTCACCTTCCTTAGATGGTCCCGTTATTTCCAAAAGTGGGTTATTTCTTGAATTCAAATTGGTAAAGCTATCATAATCCAAATTTGTAACCCATGATTCAATTTTATTACAATTTGGAAGGTGTGGATCCTCTTGGTCATCACTTTCGAGAGCATCATCCAAAGTGTCTTTCGGGAACAAGTGGTGAAATTCGATTATGTCTTCAACTTCATTTGTTGATTTTATTTCAAATTCATTTTCAGCCACTTGTGATGACTTAGGAGCTTCTACAATGGGATCAATTTTTGAATTCCGTGTCATATAGTTGCTCCAATCCTTTGCAAGTACATCTGCCCAAATCATATCCACATAAGTTTGTTCATCCAGATACTCCTTTTTGGGTAATGATTCTGGATATTTATTTTCCAAAACAAGATGGTGATTATTTGATTCCAACTTCTTGTTACCCATCCATAGAATTTATTCTCCAAAATCTTCATGCTCTTCAAGACATTTCGAATAGGTATTCACTTCAATGTGAGTCACCTCAAAATTTCTTGTATCATTTGAAGAAGCATAACATGAAATATCATTAAAATCGGCATTATGAATTTTCTTTCTAGGATGATTTGGATGCATACATTGATGTGCTTGTTTTTGCGATGGAACATACCTACATACCTTCTTAACCACTTTCTTTTGCTCTTTTACTTTCGATACGAACTCTTTGGGTTGAGTGGTAGAAGTAGTAGGATTAGTTGGATTGATATCCAACGGACAATGCTTGAAAATTTGTTGCAATGGTTCCATGAGTGACCACATGATTCTCTAACTGAGGCATAGTTTGATGGATGGAAGCACTTGTATAAGCACACATGGGAGCATAAGTTGGTCTGGTAGGATAAATTTGATTGTAGGGAAAAACATTTGATATCAAATTTTGTTGTCTCCACACTTGATTTACCATAGAGGTTTGATTGCAAGCCCCTAGTTGTCCTACCATAGTTGATTGTTCCATTCCATAACCTTGTGGCCTCAATTGTTGATCTACAATCATAGCTTTCGTGTAGGTCGATGCAAGATCAGTAACCAAGGGATTCATCTTGACAAATATGGCAAACAATGGATCCAATGCTCGAAAGTATATTTGAAGAGCACCACTTTCCTCAATAGTATAGGGAGAAATTAATCTCGCATAAAGCTTTCGAAACCTCACATTGAAACTTCTCATTGGCTCATTAGGTTCTCTTTTGCAAGAAGCAAATTGTTGAAATATCATGAGAGGATCAATGAACAACCTAAATTGATTGATAAATTCATCTTTCAATTGAGTCCAAGATGTAATAGAACCAGTGGGTAAATTGATGTACCAATCATATGCCACCTCATCTAGGGTTCCAGGAAACATTCTACATGCTACATCCTCATGTTTGACATTCCATCTAACTAGGATATCCACATAGGCTTGAATATGCTCCTCGGCTAATGTTGGATCATTGTGTTTAAACTTGGGCAAATGCTTTTCTACGTTCTTGGGTAAATTATGAAAATCTCCACTAATGTTCAAAGGATTAGCATGTATCCCATACCACGTTCTTGCAGTTGTAGCCATTAATGAAACTCAGAGAATAATTTCAAAACCAATTTGTTAGTCATGAATAAAAGAAGGAACCATGGCAAAGCAATATTCTAAAAATATAAATTAGTTTTTGATTCACCAGATCGCATATGCGCAGGTGAAGAGCATACTCCTAGTGTTGTAGGCTTTCTAATTCACAAGATCGCATTACACGCAAGTGAAGAGCATAATACCGACAACCAATACATTTTAGACAAAATAATTCCTTACAAGTGAGCATGAAATGACTAGCAAATATCAAACCTGTAACGTGTTAATAATCATGTTAGCATCAACCAAGCAATGTATCCATTAAAATCAAATGAAAGTAATTGCATGGAGACAACCTCGTTAGTCAAGGTTTTTTTTTTTTTTTAAATTAAACCAGATCCCATTATTCCTGTATGAACAATCAAAGCGTTAGAACCATGCATAGCAATTCATGTCCTCCTTTTAACAGTACAAAGTTGTATTGTTAAAAGAGGGCTAAAGATAATAATCAATAGGGCATGAAATATTCAAAATTGAAATCCCTGTAGCACTTAAAATCATAATGAAATAAACCATTTCAGGCCCTCCTTCTAGCGCCAAAATGTTGAGTGGATATTTTGCCCTATAACAAAATGATCACGCAACTAGAGTCTCTGACAGGAAACTCTCTCTTGCAAAGAAATTAGTTATTTCTCCAAGGTTCTTATGAAAAAACATTCATATGCATAAATAATAATATTCAATTTAAATGCTTGGAACACCTTAGTGATTGCAAGTAACTATAAACAAGGGGCAATGTTGATTTATTTCACCATGAAACTTTAGTGATTGTTCATTGTTTTTTTTTTAGATTTTGATATTTTTTAGATGTTTATAATTTTAATGACTGCAAATTAAAATAAAGTAACAACTTCTGAAAAGTAAAGTGCAAAAAAATAAAAATAAAATGCCTTCGATGATGATGTTATCCTATTTCGACAAAACCGAAGATATGAGGTTTCTATGCATGCAACCTAACCTATTGGACCTGCAAAACATGCACAATCCTGATAAGCTAAGTGCTGGTTCCTAAGGATTTGAATGAGGTTTTTATATTTAAGCATTCGCATGCAGCAACCAAGAAAAACTTGTATCAACTACATTTACAAGCCTAAAATCTGAAAAGGGAAAATAGACATTTAATCTTGTATGCAGAAAATGACTCCTTCTTTCTTGCCCATAAGATGCAAATTTCTAAAATATTATCTGCATTAAATATTTGTCATTTTACAATAGCAGACATCTGGTTCTCCAAAACCAAAAAAAAGTGGAAGAAAAGCACTCCAAAGTAGGCCCAGAATGGCTTATCACCCTCAGTTCTGCAACCCTGCTCCCAGTGGTTTTTGACCCCCTGTAACTGCCTTTGGCTTTTGCTTTTAAACCTTCTGGTACGGTTCTCTATTTTGCCCTGTGACGCTTCGCTTCATCTCCCAGGTCTCTTCGTTTCATTTTCCTGCCTCTTTGCATTATTTCTAGCTTTTGTTCGAGCATCGAAATGTTTGATCTTCTTGCTAACTGTAACCGTTCTGTAACACTTATAACTTTATGCCACGTGTTCAGCACTTCCCTGCATGTTCCATAATGGCCCCCTGTAAATCATGACCAAAAATAGCATGTCACGATATCATGACATTTTTATGTATGCAGCCTTGCTCCTCTACCTAAACCGCGAAAATGAGACATATCGTGATATCGCAACATTTTTCTGTCAACAGCCTTGTTCATCATCACGCATCGTGAAAATGAGACATGTCGCAATATCGTGACATTTTTCTATTCTGGACCGAGCAAATGCAACCTGTCGTGGAATCACGACGTTTTTGTTTTTCAGGCTGTGCAGGATGCAACCTGTCGTGAAATCATGACGTTTTCTCCTTCGTTGTGTTTTGTTGCACTTAGCCGTGAAAACACGACATGTCACAAAATCATGACACTTTTTCATTTTGTACCATCTTGCTACTTTCTGTTGTGAAATCATGATGCTTTTCTCTTTCGAGTTGTCTCGCTGCTTTCTGTCATGAAATCGTGACGCTTTTCTCTTTTGTACCATCTCACTGCTTTCTGTCATGAAATCGTGACGCTTTTCTCTTTTGGGCTATCTCGCTACTTTCTATCACAAAATCATGACGCTTTTCTCTTTTGTACCATCTCGCTACTTTTTGTTGCGAAATCGCGATGCTTTTCTCTTTCAGACTGCTCTCGCTGTACTTGGTCGCGAAAATGTGACATGTCACGAAATTGTGACATATTTTCCTTCCGTACCATCTCGCTGCTTGGAGCCACGAAAATGCAACCTGTTGTGATATCGTGACATTTTTCCTCTACATTCATTTTGGCTACTTTAGGTCGCGAAAACGTGACATGTCGCGATATCGTGACAACTTTTGCATTGACTCTTCTCTTGTTGCCTTCGACCGTGATTTCATGACAAGTCACGATATTGCGACATTTTCATTTTGTCTTTCTCTCTCCTCTATGAACCGCGATTTCATGACATGTCACGATATCGTGACATTTTGAGTCTTTAATTTGGTTCTTTGTCTTGCACCACGATTTCACAACACGTCGCGATATTGCGACATTTTCTCTTCATGATGCATTCTACTGCTCTTAGCCGTGAAAACGCGACATGTCGCGAAATCATGACAACTTTTCATTTCTAGCCGCGACGGAGCAACATGTCGCGATATCGTGACAACTTTTCATTTCTAGTCGTAACGGAGCAACATGTCGCGATATCGCAACACTTCTTCTCTTTTGTGAAATTTTGCTTTTTCCTTGATTTTTTTAGCATATGGGTCACTGCGGTCTTCTTTGAAAACATGCAAAAAAGGTGGGTCCCCAATTTTGGGGTGTGTTGTGGATCAGCCACAACAAGGCTATACTCAAAGGTATGGTATTGACTATGAGGAGACATTTGCTCCTGTAGTTGGATAAGAGACCATTAATATGTTGATCTCTTTGGAAGCAAAAAATAAATAAAGTATTTATCAGTTAGATGTAAAGAATGCTTTACTAAATGGATATTTAGAGGAGGATGTTTGTGATCAACCTTATGATTTTGAAGTTAAATGTAAATAGGGCTATGTCTACACATTAAATAAGATTTTGTATGGCCTTAAACAAGCTCTAAGGTAATGGTATGCCCATATTGATGGTTACTTTCAAGAAATGGGATTCATGAGAAGTAAGAGTGAGCCAACTCTTTACTTCAAAAATAAAGATAATAATATTCTTCTTATTTACCTATATTTTTATGATTTGATATGATATGAAGGATGAGTTTAAAAGTGCCATGATGAAATATTTTGAAATGATAAACTTAGGGTTGATGCAATACTTCCTTGGAATGGAAGTGCATCAAAATAAAGATCAGGTTTTTGTATATCAAGTAAAGTATACTAGGGATATCATGAAAAAATTCAAATTGGAAGATCACAAACTTGTTCCTACTCTAATTTCTCATGGAGTAGTTCTATGCAGAGAATATGGGCCCAATAAAGTAAAATATACAACCTATAGAAAAATAGTTTGGAGCTTAATATTTCTAACTCATACAAGACTAGATATTGCATATGTAGTGTCATTCATTATAAATACAATATTGAACCTTGTACATTGCACATTAAGGTAGCCAAAAGGATTCTAAGGTATGTACAAGGTACAATACATTTGGAATTCATTATTATGCTTCTAACAAATTTAAGTTGGCTGGTTATAGTCATTCAAATTGGGGTGGAAGAATGGATGACCAAAATTCAATATCTAGAAATTGATTCACACTCGATTGAGGGATAATTACATGGAATTCCAAGAAGTAAATTTTTGTTGCGCTCTCCTCAACAGAAGATGAATATATTGCAACTATATCAACAAGTGGTAAAGCTCTTTGGCTTCAAAATATTTTAGAATAAATTGGATAAAAATAAACCTAGCCAACAATATTTTGTGATAACATGAGTACCATAAAGTTAGCCAAGAATCTAGTTCACCATAGAAAATCAAAGCACTTTGATTTGAAATATCATTTCATAAGAGACATGGTACAAAAGAAAGAATTTGAATTGAAGTATTTGAATACTTATGAAATTGGTGATATTTTCACCAAAGGAGTAGCAAAGACTTAATTTATAAAGCTTCATGATCAACTTGTTTCTCCACTTAGCATCAAGGGGGATAATGTTGGCATATGATGTTGACCATGTGCCTTCTATAATAATTGTCATCCACACATTTCAATGGTTGTAAAAATTTACATTGCTTTACCTTTGTATTCTTTTTTTTATAAAGTATTCCACTATAGTTGCAAACACAAGAAAAGGAGGATAGTGCATTGGATGCACTTTTTGGCTGCAGTTTGGCTACATTTTTTGCTGCACTTTTGGCTGCACTTAAGTTGAATTTTTTTTTGTACTTTGGCTAAACTTTGGCTGCACTTTGGTTGCACTATACCTACACTTTGGCTGCACTATGTTAGTCTTACAATGGCACTGATAGGGGGGGGTGAATCAGTGTGGTACTTTAAGCTTAACTTCAGACCACTTAAAACTGAAATAATGAAACCTTAAAACCATATAAACCAAGCATCACAAAAGAACATATCACACAACACAAGATTTTAACAAGGTTCACCAATTTGGCTACTCCTCAAGAATGACTACTTGGACTACCATCCAAATCCAGCCTTTATAAAGCACCAACTTTACAAACAGTTTACCAGCTTCCACTGGAAGGAGCACCAACCCCTGATTTATCTGTACCAACAGAAAGGAGCACCAACCCCTGATTTACCAGTACCTACTGGAAGGAGCACCAACCCCTGATGCCAAGCTACAACCTAGACTTTAATTTTGAATCTATAAGTTTGATGATAAAATACCTTTGCTTTTGCACGATCCTAACTGGTCTTCTCCACCTTTGCGTTCTCTGTGCACTCTGCTCTTTTTGTGCAAACACTTTGCACACTCTCCTTCGCTACAATCCAGCTTCATGATTGTCTTCTCCCTTTTGCGCACTCTACTCCTACTTTCTCTATGTAATCACAGTGCATTTAGGACAATTTGACATGACTTCTTTGCTCACTTTGTGCACTTCACCATCATCTTGCCGCTTCTGCGCTTTTTGTGCTCTTACGACCACATTTCATGCTTCGACGCATATTCGACGACGCATTCATCGACATAGATAATTCTTCAAACAACCTTCCTTTTATAACAACATTTTCATGATCAAAAACCCTAATCTTAGTCAGCTATAAACCCTGATCTTAGTCGGCTGCAAACCCTAATATTAGTCGACTGCAAACCCTAATATTAGTCTGTTTTCATAGGTATTCGTCGACTTTAACTCAACCGCAAAAAAGTAACATGTCACGATATCATGACACTTTTGCTTACTCTCTCTTTCTCCTTGCTTTGGACCACGAAACTACATGTCACGATATCGTGACACTTTTGCCTCCTTGCTTCTCTTCTTGGCTTGTACCCATGAAAACTCAGCATGTCACGATATCGTGACACTTTTGCCTCCTTGCCTCTTTTCTTGGCTTGTACCCGCAAAAACATAGCATGTCGCGAAATCGTGACACTTTCGCCTCCTTGCCTCTTTTCTTGGCTTGTACCAGCAAAAACATAGCATGTCATGATATCGCGACACTTTCGCCTCCTTGCCTCTTTTCTTGGCTTGTACCAGCGAAAACATAGCATGTCATGAAATCGTGACACTTTCACCTTCTTGCCTCTTTTCTTGGCTTGTACTAGTGAAAACATAGCATGTCACAAAATCGCAACACTTTCGCCTCTGTACTCTTCCTCTTTACTTTTGTCGCGATATCGCGACACTTCTGCCTTCTTACTTTCTCTCTCCTTATTTAGTTGTGAAAATGTGACATGTCGCGATATCGTGACACTTTCTCTCCTTTGCTTTTTCTTTTGCCTTCGGGTTGTGAAAACGCGACATGTCGTGATATCATGACACTTTCTTTCCTTTGCTCTTTCTCTTGCCTTCTAGTCACGAAAATGCGACATGTCGCGATATCGTGACACTTTCTTTCCTTTGCTCTTTCTCTTGCAATATGTCATGAAATCGCGACACTTTTTCCTCCGTCCAATCTCTTGCAATATATCATGAAAACATGACATATTTTCTACTTGCCTTTCTCTCTTCCAACATGTCATGAAATCGCAACACTTTTTCTTTCGTACTATCTCTCTTGCAATATGTCGTGAAATCGTGACACTTTTTCTACTTGCCTTTCTCTCTTCCAACATGTCGCGAAATCGTGACACTTTTTCTTTCGTACTATCTCTCTTGCAATATGTCGTGAAATCGCGACACTTTTTCTACTTGCCTTTCTCTCTTCCAACATGTCGTGAAATCACGACACTTTTTCTTCCATACTATCTCTCTTGCAATATGTCATGAAATCGCGACACTTTTTCTACTTGCATTTCTCTCTTCCAACATGTCGCAAAATCGTGACACTTTTTCTTTCGTACTATCTTCCTTGCAATATGTCACGAAATCGTGACACTTTTTCTACTTGCCTTTATTTCTTCCAACATGTCGTGAAATTGTGATAGTTTTGCTTGCTTGTGCTTTCTCTCCGAACATGTCACGAAATCGTGACAGTTTTGCTTGCTTGCACTTTCTCTCCGAACATGTCGCGAAATCGTGACAGTTTTGCTTGCTTGCGCTTTCTCTCCGAACATGTTGTGAAATCATGACAGTTTTGCTTTCTTCTCAACATGTCGCGATATCACGACAGTTTTTCTTTCTTGCTCAACATGTCCCGATATCGCGATAGTTTTCTTCCTTGTGATTTTCTTTTGATTTTTAGCATATTGGCCACTTTGGTCTTCTTGAAAGAACATTGTACATACTCTGAGTAACCTTTGAACTTCTATCTTCTACATCTGAAAGGCTTTTGATCTTCCTACCCACTGCATCAACAGATCTATCTGACTGTGTTGACAACAATGACAATACTCCTGCTACACCTTGCTCAACAATCTCCCCCTTTGGAATTGTTGGCAACACATGTGCAATTTCCTGTAACTCTTCTCCCCCTTTGACAATAATACCAAAGGGCTGTTGCAGACTCCCCCTGAGTCCATGCACAACATTCTTAGGCACACTCTATTGTATTTAGCAAAGATCATGAACATGAGCAAATAGATAATCAAATACTGAAATGCTCCCCCTGAGAATGTGATCCCTATAGCTAGTCAATTTTTGGGAAGTGTGACCACTCCCAATTTATTGCGAAGGTACTCAAAAACTTCCTTGGGCAATGGTTTTGTGAAGATATCTCGCTACTTGCTCTGTAGTTGGAACAAAATCCAACTTAACCTCACCTTCTGCAACTTTCTCCTTCAAAAAATGATACCTGATAGCGATGTGCTTTGTGCATGAATGCATAACTTGATTCTTGGAGATGTTAATGGCATTGGTGTTATCACACTTAACTGATATCGGCTCACTGAAGCTAATACCGAGATATTTCAGGGTTTGTTTCATCCATAATACCTGCGTACAACATGTTGTTGCTGTAATATATTCTACCTTTGCTATCGATAGAGAAACTGACTCTTGTTTCTTACTGTGCCATGCGACCAATCTGTCTCCAAGATAGAAAGCACCTCCACTTGTACTCTTTATGTCATCTACACATCCTGCCCAATCTACATCTGAATACGAAATAAGGGTGAAGTCTTTACCTTTCGGATACCATACCCATATTCCATATTACCCTTGAGATACCGAAGAATCCTTTTTACTGCTGTCACATGAGTCTCCTTAGGATTAGCCTGAAATTGTGCTACCATGCATACTGCCTATAAAATATCTGGTCTGGTAGCTGTCAGGTCCAGTAAGCTTCCAATCATAGATCTATACATGGTTTGATCAACAAGTGGAGATTTTTCATCCTTGCTCAACTTGCAGCCTATCGTCATGGGAGTGCTAACTGGCTTACAGTCCTCCATTGTGAACTTTTTTAACATCTCTTTTACATATTTAACTTGAGAAATAAATATGCCCTTCTTACTTTGATTAACTTGCAACCCGAGGAAATACGACAGTTCTCCAATCATTGACATTTCAAATTCTTTCTGCATCTTATTTGCTAAATCCTTGCATGACTCATCTTTGCTGCTTCCAAATATGATATCATCTACGTATACAACAAGAACAATAAGATGCCCATTTTCTATTTTGACATACAAATTACTATCCACCATACCTTTCTCAAACCTTTGTTGAGTGAGATAGTTGTGGTGCCTGTTTCAAGCCATATATCTTCAACTTACAAACCAAGTTGGGATCATCACCAAGCTGGAAACCATCTGGCTGCTCAATATAAACATCTTCTTCAAGCTTCCCATTCAAAAAATGCTGATTTCACATTTGTCAACAAAATTGACAAGTGAATCACACTTGTACCAACTTTTGTCCAACACTGTACCAACACTGCAATTTTACTACCAACTCTGTGCAAGCATAAAACACTGTACCACAACACAACCAAATCCCTTTTTATATTTTCAACTTGGTCTATGTTTTCTACAGTCACCGCTGGTCACTCCTTACTTTCAACTGTTTGAATCAGGAGACAATATTTTGTTAAATATTTCACGGCCAACTATAGTGCACCTTACTCAAACTCATACTTCTGGACCTCGGATAGGTATGATTCACAAAGCAAAGTTGCTCATCTTGGTGGGCTAAAAATGAGTCAATGATCAGACTTCAATATTTTTCACCACAGCGTCATAATAGATCTAACAGTCTTCATGTCAATGTGTAGTTCAAATACACACTGCTTTTATCGAAAGACAAATATGCGGCTAGGGCAACATTCTTTCACTAACCAAATTATCTGAACTGTTATAATCCTTAAATTTGGATAGTGGCAGTAAGAACCATCACCATTACAACAATGACATATAGCAATATTACCAATAATGACAACTCTCAATTTAATCACCACCCTTCACGGCACTTCCACAAACTACATGAACTGAAACTACACTTTGACAACTATACAACAACTTCCCTGACTACTTGCCTTTCATCCTCAGGTAATCAAACAAATACATAGGATCATTAAAATGAAACTTCAAGATTGCTCCCCACCGAGGATGTGCTACCCGGAGTTGCTTAGTGCAATATCGGAGTAGTCTCCTTCAGTCCAAGGAGACATGATTTCCTTTCTTCTATCTTTCTCCAAACTTTCTTGAACTCGGGCTTGGATTTTTCAACTGCATCCCTATTTTGCACCTTTTCGTGAACTTGAACATTTCTCTTGTGTGGTTGTCTCTTGTGCATCCTTGATGAATGATTATTTTCCTTTTTATGTACCTGATTTATTCCCTGTCTGTGTTGCGTTCTTTGCATCTGATGAAATCTACTGTTTTGCCTTAAATTAGATAAAAAAATGCTTGGACAAAACCTTGCTATGTTCCCATGACCATTAAATTGAAAATATTGTACATGTTGTTCACTCAAAAATGCAGAAGTATTTCTACCAGCATAACTCTTTGATTTATTATTCAATCCACAATAAATTACCTTGTGACCATACTGGTTACATCTGAAACAATAGCCATTAAAAGTATTATTGTGAATAGAGTAAGAGTGATAGAACCTCTTTTGTTGTGGTTTCTTTGTTGTAGATATCCTTTGATATTTTCTTCCTTTTGAAAATTCAGCTTCAAGCTTTTCTTGCTTTGATCCTTCAACAATGAACTTTTTCTTCTCTGCAGAGTTGGAAGATGAAGGTTGTTCAGCTTCATATCCAAGACCACGCCTATCCGTGGAGCTTCTTTGTGGCTTATCATTTTATCTAGCAACTCTGTGCTTTTCTCAAATTTGAGATTTGCATTGGCCTCTTCTAGTTGTTACTTCAATAAAACAATCTCTTCATCTTGTTTGCAGCAACCAATCTCTTTCTCATTGAACTGTGACCTGAGAGTTTCTTCAATCCTTTTGAATTCTTCTACCTGTACTTTCAAATTGGTTATTATTTCATTTGCATCCTCAAGCTTTCTTGAGATTTCCTTATTCCTTTTTCTTTCTATCTTCAATTCATTCAGAGCTGCAATTAATTCCTCTTTCAAATTTATTTATGCATCAATTTCTTCTTCATCACATTCTTGTTCTTTTTTTGTTTCTTTTTCAAGTGTCATGAAAATACCTCCACCTATTTCTTTCTTAGAATCATCCTCTAGGACTTCATTAACTCTCACCATATATGCCTCTATGTTCTTATCGTTATTCAACTTCAAAGCTTCGAACTGAGCTTGATGTGTTTGTAACTTGGCCTCCTTGATCTCATCGTCTCCTTCATGAATACTCCTCAGTTTGTCCCATATTTCTTTTGTCGTTTTACAACTCATGATATTTACTAGTTCACTGTCTACTAATCCACACCTGATAGCATTCTTTTCTTTTGAGTCATTCTCAAACAGATTCTTACTGATAGAATCGGTTGGAGGAGTGATGGGTATTGTATATTCACTGTCTATTGAATCCCAGATGTCGTATCCCAAAGCACAAAGATATGCCTGCATCATGATTCTCCAAACTGTGTAATTTGTTTCGTCAAACAAAGGTGCTTTATTTGATGAGAAGTCTTCAACCTTTTCTGGTTCAATTTTCTCTTCCTCTAAAACTAACTGAGATGCCCTTCTGGAGGAGGATCTATTATTCTTACCCATTGCATACTAATCCAAGATCAGCCCTGACTGATTTAGCCTTAGAAGGGAACTTGGCTCTGATACCAATTGTTAGTCTTACAATGGCACTGATAGGGGGGTGAATCAGTGTGGTACTTTAAGCTTAACTTCAGAGCACTTAAAACTGAAATAATGAAACCTTAAAACCATATAAAGCATCATAAAATAACATATCACACAACACAAGATTTTAACGAGGTTCACCAATTTGGCTACTCCTCAAGAATGACTGCTTGGACTACCATCCAAATCTAGCCTTTGCAAAGCACCAACTTTATAAACAGTTTACCAGCTTCCATTGGAAGGAGCACCAACCCCTGATTTATCTGTACCAACAAAAAGGAGCACCAACCCCTGATTTACCAGTACCTACTAGAAGGAGCACCAACCCCTGATGCCAAGCTGCAACCTAGACTTTAATTTTGAATCTATAAGTTTGATGATAAAATACCTTTGCTTTTGCATGATCCTAACTGGTCTTCTCCACATTTGCGTTCTCTATGCACTCCGCTCTTTCTACGCAAACACTTCACACACTCTGCTTCATTGCAATCCAGCTTCACGATCGTCTTCTCCCTTTTGCGCACTCTACTCCTTCTGCTTTCTCTGTGCAATCACAGTCGCACTTAGGACAATTCGACATGGCTTCTTTGCTCACTTTGCGCACTTTGCCATCATCTCGTCGCTTCTGTGCTTTATGTGCTCTCTATGGCCACATTTCATGCTTCGATGCATATTCGACGACGCATTCATTGACATACATAATTCTTCAAACAACCTTCCTTTTATAACAACATTTTCATGATCAAAAACCCTAATCTTAGTCAGTTGTAAACCCTAATCTTAGTCGGTTGCAAACCCTAATCTTAGTCGACTGCAAACCCTAATCTTAGTCGGCTGCAAACCCTAATCTTAGTCGGTTGTCATAGGTCTTCGTTGGCTTCAACTCAACCGTGAAAAAGTAACATGTCGCGATATCATGACACTTTTTCTTACTCTCTTTCTCCTTGCTTTGGACCGTCAAACTACAACATGTCGTGATATTGCGACACTTCTGCCTCCTTGCTTCTCTTCTTGGCTTGTACCCACGAAAACGTAAAAAGGTTTACCCGATGCAACTTGAGGTTATAGTGGCAACAAGAAGCAAGATTTGAACCCATGAAGAGGCATAGAAAATTGTAATGAGTTATCGATTCCTCTATTATAATAAAAAAAATGTAAGAAATAGATTTATTAATAAAATAATGATGGAATGTTTGAGGCTAGGTTTCCCCATGGGGTTTCTCCTAGGATAAATCATGCATTGATTATGGTTTGTGTGGTTATACTTGATTTAAATGTTGATTTATTAATTACATTAGATATGGATTTCTTTGCAAGTTTCTTAATGAGTTGATCAATATATAAGGGTAGTAGAGGAAATGGATTTGTTATGTTCTTGGTAAAATATATTCCATGGGAAGTTTAAGAATGTCCTAACTTATGTATTAGTTGTGCTAAGGAATTTAATGTGTTTGATAACCAAAACCTTATATTGATGGATAAATGGAGTGAACTAAGTTACTTAAAGGGATGTGAACAATTTAATTATGCTCTTATTTTTAAAAGAGTTAAAGGTAGAAATGATAATGATTTAGTTTAAAGAGGATTAAATCTTGTGGTGACAAGTGTTTAAATAGTTGATTATAAGGTTGAATAGGCAAACATTCTACACATCATAAACGGGTTTGATGGGTATGCTTTGGGTAGCAAGTTGAGAGTTCTCAACTTATAAAGAGATAAATGGTTTGTTTGCACTTATCATAAAGGAATTTGATGAGCGAGTTCAGATAGGAAGTCGATTACTCATCTTGAACCTTAGTAGATGATAGTGTATTGTCCTAACAAGCGAGGGGGATTACACTAAAATAAAATATCAAGGTAAAGAAAGTATTGATTAGCTCATATTTTAGATGAGAGGGATAGTCAGGTATTATACACTCTAACCCTTCTTAGATAGACATGAGAAGTAAATGGTGTTCTTATAGAGTGCTTATTTCAATGGAATGAAAGGAAAGATAAGTTAGCTTGAGTGGCCAGCAAGAGGGATAACTTGTGAACTACAACTTTGCACCTAATACATATGTGTAGCTAGACATATGCATGATGTAGGGATGGATGTGCCTTGAGTAATTTTAAGAATTAAGGTGGGGGTTTACCTTGTAACTAAGACTTTCCTACAAAAAAAAAATTAAGATAGGGAAGAACGGGTTGTGACAATTATATACTCTTTTATTGTCCCTTTGTTTACACCATTTGGAAATGCATTTTCAAAATATGATAATATATTGGATAGTCCCATCAACATTGAAATATTTTATGAGATATTGGATCAATTTTTTTAAAGCTATATCATTACACATTCTATGGAGAATTTTTCATATCATTATTTATTAGAATCTATCTTGAACCAAATAATAAAATTTTAAAAAATAAATCTTAGAGCCATTGCCCAAGTTTGGAATTATATTAATATCCCTCTTTCTAATTTTTTGTAGGAATGGTGTTCATCATGTGAACTATAAAGTGTAGAAAAAAGGTGCTAGACTCTTTGCTATATGATTTGAATATAGGGGTAAATAATCATTTGTGATCATATTTTAACACAAAGGATCTATGTTGATCTAAGGTAAATTAGAAATATCCAAATAAGTTCATCAAAATTAAATTTAATTATGCTTGCAAATGAAATCTAGGAAATTTTGCAGAGGTGGTGTTTTTAAGAGTAATGAAGGTAAAGTTATCCTTAATCACTTAGAATCATATGGAACTTAAATTAAAAACTATGTATAGGCTAGGGCACTTCTTACAAGGATTAAGTTTTCCTTGAAAGGGGATAGAAATATGTTTCAATTGAGGATTCTCAAATCAACGTTAATGCTATAAAAAAAAAAATCAATGTAGGGACTAGAAAAACAATAGCATTATTTTTGTAAACCATCAACTTATATTGTAGGTAGTATCTTGGAAGTGTTAGAATATAGACAAAAAATGAAATAAGATAACACATAATAGTCAATTGTTGTGTTGATATTTATCTTGAAAAAGTTCAAATTTTAGAAGACAAATAATGGAGAGATAGTTTATCCCTTAATTAAAATGATATCAAGGAGTTGATTACAAAAGTAGATTAGTTTTAGGAAGTTAAAAAATATATTTTATAGAAAGGAAGATGAAGAATATCTTTGATCCAAAAGCAATTTGGATATGGTCTAATCAACTTAATATAAAATGTAATATTTTGATGGAATTAGAACCCAATAGAAGACAAATATAGCTTATTAAAAATTATAAAAAATAAAAAACTAACAAAGACAAAAGATAAACTAATATTTCTAATCCAAAAAAAAATACATGAAATAAATTGGATCTTTAATTCTAGTTGTTCTTACCAATAATCTATTGACACAATGACTAAGTAAAGAATATAAACTCTATTCACAATTAGATATCTTATCTATTAAAGTGGATTATGAAAATTGAATACTCAAAGAGTTAAGTATAGGTCATTCCTCTATGCATAAATTCATGAAATATTTTAATGATGTTTGAGTTTATTGATTATTTCCATCATTCTTAAAATAATATTCATTATGTCTATCATTTCCACTATTTTTTCATTCATAAAAATTACCATTTCATCCATGGAATACTTTACGTATTAAATTCTTAATTTTCATTCTATTCCCCCATAAGCCTAGCTATGTTATAATTGAACAATTCCAAGACCTCCATCATGATAAAATTTTATTTCATAGTAGTGGAATATCCCTACTCTTCTGAAATACCTATTCATATATAATATTTCTCAACCAAGTCATGAATCTAATATGCTCTATTTTCCACTTTTATAGTGGATGCATTTTTCCATGGAGCTCATATATAATATCATTCCTCTTATCATCAAGGAATTACCATGGCCTTGTTGGATTTCATAATACTTTACTATAATGAATAGAAGCAATTGTTCAAATCACATCATAAAGTAAGTGATTTAGAGAGCAAAAGAGAAATAGTGATAGCATGCAAGATATGAAGGATGTCATTAAGTATCCACACAAATAATCAGGATTAAATCACATCATTACAATATATTGAGTGGATGAGGGATATAAATACCAATTATTTAGTAATAAATTACAAGTCACTTAAACCTTGTTCACATGATATTTTGGTTATTGATGATAAGGGTTAAACCATGGACCCATTGGCTAATTACATAAATGAATATAAAAAATATTATATAATATTGCTCATACGGTTAGACATGATCATATCATACAAGGTTGACCTTGGCAATAAACTCAAGTTATATACTTTTAACATCCCCCATAGTATGAACTAAGGGACCAAAGAGAGAGGATGTTAGTGATAAGATCATCTTACCCCACACATATTTAATGAAATATTTAATGGGTTAGTTCACTACAATAATCAAAAGACCCATCTAAACCTCCCTTGTTATTTAGAAGACTATTTTTTCTCTTCCTAAAATTTGCCTAGAACAATGTAACACACAATACTTTATTTCTATTTCTAAGCTCTAATTTATAATTATTTACAATTTGGTAATTATTTAGTTTTGATAAAACCAAATCTTAAATATCCTAATAATTTATCTCTATAAATACTGATAATTTATCCCTACAAACCCTAATAACTTATGCCTAAATATCCCAACAACTTATCCCTACAAATATTTAAAAATTGTTGTAATAAACACTACAACAATATAAATCCCTATCATTTATATTTATTCTCACACCCGTTTAATGACAAACCCAGATATAGTTCCAATCTTATCCCTATTTTTAACATTTTTCTCTACCCAATGGTTTAGTCATTATATTAACAATTTGTTTAGAAGTTAGACAATAATTTAGATAAATTTCTTCATGCTCCATCAATTATCAAATATAGTGATGATGAACTTAAATTTGTTTTTTTCTAGCATGATATATTGGATTCTTCACCAATTTGATCACACTTTTACTATCACAATGAAATTTTGGTATATGCTTTTTGATCTATCTAAAGATCATATAATGTGTCTCGTAACCAAATAGTTTCATAACATACACTGTATACTACCTTATATTTTGCTTTAATTGATGACTAAGCAATTATATTGAAGTTTTATCTATCAAGAAAAATCCCCTAATCCAAGAGTAAACATATATTCAGTAGTAGATTTTTTATCATCAACTAATCCTACTCAATTTACGTTAGTGTATCCAATGAACTAAAAAGCATTAGATTGTTGGTGTAATATACCAAAGTCAAGGGTACCATTGATATTTCTAAGAAAATATTTTACAACTTGTCAAAGCTTTCTTCAATGATTTTACATGAAACAAGACAAATAACTCACTACAAAATATAAATATGATCAAGGATCATCAAGTTTCCCACCAAGTGATGATATATTGGCTTATTCACCAAAGATGAATAAAAGTATGTTGATAATAATCCCAACTTCTATAGGTGTAGAAATTGTATTATAATATATCATCCAAAATATTTCTAAAAGTGTTTTGGAATAATTGGTTTGTGATATATATAGTATGATCAAGTTGTCAAAATTCTACACTAAGGTCCTAAGGAAGAAGCTCTAAACTTATCATATCAAAAATTAAATATAAGTCATATTTTATTTGTTGAATGAGATGGGCTCCACTATAATTAATAACAAGATCATAAACATACACAATGATAATACCAATGTTATTACGTTTAGTTTTGATATAGAGATTAGGATCAAAAAATCTTTGACTAAATATTGAATCTATAAGATGTTGATCATTTTTTAAATACCAGACTCAAAGAGCCTACTTAAGTCCATATAGAGATTTGACAAATCTATAGACCATATGTTATTTTTTTGGTATCTAAAATCCTTTTGGGTGTATCATATAGACCTCTTCTTTCAAATATTTATTCAAGAAGATACTCTTAATATCCATCTAATATACCTACCATTCAAACTATGTTACAATGGAGATAACTATTTGAAAAACCACCATCTTTGTTGTTGAAGCAAATGTCTCTCCATAGCCTATACCTTCCTAATGTGCATACCCTTTACTTTGACTTTTCCAATTAAACCATATCATTTATATTTTACCTTGTAAACCTATTACAACCAATGGGAATCTTTTCATGGGGTAATTCACACAGTTCTCGTGTTTTACTCTTAAATAATAAGTCAATTTTTGCCTCCATGTTAGATTCCTAATATGTTTTACCTCTAGCCTCTTCATACCTATTGGATTCAAAAATCTATGCAATTAAAGCAAAATTTTCTTGCTCATTCATTTGTCTAAGCTCATTTTGAACTTGGCATTATTGCCCAACTACAACTTTATTATCCTCCTTTACATATTTCATTGTCTATGTATCCTATTTTGGTCATTAGCATGGCTCTTGTTGTTGGAAAACTTTACTTAGGTGTACCTATGTCAAGTTTTATTCCCCAAGTTCATCCCAAAGTAAATTTCTAACATGCCAATGTGGTTGATTCTTTATATATATTTTTTTATCATCAATATTTGATGAATTTGAATACAAGTGAAGTTCACTACCTATTACAACACAATCAGTAGTTTTAAAACATGCAAATATCTTAATAGCTTTACCATAATCTGAGAAGAAAGGAGTCTTCTCATGAAGAATTCTTCTCATGAAGAATGATATCTCTACTAGATACAATATTGTTAATAGAAACATCAAACAATCGGTATACCTTAGATTGTTCACTATAGACAATATATATGAAATTTTTAATTTTGTATCTAGTTTAGTTCTTTTCTCTTTAGGAATTAATGCAAAAGTAGCACAACCAAAAATATTAGAATGATTATTTGAATATTTGCTTCTAGACCAAGCTTCTTCTAGATTAGCATTCTATAGAATATTATATGGACACCTATTGATAATGAAGACTCTAGTATTTATTACTTCTACCTAGTAAAAATATGGTATATTTTGGCTATGCACCATTCATATAGCCATCTCCATGATTTTTGTGTTCCTCCTCTCTACTACCCCATTTTATTGTGGAGTTTAAGGAGTTCTATACTGCCTACGTATATCATCATGCCTATAGAAATATTTAAAAAAAATTAGGTAAACTCACATCCATTATTTGACCTTTTAACCCTAATTTGATTTCCACATTGTTTCTCAAATAAGGCCCTTAAAACTCTTAAGGTATAAAAAACATTCAAACTTATACATGAGGAAGTATACCAACATCTTCCTTCAGTAATCATCAACCATAAACAAAAAATATTTTGCACTACAATCCCAAGATATATTCATTGGACCATACAAATCAATATGCGCTAAATCCACAATATTTTGTATACACCAAGACTTGCCTATCACAAATGGTTGATGACTTTTTTTTCCAAAATGACATCCTATACACAATTTCTTCTCCTCTTGAATGGATGAAATACATGAACCATGTTAGTGAGAATTGATAAATGCTTATAACTGAGATGACCAAACCTCTCATGTCAAAGAATAGAACTATTATTTTCAACTACCAATGCAAATAAATTGGTAGAATTGGAATCAACTAGCTTATATAAACCCTTCTCACTTATACCAAGATCTATGAGCTTGTTTTTACCCTTAAACATCACCTCACATCAATTTTCATGAAAATGCATAAGCTGAGAATTTTTGGTGATTTTATTATTAGATAGAATATTTTTGTTTATATCAAGAACATATCAAACATTAATTAAGGTGTATGTAATATTGGTGTTCTTCAATAAAGTATGATCTACCATCACCAATTGAAATAGGTTTTCTCTTACTTAGATCTTCAATAAAATTAACATACCAATATTTTTAACATATATAATGTTTGGATAGTCAAGTCAAAATACCACTCAATAGATTGATCAAATGAACTTTGAGTTGTTATAAAAGTAAAATTCTCTTCCTAGTCTTCTATCTAGGAAATATTTACTTTTGTATTCCCTTACTAATTTTATTTATTCTTCAAATTACGACAATATTGTTTGAAATGATGAGGTTTTATGCAAAAAAAATAAATGACTTAGGATTGCTTTATATTAGAATATTTAACTTGATTGTGATCAGGTGATGAAGGCTTAATATTTAAATTGATTTTATATTTGTATTTATTAATAAATGCACTCTTCATACTCCCTAAGGTGAATACTCTCATCTATGACTAACTCTTTTCTTTTTGTAAAAGTAAAGAAGAGATCTTTTAATTAAGAGTTTGAGTTCTAGCAAGTAAATGTAGAGACTCAATTAAATAATAATAAGATGGAGGTAAACCTCACAAAACAATGTTGACCATGTCCTCATCATCAACTATATTCTAAAAAGTATTCAAATGATCTTTTAGATCCTTCAGATGCATAAGGTACTCAAAAATAGAGCTTCCTTCCTCCAGCCAAGAAGAATGGAGAAAATTCTTCAAAAATAAAGTACATCCTACTTTAGATGTCTCATACTTATTCTACAACTTTCTCTATAGTGTTGGAGCATTACATTCATAATGAACTTCAAGAATTAAATTATCTGCAATAGATAATTTGAGAGGCATCAAATCTTATCTATGTCACTTGTTGAAGTCATCAACATCATCTTCACATCTAATTTCTTTCTTGAGAACTATATTCATCCAATATTAATACTTAAAATGGTATCTTATGGATCCACATATTATAATTTCTTCCAGTTAGTCTTTATGAATATAGATTAATTAGTCTAAATATTTATCATTCTTCCACTAATGATAAATCCTCAAATAGAAAATTATAAATGTTAAACATGCCTTGAACACCATACTTAGAGCAACAAATGCCAAACACTACTCTTTGCTCCATTCAAGCTCAAAACTTGGGAAAAAATCAAGCTACACTTTTCCCAATCTAGAAATATGAGTGACCCCTAACCAGGGCTTTGCCCAAGCTATAAAAGTGGAAAAACTCTAAGTTGCACTTTACCATAGTCTGGAAAAACTCCAAATGTTGTAAGCAACAAATTTATCAAGTGAGGAGAAAGCCACCAAACATCAAATATCAAAACACTAATATTGTCTATCAAATCCAACATATCAAAACATAATGTAGGAGAAAACCTATCTTGACAATGTAGCAACACCAAATTTGATTGTAAAGTAACAATCTACAATGGCATTAATTACCTAAGTCTAAAAATCAAATTTTCTAAAATAAATGATGTAATACAAACTCCTTATTTCTCTTTTATATGTCTCTAATACCATAAAATAATGTTATGATACTTTATCTACATTTTTAAGCTCTAATTTATAATGATTTATAATTTTGTAATCAATTGGTGCCGATAAAACTAGATCCTAAAAATCCAAAGTTATCCCTATAAATCCTAATAAGGAATCCCTAAAAATCCTAACTACTTATCCTAAAAAATCTCAATAAATTATCCCTACAAATCCTAAAAAACTATTGTAATGAACATTACAATAATAGAAATCTCTATCCTATCTATTTATTCTAACACTATCTCAATATTATATATAGCTTCACAAAATAATTCTTTATAGAATTACCTTATTTTCTATAGTATATGTAAGTAGTTATTGACTTATTTGAAGACTTAGACTTGTCCTTTAATTGCTAAGCCTTAACCTCCATAGATTTGAAATCTTTTGCATGAGCATGTACCTAAGAAAACAATACAACAATGCCTCATAGAAAATTAAATATGTATGAGAAGAGAAAATAGAGTATCAAGAGTTAGAAGAACATGTCCCTTCATATGCATAGGAACAACACGAATCATAATTCCAATAATCTAAAAGGGTGTAGAAATATTTTCAATGATAGTCTTGACATATTTTGCATCATCCATCTCTTTGCCTCCTAAATATGCAATATCTACCCATAACACCTTGAATCATGAAATATAGTCCTCAATGTTATTGATATCATTGGCCTTGAGAGAAGAAATATATGATTCTAGTTGACTAACCTATGTGGAATTAACCTTTTCAAAAAACTCTTGTGGCTTAGTCCACACCTTGCTAGTATCACTCTCATATCTAATATGGAAAATGATGTTAGGTTTGACAAACATTGAAAATAGATCTAGGGTATCCTCATTAAGAGCATGTTTTTTTCCATCAACATATTTCATTGCTTTTTCTTGAATATGCACCAAAGATTATTGGTTCCTACTAATTAAATCATCTATTATAATTATATACTATAATTTAACCTAGTTTGATGAGTAATATTTAGCAAAGGATCTATATTACTAGAACTCACTCTCAAAATCATATCAGGTCCTTGAGGAAATGTCACCAATGTAAAGAGCTCAAAAATTCATGAAATATAAAAGGGGCACCAAATACTTTTATATGAAATATTTATGGCCTATTAATTTCCTAAGAAAAATAATAATTTAATCCATCAAACCCTATCAAATTTGTAGTAATCAATTGTTAGAAGCAAGGGAAAAGCATGCAGCAATATCTACCACAATATTATACAAGGAAAATGTTTAAACACAACAACATTTCACCAAATATTTACTTATTTATTTTGTCAAATATTTTTCTATATATTTTCCACTAACTACAACTATTCACCAGTATTTTCTAGTCAGCATCTAAGTATATTAATCATATTTATAATTTACAGTAGAGACTTTTAGTGTTGTACCTCTTGGTGTTTCACCTTCACATTTTCTCATTATCATGGGAGATATGAGTATCCAAACTCATATAAGGTGAAATAATTCATCTCCTAATTATTACATATCATCGAATAATGTAATAGTTATATTTACATAATAACAAATAATTGCAATTTTAAGGAAAGCAAAGGCTCCATGGAACATACAAGAGATAATTATGTAAATTTAAGATCTTGCTAAAGAGTTTGAAGAAATCAGGTTTACACATACATTTAAGGAAGGACACAATTGTGCATATAGGCTAGCCAATAGAGGGGTTTTGATTGAGGATCATGAAGTTAAATTCTCCTTTCCCTGGTTAGAGAAAGTAGTAAGTTTAGCTTAAGCTGATAAGAAAATTTTGATTACCTGAATCAAAAAATGATTAATATTTAATTTAATGTTTTCCATTGGTAATATATTCTTTATTTTATAACATTAATGTATTCTCATATAAACTATTTATTATAATTTTTGTGGTTGCACTTGTATTTCATGAAGGAAACTAGTAATCTAGATTTGGTAAAGCGGACTATGCTAGTGTGATGTTTTGGCAATACTACTCTACTAAGATGAAATGCATAGGTAGTAGAGGTGAAGTTTTGGTATTATGAAGGTTGCTATAAAAAATGTCAAGAAGGATGTTGAATTCTGGAATATTTATATTCATACAAAAATTTGAAAAGATCCAAAAAATGAAAATCAAGAATTAAGATATTTTATGTAAAATGATGTAGGATGTAGGTTTCTAGCTATAGCATCTCAATTGATATGAGAAGTGTATCTATTTGTAAACTCTCAAGCTCTAAAGAAAATAGTTGTAATTTTTCAAGGGTGGGGGACCCGAGTACAACCCCTTATTACCCAGAAAAAATATATATAATAAAGTCTAACACTTCCCTTATTACATTATTTAGTATAAATATTGATTCTATGGATAATACACTAGAACTATGCTCTAGTTCTATCTCTAGATCTAGCTTTGGATATCACTCTCACTATTGTTCTTAGTCTATCTCTATCTCTAGATCTAGATTTGGGTCTCGTTCTAGCTCTAACTCTTGATGGAATTGGCTACCTCTATACAATATCCACTAGGTTTACCTCTTCAGTCAGTCACTAGGTCTACCTATAGGCCTTTATCTCAAGTTCATAATTACCTCTAGGTCACCTCTAGGTCCTTGCATCTATGTTGCCTTTGGTTCACCTACGTTTCTTTTACCTCTAGGTCACCTTTAGGTCATCATCGCCTCTAGGTCACCTCTATGTCCTTTACCTTGGTTCACCTCTAGGTCATCATCATGTTTGGATCAAACTTTGGATCTTCCTTTAGGTCATCACCTCTAATAAATTACCATTGATTTATATCTTTGGAATATTTCACCTCTTCAAAATATTCTACATAATGTTTCACTACAGGTATCATCACTACAAGTTTTCCTAATATTTCTTGCGTCATATTCTTATGATATTGAAATCATTTATTTCAATTTTCCCAAGATATTTTTTCATGGAAAAACTTACATCGTTCTCATTCAACAAAATCCATATTTTTTTGTAGAAACCATTCAATATTTCTTTTGGTTTATCCCATTATGATACATTTATCCATATACAATTCATTTGTATTTTGGTGGTCAATTTTTCTTTGTACCAACACTTTCTTGGAGTTATTATCACCTCCACAAATTTCACAAGAATGAAGGTTCCAACATCTAGTTGTCACATTTTTGAATCTTCCATAAAAACTACAACATCCTTTCCTAGGAACTTCTGCATATGATTCTTTCTTCATAAATTTAGTGTCAATACTACCTACTTAACCTATATATCCAAGGCCTTTATTCTTTGGCCTTATACCTAGAATTATGGGTATTTTCACACCTTGCCCATATCTTCCCAATATTGTACCATTATATCCCATTTTTATCATTATTTTTGAACCAATTCTTTTTCTATGCTTTTTAAAGCATCCAATTTCTTCATCATAATTTTTATCCCAATAATATCACAAACATTCAAATACCACACATCATCACCACAATGATCTTTAAAACAATTTGAACTATCGCAATCACTTTCAACTCTAACAATATGGACTTTGTCATAGCCAATACAACTATCATCAATAATATTTGAATCACTTGTATCACAAGCTATAGTTTCTCTTTGAACAATATCACATGTATCACAATAACTATATGTCATCATGGGCCTCAAACCACCTATATCACAACTAAAATTTATCCTCTAAAGAAGATCAGTTGTGTTGACAAAAACATCTTTCAAAATGGGATTATCCTTCAACTTTTCAATTAGTTATATTTTCTTTCTACATTGCACCTCAAGGATGTCAAGGGTGAATAGTATCATGTGCATTCTACTCACTACACCATTAAATATTTTCACGCCATTTTTAAAGCATCCTTCACCATTTTTTTTGAGAATTTATTACAAACAAGACCTAAGTTTTGAAAATTCTTTACCTACACTATATTTTGATGACACATTTATGAATTTCATCTTGTTTCTTGGCTTGTTTGCTATCTCCTTTATTTCTTGGTTTTGACCCTTCCTTATCCATGAGTACCTTATGTGTTCACATTTTGGTTTTGATTCATCCTTAGAAACATAGCCTTGTTGTTGTGGCCTTTATTGATATTTCCCTCTTTGATATTTCCCTTGTCCTTGTTGCCCTTGTTGATATTATGTTTAAATTTATTGATTCCTTTGAGTAGGTCTTCAAAATTAATTTCTTTGATTCAATTAATTATATTTACAAAACTTAGTGTCATGTCCTTATTTTTCACAAATATGATAACAGCTCTTCTCCATTTAGGTTGATTTTATGATGAATATGGGGTAGAAGTACCCTTTGACCCTTTTTAAGGTTTCTTTGTTGAGATAAGAAAATTAATGTACAACTCATCTCTCAACTTATTTTCTACTTCATATTATTGAAGTATATTTACCAATTATTCAAATGACACACTTCTATTTGATACTTGGAGAGATATCACCAATGTTTTGAATGATTTAGGGAGAGCTCTAAGTACAACTAAGACTAAGAGATTATCTTCCACCTTTTCTCCCATGATGTTAAATCTTGGCTTCAAGTCTATAATTCTGAAGAACACAAGCTTATACTGAGAGGGGGGGTGAACAGTATAAGACCACTTTTAACTTTATCTATCAATACAGCTTTCAAACCATTAACATGCAGAATAAGATAGCAGTAATAATAGCAATAAAACAATGCACAAAATGCAATCCACAAAGAGACACAACAATTTACGTGGTTCACCCAAGGTGGGCTACTCCACGGATAAAACTTTTCTTCTAAAAGTTGTATCAAAGTCCTCTGGGAATCCTTCCCGATTACAATGTTTATGAGCCTCAGCTCAAAGGAGACACCTTCCCCTAATTCTGCTTTGCTGGTGATCCTCTAGAAGACCTCTATCTCCTTTGCCCTTAGCAAGTGGAACTCTATCCACAGAAGACACCTGTCTTCCCTGCTCTGGTTGGAGATCTCTGTCCTCAACTCTATCACTGCAAAGTTGGTCCTCTTATCTGCACCAAACACAGTCCTTCGATCTGGCACAATTGTCCTCTTCCTCTGTTCTTTTCTGCACTTGGTTGAAAACAACTTTTCACTGTCTACGCAATCTACAATAACACAGTCTTCTCAAATTTATAGTAGCACTATCTTCTCAACTTCTGCGCAAACACAGTAGTGCAATCTTCGCAAAATGCAATAGCACTATCTTCTCAACTTAGCTTCTGCTCCGTTGCACATCCACCACAATGCAGTCTTCGCACACTCTGCTTTCTTTACATAGTCTGTGTAAATACTATAGCACTCGATCGCACAACAACTTATGCGCCTATGTGCAGCCACAACAACACCCTCTTCGCACAGTCTGCTTCTCCTCGATCGAACTTCTTCCTACACTCTGCTTCTATGAAAGTCACACTTCGAACGCACACTTCGATCGATTCGATATGACTGCTCTTTGCGCATAGCAGACTTCACTTGCACAAATTCGACACACACATTCGACACTTGAAACTCAAAAATAGTCCTCCTTTTATAGCAATAATTCATGATTAAATTCTTGATCTTAGTCGACTGTATATCCTTAAAACAATCATCAGCTGCACAACCTTACACTTCGTCGACAAAGGTTAACTCCGTCGGCTTCAACCGCCTCTGCTGTTCTATAGCTTTTCTAGCGCAAAACTCAAACATGTCACGATATCGCTACGCCTTTGTCTGTCATACACCTTGTATTACTTGCTGTCATGAAATCGTGACACTACTGCCTGTCGTGCACCTTCTTTGGTTTGTTGTCATGAAATCGTGACACTACAGCCTGTCGTACACTTTCACTAGCTTGTTGTCATGAAATCATGACACTACAGTCTGCCTTACACCTTGCTTTAGCCTGTTGTCATGAAATCATGACACTCCCTGACTTTGCTGATGTCATCATGATTCTTGTCATGAAATCATGACGCTTTAGTCTGCAAGGCCTTCCTCTCTGCTCTTGTCATGAAATCGTGACACATCTGCTTTTGCTGACATCATCAGCAACTCTGTCATGAAATCATGACACTTCTTGCTTCTTCAACCTTTTCTCGATTTGCACTAGCAAAAATGGAACATGTCATGAAATCTAACGCTTTTCTGCCTTAAGCTCTTTTCTGCCAATCTGCTCATGAATCGGAACATGTCACGAAATCGCGACGCTTTCGCTGCCTTAAGCACTTTTCTGCCAACTGCTCATGAAACTGGAACATGTCACGAAATCGTGACGCTTTCGCTGCCTTAAGCTCTTTTCTGCCAACTGCTCATGAAACTGGAACATGTCATGAAATCGCGATGCTTTTGCTGCCTTAAGCACTTTTCTACCAACTGCTCATGAAACTGGAACATGTCACGAAATCGTGACGCTTTCGCCACCTGCAAGCTGCCAACTCAACCTGTCATGAAATCATGACACTTTCTGCATCCATACAACTTCATTGAAACTTGTCACAAAATCGTGACACTTCCTGCAACTCAACTCTGCCAACTCAACTTGTCACGAAATCGTGACACTTCCTGCAACTCAACTCTGCCAACTCAACTTGTCACGAAATCATGACAGTTTTGCCTAAACTTTCTCTCTCCTCAAACATGTCATGAAATCATGACAGTTTTGCCTGCTTCGTCTCTGCCTTCCAGCATGTCATGAAATCATGACAGTTTTGCCAGAACTTTCTCTCTCCTAAAACATGTCGCGAAATCATGACAGTTTTTCCAGCCGCCTGCAAACTTTTTCTAACTTATCTTTTTCTTGATCTTTTGCAACTGGGCTACTCTGATTTTCTTGGAGACTTATTGACCAGCTGAAACCTTCATCAAAACACATACTTAGACATAAAAACAAATTGCTCCAAGAACTCCTTGACATCAAAGACAACAACTACCAAGAGCTCCTTTGACATCAATGACAACAACTATACTTGAGCAAAGGCAATGTACTCAAGGTACCCAAAATTGCCAACAATCTCCCCCTTTGTCATTGATGGCAACCCTTAACTAAAAACATATCTCAAGAGCCAAAACTGAACCAACTAATCCAACAACTGAGAATCTGTATTTGAAGTTTTTGCTCCCCTTGACTTGAAGCTCTTCTCTTCACTTGAAGCACTTCCCCTTACACATATCTCTCCCCCTTACTCAAATCTCTCCCCCTTTGTCATCAATGGCAAAGGGTCACCTTTGGGGTTTGGGACTAAGAATGAGTCTCTTAGCTTAGTCCCTCCCCCACCTTCTATTAAGGTGATTTAAAACAGGGTTGGGAGTGAAACTCCCATTAGACACTCATCATCATTAATGTCTACTATTTCTTTGTCGGGCCTTCTCTTGAATTCTTTTTCCACATTGTTGTTCTTGTTACTGTTTTGATCCTCGGACCTGTTCATACTGCTGTTCCTGTTCCTTTCATCATTCCTATTTTTCTCCATACCTTGATCCTTGAACCTGTTCATATCACTTTTCCTGTTTCTGTTGTCATTCCTGTTCTTATCCATGCTTTGATCCTTGGACTTGTTCATACTGTTGTTTCTGTTCCTGTATCTCGGAAGATCAGCTCTACACTGTCTAGCTAGGTGACCTTCATTGTTGCACTTATAGCAAGTAACAATATTATTTCTTTCGAGCATGGCTGTTCTTTGAATCCACTGTTTCGACTAACCCAGTTCCTGTTATTTGCCTTGCAAAAAATTGCCTTGTGCCCGAATTGTTGACAAGAGTAGCAATACCCTTGAAAGAAATTACGTCTCCTGAAACTGTTATTTACTTTCTTCACTTGAGTCATGCAATGTACAACCATGTGACCAAATCTGTGACACGCAAAACATGTGCCATGAAATTTTCTTTTATTCGACTTCATGGGTCCCAAAAACTTCTTCTTCTCAATCTGAATATCGTTTTCTATTTCTGCGTATCTATCACTTACGGACTCATGATCTGAAATACTTTCTTCAATAGAACTCTCTTTCTTTTGAAATCTCTTGCTAGATTCCCCAACTTGTTCCTTGTGCGGCTCAACAAAACCGAGACCTGTTTTATCTGTTGGTTTTCTTTGTCCTTTGATGAGAAATTTAACCTTCTTGGAGCTATCCTGAAATCTGTAGAGCTTATCCTTGTACTCTTTATTTTCTTCTTTCAAAGAAGCCATTTCCTGTTCTAACTCACTATACTCCAGAATTTTAGAATCCAACTCATTCCTGAGTTCTTGTGACTTAGCCATAGAGACTTCAAGATTTTCTATAAGTTCATCTCTCTCCATACAACATTCATCTAATTTAATCTTGAGTCTATCATTCTTCTTTCTTTCCTTTTTCAAAACACTAAGAGCATTATTGAGTTCACATTCAAGATCCTCTATTTGATGGCACTTTGAATTATCACGGCCTTTTTCAGATTTCTTATCACTAGAGGTGCTACCTTTTTCAAAAACCATACATGCATCTTCATTGTAGTTTTCTGAAGCATCCTCATACATACTAGCAGCCAAATCATTATTTTTGCAATCATCCTCAAGGTGCCCAAAATTTCCACATCTAAAACATTTCATGATAATGAATTTGTGTTTCGATTCTTCCTCTTTTTTTGAAATGAAAAGCATCTCATTTTCATCATCACTAGAAGAACTTTCACTATCACTTGCTAGAACACTTACTTGCTTTGTCTAAGTAGAAGCTCTTCTTATTCTTGTGAGAATGCCTCTTTCCATGATTGTTGTACTCATCTTTGCTTTTCTTGTGATTGTTGTACTCATCTTTGCTCTTTTTGTAATACCTGTACTTTTTAGAATCCTTGCTCTTAACATCCTGTATATCTTCATCACTTTCATTTTTGGAAACAATATCATAATCAGTAGCATAATGACCAAATTTCCCACAATTGAAACATCTTATATTTTTCTTGCTTTTGTGCTTTCTGGAAAACTTGCCTTTCTTGCTGTAATATGCCTCTTCCTCACTAGAAGACTCATCACTTTCTTGAATCTGTTTGCCCTTTGATTTCTTGGTAGCTTTGAAAGCTGCCTCTTTCTTTACATCAACTTTCACTTGAGTTCTCAACTCAAATGCTTGCAAGAATACTATGGAGCTCATCCTTTTTCAATTTATCTAAATCTTTAGCTTCCTCAATAGCAGAAATATTTTCACTAAATCTATTAGGAAGGGATCTTAAAATCTTATCACACACATCATTTTCAGCAAGTTCAAGACCTAAGTCTTTCATAGAATTAACAACTTCATCCATCCGGAGCATGTAGTCACTAATATTTTCATCATCATTCATCTTGAGTTGTTCAAACATACCTTTAAAATGTCTCAACTTGGCCTTTCGAACATTTGCATCACCTGTATGAACAACCTGCAATTGTTTCCACATTTCACTAGTTGTCTTGCAGTGAATAACTTTGGTGAGATCTGCCTTTTGTAAACCCTTCAGGATTGCATTCATGGCTTTTGAGTTGTTGTGATGTAGAAGCCTGTCTTCTTTAGTGTAAGGACCATTTGCAGGAATGGTGTACCCATCTTCAATAACTTCCCATACCTCATTACCAAGTGCCATTAGATAGACTTTCATTCTTGCACTCCACAGGCCAAAATCTGATCCGTCAAGAATAGGTGCTGCATTGCCACTTGAGTAGTCCATTGTGTTCTTTGCAAACTTTTCCTTCAAGCTGTTAAACTTTTCGAAGGCACTGGCTCTGATACCAATTGAAGAACACAAGCTTATACTGAGAGGGGGGGTGAACAGTATAAGACCACTTTTAACTTTATCTATCAATACAACTTTCAAACCATTAACATGCAGAATAAGATAGCAGTAATAACAGCAGTAAAACAATGCACAAAATGCAATCCACAAAGAGACACAACAATTTACGTGGTTCACCCAAGGTGGGCTACTCCACGGATAAAACTTTTCTTCTAAAAGTTGTATCAAAGTCCTCCGGGAATCCTTCCCGATTACAATGTTTATGAGCCTCGGCTCAAAGGAGACACCTTCCCCTAATTCTGCTTTGTTGGTGATCCTCTAGAAGACCTCTATCTCCTTTGCCCTTAGCAAGTGGAACTCTATCCACAGAAGACACCTGTCTTCCCTGCTCTGGCTGGAGATCTCTGTCCTCAACTCTGTCACTGCAAAGCTGGTCCTCTTATCTGCACCAAACACAGTCCTTCGATCTGGCACAATTGTCCTCTTCCTCTGTTCTTTTCTGCACTTGGTTGAAAACAACTTTTCATTGTCTACGCAACTACAACAACACAGTCTTCTCAAATTACAGCAGCACTATCTTCTCAACTTCTGCGCAAACACAGTAGTGCAATCTTCGCAAAATGCAGCAGCACTATCTTCTCAACTTAGCTTCTGCTCCGTTGCACATCCACCATAGCGTAGTCTTCGCACACTCTGCTTTCTTTACATAGTCTGTGTAAATACTGCAGCACTCGATCGCACAACAACTTATGCGCCTATGTGCAGCCACTACAGCACCCTCTTCGCATCGTCTGCTTCTCCTCGATCGAACTTCTTCCTCCACTCTGCTTCTGCGAAAGTCGCACTTCGAACGCACACTTCGATCGATTCGATACGACTGCTCTTTGCGCATAGCAGACTTCACTTGCACAAATTCGACACACACATTCGACACCTGAAACTCAAAAATAGTCCTCCTTTTATAGCAATAATTCATGATTAAATTCTTGATCTTAGTCGGCTGTATATCCTTAAAACAATCATCGACTGCACAACCTTACACTTCATCGGCAAAGGTTAACTCCGTCGGCTTCAACCGCCTCTGCTGTTCTATAGCTTTTCTAGCGCGAAACTCAAACATGTCATGATATCACTATGCCTTTGTCTGTCATACACCTTGTATTACTTGCTGTCATGAAATCGTGACACTACTGCCTATCGTGCACCTTCTTTGGTTTGTTGTCATGAAATCGTGACACTATAGCCTGTCGTACACTTTCACTAGCTTGTTGTCACGAAATCGTGACACTACAGTCTGCCTTACACCTTGCTTTAGCCTGTTGTCATGAAATCGTGACACTCCTTGACTTTGTTGATGTCATCATGATTCTTGTCATGAAATCATGACGCTTTAGTCTACAAGGCCTTCCTCTCTGCTCTTGTCATGAAATCATGACACATCTGCTTTTGCTGACGTCATCAGCAACTCTATCATAAAATCATGACACTTCTTGCTTCTTCAACCTTTTCTCGGTTTGCACTAGCGAAAATGGAACATGTCACGAAATCGCGATGCTTTTTGCCTTAAGCTCTTTTCAACTCTAACTGGAACATGTCATGAAATCGTGACGCTTTTCTGCCTTAAGCACTTTTCTGCCAACAGCTCATGAAATTGGAACATGTCACGAAATCGTGACGCTTTCGTTGCCTTAAGCTCTTTTCTCAACTGCTCATGAAATGGAACATGTCACGAAATCGTGACGCTTTCGTGCCTTAAGCACTTTTCAATTGCTAGAAACTGAGAACATGTCATGAAATCACGACACTTTCACCAACTATGCCAACTCAACCTGTCATGAAATCGTGACACTTTCTGCATCCGTACAACTTCATTGAAACTTGTCACAAAATCGTGACACTTCCTACAACTCAACTCTGCCAACTCAACTTGTCGTGAAATCGTGACACTTCCTGCAACTCAACTCTGCCAACTCAACTTGTCACGAAATCATGACAGTTTTGCCTAAACTTTCTCTCTCCTCAAACATGTCATGAAATCATGACAGTTTTGCTTGCTTCGTCTCTGCCTTCCAGCATGTCACGAAATCGTGACAGTTTTGCCAGAACTTTCTCTCTCCTAAAACATGTCGCGAAATCGCGACAGTTTTTCCAGCCGCCTGCAAACTTTTTCTAACTTATCTTTTTCTTGATCTTTTGCAACTGGGCTACTCTGATTTTCTTGGAGACTTACTGACCAGCTGAAACCTTCATCAAAACACATACTTAGACATAAAAACAAATTGCTCCAAGAACTCCTTGACATCAAAGACAACAACTACCAAGAGCTCCTTTGACATCAATGACAACAACTATACTTGAGCAAAGGCAATGTACTCAAGGTACCCAAAATTGCCAACAAATTCTTCAAAGTAATTATTCAATAATCTCACTATCTTGGACCCTTAATGTATGTAGTTGACTAAAGATGAAGAATTGTGGTTTCATTCCATCCTTCAAATATAGTACAAAATTTATGCCATGCATAGTTTGATGTTTTTTCTTCACTTATATGTGATGAGCATAAGTGTCCTTGCATTTATTTCATCATGTTTTTGCCTAGTTGTAGCCTTCTCAATATGAGTTTAATTACCAGTAACTATATCCTAGAGTTTTTGGACCACTAGTATTGTTCTCATTTTTATTTTTTATGGTGTAAAATTTGGACCCTTTAGCAACAAAGATTTTATGAGAAATAAATTTGATGTAGTCATGGATAAAGTTCCTTATAATGCTCCCCTTTTCGATATACCACTAGTCCTATATATCAAACCTTTCAATATACCCACTCTTTCTATATATGTATCGACACGTGAAAGAAACTAGTCCTCTTGATATACATGGTTGCACATGAGAGAGACCTTAAGGTACATTAAAGAGATCAATACTTAGTACCAAGGTGGTACTAAAAATGATTTATCCTATCAATAACACTTTCTTAAAGAGAAAACCTAGTACATGGGTGTAACTTCCCTATATACTTGAATTTTCTCAATTTTAAGATTTATGTCAAATGATAGTAATGAATGGGATAAAAATGGAGTAAAACAAAATATTACAAGAAATGTGTTCTTATTCCTCCCTGACTATTTGTATAGTTGATGCCCATACATCATTATGGCAGCTATATTAGACTTCAAATGTAGTAACTTAATGCAATAACATTACCTGTAAATGAAAATTAGAGGTATCATATATACCGATCATTGTAATTATACAAAGCACATGTTTTAACTTTTGTGTACAAATTTTAGTTTTTATTAAAATAAGGTGTCTATCACCACCAAAAATTCACATTTTATAAACAATTAAGGTTCTTACAAAAATATTTAAACTTTTCTTTTTCAATTATTGAAAAAAAAATCATTTGATAACATAAAATTAATTGATATGTGGGAACGAACAAATAAAACCTTCAACTCATAGGCATTTCATAATGAATGGATCATGGCATAAATTTGATGTGTTGTAGATATAATAGATGCATATGAGTCTTGGTCGACAAAACTTTGGACTCTTCACATATTTTCTCTCACATCCTTCACATGTACCTATAAATTCCCTCTTAAGCTACCATTAAATACCTTCTAGGAGTTTTGTTGCTTTTTTTAACCTTCTCCTTCAAAAACTATTGCAGAGCACTATAACCCTAGACTACTACCATCATGTCTTCTTCAACTAAGACCTACACATGACAAGCTACAAGGGTATGTCGGATGGTGATGATTTTCCCTTCCTACAAACCTAAAAAACTCTTCAAATTATTGCCTCACATGACTCTCAATGGCTCTAATACCACATGTTAGAAGCAAGGGAAAAGCTATAACAATAATATACAAGGAAAATGTTTAAATACAATAATATTATATTAGGAAAATATTTAAACACGATAATATTTCACTAAATATTTATTTCTTTATTTTGTTAAATATTATGTTATATATTTACCACTATCACTAACTATTCGTTGGTATTCACCATCCAACATCTAAGTACATCAAGTATATTTATGCTTTATGGTTTAGACTTTTGATGCTTCACCTTCAATTTTATCTTTTCATCTTCTCTCATTTTCACAAGAGATATGAGAATCCAACCTCATATGAGGTGACATAATCATTCATCCTTTAATTATTACATAACATCAAATAATTTAATAATTACATTTACATAACAATAAATAATGTAATAAATTCTAACATTAATGTAATAAATTCTAACATCCCATTATCCATACTAGTAATAATGGAGAAAATATCAACTTGACCTTAGTACATGTCATTTGCATCCATTCATCATTCAGCGTGTAAGTAAAAAGAGAGAGAACTAGTATTTAATACATGACCTCTCTAAAAGCAATCACATAGCTTCCCCTAGCTAGAAATCCACAAGCCATTATAGTGAAGAAATAAGTAAGACCAAAAATTTTACCTTTATCTTCATCCACCCAATGCATAGTGCTAAAACATAAGGTTAGGGTCAATTCAAACTTATAACATACAAAATAACAATCCCAATGTCATGTCCAACTAGCCAATGTAACACAAAGCCTATAAATAAGAAGGAAATGATGTTAATTTTATGATATACCAAAGGAGATGCCCTCATGACAAACATACTTGATGATGGAATGGGCTCGAACAAAAGATCAAGTGACAATGATAATTCTTCAATCTATTTAGTAACCAAAGTGCTAAGACCATTGGATGATAGAGGAGATCCTAGAACTTGTTAGAGTATTTGTGGTAATCCTTTATTTATGAAATAGAAGAATGTTTGTCATCTTCTATATTTCCAACCCCTATGTACTGGGAGAAATATTTTTCAATAATGACTAAGATATCAAGCTACCTATTTCATTTAATTAGAATATAAGGATTGGCCTTGGTCAAAATATCAATTGCATTCAACTTCTATAAAAATGATGCAAATTTATGGAGGGCTAAAAAATTATCAAATAATCTATAAGAAAGTGATAAGTGAAAATGGGAAATAATATCTTTCCTTTACTTCTTACACTGAAAGAACTTATGAAGCATTAAGAAGTTTCTCTTGAGATCAAAAGAAGAACAAGATCTTATTAGAGGTATATCTCCCTATCCAAGTGACAACACTCCATACCTACTCTAATGCATGTTGGATTTCATACAACGTTGTTAAAAAGAATAAAAGTGATATATCAACATATCATAAATAAGATATTTAGAAAGTGAAAGGAAAGATTGATAACACATAAGAGATGATGGAAGTCTTTACAAACATCAAAATAAAGTCATACCAATAGAATTAATCAAGTGGATGAGGTGTATAAGTACTAAATTCTCAATAACTAATTATAAGTTACTTAACTCTTGTCAATATAAAATGAGGTATAAAATGTTAGTAAAGGTTACTCATGGCAAATGTAAATCACAATCTCATAGGCTAATTATATGAATTAATATTTAAAATGTTATATAACACATAAGATATGATGGATACGTTCAAGAACATCAAGAGAAAATTATACCAATACATTGAATCTAGTGGATGAGGTGTATAAGAATTAAATTCTCAATAATCAACTATAAGTTACTTAACTCTTGTCAATATAAAATGAGGTATAAAATGTTAGTAAAGGTTAATCATGGCAAATGTAAATCACAATCTCATAGGCCAATTATATAAATTAATATTAAAAATGTTATATAACATATAAGAGATGATGAATGCCTTCAAGAATATCAAGAGAAAATTATACTAATACAATGAATCTAGTGGATGAGGTATATAAGTACTAAATTCTCAATTAATTATAAGTTAACTCTTGGCAATATAAAATTAGGCATAAAAGGTGAATAAAGTTTAATATTGATAGAGGTTCAAGGGCTTGGTTCCATGGCCAAAATGCTTATGAAGGAGAGTGGATACCAAGGTTCCAATCCCTCAGGCCTCATAGTACCGATGGGTGTGTCATGCCAACATAGTCGGCTACGTAAAAGGTTTACCCGATGCAATTAGAGGTTATAGTGGTGAAAAGGAGAGATATTCAAACCCACAAAGAGGCATAGAAAATTGTAATGAGTTATTGATTCCTCTAGTATAATTTAAAAAAAAAGTTTAATATTGATAAACATAAATTACAATCTCATAGGATGATTATAATTTTTCTATGGAGAATAAGGGATTGTACTGAGGCCCCCACCTTTGAAAAATCACAACTCTCCTTTAGAGCTTGATATTTTACAAATAGATTCAATTCCCATATCAATTGAGTTTCTATAGCTAGATACCTATATCATTTTCATAAAAATTTTGAATTGTTTATTTTCATTTTTTGGATCTTTTTCAATTTTTATGTGAATACAAATATTCCAAAACTCAACATCCTTCTTGACACTTTTCTATAGCAACCTTCTTAATACCAAAACTTCACCTCTATTGTCTATGCATTGCATCTTAGTAGAATAATATTTTTGAAACATCACACTATCATAGTATGCTTTACTAGATCTGGATTGTCAGTTTTCTTCCTAAAGCATTGTGAGAGTAAATATTTTTAATATGGTCCCTCACAATGTGTTATTTGTAAATATTAAGCTTGGGTCATTGGTCTTAATATATTTACTTAGAATATTTTTTTCCCATTGTCTTTGACTCTATTTGTGCAATCTTCGAATTAATTTTAATCTAAGAGCCAAGTTTTCATTAGTAAGAAATCTTACACAAAGATGTCCCCTAGTTTTTTTTTTTTTTTTTGTGGAAAACATCCCAAAAGGGATGCCACTTTCGGGTAAGACCCAAGGAGGCAGGGGTATCCATTCCGCCAAAAACACCCAAGACTCGGACCTGGCCTACCACCTTTGACATACTCAAGGAGCAAACAAACACACAAAACCAATTTAAAAATAAGTAAATAACAAAAAAAATAATAAAATAAAATAAAAAACATGCTCCTTGAGTGTGTCAAAAACAAAAGCACAACCAAACACGCACAATAAGATAAAAGAAACCACAACACAAACCACATAGAAAAACACAAGAACCACATAACAAAACACAAACAAGACAAAAACAACAGAACACTACAAAGACATAACCCAAAAAAAACATGAAAAATAAACACAACCAAAACCTAAAAAATTAAAAAAATAAAAATAAAAAACAACCAACAACAGACAATAAACAAAAACAAAAAACATAGAAAACACTCACACATAAAAACACGAATTAACACAAACAAAGAGAAACCCAAGAACAAGAACGAAAAAAACACAAGAACAATAACAAAAAACATAAAAAAAACACAAAACAACAAAAACACAAGAACAACAAAAAACAACACAAAGAACACAAAAACAAAACAAAACAAAAGAACCCACCCACCTTAAAAAACTAAACAAAAAAAAAAAAAATTGAACATAACAATGACCTATCTAGACCAGAAGACTATTAAGGCAAGAATCAACAGAGGAAACAAAATAAAGAATAGAATGAGCTAGGGAACTAAAAAAAACTGAATGAACCAAAGAGAAGCAAAAAAAAAAAGCAAGAAGAAACTAGGTACCTTCAGAACTGGAGCCATCCAAAGAAATGATAGAAAGAAGAGCTTCCCTAATTTGAGAAGCCCACCATCTAGGAGGGTGGCCATAACAAGTAAGATCACCTTTGTCCAAAGCCCAATTAGCTAAAGCATCAACACTCTTGTTTTGATCTCTGACCACATGATTGTAATCAACTTTCAAAAATCCCATCTGGATTAATTGAATCTTCTCAATAATTCTTTTTATTCTCCAATCCACCTTATGATTCTTAGAAGGAGTCTTCAAGAGATTAATCATAAGTTGAGAGTCAGACTCAACTAACACCTTTTCCCATCCAACCTTAGTAGCCTCCTGAAGGCCTCTGAGGATACCATACCCCTCAGCAAGGTTATTGGAAAGAATACCCAAATTCTCAACAAAAGTAAAAACCAGGGAGCCATCTGAAAGTCTACCAATTCCTCCCACACTGGCTTTTCCAGGGTTCCCTCTAGAGGCTCCATCGGTATTGACTTTTCCAAAATCCTTAGGAGGAGGTTGCCAATTTCTAGTCCTATCCATCTTACTAATACTCACATTCCCTTTAAGTTGGTTGCCCTTAGAAGATTTAATCTTCAATATTTGCATCACTTGATCCCATCTTTGGTGGGAGTTTTGGGGGTGATTAAGGAGTTGATGGACTGATTCAACTAAGTTGGCTATGGTCTTTTGCCAAATATAGTGAATATCCTTCCTATCTTGATTAAAAATTTGGTTGTTCCTTTCATTCCAAATATTCCAAAGAAGAATGGTAGAACCCATCCAAACTAACTACCTAATAAAATGATCAACACCCTCTTGATTAGGCCAATCCCTCCAAAGTTGTTCAAAAGTAAAAAAATTGGACCACTGTAAGCCAAGTAAAGTGGCCATTCTCCTCCATAGCTCAGAGGCTAAAGTACACTCAATAAAAATATGGTTGAGATTTTCTACATTCTCTTCACACATTTCACATCTAAAAGGGCCATGAAAACCATGCTTCATAAGTTGCTCACCAGTAAGCACCCTACGATGCAATAAAATCCAATTAAAGAACCTCACCTTAGGCCAGAGCTTTTGAGCCCACAATCAAGAAAATATGTCAGAAGAATGGTTGGGATTATTATGGCATAAGGTCAAATAACCTTGAGCAACTGAATACTCACCCTTAGTAGTGTTGTTCCATCCAAAACAATATTTTTCATGGGACCAAGAGAGGGATCTCATATGAAGGATGCCTTGGATATCTTGTCTTTGCCTTTCTAGGATTTGAATAGGCCAGTCCTCAATAGGGATCCAATATCTACCAACCTTTGAATTACCAGTATGGTACCGATAGTAATTAGCCACCTTTATCCAATTAGCTCGGTGAAGCTCCTCCATCCAAGGCCTCCAATCGAGAAACTGAGTTATCAAAGGCTTGTGACCATCCCAAGAATCTATCCAAAAATTTGCACGTTGACCATTATGAATGATCCAAAATAATTTTTTCTTTATCAAATCCTCACCAGTCTTAAGAACTGCTAAAATGGGAGAACCTTTGGTAGGAAGTTGATAGCGAACAAGGTCTTCAGGACTTTTGTTCTCAGCATATTTAGCACGGAGATTATTGGCCCAAAGAGCATTGGGGTTATGCAACATCCTCCAATATAATTTAGCAGCTAAAGCTTTGTTGTTATTAATAGAAGACCGGAATCCTAACCCCCCTTCACTCTTAGGAAGACATAAAGTATCCCATTTCACCAAGGCCCATTTTCTTTTCTCCTTAGTACCACTCCAAAGGAAACGATGATTGATTTGATCCAATTCTCGAAGAACAACCTTTGGGATATTCAAAATGGAAGAAACATAAATAGGAATAGCTTGAAGGACTGATTTTACCAAGGTGATTCTACCCCCAGAAGAAAGCCACTTGTTGGTCCACTTTCCAATTTTCTTCTTGACTTTGTCCAACAACCAATTCCAATATTTATTTTTTTGCCTTTGAATATTTATGGGAATACCTAAATAAGTGATTGGAAGGGAGGTCTTCTTATATCTTAATTTATCCAAGACCATGGATTCCTGTCTAGGAGAGCAGTGAAAGAAAATAACTTTAGATTTGTCTTCATTGATCAACTGCCCAGTAGCCTTAGAAAAATAGCTAATGATTTGCTTAATATTAGAAGCTTCCTTAACTGTAGCTTTACCTAAAAGAGTAGAGTCATCCACAAATTGAAGATGAGAGATAGGTCTAGCTCCATGAGCAATGGTAACTCCCTCAAGGGTTTTGTTTTCCCTCTTTTTGGTTATAGTCCTACCCAAGCATTCAACAAGAATGATGAATAAATAAGGGGATAGCGGGTCACCTTGCCTAATACCTCTGGAAGCTGGGAATGACTGAGAAGGCCTGCCATTGATAAGAACTAAGTAGGAAACTGAAGAGATACATCCCATAATCCAATCCATCCAATCCTTAGAGAAACCAAATTGCCTCAAAACTTTGATAAGGAAGTGCCAATCCACTCTGTCATAAGCTTTGGATAAGTCTAACCGAATGAACATGGAAGGAGATTTTTGCATATCCATGGAATGGATGGCTTCCTGAGCAAGAACTATCTCATCTACTATTTGACGTCCTTCCACATAACCCCCTTGCTCTGGGGAAATAATCTTATGCAAAAGAGGCTTCAACCTTTCTACCATGATTTTAGTAATGATTTTGAGAAGAACATTACATAAAGCAATAGGTCTAAAAGCTGAGATATGATCAACCTCTTGAGCTTTTGGAACAAGAGTAATATAAGTTTTATTGATAACCTTCAAAATTTCTTTGGCTTTCCTGGCTTCTTCCACCACCTCTAATAAATCAACATGAAGGATATCCCAGAACTCTTGGTAGAACTCAATGGGAAAACCATCAGGACCTGGGGTTTTCCTTTTTGCATTTTAAAAACTACTTGTTGAAGCTCATTGATAGTAACAGGAGCAGTCAAAATAGAGTTCTCCTTCGAAGTGATAAGAGAAGGGATTGCTTGAAGAACATTTTGTTGTGAAGCTGAGTCAAGAGGAGTAGCAGCAAAAATATTGGAAAAGTAATCAACAACAATAGAGTTCATGCCATCCCAAGTATAAACAACATCTCCAGAATCTGATTTTAAGGAAGAAATAAAGTTGTGAGATCTTCGAGCTAGAAGAGATTTGTGGAAGAAATTTGTGTTTCGATCTCCTTCTTTGAGCCATTGAATTCTAGATTTTTGCTTCCATAAGATTTCTTCTCTTTTTTCCCATTCCTCTAACCGAGTTGTGAGTTTAATTTCATCTGCACTTCTCTTCTCTGTGAGGCCATCTAAACGGATTTTCTTATTCAAATTTTCAAGATGAGCAATAACTTCATGTTTTTTTTATGAACATCCCCAAACTCTTTCCAGTTCCAAGTCTTGATTTTGGATTTAATGTATTGCAGTCTTTTGGAAAAATAGAACATCTTAGTCCCATGCCTAGGTTTACCTTCCTTCCACCATTGTTGCACATGAGGTCTGAAGGAAATGTCTCTAAGCCACATTAATTGAAAACGAAAAGGAGAGAAACTCACATTGGTTTTCCACATTTCCACCATGACTGGCCAATGATCCGAACCAACATTATTAAGAGTCTTCACTTTAGGAATGTGACCATGGATTAAGAAATTTTTAGAGAGCAAAAACCTATCCAATCTCTCCATTATACAAGCTAAGCCTTGCCTTCTGTTAGACCAAGTCATAAGGCCATTATCTGGTTGGATATCCACAAGATGGAGGTTTGCAATATATTCGCTCATGAGGTCAGTGCTTTTGTCCAAATTTCTATTTCCCCCTCCTTTTCTCATCCAGAGAGAGGATGGTATTGAAATCTCCTCCGATCAAGATCCAAGCTTTAGGAAAATGAGAGATAATATGAGTAATATCCTTCCACTGTCTTCTTTTTTCCTCCAAAGAAGTCGAAGCATAAACAGTAATGCAGAGCATAATTTGGTTGGAATGTCTACTTTGAATAGCTATAGCCAACAAACCCCAACTGCCAACCATATGGTGAATAACTACCTCTTTTGGGTCCCAAAGACAAGCAATGCCACCCGAAGTCCCTTGGGAACTGAGGGAAACCACTTTTCCAGTTGGCCAAATTTTACTGGCAATTGAGTCCATATCCTCCATTGACATCTTTGTTTCTTGAAGGAAAACAAGATGTGGATGATTTATTCGAATCATTCTTCTAATTTCATTTTGTTTTGAAAGACTCCCTTTGAGTCCTCTAATATTCCAAGTGATGATCTTCATTAATACCAGGGCTAAAAAAGTTGGGAAGGGCATTAATCTTACCTTCCTCTACAAGCTTTTCACCTTCTTTTACCATATGATATTGATTGGTCTTGCGACCTGCTTTTTGATTAGAATCCATCTTCAATTTTTTTTCCCTGTTTCTTGACTTATTCCAATTGAATCTGAGATGGCTTCTAACCTTGAAGAATGCTCGTACACAGCCAAAATTTTACTAGATGGTTCAACGGAGTCTATATTGGGACCTGCATTATTTGAAGTTTTGACATTTGAAAGATTGTTTTTCTTGTGTAAATTTTCTCCCTTTTTTCTATTGAAAACCTTTGATTTGTTGGTTTGTCTCTGAGTTCTTCCCTTCATATTTAAATTGTGTTTCTAAGATTTTAGTTTCCATTATTTCCTCTTCCTCACTTGGGACATCATTTGTGGAAAGGATTTCAAACATATTAGCAGATGACTTTGATTGATCCTTCATAACTAGTTTTTTTGAGTGTTCTTCTTCTTAGGTATTTGGAAACCTGCTTGAGTTTATATCTTCTTTCTTTTGATCAGGAATTTTATTTGGGCAAGCACCGGCCAAATGACCATATTCATGGCAAATTCTACAACGAAAAGGAATGTTCTCATAGTCCACTACTTGCTCCCAAGTGTCTTCCCCAAATTGTAATGTGATATTTTTAGGTAGGGGTTTGTCAAAATCCATTAAAACACAAATTCGAGCATAAATAATATGTTCAAAATTTTGAGTACAATCAGCAGTCATCATAAAAGTTCCTAAAGAGTTTCCAATTGAAGAAAAAATAGTAGGATTCCAAAATTCAATAGGGAGGCCAAAGAGTCTAACCCACACGGGAGCTATAGAAGGCATCTCTTCTTCGGCTTTAAATTTAGTATGCCAGGGCTTCATGAAAAGCCCTGCCCTTCCAAAAAACCAAGGACCCCCTTGAAAAGTTTTCTCTCTATCTTCATTATTAGCAAATAAAACAAGAAAATAACCATTTGGATAAATAGAGATTTGTAACTCACCTTTAGTTTTCCAGCTTTTTGCAGCCCAGAATTTGAAAGCAGATAGACTCGAACGAAAACCCATGAACCGACAAATTAGTCCTCTTTTTTCCAAATCTTCAATGCCAATCTGAATGTTACCCATATCAAGCTTAACAATAGGAGTTCCATCAGTTGCTTTAAGACATCCTGACTCCATTTTCCTGGGATCAATCTTAGGCATTCTTAGAGGTTTATGGGAAGCCCTAAGATTGATATTAGCATTGGGCTGAGGTTGTCCACCATGAAGGGCATCCCTAAAATTCATTTTTGGGGCTGAGTCTTCAAAATTCTTACCCTTGACGAGGGGTTTTCATAGTAGAATTATTTTGTGGGTGCACCTTAGCACCAGATTCACTTGAGATATGAGCCATTTTTTGATCAACTGCTTGAAACTTGTTTTGTGATCTCTTTAATCCTTGCCCTAGACGTCGTGGAAAGGTATGGTTTTCACTTTTCTTTTGTGCAGCAAATTGGAAGTCGTTGTCACTCAAGTTCACAGTATGATCTGTTGAAAGATAAATTTCTAACCCATCTTGGATCCCCTACAACATTTCCTACTAAAATATTGAGCATAAACCACAAAAATATTGGCCGCTAGGGCCCGAAGGCCCTAAAAACCAACCTCTGGAGCTGCTTGCACTCAACCCAGATGAAACCCTCGCATAGCCGCTTGCCAAATATCTCGTTCACACATAGGGATGCGCTAGGATCTGTGTTGCTCCAAATGATATGAAAATTGGTGGAGACGTTCTAGGGTTTTTCAGGCATCTACCCTCAAAATTTTAGCTCAATCCGAGTCCGGATGAGTGAGATATGGCCAAAACGAGTTCGAAAGTTTGGGCAGTCCTACGAAAAACGTCCCTCCACAAATTGACCTGTACTTGCAAATTAGTAGTCATCCCTCCTAGACCTCCCCTATTTTTATCATCACACATCTTCCTATATTTCAACAAAAAAAAAAAATCCTTTTATCATTTAATCCTGACCACAAAAGTAATCGCATAATATAAATTAAAAAAAATTCTATTGATTTTTGCATAGTATACAAGAAAATATAATATATTTTTTTAATTTTTTTTGTATGGGATTGAAATAGGTCCCACCCATATTACATAATCACCACATAGTGGTATTACAACAAATCTTGGATATTATCCATGTATCGCTTGGCAAGATTTGAACCTGGGTCTCCTCTTTTTAATGTTGAGGAATCTAACCAATTGAGCTAATACCATTTGATTAAAATTCAATGAGTTTATATAGGATTTTATGATGGGTCCTAGTCCCCTCATACTAAGTGGAGTATGAACCTTGGACCTCTAAAAGAGAAGCCAAAACCCTTACCATTATAGTAAGCTTGTAGCTTTTTTGAGTTTACATAGGTTTTTATGAAGGGTCATGGTCGCCTCATACTGAGTGGGGTTTGAACCTTAGACCTCCCAGAGAGAGGCCAAAGCTCTTACCACTATAGTAATCTTACAGTTAAGGATATGTTGGAATGATGTGCAAGACTGATTTAATTAGCTACACTCTTCTTGCTAATAATAACCATCTACCTTTCTATGTCAATAGTTTATTTTAAACTTTATTTATAAATAGATTTCATAATTTTATCCTAACTCTCCCCTCAAATAAGGGCATCCCTAGATAAGTTGTTGGTAAATTTGGATTCTCCATTTGAAGTAACTCGCATATCCCTACTTTGATTCTGGTTGGGGTGTTTAGGAAGTAAATTTTGGATTTTTTCCTAATAAATTTTTGCCTTAGAACTCTTTCATATTCTTTTAATACGTTATTCCAAGCTCTGGCCTCGTTTATCCTTGCCCTCCCAAAAAGGGTTGTATCATTTAAAAAAAATTGAAGGGTTATGTTGTCGATGTTATTACTAGCCTTAATTTCACTTATTAGCCCATATTTTTTAGCCTTCTTCAAGTTCCTATCTAATACCTCTGCCATAATAATAAATAGATATGGTGATAGAGGATCTCCTTTTCTAAGACCTCTCTTGACTTTAAAATATTTGGTTACTAACTCATTGACCAACATTGAATATGAAACTATAGGGACACAAGCTTTAATCCATTTGACTCATTTCTTTCCAAATCCAAACCTTTCTAATATTGTAAAAAAAAATCCCACTTAACCCTATCATAGGCTTTACTCGTATCAAGTTTTAATATCATTGCTCTCTCTTTTCTTGAAGTTGTTGAATGCATGACTTCATGAGCTACTATGATCCCATACAAAAGGTTATCTCCCTTTTCACAAATCCCCCTTGCTCTTCTAAAATAATTTTGTCTAATATAGGCCTTAACCGATTCACCATCACTTTGGAGAAATATTATATGCCATATTACATAGGCTTATGGGCCTAAATGAATCAAATAATTTTGCATCCTTCTTTTTGGAATCAAGGTAAGATATGTTGCATTTATTTTATAAGGTATGTATTTTTTTTCCCTAGATTTTTCCATTGCCACCAATAGATAATCCTTTAATTTATCCCAATTATGTTGATAGAGTGATGTAGATTTCCCATTCAAACAAGAGGATTTATCCTTATCAAAAGAGAAAAGAGCTAAATGAACTTCTTCCAGATTAATAGGCTCCATTAGTTTCCTATTGTCTTAATTTGTTATAATTGAAGGTACTTCTTGTAATAGTCTATCATTAAAAACTTCAAAATCCTTCGATCCTAGAATATTCTAGTAAAAAAACCTTACCTCATTTTTCATTCACTCTAGTCTTCAATCCAAACCCCTTCTTCTAATTTAATTCTACTAATTTTGAATTTTGATCTCTATACTATTGTCATCCTATTAAAAAACATTGTATTTTTATCTCCTTTTAACTAAGTATATCTTGATTTTTAACTAAATATATCTCGATTTTAATCTCCAAAATCTCTCTTTCTTACTTAAAATATTATGATATTCACTAAAAAAGTCCCTTTCCTTTGATATTGAATTATTATGATCACCTTTCTATAATTTTGAAAATATTTTAGTTCTTTCTTCTCAAAAATATTTTCAAAAGTATTCTTGTTCCATTCTTTTAATCTAGAATTCATTGATTTAATTTGTTTTGGAAGTGTATACAACCCACAGTTTCCTGAAGAATTCTACATTTGTGCTATCATATCAACAAATTGAGGATGTTCTTGCCACATCTGCTCAAATTTAAAATATAACCTTTTTTAATTCAATTACCACCATTTTGACTCTTATTGGCAAGTGATCGGAACCAATCCTTGTCAAGGTATTAATTTTAGCACAAGCATTTTATCTAGCGAATCATTGATTTAATTTATTTTGGAAGTGTATATAGCCCACCATTTCCTAAATAATTACATGTTTGTGCTATCATATCAACAAAATGAGGATGGTCTTGCCAAATCTGTTCATATTTAATTAGAAGAAGTTTTGCCCATTGTCTTTCACTCTATTTGTACAATCTTCAAATTACTTCTACCCTAAGAGATAAGTTTACATCCGTAAGAAATCTTAAACTAAGAATTCCCCTAGTTATATAATCACACACCTTGCTCTATTTCAACAAAAGAAAAAAAATTTTATCATGTAATCCTAACCACATAATATAGATTATATTTTTTTCTATTGATTTTCGCATAGTATACAAGAACATATAATATGTTGGAATGGCTTATAAGATTGATTTAATTAGTTACACTTTTCTTGCTAATGATAACAATCTACCTTTACATGCCAAAAATTTATTCTAAACTTTACTTATAATTGGATTCCATAATTATATCCTCATTCTCTCCTCAAATAAGATCATCCCTAGATGAGTTGTTGGTAAATTTAGCTCATCCATTTCAAGTAACTTGCATATCCCTACTTTGATTCTAGATGGGATGTTTAGGAAGTAAATTTTGGATTTTTTCCTATTAACTTTTTGCCCTGACATCCTTTCATATTCCTTTAATAAGTTATTACAAGCTTTGGCCTTGTTTATCCTTGCCCTTCCAAAAATGGTTGTATCATCTATAATTATTGAAGGGTTATATTGTTGATGTTACTACTAACCTGATGTCCGCTTATTAGCTTATATTTTTTAGCCTTATTCAAGATCCTACCCAATACCTTTTCCATAATAATGAATAGATATTGTGATAGAGGATCTCCTTGTCTAAGACCTCTCTTGACTTTAAAAGATTTTGTTACCAACCCATTGACCAACACTGAATATGAAACTGTAGAGACACAAGCTTTAATCCATTTGACCCATTTCTTTCCAAATCCAAACTTTTCTAATACTACAAAAATAAAATCCCATTTAACCCTATCATAGGCTTTACTCATATCAAGTTTTAAAATCATTGCTTTCTCTCTTTTCTTGAATTTGTTGAATGCAGATTTTCATGAGCTACTATGATCCGACACAAAATTTGTCTCCCTTTCACAAATCCTCCTTGATATTCTAAAAGAATTGTCTAACATAGGTCTTAACCAATTCACCATCACTTTGGAGATAATGTTATGTGTCATATTACATAGTCTCATGGGCCTAAGTGAATCAAATAATTATACATCCTTTTTTTTTGGAATTAGGGTAAGATATGTTGCATTTATTTTATAAGGTATGTATTATTTTACCCTAGACTGTTCCATTGCCACCAATAAATAATTCTTGAATATATCCCAATTATGTTGATAGAATGATGCAAAGATCCCATCCAGACCTGGGAATTTATCCTTATATAAAGAGAAAAGAGCTAAATAAACTTCTTCCAAATTAATAGGCTCCATAAATTTCCTATTGTCTTCATTTATTATAATTGAAGGTACTTCTTGTAGTAGTTTATCATTAAGAACTTCAAACTCCTTTGATCCTAGAATATTTTGGTAAAAAAACCTTTCCTCCTTTCTTATTCACTCTAGTCTTCAATCCAAACCTTTTCTAATGATTTAATTCTACTAATTATGGATGTTGATATTTGTACTATTGTCATCCTATTAAAAACATTGTATTTTTATCTCCTTTTTACCAAGTTTATCTCTATTTTAATCTCCAAAATCTCTATTTCTTACTCAAAATAGTGTGATATTCACTAAGCAACTCCCTTTCCTCCAAGCTTGAATTATTATGATCACCTTTATCGAATTTTAAAAGTTTATATTTTAGTTTATTCTTCTCAAAAATATTTCCAAAATTGTTCTTGTTCCATTCTTTTAATCTAGAATTCATTGATTTAATTTATTTTGGAAGTGTATATAGCCCACTGTTTCCTGAAGAATTCCATATTTGTGCTATCATATCAACAAATTGAGGATGGTCTTGCCACATCTGTTCACATTTAAAATATGATTTTTTTAATTCAACTACCACCATTTTAACTATTATTAGCCAGTGATTTGAACCAATCCTTGTGAAGGTATTAATTTTGTTAGAGTTAAAGTGCACTATGCCTTCAGTTTGACACTTGTCAGTTTCATTGACAAGTGTCATGTTCATCATATAGGCCTTCTGCCTATATATTGTAACATTTTTATCAATAATATTAATCCCATTAAGTTTTCCCTCCTATCATTTGGTATCAGAGCTCCAGGCTTTCTCTGGCCTTGTGAGCTTGAGGGGGATTTCCCTCATGGAAATCCTCCCTCCCCCATTTTTAAAAAAAAAAATTACCGAGGGAGTATGCTCTCCATCATTTGATGGATCAGAAACCAGATGGTAAGATTTTTAAAATTTGGGAAATTTTTTTATTTTTTAGAATTGTTGAGCAGTCTTGGATTGCAGAATCTGTTGGTTGTTGATGTTGCTGTTTTTTTTATGGCGACGTTTCTTCTGGTGTTTGGATGCAATTTCAAATTGTAGCCATTCATGTTTTTTTTACAGTTTTACAGCTTACTTCTGTCATTGAAGGCTGCTATGCATTGATTCGACGACAGCAGAAGAACGACATCGCCCTTTTTTTTTCATTTATTCATTGTCGAGTTTGAGACTGTTGTTTGGAGTTCTTCGTCTGGTGAAGGATAGTTTGCATCCCCCAGCGGTGGCGGCGGGGCTCAGCCTTCTTCGCCTCGTCTGCTCGTGCAAGCAGGCGCGCGCCCTCGTGGTGGGGATCGGCGTCATTGCTCAACTTGTGGAGCTCCTGCCCTTGGAATCGACTCCCTGCGTGGAAACGGGGATTGCTATTCTGGAAACGTTGTCCACCACGGTGGAAGGAAGGAATGCCCTCAAAGATGCGCTTTTACTATTTCCAATGTGGTGGGCATTCTGATGAGGGTGTCGAAGGAGGGTACGCAGCGTGCGCTGGTGATTCTGTTGGCGGTGTGCAGGCTGGCGCTAGAGGAGTGCGCAATGATGGCCAGCAAGCAGCGGTGGCTGTGTTTCTCGTTGGCTATGTTTTTTTGTCGACCGCAGCAGATTTCGAATATGGCACGATCATCGGCAGTTTGGCTTATTCTTATTTCTCCCCAATTTGATCTCGAGGCCCTTGGAGGGTTTGAGCACTACAAAGACTGGATTCGATCTCGGATTCGAAGCGGTCAGAGTAAATTGTGATGAAAAGTGGCGGATCGTTTATGGTCTGCTGAGCTCTGGGCCACCCGATTGGCTGCTGCCAAGAGACAGCACTCCCTGCACCATTCGCAGTCCCAATTCGATCGTCTAAGTGTTGATGGTTTTGAGGTTGAGGAGGCGCGTCGGTGGGACCGTCGTAGAACGACAAAAATTTAGCGGGGAACAACATCAGGCAGTACGGCAGTACGGGAGGTTGAGATAATCAAACAAAGGCAGTCTTCTTGTCCTCTGATTCGTGCACCAAATGAATTTCTAAGGGATATCGCCTGCCATCTACGGTATGCTGAGCGGGGATGTGCCAGTGTGTATTTCTTGCCGTCAATCTGAATACTGCCAGCACCGGAGGGCCACTTGACAAAAGTAGCGTTTGCAGGATGATAAATCCCGTGGAGATTTGGCCAAAATTTGTGACTGCGGTTCCGTGACGTGCTTTGGCGGTCGGCGGTATTCTCGATGTATTCGGCGGAGGAGCGACGGATTTGGGGCTAAGTTCGGCGGTTTTTGCTGCATGGTTTGTATTTTTTTAGAGTCCAAGATTTTTTAGTTGATGGAGGCTTCGCTCGAAGTAATGGGGAATTCTGTCGTTCACTGCACTCCTACGGTGGTTCTCGTAACTCATGCCCTTTAGCTGCTCGGCGTCGGGAGAGTGGCCCAACATTATAGGTCCCGTCCTTGGCATAGACCACCAGAATCAATCACAAATATGACCACGTGACGGCTGAAGGTATAGAAAACATTTCTATAAGGCTATTTTTAGCCTTAATTAAAATCATAAAACCATCTTTTAAAATAGGGGGTGGACCACTATTTTATTAAAAGCACGAGGGCATTTTTTTCATGACCAAAAGGATGGTAAATATGAAATGATTTCTAACAAAGTATCTTTTAAAGTGGAGAGGATCACTTGAATTTATCTCAATGAGAATTTTAAAGTATCTTTTAAAGTGGAGGGGATCACTTGAATTTATCTCAATGAGGAATTGAAAGGGGAGGACCATTTTTTTTGTAAGGGAAAATTTTATATGGTCCCTGTAATTCCCCTATGAGGGAATATTAAGTCTGTTTTTTTTTCTGCCAGAGTGCGATGCCAGGAATATGATATTCCTGAGGTTTATTTGCTGCCTTAGATAGGTATGATGATTTTTCATTATGATGAAGGCCCCTTTGATGGTGGAATATAGGGGTATTTATAGTCGTTGGAAACGGTTTTCCGCGACGGACACAATGATGGTGTCATATTTTAATTTTGAGGTTGTTTTTTTTTTAGCCTCAAAATTTTCTCTACCTTGGAGTGCATTTTTGGTTGTACCCGACACTCCCAAGGTAATTTCATATGTGATCCTTGTATCTGGTGATCTTTTCTATACACTTGGCGAATGCAGCAGCTGGTTACCCATGCATTTTGGTGGGATGACATGGTCACCATAAGGACACTTATACTAGGGACTACAGACATAGACACCCTAGACTCTATCCGAGGTTTTTTTTTTTTCGGATCTACTTCTGAAGACTACAGACGAAGACACTTCAGAAGATTCTCTTCTTTTCTTCTTCTCTCCTCCTATTTGGATCTATGGCTCATTTTATTGTATTGAGTGCACTTTCGACAGAGACCGACACTCTTATATGGCTCATTTTTCCTTTCATTAGGTGCATTTTTCGATAGAGACCGACACCTTCTAGATTGAGTTCACCACATGGTGAATCTAGTTAGTGACCTACGAGTGGCAACATCCTCTGAGGATGACCAGCAGTGGCAACAGACCTAGATGTGGCTGACCCTGAGGCACCCATGATGACCCTGAGGCACTTAGACGGCTGACCCAGTGGCAACAGACCCGTGGAAGTGGCTGACCCTGAGGCAACAAACCAAGATGTATACATAGTGGATCTAGCATTATTCACAGTTGGAGAGCCAAGCGCAAAGAGCACGAGCCTAGACCAAAGAAAAATAGGATGATAGGTTACTTTTTAGAGAAGTCAACATTAAGGGGGAATGTTACCTAATGTTGACTTGCTTTGTTTTTTTCTTTAGTTAGGATAGTGCACTTTAAGGGGGAATGTTAGAGTTAAAGTGCACTATGCCTTCAGTTTGACACTTGTCAGTTTCATTGACAAGTGTCATGTTAATCATATAGGCCTTCTGCCTATTTATGTAACACATTTTTATGAATAATATATCCCTACAGTTTTCCCTCCAAACAAATTTTAGCACAAGTCCTTTCATCTAGCCAGACATTGATTTAATTTGTTTTGGAAGTGTATATACCCCACCATTTTTTGAAAAATTCCACATAAAATGTCAACAAATTAAGGATGGTCTTGCCACATCTATTCGTATTTAAATATCGATTGCTTTTGTAGCTCAATACTCAATGTAAATAACCACATAATCATATATAATAAAGTTGCAGTAAAATGGACTTAATAAAGATAACTCAAAAAATAATATGAACTCAAAAATAACTCAGAAATACTCACAGAATAATCACTTGGAAATGCTCACGAAAATACTGAAAATATTATAGAATAAAGGTCTACTAATGCATGTTATGTGCAATGCATTTTTGATACCAATTACAATGCTTTGTCACAAATATATAATAGTATGTGACTCTTCATATGAAGTACTCTTGACCTTCACTCTTATTTGAAACTCTTCACTTTCCTATTCTAAGGACACATGTGCACTCTTACATAATGGACACTTGTGCACATCCACACTCACAACACTTGCACACTCAATTACATGACACTTGTGCATTTCCTGCACATTATTACATTACATGAAATATAAACTCACACTCTAATCTAAGACACACACCTAATCTAATATTGTACCAAGGTGGTACATAAGCATGTACCAAATAATGTAATATTCTCTAACACCCCCTGTATTACATTATTTGGTTATTGAAGACCTTTGTCTTCAATATGGGTCTTCATGTTGATCTTGAACCTTGTATTATTTTGTCTTGCTTTCTTCAATTGGTTGCCTTCTTGTATTCTGATTAAATGAGTGATTAGTATCTTTCAAAAACTCTTCTTCATGTATTACTAATTTTTTTGAAAGAGCCTTGACTTCATTTTCTTCTGTAGTCACTTCTAGTTCCTGAATTTCTTGAGCTAAATGACTCTTTTGATTCCCTTCTCTATATTGCAGTTGAGGTTGATTATATTGATATTGAGAAGCATGTTGTTGTTGATATTGTTGATGTTGTGGATGAAATTGAGTTTGGTATTGTCTATATTGTATTGGTCTATTTGCTTGACCATTTTGATTTATCTGATTCCTTGGATTATATCTACAAAAATTTGTATTATGATTTCTTCTTTTACAAATCTGACAATATTTGTTACTCCTATTAAATTTATCTCTTGAAGTTGAAGCAACATGACCTTGAGCATTCTCTTTAGTTACCAATGCATTGTTAGTCATTTCATCTTTGATAGAATTCTCAACTTCATATTCTTGGAGAATATTTACTAACTCATCAAATGAAATGTCCTTGCTAAGGATTTGTAGAGAAGTAACTAGGTGTTTGTAATTTTTTGGAAGAGCCCTTAGGATTACTTGGACAAGCAATTTATCTTCCACATTTTCACCTAAAGTTAATAGCTTTGCTTTTAAGTCTACCACTCTTCTTAAAAACAATTCAATACTTTCACCACTAGTGAACTTTAAAGAGTGCAATTGAGTTTGAAGATTCAAAATTGTAGCTTTGTTCTTTCCTTCAAATATTTTGGCTAAAGTATTCCATGCTTCAGTAGAGGTTACTATTGAGCTTATGTATGGTTGTATCTCATCTGTAATAGCAAATGTAATTATCATAAGAGCTTTAGCTTCTTCTTCTTCATATTTTTGAATTTCTCTATCACCTTCAGCAGGTTTTGTTTTGGTTCCTCTAACAATGTCCCATAGCTTTTCTACTATCAAGATTGATTTTACTTTGTTTTTCCATGAAGCATAATTAGGACCTTTGAGGAGTTGGGACTCTGAGAGGAAAAACTTGTTGGATGTCATGGTGATACTTATGTCTCCCTAGATTATGAATGATGGATTTCTCAAGTTTCTAAGTTCTTCAAAAAATTTGAAGTTGAATACCTTATGGCTCCCTAATTGAATAGAAACTAGAATATTTGTAAACTTATGAATTTCTAAATTTTAAGTAGAATTCCTTGTCTCTCCATGATTAAATTATTGCAAATACTCTATGGTTTTAGAATTTCAATAAATCACTAAAGCTATTATTGAATCCTTTGAAAAACAAGACTTCAAAAATAATAAAGCCTACTTATCACTCCAATCAAGTAGTTAAAGCATTAATTTTTCTATTAAACTACTTATCTCTCCACTAGACTTATTTAACCTTAGAAAATAAATAATAACTTGAACTTATTTCTCCTTTTAGCCTTAGGAAAAATTAATAATCTCTACAAACCCTAATTTACCTCCTTAGGGTGCGTAACTTGGTGAATAATTTTTGGCACTACGTTATGCTCTTCCCTTGACTTTGAAAAGATGGTTGTTCTGCTACAATCATGTGAGGCTTCAATGCTAAATTTGTATTGGCCTTTTACTTTGCTTCAACATGTGAGAAGTGGATTGTAATCTCTTCACCTTACTTGAGAATGTGAGAAGTGGATGGAGATTCCTTGCACATATTCCTACTTGAGCTTCTCATAAGATGTTACAAAAACTACCCATCTGTCTTCCTTGTGCCACATGGTGATGCATGCTTGAATAGTTGATGCTCCTTCATACGCTTGTAATGTTCAAGCATTTCACTTTCTTGGGCACTCATATTAGGGTAATGCTTGCACTTCCCTCTAGCCACTAATGTATTATCTTTCAATGCTCCTTTTGAATGATGTTAGAATGCTAGATATCTTTTGCTAGACACTTGGCTTTTGATCTTCCATGACTCTAGCTCCTCTCTTGCCCTAATTTTTGACTTCCTTGGCACTTTGATTCCTATAAAATGGGTTTACTGCTCAACTCTTCATCTCCTACATCGCTTGGGCTTCTGTATGCATTTCTCAATCCCTATGTTCCTTGGCTGGCATCTACTACATCCTCTATGCACCTTGGCTCACGTATCTATGGATGGCACTTTCTCTGTATCTTGGATGGTGCCTACGTAATATTGTTGGTCCTTAGAGTCTTCCTCAATTTTGTTGTTGCTCAATGGAGCTAATACCTGAGGTAAACCTTTCTTTTTTTAGTTGCTTATGCTCTTCAATAATATTGGTTGCCTTGATGGCATTGCACTTAACGTTTGTTGTCTTCTTTGGACTGAGTGTTGTTACACTTCTTTTGGAGCTTTACCTTGTTATGGTGTTGTCAACTTCTGACTTGGCGCTCTTTGGCTGCTCAACTTTATATGGTGAACTCTTCACCCTTCACTACTACCTTGATCACTTTTAATATTGTCATCTATTGTTGATGTTCTTGCTCTCTATGCGGATGTAGATTTGAATACCTTGGCCCTAACATAGAACATTCTTACAAACCTTTCCTTGACTATAATGCTTTCTTATTTGTAGGTGCACATACCGAGCTCTTATGAATGGTGCTCTTAAACTCTTCAACTACACCAATATACCTTATTCAAGAATGGTACTTCTATGACATTCCTTTGCTTTTGGTGCTACTATGGTGCTCCTCATAGACTACACTAGATGCTTCTTGAATAACCTTAGTCTAGTGCATATTTGCTTCTTAATCATGCATCTTTTTTATTTTGTAGGTGCCTCTATTTGACTTTCGAATGCAGCTAGGAAGTAATACTTCCTTTATAAACTTTAACTTTGATAACTTGACCTCTGCTATTTGTTCTTGACCATATAAATATGCCCTTGGTTGAAACCTTGCTTTCACTGTAAATGGTCGAATCTCTTTCTCTTCCTTATGTTGTACTTGTCTATATTTTCTTCTGACTTCTTTATGGAGGCCTTTTCTTTCCTTTAGAGCCTGCAATCTTCTTCTCTGGTTCTTGAGCCTTCAACTTGCTAGCACTTTTAGTTCTACCTAGCTTTCCTTAAACTCTGCCTTGCTTGACGTTGCTTGTTATTCTACTTTAGCATTCTTAGATGCTTTGTAGTGCTAATGGAGATTATGTTCTTCTCCTTACTATTTACTTTACTAATGCTTTCTTCCTTTGTTGTTTCACTTTGTTATCCTCTTGTAGATATAGGTGCAAGAAACTCAAGCGTTGGATCACTGGTGCAGGGTGCTCTCCAAGATTAAACTCACACTATGTTGTCCTCTTGAATACCTACAACCATTAATAATTTAACTTCTTAAAAATACACTTAATCACCTTTAATATGCAACTTTCTCTACCTTGTATATGATTCTAGACTTCTTTATTTCTTATAGTTCCTTTGAGCCTTAATTATTCCCCCTTGTGCTTAGTTTAATTCTGAGCATTACTTCTCTATTATCTATGGGCTTGTCATCGAATGGTGATGATTGTCCCAAATCCAATGAGATATTTCTTGAAACTCCTTTCTTTCTCTTGGAACTATTTTCTATCTCTTTCTCTATCTTCAATGTTGTTCTTGAATATTTTAATATTTTTCTTGACTGAATATGTTGCCTTCTCTAGCTTCAATTCTTTTATCTTTGATGCTATTGTAATGCTTCACTTGCTTTCAATATTTCCCTTGTGGCCTTCAAATGCTACCTTTCTCTTCAATGTTGTCCTTGTGACATCCAAATACTTTTAATATTGCCCTTGTGGCATTCACTCCAAATACTACCTTCCTCTTTTGCTATTCTAAATCTTTTGACTTTGTTGTCCAATGTGGACTACTAGAATGCTTCCTTTGATGTGCTATGTGTTGTCCTTTAGCTAGGACTATCTTCAAGACTTTATGTTGTCTTGAATTCTCTTGAAGTCTTTTTCTACCTTCAAGTTTGCTTTCTCTATCAAACTTTTCAATAGGACCTCTTTCTTGGGTCTCTTAATTTACCTTCAATGGGACTTTTCTCAAGTCTCCTTTGTTTGCTTCTATGAGACCTCTTTTCTCTTGGGTCTCCTTACTCTTGTCAATCTCAAGGTCTATCTTCAAGACTTGAAACTATGTTGTAGATTGCCTTCTATTCCGAATTTGTTCTTGGAATAGGTAAACTCAATCTATCTAAAACTTTTCAATATTAAATCTTTAAATCTTCATTGGTTGTCCTTCAACCTAGTGGTATTAATTCTTGCCTTCACTAGTCTTTCTCTTAGCCAGTGGAAATACTTGTCTTCACTGGTTTTTCTTCAACATAGTGGTAATATCCTTAACTTCACTGGTCTTTCCTTAGCTAGTGGAAATACTTATCTTCACTAGTTTTTCTTATCCAGTGGTAATATCCTCAACTTCACTGGTCTCTCCTTGGCTAGTGGAAATATCCTTAGACTATTTGCAACTTTAAAAACCTGTGCAAGAAAACTTGTTGTGGCTCTGATACCACTGATAGCTTTTGTAGCTCAATACTCAATGTAAATAACCATAGAATCGTATATAATAAAGTTGTAGTAAAATGGACTTAATAAAGATAACTCAGAAAATAATATGAACTCAAAAATAACTCAAAAATACTCATAGAATAATCACTTGGAAATGCTCATGAAAATACTAAAAATGTTATAGAATAAAGGTCTACTAATGCATGCTATGTGCAATGCATTTTTGATACCAATTACAATGCTTTATCACAAATATATAATAGTATGTGACTCTTCATATGAAGTACTCTTGACCTTCACTCTTCTTTGAAACTCTTCACTTTCCTATTCTAAGGACACATGTGCACTCTTACATAATGGACACTTGTGCACATCCACACTCACAACACTTGCACACTCAATTACATGACACTTGTGCATTTCCTGCACATTATTACATTACATGAAATATAAACTCACACTCTAATCTAAGACACACACCTAATCTAATATTGTACCAAGGTGGTACATAAGCATGTACCAAATAATGTAATATTCTCTAACAAATATGATCTTTTTTAATTCACTTTTCGTCATTTTAACTCTTTTTAGCCAATGATCTGAACCAATCCTTGTCAAGGTATTAATTTTAGCACAAGTCCCATCATCTAGCCAATGATTTGAGAGAATGCACCTATCTAATTTTTTTGCTATTAGGTTATGGCCTCTCCTGTTGTTGGTCCATGTATAGTTACCTTCTTAAAACTCAACATAGATTAATGTTTTGAATAAAAGCTCAAAAATCTCTCATACTTTGGGTTGATTTTCTAATTCCCCTAAATTTTTCATCTAGCTTGGTCATGGCATTAAAATCTCCTATGATCATGAATCGAGTTTCTTGTTCTTTACTTCTCATAAAGTCTTAAATCCCACTCCATACTTTTAATCTACCTGACTGAGTTGCAGGTCCATAGGTATTGATAAGGATAAAATAAATATCTATAAAATATCATGTGACTAAAGAGGTTATCCAATGCCTAGTTTTATAAATGGTTACACAGAATATTCTAATAGGATTCCAATATTTTAGAATTCCCCCTATCACTTCTTTAGAATTCATAGCATCCCATTCACATCTCGCTCATAATGCTTTCATAGTTTTAGAAAGTTCTTCTTTTATCATTTTAGTTTCATAGATATAAATAATATTAGGCTTATTACTTAAACAGAGGTCCTTGATACACCTCTACTTTGAGAGGATATTAGCATCCCTTATATTCTATGAGATGGTAATCATGTCTCATTAGGGGCTACTGGCCCTACCTACAAATTACCAATATCATTTTATTGTTTGGTAAAGAGAATTTCAACCAACTTAGTTTGTGTTCCTTTCTCTATGTTTGCTCTTGCTTCTCTGGATCTTGTTTGATAATTTGAGGGTTTTCCTCTTTTTGCCTTGCTTGTATCAAGAGTAGGTATTATTATTCTATTCCTCAATATTCTTTCAAAACTTTTTTTCATTATATTTATCCTCTCCTAACTCTACTACAAAAGCTTTTGACTTGTCTTACTCATTTTTTGGTATTTCCTTATTAATGGTAGAGTTATTAACATCTAACAATGCATTTTCTCTACCAATTTTCTTCTCCTAAATGGTGTATGGTACTTCAAGATAGTATTCAAAATTTGATGAGACACATTCCTTAGGTTCATCGGGAATGTTCTTCCCTAAATCAAGATCATACTAAATAGACAATTCCTTATTAATATTTTGAACCTATTTTAATGTGTCCTCTAAACTCTAATCATTTTCTTTATAGGCTAAAGCCTCAAAAGAATCGGTATTTCTTTCAATATCCTTCCTTGTTGGTCTCCTCTATTTATTTAATTTTACCTTTCTAAACCTTTTTTTTAAGTTGAAAACCATCCTCATCCATATCGATTTGTAAGTTTTTTTTTTGGTTTTCTATATATGTATCTGATGGACTCTTCTTAGGGCATGATCTCTCAATATACCCCACCTCATAAAATCTTTTACATCTAAAATATATGTTTTCATAATCTATTATTTGGGTCCACAACTTACCCCTATACTTAAGAATGATTGATTCTAATAAATGTTTATTTATATCAATCATGACTAATATTCAAGTATAAATAGCCAAGAATCCATCTTTTGTAGTTTTTGAAATCTCAAGGAATTCTCCCAAAGTGTTTCCTATTGCCTTGAAGGCATCTATTTCCCAAAATTCAATGGACAACCCATACATCCTAACCTATATTGGTACTAGGGATAAATTTACATTTTCAGGTGCAAAGCCTTCATACCAACGGGTAAGGAAGAGTCTTGCTCTTCCCATAAGCCAAGGGCCCCCTTTTAGGGTTCTATCTCTTTCCTCCATGGAACAAAAAATGGTTGGGAATAAAAATTTGGAAAGAAATGATAGAGTCACTCCTAGAGATTTCCAACTCCTATCAACCCATTTTCTCAAGGTCAAAGACCCTAGCCAAGACCCATTAAATTTACCAAAAATTATTGTATCTTGGAACAAGGATCGAGTCTCTATGAGATTCTCACTAACCTCTACTACTAGGGATGATTCTAAGGATTTAGCTTTAAATTGGTCCTTGGAAAAGAAACTATAACTAATAATCTACTAGAAATTACCAGAATATCTTATAGTGATTATAATATTTGATAAAAAACCTATAATAATTTTCATGCAAAATTTCTAAGATAAAGAAGGGGAAAAGGAAACTTAGCTAAAAAATTCTATGCCCAGACATAATGTCTTGGCTCGTTGATACCCTAGCCCTCCATTGTTCCTCCCATCATTCAAACCCTGGCTAACAAATATATGCAATTTTATTTTTCAAGACTTGTAAAATCGTCACTACCCTTGTTTCGAATGGTTGACTTCACATAGTTGTATCTCCCTCAATATTGCTTGGATTCCTTCATATGACCACTCACTTTAAAGCTCTTCAAATTCCAAGTAAAGTGGACCAAGAATCATCTAAATAGAACAATCCTTCGCAAAGATTTGACTCCTAAAAGATGAGATATTTCTAAATAGAACAATCCTTTGCAAAGATATGGCTCCTAAAAGATGAGATATTTCCAAAAAAAATTGCCCTAACGTGTACTAGTTTTGAATGGTTGTCTTCACATGGTCATATCTCTCTCAATATTACTTGGGTTCTTCAGAATGACCACTCATTTTAAAGCTTTTCAAAATCCGCATAGAATGACGTGTACTAGTTTTGAATGGTTGTCTTCACATGGTCATATCTCTCTCAATATTACTTGGGTTCTTCAGAATGACCACTCATTTTAAAGCTTTTCAAAATCCGCATAGAATGACACAAGAATTGTCTCAAACAACTCTATGCAAACATATAGCTCAAAGATTGTTTATTTTTAGAAAAAAAATATCAAAGCTCTTTTAATTCATACAAATAATTAATAATATTTCATAGGCTGATTATATAAATTAATATTAAAAATGCTATATAACAATTTTTTATAAACTTAAATATAATTAAGTCATATAATGTGATCTTGACCAATAAAATCAGATTACACACTTTCAACTAATCTTTCAAAACGCACAAACCAAAATAAAAACTTTTTGATAAATATATACACAATATTAAAAAAAAAAGTAAAAGATCTTTAATTTTAAGACATTTACAATACTTTGAATTATTTGGTTTTATTTAAAAATTAATTGTAAATTTATCTTTTACTTGCCTAATAACAATCTTTCATAGTAGTCTGGTTGTAAAATATTTTTAAATTATTCTATATATGTTCAATGAACACCAAGAAAGTGAAATATATTTAAATAATTTGATATCATAAAAGCATACTAAAGTTATGAATAGTATACCATATTTTTTATAACATATAATTAAACAGACACACGCAAGATTTATTAGCTAATATAATAAATATTAATAAGTTAAAATATGTTTAAACAAATAGAGTTTATAAAATCATGAAAATATTATAAATTATTTTTCCAATATAATTATTAATTATAAAATATAAATCAACCACGTTTATTAACTTTTAATATAATTAATTATTCACATGTAAGATATTATTATACTATATGCATTCTATAACACTGGAATCATTCACCTTGAATGGTAAATAGACATCTAAGAAATTTTAATTCAAAATTACCAACTTATACAGTGGTATGTGATGGTCATATTGAACTTAGTACATCTGTGGAAACTTTTTTTTTTCTTAGTGAACTTCTATTCAAAAAATTATTTACAAAAACTAAAGGTTTGTTACATAAAAAATTAAAATAAAATAAAAAAATTATTGATATGCATATGACAATCTAGATTGACATCAAACCTACGGGTTATGCATTTTTAATACAGACAAAAACAATCCAAATCACAATACTATAAACTAAAAAGAAGTGTTTCTTAAAATGGGATGAAATTTAACTATTTATAAAGTCTGAAATATTAACATTACAAAAGATATTAACTTTATAAAAAGTTGCAAATAGTTTTTTTCCAATAAATAATAGGTCACACATTTCATAGTATCCATAATCAAATTTTTAAATAGTTTATATAGATTATCACCAGTTTTATCTTTTAATTAGGATAGAAAAAAGGTTTTAAAAAGTATTGAGAAATGTAACTTTTATACGAGTTTTTTTCACATGTTTTAATATGAACGTGTTAGAAATGGTTTGAGACATTTTGAATTATATTTTGTAATTCATTTAAGTGATTTTATTTTAAAATTCACTTAAATGATTTTATTTTGAAATTTACATAAGTGATTTTTTATTTTTAACCATACATCTCAAGATGAGATGAGATCTAATCATAGGGTTAGAGAGACTAGGGTTACCTTTTCAAAGATAAAATGAGAAGGTTAAGAGTGTTTTACATAGAGAAAGGAGAGATGGAGAACAAATTGCTGAAGAAAAACTAAAGCATAGAAGGAGAAGAACAGTGAAATAGTTAGCCAAAAAGGCAGCAAGAGAGCAAGGTGTCTTGATGTAGTTGTAGCCTCCTTTATTTGTAATATTTTAGGTTTAGAAATATATTTGATTTTCGTTGTTCATGTTGTTTATTTTTTCAGCCATATGTGTGATTGTTGCATGTTTGAATAAATTCTTTTCAGATCTGATTTATTTAAAATAACATAGGACATCAGTTATCTAGGATTAGGAAAATTTACATGGTATCAAATCTAGGTTTTGTGATTGAGATCCTCAAGGGGGTTTACAACAGTAGATCACTGTTGGATATTTAAAAAAAATAGTAGTTAGAGGGTTTCATATTTTTTTGTTTGAAGGACTAAGCTTATTTTCAAGACAGATTTTTTTTTAGTCATTCATATCAGATCTAAAAGTTTGTACAGCAGATCTTAGAGATGGCATCAGCTAGCCTCAAATTTGAGGATATATTGGAAGGTGCCTCCATTTTTTTGCCTTGGAAAGTCGAGGTAATGTTCTTATTGGAAGAGAATGATCTCTAGGATATTTTCAAGGATGATGTGACTTTGCCTACAGATCCGCAGCAATTTGCAGTTCATAAAAAGAAGGAAGTGAAGGCCAAGCAGATGATCTTGGATGCAGTGAAGGATCACATGATTCCTCACATATCCGAGAAGACTAAGGCAAATGAGATGTTCGATACCCTGGTAAGCCTTTACCAGAGTGAGAACATAAATAGGAAGATGATATAGCGGAACAAACTCAGATCTATGGAGATGACTAGATCTGATATCGCTACCAGTTACCTTATGAAGATCACGCAGATTCGTAATCAACTTGTAGTAGTTGGGGAGAAGGTTGAAGACACAGAGTTGGTGAACGTGGCACTTAATGGTTTCTCAGCTTCATGGGAACCATTTGTCAAAGGCATTTATGCTTGTGAGCACCTTCCCACCTTTGAGAAACTATGGGATGATTTCATCTAGGAGCAGACTCAAATGGAGTTAAAGACCAGTAAGAAAGGTGGTGATGATAACCTAGCTCTCTTTGGGTAAACCAATAAGGGCAGAGGTAAAGGACCCAGCAAGGGTAAGGTAAAGAATGAGAAGTCAACCTCACAATCAGGGAAGAAAGACTTGAGCAAGATCAAGTGCTTCATTTGTCATAAGCACGGCCATTATGCATCACAGTGTGCATACAAGAAGGGCAAAGGGAAGCAGCAGCAGATGCAAGTAGCAGCCTCTACTGAAACTCAAATGAGCAGATTTGCAACCAAATTCTAGCAGGATTTCTCGTTGGTCTCTTGCATTTCTACTAGCACAGTTCCAAGGGATACATGGTATGTGGATAGTGTGGCATATGGGCACATGACATCAACCCGACAGTGTTTTACCAGTCTTCAAGAGCAGGACTCAGGGGTTCAGGTTGAGCTTGGTGATGATGTCAAGTATCCAATTGAAGGAATTGGTACCATTCTTTTTCGACTCCAATCAGGGAACTCTTTAGACTTTGATGATGTTTTGTTTGCTCCAGGTCTTAGGAAGAACTTATTTTTAGTTTCGGTTATGGAGGATAAGGGTTATGCAGTGGAGTTAAAGAACCAACATGTCCTTATTATACCAAAAGAGTCTAGTCCAGAAACAACACAAGTGATAGGGGTTAGAGAAGGCAATCTATACAGGTTGTAGTATGAACCTTTTTGAGCCCTAGTTCATAGTAGTAACAACTTGTGTGAGTTGTGGCACAAGAGGATGGGGCACCTGCATCACTTGCATCATAAAGCATTACCTATTTTGAGGGAGATAGTCAAAAGTCTTCCAAAGTTCATTGAGAAACAGGGACTATGTAGAGGGTGCACACTTGGCAAGCATGTTAAGGATGTTTTTCCAAACAGCGAGCATAGGTCTAAGGAGATACTATATCTAATACATTCATATGTTTATGGACTAATGTTAGTAGCATCAATTTCATGTAGCATGTATTGTGTGTCTTTTATTGAAGATTTCTCTTGCAAGACATGGATCTACTTCGTAGAGACCAAGGATGAAGTCTTTAGCAGGTTTCAAGAGTTCAAAGCTCTAGTTGAGAACCAGACAGAGAAGAAGATCAAGGTCTTGAGATAAGACAATGGGGGTGAATATACCTCCAAGGAGTTTGATGGTTTTTGCAAGCAGGCAGGAATCAAGAGGGAGTTGATTGTTCCATACAACCCACAACAAAATGGGATTGTAGAGCGAAAGAATTGATCCATCATAGGGGCTGCTAGGGCCATGATTCATGACCAGGGCTTGTCGATGTTTCTTTGGGAAAAAGCATGCAACACAACAATCTACATCCATAATAGGTGTCCTCATATGATCTTGGAGGACAAGGCACCAAAGGAGGCATTCACTGGTGTGAAACCAAAGGTGAGTCATTTTCACATATTTGGATGTCCAGTTTATATCCATGTCCCGGTAGAGAAGAGGACCAAGTTGGAGCCCTCCAGTAGGAAGGGTTTATTTGTAGGTTACAGTGACTTCAAAATATTACAAGGTTTATATTCCAGAGAATAGGAAGATAGTAGTGAGAAGGGATGTAAAGTTTGAAAAGGACATTGCATCCAGGAAGTCCTATGAGCCTATTCCAATGATAGAGAATGAGGAACAAGAAGCTCTGAAGGTTGAGCCAGGGTCACCAAAGATACCAGTGGTTTCCAGTTCAGGACAATAGCCTTCAAGTGAGGAGGAAGAGACATTAACCCCTTCCAGTTCTATCATAAGACCTCGATGGCTTACACAAAAAAATGAGGGAAGCTTAGGAGTATGTTGAGGCTCCTAGCAGTGTTATTAGGGAGAGCAAACCTCCAAGGAAGTTTCCAAACTATATGGCATTGATGAGTAACATCATAAATTTAGAGCCTTCTAGTTTTTAGGAGGTAGTAGACCAGTAGGTTTGGCAGGATGCCATGGTGGAGTACACCTCCATCATGAAGAATTATGTTTGGGATATAGTGCCAAGATCGGAGGGGAAGTCAGTTGTGAGTTCTAGGTGGCTCTACAAAATTAAGCATACTACAGATGGCAGCATCGAGAAGTTCAAGGCAAGGTTTGTGGTGAGAGACTTTTTCTCCAGTCACCAGATACACTTCCATTAGAGTAGTTGTCTTTAGCTTCATCTATGGGATGGCGGATTCATCAAATGGATGTGAAGACAACTTTTCTTAATGGGATATTTGAGGAAGAAGTGTACATAGAGCAGCCTCAAGGCTTTGAGGTAAATGGGAAGGAGTCCCATGTTTGTAGGCTGAAGAAAGCCTTATCTGGACTCAAACAGGCACCAAGAGCATGGTATTCCAGGATAGATGGATACTTGCAGTGTGGGCTTCGCCAAAAGTGATGCAGATCCTAATCTATATTACATATTTGTTGGGATTGATCTACTCATTTTGGTGCTATATGTAGATGACTTGTTTCTTACAGGTGCAAAGAAGCTCATTGCAAGGTGCAAATTAGATATGGCAGTTGAGTTTGAGATGGACATTGTCATGATGCATTACTTCTTGGGTTTGGAGGTTTGGTAGAGACCAGGGGAGATATTCCTTGGGTAGGGTAAGTATGCAATTGAGATCCTAAAGAGATTTCAAATGGAGGACTACAAACCTATGGCCACACCCATGATCACTAATCTAAAGAAGGTGATAACTTCAAATTCATAATTGGACCCTACATTGTACAAGCAGTTGATAGAATCCTTGATGTATTTGGTCAACACTAGACCAGATATATGTTATGCAGTGAACATCTTGAGTCAATTCATGGTGGAGCCAAGGCAAGAGCATTGAGTAGCAACAAAACATGTGTTCATATACTTGAGGGGCACAATGGAGTATGGTCAAAGATATCTTGGTAATGGTGAAGTGAGGTTGCAGGGGTATACAAATTCAGATTGGGTAGGCAGTGTAGTAGACAGGAAAAGTACCTCAAGGTGTTTCTTTAGCTTGGGATCAGGCATGATATCTTGGGAAGCAAACTTCTATAGCACTTAGCTCAACATAGGTTGAATACATGGCAACCAGTATTGTTAGTTGTGAGGCCATTTGGATTTGTAAGTTGCTTACAATATTGATTGATCGGGAGTTGGATCCCACAGTGGTATACTGTGATAATCAAAGTTGTATCAAACTCTTTGAGAATATAGTATTTTATGGCAAGTCCAAACACATAGACATCAAATATCACTTCATACAAGATAGGATTCAAAAGGGAATTGTAAACCTCCAGTATATTCCCACATATTAGCAGGTAGTTGATATTTTAACCAAGCCCTTAGTGAAAGAGAAGTTTGAAGCATTCAGAAACAAACTTGGATTGGTCCAGAATTTCTTCCTCGCTAAGAGGGAGTGTTGAGAAATGTAGCTCAAATAGGAACTTCTTGCACAGGCTTCAGTATGAATGTGCTAGAAGTGGTTCGAGATATTTCAAATTCTATTTTGTAATTCACTTAAGTGATTCTATTTTGAAATTCACTTAAGTGATTTTCTATTTTGAACCATACATCTCAAGATGAGATGAGATCTAATATTAGGGTTAGAGAGATTAGGGTTACCTTTTCAAGGATAAAAGGAGAAGGTTAAGAGTACTTTACACAAAAAGAAGAGAAAGAGAACAAATTGTTGAAGGAAAACTACAAGCTTAGGAGGAGAACAATGAAATTGCTAGCCAAAAAGGTAGCAAGAGAGCAGGGTGTCCTGTTGTAGCTGTAACCTTCTTTATTTGTAATATTTCAGGTTCATAAATGTATTTGATTTTTGTTGTTCATGTTGTTTATTTTTCTAGCCATCTGTGTGACTGTTGCATGTTTGAATAAATTCTTTTTAGATCTGATTTATTTAAAATAACATAGGACAACAATTATCTAAGGTTAGGAAAATTTCCAAAAATGATCCCAAACCTTTTACAAGAAAACACCTACAGATCTACTAACAATCTCAAAATTGAGACATCACAAACAAGACAACCCATAAAACTAAAACATTCTAAAGTGCAACAAACCACAAAGTGAAATGGTCTCCTAGGACCAAACTAAATAGGAACCCAAAAGAGCAAAACACCCATACGTGATTGGATTAAAATCTCATAACACCACAAAGGATAGGCAGATCTCTATTCTTAAACTCAACATGGCTTGCATTATTATCTTTTTCCTCCTGCCTTGTGCACTTTTTGACTTCCCTCGTCCAAGGCTATTATTGTTTGGATTCCATTGGCACTATATGTCGTCTCTTTTTCTTTGATTTTCCTATTGGAAGGTCTCCCCTAAGATTTAACAATACCCACATCAATTCGTAACTTCTTTTGATGTCTGGATTTTGAATTTTGGGCAACTATTTCCAAATTGGCTAAATTTCCTAGATTTTTTTATTTGATCTATCCACTTTTTCAAACCTATTTAGTTCTACTCATCTTCATCTTCCTCATTATATAACTGAAGATTTTCATCATCTGCCTTTTCCAAGAGGCCAATACCTCAATCTCCAAAAATAATCTCTTGAAACATATCAAAGCAATTTGGAGAAAGAGCAATAATCATTTGTGAGGGTAAAGTATCATATATCTTCATCTTATCTGCCATAACTTGATTTTCAAAGGAAGAATCATTCTACATATCAACTTTACTTACTTCATTTTTAGGCATATTACCACCAGTTTCATTTAAATAAAATGTAAACTTAAAAAATAATGCATGTCATAATTAAGAAAAACAAAAGAATAGAGACATGAGATTTGAAAAACAAATACCTACATCATAACAACAAATGCTTTTAATCTCAATCAAATAACTGCTAAAAGTCATCAGTTGCATAGCCAAGCGTGATATACTACATAAATATTCTATAATATGTTTGTTTTAAACATTAACCGTAATAATTTTCTTGTAAGAGGTGTAAACCATTTTAGAGTTAAAACTATAATTTGTAATGTCATTAGCATAGCACACAATAACAACACATTGGCATAGCACACAATAACAACACAGTAAATCTTGTATGTAATTCCACTCAATATTAGAAAAAGGAAATTTGAAGCACATTATATAATTCTTTAAATTATTATTTTTAATAAATATTTATCAAATCTAATTTACATATATTCTAAAGTAAAAAACACTTTTCAAACAAATTCCTAATTTATTAAAAATAAAAAATTTCATATGCAATCATCCAAACTATTTACCTCACTTTTCATATGATAGAATTGTAAAATGTTGTGATTTTATAATCAAATTTTGCAATCCAAAATAAATGTAAAAAAACAAACTATAACGTTATAAATGTCAAATAATTTGTATAAAATAATCAAAACTATATAACTTCATAGTTTTGATTAATTACGTGGATTGAAAGAGGTTTCACCATTTTATTTCAAGTAATCAAGTTATCAATGTATTCTAGTGTTAGAACAAATCATATTAACACAGTTCTACTTAAATGGCCCTCACGGTCATGGAAGCCGGGCAGCCCAAATGACAAGGAAAAAAGTTAGTTAAAAGATATTTGATCAACTCTCCAAAATTGAACCCAACATCTATTTTGTACATGATGCTCACCACTTCACCATGCAAGTTTGAAAGAAATAACTTGAGATCATTTTGACAAGTATTACAAATACACACCAAGCTTCTTTTTTAATTGGAAAGTATCAATCTGGATTTTTTACCTATAACTGCCTGACTAACTAAAAATGGTTGACCCCATGAACATGAATGTTAGATAAGGATAGACTTTTTTGACACAACACTCATGAAAATTTAATCATCATGAAGTTTTTACAAGCTAAACATTCTTATCAAATAAACTTCCGACTCTATCAACGAGATTTGTTTTTTTTTTTATTGGTTGAAAGGGTGTTGAAAGGTCCCTGAACCTTGTACAAGAGGTTTTTACATGTTTTCCAAGCCGACCGAGGAGGCCCAAGAGCTAAAGATCAAAGAGAAAGCAAACCACCACACGAGGGAAGGTGTTGCGATATCACGACCAGTTATGTTTTCGCGGCCCACAGCATAGGGAGAAAGCAAGGAGGAAAGGATGTCGCGATATCGCGACATGTTGCACCGTTGCAGCCAAAGGAGGAAGAGATGTCGCGAAATCGTGACAATAAGCAGCATCGCGACCGAAGGAGAGAAAGTGTCGCGATATCGCGACATGTTGCAAGGTTACTGCCAGAAGAGAAGAAGTGTCGCGATATCGCGACATGTTGCAAGGTTGGTGCCAGAAGAGAAGAAGTGTCGCGAAATTGCGACATGATGCATCATCGCGGCCGAAGAGGAAAAGTGTCGCGATATCGCGACATGATGCAGAATCGCGGCCGAAGAGAAAAAGTGTCGCGATATCGCGTCATGATGCAGAATCGCGGCCGAGGAGAAAAAGTGTCGCGATATCGCGACATGTTGCAACATTGCGGCCGAGGAGAAAAAGTGTCACGATATCGCGACATGTTGCAACATTGCGGCCGAGGAGAAAAAGTGTCGCGATATCGCGACATACTGCATCATCGAGGCCGAGGAGGAAAAGTGTCGCGATATCGCGACATGTTGCAAAATCTCGGCCGAAGGGAAAAAGTGTCGCGATATCGCGACATGTTGCAAGATCGCGGCCGAAGAGGAAAGGTGTCGCGATGTCGCGACAAGTTGCAAAAACGCGGCCGGAGAGAAAAAGTGTCGCGATGTCGCGACATGTTGCAGAATCACGGCCGGAGAGAAAAAGTGTCGCGATATCGCGACATGTTGCATCATCGAGGCCGAAGAAGAAAAGTGTCGCGATATCACGACATGTTGCATCATCGAGGCCGAAGAAGAAAAGTGTCGCGATATCGCGACATGTTGCATCATCGCGGCCGAAGGGAAAAGGTGTCGCGATATCGCGGCATGTTGCAAAATCGCGGCCGGAGACGTTGCAGAATCGCGGCCGGAGAGAAAAGGTGTCGCGAAATCGCGACACGTTGCAAAATCGCGGCCGGAGAGAAAAGGTGTCGCGAAATCGCGACATGTTGCAAAATCGCGGCCGGAGAGAAAAGGTGTCGCGAAATCGCGACACGTTGCAAAATCGCGGCCGGAGAGAAAAGGTGTCGCGATGTCGCGACATGTTGCAAAATCGCGGCCGGAGAGAAAGTGTCGCGATGTCGCGACATGTTGCAAAAACGGGGTCGGACAAAAAAAGTGTCGCGATATCGCGACATGTTGCAAAATCGCGGCCGGAGAGAAAAGGTGTCGCGATATCGCGACATGTTGCAACATCGCGGCCGGAGAGAAAATGTGTCGCGATATCGCGACATGATGTATCATCGCGGCCGAAGAGAAAAAGTGTCGCGATATCGCGACCAGTTTCATGAGCATACCAAACCAATCCCCTGCCAACATCTCACATTGTGCAGACATTGCCACTTATAGAATCGTTCCTTAGGCCAATGGGGAAGGAGTCTCTCCATACTTGAATGTCAGATTCGCCGACTCCCTTGTTAGCAAGCCAGTCCGCAGGTTTGTTTCCTTCCCGGTATTTATGCTTAATGACTAATTCTGGGTAGTTGCCAATTAGAGCCTTGCATTCTTGGAAAATCGAAACAAGGGCCCAGGGAGACCTAGCAGTCCCATTGAGCCAGTTGATGCAGTGCAACGAGTCTCCTTCGATGATAAGTTTGTTGATGGTCAAACCTTCCAAGAGAATCAAACTTTGGAGCAGAGCCCGTGCCTCTGCCATATTGTTGGATTGAATTCCCAGGTTTCGGGCAAAGGCCAAAATTATTTCTCCTCTGTGGTTTCTGAGAATTCCTCCTCCGCCAGCCGCTCCTGGGTTGCCTTTGGCCGCACCATCGAAATTGAGCTTGTGCCACCCAATAGGTGGTGAGACCCACTTGATGACAGACCTGTCAACAGAAGTACGGGGCGTGGCAGAGAAGTTAGAAAGATTGAAGAATTTGATTAGGTCTGATTCAAGGCCAAGAGGGGAGGGTTTGGAAGACGAAACAAGAGAGGCATTCTCCGCAGCAAGGGCCAAGATTTTGGCAACGATAATCTTCTTATCAGTGGCTTGATTTTTTTAAATTCTGGCATTTCTCTCTAGCCATATCACGCACGAGGAAAAGGTGGAGGCAAGCTTGCCACATGAATTTAAGTTGGTTGCTCTTGAAAGGCCGGGGCCATTGCTGAAAAAGGAGGGGAATGGAATGAGGGAGGGCTGTGGAAATGTCGAAGGTGTTAAGAACCTGGTTGAGAGCTGCTAGAGAAAAGGGACATTCCAAAAAAACATGCGAAGTTGACTCACAGGCGTTTTTGCACAGGATGCACCAATTGGGAATGAGTAACCCTCTGATTATCAAGTTGTCAGTGGTGAGGATTCTGTTTTGGATGGCCAACCAGCAAAAGAATTTGACCTTGGGAATGATCTTGGGAACCCAGACCTGATTTGATAAGTCCCGACCATCAGTGGGGGTTTTTTTACTGTAGTAAGCCGATTTAACAGTGAAATTTCCAGAATCTTCAAGGTTCTAGACCATGGAATCATCTTTGTGTGAGCTGGGGATGATGCAAGTCCTCAACAAGTTTTCCCAAATGGCTATATGGGATTTTAAATTAGGCCCCACCCACATCATATTATGATTGCAATACCACAATGGTTATTTACGAGCCAAACATTCTTGCCAATCAAACTCCATGGACAAGATACATTCTTTTATTGGTTATAATGGATTAGATACGGTCCCAACCATCTTTTATTATGATAATGTTATCATATTATTTCAACCAGCCATATTATTATATTATTACAACAAAGCATACAATATCCATAGAAATTCAACTCCAGTAGACTCTTTGAGAGTCAAACATTCTCACCAGTCAGACTTCAAGTGAAATATGAATAAGCTACAAGTAAAATTTTTAATTTTTTAAGAAAATAAACACCCTTCCACCAGCTGCCACTACAGCTTATACTACGAAAAAAAATTAAGCATGAGTAACAGCACTACAAAGATGATGAATTACTTTTAGGGTAAGAAGTGTGACAACCAGGAACAAACTATTAGTTGAGAAAACATTCTGATGTGAAATCTAAACCTACTTTCAGAAAAATGAAAATGGATTTATTTGAAAATCTTCTTTACAAGTGTCAAACAGTATCAACTCTTTTTAAAATTTATTTTTACTTTTCTAACTACATTTAAAATTTTAAATAAAAATAATTCTACTTTTTATTAAAGTTTGATTCGATTCTAACCTAATAACTACATCTCAACCACAACTTAATAATAATATTATTATATTATATTAAACCCAAAGAGATAAAATTCCAAAGTGAACAATAGATCCCATGAGCAGGTTTAAATTTTCTAAGCAAGGAACTGCAGGATCATATCAAATGTTAGAAGCAGGAACTGCAAAGCCTAGACAAGCAAGGATTTGAGAACATTATGACTATGGGTCCCTGTTCAATGGGGACACCATGGATCCCCTAAAATGGTGCAATGCACCATGCCTTGTTATCATGAGACTCGAGCAATCTGGTCTGGTCGTAGATAAGGAACCACCACTCATAAGGTGTGACATACAATAATTGTTTGCCTTCCAGAAAATCTGAAGATTTTCTCACTCATGAGCAGCACAATTTGAAGCAATTAATACAGATTGATAGATATTGTAAGCAAAGACATTATAAATCCTGCCATGGTTCAGCTATGGTCATCGAAAAATTATGAAGTTTATAAATGCATGAAAAGACATTTTGGGAATAGCTGAAGCTCCAGTTGAGCTAGACATTGTGAACTAAAAACCAACAGCAGTAGCTTGCAAATACCACATGCCACCATGTGATGTCCAACCTTCATTCGTCACAAGGAGATGCCCAAGAATCTTCCTTTCCATTACCCACAAGCAAGTTCTCAAACCACAGTAATCCTTGACAATAACCCTTCAGCATAATTTCTACATGTGATAAGGGTCCAATATCTTGTCATTCTACAGTTCAAGTGGAAACATGAAGGGAAGCACCCAATTCTTACCTTACATGCTCCGCACAGGCACACCAATTATAACTCCACTCCTGGAATTTTGCTCAAGACCTACGCACTACTAACTCGCAGATAAATGTATTTCAGGCAGCCCAAGCAGCATACACAAAACATTTGATCTTCCAGCTCAAATTCAGACGTGATATACAAAAGGTGCTCGAAATGCAGAATTTTATCCCTCACGAGATGTAGTATCAGTCAACAAGATGTGGAGAAATGTTACAGTCCTTCAAAAGGCACAAGTGTTTCTACAAAAATATAATGCAGAACAAGATAAAAGAGGCAACCAAAATTCACTTAGAATTTCAATCAGTTACTGACTCCATCGGTATCCAATGTGCCTCATAGCACTGAAGAGCAAACTATGCTCATCTTGGTCAAATCCTCTACCAAAGCACCAAAAGTTAACATCATAGTGAGGTGCCTAACTTCTCTAAGGTGTTTCCAGTCCTCATCTTTAAATCTTGTGTTCAAACTATGTTTAGCTGTGCCCTACCAAATGCCCATGGATTGTCTTTGTTTTCTGTCCATTTTTGCCTAGTCAAGATTCAGAGCTGACCCATCTTTTGACGCAGCCATCCTAATCTAATTTGAAGGGATCAAGTACTTTATCCTGAATACACTCTGTAACAAGCTATATCCAGGTTGCTAGGAGAACAAACTTCTCTTCTTCATTTTGCCCTTCTGCATACAACATACAAATATCTCTTACTTTTACCTAGAACTAAGCATGCAATTCTTTTAAATGGCTTTCTTGCATATAATATATAGATAGATAGATAGGTAAGAATAATTCTGCAAAGTATTTGTCACTCTTCACACTATATAGCTCAAGAGAATATAAATCCTTGCAGTTTTACTAGTTGAGAAGTACATTAGAGCAACCACATGATGCAAACTATGAATCACCCGGTGGGGGTGGGGGGAAACTTGTTTTGCCCACTGGAGAACTTCTCTCAATAATGAGGTAGAAACAATTCTAAAATAGGATCTTTGTATAGGAAATAACCCTTGGTTGTGCAATTGAATAATCTTAAAGAATAGCAATTCTTTCCAAGTTACGTGTAATCCTGACTAAAAAGGCAGAAGGGAAATAATTACAATGGATATTATTTCAATTTTCAAGCCTCTTCACACAAAAATATGGGAGAAGGCATTATGTAGATGAAACAGTATCTTCAAATAAGGGAACACCATTTTTTTATCAGTTGCAACCTTTAGAAGAACTTTAACATATCATCATGATTGACTTTTCCTTGATATCCAATACACCTTCAGCGTATTACATTTGTAGCAACTTATTGCTGATCTCTTGTAACTCTTTTAATGCATTAAGTGCTGCAGCATCCTTTTCCAACCTTATGTCTCCTGAAAACAACGATTCAAGAACCTGCAAAATTACAAAAACAACTTACTTTCACAAAATAATTCAGTCACCAGGAAGCACAGCATACATTAAATAAGTCAGAAAACCTTCAGTTAATTTGCATGATTCTCTTTTTAACTTTATGATAAGCAAAATATTTTGAGAATGGAAAAGAACTCCTCATTGATCAAAATAATGAATACTCATTGCCAAGGGGATAAGACTACCTGAATCTTCTCAAGCATGAATTGTCCCATGATTCTCAAATTAATAGATGGATTCTCCTCAGTTGATACAGTTTTTGTCTCCATGGAGCTCTGGGATGTATCTGAATTTAGAAGACTATTAGGCCCTTTTGTACCCTTCAGATCAGCATTACAAGCAACACTATCACTATCCTTGTCAACAATTTGTTGTAAACAGGAGGTGTAAGGAACTGCAACATCTGAGGACGCAATGTTTTCTTGAGATGACCACTTATCATGAAAATCAAGAGTATTTGCTGAAAATCTATTAGCAAGACTTTCACTTTTAGCTTGCCTCCCAGGAGAGACATTTTCCTTGGATAATTGCTTCTCATCACCCAGATCAGCACCATCTGTTGCCGATTCATCCTTTCTAAACTCATCAATAGATTTCTCCCCATGAAGGTGATTGTTTCCTTCAGACTTCCTATAATCTGAATCAATATTTGTTTGAGTGAATTCATCATCAGCCACATCATTATCATCTTCTTGAGATAATTTCTTACTTGGAGCAGAATCAATATTATCTGCTGGCAATTCATCCTTAGAAGGGTCAGTATTAACTTTAGCCCCAGGAATATTCCGGCCAAAATTCCATACCCAACGGAATCTACTAGGATGGACTGCTGCCGACGGCTTTTGTTTCCTCCAAAAAGTCAAAACTCCCCCCATCTGTGAAGCATTACTTGATACAGATTTTCCTGGTGGTTCCTTCATTGCAGAAGGTGATATTTTGGAGTTATTTAATTGACATAATCCATTATTTGCCTCTTTACTTTGATTTTCTTGATCTCCAATTCCTATTTTACTTACACCATTGATATCACATTCTGAAACTTTTTTCTCTCCAGAATCAGTCACTAAGAGTGCTTGAGAAAAAGACACAGGTTGATCTAACCCTTCTTGATCCACCCCATCTCTACATGATTCACCTAAACCATTTGTCTTCTGATAAACAGCCTCCATGCCTTCATATTTCTGTTCTTCATCACTAAGCCTGCCTACATTGCTTTCATTTGCCTGAATGTGTTTAACATCAGATTCAATCTGTGAATCTGTATTATTGACTTGCTCATCCAGCAATTTGTGTCTGGTTCCTTTAACAATAGTTCCATTCTTGCGATCATGGGTACTTGAAATGGACTCTTCACCCTGTTTCAACAATGTTTCACAATTTTCCTTTCTTGGTATATGTTGCTTTCTTTGACCATCTGAATCAAAGACAAGGCATTGCTGGATTGAAGAATCTATTGGGATAATTTCCCCACCTTGTCCAGCTGAGTCTGTGCCATTACCATCGAGAACTTCTTGGTTAGAAGATTTTTCAGGGGTCACTTTCTGCAGTATAGAAGTCCTCCATCTTTCTTCCCAGTAACTCTCTGGTAATGGTACCCTTAATCTATCAGGTGAGCATGGACTGCATGTTTGGTTTTGAACAGCACTTCTATGGGAATTCTTAGGCATCTGACATGGGGAATTAACACTCCTACTCCTTGTGAGTTTTCCCATTCTAGCGTAGTCTGAACTCCAGCCCATCTTTGCCAGCGAAGGGGTAGTGCTCATTGTATTCATTGCAAGAGGTTGAAGTGACACAGCATTTTCAATCAACTTTCCCACATCTGCACTGTGTGGAAAGTTCAGCAATTTCTGAAGGCAAGTTGTCGCATCTGGAGTAGCTAACAATGATGGTCTTAAATGGAGGAGCATTGATACTGCCATTGCTGAAATAAATGCAGCACGATCACAGCATACAATATTATTTACATGGTTACCATCTCTAGTGAAAAGGGAATGAGTGTTAGGTGTTAAAAATATTGCATCCCACACAAGTAACAAATCATGTAGGAGGAACTCTCGACCAAAAAGCACACGCAACCACCGTAAAGCAAAAAACTGGGGCTCAACATGTAGCTCAACAAGATGACCGTATAGTGATACATCAACTACTGCAAGTAAATTATATAACTGAGCAGATGCTTCGATAACAGGAGACAATCCTAAAGCAGAGCCATCCTCAGCTGAGTTCATGAAATAATCTGCCATGGCAAGAGGTCCACCTTGTCCACTCAACAATGCATCAAACATACAGTATGCGTCATGCTCAATGAATCTTTCAGACAGAAGTGCCCCAAGTTCCCCTTCTGCCCCATATGCATCACTTCCTGAATATATGGCCCTAACATTCGGGTCAAATTCATCAATGCTGCTAATCCTTGTCAGATTTGCTTGGCATTTGAGAATATCCATCCCTCCATAGTCACTCAATCTTCTATCATCTTCTACAATACTTGACACCTTTTTGCCAACTGGAGACATATTCATTTGTTTCTCAAAGTTCCCTCTTGGACTTACATTGTTCTCTTGAAGTGATAGGCCATCAAATCTCTCATCAGAAAGATTTTCAAAGAGGTGTTTCACATGAGATAGGTGTGTAATATCAACATGAAGAACATACAAAAGTGGAGCAAGGAGCTCATGCATTCCTGAAAACCAACCAAACAATATCACCACATAAGGTCCTTTGAGGCGAAAAAAGAGAAAAACCCTCGTTCCGGACAAACTTTTTAGGCATTTAACCATTTTTCTCAAAAATAAACATAAATCCATAGAACAATTTGCTACAACTACATTTTCTGGGTTTGTAAATAACAGTGTACCTTGTCGATAACTATGTTCTGAATGTGTCAGTGACCATACCAGCAAGATTCGTCTCAACATAGCTTGGCATGCAGAGGTTTGAAAATAGCTCCCATGTTCTGGATATAACCGTGACAAATCTTTGTCTATACTCCTTTCTAATTCAGCATTTCTGAAGAAACGTCCCCAAACGCTTTCTGTAGTAGAGCAGTTGATAATCATCTGCTCAGAAAAAACATCCCTATAAAACACTCAACCTTCTACATAAAATGCATTATACCTGCACCAATGTAAACTGTCCACCCACCTGGATCCTGAGATAACGGATTGTCCATATTCAGATGAGCTGTTTTCTGCCCTTCCTCCATGTGTGGATCAACAAGAAATCGCCTTCTCAAGTCTGCATACCTGCGAAGAGAATAATTCTAATGTTTACTTGCAATAAAGATCTATTGATGAGCAAACAAAAGGCAATATAACCAAATTATGTATTAATCTGTCATTCAATAAAAATTTAAAATTTATCTGACAAAAACCTTAAAAAAATAATGACCATCTGTAAATTGGTAACTAATGAAAGGAAACTTTGAATTAAGTAGGCAATATACATTCCTTAAAATACAAAGAAGCCTGTCTATCTACCTTTCTATAGACCATAAGCAAAAGGTAAAAATATAAAGAATTTTAGGCCACTCCCTAGCCAACACAAATACTTGGCATGTGAGAATGTCCTTGCATTGACAAATGCATGAATTACTTATGCATTTGTTTCAGTTTGTACCCCTTTAAGTTAATGGCCTTGTGACAATGTTCTAAATCAAAGCAGGTCTTTCCAAACTGCCTACGCATTCACAGGTACCCTGCCTACATACATATGCACATCAATAAGTACGCTTGAGTTTCATTTATTCTCTCTTTGGACAAGCAAAGAAACTATACTACCAGCTGCTAAAAATAACAAGATAGACATGGTATCCCACTATCCAACTCGACTGACTTGACCATATGCTATAATTGGTAAACACAAAGCATATTGATATCTAGTTAAAATGATTTAAAAACAGACTACTAAGTACAGAGTAAATACTGATTGAAAATCTCCATAAAAGAGACCTAAGTATGCTATTAATTTATGTAATGGCAACTTGGACAGTAGGCAGCCAAAGTGTCATAAAGGAGTCCACAAGCTGTACATAGCCAAGCATATGTTTTTTTACGTTTTATTGTTATGTTGTCCTGAGAATAAACAATGTAATAATGACATGTTATATTTGTAGTTGTGTTTCAGGCATTTAATTTTTGTTAGTGTGTGAGTAGTTGGATGGTGGGCAGTTGCACTCTGCCGCCCTCCCCTGCAGGACTATATGTACCCACTTCATGTTCAACCACCACTATTTCCTAGATTGTATTGGAGAAATGTTGGCTCCTCTTCGACTTAATCTGCTTAGACAAGGCCAGAGTGCACCCGTTTACAATGGTTTCCCCTTAGATTCATTCAATTGAATCCTTCCCTGCATTGTACACTTATACACAAAAATGGATTTTTATAAGGGGCATTTTACTCCTTTTCAAGTGGCAGTCTCACAAAGTCGAGACAGCGAATGTCAGGATAGGCTCAAGAGTAGGTGAAGATGATATACTTGTACGAGACAAATTCTTCCACAACATGAGAAATACCTTTTAAGGGTAATCATAATAAGAGATGTTCTCATAATGAGAAAATTGAATGTTGACAAATCCATAAAACATCAGTCACAAAAAATTTAAGGATTTGGGGAAGGTGGGGGGGAATGAGCTATAGGTGACAAGAGCTACTCATTACTTCTATCACTCTTTAAGAGTTTCCAGCATCCACTTTTTTAATTCAAAATCTCTCCCTTTTAATATTGACCCCTAAGCTTTGTTCTCTTGTGCAATCTTCTTATATGATATTCTGAAGCAGCAAATTATCAACATCGTGGCTCCTCCAGCCTCTTGTCATCTACTCTCCTCTGAGAATATTAGGGTGGCTGTTTGGAAACTATCCACTAACAAGGCAACCACTTGTGAGAGAATTTCAAGCCAAGTTCTTTAAATATGGTTTACCTTCCCTATCACAAAATTGTTTAATGGTTGTTTGCTTTGTGGACTTTAAGAAGCCTCTTGACATACTCTCGAACATCGAAATGTTGAACTTTTTATTACTGCTGTCATTAGGCTTAATGATCTCGTCATAGGTCACTTTAGCAATCCCTCAAGCATTCTAACGTCACCAAATGCACAAGAAGGTAAAGCAATGATATGCGCTCCCATTGATACTCTTGGAACTCAAAGACTTTCTTTGGAAGCACACTCATGCAGGTCATGAATTATTTTTGAAATCATCTTTTGATTGCTATCTTGCTTTTTGTTGATGCCGTGATTCTCCTCTCTCACACTCTTGATGACTTGCAAAGGTAACTTGATGCCCTTGCCCTTTTTTGTGAACTTATGAAAATTGTGGTTAAGCTTAGTGAAACCAAGGCTATGGTCTTCAAACACCACTAAGTATGCTCTCTCAAAAACATTGGTTCTTGTATAAAGGAGAGCATGTTGACAGCAAAACAACATACACTTAGCGGTTCAATTCATAAGCCCATCCTTCAACTTCAACCAATTGCTCAGTCTCACCTTTCCAAAACTTATGCCACGTTGTCTATTCTTGATTGCTACTGCTTCGATATCGATTTTCAAGATATGTTTTCTAAGACGCACCTTATTGATGTAATTATTAAAGGGTGTGGTTCTAAGGATTCGGACCCCAGCTTGGAACATATTGATTGGGCTCAAATTGAGTAGGAAAAAACCATCATACTCCAATGTATGGTCCATTGTAGAATACTAATCCCTCAATTATTGTCCAATGCTGAACATGCAACTTTGTCCTTTCAACTTTGAGAATCTTCAAGATTGTCATTTATCTACTAATGTAAGGGGAACTCGGCTTCTAATCATGGAAGATATCCATACCTAGACCTTTGTTTGTCAATGATGATCAGGCAAGGCCCAACTAAGGATCATCAGAGTTCGTACTCTGAAGTTAATTCACTTCTCCAATTTGTTGGGTTCTGATTAGGATGAACTTCCCCCATCCCACTGCTCCTTGAATGCCCTGCCCTGCCTTCTTCCCCAACCTGATGTGACTAATAAGGTTATTTGCAACGATATTTGCAAGCTATACTTCATTACATGGTTTTACTGTGCAATGCCATCTGCCTACTTTGGTCACTAAAAGGCTTAAACAAGTTCTTTTTCTCTACATATGTAAGAACAAAGTTATTTTCATCAGAAGGCTTGTCATGAATTAACAAGAGGTCACATATTATCTTGGGGAGTAGTGTTGGTATCAAATCCAAGAAAAATGGGAAGTCTATAAATCTATTGCAACAGCCCAATCAATTGCCTTCTTATATTTCCATCAACCACATTGCCTCCTTCAGTTTAACTACAACCAAGGAAGATTAGGATCAAATGGAAGTCCACATGGGAAGAACAAATGCTATAATTTTAAGATATTAAACTTAATTCTCTGGTAAAGATAACATATGAAGCAAACATAAATAAATAGGTCCAAGAAAATCCCTAATTATGGGGCAGTTAAATTGGGTTTTGATGAAACTACGTGGACTAAGCCTGACAAGGCACAGCCAAAATTAATATTGTTGGTGCTGCACCGGGAAACCCAGGCCCTATTGGAATGGGAGGGATTTGCAGGGACCATAAAGGCGAGGTGGTCTAATGGTTTGCTGCAAACTTACAAGAAGATATAAATAATTTTGCAGAGGCAATGGCCATAAGGACTGTTGTCATTGAGGCAAGAAAGAAGAACCTTGAAACTGTTATTATTGAGTCTGGCTCAAAAATTCTTATAGATTGATTAAATTTGCACAAGCAGGGGAAGGTTAAGCAGTCGTTGATAGAACTTTTGTCAAAGATAAGTGTCCTTTCAAGAGAGATAGGGACTATTGAATAGAAGCATATAAGCAAGAAGGAAATTCTGCTGCAGATTTCCTGGCAAAGAAGGAATCTCAGTGAAAGAGACATAATTGTTGATAGGGAAATTTGATGATCTAGCAAATTGGGAGGCAAGCACTCCCTTGGACCAAGTGCTTAATCAAGAACATCAATGAAGGTTATGTTGGCAAGGTCAATTACAGGAAGACAGAAGCAAACTATACATAAATGGTTCCAAGAAAATCCCTAATTATGGGGTAGTTAAAGTGGGTTTTGATGAAACTAAGCCTGGGCAAGGCACGGTCAAAATTAATATTGATGGAGCTGCACCGGGAAACCCAGGCCCAGCTGCAATGAGAAAGATTTGCAGGGACCGTAAAGGCAAGGAGGTGTTATGGTTTGAGTAAATATAAATAATTTTGCAGAGGCGAAGACCATAAGGACTGTTCTCATTGAGGCTAGAAAGAGGAAGCTTGGAATTATTATTATTGAGTCTCGCTCAAAAATTCTTATAGATTAATTGAATTTCCACAAGCAGGGGAAGGCTAAGTGGTCGTTGTTGATAGAAGTCTCGTCAAACGTAAGTGTCCTTGCAAGAGAGATAGGGACTATTGAATAGAAGCATATAAGCAAGGAGGATATCATGTTGCAGATTTCAAGCAAGGAAGCCATGTTAGTGGGAAGAGACACAATTATTCAAGGATACACAGGGACACACCCCCCACCCCTGGGGTTGTCCCCATCCCCCTTTTGTCCCAAGTACGGGGGGATGGCAAAGGGGACATTTTCCCACCGTCCCCCTTTTGGAGGGACAGACGAGGCATCCCCAGGAGGCTGCCAAGCAGTAGGGGACTGTCCCCGGTACCCCTGCTGTGAGGGGACGCTATGAGGGACAGTCAGGGGATGCCTAGGCATCCCTCAATCATCCCCAAAGACGCCCAACCATCCCCCATGGCTGGGCATCATATAAGACTAAAAAAAAGACAGATTTTTTTTTTTTAATTTTAAAAGTTAAAGATGAGGGCGGTGGGACCCACGAAAGTCTCCACCCCCCAAACCCTAAAAAAAGTCTATAACACACTCATTACAAGAATTTGAAAAGAGAGCAGCAAGGAGGAGAAAAGAAGTCACAAAACAGAGATCAGCAAGAGAAAGGAGGAGCAAATCAACATCCAAGTTTGTTTTCCTATTTTTCTTTCAAGTTTCAACATGAGCAGCAGTGAAGGATATGAATCAGACCCATGTGACATTCAAATGGAGGGGGAAAATCAAAATATTGATAAGGATTCTTCCTCTCATATCCAACCTTCTCAAACTTCCAAAGAGGGTAGCACTACATCTAGTTTTGATTGTCCATCATCAATGTTAAAAAAACATGCCAAGAGAGTCTTGTCTTATGTAAAGAATAGGAAAGGTTGCAACTCCCGGATATGTGAGGAGTGCAATAGTCAAGTATGGAAGAGTCACCTTTCTATGTCTATATTATGGAGACAAAACTCCATACATTGTATTGGGAAAATGGTTTGTAAATGATCACCATAGCAAGCATTTATAATATTACGGAGGATATGTATATGTATAAGAAGTATTTACTCAATAAAAAAAAAAAGTATTTATAATATTGAAGCTTGTATATAGATTTTGAGCAATATTATTGTAAGTATTTTCATGTTATTACATGAATGATTTTGGCCATTTACATTCATATTTGATGTTATTGTGAATGTTATTATAATTTATATTGGCTAGTATATACTTTGATTGCTCTTATATTTAATTCTACTCTTGATTAATTATATTAAGACCTGAGATATTATGGCTTAATTATACTAGGACTTGAGATAGTTTGGCTTAAAAGCCAACAATGGTATCAGAGCTATTGCTTAACTCTATCCATTTTTTATAGTCATATTTTGAGCCACCTTCATATTTGGAGTCTGTCCACTTTAAAAGTAGTGAAGACTTGGACTCTATTTTATAGGTCTGAAGGAGTAGATATTGAGGGGACAAATTAAAAGTCACCCTAATTTGGATGCTAGGGTCTATCCACTTGGTTCAAGGAAAACCAGTGAAGATAAGGACTCAGCCAGAATAGATTAAGAGCCAACTCAAAAGAAAGTTGGACATGAGGGGACATTCATAGTCACCCTGATATTGATTTGGATTCTCTAGAAAATAGGAGAATCATATAAGAATATTGATTACACTCAGGCTAAGACCTGAGAGAAAGAGAAAATATATAGAAAGAGAATGAAGTATATTGAATACGCTCAGGCAAAGACCTGGGAGGAAGAGGAAAAAGAATATTGAATGCACTTAGATTAGAAACTGAGAAAGAGAGGTTCAGAAGAGAAAAAGAAAACTCCGATAAAATCCAAAGTATAGTAGAAAAGAAAGTATTGAAGCTTTCTACTAATATATATATTGAAAGATTATTGAGTAGATATTTTGTTCAAGGCAGGCAAGTAAAAGTTAAAGCAATCCAAAGCGCCTGAGTGAACCAGTTGAAGTGCCATTCAATTCCCAGTTGCAAAAGATTAACCAGCATGGTGAGGAAGTTGGAAGTTGAGAGAAGCCGACTGAAGCGGTTAAGTAATCCTGAAGGAGTTGCAGTCAAGTTAACCTGAGAGGACAACGATTAAGAGGAGTTAGGTACTAAGAGTATCTAAAACAGCCAGGTGCTAAGTAAGAGGAGTCAGTGCAAAGGAGCTAGCACAGCCAAGAGGAGGCCAATGAAACCAATGCAGCCAAGAGAAGGCCAACACCTACCAGAGGAGCAAGCACAGCTAGAGCCTAGCCAGTGTCGACCAGAGAAGCAAGCACAGCCAGAGTCTAGCCAACGTCGACCAAAGAAGCAAGCACAGCTAGAGTCTAGCCAACACCTATCAAAGAAGCAAGCGAAGCCAGCAAACGTCTACCAAAGGAGCCAGCGGAGCAGTGTCAAACCTGAGCAATTATCCAGAGAAGCCAACGTAGTCCGTTGGAGAATATTACATTATTTGGTACATGCAAATGTACCCCATGGTACCTTTATGGTACAAATATAAATATGTAATAGATTAGTGTTTGAGTCTATAGTTTAGAAGAGTGATTTATATTTATGTGTCTATGTGCAAGATATGCACAAGTGTCATGTAAGGTATAATGTGCAAGATATGCACAAGTGTCATGTAAGTAAGAGTGCAAGTGTGTAATGAGAGAAAATGCACAAGTGTCATGTATGTAAGTGTGCAAATATGTAATGTGAGGATGTGCACAAGTGTCATGTATTAGGTGTGCAAATATGTAATGTGAGGATGTGCACAAGTGTCATGTATTAGGTGTGCATGTAGGAGAGTAAGTGTCATGTAAAAGTGTGCAAGTGTCATAGAGTTAAGTGTGCATGTAAGTAGAGAGTGAAGAGTCTTGTATACAAGTGGCAAGATGAGAAGCCAAAGAACATGAGAGTCTTGTCTTATGTAAAGAATAGGAAAGGTTGCAACTCCTGGATATGTGAGGAGTGCAATAGTCAAGTATTGAAGAGTCACCTTTCTATGTCTATATTATGGAGACAAAGCTCCATACATTGTATTGGGAAAACGGTCTGTAAACAATCACCATAGCAAGCATTTATAATATTGAAGCTTATATATAGATTTTGAGCAATATTATTGTAAGTATTTTTTCATGTTATTACATAAATGATTTTGGCCATTTACATTCATATTTGATGTTATTGTGAATGTTATTATAATTTATATTGGCCAATATATACTTTGATTGCTCTTATATTTAATTCTACTCTTGATTAATTATATTAAGACCTAAGATATTGTGGCTTAATTATATTGGGACTTGAGATAGTTTGGCTTAAAAGCCAACAAAAAGGACTATCGGGAAGGCCAAGCAAGCCATTTGGCCCGTTGAGCGTCTAGGCCGAAGCGACAAGCCGTCTAGGCTAACAATATTCAACAACACACCCACTCAGACGTCAAGCATGCACACTCAATGCAAGCCCGACATTCACAAAGACAAAGAAGATGTCGAGTGCATGTAAGACAAACATCACAAAATCAAGCAGTTGCATGGACGATGGTTGGAAAAGTTGAAGAGGCAGTTAGGGGAGTGGAGGCAAACTTGGCACATGCAGACCAAGTGTCCCTCCACCACCTTGAAATTATAAACAGGGGAAGAGAGCTCTCATTTGCACATTCTCAAGCGTAGGAGAGTTGAGGAGCAACAAGGAGGAAGAGCAAGTGCAAAGCCAACCAACAAGACGCAACCACCACTCAACCATCACCAACTAGTGCACGGCCAAAGGCATGCTTCCAGACATCAAGGAGGTAGACCAAAAGAAATTCACCCTAAGAATTTCCATGCCAACAAGGGTGAAGGACGAATCAGCTGTAAAGGAGCGAATTTCACCAACGAACTAAAGCTAGGGCACGCTGAAGTTGAAATAGAAATGAGGGTTTTGCTCAAAATCCTCATCTCGGGGCAATAAAAATTCGAATTCCAGCATAGGTGAAGAAATTGCAATAAAGGAGAGTAGCAGTGGAGAATGGAGGAAGAATTTTGAACCCTTATCAGCAAAATTAGCTAGAGTTTCAAAGAAATCTGTGAAATTTGTGTCAAAAGAAAAAACAAGCAAGCAAGAAGCAACAACAACAGTGAAGACAAAGGAAAACACAAAAGTGGACGTTTGGGCAGCGACACGGCAAGGAGTTGTTTGGCGAAAAAGGTACTTTCACGCACAAAAGGAACAAGTTGCCTAGGGACTGAACTGGGCCGTCTTAAGAATTGGAGAAGGTCATCTGTCAAAAGGAGAGGGTCGAATAGGAGTTGGAGTGCGTTGTCCAACAAGTGAAGCAGTTGGAGTGTGTCTTCCAGTGAGTGGAGCAACAAAAGTCGATCGTTCGAGTACAAAAGCAAGTCATCTGAAGGCTAAAGTGGGCCATCTGAAGGTTGAAGCAGGTTGTCCAAGAGCTAAACCAGGTCATCCGGCATCCCAACGTCTTTCAACATTTCATCCGGGTTGTCAAGATTTGGAGGCAAGTCGTCAGGGTTTGGAGGCAAGTCGTCTGAGCTTGCAATCTATCAGAAAAAAACTAGGGCACGCAAAACAAGCAAAGCGACATGAAATATGCAACATCTGTCACGTGGAGTTGCACAAGAGTGTCATACTAGCTGAGGAACAATTGTAGCAATGGGGCATAATTGTCAAAAGAATACATCAATTTCAAAAACCCACAGACGTGGATGCAGGTGAAATACAAAAGTGTAGGCCATGAATTGCAAAAGGCAAACGAGACTAGGCACTGCAAAGAAACCATTCCAAATTTGCCCCCAATCTAGTGTCACAACAAGGACCAAGGATGCGCAAAGGTGGTGCAGGCTTCCATAGGAGCCATTTGAAGCGCACATACCACAAAGAGCAAGAAGAACACGAGATGGAAGTAGAATAGGGAAGCTTGTAGCATCACAGAGAAGGACGACGTGGACTTTGGATGACGAGTGCAACAGGAACGAATAGGCACCATCCCCACAGCCAAAAGCGAAGGGGAATGAGAAAATGTAGACTCCTTTGGAAGATATTACGTGGACCATGCCTGTAGGAGAATTTTGCAGGGAACCCTACAGACCACCCGTTGAAATTAGCTTTTTGGGAAGCAAGTGTTCACCACATCATCCAAGTTGGAAAATTCAATAAGGACTTCTTCAAGTCGTATTTGTTGCACATGTTGGAGAAGTACAAACTAGAGAAGAAGCAAAGCAAAATCCAAGCCAGAGGAAAGGATGTGCTGGTTTCATATTCCCCAAACAATTTCAAACGTGTGTTCAGGCTACCAAGCGCTTATAGCAAACCAGTCAAGGAGGAGATTGAGCCCTACATATTGCAAATGTTTGTGGACAAGTTCGCCAATTTGAATCCAAGAGAGGTTGGCAAGCTGATGAAGCATGGTAATCACAGTTTGAATATGTAGCATATGAAAACAAATCAGTTGCGCTATGCAATGAATGTTATGTCTAAAATATCAATCGAACAACAAGCCTTGGATATGCCCGCTGGCTCGTGCATACATGGAGGTAATCATGTGCGATGTGAAAATTTGACTAGGCAACTCATTTGTCAAACCACATTCAAAAAATTTTATTGCGATGTACAAAGACTTTTTCAATGGCACTGCATGCCATTGTGTTGTTTTTGGACGCGACAACATACAAGAAGGTCCAAATTTTGAGGCTGGACCTACATCAGTACGTTCCAAAAGGAGCCCCTACTATTTTCTGTTGGACCACAATGGCCCCAACAGCATAGGCAGGACGCACCCCAAGAGGAAAGAAGACAGCGACCAAGAATGGTAACCAAGAAGAGGAAGGCACCAGCAGTGCAATCGATGGAGTTGTCGGATGAAAAGAAGGATGAAGGTGATGATATTGATGCATTGGCTGAGGAAGAAAACAAAAGGAAGTGAAGAGAGGCTACCTATCATCGAGCAACAAAAGAAGTAGGAAACGAGGCTAAAGCCGCAGTTGGATCAATAGTGGAAACTATCGGAGGAGAAAAGGCAAAAGCAATAGTTGGAGCAACAATGGCAGTAGATAGAGCAACAATTGCATCCCCAGCCTCAACCGTAGAGACAGATGGTGAGGTTAATACCTCCCAAGGGACCATCACGGATAGCAATTGTCAGTGCAGTTAGTGTAGACAAAGTGGAGACGTTGCAAAGTCAAGGCAAGGTGTAGGCCAAATTCACATTGTGGCTGGCCAACATTATCAGTTTCAAGGATAGACATGTTGCGATGTTGACTAGTGAAGTTGCACAAGCCATAGCACAACTGAGGAGATTTGGACGCCACACTTGCGCATCGAGGAGCCAACCTGTGCAAATAGACACTGCATGTGCTGTTGGAAGTGCCAAGACAGGGGCTCCATAGGAAGTTGCATGAGAAGGACAGCAGCCACAACCATCAAAAGTTGTGCAAGAGATAGAGATAACGGAGATGGCACAGCAGCAAAAGATAAGTGAGAGTTGCATAGGAAGCGACAACCAAAATCTATAGTGGTGGATGATGATATAGATGCCACTTTGGATGCGATGGACACATCACCTTCGAAAGGAATAGAGACTCTGTTGGGACTTGGAGATGACCCAAGGACACCAAGGATGTATGGAGGTGGCATGTGGGCGGACACGCCAACTTTCCAGTAGGAGAGCTTTGCTACCACCCCATTGCAACAAGAAGACGAGCGGTGTCGCTTCCCCCCCCCCAACTGAATGATGAGGAGCACGTCAAAATTACTTCCACCCAAAGTTACACAAGGTTGGGGGACGAGGGGACAACGGGAGACGGCAAGCCGATTTTAGGAAACGGTTGGGGGACGGCAAGTATAATAGTATTAAAAATTTTAGAAATTTAGAATAATTTACACAACAAAAATACTAAATTGATAGTAGGCACTCTTTTTTAACAAAGTAAAAACTCTGTCCACTGTGAGACGTGCACCGACCATGCTCTGGGTAATCTGCTTAATACATAGGTGTCCTATATTTCTGTAACTGTGTAAAAGTGGAGTACAAGAGGAAACATTTAGGAGTTTCATTTTACCCAAACATCAACCATTATGTAATTTGGAAAGGAATTTTTTAGAGAATTATACGGAAAAATAGTTGTGGAAAAAATCTGAAAGATCATATGGCAGAAATAATTCCAGTGTGTCCAAGAATATACTCCAGAAATCCATTGGAGGCCTTGAAAGTGTTCAATTTTAACTTTTGGTATGTTTTATTTTGTTTGATCTCCAAATCAGTGCAGTTGGACTCAGTTCAACAGCATGGCAAATGTTTTGCCTTGGAATTCCATAGAAAGGAAGCACATTTTCAAACCATTAGGTCAGGAAATACTAGTTATGTTTTGCGTTTGAATTGTTCTGCACAATTAATGCAGGCACCTTAGTGAATTTAGATGCCTATTTCAATGTATAGTGTTCCTTTCCTGCAGGCTGCTTCTTCCTGAATTGGTAAAATAAATTTAGTTATGGCAGTTTTTTCCTTTTTCCCCAAGTTATCGATTCAGTATGTTGATACTTGTATTTTTATTATTTTAATATCATTTTTCATGTCAATGAATGCTTGCTTATGTTCCCTCTGATTTTTTTTTTTTTTAGATGCTGTATTTTCTTTTTGTTTCTTTCTTGGTTTGAAACGCAAGATGAGAAATCAAAAAATTTCTTTTAGTTTGAGCATTGAGAATTTATTTTAGTCGAGGACATCCCCAAGATGCCCAAACCTCCTTAGGGACGATACCGTCTCCGAGGATGTCCCCTCACAGGAGACGTCCTAGGGACGGCCCCCTAAGGGTTGGTGGCGCCCTAGGGACGCCCTGCCCAACGTCCCGAGAAACATCCCCATTGTCGTCCCCCCGTTCTGGGGATAACGGGGGCGAGGGGATGTGTCCCCGTGTAACACTGCTTCCACCACTACACAAACAACGGCACAAACCTTGGTGCCAAAGGACAAGGGCCAATGTGTTGCTTCAACACCTATTTTGTCGCAAGAAGGCCAAAGTAGCAAGGCCGCAATAGATGAAGAAATGGCTGAAGTAGAAAATCAGCCAAGTGTACAGCCGCAACCACAGCTACAAGAGAAGGGAAAGGATGCCATGGGAGACGTTGGGGGGGAGAACATGGAGGAAACCACCACACAAGACAATGATGAAGAATCTAGAGCAGACAATGATTCAAGTGAGCACATGCTCATCGAAGTACCAAATTTGAGGCAGCCCAAGATGTTTGGAGCAAGAATCAATGAGCAAGTTGACAATTTCTTTAAGAAATTGAGCGACATGATTGACAGGTTGTGCAACAAATTTCAAGTCATTTCCCTCAGAGAATGGAGACTATGGCAAATGAGGATGGATGCAAAACTGGGCAAATTGATCAATTAAGCTCGGGATGAGGAGAGTATGAGGAAATTCACTGAGTTACATCGAGTTCAAACATGGGAACTTGGTGAGAGCATCAGCATGCAGATCCTGATAGGTGTGAAAGAGCTGTTAGACGGAACCACCGTCCTATATCATCACCCACCCCGAGTCTGTTTTGGCAAGGATAGTTTTGATACTTATCCTGCATCTGAGGCAGTGAAGAAGGTGAAACTGGCACCAGAGTTGGAGTCTGCATATGCCAGAATAAATTACTTGGCCTACCTAACACAGTGGTTGTCAGCTGCATTGGTGACGTTCCATGAGATGGTTAACAGTTTGAAATTGCAAATGGGATAGCAAGTAGTTCAGCTAAATGAAGCTAAGGAGCAGCTTCGTGTGTGAAGCACGAAGCTGAAGCAGGACTGGCAAAATTGTAGCAGAAAGTAGAGGAGCTGAAGAAGCAATAGGAGGAACAAAATGAATTAATCAGGCTCTTGAAATCTAAATGTGCAGTGAGGGAACAGGCTCTTGAACCCAAAACCCAAGAGGTAGCCCACCGTGATCAGTTAATCGCAACAAGAGACCAAAAACTTGTAGAATCGGAGAAGTGGAAAGCTAAGTTGTGTGCTAGGCTTGCAGAGATCGAACAGAAGTCACAACACTATGGCTTCCAATGGGCAAGGTACCAAGCCATGTCAAGAAATTGAAACAGGAGAACGATGCTTTGAAGTCGCAAGTTGAGGGGTTCGGGGTTGAACCTGCTCAAGTTCAGCCTACTCCACAAACACAGTAAAGTCAAAGCCCTTAGAAACACGAGCAGTTGTCGATGAGGACATCAACAAATCTAGAGGAAGGGCAGATGTAAGATCCAGTTCTGACATGGCGCCACCTCAAGCATGAACAAGCACGTATGAAGACGAGTACGCAAAGTAATTTTGATTGTACATATGTTTTGTCGTTTTGTATAATTCGCACACTAGGTGTTTATTAAAATGCTGTTATGTTGTGTTAAATGGCGAACATTGTTAGTGGTGTGAATAAAATAATGTCATGAATTATGTGTTGTCATGTATGGGTAGTTGGGGATAGGCATGGGGAAGATGCGGAAGTTGGCAACTGCCTCACCTCTCTGTGAGTAGTATATATATAGGCCTCTTACATTTCCGAATACATAAGCAGTGTATGATTGTGTCATACATCTTGTGTAGCATCTTGCATTGGAGAAACAAGTCATCTATTTGTGGTGAATATATGCTGCAATCTTGTGACATTGCTGCAGTACCTGATGTGTATATTTGCTGTTCATAATTGAAAATAATGGCAATGTACAGTTTTACTGCCTTTTGCCTCTGAATCTCTTTTCTATTTATGGTGAATGCTGTTGCTGGTAATGTTTGCTGTCATGTACTCTTTCATGTTCCTTCAAACATACAAAATCATCACTTTGCTACAGCCTCCTAATCACAGTAGCTTGAGACTAAAATTCAAAAGGGCAATAAAAGGAAAATCAAATACTAACCAAGTGCAACGTCATTCGTCTTCCCTCAATAAAAGGGTTAAATATGGAGAAGCTAATGAAAATCTGAGAGAATGCAAGCAACCTAATCACAGTAGCAGAGGTATCTACTCAAGAAAAACAAATCCTAACCAAGTGCAACATCATCCCTATTCCCTCAATAAAAGTAAGTATGGAGAAGCTAATGTAAACCTGAGCAAAATGCAAACCATCTAATCACAGTAGCTTGAAACTAAAATTCAAAAAGGCATTAAAAGAAAACCTTATAATAGCAGAAACAGGTGGATTGCTGTCAGATAAAAGAGGACTTGATCTCTTGCTCTTATTTTATCCACATGCCAAAGGTTATCAAAGCGCTCACAATGTCCCTTATAATCCACCTCAAAACTCTTGAAATCAATGTTGATTCTCAAATACCAATCACTACCTTCCAGAAGAAGTGCATGTGCTGGAGACTTAAAAAAAATTGATGAAGGAAGCCTGACAGATATGTCAGCACTTTGGATTTGTCTCCTTCTGTCATGCAGATGAAAAGATTAAAAAACCTGCCAACATTCTTGATAAGTGCGGTGCTAACAACCTTGCCCACTCATTCCTGATTGCAAATCTCAAGAAGCACAGTCATGAGTTATCCAATTTGGTGTCCAATGATTGCCTCACCAACTAAGGACAACGGATGGGATTGCCCTGTTGCATCAAGGCATGATGGGTGAGTTCAGTAAGGCTAAAACAGCATGTCAAGCACCAGAAGTAAAAAAGGGAGATCTTGCAATCATTGTACATTCAGGTGCTTTGAAACTGAGGCATGGGATAGTGACACTTCTGCCATAATTTTATCCCTCCATCACCCCTGTGAAATCTATTTATGCCACCTTAGAATAACCCAATACATGTATTCAAACTTGAGTTTGTATTGGGTCCACCTGTGGTGTCTGAAAGAATGGCGAAAAGGGGAAAGCTGAATATCAGCAAAAAGGAGCATGGGACAGCCAGCAGCAATGGTGGAAGGCATTAGAAACGTGGTACTGGCCATCAACACAGCCCGCAGTGCCAGTTGTTAAGGAGAACGCCTTTAACGAAGACTTAGCTCAATTATTTAGTATCAGAGGTGAGTAAGGCCTGAGATTGTGAAAAAAGCGTTTGCATGACAAGGAACCCTGAACCAAGAAAATGGAGGAAAGGTCAAAATCTCTGTGGATACCCTCACTGATTTTTGGAGGCAGCAATGGAAGAGAAAGAGGTTTAGCATCTGATGGCCAGGTTTCCTTCTTTTTTGGGTTGGGGGAGGGGGTGGCGAGGAGAGAGAGAGAGATGGACATAATGGGCATGTGGGAGAAAGCACCCTTGATACCCCCAAGCAGGGACAGGGTTTGGTTAGTCCAAACAGACTCTAGCAAAGAGTTCTATGCCAAGGAACATTGTGCAGCATTAATCCTGCAGTTGTCCAGTGCACAACTGTAGAAGTTGCTCCACTCACAAAGGCACAGCCTACGGTTGAAGTCATATGTCGTTGATGCTAGTGATGCCAGTAACAGTGCTGCAGCGGTGACTCATGAAGTGTGTCATGATTCAATGTCGGCGAGTTTTGAGCATGACGGTGGAGATCCACCTCCTGGAAGATGCAATAACTTTCCCTGTTCAGTGTTTGTGGCTTCCAGCTTGTAACAAAAATGGCATGTGTTGTGGATTGTGATGTGTAGTTCTTGAATTTTATGTATGGGATTTAGAACTAGAGATTTTTGTTGTTGTCTCCTCCATAGGCCTGTTAGGACAGTTAAACTATGCAGCATTTTAACCATGGCTGCTAGCAGGATAGTTCTTCATAAATATGAAGAACAATGTAACATGTTTGGAAATCAATAGAATTTGCGATGATGCTTGATTTTGCACATCTAAGCATGAGTTGAAAGACTAGTTGGTAAGGGTCCCCTATTTGCCCTCATTTATTGATCAAGGGCAGTGTTGCACGGAAACAGATAAAGTTTCCAATACAAATACTATATTAGATATAGATATGGCAAATTTTACAGCCCCCTTCATATGGATACAACTGGATAGAACATTATAAAAAGCATATATTTTATATAAAAGGCATATACATGGATACAACTGGATATAAATCTATGATGCTTGATTTTGCACATCTAAGCATGAGTTGAAAGACTAGTTGGTAAGGGTCCCCTACTTGCCCTCATTTATTGATCAAAGGAAGTGTTGCACGGAAACAGATAAAGCTTCCAATACAAATACTATATTGGATATGGATATGGCAAATTTTCCAGCCCCCTTCATATGGATACAACTGGACAGAACATTATAAAAAGAATATATTTTATATTGTTTTTTTTCAAAAACATTGAATATAAAAAAGTTCATACAAATATTAGTTATAAATAAGATATTTTCAATAAGAAGAAGATGGATTTTTCATTGGTTTTAAGTTTTTGATTTAATAATTATTTTTTACAGAATCATTGTTCCTTCTTAGATCTTTGCTCAGGGATACCACTCTAGATGTCCTCAGGCCATATCTAGATGTAATAGATAAGGCCCAGACATAAGCGTCATTCAGATACATTCCGATATAGTATACATGTATTCAGATAAATGTCGATATGGTGACCAAGCACTGTCATATATGTATCCATGTTTTATATGCAGAGAGCATAACCATGCCAGAGTGTCGAATACAGTAACTCTGATAAAGAAAAAAAGAGAAATGAGTATGCTGATATTTGTAAATGACAGGATGCTAAAATCAAATAAGAAGTCTTCATGTTGGATCTGAAAAATCCAAAGCCTGCCTTATCAGTTTTGTCCACTCTTACTTCACAGGAACATAAATGTTGTGTAACAAACAAGACAAGCTCATGAATGCTATGGTACCTAGGGATAGGTATATCAAAATATGATATTATATTGTATATGGGTGTTATAGATAGTTGGCATGGGCCACACATAACCCAAGGTTTATTGTATTGTAATATTATATTATAATAATGAGTTGGATAAGGGTTTAGGAGTCAGCTAGGGTTAGGGTTATACCCTCCCCAAAGTAGCATTAGATGTTGGGTATATAAAGAAGGGATATTTTCATTGTAAGGAATCATTGATTATATAAGTATGCCTTGTAATTGTCTTTACCCACAGAGTGGCGCTCTCATCTTGGGAGATCTTATAGAGTCATTCCTTCTTTAAGAAGTATTATTGGTGTTGTCCTATCCTAAGGGTATTATTGTGTGGATAATTGCATTGTTGTTATTGTGGATGAATTATTTGATATTTCAGTATAATATGAATTACTTATGTTTGTAAGAATAAAGTTTCGTAACAAGTGGTATAATAGCAACAATTCTGGCAAAGTGGGGATTGTTTTTTCATAGGGCAGAAATTGTGCATTTTTTTGCCCAAAAAAACATCTCACCTTCTAGGAGCCATATCTTTGCGTAGAGTCCAATTTAGATGATTCTTGCACCATCTTGTTCAAATTTGAAAAGTTTTAAAACAACTGGCCATATGAAGGAATTTGACCAGTATTAAGGGAGATATGACCCTATGAAATCAATCATCTAGAACGGTGATAGTGACTTTTTTACAAATTGCATTTTTTCAAAAGAACGAAATTTGAGATATCTTTTGATCTGGTTATGCAAATCAACTGTTATTTGTTATGTTTTGAAGGAAATTTTGGGGGTCTACTTTTGTTGAATTTTAGCTTCAAATCAATGAGGAGATATTTTTTTCTGAAACCCTAGCTTTTATTATCATTTTCTTTTGTAAGATCATGGAGTTACCAAGGTTTTGGGGAAAGGTTGGTATAAATGTTAGAGAGTGGTTGGTGAAATGCAAATATTTATATTTTGTTAAGCTTCTTTGGCAATACCATGTTGCTTGTTTGTTAGAAGGAGAAGCTCTTTGCTGGTGAGCATCTTTTCCAAAGGAAAACAAAGAATACTTATGTAAAGATAGTTGCCCTTGGGAAATTTTTTAAAATGCATTCCTTTAGCAAATGGGAACTGAAAAGCAAGAATATAAAGATATCAATGTTGAAGGACAGGACTATTCCTTACTTGCTAGTATGAAGGCTTTTCACCTAAAAATGTAAATCTATCCCTAGTACTAATCTGGGTTAGGATGTTTGATTTACCCATTGAATTTTGGGAAATAGATACCTTCAAGGCAATAGGCAACACTCTAAGAGAATTCCTTGAGATTTCAGATACGACAAAAGATGGATTCTTGGCTATTTATGCTCAGATATTGGTCATGATTGATATAAGTAAAACTTTACCATAATCAATCATTCTTAAGTATGGAGATAAGATATGGACCGAAACCATAGATTATGAAAACATATCTTTTAGATGTAGAAGATGTCATGAGGTGGGACATATTAAAAGATCATGCCCTAAGAAGAGCCCAACAGAATCACATGTAGAAAACTGCAAGAGAAACTTACAAATGGTTATGGATGAAGATGGTTTTCAACTTCCAAAAAATAGATCTAGAAAAACGAAAGAAAATAAATAGTGGAGACCAGTAAGGAAGGATATTGTAAGAAACACCAACTCTTTTGAGGCTTTAGCCTATGAAGAAAAAGTAGATCAAAACTTAGAGGACACAGTACAACAGTTTCAACAAATTAACAAGGAAACATCTATTCAGTGTGATCCTGATTTAAGGAAGAAAATTCTCGATGAACCTAAGGAATGTGTCTCATCATATTTTCAAGACTCTCTTGAAGTACTATGCAGTGTGCACCATTCAAGAGAAAAAAATTGGTAAAGAAAATGCAGTTTTAGAAGTTAATACCTCTGCCATTAATAAGGAAATACCAAAAAATGAGCAGGACAAGTCAAAAGCTTCTGTAATAGAGCCAAGAGAGGATAAATATGATGAAAAACAAAATTGTGAAAGAATATTGAGGAATAGAATAATAAGACCTACTCTTGATATAGGCAAGGCAAAAAGAAGAAAACCCTCAAATTATCAAGCAAGATCCAAGGAAGCAAGAGCAAACATAGAGAAAGGAACACAAACTAAGTTGGTTGAACTTGTCTTTACCAAACAACAAAATGATATTGGTAATACGCAAGCGGAACCAAAAGCCCCTAATGAGACATGGTTGTCATCTCATGGAATATAAGGGGTGCTAATGCCCCCTCAAAGCAGAGGTGTATGAGGGACCTATGTTTAAGTAATAAGCCTGATATTCTTTGTATCCGGGAAACTAAAATGACAAAAGAAGAAGTTTCAAAAACTATGAAACAATATGGGCAAGTTGTGAATGGGATGCTATGGATTCTGAAGGAGCGGCAGGGGAATTCTAACTTGTTTGAATCCTTCTAGAACCTCGTGTGTAACCATTCATAAAACTAGGCATTGGATAGCCTCTTTAGTCACTTGCTACTTTGCAGATAATCGTTTCATCCTTATCAATGTCTATGGACCTACAACTCAGTTAGGTAGATTGGAAGTTTGGAGTGGGATTGAAGCCTTTATGAGAAGTAAAGACCAAGAAACCCGATTCATGATCATAGGATATTTTAATGCCATAACTAAGTTGGATGAAAATTTTGGGGGAATTAGGAAATTAACCCAAAGTATGAGAGATTTCTCAGCTTTTATTCAAAACAATAATCTATAGGAGGTTGAGTTTGAAGAAGACAACTGTATTTGGCCCAACAACAGGAGAGGCCAGAACCTAATAGCAGAAAAATTAGATAGATGCATACTCTTTGATCATTGGGTAGATGAAGGAACTTGTGCTAAAATTAATACCTTAACAAGGATTAGTTCAGATCACTGGGCAATAAAAGTTAAAATGGTGGTAAGTGAATTCAAAAAAATATCATATTTTAAATATGGGCAGATGTGAGAAGACCATCCTCAATTTGTTGATATGATAGCTCAAACGTAGAATTATTCAAGTAATGGTGAGTTGTATGCTCTTCCAAATCAAATTAAATCTATGACTTCTAGATTAAAAGAATGGAACAAGAACACTTTTGGAAACATTTTTGAGAAGAAAGAAGAACTAAAAGATAAACTTTCAAAATTCCAAAAAGGTGATCATAATAATCCAAGCTCGGAGGAAAGGGAGTTGCTTACTGAATATCATAATATTTTAAGCGAGGAAGAAAAATTCTGGAGATTAAAATAAGACAGACGTGGTTAAAAGAAGGAGATAAAAATACAAAGTTTTTTCATAGGATGGTTATAGTATAGAGATCAACATCCAGAATTAGTAGAATTAAATCAATAGAAAGGGTTTGGATTGAAGATCAAAGTGATATTAGAAAAGAGGTAAAGTCTTTTTATCAAAATATTCTAGGATCAAAGGAGACTGAAGTTCTTAATGATAAACTTCTTCAATATGTTCCTTCAGTTATAAACAATGAAGACAATAGGAAACTGATGGAGCCTATTACTCTAGAAGAAGTTCATTTAGCTCTTTTCTCTATTAATAAGGATAAATCCCCAAGTCCAGATGGGCTCTTTGCAACTTTTTACCAACATAATTAAGATATAGTGAAGGATTCTTTATTGGTGACAGTGGAACATTCTAGGGTAAAACAATACATACCTTATAAAATAAATGCAACATATCTTACCCTAATTCCAAAAAAGAAGGATGTTGAATTGTTTGATTCTTTTAGACCCATAAGCCTATGTAATATGGCATATAAGATTATCTCCAAAGTGAAGGCAAATTGATTAAGGCCATTGTTAGACAATCATTTCAGAAGAGCAAGGAGGATTTGTGAAAGGGAGACAAATTCTGGACGGGATCATAGTAGCTCATGAAGTTATACATTCAGCAGCTTCAAGAAAAAAGAAAGCAATGATCTTAAAACTTGATATGAGTAAAGCCTATGATAGGGTTAAATGGGATTTTCTTTTTGTAATTTTAGAAAAGTTTGGATTTGAGAATAAATGGGTTAGATGGATTAAAGCTTGTGTCTCTACAGTTTCTTATTCAGTGTTGGTCAATGGGTTAGTAACAGAATCTTTTAAAGCCAAGAGAGGCCTAGACAAGGAGATCATCTATCTCCTTATTTGTTCATTATTATGGCAGAGATTTTGAGTAGGAAGTTAAATAAGGCTTACAAAGATGAGCTTATAAGTGGACTTAAGGTTAGTAATAGCATCGACAACATCACCCATCAACAATTTGTAGATGATACAACCATTTTTGGAAGGGCAAGGATAAATGAGGCCAAAGATTTGAATAACTTTTTAAAGGAATACGAAAGAGCTTTAGGGCAAAAAGTTAATAGGACAAAATCCAAAATTTACTTCCTTAACACTCCAACTAATATCAAAGCAAGAATTTGCAGGTTACTTCAAATGGAGGAGGCAAATTTGTCAGCAACTTATCTAGGGATGCTTTATTTGAGAGGAGAATAAGGATAGAATTATGGAATCCAGTTATTAGTAAAGTTCAAAATAAACTTCTAGCTTGGAAAGGTAGATGGTTATCATTAGCAGGAAGAGTGCAGTTAATTAAGTCAGTCTTACAGGCCATTCCAACATATTATATGTCATTGTATTCTATGCCAATATCAGTTAAAAAAAGTTTAATCTATATTATACGATCCTTTTTTATGGTCAGGTTTACATGATAAAAGGAAATTTCCTTTGGTGAAATGGAGCAAGGTGTGTGATGATAAAACTATGGGAGGTCTTGGTTTAAGAGTTCTTACAGATGAAAACTTAGCTCTTAGGGGAAAAGTAATCTGGAGATTGTACAAAGAGAGTCAAAGACAATGGGTAAGAATTCTTCTAAGTATGTTGATCCCAATGACCCAAGTTTAATATTTACTTCATTCTCTCTACCAAATGGTTCTGCTCTTTGGAATGATTTCAAAAATTCTATTGATCTTTATATTTATGATTAAAGTTTTAAGATGGGTGATGGGAACTGGAGAAAAAAATTATATTTGGAAGGATCCTTGGTGTGATAAAAAACCACTCAATTTAGATCCAATTTTGAAACCTTGGATGACAATGCTTCAAGACAAATATGATGATAGGGTTTCAAACATTTTGTACAAGGATCGGGAAGGAAGATACAAATGGAAAGAAGCTTTTTTTACAAGTATACAATACATTGATGCTAGGAGGCAATTGAGTAGAAATATAACGACTGTGATTATTCCAAGGGCAGCCAAGGATAAATTGATTTGGGAGTTGAATAGCTCAGGAGAATACACAAGAAGTGGATATAATGTACAACACCAACAAAATAATAATATCACTAGAATATGGAGAAATATTTGGGATAGCCCAAGCATTCCTAAAGTCAAAATGTTTGTTTGGCTAGTACGTCATAGAAGAATTTTATGTTGGGATAACCTTATGAAAAGGGGTTTTCATGGCCCCTTTCAATGTGTTCTTTGTAAAAAGGAGGAGGAGAGTATAGACCATCTCTTGGGACATTGCTCAATAGTTTGGAATCTATGGAAATGGATTCTTAATATGTTTGGTAAATGCATGGTGATGAATAGCAGAATTGAAGATTGGTTTGGCAGAGCACTTATAAAAGTGAGGCTTTACAAACAATAGGGATATATTAAAAGATACAATACTTTGGACTGTATGGCTAGAAAGGAATAGAAGAAAATTTTAAGGAAAGGAAAACAGTTTAGAGGAAAAGGAAGATATGTTTAGCCATAGAGGAGTCTAAACCAACCCTATCAACTCACCCAGTCCCTAATCTAGAAGCAAAGAGCCTTGATAGATGGAGTCAAGTCATTAAATGGAATTATGATGTTGGGTACAAGAGAAGCAAAAAGAAGGCAAAGAATATAAAGTGGAAACCATCAAATATGAAGTGGGTTAAATTGAATTTTGATGGAGCATCTAAAGGAAATCCAGGACCAGGAGAAGGAGAAGGAATAATTAAAAATAGTAGAGAAGATATTTTGTCTAATTACGCTTTCAATAGTGGATTTAAGACAAATAATGAAGTTGATGCTTTGGCGGCTTTAGAAAGGTTAAAAATATGCAAACAAATGAAATGGAACAGAATATGGATGGAAGGTGATTCTCTCATCGTAATAAATGCAATTTTGAGGAAAGCTAAGGCTCCATGGCACGCACAAGAGATAATTGTGGAAATTCAAGATCTTGCTAAAGAGTTTGAAGAAATCGGGTTTGCACATACATGAAGGGAAGGAAACAAATGTGCAGATAGGCTAGCCAATAGAGGGGTTTTGATTGAGGATCGTGAAGTTAAATTCTCCTTTCCATAGTTAGAGGAAGTAGTAAGTTTAGTTGAGCTAACAAGAAAATGTTAATTGCCTGAATCAATTAATGATTAAGATTTACTTTAATGTTTTCCATTGGTAATATTTGTTTTATTTTGTAACAATAATGTGTTTTCATATAAACTATTTATTATAATTTTTGTGGTTGCACTTGTGTTTCAAGAAGGAAACTAGCAATCCAGATTTGGTAAAGTGGACTATGATAGTGCAATGTTTTGGAAATATTACTCTACTAAGATGCAATGCATAGATAGTAGAGGTGAAATTTTGCATTGTGAAGGCTGCTATAGGAAAATGTCAAGAAGGATGTTGAATTCTAGAATATTTGTATTCATACAGAAATTTGAAAAGATCCAAAAAATGAAAATCAAGAATTTAGACAGTTTATGTAAAATGATGTAAGTTTCTAGCTATAGCATCTCAATTAAGATGAGAAGTGTATCTATTTGTAAACTCTCAAGCTCTAAAGAAAAGAGTTGTAATTTGTCAAGGGTGGGGGACCCGAGTATGACCCCTTATTATCCAGCCAAAAAAAAATGTTGAAGGACACCATCAAAGGACTTGAATAAAAAATCAAAGGGCTCAAGGAAGAGAAAGAAGGAATGAATGTGAATGACAACGTGAAGGCTTAGGGAACCACACCTTTGGCATCAGATAAGCAACAAAATGGTCAGAGGGGTTTATTTCTATCAAAAGATTTTATTTTGCAGGTTAATAGATGCATTCAGAAGGAAAATATGCTTATTTCCATAAACCCTAGCAATAGGCATAATTTCATTAGTATTGATTTGGCTAAAAGGTTGCAAGTTCAAACAAACAAAATTAAGGACATGGATGAAAATTTTCAGATTTGAAGATTTAAATATCACTATGGAAAAATATGTTTTACACTCAGAATTTTATGCTATTGAGATGGATGATGTGGATATTGTTCTTGGTAATGATTGGTAGGATTCTTTGGATACTGTTAACATTAATGTACAAAAAAAATCATTAAGTTATGGTATAGGAAAAAGAAAAATAACACTATAGGATATTTCTCAACTTACAGAGCAAGGATCCCAAAAAAGACAGGAAGAAGTCATTGTAGGGGAATAGATTGAAGAACCAACAAATGAATCAGAAACAGAGTAAGGAAGAAGCAACAGCAGAGTCCAAGGAAGAAGCAGAAGCAAAGTCCAACGAAGAAGCAGAAGCACGTCCAAGGAAGAACAGTTAGAAGAGCACAAGGATGCACCAAAAGACGGGCATAAGAGAGAAGAGCACGAGGAAGAATTTCAAACAGAGGAACAAAAGGTTAAAGAGTCCAAGGAAGGAGAACATCAAGATGAGATTGCATAATAACACCACCATGATGCATAAGAAAGCAGAACATCAAGTTAAGGTTGCATGGCATAGGACAACAATATTATTATGGACCTACGTGGAATCAAAAAGGCATCAAGTATAGCACTGCATGGCAGAAAAAGAGCAGTAATTATAGATATCAGAGTAGCACAGCAATAGCACAGAACAAAAGAAGCAATCATTATGGATATCAGAGTGGTGCAGCAGCAAAATGGAACCATAGGAGAAGCAATTTTGAATATAAGAATGGAGCTGGTGAAGCATGCAGCCAAAGGAGTACTAACCGATATCAGAGTGGTACAGCAGAGGCATGGCATCATAGAAGAGTAAGACCATCACCAATAAAGATTTCACTAGTTGGATGGATGATCAAGATTGGTACCAGCTGTCCGCAATGCTTAGAAGATCATATCACCTGGTTTTTTCTCATGTTTTGAGGACAAAAATTTTTAAGGCAGGTGGAATGCTATGGTACCTAGGGATAGGTATATTCACTATATTGGGATATGATATTATATTGGATGTAAGTGTTATGGATAGTTGGCATGGGCCACACATAACCCAAGGTTAAATGTATTGTAATACTATATTATAATAATGAATTGGAAAAGGGTTTAAGAGTCAGTTAGGGTTACCAAAGTAGCATTAGATGATGGGTATATAAATAAGCGATATTTATGAGGAATTATTAATCATATCAAGTATTGCCTTGTCATCATCTGTGCCCATAAAGTGGCACTCTCATCTTGGGAGATCTCATGGAGTTATTCCTTCCTTAAGGAATATTGTTGGTGTTGACCTACTCTAAGGGTATTATCTATTTGTGTTTCCACACATTTGTGTTTCATTGTGTGGATTATTGCATTGTGGATGAATTAGTTAATATTTCAGTATAGTATGAATTATTTATGTTTAAAAGAATAAAGTTTCGTAACAATAGAGTCCACCTACAACCCCATAATCATACTACACTACCCTAGGGAAATGGGGACCTGTGGTCTCCTAGGCCACCAACTTTATCCAAATAGCGGTAACATAATTATTCCATTGTGCACTTTCACCCTCACCATTACTTCTATATGGCCTCGAAGGCCCCTCAAAAATAGTCAATCCCACACAGGACCTGCAAGTGAGCCGAAGCATTGTGCGAGGGACACTCCTCGCTGCTGATTTCCTTCTAAGGTTCAAACCCCCATACTATCCTAAATATTCTATATTGGAAACCACCCACTTCTAGAAACTGCATTTTCCACTACTCTCACCTCAAGTTAAATTGCAATGAAGGCTGCAAAAACTGAAAACCCTGTGTCCAGTCATGGCATGGGAGCTCTGAACCCATTTAGTCATGTCCCCTTAAGAAAAATCAAACACAGCGATAAAAAACAGAAAAGGAAATATAATGCCCCTGTTCAGGCTGAAAGCCAGAAGCATCAATGGCCAATTCATGAGGTTAAATCCTTGATTGGCAAGCTACATGACTTCCTTCATGGACCTTTGGTAGGAGAAGTTAAAGCAGGGAAGAAAATGAATTGAATTCTGATGAAGAGTTTAACCAAGATTAATGAACAGAGTCAGGGGCTGGTTGTTGGATATCATTGCATTGAGCATTCGCCATCTGGTTAGACAAGAGTGTGGTACACCCATCCTCCAGTTTCTTTGCCAACTATGTGTTGCCTGATTCAGGGATGACAAGAACAAGTCAAAAACACCAAAACATCGCAAAAAATATAGTCATTGAAAATCTGGCTTAAGATGGCAGTAAGGCTTTTGCCATAAGGGATTCTATCACCTACTTTCACAAAGACTTTAATTGTCGAATTGAAGCAAAGAAGTTATTTTTTCATGTTCCACGAAGTACGGGGAGGGGGAAAGCAGGACGGCCTTCTGAGATGCAAGGACAGCGAAACACATTTTCAGGATGTCGGGACACATCTCCAGGACAGTCCCGAGGTCGCTGGTCGAAACCCCATGGAATATAGTTATTTTTTAAAATTTATAATTAGCGAAATGGATATATTAAAAGCATGACGAGGAAAATAGCTCGCTTCCTAAGCATAACTCTGGCTTCAGTGGCTCCTGATAGCTTTGCATACGGATTGCAACAAGAACCATTGACACCCAGTGAAAACTAACCCACTAAAAACCTAAATGCTGAATATGCATCCCCCTTGATAATCAGCCGATCATCTATAAGGGGTTCCTTTTTGAGCTTCGGATTGCAACCCCAAGCATATTTTTCGTTATATTTCTGTTTCTGCTGGCTGTCGTGGTTTTTATTATGGTCAATGCAAGTGGAGTAGCAAGTCTCTGTTCTTACTTATGTTGGCTCCTCAGTTTCATAGCTCTCTTCATCAATTTTCAGAATGTATTCTGAGGAGGCCAGTGAAGATGACTTGCACTTTAGGTTCTAGACCAACACTATGCTCAGCTTCCGCACTGCTAATGAATCTGATCAGAGTAAATTCCCTCCAGTTTTTTTGTATATTACTAATTAATAATTTCTATGAGGGGACACATAATGGATCCCCTTTAATTATAACAAGGTTGTATGACCTTATTGCAAGAATGGAAGACGGACAAGTCCTGAAACACCCAGGAAAGATAGAACTGGTAAATTTTGCAACTCTAACAATATTGAAGTCTAAAGATGAGAAACATTTTCGCTAACTTACCCATCTGTATGATTATTGAAAAATTTACACAATCCTTTCACTAGTGAAGACGAAAAACTTGTATAAATTGATTTCGAGTCTAAATTATGTAAAGAAAACCAAGTAATCATTCTATAGGTTCTGTTGACCATAGGTAAAAGAAACTCCATTAGCTGAAGAGACATTAATTTCAAAAGGAGGCCAATTTTAAAAAAAAAACGTGCAACCTGAAATCTCTTTTGAAATGTACCATTAGACAGCAGTGTATAATGATTTGATGCATGCCCACGGCTTACAACTAAATGAGAAGCACAGAGACCATTATTTTCCAAAATAAAATAATTGTCCAAAACTGATATGTACATAATTACAGATTTTGGGAATTTAAAATTTTAGGTAAATAAATACTGACTTGCGACGGCCATCGGCAGCAGCTCGCCTGAGTTCGTCAACAGACGATGATATCATGTTGGGCAAGACCCCCAGCTTTATGCGCCATTGTATTCCTCTCAGACTACAGCATCTCATCTCCCTCTCACTCTTCAAAATTTCCGTTTCCGTCAGATCCTCGGTCCCTTCCTCAATTCTTTCCGTCAAGTGAGCCATTTCAAAATGAAAACGCTTGATCCAGGTGATAACGATCTCAGCATCAAACGATCTTCACAATTATCAGAATTGAATTGCTATAATTTTAGCGCTAATTGCGAGTCAGGTGTGTGACACCGCATCTCCAATAATATCAAAACTTATTCTATCGTGTCCATTTCTCTGTTACAGATTCTCACGCGGAAATGATGATCACTGTGGAGGTTGATCTTTGCTTATCCCTGGCGTAGTAAAGGGTTTTACATTGTTCTTCGATTTGAAAGGTACCGGTACATGATTTGACAAGGAATATTTGCTTTTAAGGATGGGTTGTCCATCGGCAAAAGGGGCTTGATTTCCAATTTTGAAAAGAAAAGGTGCCACCATACATCCAGCCATCTCCAATTTTGAAAAAGTGAAGGTGTCACCATAGACCGAGACATTGCCACGATGTGATTAGACATCATAATAATGGTTAAGACTTTCAAATTTTAAAAGAGAGGTTTAAAGTATTATTAAGTGTGAACAATTCATTATAGATTTAGCCGATTGACGGTGAGGAGCTCGTGTGAAGCTTAGTATCATTGAGCGTGAACAACTCCCTTCAAAATTTGTTAATAAAAATAGGATCATGACCATAATCAATTGATTTGGATATACTATATAATTTGAAAAAATAAAAAAAAATACCTTACTTACCTTTTTCGTAGTGAATTGGTGGTATACTTTGAAAGACAAACAACCATCATAAAGATTATTATTTTACCTTCTAATTTGGAAAGACCTTTAATAATGAAGATGTGTTTTCATTGACGATTTAAGATAAGAAAGGGCTACAACAATCTTAGAGATTTAGTTATTTCCCTATTTTTCTATTGGCACATCTCATATTCAACAATAAATTGTTTGATATTTTTTTATATATTTTTTTACGTAAAAGACTCCTTAATTTATTGACAGGTTTTAAGAAACCTATAATGCCCTATCAATGGTGAAGCATGCAATTTTTGAAGGACGTTGTTTTTAACCTTAGAAGACTAAAATATATATATATATAGTCCTCTTCTATGAGAATCCAATTAACCCACGAGAATGAGGGAGTGGATAGTTTATCAATCTCCACTTCATGAATCAAATGAATAGTTTCTAGATTTGTTTGCTATTCCTCGTGAAGTTGGGAAAGCCATTGAGGAAGAGGGGCGGAGATAGCATTGACAATGACAAAGTCTTTGTCTTTGCAAGAAATAGGGTTTATGCCCACATTCTCCTTCCCTTTCTTATACTCAATTGTAAATATCCCAACAGCTTGGTCAACATTTATTTTGGTCGAAATAAGTGATACATTATTCCAATAAGTGTTTAAGACTACTATGATTTATTATGATAATGAAGTGTCAACCCAACAAATAAGTCCTCCATTTCTCCATTACATGCAAGATGGCTAACATATCCTTCTCATAAGTGGAACAACCTAGATTCTTAAAAGATAGTTGTTTGCTTCTAAAAGCTACAGGGTGTCCTTCCTATAAGAATATAACTTTCAAAAGCATCACAATCAATGACAAATGGTCTACTGAAATCAGAACTAAATTAGGGGTGGTGAAAATGGGCTCTTTTAAGGTATTGGAGGTTCTAGTAGTCTCATTGGACTAGACAAATGCATCCTTTTTATTGAGTGTCATTAGGGGAGTTGCAATCTTCCTATAATTTTTGACAATTTTTTTGTCATACCCAGTAAGACCTAAAATTCCCTTAAGACTCTTGAGATATTTAGATAGTGACCAATTTCTACGTGGCCTTGATCTCATTAGGGTCCACTTTAACACCTTGATGAGACACAATGTGACCTAAGTAGTCTACTTTAAACATCCCAAAGGAACAATTGGAGTGCTTAACATACAATTGTTTAGGTGGAACATATGTTCGACATTAAGTAAATGGGTTGCCCAAGATTTACTATAAACTAGGATATCATCGAAAAATACCAATACAAATTTATGACGAAGAGGACAAAAGAAAAAAATTATTAAACTTTGGAAAGTAGAAGAGACATTACTGAGACCAAAGGGCATGCCCAAGAACTTGTAATGACCCTCATGTATATGGAAAGTACTGTTGGGAATATCCTTCGCTCTAACCCTAATTTGATAAAACCCAAAATGCAAGTCAAGCTTGATAAAAAAAAATACTTTGCACCATGCATTTCTTCTAATAAATCATCAATATCAAGAATATAAAACTTATATTTAACTATCATCTTGTCTATTGGATGAAATTTGGGGTATATTTGCCAACTATTATCCTTACATTAGATCAAAACCACTAGAGATGAATAAGGACTAGTACTAGGGTGGATAATACATTGATCCAACTATAGAGGAGGAAAAATGCCCTACCGCGTACAATTCCCAAAAGTTGGATCTACAAGAGAGAAAGCCTTTGGGGTGAACCACGAGGCTGTGTTGTTCTCTACAATCGATGCTAGGGGGAAGGGTTCACCAGGAATGGTTTAAGAACTCACTCCAAGTCCTCTAGTTTTCAAGAATATTTGATGTATGAGATTCAAGACAAACACCTAGATTTGGCCTTTCTAGATCTATGCTATAAAAGATAAAGGACAATGTAGAAATACAGAAATACAAGAATACAAGAGCTAACCCTAGAATTATTCTTTCTTTGAATGCTTTTCTAACCTAGGATTCTAAATAGATAAACCTTTAAGCAAGGGCTCAAGAAGAGATGCACAAACAAAATTAACCCTAAGTGCACACTATATGTTGTTTATCTTTCAAATACCTAGAATTAATTAAATATATTTTAATAAAATCATATCTAGGGTTTACAACAAAATATAAAGCATTCAAAAAACAACCTAAAGCCTAGTCAGAACACTTATCTCATCCAGTGATTTTATCCTTGCTTTTATCCCTTTGTTCAAAGCTAGCAATAATTCTTGTTCCTACAAGACAACTTAACAAACACTTGAAAAATAGAATTAGTGTTAGGGGGCCTACTTAGGCCATTGTATAACAATACTTGGAGGCACAATAATCAAGCCCCCTAGGTCCTTTTAGCTGACCTTTGATAATTAAAAGTGAAAATTGACCTTTGGAGGAAAACAAACATAATACAATATAGTAGAAAAGAATGATGAAATCACAGAAACAAAATACACCACTATGCTCTAAATGCAGTCTAGAATGCAATGATGAAAACTAAAATAGCAGATTACCCCCATATTTAGCTCAAGAAAAATCATGCCCCATAATAGGCGACTACGATAATGCAAGGTGAAATCGTACCTCGTAGAAGATTGGGCGCGATTTCATAGAAGTGAGACGAAACATCTCAGACTGAAGCAAAATAACGAAATTATGATGCAGCGAATGAAATAAAACATGCAATAGAATGCTTTCACCTAGTAGAGAGCGAGGAAGCAAGTAGAAAGGTTTGAGATCTCCCAGGTAGTCAATCTCTCCTTAGGGCTTCAACAACAATCCACCAAGAGTGAGCAACAACAATCCAATGCAACAAACAATCAATCAAACTCCACACTTCAAAGTTGCTTGCAAAAGAAGAATAAGAAGGATGCAGACCAAATAAAACACTTTATGAGAAATCAAATTGTTAGTAATCATGCATATGAAATCGTGATAACTTGTGTGCTTGTGAAAGTGAATTCAAACCCTCCTTATATAGTGGATTTGAAGGCAAAAAGAGTGGGAAAACCAAGGAGGGCCAACGTAAAACATGCCAAGCCCAAAAAATTAGGGTTTCAATGTATCAAACCCTAAAAAGGTGAAATCACGCCTCGTTAGGGCCGATCGCGATTTCGTAATGCGAAGTCGCGCCCCATCAAGGACCGGGCGTGATTTCGCATAAAGAGGAAAAAAGGCAAAAAAGAGGGGAAGGAGCCTTACCCTTGCCTTAGGCAAGTCTAAGGGGTCCCCTAGAGGGCTTAGGGAAGATTGCCCACTGAAGTGGGTCAATTTTTTGTGTCTACATTTTGCCCCCTCTTTGACGCATTTATGGCCTAATAAATGTGTCAAAGAAAATATGTAAACACTCACAAACAAAAGATGACAAGCAAAAATAGGGTGGCTGGTTTAGAAGAAAGGGATGGTGCAAAAATGGTGTTATTTCAAACACTTTCAAGTTTTGCACGCAAATCGAGGCATTAGGGACATTAATACCTCTAAGGCCAGGGTGCCCCCTCGAGTTTTATGAGGGACACATTCCTCATAAAAACTCAAAAAGGTAAACTCAAAAGAAGAAGAGGTGAGAAGAAACAAAAAGAGAAAAAAATGCATAAAAATAGGGTTAAAAGTGAAAAGGGGGAAAAACCCTAATTCATTTTAACTATGCGAGAAAGCAAAAGAGGAGCTCTAGAGAAATGAGGGAGATGGCGCTACCGATACATCATTCAGCGATCATGAGGGGCGAAGACGACATGAAAGCGGAGCGAGCATAGGTAGGGTCAAAAACCATGCTTGCAATTTGAAAATTTCATTTTTTTTGCAATTTTTGGGTGGTTTTCCACCAAAATCGATGGTTTTGTCGCATTACGACCTGGGCGTGATCTTGCTGGCCCGACCCAATTTCTCCCTAGGTAGTAGTGGTGAAATCACGCCTGGCAAAAACAACCAGGCACGATTTCATGAAATCATGCCTCACGGACGTGGGGCACGACTTCACTTCGACGAAATCGTGCTCTTGGAAAACCAGGCACGATTTCATAAAAAAGGGAAGAAAAAGAAAAAAAGAAGAAAAAGAGAGAAAGAAAAAAAAAGGAAGAAAGAAGGGAAAGAAAGAAAGGATGCAAGCAAGCAACTTTGGAGATGTGAATTTTAATTGTGCAATTTGATTGAATTTAATGTAATTAATGAATTAATTTAATTTTTAATTTTTAAGTTTTTTGATTAAATTTATTGATGGAAATTTTTTTATTTTGTTGTTATTGCAGCTTAGGGTACTCGAGAGCCGCGAGTGGAGAGCCAACTCCTTGGAGGTGGAGCTAGAGGCACTCAGACAGGAAGAGAGGGACACATTGGCAATGGTGGGGCTAGACCACCTAGCTAGACTACCTCGGGTAGGGGTAGATAGGGCTTTGTTGATAGCATTAGCAGAGAGATGGTACCCGGAGTCATCTACCTTTTGGTTACCCATGGGAGAGATGATCATCACATTGGAGGATGTGTGGTGCATCTTACGCATCCCTATAAGAGGGACAATTATTTATAGAGCGCAAGGGAGACCAATGACCTTGCAACGATTTTTGAGAGGTTGGACCCACTAGGTGCGTGAGAGCACCATAGTCATAGATGACTTGGTGGGGCGGTATGGGGTGGACCCATTGATGATCATGCTCTGTGGGGTGGTTGTGGGTATGTTGATGTGCCATACTAGCAGGTGATATCTACCATGGGTGATGGTGGGTGTAGTGGCAGACATGCGAGACTAGAGAGTTAGGTTCACATGGGGCCCATATGTGTTGGCCCGCTTGTACAAGATGTTATACAATGTCATGTACACAAGCGATATAGGTATAGTGTGCACGAATTTGCTCTAGGTATGGAGTTGGGAGAACATAGCGGTGCAGATACTGGATGCACTGCCAGGACCATTGCCCACTCTGAGTGACCAACAACATATAGATGGTCCAGATCCCTAGAGCAGGTCATGAGGACCTACATCGAGCATATGCCACTAGTGAGGTAGATAGTAGATGAGCTAAGGGAGGTCAAGATAGTATGGTGGCCCTAGCATCTACACCCAGGATGGGTTGAGGATATGATAGAGCTGGAAAGGATCAGGAGGATTAGGTGGTTGATGATAGAGAAGGGGGAGCCAGAGGTCTTCCGATTTGATCGAGTCCTGAGGTAGTTTAGGATCTTGTAGGGCATATCTAACCTGAGGTATCACTAGTCTTGGAGAGTCTATCGAGATCCAAGAGGGTAGGGTGACCCCCCCGACAGGTGGCGAGGAGGACTTAGATGATCCTCCTTACATGGATCCTAGGGTGGATGATGTGAGAGTGGTATTCGGCTATCGACAGTGGTATAGAGGAGTCGTGTCTTGGAGGGCATTCCCACCAATTCCTATACATAGGCACTAGGTGATGGGCTCGAGTTTATAGTGAGCATTTCAGAGAGGTAGCTCGCACAACCATAGAGAGGGCTCAGTAGGGACCAAAAGCTCCAAGACAGAGGTAGGCTCGAGTTCGGATTGAGCTGGTGATGGAGGACACCAGCATTGCAAGGTACTAAGGAGGTAGGGGCATCTAGATTTACCCCTATAAAGGCTAGGATATCACTATGTGGAGGATCGAGAGAGGCCTCCATATCAGTGGTAGCCAGCTAGGGTTAGGCTTTAGGATGAGGGGATCCGAGGGAGGAGGTAGAGGCACTACGGGCATAGGTGGTGACTCTATAGAGGCAAGTGGACTACTCCAAGAGGATAGGTCCAAGAGGATCAAGGGACTGTGAGGCTCTCTAAGCATCATAGAGAGGGAGAGGGATGCGACTCGAGTAGAGGTTGATCATCTTTGAGGAGAGGTGAGTCATTTGGATATAAAGCACTAGAGGGCTCGGGCAGAGGGGATGGCTATCATCGGGAGTAGCTAGGCTAGTGATGGGATCCACCTTCTACAGGCAAAGCTATAGAGGGTAGGGGAGAGGTTGGAGGTGGCCATTCAGTGGGCTACCTTTTATGAGATCGTGTACTACCAGGTAGTACTAGTGGAGTAGAGAGCGACACTTCCTTCGTCTCTTTGATCAGCTAGCAAGTCATGATCTCGATCATGAATATTCTTGACATCACCATCTATGGGTATGCGACTGCTTGGACCACCTCCTCCTCCAGGTGAAGTAGAGGAGATAGGCTCTTATAGCTAGGGCTAGGGATCAGGATGACATGCCAATTTTGATTATGGCATGCACCCCTAGGGATTGGTTGAGTGTACTAGGACTAGATTGTGGTACACCAACCAGACACTAATGTATCTCTCTTTTTCATCGAGTAATACATAGTTGCTTCTTTTTATATTTTGTGAATGTGTGCATGTGATTTTAATTTTTATCTTAGATGTTCTTTAATTTGATGTTTTATGCATGCAATCTATCTTAATGCAAGGCTATATGAAATGCATGGATGAAATGGATGGAAGAAAGAAAGAAAACATGAGACAAAGACAAAGAAAGAAGACCAACAATACGAAGAAGAAGAAGATGAAGAGGAAGACAAAGAAGAAGATAATCCAAAGGTCAACCATCTAAAATAGAGAAGGATGGGTGAAACATAGTATTGAAATCAGCGTAGGTTGCAAGGGACCAATGTGACTAAATACTATGAATCATACCAAAAAATAAGGGAGCTAAACCCGCTATGGGTGTAGTGCTCACCAAGAGGGATGAGGTGTTGGAGTTTGACCCGCTATGGGTGGTTGCTCACTAATTGACTGCTATGGGGTGATTACCCACTAGGATGTATGCCGAGGCCTACTAAAAATGGCCAAGGATCTTATCCTGTAATGGGGTGTTGAGCCCATTGAGTCAAAAGGGAGTATAACCCGATAGAAGATCATATCCGATAAGATACCCGCTAGGATGTATAGCTATCCCATGTGGGGTGTAATATAAGGATAATATTTTTTTTTTTTTTTTTATATATATATATATATATATATATATATATATATATATATATATATATATATATTAGGTGAGTGCTACCCCCGATAGGGGTTTAGAGAAGAAAACAAGATAGTGAGTGTGTGCAATTGTGCTTGAGAAGACAACTTAAGAAGGACAAAGGAAGAAATAAAACACACGTATCTCCTTATCAAAAGTAAAGGAAGACAAAGAAAAAGAAGGCAACGAAAAAGTGACAAGGAAATATTAACGAACTATCATCCTTGATCTAAGAGATACTCTCACTATTTCCAAGACCAAGGAAAATACTTGAAGAACAAATAAAAGCAAGAAAGAAGACTGAAGAAGAAAGCCCTAGGTGGGGATCTTACTAGGCATCAAAATCCTAGAGAGAGTGCAATGCATGTGAGCTATGACCTAACTAGGTATCATCACATGCCATTGTTGCAAGATCCCAAAAAATCTATATGATCAAGAAGTCATGAACAAGCAATCATGCAAAATATGACATTAAAGCATGCAAGTTGAATTAAATGTCAGGCAAACAATGCAAAAGGATGACAAGCAACAATGCAATATGAACAAGCAGATGGATGCAATGGAAATGCCAATGCACAACTAAATGATAATTAATTGATTTGATGCAATTTTTATTTGTTTTTATGATTTATTATTAATTAATTTAATTGATTAATTTAAGCAAGCAAAACGAAAGTCAACACAAAATCTAAGTGTGTCACCTTTCTTGACAAAAAGAACAGGCATACCATGGACTGTTTTATCAAAGAAATCTCTAAAAGGCAAGCCTTCTCGATAATTAGAATTATGGAGAGGCTCCTTCATAGCTCTTTCTTTGGTAGCCATAGCATGATAATCAATGCACTTTCGAACATAACCATTCTTTTTAACATAAGGAGGAGCAATTCCTAACTTCGCAAGGTCACTATAGGACAATGAAGTAGGGTCCTCTTTTAAAATAGAAGGCTTACTTTTAGAGCATACAAAATCAATCATATTGCAAAACAAGACATCAGAAGAAAAAGGGGGACCATCATCCTCATCACCCACTCCTGACTTTTGATAATCCATATATTCAGCATAAGTCATAAGATGATCATCATTGTCAAATGGTAAAGGTTGGTCTTTACTAGGTATAAAACCTATGCCACATCTCCCAGGCCAGATCTCGACATCCAAAGGCTCTTGAATGCCCTTATGTTGTGGCCCCAAGCCTTTACCTACATATCCCATACTAGATAGGATCTGTTTAGGAAGTGGGTAGTCATTGGAAAGGTAACAATGAGCAAAAGAATGCTCAATGGGAGAGGGGTTGCTACCACGTATATTTTATTCGAAGGCAGTTCCTACGAAGATAAAGGTACACGTGCCAATGTGTACAACATCACCTTTCTTATGGGGTAAACCCATGGTTCTTGGTGATGGTGGTAGCTTGGCTAGATCCAGAAGAGGTTCTTGAAGAAACTGATTATCATGATCCTGAGATGAAAAATTTGAGATGTGTTCCTCACTCATTTTTAAATTTTGAAATTGTTTTGATATTTGAGATGAGGAACGTAGAGAAACCATTGAAGAGATTGAGGGACATAGGTTGAACTCAGATTGAGCTCGCTCTACATTTGAACAAAATTCAAATGATCGAGGGTCACCCGGAATGGTGATAACTTGATTCTTAAACTCAAACTTGAGACACTGATGAAGAGTAGAAGGGATAACCTTCATTGCATGAATCCAAGGATGTCCAAGAAGAATATTAAAAGATGCAGGACAATGTACCACATAAAACAAAGTATCCAATATTTTAGGCCCAACCTTGAGAGGAAGAGATATGACACCATAGGCTTCTTGGGACTCATTATTGAAAGATTTTATAATGATATCGGATTTTGTTAAGTCTTCCTCTTTTAATCCAAATTTTTGAAAGAATTGATATGTACACAAATTGAGGGAAGAACCATTATCAATCAAAATTCACTTGATAAAAGTATCCCCAATAAGTGCAGTGATGTAAAGTGAAGAATATTCTTGCAAGTTTGAGGAAGGTTTATCATCATCCGAGAATGAGATATGATGTATCCCAAGAGAACCTACAACATCAACTATAGCATTGGGTGAAATATCTAAGGGAACCGATTGTTGCTTTAAAAATTCCATCAAAGCATCTCTATGATTGGGAGAAGTTTGTAAGAGCTCTAAAACTGATATCTTTTTTGGAGTACTATCCAACTGCTTTTGGAGATCAAATGAAATCTTAAGCTGTGGTCTCAATACAATAGGTGGAATCCTCATATCTACAAATTTTCCTTGATTATTCTTCAATATTGAATTGGGTTGTAATACAAAATTCTATCCTTGCTGAGGATGCTGAGTTTGAGCTTGCCTTCTTGTAGTTATCCCAACCATGCCAACCATATTACCATAGGGAGGAGGCTCATTTTGATGAGCCACCTGATTTGCTATCTATTTTTTATGTTTTGGTAATGGATCTTTAAATATTTCCTATATCTTGATTGGTAGTCATATTTTGTTGGATAGGTACTTGATTATTCACTACTTGATAATTACTTTTTTTTTTTTGTAATTAAGGATCAATTTCATTGCAAACGGGTTTCCTAGGTTGACCCAAAACCTTTTACAATAATCAACACAGAGCTGTTATGGATAAGAAAACAAAAGGGCGCACCATAGCCACCTGTCACCAATAACCCCCACCTCCGCGATTTCGTGACAAGTCACGAAAATGAGACAAGTCACGAAATTGCGACAGCAACCGGCCAAGCGCTACGCTTTTCAGCAACACCGCGATTTCGCGACAAGTCACGAAAATGCGACATGTCGCGAAAATGTGACATGTCACGATTTCACGACAAAAAACATCCAGCAGTATCCAAAGCCAAAAAATCCACGATTTCGCGACAGGTCGCGAAAAGGTGACAAGTCGCGAAATCGCGACAACAACGAGCCTTCTGCTTCACCTTCATGCAGCACCACGATTTCGCGACAAGCCGCGAAAAAATGACACGTCGCGATTTTGCGACAATTTTTTCCCTTTTGCTTTGCCTGCAAACCCGCCCACGATTTTGCGACAGGTCACGAAAATGCGACAAGTCGCGATTTCGCGACAATTTTCTGCCTTCAGCAACAATTTCCAACCACTTCGCGATTTTGCTCCTTGTCACAAAAATGGAAAGTCTTATCAAAATTAACTTCAAATTTAACTTTTTCTCTTGACATCTATCTGCCTTTAGTTTCACTATTTGCATCTCTGCAAAATCGTGACAAGTCGCAAAAATGCGACATGTCGCGATTTCGCGACATCTAACAGCCTTCTGCACCATAGACACATCCACGTCGCAAAAACGCGACATACTTGCTGGGAGCTTCCTTCTGCCGCTGTTGGTCGCGAAATCGTGACAACTTTCCATACTTAGCAAAATCCAAGCTTGGGTGCCACGAAACTGCATCAAGCCGCGAAAATGAGACACTTCGCGAAAATGCGACAAAAATACTCTAAGCTCTTGAATGTTTCTTTTGGGTGCGACAACGCGACATGTCGCGAATTCACGACACTTTTCGGTCAACGCCACTCCTGCTTTGCTTTGACCGCGAAAGGGCGACACGTCGTGAAATCACGACGGTTTAGTAGGGCGCTCTCTTCTGACTCTGTCGATCGCAAAATCGTGCCAAACTTCCACACTTAGCTTTTTCTAGCCTCGAGCACCATGAAAACTCAGCAAGTCGCAAAAATGCATCAAGTCGCAAAATCGCAACAAAAAATCATGAAGCTCAACACTGCTTCTCATAGGCGCAAAAGCGTGACAAGTCACAATTTCGCGACAATTTTGGGTCAACACATCGCCGCCTCTACTTTGACCGTGATACGACGACATGTCGCGATATCGTGACAAAAACCTTATGAGCTTTTCACTGCAACTTTGGAGTGCGACACCACGACAAGTCGCGATATCGCGACAACTGATGGTCAAAACCTTTGCTGCTCTGCGTTGACCATGATACGGCGACATGTCGCGATATCGCGATAATTTTGGAACATGGTCACACTTGTGTTTTTTGGTCGTGAAAACGCAATAGAAAATCTTCGGGAGACAGAACACTTCTCTTCCTTTTTCCAACTTCCACAGATGCAACATCATTGGCGGTCGTTTTGGATAATCTTGTCCACTTCACTTGGAACCCCAAGTTCCCAAGTGACCAAACCATCAGCTTCCACTCCTAAATTGGCTAAGATATCAACAGATTTATTAGCTTCCCTAAACACATGCTCGGCTCTTCGCTCATTCCTGGCTTGGTAGAGGTACCTCGCCTCTTCTATGACAGTCTTAAACCGCCACGGAGGAGTTTTCCCATTGTTGATAAGGTTAATGATATGCATGGAATCTCCTTCAACAATAATATTATCTTCTATGTCCTGAGCCAACTGAAGACCCCTCCAGAGCGCTCTAGCTTCCGCCTCATTGTTAGTTCTGGTTCCTAACTGCTCAGAAAAGGCCATCACCAAACATCCTTGATGATTTCTCACTACACCTCCAACCCCTGCTTTGCCAGGATTACCTTTGGAAGCCCCATCAAAGTTGAGCTTGAGCCATCCAACAGGGGGTGGATTCCACTTGACATTAACTCTGGGATTAACCTTGGGGGTCATGGGATTTTCAGCCAGGGTAAAATTTAAAGAGTGAGCGATCAGTCTCTCCCAGAGGGGAGGGTTGCGAGCTTCAAGGGGGATAAGGCTAATGTTTTCACGAGCAAAGGAAATGATCTTATTGGTGATGGAAGAGGCATCATGGCAGGACTCATGGAAAGCTCTATGATTTCGTTCAAGCCAAATCTGCCACAGAAAATGATGAAGACAGACCTTCCAAAAAAACTTCAATCTAAGGCTGACAAAGGGATTTGGCCATTGGTGGAAGAGGTCAAGGATGGTAGCAGGTCTGACCCAACAAATGTTAAATGCTTGCAATAACCTATTGAGGATGCTCGAAGAGACCGGGCATTCGAGGAAAATATGGAGGGTGGACTCCCAATTGGCCCTGCACAAACAAAAACGGTTAGCAACAATCAAACCTTTCCTAATCAAGTTGTCAATAGTAATAATCCTGCCTTGGATCACCAACCATGAGAACATAGCAACTTTGGGAATAAGCTTTTTGACCCACACCAACTGAGGCTGGAGGATGGGGTCCTGAGAATCAACCATTAGCATATAAGCAGATTTGATTGTGAACTGCCCATTTTCGAAAGGTGACCAAATCACCTGATCCTGCCTAGGACTCATGGAAATGAATTGAAGACGCAATATGCTTTGGATTTCTTCTAAGACTGATTCAAGCCCAGGGATCCTAATCTGTTTCCAGCTAAGCCTTCCTCTATCCTGCCTCATAAAGTCAGCATATACTTGAGAATTACTTAATTCAATACGTCCTGCATCAATAAAATCATGAACCACATGTTTCAACTTCTTGCAAGAATTTGTCCAATGTCCTTGCACTCTATAATATGCACAATTTTGACCTGCCTTATACCTATGAGTTGTAGCATCTGGTTGTCTAATAGGAGGTAACTCAATTACCTTAGCTTCTAAAAGTTATTTCAAAACTACTTCCATAGACATATTAAGCCTTGTAAAATTCCTTTTTTGGAGGTTTTTGAAGTACTATCTTTTGTATGTTAGTAACATTATGAACAAGCCTACTATTCATTCCACTATCACTTCCTATATGCTTATTCTTGTGTTGAGATAGTAGGTTTTTCTTCTTTAACTTTGAAATGGCCTCTCCCGATGAGAGCATGTTCTACTTTTCTCGCTAAATCAATTGCTTGATCAAAAAATGAAATAGCAGTAGTCTCTAATGCATAAGATATTTGTTCTTGTAAATTGCCAATAAATATCTCAAGCATATCTTTAGGAGGTAAAGTATATCTCAAACGCCCAACTAAATTTCTCCAATGAGCCAAAATTTTTGAAAATTTTTCTTCTTTACATTGTTTTAAATTATAGACATCTTTCATTGTCACTTATTTCTCAATGTAAGCATCAAATTGTTGAACAAATAATTTTGTTGTCTCTTCAAAATTCTTTAAGGAATAATTAGGCAACCGATAGTACCATTCTAATGCCATGCAACCAAGACTCTTAGGAAATGTTTTATGTAGCAAAATATCATCATAAATGAGATCATGGAAAGTTGCTCTAAATCTTCTTAGATGCTCAATTGGATACTCCGTACCCTTACAAATGGGTAAAATTGGCATAGGAAAATGCTTAGGATAAGGCCTAGCAACAACAATAGGATCCAATGGCTTATTACACATTTCTTTATAACTGTAAGTAAAACTTAAAGGCTGAATCATCTCAACTTTTGAAACCAACTACTTCACCATATTTGTTAAATTCTACACTTTTGGATTACTATTATGCATTGTTCCTATAATCCTATTGTGACTCCTTCACAACAACCCCAAAATTTGGGGACCCACTTGAAATTTGAAAGCTTGTTTCAAATTGTTGCTTGCGCTTATTGTTCACCGTTGTCATCATTGAAATATCAAGAATGCTTATCTTCCTCCGAATGGTCTTATAGCAAGGTCCATTGTCAAAATTCACCTCATGATTTGAAGATCCTGAAGTTATGCTTGTATGGTCATTTTGATTATGGTCTTTGAGTTGTATTATTGTTGTTATGTTATGTTTATGTCAAGGGTGTTTTGTTTTGTTTGTTATTAATATTGATAGGTTAGGTTTTGTAAAGATGTTTTGTGTTATGTTAAATTTTTAAGTCTCATGTATACCTAGTATTTTTTGGTTTGTTTTATATGTTTTGTTATGTTATGTTGTTTTAGTTTTATGTTGTCTTTAAATTTTATGTTTGTTATTTAGTATATATTTTTGGTGTTATTTTAATATATTTTTGTTTATTATAGTGGTGGTCATATAGGTTGCATGTTCGTATGTTATGTTTAGTTATGTCTTGTTTTAAATTAATTAAATTATAAAGTTTTATAACTTTATAATTTAATAATAAAATTGTTATTTTATAAACTTGTTTTAAATTAATTAAATTATAAAGTTTTATAACTTTGTAATTTAATTATATTTAAAAAGGTTATTTTATAAATGTTTTATATTCTAATTAATATTTGTTTTGTTGGCAGGATTATTAAAATATGTTGAATAGAGGATGTGTTCGTGGGTTTCATGGGCATGTCTTAACTTTAAATTTTGAATGCCAATGAGGAGAAATATTAATCCTTTGAAAAGGCTTTATTGATATTAGGGTTTCAAGAATTCGTTTTTAAAACTGACGGAACGGAGCAAACTAATCAAGAGGAACAAATTTCTTAAGTTATAAATGGAGAATTAGAAACCAAAGAGAGGGGTCGGACAGGTTGGAGAAAAAGAGGAAAGATTGAAAGGAGCCAAATAGAAGACCAAGTTGCAGAGGAAGCTACATTTGCACATGAATACAGAGACTTTGTTGGATTCATTGTAAGATCTAATATTTTGTATCAAATTCAATTTTTATTAAAAGCAAGCACTATTGTGGTGTTTTTAATTTATAAGTTGATTGATATAATTTTTTAATTAAAATTTCCGTAGAAGATAGCACCAAATTTGTGGTAGGATTGTGTAAAATCTGGTCTGCCTGAGTTTGGTTTTCAAAGTTGTGTTTTTCTGTGTTGTAGCAAGTTTGTCCGAACGTTTTATTCAAATTTGTTTATTTACCCTAAGACCTTTTTAATTTATTTGAGGCATTAAGATTTAAGATAAAACCTAGTTTATTTTATAAAAGATTTAAATTTTACAACTAGGTTAAAGTTTGAATTTATCACTCAAATATTTAATTCTATAAATATTGGGTGAATAAATTTCACAGAGGAGGGAATCAATGAGCTTTTGATTTTAAATTTCATAAAGTTTATAAAGTTCATTGAATTTGTTTTATTAAAACCCTAAGTTGAATTTCAAAGATTCATATTTATAGAAAGGGTTGTAAAATTTATTTAGGTCAAATATTTAAGTTAATAAATATTTGACAAATAAATTTCAGAGACAGAGAAGGATTATATGGATTATTGATTTTAATATCATAAAATTTTAAAATCCATAATTTGAGATTTATTTATGTTTCTGGAAGTTTGATTTATTAAAATTTTCAATCTCAAATCATAAAGTCCAAAGTATACTATTGAAAGGATTAAATTTATTTACTTCAAATATTTAGTTTAATGAATATTTGAAAATAAATAAACATCACATTAAGGAAGATTACGTGAATTCTAATTTTCATATTATAAAGTACAAAAATTTATAATTAGAATTCATACATATTAATTATTTATATTTATTTATTTCAAATATTTGAATTAATAAATATTTGGTTTAAAAGGTTATATGAATTCTAATTTTTATATTATAAAGTACAAAACTTTATAATTAGAATTCATACACATTAATTATTCATATTCTATGAAAAGAAGCAAGGATTATAAAGCTTAGAATATTCTAAAGGCCCAAACATAGGGATTATAAAGTGTTTCACATTTTATAATTAGGGTTTTTATTTTATTCATCATTTATTAGATCTGATTTTAAGCTTCATTCATGAAATAAATGTAAGTTTTGAATTAAAATGCTTTAAAACATTCATGCAAGTTTAATATAAGGTTAAAAGCATTTTTAATCAAAGTTCATCTTTTAAAATAGATTTGCATTCTCAAATATTAGCTTTAAAAGGTAAGTTTATTCATTTTGAGGAAGTAAATTATACTTGATGAAAATGCAAGTAATGATTTCAAGATCAAAATATTTGTTATACTAGGCCCCTTGTTAACAGTTGATTGTTAATCCCTGAGATGTTTTGTGCACTTAATTGACATAAATTCATAACGTGTTACGTAAAAGAACCTTGGAGAAACATATTTTCTTTGCAAGAGAGGATTACGATCCTAATTGTCGGGTGATATTTGTAATCGGACAAAATCACACCTCAACAATTCCCTAAAGATGGAACATATGTGTTTTGAGGGACCAATGCTTGATTCATATTGGAAGCATGGATACTACTGTTATATGTGGTATTTTGTGAAAATGGATAGCTAACATTTGGTAGGATAGAAGTAAAAGTGTTGATATTAGAATATTGAGGAAGAAATTGAAAACACTTTTGAGTGACACTACTAATTGAAGGATTCCTTCTAACATTGGTGGTAGTAGTAGTATCAACAACTAAGTTCAACTTATCAAGATGCATTGATTTAGGCAAGGGATTTTCCTGGTTAAGCATAGGGGAGCTTATTGGAGGAGGTGGAGGAGTCTCATCTCTTTCGAGGTGAGCTTCTCTCTCTATGCCTCCCAATATCCTATCCCTATTAGATTTAATGAAGCCCCAAATAATGCTCAAATGATGAAAAGATAAAGCTACCATTAGGTCCCTCATAAGCATCAAAACTCATCTTAATATCCATGTTATATTATTCTTCTGGATCTATGTTAGGATCATCTCTATCAATCTGATCATCTTCTGGAGGAATACAATCAGATTCAAGATGCTTTCGCTGATTTCTAAGAACAAGAGCCATTAGAAAAGTTAAAGGATAGAAGATAATGCTAACAAAAGAAACAAAAAATAATTTTTAAAAATGTTATTAAGGTTCTCCAACCACACAAACAACTTTTAATGATCTTGCTTAAAAAAGTTTTAAAAATAAAAGGAGGTGTTCACGTTAGGTTCACCAAAGATGTAGAGGGGAAAAGCTGCCCTAGCGCATACAATTCCCAAAAGCTAGATCTGCAAGAGAGAAATCCTTTGGGGTGAACCACGGGGGTTGTGTTGTTCTCTACACTCAATGTTAGGGGGTAAGGGTTAACCAGGAATGGTTAAAGGACTCACTCCAAGTCCTCAAGCTTTCAAGAATATTTGATGTATGAGATTCCAAACAAACACCTAGATTTGGCCTTTCTAGATCTATGCTATAAAATATAAAGGACAATGCAAAAATATAGAATGCAAGAATACAAGAGCTAACCCTAGAACGATTTTATTTTTGAATGCTTTCTAACCTAGGATTTTAAACAAACAAACTTTAAGCAAGGACTCAAGAAGAGATGCGCAAACATAATTAACCCTAAGTGCACACTATATGTTGTTTATATTTAAATTTGTAGAACTAATTAAATATATTTTAATAGAATTAGATTTAGGGTTTACAATAGAAATATAAAGCCTTCAACAAACAACCTAAAGACTAATCAGAACACTTATCTCATCTAGTGATTTATCCTTGCTTTTATCCCTTTGTTCAAAGCTAGCAATAATTCATGTTCCTGCAAGACAACATAACAACACTTGAAAAATAGAATTAGCATTAGGGGGCCTTCTTAGGCCACTGTATAACAATATTTTGAGGTGCAACAGTCAAGCCCCCTAGGTACTTTTAGTGACTATTGATAATTAAAAGCAAAAATTGACCTTTGGAGGAAAATAAACATAATACAATATAGTAGAAAAGAATGATGAAATCATAGAAACAAAATACACCACTATGCTCTAAATGTAGTCTAGAATGCAATGATGAAAACTGGAACAATAGATTACCCCTAGATTTAACTCAGGTAAAATTGCACCCCGTAATAGGTGACTACGATAATGCAAGGCAAAATCATGCCCCATAGAAGATTGGGCATGATTTTGCAGAAGTGAGATGAAACATCTCAGACTAAAGTGAAATAATGAAATTAAGATGCAACGAATAAAATAAAATATGCAACATAACACTTTCACTTGGTAGAGAGCAAGGAAGCAAGTAGAAAGGTTTGAGATATCCTAGGCAGTCAATCTCTCCTTAGGGCTTCAACAACAATCCACCAAGAGCGAGCAACAACAATTCAATGCAACAAACAATCAATCAAACTCGACACCTCAAAGTTGCTTATGAAAGAAGAAGTATGTAGACAAAATAAAACACTTTGTGAAAAAATAAAATCGTTAGTAATCATGCATATGAAATCGTGATAACTTGTGTGCTTGTGAAAATGAATTCAAACCCTCCTTAAATAGAGGATTTGAAGGCAAAAAGAGTGAGAAAATCAAGGAGGATCGACGTAAAACATGCCAAGCCTAAAAAAATATGGTTTCAATGTGTCAAACCCTAAAAAGGTAAAATCACGCACCGTTAGGGTTGGTTGAGATTTCGCAATGCGAAGTCACACCCTATCAAGGACCGGGCGCAATTTCGCATAAAGAGGTGAAAAAGGCAAAAAAAGAGAGGGGAAGGAGCCTTACCCTTGCCTTAGGCAAATCTAATGGGTCCCCTAGAGGGCTCAAGGAAGATTGCCCACTAAAGTGGGTCAATTTTTTGTGTCTACACCAACACCTCTTGAACCAAATTCTCTATTTTGGACTTTTAGGGTTGGAGATAGCAATAAGGATGAATGTTGAGAGGTTACTTCCTATAATAAGGTGGATGGTATGATTATGGGTATGCTTAGGTGCAAGACCCTTGGGTTCTTTGAAGATCGAAATATATTTATCAACAAGAGATTGAATGTCATAAATAATATCAAGATATAATTGCTCAACGACCCCAACTTCCATACAACAAATCTAGGTAAATAATCCTCCATTGCCCTTCTTCAATATTTATTTACATTTGGTGGAAGGTAAAGACCTTGGGAGGTAGAGGTTGCATATCATATAGATGGATGATCTTATCATTTTTTGTCTATTGTACATGTAACTATTATAGGTTTCCAGTAACATCCCCTAACCAAGACAACCATTGAGCTCTTAATATCACATATGTACTTGTCAAATCCATCATATAAAGGTTGTCTACCTAGGTGTAGGAACCCATCTAGATTCAAATAATAACAATATGACCCATTAATTGAACTTTACCCCCATCGACAATCAACACATGGAATTTGTCTTGGTTTAAATTGTTGATATATGACCCTTGGGATTTGGCCATCTTATTATCAATAAAAGAGTATGTACTACCCAAATCAATCAACACATTGATCCATTATATTTTGATGAAACTCTAAACCTTGATAATGTGATAAGATTGTAACCCCATAAGGGCAAATGCTAAGTGGGTCATAATATGTGTATCTTGCTTAGGATTCTCTATTTTTGTTAATGCCTCCTATTGTGGTGAGGAAAAAACTTCCTCCTCTAGGACTTCTTCCTACTTCACTTTCATTTTAAACTTACATTGCTCTTCACATTCCCAATCTTCATACTTACAATACTCAAGCGTAATATTTATAGGAGTAGAAGGGGTACTCATGGTGTTGAGAATAGAAAGATAACGAGGGTCAAAGATGTTAATGCACCTTTGTATAATATGGTGCTTGCATAGGTTTCCTAGTACACACTTCTTCTAGCTTATACAATTATTATTATGTTGATGTGGATATCATTAGATATAGGCTTAGTTTATTTTATCATTACTAAAGCTTAAGTCCTAAGTCTAAGTTATAAATTGTGTTATAAACTAGGTGTTAGCTTTTACTTATTTGATTAAGTATAAGTCCTAGTCTAGATTTTATTTACTAATATCTTATTTCAAATTGTAAATGTCGACACATTTGGATGGTAAAGAAGAGAGTTGTAATTTGGATGGTACTCGGGTCCTCCACCCTTGACAAATTACAACTTTCTTCTTTAGAGCTTGAGAGTTTATAAATAAATACACTTCTCATCTCAATTGAGATGCTATAGCTAGAAACCTACATTATTTTACATAAATGTCTAAATTCTTGATTTTCATTTTCTAGATCTTTTCAGTTTTCTCTACGAATACAATTATTTTAAAATTTAGCATCTTTCTTGACATATTCCTATAGCAGCCTTCACAATGCCAAAACTTCACCTCTGCTATTTATGCCTTGCATCTTAGTAGAGTAATATTTACAAAATATTGCACTATCATAGTCCGCTTAACCAAATCAGGATGGCTAGTTTCCTTCCTGAAACACAAGTGCAACCACAAACATTATAATAAATAGTCTAAATAAAAATACAATATTGTTACATACAAAGCAGATATTACGAATGAAAAACATTAGAGTAAATTTTAATACTTAATTGAATAAGGCAAACAACATTTTCTTATCAACTTCAACTAAACTTACTACTTCCCCTTTTACGAAAAGGAGAATTTAACTTCATGATCCTCAATCATAACCCCTCTATTGGATAGCTTATATGCACATTTGTTTCCTTCTCTTAATATATGTGTAAACCTGATTTCTTCAAACTCTTTAGCAAGATCTTGAATTTCCAAAATTATATCTTGTATGTTCCATGGAGCCTTTGCTTTCCTCAAAATTACATTTAATACTACGAGAGAATCACCTTCCATCCATACTTTATTCCACTTCATTTGTTTACATATTTTTAACCCTTCTAAAGCTGCCCAAGCTTCAACTTCATTATTTGTCTTAAGTCCACTATTGAAAGCATAATGAGATAAAATATCTCCTCTATTATTTTTAATTGTTCCTCCTCCTCCTGGTCCTATATTTCCTTTAGAAGATCTAACAAAATTCAATTTAACCCACTCCACATCTGGTGGTTTCCACTTTATATTCTTTGTATTCTTTTTGCTTCTCTTGTTCTCAACATCATAATTCCATTTAATGGCTTGAATCAATCTATCAAGGCTCTTTGCTTCTAGATTAGGGATTGTATGAGTTGATAGGGTTGGTTTAGAATCCTCTATGGCTAAACATATATTATTTTTCATGATCTCTAAACTTCTTTCCTTTCCTTTCAATATTATTGTATTCCTTTCTACCCATATAGTCCAAAGTATTGTATCTTTTGATATATCCCATATTGCCTATAAAGCCTCACTTTTATAAGTGCTTTACCATTGCTTTAACCAATTTTCAATTCTACTATTCATCACCATGAATTTACCAAATATATTAAGAATCCATTATCGTAGATTCTAGACTATTGAGCAATCACCCAAGAGATGGTCTATACTCTCCTCCTTCCTTTTGTAAATAACACATTAGAAAGGCCATGAAAACACCTTTTTATAAGGTTATCTGAGGATAAAATTATTCTATGATATACTAGCCAAAAAAACATTTTAACTTTAGGAATGCATGGGCTATCCAAAATCTCTCTCCATATTTTAGTGACATTATTATTTTGTTGGTGTTGTACATTATATCCACTTCTTGTTGTGTAATTTCCTGAGCTATTCAATTCCAAAATAAAATTATCCTTGGCTCCCCTTGGAATAATCAAAGTTGTTATCTTTCCACTCAATTGCCTCCTAGCACCAATGTCTTGTATACTTGTAAAAAAATCTTCTTTCCATTTGTATATTCCTTCCCGATCCTTGTACAAAATGTTTGAAACCCAATCACCATGTTTGTCTTGAAGCAATCCCATCCAAGATTTTAAAATTGGATCTAAATTGAGTGGTTTTTTTATCACACCAAGTATCCATCCAAATCAAATTTTTTTCTCTAGTTCCCACCACCCATCTTAAACCTTTAATCATAAGATCAATAGGTTTTTTAAACCATTCCAAAGAGCGGAACCATTTTGTAGAGAAAATGATGTAAATATTATACTTGGTGGGATCAACATACTTAGAAAAATATTTACCCATTGTCTTTGAATTTGTTTGTACAATATCCAGATTACTTTTCCCCTAAGAGCTAAGTTTGCATCCGTAAGAACTCTTAAACCAAAACCTCCCCTAGTTTTATCATCACACAACTTGCTCCATTTCACCAAAGATTTTTTTTATCATGTACACCTGACCATAAAAAGGATCGCATATATAGATTAAAATTTTTTCAACTGATTTTTTTTTAAGCGAAAAACCCCTTGCGGGGCCGCCTTGATCTGAGAGACCACGACTAGGGAGTTCTACACTGTCAAAGTCACCCAAGAATCACACCCGGCCCTACCCACACCAACATTATCAATTGGATTTTTTGGGGTACCCAATTCAACTTTTTGGTATGGTGGAGATTCAAACCTAGGACCTCCCTTGGAGGATTGCCCTCTCCTCTCCAACTCACCTACAACACCTGGGTGTTCAACTGATTTTGCAATAGAATACAATGATATATAATATGTTTGTATGGCTTGTAATACTCAACTAATTGCACTCTTCCTCCTAACAATAACCATCTACCTTTCCAAGCTAGAACTTTATTCTGAACTTTAGTAATAACTGGATTCCATAAATCTATCATCATTCTCCCCTCAAATAAAGGCATCCCTAGATAAGTTGTTGGTAAATTTGCCTCCTCCATTTGAAGTAACATGTAAATTCTTGCTTTAATATTAGCAAGAGTGTTAAGAAAGTAAATTTTGGATTTAGTCCTATTAATTTTTTTGTCCTGAAGCTCTTTCGTACTCTTTTAAAAATTTATTCAAAGCTTTGGTCTCATTTATCCTTTCCCTTCCAAAAAGGGTTGTATCATCTACAAATTGTTGATGCGTGATGTTATCGATGTTATTACTAACATTAAGTCTACTTATAAACCCATATTTGTAAGCCTTCTTTAATTTCCTACTCAAAACATCTACCATAATAATGAATAAATAAGGAGATAGAGGATCTCCTTGTCTAAGGCCTCTCTTGGCTTTAAAATATTTTGTTACTAACCCATTGACCAATATTGAATAAGAAATTGTAGAGACACAAGATTTAATCCATCTAACCCATTTCTTCTTGAAACCAAACTTTTCTAAAACTACAAAAAGAAAATCCCATTTAACCCTATCATAGTCTTTACTCATATTAAGTTTTAAGATCATAGCTTTCTCTTTTCTTGAAGTTGTTGAATGTATAACTTCATGAGCTACTATGATCCCATCCAAAATTTGTCTCCCTTTCACAAATACTCCTTGCTCTTCTAAAATAATTTTGTCTAACAATGGCCTTCATCTATTCGTCATCACTTTGGAGATAATATTATATACATATTACATAGGCTTATGGGTCTAAGATAATCAAACAATTCAACATCCTTATTTTTTAGAATTAGGGTAAGATATATTGCATTTATTGTAGAAGGTATGTATTATTTTACCCTAGACTGTTCCACTACCACCAATAAAGAATCCTTCACTATATCCTAATTATGTTGGTAAAAAGCTACAAAGAGCTCATATGGACTTTGGGAGAAAAGAGCTAAATGAACTTCTTCTTGAGTAATAGGCTCCATCAGTTTCCTATTGTCTTCATTTAATATAACTAAAGGAACATTTTGAAGAAATTTATGATTAAGAACTTTGGTCTCATCTAAACCTAAAATATTCTGATAAAAAGACTTTGCCTCTTTTCTAATTTCACTTTGATCTTCAATCCAAACTCCTTCTATTGATTTAATTCTACTAATTATGGAAGTTGATCTCTATACTATAGCCATCCTATGAAAAAAAAAAAATTTTATATACTTATTTTAACCAAGTTTGTCTTGATTTTAATCTCCAAAATTTCTCTTCCTTACTCAAAATATTATGATATTCACTAAGCAAATCCCTTTCCTCTGAGCTTGGGTTATTAAGATCACCTTTTTGGAATTTTGAAAGTTTATCTTTTAGTTCTTCTTTCTTCTAAAAAATATTTCCAAAAGTGTTATTGTTCCATTCTTTTAATCTATATGTCATAGCTTTAAATTGATTTGGAAGAGCATACAATCCACCATTACCTAAATAATTCCACGCTTGAGCCATCATATCAAAAAATTGAGGATGGGATTTCCACATCTACTCATATTTAAAATATGATCTATTTATAAATTTATTTACCACCATTTTAACTCATATTGGCCAGTGATTTGAACCAATCCTTGTTAAGGTATTAATTTTAGCACATGTTTCTTCATCTAGCCAATGATCTAAGAGAATGCATATATCTAATTTTTCTACTATAAGGTTCTAACCTCTCCTATTTTTGGTCCAAGTATAGTTGTCTTCTTCAAACTCAACCTCCCATAGATTATTGTTTTGAATAAAAGTTGAGAAATATTTCATACTTTGGGTCAATTTCCTAATTCCTCCAAATTTTTCATTTAGCTTGGTTATGGAATTAAAATCTCCAATGATCATGAATCAGGTTTCTTGGTCTTTACTTCTCATAAAGGCTTCACTCCCACTCCAAACTTCTAATCTACCTAACTGAGTTGTAGATCCATAGATATTGATAAGTATGAAACACATATCTACAAAGTAGCAAGTGACTATAGAGGCTATCCAATGCCTAGTTTTATGAATGATTACACAAGAGGTTCTAAACGAATTCCAACAAGTTATAATTCCCCCTGTTGCTCCTTCAAAATTCATAGCATCCCATTCACATCTTGCCCATATTGCTTTCATAGTTTTTGAAACTTCTTTTATCATTTTAGTTTCCTGGATACAAAGAATATCAGGCTTATTACTTAAACAAAGGTCCCTAATACATCTCTACTTTGAGGGGGCATTAGCACCCCTTATATTCCATGAGATGATAATCATGTCTCATTAGGGGCTTTTGGCCCCGCTTGCATATTACCAATATCATTTTGTTGTTTGGTAAAGACAAGTTCAACCAACTTAGTTTGTATTCCTTTCTTACTATTGCTTCCCTAGATATTGCTTAATATTTTAAGGGTTTTCCTCTTTTTGCCTTGCCTATATCAAGAGTAGGTTTTATTATTCTATTCCTCAATATTCTTTCACAATTTTTTTTCATCATATTTATCCTCTCCTAGCTCTATTACATAAGTTTTTGACCTGTCCTGCTCATTTTTTCGATATTTCCTTATTAATGGCAGAGGTATTAACTTATAAAAATGTATTTTCTTTACCATTTTTTTTCTCCTGAATGGTGCATAGTACTTCAAGAGAGTATTGAAAATATGATGAGACACATTCCTTAGATTCATCAAAAATTTTCTTCCGTAAATCAGGATCATATTGAATAGACGGTTCCTTATTAATATGTTGAAACTGTTGTACTGTGTCCTCTAAGTTTTAATCTACTTTTTATTCATAGGCTAAAGCCTCAAAAGAGTTGGTATTTCTTCCAATATCCTTCCTTATTTATCTCCATTATTTATTTTCTTTTATTTTTCTAGATCTATTTTTTGGAAGTTGAAAACCATCTTCATCCATAACCATTTATAAGTTTCTCTTGTGGTTTTCTACATATGATTATGTTGGGCTCTTCTTAGGACATGATCTCTCAATATGCCCCACCTCATGACATCTTCTACATATAAAATATATGTTTTCATAATCTATATTTTGGATCCACATCTTATCCCCATACTTAAGAATGATTTATTTTGGTAAAGCTTTACTTATATCAATCATGACCAATATTCGAGCATAAATAGCCAAGAATACATCTTTCGTTGTATCTAAAATCTCAAGGAATTATCCTAGAGTGTTGTTTATTGTATTGAAGGTATATATTTCCTAAAATTCAATGGGCAACCTAAACATCCTAACACAGACTATTACTATGGATAAATTTATATTTTCAAATGAAAAGCCTTCATACTAGCAAGTAAGGAAGAGTCCTACTCTTCCCATAAACCAAGGACCCCCTTTAAGGATTTTTTCTCTTTCTTCCCTAGAAAAAAATGTCTAGGAATAAAACTTTGGGAAGAAATGATAGAATCACTCTTGGAGACTTCCAACTCCTATCAATCCATTTTCTCAAGGCTAAAGCCCCTGGCCAATACCCATTAAATTTACCAAAAACTACCCTATCTTGGAGCAACGAGGATCTCTCTAAGGTGTGCTTACTAACCTCTACCACTAGAGATGATTCTAAGAATTTAACTATAAATCAATCCATGGAAATGAAACTAAACCTTAAAATCTATTGAAATTTATCTGAATGTCCTATAGCAAATATAATATTTGATAAAAAGTTTATAAAATTTTCATGCACAATTTTCTAAGATAAAGAAAGGGAAGAAAAACTTAGCAAAAAAATTCTTTGTCTAGATAGAATGTCTTGCCTCACTGAATTCCTATCCCTTCATTGCTCGTCCCATAATTTGAACCCTAACTAACAAATATTTGCAATTTCATTTTTCGTGATTTGAAAAATCGTCATTGCCCTTGTTTTGAATGGTTGACTTCATAGGGTTGTATCTCTCTAAATATTTCTAATATTTTTGCATATGACCATTCATTTAAAGCTATTCAAATTCCACACAAGTTAGTCTAAGAATTAGTTAATCAGATAAGTTTTCACAAATATATGGCTTCTAAAATATGAGATATTTTTAAGAAAAAATCCCAATCCTTCGCGCATTTTGCACTTAGCTTAACTATAGTTGTTGGTTAAGAATATTCCTAATTTAGGAGATTATGGTTGTAAATAGTGCTATTTAAGAACAATTTGGAAATAATATTAAGTTAGTATTTTTTATTTAGTTTTCTCGTCACTGGTATCAGAGCATGTGATCAAGCTTGTGCTAGTTGGCTCCTAGTTTGTCTAGGAAACCAATAGTTTGCATAGGAATTAGTTGTTAAAGTTCTTGTAAAATATCCTCAAAATTTCAAATCTGAGGTCCCAAATTGACCTGTTGTTAGTAATACCTAGTTAGTTTACCTCCATGCATGAAATTTGAAAGGTTTGAGGCGTAGTTTGCTTCAGTTCCATTGGTCCTAGGAGTTTCTAAAGTTTAGTTGAGTTAGGGTATATTAAATATTAATATTCTTCAAAATATTAATATATTGTTTTTTATTTAATTTACTAAAAATTGGGTATGAATCGCTTGATTTTTAGGTAGTATCCTTGCTACTACCAGTTATCAACAACAAATACTCTCATCGACCAGTTGACATAGGCACTCTAAGGTGGCAACTTGTTGACCTGGGCCAACCACCAGTATACCACCCTCGACTTGTCGACCTTGATGCCATATATTTGATATCAACCACACTCATAGGTCCCAACGTGTGATCAATTTTTATCCCTTCCAATGTTGCACCTCTATTATCAACTCAAAAACTACCAACGATCGATGCTACACCATCAACCACCCTTGGTAATCTCTATTGCTTTGCCATTTTTGATGCTTGAATTTAACCACAAGACCAATGTCATTTTTGCCTTGCTGTTCTTGATGACCCACCATTACAATTATGCAATGATATGGATCCCTTATTTATGAAAAATTACTACCACCAGATAGACCAACCTATCGACAATCGAGCTCTTCCTTCGACCGACCTCAAACCAATTCTGTTTTGGTGTTGACTTTGCCAAAGCCAAATTTATGTTATCGTTGAATTTAGAGGTAGTGGTGTAGTATTTATAATGGGGAGGTAGTTTAGAAGCTATGGAAATTATCAACAAGATATCAAAACCCAACTTGCACAAGTCGTACAACCTATACGGTCTTCCTCGTACACTAGGTTAACTTTCCAAAACAACTTGTACGATCACAAAATCATACATTTGTATGATAAAAATCATAAAAAACTACACCTGGTACAATTTTGTACTCAACCAACTCACTAGAAAATTTTTTGCAAGTGAATTCGATCAGTTTTGTAACCAATTTTCTCAAACTAATAATATTTCCTTATTTGGCAAATTTGGGTTGCAAATTTTATTACCAAATAGGGTAATAAAGTAGTTGTACAATTTGGAACTGTGCTTGTATATTTTGTACAAAACCTTGCTGCAACTAATATTCATATCTATCACTTTGCATCACCAATCCTTCCAAGATAGATTGTGGGAAGTATCTATGTCTCAATGGCTCCGATTCCATAACATGCAAAACCTTAAACCACTAACAATGAGTTATACTCTTCATGGATGATTCCAAAAATTGTACACTGGCCTGGAAACATCAAATTATAGTTGTAACTTCTCATATAATAAATTCCATCCTTCACACCAAGTCTGTAGGTAACCAGGATCATTCACAAGTCAATTTCATACATTCTCATAACAAAATAAGTAGTAAACATTATCTAATCAACCTGCAACATCCAGAACGTACAATGGAATTCACAAGGACAATGAAATGAGGAAGATGATTGTCATTTTCATATTATCAGTATACTTGTACATATCTTCCATCAGTCATTACAATCTCAACAATGAACAATAATTCTACTCAACAATCACATAAATGAACCTTCAATCAATAACCAACAAACTGCATATGAGTATAAACGAACATGAATGAACAACCAAAAAATGAATAAGAGGGGCTATATAATGCATGCCCAGATCGTTCCAAAGTAGTTTCTAAAGCATCGTACTATTTACAATTACATTCCCAACTAATTCCAAAACAAATATTTTTACAAGGTTTACTAAGGTCTAATTCATTTTTTATCAAATTAATCCAAATGCACATTTCAACTTAATTTCATTTCATTTCACATTGTACAAGTGCAATCTTATACATTTTGCTCTTTACTTGTATATTTTGACACCTATACACTTTATTCAAACTTGAGCAAAACTCATCAAAATTGTGCAAATCCATGGATAAATTCTTCTTTTGGGAGGTGGATTTGCTGCCTACATTTGTCCTTCCCTTTTAAATCAGGTGGTTTCCTCACCATCTCAATCTTCTTTATTTTGTTCGATGCCTATTTGTGATAATCAGCAAGCAGAAGTTGCAAGGTAGTAAGCTCATACTTCAAGCGAGTTGCGTACTGACTAACTTCCAGGGCTTTCAACCCATACTCATTAGCCTTCTATTTTGTAAGAGTCAACAATGCTCCTAAATCCTCGCATTCGGATGCTTCCTTGCATATATTTTCTATCAACATGGCTTCCGTTCAGGCTGCTATGACTAACTCCTCATTCTTATTGATAATAACCTATAGATGCTGATGAATTTCGACTTCATAAGCTACAATTATCTCATCTTTAGTTATCAGTTTGACCTTATGATCCATAATTATTTCATTGTAGCGTGTGGCATCCTTTGTAATTTCTTCGATCTTGCAGTTCTTTTTTTGTAGTTGTTCCTTTGCTACCTTCAACTGATTAGCTTGGTTGGCCAATTGTTCATTTTGTGTTGTCTGTTGATATTCCAACTGCTTTGTACGCTCTTTTGCATGTTGGATCACAAGCTATTTTTCTACCTCCTGTGAATGGAGCTCATTCTTATAAGTCTGCTTCATGCTTGCTAACTCTGTTTCTACCTTCTTCATTCTTTCCTTGGCCATGTTTTTTTTGCATGTTAATTCTTCCTCCATCGCAACCATCTCCTGTCGAGTAGCTTCTACCTCCTCTTGTTGTGTTTCTTTAGCCTGGTAAACTTGTTCAAGACCCAAGTTGAGCCACTCGATCCAGTATGTTAGGAAATTCAATTTCCTCATGGTGAAGGCCAATTCCCAAGGTACTCTTTAAAATTATGTACCTTATGTATTTAATGGACAGGTTTGAAAGGATGTCCTATCCAAATACACTCGTGGAGTTGTGTGGTAATTAGTCTTCACTCCCTATGGTAAATCATGTCTTACAAGAATCATGGTTACTTCTCCCCCAGGGAATAACCATGGATGTTATGAATGGATGTGTGCTATCACACCCACTTCATAATATTTTCTAATTCAGTGAATATTTGCTCCCTACACTATTTCAATTGTCCAATGTCACCAATATGAAATTGCATTCTGGCACTGGCAAATATTTCACTAGCTTATTGGAAGAAGTGCTCCACCTGATCATAAATATTTTCACCCACATACTCCACCTTATCAAAATGAGGTACTTCCACTAGGAAGCTTGTACAAAGCTCCTCGATAGGGCTAGGTTGTTGCTCTACTCTTTCCTCCTCTTCAAAAGAGCTAGGATGCTCCTGTAGCTTGTGGACTTGGGCCTATTATTCCAAGGTCGGTTCCAATTGTCTTCTTCTCTTTCTTTGTGGATGGACATCTTCATCAGATGTAGTCTCAGACTCATCCTACATCAGGCGTTTTGGTTTCTTTGTACTCTTCTTAGCCTTCATTTTATCTGGAGTGGCCTTCTATAGAGGTACAATCTTTACCCATTGCAGTATGGTAGGCTGATTTGATGCTACTTCCCATGGTTGGATCCTACTAGGAAAGTGAATTCCCATTCCTGATATTGCATCCAATAAAAGTAAAATGACATGAAAGGTCATGGTGAACATCTTCCTCCTCACTGTCAGTGATTGCTGCATCCATTCATGTAAGTATGTTCCCTAATCACACTTCATGCCCTTGTAAACACCTTCTACATATTATGCCATACAAATTGGCATCTTCGAAGCTCATGATTCTCTAGATAATCGGGCCATAACAACATTCATCACACAAGCCAAATAATCAATATTTAACTAAATTTGTTTAATTTCACGGGTGCCAATACCTAAAATATTAACTGCCATAAGTGACTTCATGGATGTGAGTGTCATGATTAACCTGTGCGTCTCGATGGAATCTACTATTCTTTTCAAAACTGGAGCTCCATGCATGGGCAATCTAAATTTCCATTTAAATGTCTCTATTTTGAACTCCAACTTCACATACCTATTACCTACTCGCACCACAGTATAGTTCTTGATAGGTTCGTACGACTAGAGAATCTACAAGTATTCATTGAATAATACCTTGTCTTGTGGTGGGATTTGCGCTATAATACTCACTCTGACCTTCCTTAGTGTCTCCTTCGATGGATGCTTGGAATCATTTTTTTTCTACCAATTCCTACAAAATTCTCCCGTTGGCTACCCAAAAATGACATCATTGATGTCCACTTGCTCCTCCTTTGCTTCACTTGGTAGGTCCTCCTGTTCTTCTGAAGTCTTTTCTCGGTGAACTTCACTACGAAGTTCTATTTTGGGTGCCCTAGGTGGTTCCATTTCTTCCATCCTATATTGTAGTGATGCTCTTCCTCTACCACCATGCTAGTACCTCTGACCCCTCCATGACCTTCCTCCTATCCCTCTCCAAGGATAATTACCACGCCTCCTAGGTGACTAAAATCAACGTCCTTGGTCTCGGATGGGGTAAACTGAGGGAGATATCCTGGGTCATTATTATCTTTGGTGCAATGGTATTGGTGATCTATCTACCCTAGATACCACAATGCAATCAGAAGGAGATTAATATTCTCATTGGGAGCTCATACTTCTGCCATCATTGAGTAAAACCTTCATTTGCACACCTTTTCCTTGATTCGACAATTTAGGACAATACTGCATAAAATCATTACAAAAGTTTGTGCAACTACTTAAATTACGTATAAAAACTTTTAGTATCATACACGACATCAACCAAGTCATTCTTGTATGTTTCCAAATCGTACAATCCTACCCAGATCATACAACTCCAACTAGATCTGTTCAATCGCATATGATTTCGTACACTTGCAACAATTCATACAATTGGTGCTTCAATTTGTACAAGCTCACTCCAAAATCATACCAACTAATTTCAAATCGTACAAGGGTACCTCCCTCTTATACAACCTTGCTAGGGTCCGTACCACTATTGGAAATTTTGTACAATTTCTTTAAAATTACACAAATCGAGTCTCTAAAAGCCTAAAAATTGTTCACTTTGCTTCCCAATCATTCAAGCTCACTTCCAAATCATACGTACAAACATAAAAAAAATAACTTGGTCAAAACCCTCATTTTTCTCCAATTGGTACGATTGCTATGAGACCCCTTTGCCGAAAACCTTCAATATCTCATTCTAGTGCAATTTCTACGGGGTTCATGCAATTTCTCCCTTCACTCGATGCAATCTTCCTCTAAACAAATTTTCCTAAAAATATGGCAATGTTGTACAACCATCCTTTACTCCTTGTTCACACATACAAACTCAATTTTTTTTTCCATTCTTTTATGGTTGATTCACTATGCTAGGGTTTGCTATTTTATCTTCTTACAATCTCATTCTTCCCTATTTTTGGAAAATCAAACCATGACTCCACTTTTTCTGCACTAAGGGTTCACTTGGGTGCTTTCTTTTGCTCGTACAATAGATTTTCTCCACTTGCAACTCGATTTCTAAAAGTACACTTGCTTTTTTTGGAGTAAAAACCCTAATTTGGTAGATTCTTCCTCCAATGGTTTGCTTCTTTTAAAACAAAAATCCTTATGGTGCATAATTTAAATGGATCATGAAATAATGGAGTGACATAGCGTATTTCAATCACCCATGTGGAAATTTCTTCAGTTGCACCCTTTTTGCCTTCAATTCTCCAAAATTCCAATGTTGCCTTGTATGATCTATGAGCGGGAAAGAAAATTGTTGTATGGTGCTTGATTTATATAATTTTATAAATCCTAACTTCTTAATACCTAAATTTTGCCACCTTAGCTCCTTTGCATGTTTATGATTGATAGTATTTTTCCCTATTTTGTCCTTTTCTTGCCTCTTTTATTTCTTCTTATTTTTCTTTCTCTTTTTATTTTTTATTTTTTTTCTTTTTCTTTTCTTTTTTTTCCAAAGTGGGGCCACCGTTACTTGTTTTCAACCACCCTCCATCTTAATTACATCTTGAAGGATTTTCACAATAAATATTATTTCCTTTTTCTCTTTTCTCTTTTTTTTTTCCAGAAGGAGCTGTCGTTTTCGATTTTCAACCACCCTCCGTCTTAATTGCGTCTCAAAGGATTTTCACAATTAATAATTTTTTATATTTTTTTAATAGCTATTTTTATGCTTAACATTGTGGGAATCATACAGTGACATTCACTTGTACGATACCATCTATTGACTCGTCAATAGGATTGCCCACTTCTATCTTGCGGGTGATCACGTCATTGGGTGCCAACTAACCCCCTATTTGATTTCTTTCTCTTTGATTGCCATATGTACAACTTGGAATCGTGCAATTACAACTTGCAATACTTCCAAGTGGTAATACTCCATCTCATCATTATGTTGATTGACCACAGGGTAGGGTTGCTCTTACTGATCCATTATCATTGGAGCAACTTCTCCACCTATCTCCTTGTATCAAATTAGTTTCTAAGCTCGGTGAACAAGTTCTTTGTAGTCCTTGACTTCTTTAATTTATGAAGCATACTCTTCCTCTATCAGTAAGGCCTCTTCCTTGTATAGTCTTGTAGAGCTTAAAACACGATAGCAAACAATGCTAAAAATAGAATTCAAATAACCAAAAATTGCACAATAACTAAGATTCATATTAAACGGGGGAAGCCTAAAAAATCCATTGTTACAATAGTAGATGTAAGAATCCTTTATGATATAATTATTACAAATATTACTAGGGTTCTCCAAAACCCTAGCTATAATAAATGGTGGTGTCTTCAGTTGTGTTTCGCTCCCAACAGAGTTGAGTGGGCTTCAGATATCCGTTGAGTCGGGCCACTCCAACTTAAATAGTTGTAAAATGTTGATGAATCTCCATATCTGCACACAGAAGATGAAAGAAAAGAGTTTATAATAACTAAGAGGGCTCCACTGCATGAGACCCTTAGAAATCAATAAAATCCTAACTATCATGCAACACTACTGTAAGCAAATAAAGAGATATTGAAATTAAAAAAATAGAGAATGATTTACCTTGCTCCTTGCTGGTTGTTTGTTGATGGTTGAATCTGTAGCAGGTTGATGGTGAAGGTGTGCCCTAGCATCGCTCGAAGGCTAGGGGGCTATCATAAGGGCTTACATAAAACACCCGTATGTGCCTGGAAGCTGCAAAAAATGCCCGTGGGTGCTAGGGACTAGTAGGGAGGCGCCCAGAGGTGCTTGGCGATGACAAGAAATTCCCAGAGGTGCTTGGTGGCTAAGGTATGATTCTATAGAAGCAGATCTGGTAAGGGTAAGGGATGTGGTGATGGCAATGGTGAGTGAGGGATAGTGAATACGATAGCTGGGATGTGATTTGAAACTCTCAAGAACTTAGAGAACTCAGGATCTCAAGAAATTCAAAAACTCAAGCACTTAGGGTACTTAGGGATTCCAAAAACTCAGGGAATTCAATCACTTAGGGGTTGAGCCATCAAAATGACTCCTATTTATAATATAGCCTAGGGCATGTTAGGGTTTCAATGACACTAATCGTGTGGCTGAGATTAAAGCATATCCAAGGGTAGATATTAAATTTAGGGTGTGGCATGGATTAATGCGGATGGACGAACAAGATTAAATGAAATCGGATGGTTAGGATTGATTTATTTATATAAATATATATATATATATATATATATATATATATAATATAATATATAAAATATTATTATTTAAATATATATAATAAATATATATAAATATATATAAATAATAGGCAAAAATGGTGGGAAAGCTAGGATGGACAACAAATGACTATGTTTTGGTGGTGGAAATGGTGGGAAAGCATGGGTGGAGGAAAAGTGGCTAGATTTTGGTGTCTAAAGATGCCCCTTTTTGTACCATATTACGTAAAACACAATATGGTGCAAAAATACAAGACACCTGATCGGGTTAGGTACAACAACTTCTCTCTCTCTCTTGTTGGAACATGAAGACACAATCAAAGGCAAAAGAATAAAGAATTTGGAGTTATTATGTAGCTTACCCCCTCAATTTGTGAATGAGGTTGCGAATGAATTTCATGAGCCAATTGAAAACTTTATGCAAATGTAATGTGTACGATATGAATGATGTAAAATGTGATACCGTGTTTGCCCCAACGGTGGGAAGGAGATTGTTGAAAAATGTATCTATTTTTACCCCAATAAATGAAGGGTTTTGTGAATATGTGTGATGGAAAATGTGTCTATTTTTGCCCCAATAGATGAAGGGATTTTTGCCAAGTGTAGATGTCATGATTATGTAAGATTTATTCCATTGTGGGAGAGTCAAAAACAAATGTGGTTACCCCAAATTTGGGGTGATTCGATGTTGTTGAAATATTTTGCCTTCCTGCATCATTGATATGCAAAGAAAAAGTAAAAGGAGTCAACTTTGGAGGGCCTACTAGTGACTGTTGAATAATTCCCACGATTGAAACCAATCATCCTAGCTAGTGCCTATCTCTATGATGACCATCAGGGAGATGTGTAATGATGAAAGTTGATTGTGTCCATGTTTTAAGCCCCACAAACTAGGCCATCAATGATAACATTTGTATAAATAATTCTTTGGCAATGTTTCATGCAAAATGTGAAGTACCAAATGTGATTGAGATCTCGAGCAAGGAGATAAGTGATGATGATCATGAACAAGTTTCCTTATGGTAGGTTATTCATCTTACCGAATTGCATGGTGTGAATCCCTGCAATCACCAAGTATAGAGAATAACATACTAACTACATGGTTCACTTGAATATTGTTTACACTTGGGCAGATATGCAAATGATGATATGGAATGAAGTGAAAATGATGTATGTATGATGAAAATGATGATGATCATCATTTTATGAAGATTTGTACCTTTGTGAGGTGTTTTTGTAACTTGGTGAATTTTACATTATGAGGTCGCAAAAAAAAATTATGCTTCCAAATCAGTTGTAATCTTCACAAAATGTGATAAAATGATGGAATGTATGAATTGATGTAGTTTGGAGTGATTTGGTGAAGGTAAGCCACTATTTTGAGGTAGTTTTACCTTTTGTCAGCATTGACGCCAAACGCTTGCTGATGTTTACTATCTACAGAAACACCCGTGGGCGCTTCAACGTGCCAAGAAACACCCATGGGTGTCCCAAGGCACATGAAGCAGCTATATATAGCTTGTTGGGTGATATTGAAGCTCATTTGTGCATTTAGGAGTTTGAGAAGTCGCATCTAAGGAGTGAGGGGGAGTTAGGAGTGAAGTTTGGGTGCGAAAGCTATGGCAGCAGAGCGAGCTGGTGTAGGGATTGTGACTACAGATGGGGAACGAGTTATGGAGGTAACACTTTGTTTATGTATTTTACAAAGTTTTTTTTCAAAATTATTAACTAATTTTTTATGTTGTGCTACAACTTAGGATTTTGGAGGCTCGAAATCAGTTTTCGCTTTACATCCTCGATATGAGGAAGACAATTTTGGATGAGGAGTGGGAGTTGTTAGAGGAGGTGGGTATATCAGAGGTAGCCCGACTAGATGTGGTAAGGGCCGATGAGGGGTACCTCTCTACCTTGGTAGGGAGGTGGGATGTAGATAGGGGGATATTTTAGCTCCCCACTAGCAAGGTGACTGCTACCTTGGAGGATGCATATCACATCCTCAAGGTATCGATGGAGGGGATCCGGGTTGAGGTCGGGCTCAACTAGAAGATAGAGATGATGAGGATGTTTGGGGATGCATGGCAGGGGGTGAAGGTGGAGTGTGGGGGAATTCCATATTTATCCATGTATGTGGAAAAGGAGTTGGACCCCGTTCATGCTTTGGTGATGTTTGTGTTGGCCAACATCGTAGCCCTAAACAACACTAGGAGTAGGTTCCCGTGGAACCTGATAGGAGTGGTAAGCAACATGCTCACTAGGAGATAGGTGTACACATGGGCTCCAAACTTACTGGTGCAAGTATACCGAGAGTTATATGAGGTGGCCAGGTGGGGACGAAAGGGATTAGGGTAAAGCTTATTGCTGCAATGTTGGAGATGTGAGCATTTTAGAGTTGCTCCATTGGAGGGCTTGCATGTGGGAGAGTTTGGTAGGGAGTAACCCTATGCTAGGTAATGGGTGTTGGTTGAGGAGGTGCAACTGAGTCGACTAGTGAGGATGAGTTGATGGTATAGGGAGCTGTGGACTAGATTGACATTCACCCAAGTGGTATGGAGGCCATGGTTGAGTGCTCAATGGATTGGTAATGGAGAGCACCTACAACGGGTGTGGTAGGGTAGGTGGGTTATTGGGAGGTATAGGAGTGAGGTGGAGTACTTCCAATTCTCACGAGTGCTCCATCAGTTTGGGTTGAGGTAAGATTTCCCCTATGAGCCAGTGCAGTATAGGAGACATTAGGAGGAGATCGGGCTACCTTACGTTGAGCCATGGAGGGTGGTCTTGGAGGATGACGAGGAGATGGATCTCCTAGATTTGGAGGATGCAAGGATGATCGTGGAGTATGATGTATGGTTTGTGGTGCAGCCACCATGGGTACTACCTCGAGGAGTGGTTTATGGGAACAAAGCTGGAGAGGCAAGGGATGAGGGTACGTAGGAGGCCTAAGAGGAGGGGATCCAAGAGGCCCCAACGTGTTAGTGATGCCTTCAATATGATATTTAGATGCAGAGGGTGAAGGGTGTAGGGTAGAAAGATCTTGATATTGGGGGAGATGAAGGAGATAGGGATAATGCAGAGGAGGTTCTAGATGTACCTCCAGGAAGGAGCGAGGAGGAGTGGGTACAACTGGAGTAGCAGGTGGTGGAGTAAGATGTGAGGATCATGAGGCTTCGAGAAGAGCTAGCAGAGAGAGTGTCCGTATAATCTCGACATAGATATATCGAGGTATTGGAGGATAGGTTTATGGAACATCATATTCCATTTCCTAATCCTCCAACCTCATATGTGTCTGGGGGTATGAGGCGTAGCGAGTCTAGGCATAGCTCTATGTCTAGGTCTCCTTCTAGGTCACAAGGGTCATATTGGAGGGTATAAAGTGCTTAGATGCACTTTTGTATATGAGCATTGGTGCTCCATTGTATGTAGCCTTTTGGCATTCATTGTTACATATATACATGGATTTTACCTTTTGTGTTATATTTTGTGTATGCTTTTTGTGGAATGCTCATGTGTAATGCATGTTTATGTTTATGATTAATGCATATGATATGTTATGGATGATTAATGCAAGATGAAATATATGGATGATTAATGCAAGGTGCAATGTATGGATGTGTTACTGATCCTTTATAGTTTAGATATTTTCTTGGCCACATTTTAGCATTGTTGTTTAATCAGGGGCACCCAACTTGGTGGCATGTGGTAGATAACAACTTGTGAAATGACATGGATGTTGACATGGAAGAAGATATGTATGTTGATATGGAAGAAGATATGGATGTTGATATGGAAGAAGATATGGATGTTGATATGGAAAACTACCTATTTTGCAAAGACTCAAACATCCTAGTGGTATCAAACAAACTCACTAAAACTGCCTAATCCCTTTAGGACCAAATGTGTGTGCAGTGAGTTCATTTACCAAATCAAGAGTATGGCAAATACCCTATACAATCAAGAACTAGTGTGTTTGCAAGTGATTTCATTAACTCATCCTGAGTAAATTGGGTAAACCTGTTATGGGTGAAACCAAGAAGCTAGCTTATCCGTATGAGTAGAGGTCTATTTTAAAAGAGACACGTCGCCACGTATGAGTGTACTCCACTACCAGTCAAGCATCTATAGCTCCAGTGGAGGCTAACTCCATAGTCCATGACTTTTGTTGTTGATATCTTAAGTTTTGGGGATGACTACCTAACCGTCTAACTAGAAATGTAGTACGATCCTTACAACCCAATTGATTAGTGGTGTGTGATGTAAAAGATTTAGAGTTTTTGTTACGGATTTTTCCCACTTTTTCTTTTATTTTTGGAATTGTGATAGTGGTGAGAACCAATATTTTTATGGACTATTTTGCATGATGGGACTAGCAAGAATGACCCATTTCACTTTGAGATTCATACCAAGTATGGTGTTATCCATCTTTGACACAAGATGTGTTTAATATGTGAAATTGTGTTTGGTTCAAGAATGTTTTGGAGTCAATTTCCAAAACTCAAGATTTTCTTAGTGTAAGATGTGCAATGGTCCTAAGAGGAACATGACATGTATTTTGGAGGTTTCTTAAAATACTAGGGGTGGATGAGTGATCAAAAACACCTAGGATTTATAAATGTGGCTTGTGCTAATGGCAATTTGACTTAGTGGAATTACATTGTGAAGGTGCCCCTGATTAAGGCAACATGAATTTTTTTTGGACCAATTAAAACCTTTAACCTAATAAAGGATTCCTAATATGAAATGTGAAATGTGGATGTGAATGCAATGTATGAAATGCAATTTTGTGAAATGCAGTATGAGATGTGGATGAATGCATTGTTTTTGAAATGTAGATGCAAGTGAAATGCAATGTTATGAATGAAGTGTATGCAAATGTTTTTGTGTATTAGCCATGTATATATATATCAAATCATGCATAGAATACTCTCAAATGTATAACATTAAGTGGTTCGGATTCTTCCTCTCCCTCTAGAATAGCAAGTCTGTAAGTACCATTACCCACTTTTTGTGTAACAATGTATGGACCTAACCAATTAGCCGTGAATTTATCATGAAGATGCGACAGTGCATTGGTATTTTTCTAGTTCTCTTTAAGGACCATATCTCCTACTTGGAATTCATGTATGAACTTTGGCATTGTAAGCACGTTTTAGGCGGTCCTAATAAACTTGTAAATGCTCTAAAGTATTGAATCACCTCTTATCAAGAAGTGTGAGTTGGTCAAGACGTGCTTGTCTAGCAGTGTCATCATTTATGAAGTCCTGCAAAGAAATTTGCAAGGAAGGGATATCGAGCTCAAGAGGTATGATTGCTTTGGCTCCATAGACCAATGAAAATGGTGTTGACCTTGTAGACGTATAGATGCTTATTAGATAAATCCATAATGCCAAGGGAATTTGTGTGTGCCAATATCTATGATTTTCTTTGACAAGTTTCTTGAGAATGTCAACTAAGGTCTTCTTGGAAGCTTCAACTTGTCCATTTTCTTGTGGGTAATAAGGAATCGATAAACTATGGTGGATGTTATATTTCTCACAAAGTGCTCGAACATCCTTGTTCTTGAAAGACTTGCCATTGTCTGAAATGATTTTCAAGGGAATACCAAAACGATAAATGATGTGATGAAGTATAAACTCCATAATTCTTGGTCATGTCGTATTGGTTAGAGAAATTGCCTCAACCCACTTTGTGAAGTATTCAGTGGCTGTGATGATGAATGTATGTTGTCCAGAGGAAGGAGGTGAAATTTTACTAGTTAGATCTAGGTCCCATTATGAAAAGGGCCAAAGGCTTTGAATAGGCTGTAATACTTGTGATGGTACATGAGTTAAATTAACATGTTCTTGACACTTCTTACGATGTTTAACATATGTGCAACAATCACGTTCCATTGTGGGACAATAATAACCCCTGCATAAAATTCACTTTGCAATGGTAATTCCACTAAAATGACCACCACAAGTACCGTCATGAGCTTCAACTATAGCTCTTTGAGCCTCACTATCCTCGAGACAACAAAGGAGAACTCCATCATAACCACATTTATACAACACATCCCATAAGAGAATGAAACGAGCTGTCTTTTCCTTAAATGTGCATTTGGCAGTTTGAGACATGTTAGATAAGAGTGTTCCAAACTTGAGAAAGGCTACTATTTGGCTTGACCAAGGCTCATATGAATATGATTGGATAAAGCAAATATCCTTTTCATATTTAGACTCAGCACAGGAAAATGTAGATTTAGAGAACGTTGAAACGATAAGGGGTTGTACCTCTCCAAAGGAGTCTTTTGGAATCAATGATCCAAAGGAGGCCATCGCCTCTACAAATTTGTTAGTTGAATGTGGCAAACTATTGATTTCATACCAATAAAACCTGGAGAGCAATTTCATTACTATTTCATGATAAAGGTTAATAGTTGGTTATTTGCATTGGTATTCTTCATTGATTTGCTTTACAACAAGTTGAGAATCACTAAATATTATAATACACTTAATGCTCATAGCTATAGCTAATTGAAGACCTAATATTAAGGCTTCATACTCTACAATGTTATTTGTGCATTGGAAATCGAGTTTGAATGATAAGGGTATAGGTACCCCCTATGGTGTATGAAATACGACTCCAACACCTTGACCTTTCACACACTTAGAGCCATCAAATAATAGTGTGATATTGATGTCTTCCTCCATAATGAAATCTTCCTCTTGCTCAGTGACATAAAATACCGAATCATCTGGGAGCTCAATAATCAAAGGATGATCACTAGGTAGTGGAGCTTCCGCAAGTTGATCGACTATTACCTGAACTTTAATGGATTTTTGACTAATGAATTCCAAGTTGAATTTAGTAAGGAGCATTATCCATTTAGTGGTGAGGGTGTTACTGTAAGTGCAAGACATCATGTAACACAAAGGATTTTATCTAGCTATGACATAAGTTGTGTGGCTAAGCATGTAATGTCGAAGTTTCTTAGTGGTAAAAACCACTGCTAAGCATAGTTTTTCTACATAAGCATATTTAGTTTCATATCTTACCAATGTTCGACTAATGTAGTAGACAACTTGCTCTTGATTTTGTTCATTCTTTTGTGCAATAATTGTCCCTAATGTAAAATTTGTTGCTGAGATATAAACATAAAATGGGACTCCCAGACAAGGAGGAGCTAAGATTTGCGAAGAAGCTAGGTATTGCTTAATGTCATCAAAGGCTTTTTGACATTCATTTATCCAAGAGAATGACACCCCCTTTTGTAGTAGGTGATTGAATGACCTACATTTGTTAGAAAGTTGTGTAGTAAAATGACGAATTGATTGAATCTTTCCTTGTAAACTATGCATTTCTTTTAAATTAGTTGGGGGAGGCATCTACATGATGGCCTTGACCTTGTTTGGTTCCACCTCAATGCCTCTTTTGGAGACAATGAATCCTAGAAGTTTGATTGAGGTAGCACCAAAGACATATTTCTTGGGATTCAACCTTATATTATGCTCTAGGAGTCGGTCAAAAACCTTCACTAATACACCAATATGTTCTTTTCAAGTTTTGGATTTAGCCAAGATATCATCTACATAGTCTTCAATAATATTATGCATATAGTCATGGAAAATGTATGTCATGGCACGTTGATATGTGGCACCTACATTTTTGAGGCCAAAGAGCATCACCTTGTAACAAAAAGTTCCCCAAGGTGTAGTGAATGTCGTTTTGTGTTGATCATCAAAATTTATTCAAATTTGGTTGTATCCTGAAAAACCAACCATGAGCGAAAGCATTTCATGGCCAACATAGTTATCAAAAAAGAGTATCAATGTTTGGGAGGGGGGAGTCATCCTTAGGGTACACTTTTTTAAGATCTCAAAAGTTAGTGCAAACACGTATTGCCCCCTTAGGCTTGCGAATAGGAACCATGTTTGAAAGCCACTCAGGATAGTCGATAGGAACTAAAAACATGACACCAAAAAATGCTAAAAACATAATTCAAATAAGAAAAAATTGCACAACAATTGAGATTGATATTAAATGGGGGAGGAGCCTAAAAAATTTGTTGTTACAATAGTGGATGTAAGAATCCTTTGTGATACAATTATTACAAATCTTTCTAGGGTTCTTCGAAACCCTAGCTACAACAAATGGTGGTGTCTTCAGTTGTGTTTCACTCCCAATAGAGTTGAGTGGGCTTCAAATATCCATTGAGCTGAGCCAATCCAGATTGAATAGTTGTCCAATGTTGATGAATATCTAGATTTACACACAGAAGATGAAAGAAAAGAGTTAACAATAACTAAGAGGGCTCCTCTATGTGAGATCCTCAAAAATCAATAAAACCTTAACTATCATGCAATACTACTGCAAGCAAAAATAGAGAATTATTTACCTTGCTCCTTACTGTTTGTCTGTTGATGGTTAGATCTGTTGTAGGTTGATAGTGAAGGTGTACCCTAGCATCGCTCGAAGGCTAGGGGGTTGTCAGAAGGGATTACGTAAAATTCCAGTGGGAACCAAGTGGTTGTAGAAAATGCCTGTGGGTACTCAGGATTGGTAGGGAGGCACCCAAAGGTGCCTGGTGGTGATAGGAAGCATTCAGATGTGCTTGTTAGCTGAGGGATGATTCTACAAAAGCAAATCTAGAAAGGGCAAGGGAGGCGATGATGATGATGATGAGTGAGGGATAGTGAATACGATCGATGGGATGGGGGTTGGAACTCTCAAGAACTTAGATAACTTAGGATCTCAAGGAATTCAAAAAATAAAGTACTTAGGGTACTTAGGGATTCTAGAAATTCAGGGGATTCAATCACTTAGGGGTTGAGCCATCAAAATGGCTCCTATCTATAATCCAACCTAGGGCATGGTAGGGTTTCAACGACACTAATCGTGTGGCTAAGATTAAAGTATATCCAAGGGTAGATATTAAATTTAGGGTGTGGCATGGATTGATGTGGATGGACAGACATGATTAAATGAAATTGGATGGTTGGGATTGATTTATTTATATAAATATATATAAAAAATATAATATATAAAATATTATTATTTAAATATATATAAATAATATGGTGAGAAAGCTAGGATGAAGGAAAAATAACTATGTTTTGATGTTGGAAATGGTGGGAAAGTATGAGTGGAGGGCAAGTGGCTTTATTTTGGTGTCTACAAGTCTTCCCTGACCGCATCCTCTTGATACTAGACCTCTATGAACATTCCATGGGACTTCCCTTTCCTGGTCCCATCCTCTTCTGGTTTCCACTCTTCTTGGTCCAAGTTGGGTTAGTGGAGGTCATCCTCGTGGTTGTATTCCTCTTATATTGGGTACAATCCCTCTTAACCAGGGGATACCTTGTAGGTTCCCAGTCCAATTCAAATAGGCTAATAGTGTATCTCTCAGCCATCTAGGAGTAGGGGGTCAAATCCTTCCTCGTCCTCTACCTCTTCTAGGTAGAAAATCTCCTCTACTCCTTCCAGTATTTAGTGGATGTACTCCCTCTCCATAACCTTACTGTTGTCTTGGGGGTCCATGTTTATTTCTTACTAGGGTTATTTCCACCAATTTTATATTGGCCAAGTGACCTTCATTTCCTTGTGTTATAGGTGAAAAATATTGTAGTGCTCTCATTCTACGGTTCGTACGCAATAGTCGACATGTCCATCATATTTTCTCCCAATGTTGTTGTGAAGACACATTTGCCAGAGTCTCCCTATATGGTTTTGAGAAATCAAACTCAAAAATGGAATCATTACGATCGTCATCTTTTTTTTTGACCAATTCACTTGCGAGGTCATTAATATTTGAAGTCTCCGCAATTCTGTCCTTTGTTGCCTCAACTATCGATAGGCGATTACGTAGATCTCAGGGTCAGTTCACACATGAGGTGTCGGTAGTTCTAAGAAGTCATCATCACCAATATTGAAAATTTCTTCTCTTACTAGCCAAGATAACTCCCCATCACTAGATTCACTTGAATCCTCATGTATATCACCTTGTGGTCTTGGTGGTTTAATGTCTTCTTCAATGTCTCACCAAGCTATATCCTCATCTTCTTCTACTATTAATGGGTCATTGGACATTCCATGAGGTATTCTTGATTTTTCTCCCCTAATCATACTTGCACAATCATGGCATGAACTACTCACTCATGGTGTCATCTCATGTTCTTTCCCCTTGCCTTCCAATTCTTGCGACCTCATTGTTATTTGCTCCACCATCATTTGCATCATATCATCTAAGTCTTGGATAGTTAGTTCTAGGAGTCTTGTAGTGTGGCCTTGCAATATTTTATACTCCTCTTGCAACTATTGGATTTGGTATCACATCCTCTATTGCAATAGTCCTATCCAAGCTAATGAAGAGAACTCAATGAGTTCTTCTTCCATGATGTCACCTCCTATCTCTTATGGAGCTTCCATATCAAAGTTATCCATCTTGTTCGCATATTGAACTATTAATATCATTCTTCTTCGATATTTTAATGGTTGAGATAATTCCTTATACTCCAACTATGGATATACCATCCCTTGATCCTATGGATTCCTTCTTTCCCTTAGAGCAATCCCTCTTTCATATTCTTCCTCAAGATTTCTAGTAAAATCTACAAACCTTACATGTACTCGTGTCCTCCTCTCATTGGGTCAAGGTACCAACTCTTCTTGTTCAATAATTGGTCATATCTCCTCCCCTTATATGAATAGACATGTGAGTCCCATGTCAAGGTCCTCCTGTGGTGGTCCTTGAATTCTACTTTGCTGGTCATCGAATTGGGCTTGCTATCTTCGTTCAACTTCTTCTACAGTGATAAACAAACACTGTACTTTATATGGCTTTAAATTCGAACCATTTACAATATCCAACACTTCCATCCTATTCAATTTTTGCAATTTAACTACTCCATTGTACCTTATTTCTACAACTCAGAAGGGACCAAGCCACAAGATTTTTAACTTACCCAGTTTGATTTCTCATTTCCCATTAAAATTTAGAACTAAGTTGCCCTACTTGAGTTCTAATTTTCAAAGATGCTTGTCATGCCACATATTTCTTCTCTTTTGGACCACTTCAATCACCCATTGTGCCATGAATCTTCTCTCATCTAGTTTTATTAGTGCCATTAGTCATTATTCCATAGTATCTTGGTCACCTAAGTGATTCTCTACCGCTATCTGTAGACTTGGTACCAAGAATTCTACTGGCACTACTACCTCTTGACCATACATTAGCTAAAATAACATATGGTCTATAATTGACCTAAAGTTAGTTCAATATGGCCAAAGAATAGATGGTAACATTTCCTCCCAATCTACTCCCTCTATTCCATAGGTTTTGTATAATGTTGACACTAATACATTGTTAGTCGCTTCCACCTACCCATTAGATCTTGGGTAATATGGACTAGACAAGGAGTGCCAAATTATAAATTTAGTCATTAGTATTTTGATGATCTCGTTTACAAAGTGACCTTCGTAATCACTCATTATTTGTAGTGGAATGTCGAATCTTGTAATTACTTGCTCATACAAGAATCATGCTATAATTTTTTGTCGAGTTATCTGGTAGTGCCCGTGCCTTAATCCATTTTGTTAGGTATTCAGTGGCTACCATGATACATCGATACTTTTTCCTATGAGTTGTTCTTAGTGGTCCAAAAAAGTCCAACCCCCACCTCTCAAATAGTTACTGGGATTGTGATGGGTGTAATGGCATAAAGTCTCTTCGTAGTGGCTTCCCCGCTCTCTACAAGTATCACATGCTCTTACATATTCCTTTGCATTATTATATACTATGGGCCACTATAGTCCTAGAGTACTTTTTGAGTAGTGGTGGTGGGCCCCATGTGTCCTCCTGCCAATCCTTCATGAGCTTCTTTTAGTGTGACTTTATATTCCTTGTCCATTACACATCTTCTTAGGATACCATCAAAACCTAATTTGTACATAAATCCTGCTATCAACTAAAAAGAGGTTGACTTTATGATTGCTTTATTTTTCTCTATTATTTTCAACTCTTGTGGCAACTCCCCTATGGATAGGTATTATCCAATCAACTTGTACCACGTTGGAACAACATTGATTGTGAATAACTGATCATCAGGGAATTCATATGGAATCCCTGCTCCTATAGGTTCTCCTAATCTTATTTGAGACAATTGGTCTGCAATCACATGCTTCTTTCCAAGTCACACCACTAATCAAAATACAAACTCTTGTAAGGTGACGAGTCACCTGCTGACTCGTCCTTGTATAACTGGTTTATTTATCAAGTATAATAAATCTTAATGGTTAACATAGAAGGCAAAAGGGTTTGCTAATAGGTAATTCCTAAACTTATGTACTGCATATACCATACCTAGAGATTCTCACTCCATTGTACTATAATTTCTCTTTACCCTTGACAATAGGTGGCTTGCAAAAAATATATGTTGATCCTGCCTAAACTATACTTCTTGTGCCAATGCACATCTAACTGCAAAGTTCGAGGTATCAATATGGACATGGAATTATTTATCCCAATTTGGGAACACCAAAATGGGACTACTGAATAGCTTAGCCTTTGACTCCTCAAAGTCTCCTTGGTGTTCCTCTGTCCATTTGAAGGGAATATTCTTCTTGGTTAAAGAATCTAGTCGGTAGGACATGTACACATAATTCCTTATAAACCTTTGATAGTATCCCATAGTTCAAGGAATGTTTTTAAAGAGCTCACATCATATGGATCCTCCATGTGTAGTATGAAATGGGTTTTATCAGGATCGGTCTTCAACCCTTCACTGCACACTATATGTCCCAACAATCTCCCATATGGTACCATCAGAAAACACTTTGCTGGATTTAGGGAGATTTGTGCATTACTACACCTACTCATGCACTTGCTAAGACCGGGTAAATGATCTTTGATATTTTTGTATATGGACCAATCACCCAGGAATGAATTGAAATTTCATATGGCTAGTTGATCAAAGATGTATAGAATAATGTGCTAAAATGTAGCAGGGGCGTTACATAGCCCAAATGGCATTTGATTATATGCATAGATGCCATTCTCCATGATGAATGTGGTCTTTAATTTATCCTCCTTAGTGATGCTTATTTGGTTATACCCAAAAAATCCATCTAGGAATGAATAGATTTCATGTCCTACGACCTCTTCCAGAATTATGTTTGTGAAGGGAATAGAGAAAGGATATTTAATTGTTACTGTGTTCAGACTCCTGAATCTATGCATATTTAGATTTTATCTACTTCCTTCTTCAGAGTGACCATAATAGGTGAAACCCATTAACTGTTAGTGACTCTAAAAATGATGCATACCTCTAACATATTTTCAATTTATGTATTTACCAATGTGGCATACTTTGGATTCATCCGATACAGTATTCTTCTCATTGGTTGTGCCCTGAGCATTAGCATAATATTATGGACACATAGATCAGGTGATACCCCCTTCAAGTCCTTATACATCCATGCAAAGACATCCTTGTACTCCAAGAATATCTTAAAAGTTGTTGCTTTCAGTACTGGGTCCCAGTCATCGTCACAACAGATCATCCTAGGCTCTCCTTCTGTTCTTAGGATTACATCCTCCATCCAAGGTCCTTCAAACTTAATATTTTTAGGCTCTATCACTACCTTTTCCACATTTGTAGGATTCACTGGTCTTGCATCAATTTTAGCATCTCCTATTGTGTATTTTGCAAAGCTCTTAGGAAATGACCATTTCTCTACTTCCTCTTTCTTAGGTTCCAATATGACCTTCGTATCATCTTGTTTTTTTATGGTCTCCTATGTGTTAATACAGAGGTAAGTGGGCTGAAAAACCTTGTACTCCATTTTCTAATGGATTAGTCCACTATAAGATCAAGTTTCATCTTCGCTATAGTCTTCTAGGTACAACATCCCTTCTTCATTAGGTTCATAACCTTCATCACCAGAAGAACTACCCGACTCATCAGTCATGGCCATATCCTCACTAATCCTTTGGTTATTCAAATTGATCATATATTTATATTGTCCTTTCTTAAAAGTGATCTAATATTTTCCCTAGTTGTGATTAACTTTGGCTATTCTTAGCCATCCTCTCCCAAATAAAGCATCGTATGCTAACTTTTGCATTGTAATCACAACGAAATCCAAGACAAACTCTTAGTCAACTATTTTAAATTATTGTGCGGTTAAGACACCCTTTGTCTCTATTCCATATTGGTCAACACCATATAACCAGAAGCTAGGTGCCCATAAAGATGGAGCACCAAGTTCTTGCCAGGTCTTCTCAGGTAGTACATTAATGCTAGATCCTCCATCTACTATGACTTACATCAATCTATGCCCTAAGATTTCCATATGGACCAATGTGGGTTTCTTCCTGACATCAATCATCATTATGGTGGGATCCATAAAATAATTCCTTTATTCCTCTTCTTTGATTGGTTGGATTTCTACCTCCATGACCTTATGAGGTTTCAAATATTTCACCATTGCTTTATGCAACGATGGGATGGCTTCTAGCAAGCTTGCTATCTTAATTTCAAGTCGTATTTGAAACTTGTGCTGCCAAATTTTTCACAACCACTGTGTCTTCTAATGGTTTCTTTAACTCTTTTTCTTTCACTATTCTCAATTCTCTTGCCTTCTTTGCTTCTTCATCTAGTACCTTCTTTTCCACTTGCCATCACTTATTTTCTTTGGTAGGTTCTAGATACTTGTATTTCCTAGCTTGGTTCCTTGTTACGTCTCCTCACTAACTGGAGGTGCCTCTATGTCCAAAAAATTTATGTTCTGTAAGTGACTAGAACTCGCATGCTTTGGACAATTTGCTTCCTTATGGTTTCCTAGAGCACACCATCTACACATGTATGTAGTGTTTGTTTGTTGTGTTTCCTATTTTTGGGGTAAAGGATAGTTTTTCACAAAGTGCCCCCACTTCCAAAAATTGTAACATTGTACGATTGGTCTCCCCTTCGAATCATACTGCAAGTGGCTCTGTCCTCCTTATCGGTTGCCTTGTGTTGGACATTTTGAGTCCTAAAATTTAAAGTTGTCATTGATTTCAAGAAATGAAGTCAACATTAATATCAAGGTTTTTCGTCAAGGAACAAAGTTGTCAAAGTTGTTATTTGATATCCAGGAAGAAGGCCAAAGGTCAAGAGATTTAGTGCAAAGTTAAAAGGAGATATAATATTTTTTATAAATTATTTAAATTCAATGAGAATTTAAATTTTATAAATAAATATTATTTACACCATGGAATGCAATGTGAAGGAGGCAATAATATTATAATGGTTAAAAGGATATAATATTATAATGTGTGATATTATAATATTAAAGTGATTTGGTTAGAAGCCCAAAGTAAAATATTAAATATTTTACTTTACCCAAAGATCGGCTTGGAAGTTTAAAATATTCAAAGCACTTTATCAAAGTTCTAATCTTCGTCGACGTCTCATGGTAATGAAAGCTTCAAAGGCATCGATGTTTTACAAAACATGGAGGAATTTAATATAAATACCTATGCCAAAGGGCATTGAACCTTATCCTTGCTTGATTGATTATTTTGCATACGAATTATTTAAAGTGAAGAGTTTGTGAAAGAAGGACTACGATTTTTGTGTTTGAACTGCCAATGAATAGAAACTAAATGGAAGGCATCAAATGGTTGAAGCCCAACCAAGTAGCTTGGCCTAGTGGCAAGTGGGCAGGTGGTAAAATGTTTGTTGGCAAGGAAGTCACCGTTCGAAACGCGATGGTGTGTTGGTTTAAGGTGCCAAAGGCACACATTTTTGCAAAGGGGCAAGAGCGTGATACGTTTTGAAGCACGTGGTGCTTCCTCCATCTCAAACGAGCGTGTAGCTTGTGCGACTGTTGGAGCCATAACAAGACATACATCATGGGAATTATTGAGGATTCGAATCCCTCCGAAGGTAAGGTAAATATTTTGCATTAAATTTTTGTTATTTGCCTAAGTTTGGAGGTATAAGGATTGTTAGTGGAATTGTTTAGAAAGGGTGTTTATTGGATAGTGGTGGTAGTTGAATATTATCATTTGGAGTAATAAGGAAGTTTTGGTTTTAATTATTTTTGATAGTCTTAAATTACTATATTGGCATATTGAAGGATTAAGACTTTTGAGGGTTGTTTAATTTTAATAAGGGGTTTTTGTGTTAAAGAAGATTATTGTGAAGGTATTGAATTTTATTTAAGTTGGAGCGATAAGGTGTAATTTTGATATCATTTTGCATTGTGTTTTGTTGAGGAAATTATTATCTTCTAACCCTTATTGAGATTGGCAAAGAAGTAATTGTGAGTGTGGAATATTTGTGAGATCAACTTCTTGACAAGAAAAAAGGTATGGGCAAATTCTTTCTTGGTTGAGTTGATTGATTGCTTACTAGAAAATAAAGTTTGGAGTGAAAAGGATTTGATTAGCTTTTCCTTTTCGAAAGTGCTTGACTTAATGCTTCAAGGTTTTCTGGAATTAAGAGTTGTGATTAAATCCTTGTTTGATAAGCATAGTTGTTGAAGTCATTGAATTGTGTGAAGAATTGAGTTAGGGTTTTTAAAATAACATGAGTATCATTGTAATGTGAAGAGTTTTTTATGAGCATTGTTGTTGAAGTGAGTTGTTGTACAAAGAACTTGAACTAGGGTTTGAAAAGAACATGAGTATCATTGTTATGTGAAATTTGTTGTTGAGCATTGTTGGAAATATTTTGAGTTGGTTGATATATGCTTGGACTAGGGTTTGTGAGAAATGGGAGTTTCATTAAGTAATTGGTTGAGTTGAGTTGGTTGAGCCTATTCAAGTGGTTTTATAAAGTGATTGTTCAAGTTCCATAAAAAAACTATTCTATATTCTGATTTGAGTTTTGAAAGTGATTGAGCATTGAGTATAAAACATATTGAGTCTCTAACAATTCTCTTTATGCTTATATGAGATTGAGAAAATTGAGAAAGTGATTGTGCATTAAGAATATAACATATTGAGTCTCTAACAATTCTCTTTATGCTTCTATGAGATTGAGAAAATTGAGAAAGTGATTGTGCATTAAGAATAGAACATATTGAATCTCTAACAATTCTCTTTATGCTTCTATGAGATTGAACAAGTTCTATGTGTGGACTTGTTAAGCATATTTGAGTCAAGTCTTTGAGAAGACTTGTGGACTAATTTTGTGTGAGATTTTGTGGAAGCTTACAATATAGATTTGGTTAAGTTCTAGAGAGGACTTATTGAGCTGATTGGGACAAGTTCTGTGTGATCTTGTTGAGCATATTTGAGTAGGTTCTGAGTGGACCTATTGAGCAAAGTTGAGCAAGTTATATGTGAGCTTGTTGAGCAGATTTGAGCAGGTTATGAGTGGACTTGTTGAGTAGAGTTGAGCAAGTTTTGCGTGAACTTGTTGAGCAGATTTGTGCTAGACCGATTGGACTATGTTTAGTGTAGATTTGAGTGGACTTATTGATTAGATTTGTGCTAGACCTACTGGACTATGTTTAGTGTAGACTTGAGTGAACTTATTGAGTAGATTTGTGCTAGATCGACTAGATCGTGTTTAGTGTAGATTTGAGTGGACTTATTGAGCAGATTTGTGCTAGACTGACTGGACTATTTTTAGTGCAGATTTGAGTGGACTTATTGAGCAGATTTGTGCTAGACCGACTGGACTGTGTTTAGTACAGATTTGAGTGGACTTATTGAGAAAATTTGTGCTAGAATGACTAGACTATGTTTAGTACATATTTGAGTGGACTTATTGAGCATATTTGTGCTAGACCGACTAGACTATGTTTAGTGCAAATTTGAGTGGAATTATTGAGTATATTTGTGCTAGACAGACTCGACTGTGTTTAGTACAGATTTGAGTGGACTTGTTGAGCAAATTTGTGCTAGACCAACTGCACTGTGTTTAATACAGATTTGAGATAGATCTTTGGAGGTGACAGAGAAGAGAGAATAGTAGTCTCCAATGGATAGATATCCACCAACTAGGGTAGTGAGGATAGGTCTTCTAAGTAGGGACAAGAGTATTCAGTGGAGAGATATCCACAAACCAGTGCAGTGGAGGTAGTAGTCTTCTAGAGGATCACCAACTAGAGCAGAGGAGAAGTTCTCCTGTGGATAGAGATCCACAAACCAGATATAGGGGATCAACATCTCCTTTGGATATAGGTCCATAAACATTGTAATTGGGAAGGATTCCCAAGATATTATTTGAGAAATATTTAGAAGAAATATTTTCTTCGTGGAAGTAGCCATATTTGGGTGAACCACATTAAATCTATGTCTCTATTGTGTGTGGTTATTTGTGCATTGATTTTATTACTGTTGTTGATATTGCTATCTATACATTGCATAATATTGATTTGGAAAGAAAAATAAAAAGTGCTCTTATACTGTTCACCCCCTCTTAGTATAACTTGTGTTCTTCACCTTGATACTATCTACCCCCTCTATAATTATTCCTATAACCACCACTAGTGGCTTTCTGGCCACTCGCTTGAGATTGCAGTTTCTCCTCTTGTTCTTGGATAAAGAGAACTTGTGTATGCACCTGTGTTAAATGGATATTGTATCAGCTCATGTCTAATCATGTTGTAAATGTGGCAATAATAATTTTGAGGACAAGTCACATTCGTGTGACCTTAAAACTTGCAATCTGTATACCAAATGTCCTTTCAGTCTTGCTTGACTTTCCCTTTCACCTCTTTAATTAATTTATCAATTCCCTCCTAAATGATTGAATTGTCTGTTAGATTGTATCATCTTCCTCACTCTATGAATCATCGTGTCTTACATGTGTTATGATCCTCGTGATTGTTTGTTTGGCCTCACTTTCAAAATTCTTTGCATTTTCTAAGGCTTCTTCATATGTAGCTGATGGCACTGCCTTCATCTTCTTCTTGTATATGGGTAGCAACCCATCTATGAACCATCATTTTACTAGCACTTATGCTAGAGGCATTTGCATCTTATCCACCAACTTCTTTGATCAACGATTGTATGATTTCACATCTTCATCAATTTTCTATTTAGTGGTGCAAAGTTCAGTTACAATATCTCCATAATATTTCAAGGGGTGAAATTCCTCAATGAATGCATCTTTCATTGTATTCCATACTTGGATTTTGGTGTGTTTTGTATTTTTAGATACCAATCTATGGCAAGTCCTCATAATGTAGTAGAAAACAATCATAACCATCCGTTCGATTTATCTACACCATTTTCTCTCCTGATGGTTATACAAGTCTTGATGTCTCTTATCAGGTTTTTCTTTCCTTCATCCATAAAGGGTGGGCATATTTGTTTTCCTACACGATTGCCTAGATGGGCCATTGGTGATGTTTCTTCTTCTTCACTTGATGAAGTATTACTTGGAATCCTTGATTAATTCCACCTTATAGGTGACTCACTTTACTGGTCCTCATTGGAACCATCTACTTGAGAAATCTTATATTCATCGAACAATCATCTATCGATATCCCATGCATCTTCACTCCATGATATCCTTCACTAGTGTGTAGGTTGTGGCCTTGGTCCTTCCTTATGAGACCTCATATGCTGTTGCTATAGTGCCTGACTCCCATCCATCACACTCCTTTGCAACCTATATGCCACTTTCTTAGGTTTTACCATCCACTCCCTTCATTCTCGCACAATTTCCTCATTAAAACCTTCTCTTACATCAATGATATTCTCAAATATAGGTGCTTCTTGCTCCTCTTCTTTTGTGTTAATCAACAATGTATCCAACCTCCTAATCTCTACTTTGTCAGATATCCATACTTGCTCTATCACTGGTTTATGTGTATTGTGTTTAACTTTGTTCACATTCCCTATTTGAGCAATTCTTGTGCTCCTTATAACTAGGATTTCCTCTCCTTGATCTCATATCCTATACCTTTGTAGACTTGTGTATGTCATTCACCCTCAATTTTATGTACTCCAGTTTATCACTTGTACGATATTCTTGACTGCAACACTTTTTGACCCGTTTTAATAAAAATGCTAAATTTTGATAAGGCAACGATGCCAAATGTAGAGGTAGCGGTGTAGTATTTCCAATGGGGAGGTAGTCTAGAAGCTATGGAAATGATCAACAAGATATCAAAACCCAAATTGCACAACTCGTACAGCCTGTATAGTCTTCCTCGTACACTAGGTTAATTTGTCAAAATAGTTTGTACGATCACCAAATTGTACAGTTGTATGATCCAAATCATAAAAAAGTGCACCTGGTATAATTTTGTACTCAACCAACTCATTGGAATAGGTTTTGCAAGTAAAATAGATTGGTTTTGTAATCGATTTCCTAAAACTAATAATATTTTCTTAATTGGCAGATTTGGGTTGTAACTTTTATTACCAAATTGGGTAATTGAACAATTGTACGATTTGGCACTATGCTTGTACGATTTGTATGAACCCTTGCTGTAGCTAATATTAAGATCTATCACTTTGCATCACCAATTATTCCAAGATATATTGTGGGAAGTATCTATGTCTCAATGGCTCCAATTTCCCATAATATGCAAAACCTTAAAACACTAACAATGAGTTATACTCTTCATGGATGATTCCAAAAATTGTACACTGGCTTGGAAATATCAAATTATGACTATAACTTCTCATATAATCAATCCCATCCTTCACACCAAGTCTGTAGGTAACCAGGATAATTCATAAGACAATTCCATACATTATCATAGAAAAATAAGTAGTAAACATTATCTAATCAACCTGCAACATCCAGAACGCACAATGGAATTCACAAGGATAATGAAATGAGGAAGATGGCTGTCATATTCAGATTATTAGTATACTTGTACATATATTCCATCAGTAATTACAATCTCAACAATGAACAATAATTCTACTCAACAATCACATAAATGGACCTTCAATCAATAACCAACAATGAAATGCATATGAGTATGAACAAACACGAATGAACAACCAAAGAATGAATAAGGGGGGATATATAATGCATGCCCAGACCATTCCAAAGTGATTTCTAAAGCATCACACTATTTATAGCTGCAATTCCAAACTAATGCCAAAATAAATCTTTTTACAAGGTTTACTAAGGTCTAATTCGATTTTTATCAAATTAACCCCAAATGCACATTTCAACTTAATTTCATTTCATTTCACATCGTACATGTGCAACCTTGTACATTTTGCTCTTTGCTTGTATGTTTTGACACTTGTACACTTTAGTCAAAATTGAGCAAAACTCAACAAAATTGTGCAAATCCATGGATCACTTCTTCTTCTTTTGGGAGGTGGATTTGCGACCTACATTGAAGATAACAGATCGACTTCCTCCTTTTGGATGGTCTCTTCAAACTAATTTTTGGTGCACAAATAAGTTTTCAATGGGTTTTTGATGTGCTACACCTCTATCGATGATGATTCTCACTTCTCCTATTGTTTGGTAGTAGTCCTATGTTCTCCAATAGGATTTACACATGAATACTTCTGCATTTCAACAAACGTAGTGGTAGACAATTTTGAGTTTTATCCCACAAACATGGGGTTAGCGAGCAAAAGGTAATTCAAAAGGAATATTATGCCAATGTTAGAATAACCAAATTTTGATAGCGAGCTTATTCTTGTGAAGGTCGCATACCGCAACAAGTGGTATCCTTGGATTCTATCCATGTTGATTCCTACGGTTCATGGATTTGAATGTAAAATATTATGTTTATAGTTATTTTGTGAACATAGGAAAAAATCCCACATTCAGTGTGTGGGAGAAATTAGAATATTTAAAAGGTGTTAGGAACCTAATAGCTAACTCAAAAGGTTGGCTAGACAATGTACTATGGTCAGTTTCCCCATTGACTTGGTATTTCATTGACTTACGTTGATCTACAACCTTGCTGATCTATTTCAGTGTTGAATTTGTTAGACTTGTGTTGATTGTGGTGGATTTTTCCCATTGAATTGGCAGTTGAAAGACAAAATATTTTTTATTTGGCTTATTTTGCTCAATATTTAAACAATTTAATATATTTTTCTTCCTTAAAACAAATATTTTTGTTTTTTAAATTTTATTTGCTAACCTACCCCAAAAATATTCTCTACAATTGCTTGGTGGGCATATTAAAATTATTATTTTTGGGTATAAATTATAATTTTAAGGCAAGAATTTTCTTTTGCTTTGGGTATAGGAGTCAAATTGAAAAGAGAAAATTTCATTGTAATTGGTAAATTTGTAAGCCTTTAAATATATTGTTTCAATATTTTAAAGGCAGTTGCTTGATAGGATCATAGTTACCATTCTTTTGATCTAATTTTATAATAGTTCTGGCTTACACTAGATCTCAAATGACTTATGATTTAGTGGATAAAATGGCTGCAATAGTAGTAGTAGTTAGCCTTTTGGCTAACAAAGTGAATGATATTATTGCCACTCAAAGTATTCCTAATGTAAAAGCCACTAAAGATGCTAAGACCCATACAAAATGTGAATTGAAGCTATATGATGGGTCTAGGAACCCCGATGTGTTAAATAGTTGGATCATGGACATGGAAACTTGGTTTATATATACAAAAGTTCCTATTGATGATCAAGTTCCTTTTGCTAAACTCAAATTGAGTGAGAGTTAGCAAAACTTTTCATCATAGATAGACAAAATGACCAAAACCCCATTTCCATTTGGGAAGAATTGGTACATGCATTGGAGGATTCATTCTATTATTTTTATTATGCAAGAGAATTGAAGTAAAATGGTGTAGATTACGCCAAGCTTACAATATATTTGTGTAGGATTATGTCTCTTCTTTCAACAAGTTACGCATTTTGCTTTGCATGAAAGATCTTGTCAATAAATTGATTGTTAAATTTACAAGTGGATTTCAAGAGCACTTATATATAGATCTCCAATATAATCCCTTGGAAACAATAGATGCGACCTTCAACCATGCACAACTGGTTGAAGAGAAGTTCATCACTCAATCACAGGGAGCTTCTTGATCTTCAAATCAGTAGTAGTCTTCGAAGGCCAAGATGCCTTCCAATTCTTCTCCTTCTTCTTCTTCCTCCTCTTTTGCTACTTCTTATAATGCAAAGAATTATTATAATAATTATAAGAGATATGAAAACTTAGAATTTGAGTGTTTTAGAAAACAAAATAACTTGTAAAATCTCCAACGGAGGAACCCCAACAGGGTCCCCTTGAGGTTATGGGAGAAGGGAGAGAATATGTTGAATTACGAGGTAAATTGAACAATGTTACACTACTGAATCAAAAATGTGGTCATGACAATTTGTTTGTCACAAAATCCCACCTCACTCATGACTTCTTTGTAGATTGTATTATCGATAATGGATCGCAAAAAAAATTAATTGTATAATCTATTGTTGATAGGCTCAAATTACCTATGGAACCACATCCTCATCCATATCCATTGGGATGGAAGGATATGGATTCTAACTCCTACATCACAAACACTTGCATTGTATCCTTTGCTTTTGGGTCTCATTATGTGGATAGAGTCACCTGTGATGTGACTCCCATGGACTATTATGGTCTTATTCTTGGCCAACCCTATCAATTTGATAAAAGGGCTATTTATGATGCATACAATTAAACCTACACTTTGCATCATAATAATAGGTAATTTCTTATTCATAAAAAACCACAAACCACACTTATGCCTTGTTCTTATCCATCATAAAAGATAACATTAGTCTCCAATAGGCCTCATGACATAATTTCTTCTGCTGCACTACCTCCTCCCAAGATTTTATTTCATCATCTTCCATTGCATTGCTTTCTCCCACCATAATATGCACCTGCTGCTGCTACTCCTGCTCTTCTTCCTATTTTAGAGTGGCCTTCTTAATTGTCATCTTCATCAATTCTTGTTGTATAATAGACTTCACTCGCTCCGTAGAAGACTATTGGTGCTTCATCCTTACCTCATCGATATCCTACACAAATTTGTGATAGATATGTACCACCACATTCTACTCTAGCATCAACTACAATTCATGGCCTCAACGACCTTGTTTAACATCTCAATCAACTTTATTTTTAGCGTGCAATATCTCAAATTCTCACTTGTATTGTAAAAGCATTGGAGTCCAATGCTTCTATGGTGGAAAGGGATGATGTGGACATCACTAGATCTAGGATTATGTTTATTTTATCATTTACTAAAGCTTAAGTCCTAAGTCTAAGTTAGAAATTGTGTTATAGACTAGGTGTTAGCTTTTACTTATTTGATTAAGTATAAAGTCCTAAGTCTAGGTTTGATTTAATAATATCTTATTCCAACTTGTAAATATTGACACATTTGGATGACATAAGTCATTGGGTAAGATTTATCTTCTTTTTAGAGTTAGAAAGATCAATTTGTTAGCATATTTAGCTTAACTATAGTTGTTGGTTAAGCATATTTTTAATTTAGGATATTATGGTTGTAAATAGTGATATTTAAGCACAAGTTGGAAATAATATTGAGTTAGTGTTTTTCTGATTTAGTTTCCTCATCAGTGGTATCAGATCCTATGATCAAGATTTTGCTAGTTGGCTTCTAGTTTACGTTGAAAGCCAATAGTTTGCATAGAAATTAGTTGTTAAATTCCTCACAAAATCTCCTCAAAATTTCTAATCTTAGGTCCCAAATTGGCCTGTTGTTAGTAATACCTGGTTGGTTTAACTCCTTGCATAAAATTTAAGAGGTTTGAGGCATAGTGTGCTTTAGTTCTAATGGTATTAGAAGTTTTTAAGTTTATTTGAGTTAGGGTATATTAAATATTAATATTCTTCAAAATATTAATATATATATATATATATATATATATATATATATATATATATATATATATATATTTTAATTTACTAAAAATCGAGTGCAAATCACCCAATTTTCAAGCGATCGCCATGCTACTGCTGGTTATCAATGACAAATACTCTTACTGACATGTCAACTAGTCAAAATAGGCACTCTCAAGTGCTAGCTTTTCAACTCAGGCTAACCGTTGGTGTATGTCATTGGCTTGCTGACCTCGATGTCGTGTTGCCAATATTGACTATATTTGGATGCCCCAACGTGTGGTTGATTTTGACCCCTTTCGATGTTGCACCTCTACTATAAACATAGAACTCATCGATGATAGATGTTGCACCACCAACCACCCTTGAAAATATCTATCGCTCTACCATTTTTGACACCTAATTGTTGGCCACAATATGGACACCATTTTTCCCTGTTGTTCCTAGTGACCCATTATCACAATAATGCAACGAGATGGCTCCTTTGTTAGAAATACTAAGTTGTAATTGATGTTAAAGGTGTATGTTATTCAAGGCAGAAATATTCTTTAAGGATGATAAGTTTATAAGGTTGGACAATATATCAATAATGTCAGATATGGACTTGATAAATAGCAAACAATGGAAAATCATCCAAGGCAAAGATATATTTCAAGAGAAGCAAGGAAAGTATATTTCAAAGTAAGGCAAATATATTATAATATTTAAATATTATAAAGAGAAGGACAAAGGTTTGGACAAAGGCTTGAAATATTATAAAAGAGAAGGACAAAGGTTGGGACAAAGGTTTGACATATTTAAATCAAAGGATTTAAATATATAAGAGTTTAATAAATTGAATATTATAATATCTAAATCATAGGTTTAAATATTATAACTTAAAGTGTTTGAAAAAAATTAATGCATCAACATATTTGGATAAGATAGAAAGTCAAAGGCAAAAAAAATAAGAGCTGACCTCCTTATCGAAGACAATGGGAAACTTATAAATATAGGGCATCATTTCACCTTTGCATGGGCAAGTAATCGATTGGTCCTCATTGTGAGTGCAAGTGGTAGAGAGAGGAGAAGAGCAACAAAAAATTGGTTAGTGAAAGACAAGGATTAATATCATATTTACCCCTTTGATTCTATTTGCTCGGGTAGCCTAGATAGTCGCCTTGCTTGTGTGGAGTGCTGCTGTGTAGGAGGTTAAGAGGTCCAGTCTGGTCGATGTCATTTTGTTGAAGAGTGAAGGTCGAATTATGAAGGATTCATATATCAATTTTGTGCCTTTAGTTCCATCCATCAGGGTATCCCAGACGGTCTCCTAGCTTGTGTGGAAGCATTGTTGTGCAAGAGGTTAAGGGGTCAAATCCCTTTGATGTTGTTTTGATATGGTTTTAATGTTTGAGGGCGCACAAAGACAAGGATAAATATTCAGGTGCCCTTTTAGATTTCACATGTTGTGGTAGCACAACTGGTCATGAGCACCTATGAGAGTGCTGTGCTTTGAAAGGATAGGGGATCGAATCCCGTCACGACTGTGCAAGGTATCTAAAGTTTTACTTTATCAAATTTAATTAAGGGAGAAATAAAGGTTATGGTGCCAGTGTAGAATTATATTTTTACATATTAAATAAAGGGGAGAAATAAGGGTTTTGATGTTAGCATAAGGTTTCATTTTTAAAAATTAATAAAAGGAGATATAAGTGTTTTAGTTGTCAAAAGAGATTTACATTGTGAGTTTCAAAAATGAGATATAAGGAGTTAATTTGTTTAACTTAATTGTGTATGTTTTTTATAAGGGATTTTAAAGTAATTTATGTGATATTTAATCAAGAAAGGAAAAAGATAATTGGTAACTAGATTTTGAAGGGACAAACAAAAGGAAAAATATTTTTGTCAAGACAAGTTTGGAAAGCTCATACAAAATAAGATCATCATCATTGAGGTAGATTTAGAGGTATGGTGATTTAATTCCTTTCTAAAAATGGTTTTGTTTGAGGAAAATATTTTTGTTGTCATATAGTGGGAGGTATAAGGAATTATTGGATGTGCATTATTTTTGCTTGAAATTGGAAGTACATGGGTAAGGTTTATAGATCAGATTTGCAAGCAAATTTGTGCATTGTTCATGATTGATTTTAGGAGTAGATGAGAAGGACATATTTGTACATTGTGATTGGTTTTGAAGTGAATGAGAAAATAAGCAAAATAGTATAGTCTCACAAAAATAGAAGGGTTATTTTAAAGCAAGTCAAAGTATCACATAGTGCAAGGATAGTGTGAAAGAATTCAATTGAAAAGAAGGACATTTTTAGCTATCGAAAAAGGGGAAGGAAAGGTGCAAATCAATAATTACAAAGTCAGTTATCAAGTGCTAGACTAGAGCTACCTTTTAATGTAATAAATGTGAGACATGTGGAAGTGACAAACTTAATGAATGTGAAAAACATATTGGGAATTTTATTGGTGCATATCATTCTCTATATGTTCATGAAGATAAAATAATTTTGGATAGAATATGTATGAATTGCTTTAGTTGAGGAAAGCATATTGAAGAATAGGTGAAGAACTTGATGACATCATTATGCAAGATTTGGGAATAGATGAGGATTGTTTATATAAAAATTTTGGAGAAAATTTAAGCTAATTTTTGTGAGCAGGTTATGGAGCAGATTTGAGCAGGTTTTATGAGCAGGTTTTGAAGCAAATTTGAGTAGGTTTTGTGGGCAAGTTTTGGAGTAGATTTGAATAGGTTTTGTGAGCAGGTTATGGAGAATATTTGAGTAGGTTTTATTATATGGTTTTGGAGAATATTGGAAGTAGTGTTCGTGAGTAGGTTTTTGAGAAATATTTGAGGACAAACTTGAGCAAAGTATTGATCGAACTTGAGAGAGGGGATTGGTGTCTCCTGTGGATTGATGTCCATGAACCAGAGTAGAGGGGATTGGTGTCTCCTATGGATTGATGTCTGATGAGCACCAAAAATGCTCATATTTTGTACATATTTCTTGGATCAATATGCGGTTGTATAATAAGGATTGCATACTTTTATAAATGATTATATAGATATTTGATATAATTATGCGTGTTATCTAATTTGTGTGCTTTTAGTATGTTTTGTGGAATTGCAGTTGATTTAGTTAGATTTGGAACAGTCGAGGTCCTTTCGATGGACCTGGCACTTTATTTCATCGGGAGTCAATGAAGAGAACATAGGCGCCTCCCTACAACCGAAAGGCACCAATTGAACATAGGCGCCTCCCTGTAGTCGAAAGGCGCCAAGTGAATACAAGCGCCTCCCTGCAGTCGAAAGGCACCAATTGAACATAGGTGCCTCCCTGTAGTCGAAAGGTGCCAAGTGAATACAAGCGCCTCCCTACAGTCGAAAGGCACCAATTGAACATAGGCGCCTCCCTACAGTCGAAAGGCGCCAAGTGAATACAAGCGCCTCCCTACAGTCGAAAGGCATCGATTGAACATAGGCGCCTCCCTGCAGTCGAAAGGCATCGTCTGAATGCAAGCGCCTCCCTGCAACCGAAAGGCGCCAACCAAAGGCAAGCGCCTCTCCATAGCCGAAAGGTGCTAATAGAGGGTAAGCACCTCCCTACAACCGAAAGGCGCTAATAGAGGTAGGCGCCTCCCTACAACCGGAAGGCGCCACTGATTCTTTGCCCGTTGACCAGAGTTGAACGACGTGGACGGCAACGGCTGGTGTAGTTCCAGCTCTACGTCATGCAGAGCTAAATTGGAGATAGCACCTAACGTACCCAAATGTCTTATCGATGCCAGGCAAAGCATGAACCGAAATGAACATGCCGCCTTCAGAATAGAATGCCAGACGTCGATTGCATTCGCCAGACTATTCTAATTTAGTCTGGGAAGAATCGACTGTTGTAACCACTGTTGTAACAGAAGTTCTGCGGGTGTGTTATATAAACACACGTAGATCATTCTGAAAATATATAGAGAGATATATAGAAATAATTAATAAAGAGCTATTTTGAATTGCAGAAGATAGATTGTAATACGTTGATAAATATATTCCAGTTCCAGAAGTTCTAAGCGCGTGTTCGATCGGGAGGAATCTGCTGGAGCCTGGGCCCACTCCAAGCCAGTATTTCTTCCCCATTTCTTTCTATTTATTTAATTAGTTTATTGCTTTCATAGAACCGTTCATTAATTTACTAGTTCTCGTATTTTGCAGTAGGTTTATTTCTAGGACTGTATACATGATTTATTTCTGTAGATTTATTTCTGTTCTTCTTACGTAATTTATTGAGGAGTGCGGGAATGATTGACAACCATCTCAAGAACACCCCCCAATGTAGGATTAGCAGATTCACCCTCCAGTGGTATTGTAGTAACCTAATTCCGACTCTTCGCAAGTTTACGAAGCTCCCTGGGTTGATAATTAAATGCATGGGCATGTGACAAAAATAGGAAACCATTCACCTTGTTTGGCCCGCAACATTTTGGCACCGTTGTCAGGGAAGCATCTTAATTAGATTACTTACAATACCCTAAAACCTTCATCTGACCTTGCATGAGTTCTTCGAGAAGAAGAGGACCTGACGGTCGCTTTATAAGAACTAATCCATCAAGACTTGAGTCAGCCGAGCATTTTGGATTTGAGTTAGACTCGCCCGACCTACCAGCAGTCCATTGGAGTGAGGAACCGCACTTTGTGCAAAGTGCCACCTCATCCCATCAACAAGGGGAAGAATGAATCATCACAAATCCCCTGTTTAATAGGACTCCTCTAGAGGAAGCCCTATTGTGGAAGGCTATGGAGGATCAGACGATCTCGCCAGACAACCTTAGAGCATTGACTCAAAAAGTTTTAAATGATCGAAAGGCCATAAACGCTGCATTAGAAACCACATTTCCTAAAAAAATGGTAGATAATGATGAAGTCTCATCTGGATTTAGTTTCCCAATAGAGGAGGGAGTAGGAGATACCAAAATGAAAAACATATCCCCTGCTCACCTCCCGTCCTTCAGAGGACACCCGACTGAGGACCCTGACCTATTTTTATTCAAGTTTGATGTTTTGTGCAGGTCTGTGGATTACAAATCAAATGCGTAGAAGTTGAAATTATTTCCTTCTACATTAGACGATGCAGCTCTACGATGGTTCATCGGTCTGGGAGACAAACACATCACCACCTGGGACCAGATGAAGACGCTCTTTTTAGAGCAATATCAAGATTTCGGGAGAGCAAGAGACTCCGGGAGGAGGTCCTGAGCATGACACAAAGAGAAGATGAGTCTCTCGAGGAGTATTGGGAGAGATTCACCTTTAATCTTCAATGGTCCCCTCACTCGAAGTTATCTGATAAGTCCCTCAAAAGCATCTTCTTGAGGGGACTTACCAATGAGTCACTGGAGGCTCTCAACATGATCTCTGGAGGTGATGTCTATCAGCATGCTATGGACGACATCCAAAAATTATGCCGGAACTACTCGAGAAGGCGAGGCAAAGTCACCCCCAGGACCATGAAGGCGACTACTTCAGTCACCAAAATAGAGATAGGCAACATGCTGGAGGATTTGAAGAGCGAAATGCTTTCATCTCTAGCACTGCAGATGGATACGCTACTGTTAGAAAAGAAGAAACAAGAAAATGATGTAGCATTAGCCTATTTCTGCCCAAAATGTAGAGGAAGGCATGCAAAGAATGCATGCCCAAAAAACAAGGTCAGAATATGCGTAGTTTGCAGGCTGAATCATAAAACTCGATTGTGCCCACAACTGCCCAGTAACTAGGAAGCGACTGAGAGCACGGAGGCCTATTTCATAGGCAATAGGAAGAGTTGGCCATAGCCCCCCACTGGGAATATACCAACCGAAATGCCAACATATGGGGGAGGGTCATACATGCACCAAGGACCCCCTCAACCACCTAATATGGGGTGGTGGGGACCGTCACCCTGGACGAACGCACCCCCAACAGCATTCCCGAATCAGCAGCCATGGATGCCATATCCATATCTTGGGCAGCAGTGGAGAGGCCACAATACATGGAATCAGACTCCATAGAATGCAGCTCCTGCTCACATTCAATAGAACTTACCAGCATTGCCAGTAGCGAGACCTACGCAGCTACCAGCACAACCGACAGCAAACCCGAACAACAGAGTAAATCAACCGACATACAACGTAGAAGGTGAGATGTACCATATGTACAATATTCAGCTTAGATCAGGTAGGCAGCTAGGAGTAGAGACTCCACCTCTGGTAGAAGAGGAGGAAGAAATAGTAGAGATACCTCCACTGGTAGAAGAGGAGGCAAAAATAGAGGAGACACCTCTGGTAGAAGAAGGAAAAGCACTTGAGAGAGCGGAGGCTCCATTTCCTAGCCGACTGTAGGAACAAAGAAAAACAACACAGCCAAAATTTGACATCTTGTCGAGCTTGAAGAATCTCACGGTGACAATCCCATTATTTCAAGCAATTCGAGATGTCCCCATTTACACCAAGGCAATTAGAGAAATGTGTCTAAGGAGACCGGGATGAAAAGCTACCCAGACTATCAACGTCGTGGGTAAACTGGCAGATCTAATGATGGGTAGAACACATCATCCGAAGTATGCAGATCCAGGCAGCCCAGTGCTGACCATAAAAATTGGAGGACATTCCCTGTCCAACACACTGGTTGACCTCGGGGCAGCCATCAACGTGATGCCTCAAGAGACCATGCAGAGGCTACGGCTCACGAACCTGAAGCCAACCATGACAGTGCTACAGTTAGCCGATCGATCAACCGTATCATCGGAAGGGATGCTGGAAGATGTGATCGTAACAGTCAGTGCATGGGAATATCCAGCCGATTTTCTAGTTTTGCAGACCAAGACCAGGCTGGGCGGTTACCCGCTCATTTTAGGGAGGCCATGGTTGGCAACAGTCGATGCTTACATCAGCTATCGGGATGGGCTAATGACCATCTCCAATGGGCAAAATGTCAAAAGGCTGACCATTTCACCGCCAGCTTCAGTCTATGGACTCGACAGAAGAACCCAGGATCACCGAGCATGGAACTACGGAGTTGTCCATAATCCAGCCGATGATGACCTTGGAGGAGGTGGCAGAAGAGGATGAGGATGGTGCTATCATGGAGTTTCTCCATGGAGAATCATCCACCCCCACACCTGGATCACCGTTAACTGGCGCCCAAGATCAGCACATCCAACAAATACACGTTGGGCCAGGGAGGACATTAAACGTCAACAACAGGTTGACGCCCACACAACTAGAAAAGTTGGAAGAGCTTCTGGTAAGACACCAGCAAGCATTTGCATGGGACTACGTAGATATGCATGGCATCAGCCCAAAAATATGTACCCATCAGATTTACTTAGATGACCAGGCAACTCCTAGTCGACAGCCACAGAGAAGGATGAACCCAGCAATGAAAGACATTGTCAGAGAAGAACTGCACAAACTTCTATCTACCGAATTCATATATCCAATTTTTGATAGTGAATGGGTATCACCATTAGTGGTGGTCCCCAAAAAGAATGGGAAATGGTGGATCTACGTGGACTACCGGGCATTGAACAAGGTGACTAAGAAAGACCACTTCCCACTCCCGTTCATCGATCAGGTCTTGGACACACTCTCAGGAAGAAAATACTTCTCCTTTCTGGATGGTTTCAGTGGTTACAACCAGATCCAGATAGGGGAAGAAGATCAAGATAAAACGACGTTCACCTGTCCATGGGGAACGTTTGCCTATAAGGTATTGCCTTTTGGACTGTGCAACGCACCGGCCACCTTTCAAAGGGCGGTGCTTAGCATATTCTCTGATATGATAGGAGACGGGGTGGAAGTATACATGGACGACTTCACCGCCTATGGAGAAACCTTCGAGGAGGCAATGACAAACCTGGAAAGAGTGCTCGACAGGAGCAAGGAAAACCATTTGTCCCTAAGTAATGAAAAATGTTTTATGATGATGCAGGAAGGCATCGTGTTGGGACACCACCTCTCTACAGAAGGAATAAAAGTAGACAAGAGGAAGATCGAGGTCATCAGAGACCTACCTAGCCCCAGAACGTAGAAGGAGGTAAGAAGTTTCCTTGGATCAACCGGGTACTACCGATGATTTATCGTCAAATTTAGTAAGATTGCCAAACCACTGCACACCCTACTTTCTAAGGACGTAGAGTTCAATTGGACGGGAGATTGCGAAGAAGCGTTCCAATTGCTAAAAGAAAAATTGATATCTGCATCGGTCTTGAGAGGACCGAATTGGGCCATACCGTTCCATATTTACTGTGATGCATCTAACGGTGCAATCGGAGCAGTCCTTGGGCAGAAAGACGATGAAGAATTCTACGCCATCTATTATGTCAGTAAAAACTTGGCGAGAGCAGAACTCAATTATACAGTGATAGAAAAAGAATTCCTCGTAGTTGTCCATGCAATAAACAAATTCCGTCACTATATAACGGGATACAAGGTCTTCGTCCATACGGACCACGCGGCTATCAGGTATCTGATGAGCAAGCCGGCCATTGGTGGCAGAATTATCGGATGGCTATTGCTATTGCAGGAATTCGACATCACTATAGTCGATAAACCGGGCAAGGACAACGTCGTGGCAGATTTTCTATCCAGATTGATACCAGCAGATCATCAAGCAGTGGAAGATCAGTTTTTGGATGAACATCTATTCGCTATTAGTGAACAAACTCCGTGGTATGCAGACATAGCCAATTACTTGGCCATCGAAAGGACCTCACCTGCTCTCTCCTACAGAGAAAAGCAGGCGGTCATAGAGAAGAGCGCATCATTCCTTTGGATGGATGGTCTCCTATTTAAAATAGGATGGGACCAAATTATAAGAAGATGCGTAGCAGAACAGGAGTTTTCAAAGTGCTCAAGGCATGTCACGATGAGCCATGCAGAGGACACTTTGCAGGGAAATGAACTGCCTACAAAATCCTGTAGGCTGGGTATTTTTGGCCCACTCTGTTCAAGGACGCGACAACATATACCAGCAAGTGTGACGAGTGCCAGAGGATGGGTAGACCAACCCACCGAGATGAAATGCCCCTGCAGCCCCAGGTACATCTGGAACCTTTTGATAAATGGGGCATGGATTTCATGGGACCATTTAATCCACCTTCGATGGGAAGGAGGTTTATTTTGGTTTGCACGGATTACGTCACCAAATGGGTGGAAGTGCAGGCATTAAGGGACTCAAAGGAAAGAACGGTCGCCGATTTCTTATTTGCTCATATTTTCACACGATTTGGGGTTCCTCGGGAGATAACAATAGACCAAGGGCCCCAATTCACCTCCAAATTGATTGAGGAGCTGATGGAGCAATATAGAGTTTGGCACAATAAAACCATGCCCTACCATCCGCAGGCGAACGGGCAAGTAGAAGTGACAAACAGGGAGATAGAAAACATCCTGACCAAAACCGTGCAGCAACACAAGAAATATTGGGCCACACGGTTGTCGGAGGCGGTTTGGGCATACAACACCACGTGGAAATCCACCACAGGATGCACACCTTTCCAACTGGTCTATGGAAAAAATGCGATGATGCCCATCGAGTTCGAAATCAAAACTCTGAGGACGGCTTCAGAATTAAATTTGAGCTTGGACGAAGCTCAAAAATAGAGGATTCGCCAGCTAGATCAGCTGGACAAAATCCGACTGGATGCTTTGCAGAGGACAAAGATTATACAAAAGCAGAGAAAGAAGTGGCATGATAACCACATCAAGCTGAAGAAGTTCCAGGTAGGGGAATGGGTACTGTTGTACGATTCTCGGTTCCAGGAAAGGAAGGGCAAACTTATGCAGAGGTGGATGGGGCCGTATGAGGTGGCAGAACTCATTAGGAATGGGGTTGTGCACGTTAAGACAATTGACGGCAGCAACACCATGTTCACAGTCAATGGCCACCGACTACGCCCCTATAATACGTCCGAAACATTACAGGTGGAATCCAGAGTAGGCATGGGGGAGACCCCATCTTGCTAGATCTGGACCGAACTCTCATAGGTGAAATGGTGGGCATGAAAGTGCTCACCCAATTTGGTTAGTTAGTTATAGTTTTTTTTTAATGTGTGTTTTTTTGTAGGGACGACGCCCGCATGCAAGCTGCAGGCATCCTAATCCAGGGCCTAACAGGCATGGAACGCGTCTAACTGCCTTTATTTTCCTTTCTTTTTTGGTTGCTTTTTGTAGGTGGGGGACCTGACAACATGAAGGATAGGTATCTGGGAAACCAGGCCTGATTCGGCTCAGCATTTCGACACCGGCTCATAGATAGAATCTGGGCAGCATGAAAAACTGGGAAGGTTTGATCACCCTTTTTCCAGTCGATTCACCGAGTCCAGAAGAAGGTGCCTTACTACAGTCAGAAGGTGCCCATCCAGAAGAAGGTGCCTTATTGTAGTCAGAAGGCGCCCATCCAAGAAGGTGCCTTACTGTAGTCAGAAGGCGCCCATCCAGAAGAAGGCGCCTTATTACAGTCAGAAGGCGCCCATCCAGAAGAAGGCGCCTTATTGCATCCGAAAGGTGCCCATCAAAAAAAAAAAAAAATATATATATATATATATATATATATATATATATATATATAATAGGCGCCTTCCGTGGCAGGAAGGCACCAAAAAAAAAAAAACCAGCCGAATACGCCTTCCAACATCAGGAAGGCGCATTCATTCCATCGAATACGCCTTCCAACATCAGGAAGGCGCATTCATCCAGCCGAATACGCCTTCCAACATCAGGAAGGCGCATTCATCAAGACGAACGCCTTCCAACATCGGGAAGGCACGGACCAGAAGGAGGCGCCCCCACATTGGGAAGACGCATGCAGTCGAAAAGCGCCTCCCACCAATCAGAAGGCATCGAAAGGTGCATTCGTTCGAAGACGAGCACCGACAACGTTGGAAAGGCGCTACATGGACACCATCCACATGGGGAAGGTACCAAAGAATGCCTCCCATGTGCAACATTTACATCTATCGGATGCCTCGAGCGGAACAAAGCATCGCACGAATAAGCGATATCAAATACCCCTCCCTCGTGTCACAAGTCAGCAAATCAGCGGCTACCACGACAACTGGAATGCCGAATCAGGTACATGCATATTAAATCAAATCTTTTATATAATTGTTTATAAATACGTAGTATCAAAAAATATAGCTGTCATAGAGATCGTACCCCCCATAGCCAAAAATGCGTGCCAATGAGAGGGCGCCTTCCATAACTGTTAGGGTTAGGCACCTTTTCTATAAGAAGGCGCCTTCCTGAAGAAGGAAGGACAAAAAAATATAGCAGTAGAAGGCGCCATGGGAGGAAGGTCTAAGAATCACGCGATCAAGAAGAATGAACCTAGTGACACAGATGGGATCAGAGGGGCAGTAAAGACCCAATTCGAAGCCGAGGGGTGGCTCGAATACTGCACCCTGGTCAGTCAGGGCCAGGACGTAGAGGCAGCTAGAGAATTTGCCACCTCTTTGAGGGGCGATGCGGCCCAAGTACGAGGGATGGAAATTCCAGTCACCCCTGAGTTCATCTCACAGGCGACTGGATTGCCTCTCACGGGGGAATGTATATACAAGGGCGGAGTGTTAAAAGTATATGCCGACATACTACTGTCGGGAGGAAATGTGCAGGTAGACAGGGAGGGGTTACTCAAAAATAGCCTCCCCATGAATATGCGAAAGATGTTCGAGCAGATTGCTCGATTCTTCACATGCACAGGGAAGTATACCCATCTGCACCTTAATCATGTGCACTTCCTCAATCACCTAGTGCATGGGAGGAAATTGAATATACCTTTCTACCTGGTGAGTGCTTTGAAAGATGAAGCGGCTCGGTACCAGAAAGGGGCACCGTCCGCCTTAGCCCACCATGGGCTGATATCGGCATTGGTCCACCATGCAGAAGCACAAGGACAGAACCACGATGCAGAGGGAGATGGCGGCCAAATAGGGCAACACAATGCGGTTGCCAAATTAGGGCAAGGCGAAGCATCCCCTGTAGAGGAGATAGCAAACATTGGGCAATTGGTGTTGCCCTATTTTCTAGGAGGAGCAGAGCAGTCATCGGTGCCCGCAGACATAGAGGATAGAGGGCATTCCCCAGTGCTCGAGTATGAGGAGGAAGGAGCGCCACTCGTAGGTGGTGAAGATGAACCAATTCCTAGGAGGAAACATCTACGGTGATTCCTCTCGATAGAGGAAGAATAGAGTGACACAGAGATAGACGTCGCCGCCCAAACCCTCTGAGAATTAACAAACCAGAGCCCATAGAATGAGGGAACTTTCGGGAGCAATGACCAGATCAATGCGGCCTTGGAGGAGGCGCTCGACTGGAAAACTGATTGTTGGATGGCACAATAGATTCTGGAGGATTGCCAAAACCAGCATCAAAAGGAATTGGAGGAAAAGGATAGACGAATCGCTCAGCTCGAGCAGCTGGTCCAGCAGTTGCAGGAGGAAAATCAAATACTTCAGGACAAAGGAACAACAAGACAGGAGGCATCCACTCAGACTGATTGGGCAGAAGCAGTGCCAATGAACTCTCCCACATCCATCGAATGAGTATTCTCTTCGGGGGAGATTCGATCGGATGCCCAACAGAGCAGCCCGAAGGCAGGGGAGGATTCCTCTATTTTTAGGGGTGAAAATGAAAGAAGTCCTACGATGCCCCCTGTCATTGTCCTGAGTGACACAGAGCAGGACGAAGGCCTCCAATAGTAGATAAGACCAGAGGATACAGAGGACCTCCCTAGGCCTGAAGAGGGAGAAGAGCCTGAGGGGTCGACACCAGGAAGATAGGAGGATAAAGGATCACCCCCGGAGATAGCGGCATAGCCGATCCTTCGGAGTGAAGAGAAGTCCCCAAAAGAGAAAGAAGAGACCCCTATCCGAGCCGCCACATTTTCTGTAGAGGCCAAGGCAAAGAGGCCCAGGACGGCTCGACAGAAGGTGAAAGTGACCTTCATCGAGTCAGAGGAGGATGAATGGGACATGCAACCATTCGTCGAATGGCAAAAATATTTTGAGCGGCTACGCAACGAAATGAAAGTAGCCAAGGCGGCCAGGAAGGCATCCTCGAGGATAAAAGGAGATTCTGGCATCTGCATCAATCCGATGGAAGACAACCAGTTTTGGGACATCTATGGTTCATCCCGAGGGTGGCCTTCCATGATGAGGAGGTACTTGGAACGATGGGGAATATATGGCCCACAATTGGAGGCCACTACAATTGCAAAGGAGAATGCAGGGCTTACCCCTGAAGTGGCCGCATTATACAAGGCCCAAGTAGTGCCTTCTAGAGAGGATAACTTGGATATCCCTCTGGCAGTGGTCAAACCTCCAGATGACGACCTCTGGCAAGCTACCGAAGCTGCATTTCAATCGGCAGGAACAACGCTGGCTAGACCACCACCAGTAGCGGCTATAACAAGAAGGGGACAATTAACAACCATAGTTTCCCATAGGCAGAGGCGAACCACACCTTCACATGCCGGCACGAAAAGACAGACTCGGGCCGCAGGGGCAGCCGAATCCTCCAAGAGATGGCGATGATGAAAAGTCAGAGGGCTACCTGCAGTTTGGATGCCACGAGGGCATGGCATATGTTAGGCATGGGGGGATGATGAGCACCAAAAATGCTCATATTTTGTACATATTTCTTGGATCAATATGCGGTTGTATAATAAGGATTGCATACTTTTATAAATGATTATATAGATATTTGATATAATTATGCGTGTTATCTAATTTGTGTGCTTTTAGTATGTTTTGTGGAATTGCAGTTGATTTAGTTAGATTTGGAACAGTCGAGGTCCTTTCGATGGACCTGGCACTTTATTTCATCGGGAGTCAATGAAGAGAACATAGGCGCCTCCCTGCAACCGAAAGGCACCAATTGAACATAGGCGCCTCCCTGCAGTCGAAAGGCACCAATTGAATACAAGCACCTCCCTGCAGTCGAAAGGCGCCAATTGAACATAGGCGCCTCCCTGCAGTCGGAAGGCGCCAAGTGAATACAAGCGCCTCCCTACAGTCGAAAGGCACCAATTGAACATAGGCGCCTCCCTGTAGTCGAAAGGCGCCAATTGAATACAAGCGCCTCCCTACAGTCGGAAGGCACCGTCTGAATGCAAGCGCCTCCCTACAACCGGAAGGTGCCAACCAAAGGCAAGCGCCTCTCCACAGCTGGAAGGCGCTAATAGAGGGTAAGCGCCTCCCTACAACCGGAAGGCGCTAATAGAGGTAGGCGCCTCCCTACAACCGAAAGGCGCCACTGATTCTTTGCCCGTTGACCAGAGTTGAACGACGTGGACGGCAACGGCTGGTGCAGTTCTAGCTCTGCATCATGCAGAGCTAAATTGGAGATAGCACCTAACGTACCCAAACGTCTTACCGATGCCAGGCAAAGCACGAACCGAAATGAACACGCCGCCTTCAGAACAGAATGCCAGACGTCGATTGCATTCGCCAGACTATTCTAATTTAGTCTAGGAAGAATCGACTGTTGTAACCACTGTTGTAACAGAAGTTCTACGGGTGTGTTATATAAACACACGCAGATCATTCTAAAAATATATAGAGAGATATATAGAAATAATTAATAAAGAGCTATTTTGAATTGCAGAAGATAGATTGTAATACGTTGATAAATATATTCCAGTTCCAGAAGTTCTAAGCGCGTGTTCGATCGGGAGGAATCTGCTGGAGCCTGGGCCCACTCCAAGCCAGTATTTCTTCCCCATTTCTTTCTGTTTATTTAATTAGTTTATTGCTTTCATAGAACCGTTCATTAATTTACTAGTTCCCGTATTTTGCAGTAGGTTTATTTCCAGGACTGTATACATGATTTATTTCTGTAGTTATTTTTGTTCTTCTTACGTAATTTATTGAGGAGTGCGGGAATGATTGACAACCATCTCAAGAACACCCCCCAACGTAGGATTAGCAGATTCACCCTCCAGTGGTATTGTAGTAACCTAATTTCGACTCTTCGCAAGTTTACGAAGCTCCCTGGGTTGATAATTAAATGCACGGGCATGTGACAAAAATAGGAAACCATTCACCTTGTTTGGCCCGCAACAATGTCTATGAACATGAGAGGGTATTGGTGTCTCCTATGGATTGGTGTCCATGAACTTGAGAGGGGATTGGTGTCTCCTATGGATTTGTGTCCACAAACTTGAGAGGGGATTGGTGTCTCCTATGAACTAGTGTCCACAAAATTTAGAGGGGATTGGTGTCTCATGTGGATTGGTATCCATTGAATATTGTAATAGGGGATTGGTGTCTCTTGTGGGTAGGTTCCCACAAAATGTGTTGAGAAATTTATAAGCAATATTTCTATATGGATGTAGCACATATTGGGTGAACCACGTTAAATATGTGTCTCTCATATGTGTGATGATTTGTGCATTTTTTTATCACTACATTGATATTATTGTTGTTATCATTTGGATTGAAAAGTAAAAAGTTTTATCTTATACTGTTCACCCCTCCCTCTCGGTATAAGCTTGTGTTCTTCAATTGGTATTAGAGTGGGTTTGTTTGTGAAAACCTAACAACTTGAAGGAAGATCTTACAGGAACACACATGTCACATTAGGAAGGGATTTTTTCAAATAGGGTACCATTTTTTTTTTTTAATAAGTAACATTTATATACAAAAGTGGGTTTTTCTAGAGGATCCCAAAAACCTTATTACAAAAACGGGATGAACCCATTACAGCCGCGAGGTTGAGGTCTCAAAGCGAGCCTCAGACCTGAACAGAAAGACAGGGAAAAGAAGCTGCCATAGCATAGAAAAAAGAAGTACAAAAAAGTTGTATCGCAGGCAGTAATTGGATGCCGCAAGAAATCCAAACGCCAACTGTCCACCTTTCCAAGAAAGCTTGACGTGTCCCACTTAGCTGATCTGGCGAGACTCATTGAGCTTTTTGAAATTCTGACGCAGCCACGTCAGCAACATCTTGAGGGATTTCAAGATCCCACGTGGTGAGTCTGCCGGAGGAAGATCCTCTGTTTGCTAGGAGGTCAGCCAAAGAATTTCCTTCCCTGAAGATGTGCTGGCATCTGTAGGTCCTACTGCGGAGAATCCTTCGAATTTCTTCGATGGTGTTGTGGACCCTCCAGGCAGGGGTCTTATCCTTGTTCAAGTAGTTTATGATATTCATGGAGTCGCCTTCAATGATGATAGCTCTGGGGTCCTCCGAAATGAGGACTAAACCTCTCCAAAGGGCTCTGGCTTCCGCGACATGGTTGGTCTGAACCCCAAGATCTTCAGAGAAAGCGAGGATAACCATGCCCCGATGGTCCCTGACCGTGCCACCCGCCCCCGTTGCTCCTGGGTTCCCTTTGGAAGCCCCGTCAAAGTTAAGCTTGATCCATCCCGGAGGGGGAGGACTCCACTTAGCAAGGGTACGGGGATGAGGCAGAGGGTTCCCCAGGGGGGGACAATCAGAAATATTAAGAGAAGAGAGGATATGCCCTTCCCGGGACAGAGGAGAGGGGCTGGAACAGTGAATGAGATTAGCATTTTCGGAAGCGAAAGCCATAGCCCTGATGGCCACCGATTGAGGGTCCCGGGAAGAGGTTCCAAAGATCCTATAGTTTCTCTCAAGCCAGACTTGCCATATCAGGTGGTGAAGGCAGATGTCCCAGAGGAAACGAAGCTTAAGATTAGCAAAGGGTTGGGGCCACTGATAGAAGGCACCACACAAAGACTTGGGAGGAACCCATTGGATCTGAAAGGTAGACAGGGCGAACCCAAACACAGCCGAGGTGAATTCACAGTGGAGGAACAAGTGATCGGTGGATTCCCAGCCGGACAGGCACAGGTAACATCTGTTGGGAAGGGGGATGCCTCTTTTGATGAGGTTCTCAGTGGTGAGGGATTTGTTTTGGAAGGCAATCCACGAGAAGAAGGCCACTTTCGAAATGAGGTTCTTCTTCCAAACAATATGGGAAGGGGAGACAGGGTGATCCTTCAGGAGGGAGAAGGCAGACTTAACAGTGTACAACCCTTTGTCGGAACCAGCCCAGGCAGGCTTGTCATCTTTCTGCTCAGTGGGAATGGTAGTTGCTTGGAGCAAAATGTTGAGAGCAGCAACCTCAGGAGAGGTGCCCGCGAGGAGCCTCCAACGGGGATGACCATCCTCCCAAACTATGAAGTCAGAAACTTTCATTCCCAACCGAGAGTCAGGGACTGTTTGAAGCATGGCGAGGTCCGCTCTGCCACTTAGGGGTTCATCCAGCAACCATCTGTCGCTCCAAAAATCAATGCTCCGACCGTCTCCCAGAACCCATCTGAGGCCTTTCTGGATGAGTGCTTTGGAATGAGTCACAGCCTTCCAGAAGGCAGATCCATTGGGGTGGTTGCCAGAATCAAGGAAAGATTGGTTTCCCATGTATTTCTTACACACTAGCGTGGTCCACTCCGTAGGGTCTTTCGAGATAATCCTCCAAGCCTGCTTACCTAGCAATGCTGTGTTCATGTCTGACAGTTTTCTGAAACCCAGCCCTCCTTGCTTCTTGCTTCTGCAGACAGTGTCCCAAGCCACCAGGGGAATCTTAGCTTTGTCTTCGGATCCCGACCATAGAAACTTTTTTTGGATGCGTTCAATGAGCTTGCACACTGACTTGGGAAGAGGGAACATTGACATGAAGTAAATGGGGATGCTCTGGAGGGTTGAACTTGATAGGGTTGCTTTTGCCGCTTGGGAGAGAAGTTTACCTTTCCAGGCTGCCAGCTTTCGTTGGAATCTTTCAACAACATTGTTCCACATACTCTCTTTAGGTCTTCCCCAGAAAAAGGGGAGCCCCAGATAGGAGGAAGGGAGAGCACCAGCGAGCACCCAAGGATCCGCCCAATCCTGCCCTGACGGTCCAGGGGGGTGTGAACGAAAAATAGCTTGCTTTTGGAGAAATTCACCTGCTGCCCAGCCGCTTTCTCATAGAGGGAAAGGATATGCTTGATGTTCCTTGCCTGAAAGACAGACGCCTGCGTAGAAAGGATGGTGTCATCAACAAATTGCTGGTGAGTAGTGGGAGTGGAGTTGGACGTCACTGGGATGCCAGAGATCTTCCCCGCCACTCTGGCCGCAGAAAGGGTTCTGCCAAGGGATTCCGCCAGAATGATGAACAAAAGAGGGGATAGAGGGTCTCCTTGACGGAGTCCTCTAACGCTGGGAAAAAAACCAGTGGGGGAGCCATTGACCAGCACCGAGAACCAGGCCGAGGAGAAGCAATTATGGATTAGCTGAACCCAACTGGGGTGGAAGCCGAACTTCAAGAGGACGTCCCGGAGAAACTCCCAACTAACCCGATCAAATGCTTTGGTCATATCAAGTTTGAGAAAGAGACCTGCTTTTTTGTTTCGGACCGCAGAATGAAGGGTTTCATGAATGGAAATGACTCCGTCCAGAATGTTTCTGCCTTTGACCGAGCTTCCTTGGTGGGGGTCAATAATGATGGGGAGGATGGGCTTCATTCTGGACGCCATGGCTTTGGAGAGGATCTTGAAGAGAACGTTGCAGAGACTAATGGGCCGGAAATCAGCCATAGACCGGCAATCAGGGGACTTGGGGATCAAAGCAATGAAGGTGGAGTTAACAGCCCGGGGGATGGGGTGAGACTGGAGATCACGAATGGCAGCACAGACGTCCGGTCCTACCAGGTCCCAGCAGGCTTGGTAGAACCGGGGAGGAAATCCGTCCGGCCCGGGAGCTTTATCGGGCTGCATGGAGAAGACCACCTCCTTAATTTCTGAGTCGGAGAAGGGCTTGAGGAGGGAAGAATTGGAGTCACCAGAAACCAGACTGGGGATGTTCTCCAGAAGGGCGGCCTTGGTAGAGGCAGAGCTTTCTGGGGAGGTTCCTAGGAGGTTTTGAAAGAAAGAGACAGCCTCAGTTCTGATCTCGTTGATATCTTCAGTGCTGGAACCATCGTTGCATTGAATTTTACTAATCTTATTGGAGCCTCTGTGTCTCATGGTTGAAGCATGGAAGAATCTGGTGTTGGAGTCTCCCGCTTGGATCCATAGTTCTCTGGATTTTTGCCTCCAGAAGGACTCCTCACTGGCAAGAATGGAGTGGAATTCAGCAAGAAGTTTCCCTTCCTCCTTCCTCACGGCATCCCCGGAATCCCCTTCTTCGATCCTTCTCTCAATGGCTCGGAGTTGATCAGAAATAAGCTTCTTTTGGCTGAAAATGTTGCCAAACACCTCTCTGTTCCATCTCCGCAAGTTATCCCTGGTGAGCTTGAGCTTCTGAGTTATCCTGAAGATGGGAGATCCATGGACATGCTGGCTCCACCACTGACTCATCATTGCACGGAAGTCCTTGTGATTGAGCCACATAGCCTAAAACCGAAAGGGGGTTCGAAACACAGGAGACTTGCCCACCTGGAGGATAATGGGATTATGGTCCGAACCAATCTTGGGGAGAGCCGAAAGGGAAGCATCACCAAAGAGAGGAATAGCTTCCTGGGAGATCAGGAACCTATCCAATTTGACCTGAATCAGGTTACCTCCAATTCTCCTGTTGCTCCACGTATAGCGAGTCCCTTTGAGAGGAATGTCAATGAGCTCGTTTGAATCCACAAAATTCTTTAGATCCTCAGTAGAACGGTGAGTGGCAGCCAACCCTCCCTTTTTCTCCGTTGGATACAGGGGGCTATTGAAATCCCCTGCAACCACCCAAGGGATAGTGCTGAAGGAGTCCCTCATCCGGGAGATGGACTTCCAAAATTTAGTTCTCTCGAAAGGGGAATTTGGAGCGTACAGGTTGGACAGGATCCAAGACTGATTACTGGAGATGCAATGAAAGAGAATATTAATGACTCTGTTGGAGGATGATAGGAGCCTACCTTCCACTTGGGATGGGTCCCAGAAGCAAATAAGTCCATCGCAGGAACCTTGAGCGGGGCTGTGAAGAGCTTCGCCTTGAGACCAGATGGACCTGGCAGCTTTCCTGGAGGACTTCTCGTCACATTTGGTTTCTTGCATAATGAAGATGGAGGGTCGGATATCCTTACGCATATTAGCAGCAAGCCTAAGCTTGGCTGCACTGTTGAGCCCTCTCGCATTCCAGGAGAGGATTTTCATCTAGAAGATTTGAGAGGTTTCTTGCCTCCCTTCGCCTGCTGTAAGGGGGTTTAGACACTTTAGGATCATCGGAGAGGGATGCGTCAGAGTTTAGGAACAGGGTCCGCTGGGAGCCGTTAGCTAAGTCATCCTCCGTTGCCCTGATACGTTGTTCAGCCGTAGAAGGTCGACCTCTTTTTCTCTCGGCTCCGAAATCCATGGTTTGCCCTTTGCTTCTGGTGTTGATTGGACTGAACTTCCCAGACGAAGACTGGTGGGGTAGGAAGTTCTCAATTTCTTGGAGGATGGGGTTTAAGGATTCTGAATTGATGGCAGAGGCTCTGAGGGCTTCTGGGGATGGTTCAGGGTTGGCGCTAGGGTTTGAAGCAGAATCCAGAGATTTGCCTTTGACAAGCCCCTCCTGGCTCAGACCTTGGATTACTGAAGGGACGAAGGGGGTTTCCGCCTCCGGGACTGGGACTTCCCTGCCACGACTATGATACTCGCCTTTGCCAAGAGGGCCCTGCGAAGGAGGCTTCGGAGCTCGAGTTTGGGGACATTGGTTGATGAGATGCCCTTGGGTATTGCATGCAGAATAGAAAGCGGGTTTGTTTTCATAAACAATGGGCTGCTTTTTGATGAGAATGGAATCCTTGAACAGGTTAACAAAGGAAGGAAGGTCGGTTTCCAAATTGGCATTGACACACAGGCGAGCGTGGATCATGCGGGAGCGTACCTTAGTAGACGAATCTACAGCAACGAGTTCTCCAACAGTGCGGGCAATTCCTCTCAGGACTTCTTCTTGCCAGCAGTGGAAGGGTAGGTTTGGAAGCCGAATCCAAATAGGCGCCACATTGATGTTTTGTGTGTCTGGGTTGAAGTCCTCTCCCCACCTGCGGAGGAAAAGGCTTCGCCTACCTAGGAACCAGGGCCCCCAGCAAGGATATTGCATGAATCTTCTGCATTGTTTAATCTGATCGCAAAAAAACCCCTGGACAGGGCTATAAGCTGCAAGCTCCCACTAGTGCGCCATTTGCTGCTCGCCCATTTACGGATTGTTTCCATATCTGGTCTACCTCCGATGAATTTTCCGATGAGGGTGAATTGATCCTGAGCCGCATAGCTATCCAGCAACGCCCCTGGAATCACCAGGTCGGAGCCGTTGGGAAGCAGGGTTTGAGAGGGAAGAGGGTTTGGGGTCCCTTTAGAAACTGCGTGCGCATACGACCCCTGGGAAGGTGAAGAGGGATCGGGGGGTTTTCGAGGGGGAATTTCCCCTTCCTCAGGTGGATCAGGCTCTGGACCGTCGGGTCCAGAAACCAGGGAGGTGGATCCCGAAGGGCTTCCAGAGTGCCTCCCGCTTGCGGTCCCGCTTGCGATCCCGCTCTCTACCATTCTTGATTTCTCTCAAATAGGGTACCATTGTTTGATGGGACTAACTATGATTTTTGGAGTGTGAGAATTAGGACTTATTTGATGGTATATGGATATGATACATGGCAATCTATTGATAATGGGTTCACACCATCTACTACTCCTCCCACGGATGTAAATGGTAAGAAACCAAATGAAAATAATTCCAGGGAAATGAATGCAATATTAAGTGGGTTATATGAATCAGATTTTGTGAAATTCATGCAATGCATTTTAGCAAAATAAATATAGGATAAGTTAAAGAGAACTTATGAAGGAGATGATAAAATTAAAATGCCAAAACTTCAAACCCATAGGAGGAATTTTGAAGACTTGAAGATGAAATATGAGGAAGATATTGCTAGGTATCTAATTCATGTTGATGAGGTTGTCAACACCATTCACGAACTTGGAGAAAGTATTGAAGACTCTAATATTGTTTAAAAAATCTTGAGGTCACTTCCCATGAGGTTTGATCCAAAGGTTTCAGCAATTGAAGAAATGAAGGATCTGAAAACTTTGAATATGGATGAGCTACATGGGATTCTCATAGCCTATGATATGAGGACATGAAAAGATCAAATATCCAAATGAGAGGTAAAATTCAAAGCTTCAAGGATGCCAAATAATAAATAACCATAATCAAGTGAAGAATCAAGTAGTGGAAAATAATCTAATTTTGTGATAAGGAATAAGAAGGGTCCAAGAAAACACAAAGATATGCAGTCTATAAATTTTTTTAATTATGGTAACTTAGCTCACTATGGATCTAATTGTCCACAAGTTGGAAGTAGTAGTAGTGAAGAAGAAAAGGAATACAAGAAAAAGAAAGAAAAATTTATCATGAAAACAAAACTAGATACGGTCAAGGCAAGCATGAGAAGAAGATATTTCAAAGACACAAGAAGAGTTTTTATGTTGAAGAAGAAAGAAGTGATTCCAGTAGCAATGATGAAAGCCTCTCCAATAGTGAAAGAGAAGAAATCCTATTTTTGGCCATAGAAGAGAAAGACGATGATCCTATTGTAGAAAACCAAGAATAAGAGAAAGATTCAGAATATCAAGATGAAGCCACAGATGAAATAGAAGAGGAAATTATTGTTGCTATTGAAGAGTTAAAAAGGGTTAGAAAGAAGAACTCAATATTGAAGGCTCAAGTACAAGAGGATGAGAAAACAAAGGCAAAGCTTCTACAAGATATCACCGAGTTAAAGCAAAGGTTGAAGAGGCAAGGAGAATTGAAGAAGGTATGGCTGAACAGTTAAAGGCAAAAGAACTAGAGTGTGAAAGGCTAGAACACGAATCTATCATTCTAAGGAAGGGACTTAAAATTTTTAATGATAAGATATATCAGTTTTGGAAAAGCTCAAAAAACTTGGACGATATTATCAAAGCACAGAGATCTCCATTTATGAATACTGGACATGGTTTTGAAGAAGGTCAAGATAAACAGGAGTTAAGCTTAAAAGAAATAGAAGCATCCAATATCTATGCTGATATGTTGAGAAGTGGAAGCATCAATGAGGAAAAAAATAATGCACCGTCAAGGAACAGGGACCATCATAGAAAAAACAAAGAAAGAAGCATGAGACCAAATCCTCCAAGGCAAGATGAATATTTTTTTCAAAGTTATTATTTTTCATGTAATCATTTTGGTCATAAAGCTATAAATTGCAGAAGAAATGTCAATTCAGTTGCATATTTCATGGACTACAACATCATTTGTTACAATTACAACAATTTTGGGCATAGAGATAAATGGTGTAGAATAGCGTTCCCTAAGCTCTCAAAGTCAAGCAAGAAGAAGGATAGTCAAAACGTTCAAAAGGGTATGATCTCAAAAGTTTAAAGAAAGAAAATAAAACAAGAAGAGGAGCATAGTAATTTGGGAGTTTCACTCTGATCTCATAATTGAAGTATCAAGTAAGAGCATGGAGGAAGGGGGCTATGTTAAGTGTCTTATTTTTAGCCCCAAGGAGCCCTTTGCCATTGATGTCAAAGGGAGAGAGTTTTTAGTACGGGGGAGCAGCTTGTCAGGGGGAGCATATTGTGAATCTAGTTGCAGTAAGAGAATTTTTTTATAGGGTTGCCATCAGTGACAAAGGGGGAGATTGTTAGAAATACGAAGTTGTCATTGATGTCAAAGGTGCATGGTATTCAAGGCAAAAATATTATTCAAGGATGATAAGTTTATAAGGTTGGACAATATATCAATAATGTCAGAGATGGACTTGATAAATAGCAAACAACGAAAAATCATCCAAGGCAAAGATATATTTCAAGAGAAGCAAGGAAAGTATATTTCAAAGTAAGGCAAATATATTATAATATTTAAATATCAAATTTAAATATTATAAAGAGAAGGACAAAGGTTTGGACAAAGGATTAAAATATTATAAAAGAGGAGGACAATGGTTGGGACAAAGGTTTGACATATTTAAATCAAAGGATTTAAATATATAAGAGTTTAAAAAATTAAATATTAAAATATTTAAATCATAGGTTTAAATATTATAACCTAAAGTGTTTGAAAAAAATCAATGCGTCGATATATTTGGAGAAGATAGAAAGTGAAAGGCAAAAAAATAAGAGTCGACCTCCTTATTGAAGACAATGTGAAACATATAAATACAGGGCATCATTTCACCTTTGCATGAGCGAGTAATCATTCGATCCTCATTGAGAGTGCGAGCGACAGAGAGAGGAGAAGAGTAGAAAAAAATCAGGCAATGAAAGACAAGGATAAAGATCTTATTTGCCCCTTTGATTCTATCCACTGGGGTAGCCCAGTCGATCACCTTGCTTGCATGGAGCGCTACTGTGTAGGAGGTTAAGAGGTCGAATATGTTCAATGTTTGAAGAGTGAAGGCAAAATTATGAAGAATCCATATATCAATTTTGTACATTTAGTTCCATCCATTAGGGTAGCCCAGAAAGTCACCTAGCTTATGTGGAAGCGCTACTATGTAGGATGTTAAGGGATTGAATCCCTTCGATGTTGTTTTGCTATGGTTTTAATGTTTGAGGGAGCGCAAAGACCAGGATAAATATTCAGGTGCCCTTTTAAGTTTCATTTGTTGTGGTAGCACAGTTGGTCACGAGCGCATGTGAGAGTGATACACTTTGAGAGGATAGGGGATGGAATCCTATTGCGACTATGCAAGGTATTTAAAATTTTACTTTATCAAATTTAATTAATGGAGAAATAAGGGTTATGGTGCTAGTGTAGAATTATATTTTTGCATATTAAATAAAGGAAAAATATAAGGGTTGTGATGTTGATATAAGGTTTCATTTTTGAAAATTAGTAAAAGGAGATATAAGAGTTTTAGTTGTCAAAAAAGCTTTACATTGTGAGTTTCAAAAATTAGATATAAGGAGTTAATTGTTTTAAATTAATTGTGTATGTTTTTTATAAGGGAGTTTAAAGTAATTTATGTGATATTTAATCAAGAAAGGAAAAAGAGAATTGCTAACTAGATTTTGAATGGACAAACAAAAGGAAAATTATTTTTGCCAAGACAGGTTTGGAAAGCTCATACAAAAGAAGATCATCATCATTGAGGTAGATTTAGAGGTATGGTGATTTAATTCCTTTATCAAAATGGTTTTGTTTGAGGAAAATATTTTTGTTGTCATATAGTGGGAGGTATAAGGAATTATTAGATGTGCATTGTTTTTGCTTGAAATTGGAAGTAAATTGCCAAGTTTTATAGATCATATTTGAAAGCAAATTTGTGCATTGTTCATGATTGATTTTAGGAGTAGATGAGAAGGACATATTTGTACATTGTGATTGGTTTTGAAGTGAATGAGGAAATAAGCAAAATAGTATAGTCTCACACAAATATAAGGGTTGTTTTAAAGCAAGTCAAAGTATCACATAGTGCAAGGATGGTGTGAAAGAATTCAATTGAAAAGGAGGACATTTTCAGCTATCTACAAAATGGAAGGAAATGTGTAAATCAACAATTACAAGGTCAGTTATCAAATGCTAGACTAGAGCTACCTTTTAATGTAATAAATGGGAGACATGTGGAAGCGACAGACTTAATGAATGTGAAGAAAATATTGGGTATTTTATTGGTGCATATCATTCTCTATATGTTCATGAAGATAAAAGAATTTTGGATATCAAAACTTTGAATATGGATGAGCTACATGTGATTCTCATAGCCTATGAGATGAGGACATAAAAATATCAAACATCCAAATGAGAGGAAATATTCAAAGCTTCAAGGAAGACAAATAATAAATAACCATAATCAAGTGAAGAATCAAGTAGTGGAAAAGAAGCTAATTTTGTGAGAAGGAATAAGAAGGGTCCAAGAAAACACAAAGATATGCAGTCTGTGAAATGTTTTAATTGTGATAACTTTGCTCACTATGAATCTAATTGTCTACAAGCTAGAAGTAGTAGCAGTGAAGAAGAAAAGGAATACAAGAAAAAGAAAGAAAGAAAATTTTATTATGAAAACAAAAATAGATACGGTCAAGGCAAATATGAGAAGAAGATCTTTCAAAGACACAAGAAGAGTTTTTATGTTGAAAAAGAAAGTAGTGTTTCCAGCTGCAGTGATGAAAGCCTCTCCAATAGTAAAAAATAAGAAATCCTATTTTTGGCTATAGAAGAGAAAGAATATGATCCTATTGTAGAAAACCAAGAAGAATAGAAAGATTAAGAATATGAAGATGAAGCCACAAATGACATAGAAGAGGAACTTATTGTTGCTCTTGAAGAGTTGAAAAGAGTTAGAAAGAAGAACTCAAGATTGAAGTATCAAGTACAAGATGATGATAAAACAAAGGTAAAGCTTCTACAAGATCTCACCGTCTTAAAGCAAAGGTTGAAGAGGCAAGGAGAATTGAAGAAGGTATGGCTGAACAATTAAAGGCAAAAGAACTAGAGTGTGAAAGGCTAGAACATGAAGCTATCATTCTAAAGAAGGGACTTGAAAAATTTAATGATAAGATATATTAGTTTAGGAAAATCTCAAAAAACTTGGATTATATTATCAAAGCACAAACATCTCCATTTATGAATACTGGACATGGTTTTGAAGAAGGTCAAGATAAACAGAGGAGGAGTTAAGCTTAAAAGAAATAGAAGCATCCAAGATCTATGCTAACATTTTGAGAATTGGAAGAATCAATGAGGAAGAAAATAATGCACCATAAAGGAACAGAGACCATCACAGAAAAAACAAAGAAAGAAGCATGCGACCAAATCCTCCAAGGCAAGATGAATATTCTTTTCAAATTTCTTGTTTTTCATGTAATAATTTTGGTCATAAATCTGTAAATTACAGAAGAAATATCAATTCATTTACACCTTTCATGGACTACAACATAATTTGTTACAATTGCAACAATTTTGGGTATAGAGCTAAATGGTGTAGAACAGTGTTCCCTAAGCTCTCAAAGTCAAGCAAGAAGAAGGATAGTCAAAATGTTCAAAAGGGTATGATCTCCAAAGTTTGGAGAAAGAAAATGAAACAAGAAGAGGAACATAGTAATTTGGGAGTTTCACTCCCATATCATAATTGAAATCTCAAGTAAGAGCATGGAGGAATAGGACTATGTTAAGTGTCTTATTTTTAGCCCCAAGGAGCCCTTTGTCATTAATGTCAAAGGGGGAGAGTTTTTAGTAAGGGGGAGCAACTTGTTAGGAGGATAAGATTGTGAATCCAATTGTAGTTAAGAGAAATATTTTGTAGGGTTGCCATAAATGACAAAGGGGGAGATTGTTAGAAATACTAAGTTTTCATTGATTTCAAAGGTGCATGGTATTCAAGGCAAAAATATTCTTCAAGGATGATAAGTTTATAAGGTTGGACAATATATCAATAATGTAAGAGATGGAATTGATAAATAGAAAACAACAGAAAATAATCCAAGGCAAATATATATTTCAAGATAAGCAAGGAAAGTATATCTCAAAGTAAGGCAAATATATTATAATATTTAAATATAAAATTAAAATATTATAAAGAGGAGGACAAAGGTTTGGAAAAAGGCTTGAAATATTATAAAAGAGAAGGACAAAGGTTGGGACAAAGGTTTGACATATTTAAATCAAAGGATTTTAATGTATAAGAGTTTAAAAAATTAAATATTATAATATTTAAATCATAGGTTAAAATATTATAACATAAAGTGTTTGAAAAAAATTAATGCACCGACATCTTTGGAGAAGATAGAAAGTCAAAGGCAAAAAAAATAAGAGCCGACCTCCTTTTTGAAGACAATGGGAAACATATAAATATAGGGTATCATTTCACCTTTGCATGGGCAAGTAATTGATCGATCCTCATTATGAGTGCAAGCGGTAGAGAGAGGAGAAGAGTAACAAAAAATAAGGTAGTGAAAGACAAGGATAAATATCATATTTTCCCCTTTGATTCTATCCACTTGGGTAGCCCAGTCTGTCGCCTCGCTTGCGTGGAGCGTTGGTGTGTTGGAGGTTAAGAGGTCGAATCTGGTCGACGTTGTTTTTTTGAAGAGTGAAGGTAAAATTATGAAGAATTCATATATCAGTTTTGTGCCTTTAGTTCCATCCATTGGGGTAGCCCAGAAAGTCATCTAGCTTGTGTGGAAGCACTGCTATGCAGGAGGTTAAGGGATTGAATCCCTTTGATGTTGTTTTGCTATGGTTTTAATATTTGAGGGAGCACAAAGACCAAGATAAATATTTAGGTGCCCTTTTAGGTTCCATTTGTTGTGGTAGCACAACTTGTCATGAGTGCATGTGAGAGTGCTATGCTTTGAGAGGACAGGGTATGGAATCCCGTCGTGGCTGTGCAAGGTATTTAAAATTTTACTTTATCAAATTTAATTAATGGATAAATAAGGGTTAGGTGCTAGTGTAGAATTATATTTTTGCATATTAGATATAAGGGTTGTGATGTTGGTATAAGGTTTCACTTTTTAAAATTAAAAAAAGGAGATATAAAGGTTTTAGTTGTCAATAAAGCTTTATATTATGAGTTTCAAAAAGGGAGATATAAGGAGTTAATTTTTAAGCTTTATTGTGTATGTTTTTGATAAGGGATTTTAAAGTGATTGATTTGATATTTAATCAAGAAAGGAAAAAGAGAATTGCTAACCATATTTTGAAGGGACAAACGAAAGAATTTTTTTTTTGTTAAGACAACTTTGGAAAGCTCATACAAAAGAAGATCATCATCATTGAGGCAGATTTAGAGGTATGTTGATTTAATTCCTTTCTCAAAATGGTTTTGTTTGAGGAAAATATTTTTGTTGTCATATAGTGGGAGGTATAAGGACTTATTAGATGTGCATTGTTTTTGCTTGAAATTAGAAGTAAATGGGCAAGGGTTATAGATCATATTTGAAAGCAAATTTGTGCATTGTTCATGATTGATTTTAGGAGTATATGAGAAGGAAAAATTTGTGCATTCTGATTAGTTTTGAAATGAATTTGGATATAAGTAAAATAGTATAGTATCATACAAATAGAAGGGTTGTTTTAAAGCAAGTCAAAGTGTCACATAGTGCAAGGATAGTGTGAAAGAATTCAATTGAAAAAAAAGATATTTTTAGCTATCTACAAAAGGGAAGGAAACGTGTAAATAAACAATTACAAGGTCAGTTATCAAGTACTAGACTAGAGCTACCTTTTAATGTAATAAATGTGAGACATGTGGAAGCAATAAACTTAATAAATGTGAAGAACATATTGTGCATTTGACTGGTACATATCATTATTTATATGTTCGTGAAGATAAAAGAATTTTGGGTAGAATATGTCTGAATTGTTGTAGTTGAGGAAAGCACATTGAAGAATAGGTGAAGAACTTGATGACATTATTATGCAAGATTTGGGAATAGATGAGGATTGTTTGTATACAAGTTATGGAGCATATTTGAGCCGGTTTTGTGAGCAGGTTATAGAGCAGATTTGAGTAGGTTTTGTGAGCAAGTTTTTGGAGCAAATTTGAGCAGGTTTTATGAACAAGTTTTGGAGCAAATTTGAGCAGGTTTTGTGAGCAGGTTTTGGAGTGGATTTGAACAGGTTTTGTGAGTAGGTTATGGAGTAAATTTAAGTAGGTTTTATGAGTAGGTTTTGTGAGCAGGTTTTGGATCAGATTGGAAGTAGTGTTTATGAGCAAGTTTGTGAGAAATATTTGAGGACAAACCTGAGAAGAGTATTGACCAGACTTGAGAGAGGGGATTGGTGTCTCCTGTGGATTGGTGTCCATGAAATAGAGTAGAGGGGATTGATGTCTCCTGTAGATTGGTGTCCACAAAATTGAGAGAGGATTGGTGTCTCCTATGGATTGGTTTCCACAAACTTGAGAGGGGATTGGTGTCTCCTGTGGATTGGTGTCCATGAAATTGAGAGAGGATTGGTGTCTCCTATGGATTGGCGTCCATGAACTTGAGCAGGGGATTGGTGTCCTCTGTGGATTGGTGTCCATGAATATTGTAATAGGGGATTGGTGTCTCATGTGGGTTGGTGCCCATAAATTTTTTTGAGAAATTTATAAGCAATATTTCTCCGTGGATGTAACCCATATTGGGTGAACCATGTTAAATATGTGTCTCTCATATGTGTGATGATTTGTGCATTGTTTCATTATTACATTGATATTATTGCTATTATCATTTGGATTGAAAAGTAAAATTTTTATCTTATATTGTTCACCCCCCTCTTAGTATAAGCTTGTGTTCTTCAATTGGTATCAGAGCGGGTTCCTTCGTGAAATCCTAATAGCTTGAAGGAATATCTTATAGGAACACACATGACACATCAAGAAGGGTTTTCATCAAACTTGACACCATTATTTGATGGGACTAACTATGCTTTTTGGAGTGTGAGGATGATGACTTATTTGATGGTATATGGATATGATACATGGCAATCCATTGAGAATGGGTTCACACCATCTACAACTCCTCCCATGGATGCAAATGGTAAGAAACCATATGAAAATAATGCCAGGGCAATGAATGCAATCTTAAGTGGGTTATGTGAATCAAATTTTGTGAAAGTCATGCAATGCACTTCAGCAAAAGAAATATGGGAAAAGTTACAGATAACTTATGAAGGAGACAACAAGGTTAAAATAGTAAAACTTCTCCTTATTATGGATTCATACTCTTTTAATTACATCATCAGGAATGAGTGAGCTGAGGTTTAGTGGGTGCGACGAGAGTGAGGGTTTGAATTTTTTAGGAAAGAATATCAGCCAAGGCAGCAGAGGTAGAGCAAGTATGGAAGGGGCAAGTGGGAACCTTGAGCATGGATCAAGTGAGGATCTAGAGGAAGGCGGTCAGGCTATGGAAGATTTGGAGGCGGGCATCATGCGGGGGCTCGACCCTCCTCAGAAAGACCCCGACAAAAAAGATACGAAGGACAATGCGGGGCCCAAGAAGTGGCTATCTTTTGCTGAGACTCTTAGAGGAAAAAGAAAGGAGGTTCTCTCTCTTCTACCCCTAGTTCTAGTAAATAATAAAAATTTTGCCCCGACAAGTTCCATGAGCCATTTTATTTCAATGGAAGAATTCTCCCTGGTAGGCAAGTTTTTGGGAGGTAGGCCGGACATGGAGACTATCAGGGCTTGGGCGATGGGTAAATGGTGATTGGTAGGTAGATTGGAGTTGGTAGCTCTAACTCGAGGGTTCTTCATTATCCATTTTAACAATATGGAGGATGCTAACCGCATTTTAACAGGAGGTCCTTGGTTTTTGGGCAAAAGGAGCCTTTTTCTCAGACGATGGGGTGAAGATTTTGACCCTAAAAAGCAAAATATTAACATTGCCCCTATTTGGGTTCATCTCCCGAGTCTACCTGCTCAGTTCTTCAATGAATATTGGCTGTAGGGCATAGCCAGAACTATAGGGGACCTAATATCCATTGACCATGCGACCTTGGCTAGGACAAGGATGACTCATGCACGAATCTACGTAAATGCTAATTTGGATAATGAATTGCCAAGGTTTGTGGAGCTAGAGTATGGAGAATACTATCAAAAATAGTCGGTAGAATATGAGAACAGATCGACATTCTATGTAGAATGTAAAAATAAAGGACATCTATGCAATCAGTGCCCTAACCTAGCAATGAATAGAGAAAAGCAGAAGTAGGGAATGCTAGATAGAGGAAATTTGAGGAGTTTCCCTGGCAGAGGCGATTTCAATCAGGCAAACTATGTCTACCAAAAAAATAAAAGAGAGGGTGCAAGGTCCCAACAAGACAAAGGAAAATAATAGGTTTTTGGCAACCAAAATACTCAGGTAAGTTCCAATCCTCTAGTTTCAAATAAATTTTCAATTCTATCCAATATGGGAGTAGGAGGATTATCGAAAGACATGGAAGCCCAGAACCTTCAGGCTAACCTTTATGACTCTCTAGAATCCCCATCCAAGTTAGGATCCTCAAACCCTAATGCTAAAATTACTATAAGCCCCATGGGCATCACAAAGCCAAACCCTAATGCCCGATCTCTAGAATCCCCATCCAAGTCAGGATCCTTAAACCCCAATGCTAAAAATACTTCAAGCCCAATGGGCATCCCAAAGCCAAACCCTAATGTTGAAGAACTTAGGAAGAAATTTGAGGCATTGGAAAATAAAAAATCTCATCTCCCTAACATCATCACTAGGAGCCAGGTGAATCCTACTGAGGGGCCATCCCGTAGACCAAGGGAATACAAGAAAAAAGGAGAAGATTTGGATGTAGGGGTGGAGATATGTGAAACTCTTCAGACTGAGGAATATGGTAGTCCAGTTCTACAACAAATTGCCTCCCCCCAGTTTAGTCCTAAACAAACTAGGAGCACTGTGAAGTCTCCTATAGATTTTGGCAGTGAAAAAGAAGAGGGAGAATATCAAATGCTGAGCATCAAAAAATTAAAACTAATAATGACATTGCCAATGGAAAATAGAGAACCTTGTTTCAACAGGTTATTCCGGGTTTTGAAGACAACAAATTAGGAAAACCCCCTCAAGGGAGGGGGAGAGGAAGAAATCCCAAACAATCTAAATGAAGTTCCTCTCATGGAACGTGAGAGGCCTCAATGGCCTGCCCAAACATAGGGAAGTCAGTGCAATAAGAAATCAAGTGAATCCAACTATTATCATGTTGCAAGAAACAAAAACTTATGAGATTCAGTCAAAAAAGTAGCAAAAAAATCTGGAATCAAGGGGAGATGGTTTGCAAATCATCCAGAGGAGCATCTGGAGGCCTTATGACTTTGTGGGATCCCCGGATAGTAGAAGGCACCATTATTTAGAAAGATGATAGGGTTCTTAGTGTTTTATTTAAGGAAATAAACAACAATAGGTCGTGGATCCTTTCAAATATTTATACCCTGACTTCAATTCAAGGGAGAGCTCTACTATGGGAGTACTTAGGCAATCTGAGTGAAATATTCCATAATGTCCCCTGGATTTTGGCTGGGAATTTTAACACTCCTCTTTACCCTTTAGACAAAATGGGTGGAAATGGACCACCTATCAGGAGCATGGATGAGTTCAATGAATTTGTGAACTCCAACATGTTGATGGATGTAAAAATTAGAGGAGTGAATTATACCTAGAGCAATCGGCGAATAGGGTGTCATATCATTCAAGAAAGGCTTGACATATTTTTCTATCAAAGGAGGCTACAACTTTGTTTGGTGATTCTACCCTGCAAGCCCTTCCTAAAATTGCCTCTGATCATAATCCCATTTTTTGGAGATCCCTAAATCTCTGTCCTTCAAGAAACCTTTCAGATTTCAATCTATGTGGATCAAACATTCCAGTTTTAGAGATAACTTAATTCAGTGGTGGCAACAACCTATCAGGGGTAGTGCAACTTTTAAACTTGCTGGAAAATTAAAGTTTGTTAAGGAAAAGCTTCGAACTTGGAACAAAGAGGTCTTTGGGAACCTCTTTGAAAATAAAAAATAGGTTGTTGAAAGTTTGAAGATAATTGATCAGAGGATTCAACATGGTGATGCTGATGAAACTACTAGGCAGGAGGAACGAACAAAACTAGCAGAGTTTCATAACATTTTGGCCTATGAGGAAATCTATTGGAGGCAAAAATCAAGGGCTCTTTGGTTGAAATATGAAGATTCAAATTCCAAGTTTTTTCACGTCACCACGCTTAGAAATAGAAGCAATAACAAGATAAAAATTAAAAAAAGCAAATGGTTCTATTACTCAGGACTTAACAAAAATCAGAAAGGAGGCAGTAACTTATTTCAATTCTATCCTTGGTCAGGAATCGCAGTGCAATGAGGAGGCCAAAGATATTCTCTTGCAATCCATTCCTAGCATAATAAATGAGGATATAAACCTTAAGCTTCTAGCTCCCTTTTCTGATGAGGAAATTAAGGAAGCCTTGTTTAGCATGGAGCCAGACAAAGCCCCGGGACCCGATGGCTTTCTCCCTCATTTCTATCAAGATTTTTGGGACATCGTAAGTGAGGATGTAATTTCTGTTGTTAGATAATTCCAAGAAAGCAATCATATCCCAAAAGGTCTCAAATCTACTTTTATTTCTCTAATTCCTAAGAAGCAAACCCCTGAATCTATGGCTGACTTCAGGCCAATCAGTCTGTGCAATGTTTCTTACAAGATCCTAACTAAAGCCATTGCAAATAGAATGAGAGATGTTCTACCTCACATCATAGATCCATGCCAGGGAAGCTCTGTCCAGGGCAAGTCAATCTTGGATGGAGTTATCATAGTTCATGAAGCTCTGCACTCTGCTCATAAGACTAACATGTCTGTTTTTGCCCTCAAGCTTGATATGAACAAAGCATTTGATAGGCTAAATTGGGAATTTTTGATTGTTGTCCTCCTTAAGTTTGGTTTTCACTACCAATGGTTAATTTGATCAAATAATGCATTTCTAAAGCATGGTTCTCGATTCTGGTTAATGGAACAACTGCTGGTTACTTTCAAAGTCGTAGAGGAATTCGGTAGGGGGACCCTATCAGCCCCATGTTATTCATCATTGTGGTAGAAGCTTTAGGCAAAACCATAAAAAATACTTGCAGTTCAAGGCTAATATCAGGAATCAAGGCAACATCTCTCACTAGGGCTATTTCTCACCAACAATTCATCGATGATACCCTTCTATTGACTAAGGCATCGGTGGTTGAGGCCAAAAGAATTAAATACATCCTGCAACTCTACGAGGACGCTGCTGGTCAAAAAGTTAATTTTAGTAAAAGCAAGTTATATTTCTTGAACACCCCCATTCAAAGGCAAGGAAGGATTGCAGAAATTTTAGGGTGTGATATAGCAAACCTCCCCACTTCGTATCTTGGTCTCCCTCTTTTCATTGGTTCTCCGAGAGAGTCAATGTGGGACAGGGTTATTGAAAGAATTCAAAAAAACTTGCTGGATGGAAAGGTCATCTTCTATCTCAAGTAGGAAAGCTGACCCTCACTAAGGCCTCTCTTCAGAGCATTCCAGTCTATTTCCTCTCCGTTTTCAAAGCCCCTGTGAAGGTTTTCCAGAAAATTGAGAAACTCCAAAAATAATTTTTATGGACTGGATCAGAGGAGAAAAAAAGGATACACCTTGTAGGATGGACCAAAGTGTGCAGACCCAGGGAAAATGGGGGCTTAGGTCTGAGGAGAATTGCTCATATGAATTTAGCTTTACTAGCTAAGCAGGCATGGCACCTCATTTTTGGTGAAGAAAATGAATGGACAACTATCATCAAACGAAAGTATCTTCAAAATATGGAATTTCTAAGTGACTCAGTTCCAATCAGAGGTTCTGCTTTTTGGAAAGCAATTCTCAATTGTAAGGAAATCATCAAAAAAGGTTTAAGATGGGTTTTAGGCAATGGTGAGAGGATAAATTGTTGGAATGATAGGTGGGCTAAGGATGAACCACTGATGCAATATCCTAACTTAGCCCGAATCAGAGATATCATGGAAGAACTCATTGGCAAAAAAGTCTCCGATTATATGGTTGAGGACAGAGGTAGAATGAAGTGGAAACAAATAAGGATTTAGGGATTTCAAGTGAAATCAAATGATCTTTGTAACATTCTCGGGCAACAGTTTATCCCCATGAGACCCAAGGAAGATCAAGTGACCTAGGCTCCTATAGAAAATGGGCAGTTCACTGTTAAATCAGCTTACAAGCTTCTGCTTGATGACGAGGATTTTGTCCTCCAAAAGGACTTAGTTTGGATAAAAAATTTAATTCCAAAAATTGTAGTCTTTTCATGGCTAGTTATCCAAGGAAGAATTCTAACCATTGATAATATGATGCATAAAGGTATTTGTATCACTAATCGTTGTTATCTATGTAGGGCTAATTGGGAGACCATTTATCACATTTTCCTTGAGTGCCCTTTTTCCTTGACTGTCCTAAGTGGGGTTTTTTAGGCCTTCAATATTTCTTGGGTTAAACCAACCATCGTACTTGATTTTTTCATCTAGTGGCCTTGCCCCTTTTCAAGCCAAAGACTTAGATACATGTGGAAAATTTGTCTCAATCACTATCTTTGGCAGGTGTGGTTAGAAAGGAACCATAGAGTCTTTAATGAGTCTATCCATGATCATCAAACTATCATTGCCAGGATCCTATCCTTTGCCAATGAGAATGTGAACCTTATCCCTTTTGATAGCCGTAAACCTCATCTGTAGGAGACCACGATTGCTCAATATTTAAGCTTAACCTTGTTAGATGAGTCTGTGCCTAGGGTAGTCAACCCTAGAGCCAATGTTAAGTGGTCCCCACCTCCTACGGGTTGGTTTAAGCTTAATTTTGATGGAGCGACTAAGGACAATCCTGGTAGAGCAGGCGTTGGCGGCATTGTGCGAGATCATAATGGGAATATGATGCTTGCATTTTCTGAATATTTGGGAACAAGGACGAACAACAAAGTTGAAGCTAGAGCTATGTGGAGAGGCCTTCAAATGACTCAAGACTTAGAAGGCAATTTGATCATAGAAGGAGACTCTATGCATGTTATAAATCTCCTCAATAATTGGAAAACACCTCCTTGGAGGATTAAAACAATTGTTGAAGAGGCTAGGATCCTTTTCCAGGGAAGATAGGATAGAAAAGCCCAACATGTCTTTCGAGAAGCTAACAAAGTTGCTGATAAGCTGGCCAATTTGGGTGTCGATGGTGATGGACTTTTCAAATGGGAACATAGTATCCCGAGTGAAGTAGAGGAGCTTATTCAACAAGAATGCCAAGAATGATAGTCGAATTTACCAACAGGGAAGGCATTGTAAGTTCGAAGGCTATGAGTATTCCCATATCTTTTTTGAAATGGACTCACAATAAAAATTATCCAAGCTATCAGTCTTGGTGGATGTTGCTTGGAAATACCACAAAGACTAATGGGGACAATCACATGTCAGATAACATGGCTCCTAGTCGTCTTAGTAATTTGAGGTTGGTTGATAATCATAGGGCAGGAAAGAAACGACAATATAAGACTTCGAACCAGAGCCACGTGGACCACCAGATAGCCACCACCATAAATCTAGCCAGTAGGTTCACTTCTCCAAGGCTGATTGGCCAAGACGGGATGTGGTCCCAAAGCATGTCATATACGGAAGAAAGCAATTACCAAAGAATTATTAAGAGTAACTATCAATACAGAGCTTGTGGGAGTTTTTTTCAGTACTCTGCTATGTGTGTCTGCAGCTTTTTGTTTCTCCACTATTTCAAGGAAGGGATCTGTGTCTATTTATTTTTTTTGTAATTATGATGCATGTGTGTTTTCTCGGGGTATACCCAAAATGTTGTATGGGAAGTTTCTTTTTGATAACAAGCTATGTGCCTTACCGGATGTAATGGCTTTGGCGGCATGTAGATTTTACATATATAGGATCCTTAGTAAGGACATGTTCATCAACAACCCTGGGCTGATTTTTGTAAAAGGTTTTGGGTCAACCTATAAAACCCGGTATTAATGCTATAGTATCTTATCTACAAAAAAAAATGGTAAAACTTCAAACCTACAAGAGAAATTTTGAAGACTTGAAGATGAAATATGAGGAAGATATTTCTAGGTATCTACTTCATGTTGATGAGGTTGTCAACACCATTCGTGGACTTGGAGAAAGTATTGAAGACTCTAAGATTGTTCAAAAAATATTGAGGTCACTTCCCATGAGGTTTGATGCAAAGGTTTTAGCAATTGAAGATATGAAGGATCTCAAAACTTTAAACATGGATGAGCTACATGGGATTCTCATATCCTATGAGATGAGGATAGAAAAAGATCAAACATCCAAATGAGAGGCAACATTCAAAGCTTCAAATAAGGCAAAGAATAAAGAACCAAAATCATGTGAAGAATCAAGTAGTAGAAAAAAAGCTAATTTTGTGAGAAGGAATAAGAAGGGTCCAAGAAAACACAAAGATATGCAATCTGTGAAATGTTTTAATTGTGGTAACTTTGGTCACTATGCATCTAATTGTCCACAAGCTAGAAGTAGTAGCAATGAAGAAGAAAAGGAATACAAGAAAAATAAAGAAAGAAAATTTTATCATGAAACAAAACATAGGCACGGTCAAGGCAAGCATGAGAAGATATCTTTCAAATACACAAGAAGAGTTTTTATGTTGAAGAAGCAAGCAGTGCTTCCAGTAGTAGTGATGAAAACCTCTCCAATAGTGAAAAAGAAGAAATCTTATTTTTTGCCATAGAAGAGAAAGAAGATGATCTTGTTGTTGAAGACCAAGAAGGAGAGAAAGACTCATAAGATGAAGAGGAAACCACAGTTGACATAGAAGAGGAACTTATTGTTTCTCTTGAAGAGTTGAAAAGGGTTAGAAATAAGAACTCAAGTTTGAAGGCTCAAGTACAAGAGGATGAGAAAACAAAGGCAAAGCTTCTACAAGATCTCACCGACTTAAAAGTAAAGGTTGAAGAGGTAAGGAGAATTGAAGAAGGTATGGCTGAACAATTAAAGGTAAAAGAACTAGAATGTGAAAGACTAGAACATGAAGCTATCATTCTAAGGAAGGGACTTGAAATTTTTTATGATAAGATATATCAGTTTAGAAAAAGCTCAAAAAACTTGGATGATATTATCAAAGCACAAAGATCTCCATTTATGAAGACTGTGTTAGAGTTACTATGCTACAGTAACTATAATTTTTACCTCATTTGGTAATTTGTAAGATTCACCTAGGTAGAGTTTATTTACCACATGGTAAAAAGTAGTTTGTTACTTTTAACATTAGGTTATTTCTTTTTACTTTTTACCTAGGTTAGTAGGTTAGGAGTCGTAGTCAATTTGACTATGTTGTTAGCTGTTAGTAAGTTAGCGCATTGTTAGGCAAGTACATAGTTGTTAGCGTGGTTAGGGGATATTATTTACCAAATATTACTAACTCTATTGTTAGCTTTCCTAAGTGCTATTTAAGCACTTGATTATTGAATATATGGTTAATGCTAATGCTTCAATTTGTAACATTGGTATCAAAGCTATGACTTACTTGAGCAGGACCTGCAGCGCTGGGAGATTTACATGGTCTCATGAACACACTGGACAAGGCGAGAGGTTTCTCATTCCAGCTAGACTAGGGGTACAATTCTTGAAGCGTGGGATCCTCTGGATAGACACACATCCCAGGGTAGTTGATTCAACTCAAGCATAATTTTTGAGAGTTGTAAGGGTTGGAATTTTCATTTTTCTAAAATTATTTCATCCTTTAATCCTTCATTGGAATTACTCATTTGGTCATAAGCTACACAGATGCACTGTCTAGAGGAGCCATAACAGCACCACTCGATCCCATTTGATGAGCTTCTCGACCGCTCTAACCAACAGATCTATAACAATGGGCTTCCACCGATGGACCTTGAGCTAGTGACCTCTAATGATGGGGGACCTCCTCAAACTCCACCAATGGGCTCCAACCTTCGAGCCACGATGACCTCCAATCGACACAAACTCTGAGAGACTAAACTTGCATGGATCCTCGAACCTGAAACCACACATGGATCGAGAATATAAATAAGATCTAACATATTGGTGTGAATATCGAGGCACTGTTGATCTGGTGATACATTGCATCCAACATAAATATTAAGGCACTACTAATCTAGCAACACATGGCATCCTAAGGTGCTGACATGGCATTTACTACTGATGTGTCATTTCTAGACTCGTACATGTGTAGCATGTTCTTATTGGCTGGAGACTATATCAAAAAGGTATGAGTGGTTGGCGATTGCCCGCCGGTAATCAAGAAACAAGGAGCAAGTTCATGTTTTTATTTAGAAAATAATCTCATGTCCGGATCAATGTGGGATAAAAGGTTTTAGAATTTTTTTAAAAAACTTTACGCATAATGTTGGTTTAAAGAAAAGGTGGTGCGCCTTCCTCCCTAAGGGCTAGCCTAGCCCGACCGGTTGATCGGGTAGAGCTAAGGCCACCAAAATCTTGGGGTCACGGTTTCGAACCCCGTCAACGCTCAAAAACCATATTTTTCTCGAAAAAAATACAATGCAAGGTAAAATTAATTTCTTTTGTATTTTTTTAGAAAATTTATTAATAATTTAATATATTTTAAAATCTAAAATCATTTTTTTTAATCAATTAAGTTATTTTAATTAAAAATGTTTTATTATTAATTTAACTTTGGTATAATTTAATTAAAATATGCATTAAAAATTGAATTATAAGGTAATTTTAGAGACATTTTTTATTGCAAAAGTATAAAATTGTTGTTTTTTTTTGTTTTCTCCAAATCTAAAGGGGGATAATAGACAAAATTCAAAGCACAATTTCCTTTGCAAAAATTGAGATTTTCTAATACTTTGCTCCAAATTTTTCTCAAAATTTTGAGAGTACAAGTTTTTTGTCTCATGGAAAAAAAAGCCTTATATTTAGAAAACTCTTTTCAAAGTTAATTTTTGCAAACAATAAAGGATCAAACTTGAATTATTTTTTGCCAAATTGTAACACAAGGAGACACAAAATTTGCAAAATACAAAGTTAAAATTTGTGCATTTGTTTTCTCCAAGGAGGGATATAAATAAAAAAAATTGCACATTTTATTTTTTTGTAAAATTGCTGAGCCGTTGCTCGCAAGCTCGCGACAAGAAGAGATTGAAGACCTTGGTTCAATAAAAACCAAGTTTTGTGTCAACTGGTTCTAGAATACCTTTCAAACGTGGGTTGTGTGTCTACTTGACATGAAAGGAGTGCTAGTTTGTTAATTTTTCAAATCAAAGGAGGGAAGACAAGAAATTGTATTTCTTTGCAAAATTGTAACACAAAGTGAGGAGCACTTAAAAATTAAACCTTGTTTATTTTGCAAAATCAAAAGGAAAGGCAATTTTTTTATGCCACATTCTTTGTAACATTGAAAAATAGGAGGAGACAATTGAATATCAAATTTTTGCACAACACAAATCAAAAATTTGTTGCAAAAATAAGTAAATAAGGTGCATTTCGATATTACTCAACATATTTATTACAAATTGGCAAATTAGATGCATTTTTGATTGCATCTGACACCTAAGTGATAAAAATTTTCTGGGCACTCTTTGATTGATTATTGCATTTAATTTCTTATTCTTTGCAATTATAAGTCATCAAAATCAAGAGCACTCAAAACCCCAAAATTTCACAATAATTTGTGTAATTCATTGCACAAGTATAAGCCATTTTTAAAATTGATATTCTCTCCATACAACCCTAAAATTCACTCTTATTTGTTTGGCTCAATTTCCTCAAATTGATTATCCCTCTTCAAGAGGATTTTTAGGTAGGTGTCATTAAATATATTTTTGAGTGAATTCTCTTCATTTTCTTATTTGTTTGGCTTAAAGATCCTCAAACTGATCATCTTTCTTCAAAGATATTTTTCAGGCAGTTGCCATTAAATACCAATTAAGAGTGAAAGAAAGATCATCTTGGTGTAATTCTAGAACCTTTATAATGGCAACTATCAACAAATACCTAAATTATACACAATTACTTAAAGGTCCTAACTATTCAGCATGGAAAACCAAGATGAAAGCCATCCTTACTGTAGATGAAATGTGGGATTTAGTGGATGTCACTAAAACAAGACCCACATCAATAGGAGTAGATCAAAAAGCATGGGATAAAAAGAACAATCATCTTCTCATGTTGATTCTCCTAGCTACTACTAATGAGATACAACCTCACATAAGTGAAGCCAAAATTGGTAAAGATGCATTGGATGCATTAAGTACCATTTTTAAAGGTAAGAATCAATAAACTATTGTAAACATTCAAAATCAACTTCATACACTCCATATGAAGTCAGGAGAAATAGTAGAGCTATTCCTTTGTAGAGTGGTAGAACTGAAGTCAAAGATGAATGCTTTAGGAGAAAAAGTAGAAGATATTATCCTAACTTTAGTAATATTGAGGGCTCTTCTAGAATCCTATAAGATGTTAATAACATCCCTTAATGTATCTCAAAGAACAATCACCTTTGCGGAGTTAGTAAATTTTCTTCAAAAAGAGTAAGCAAATCAACTCCAAAGTGATGAAGTGTTGAACAATGCACTTTACTCAAATAATCAGGGTGGAAAGAAGAAAGGAAACTACCATGTAAAGCAACCTCACAAGAAGTTTTGCTCACATTGTAAAAAGTACAACCATGACACCAATCAGTGTTGGTTTAAAAATAATAAAAAAAAAATGGCAAAGGCACATCACAAAGAAGCAATGTTGCTAGTGAATTATCTGACTCTGATTTTGATTCTTGTTCAGAAAGAGCACACAAAGTGCTCATGGCTCAAACAAAATTGTAAAGGAAAATAAATTTGTCACCCTAGGAAAGCACATTTGCACTTTTTTTAGGCTTCATAAATAGCATAAGTTTTTGTTTGAAGTACTTGCAATAAAGGGGTGATTGTACCTATTTTAGGTTTCATAAATAGTAAACTCTCTTTGTTTGAAGTACTTGTAACAAAAGGGGAAGATTTTCTGGTGTAAAATTTGCCTGAGATAATCTTTGTAAAAGCCTTAACAAGCTTTATGAGTTGCATATCTTTTGAAATTAAGGGGGATAAACATTTCTTTCCTACTTCACACAATTTTGTAAAAAGGAAGAAAATACCCATAAGGGTGCATTTTCGACAATGACCGACACCTTAGTCACACTTCTTGCAAAAATTCCATTACAATATGTTTTGCAACAAGGGGGGAAATTTATAAGGGTGCATTTTCGACAGTGATCGACACCTTATAAGGCAATATGAATATTATTTTCAAGGTTATTATTTTTCATGTAATCATTTTGGTCATAAAGTTGTAAATTGCAGAAGAAATATCAATTCATTTGCACCTTTCATGGACTACAAAATCATTTGTTACAATTGCAATATTTTTGGGCATAGAGCTAAATGGTGTAGAACAGTATTCCATAAGCTCTCAAAGTCAAGCAAGAAAAAGGATAGTGAAAATGTTCAAAAGGGTATGATCTCCAAAGTTTAAAGAAAGAAAATAAAACAAGAAGAGGAGCATAGTAATTTGGGAGTTTCACTCTTATCTCATAATTGAAGAATCAAGTAAGAGCATGGAGGAAGGTGGCTATGTTAAGTGTCTTATTTTTAGCCCCAAGGATCCCTTTGCCATTGATGTCAAAGGGAGAGATTTTTAGTACGGGGGAGCAGCTTATCAGGGGGAGCATATTGTGAATCCAGTTGCAGTAAGAGAATTTTTTTATAGGGTTGCCATCAGTGACAAAGGGGGAGATTGTTAGAAATATGAAGTTGTCATTGATGTCAAAGGTGCATGGTATTCAAGGTAAAAATATTATTCAAGGATGATAAGTTTATAAGGTTGGAAAATATATCAATAATGTCAGAGATGGACTTGATAAATAGCAAACAACGAAAAATCATCCAAGGCAAAGATATATTTCAAGAGAAGCAAGGAAAGTATATTTCAAAGTAAGAAAAATATATTATAATATTTAAATATCAAATTTAAATATTATAAAGAGAAGGACAAAGGTTTGGACAAAGGCTTGAAATATTATAAAAGAGAAGGACAAAGGTTGGGACAAAGGTTTGAACAAAGGCTTGAAATATTATAAAAGAGAAGGACAAAGGTTGGGACAAAGGTTTGACATATTTAAATCAAAGGATTTAAATATATAAGAGTTTAAAAAATTAAATATTAAAATATTTAAATCATAGGTTTAAATATTATAATCTAAAGTGTTTGAAAAAAATTAATGCACCAACATCTTTGGAGAAGATAGAAAGTCAAAGGCAAAATAATAAGAGTCGACCTCCTTATCGAAGACAATGGGAAACATATAAATATAGGTCATCATTTCACCTTTGCATGGGCATGTGATCGATCGATCCTTGTTGTGAGTACAAGCGACAAAGAGAGGAGAAAAGCAATGAAAAATCAGGCAGTGAAAGACAAGGATAAATATCATATTTACCCCTTTGATTCTATCCATTGGGGTACCCCAGATAGTCACCTTGCTTGCGTGGAGCACTACTGTGTAGGAGGTTAAGAGGTCGAATCTAGTTGATGCCATTTTGCTGAATAGTAAAGTCAAAATTACAAAGGTTCCATATATCAGTTTTACACCTTTAGTTCTATTCGTTAGGGTAACCCAGATGGTCTCCTAGCTTGTGTGGAAGCACTATTGTGCAAGAGGTTAAGGGATATAATCCCTTCAACGCTGTTTTGCTGTGGTTTTAATGTTTGAGGGAGCATAAAGACAAGGATAAATATTTGGACGCCCTTTTAGGTTTCATGTGCTGTGGTAGCACAACTAGTCATGAGCACCTGTGAGAGCACTGCACTTCGAGAGGATAGGTGATCAAATCCATCGTGACTGTGTAAAGTATTTAAAGGTTTACTTTATCAAATGTAATTAAGGGAGAAATAAGGGTTATGGTGCTAGTGTAGAATTATATTTTTACATATTAAATAAATGGGAGATATACGAGTTGTGATGTTGGTATAAGGTTTTATTTTTGAAAATTAATAAAAGGAGATATAAGTGTTTTAGTTGTCAATAAATAATTACATTGTGAGTTTCAAAAAAGGAGATATAAGGATTTCATTTTTAAGCTTTATTGTGTATGTTTTTGATAAAGGATTTTAAAGTGATTGATTTGATATTTAATCAAGAAAGGAAAAAGAGAATTGCTAACCAGATTTTGGAGGGACAAAAAAAAGGGAAATTATTTTTGTCAAGATAGGTTTGGAAAGCTCATACAAAAGAAGATCATCATCATTGAGGCATATTTAGAGGTATGGTGATTTAATTTCTTTCTCAAAATGGTTTTGTTTGAGGAAAATATTTTTGTTGTCATATAGTGGGAGGTATAAGGACTTATTGGATGTGCATTATTTTTGCTTGAAATTGGAAGTAAATTGGAAAGGGTTATAGATCATATTTGAAAGCAAATTTATGCATTGTTCATGATTAATTTTAGGAGTAGATGAGAAAGACAAATTTGTGCATTGTGATTGGTTTTGAAGTGAATGTGGAAATAAGCAAAATAGTATAGTCTCACACAAATAGAAGGGTTGTTTTAAAGCAATTCAAAGTGTCACATAGTGCAAGGATAGTGTAAAAGAATTCAATTGAAAAAATGACATTTTTAGCTATCTACAAAAGGGAAGGAAAGGTGTAAATCAACAATTACAAGGTCAGTTATCAAGTGCTTGACTAGAGCTACCTTTTAATGTAATAAATATGAGACATGTGGAAGCAACAAACTTAATGAATGTGAAGAACATATTGGTGCATATTTAAGTAGGGAAAAAATGGTACACCTAATGATGAATAATAGTATGCATCTATCTCCTATGTCTCATGAGCATCAAATCGAAAGCATGCAAGTATAAATGGAAGAAATACCAAATAACAAAAAATGAAGTAAAACAAGTCTCTTTCTTATTAAATTTGGTGGTTCAAATCCAAGTTTACATAGAAGTCCCCTTGAGGGCTCAAGTATTATGCAATTTTCACAAATTGGGTGCCCAAGGATCAAAATATTCCAAGTAACTCGGGTGCACTTCTAGTGTCTTTCCTTGTATCCACAATCAATGTGGGCGGGCTAATGCTGCCACCACTTGCATATTTCATATTGAGGTCTTTTGCTCCTTCCTAATGTGCTGTAGAAACCAGCACCTACACACAAGGAAATCAGAAATTTCAAATAGCAAGTGCGTATGATGAAAAACATGCAATCCCCACAAGCACCAAAATACTAGTAATGAGAATATGCATGGATATTATACCAAATCAACTCCAAATGACTTGAAATTTTAGAGGGATATAAAATAGAAATTTTTGGAAGATATAACAAAAAATAGAGCTAAAATTGTGTCCGATGGTGTGTCGTATTCGTAGTGACTGTTCCCAACCTACAAAACCCAAAGTAAGCAATTTTTACCCCTAAACATATCCAAAACACATGAAACTTGGAAAAAATGAATAAAATAACATTTTGAGAGGACCCATGTGGTAATATTTCCAAAATAAGGCATGTATTCCTATGCATTCTCCGATGGACCCTACAAGCCTACAAAAACTTCAAAATGCGATATCTCCCCCAATATAACTCCAAAATGCATGAAATTTGGACAATAGCATCATATTATATCCTAGAATAAAAATATTTAAAAATTGTAGGAAAAATTTTCACATATTTGTATTCATACCAGGGGGATGGATTTGACTGTCATAGATTGGGGGGCGCTCGGGGGTGGGATGCCCACTAATTCTGCTCAATTTTTGCCACCAATTCTAGTATGTAATGGTACACACCACTCTAAGGGGTATTGTAATAAAATTTGGTAAATAAATTCACTCATATGGTCCAGTTATGTGAACAAATTGCACCTCTTGGATCACTCACAAACCTCCTTCGCTAGGTAGAGATTCCGAGGGAAAAGGGGCACAAAAGGGTGAAAGGAAATCTTAGCAACACTCCGTTGCTTTGTCCTAAAAATCCTCTCTTTTTGTGTGGAAAAATGATCCACTTTATAGCCAAAAGAGGCTCATGTGCAAAAATGCATGCAAGGGCATGCATGACAGGAAGCACCATTTGTCAAAAAGGAGGCATGCATTGGAAGGGGAAGATAATCTTCTTTTTTGGCCTCCATTATGAAGCATGTCATAAGGATGCAACGTCCTTAACTCACATGCTTAAATTAGCGAGGCAAATGGAAGTTTTTGGGTACCATATGTCCACAATTTGACTTTTTTGGGTCAAAATTGCTAACCATCCCACACTAGGACAATTGATTACCACCATCCCAGGGTGGGACGAACAAGATCTGCATTCGTCCTAGGGTGGGACATATAGGAATATGAAGCAAAAACTTCCTAAAAATGGGCCAAAAGCCTCCAAAACCTTGCAAGAAGTGGATAGAACCACTGTATACCTTCTGACGACTACCCTAGGGGCCATGTGATGTCAATTTAGCCATTGTTCATGGATGCCTAATCGGATTGACCAGATTTTAGTGTCTACACATAATTTTCTATATGTTCATGAAGATAAAAGAATTTTGGGTAGAATATGTCTGAATTACTTTAGTTGAGGAAAACACATTGAAGAATAGGTAAAGAACTTAATGACATCATTATGCAAGATTTGGGAATAGATGAGGATTGTTTGTATATAAGTTATGGAGCAGATTTGAATTGATTTTGTGATTAGGTTATAGAGTAGATTTAAGCAAGTTTTGTGAGTAGGTTTTTGAGCAAATTTGAGCAGGTTTTGTGAGAAAGTTTTGGAGTAAATTTGAAAAGGTTTTGTGAGCAGGTTATGGAGCAAATTTGAGTGGGTTTTGTGATTAGGTTTTGGAGCATATTGGAAGTAGTGTTTGCGAGTAGGTTTGTGAGCAATATTTTAGGATAGACCTGTGTAGAGTATTGATCAAACTTGAGAGAGGGGATTGGTGTATCCTATGGATCGGTGTCCATGAACCAGAGTAGAGGGGATTGGTGTCTCCTATGGATTGGTTTTCACAAACTTGAGAGGGTATTGGTGTCTCCTATGGATTTGTGTCCACAAACTTGAGAGGGGATTGGTGTCTCTTATGGATTGGTGTCCAAAAACTTGAGAGGATATTGGTGTCTCCTGTGGATTTGTGTCCACAAAAATTGTAATAGGGTATTGCTATCTTCTATGGGTAGGTTCCCACAAAATTTGTTGAGAAATTTATAAGCAATATTTATCCGTGGATGTAGCCCATATTGGGTGAACCACATTAAATCTATGTCTCTCATATGTGTGATGATTTGTGCATTGTTTCATTACTATATTGAAATTATTACTATTATCATTTGGATTGAAAAGTAAAAAGTTCTATCTTATACTGTTCACCCCCTCTCAGTATAAGCTTGTGTTCTTCATCCCTTCCTGATGGAAAATTCCTAACACCAAGTGGACCAGCTTACCAGTGGCCAACCTCATACCGATCCTGTTCTATTGGTGACTCTATTGAAACTAACTTTTCATTACTATTGAATATAGCAGATTGAATTCCTCATTTTGGCTAGTCTCTTCTAATTGATTTTTGGTGCACAAATAAGTTTTTTATGGGTTTTTGACGTACTACACCTCTACCAGCAATGATTCTCATTTTTATTATTCAATGGTAATCCTATATTTTTGATAGGATTGGCAGAAGAATTTTGATGCATTTTGAAAAATGTAGTGGCAGATAGTTTTGAGTTTTATCCCACATACATGAGGATAGAGAGCAAAAGGTAGTTCAAAATGAGGATTACACTAATGTTAGAATAGCTAGATTCTGTTGGCAAGCTTGTTCTTGTGAAGGTTGCATATCGTGATAAGTGGTATCATTGACTTGTATCCACGTTGATTCCTATGGTTCATGGATTTGAATGCAAAATATTATGTTTATAGTTTTTCTATGAACGCAAGAAAAAAAATCCCACATTCAATGTGTGGGAGAATTTAGAACTTTAAAAGGTGCTAGGAGCCTAATTGAAAACAACTAGCTTAAAAGGCTAGCTAGACAACTTACTATGGTCGGTTGCCATGTTGAATTCACGTTTCGTTGACCTATGACCTTATCGATCTGTTTTGATGTTGACTTTGTCAGACCTGCATTGACTATGGTGGATTCTGCTCATTGGATTGGTAGTTGAAAGACCAAATATTTTTTTATTTGGCTTATTTTTCTCAATATTTCAATAATTTAATCTATTTTCTACCCTAAAACAATTTTTTTTTTAATCTTATTTGCTAACCTACCCCAAAATTCTTCTCTACAATTTCTTGGTAGGCACATTAAGATTATTATTTTTAGGTATAGATTATAATTTTGAGGTAATAATTTTCTTTTGCTTTGGGTATAGGAGTTAAATTTTAAAGAGGAAACTTCATTATAATTGGCAAATTTGTAAGTCCTCAAAGATCTTATTTCGATATTTCAAAGGTAGTTGCTTGATAGGATCATAGTTGCCATTCTTTTGATATAATTTTGTAATAGTTATAGCTTACACTAGATTTCAAATGACTTATGATTTAGTGGATCAAATGGTCATAATAGTAGTAGTAGTTAGTCTTTTGGATGAAAAAGTGAATGATATTGCCACTCAAAGTCCTAATGTAAAAGCCACTAGAGATACTAAGGCCCATACAAAATGTGAAGTTAAACTATATGATGGGTCTAGGAACCCCAATGTGTTAAATAGCTAGATCATGGACATGGAAACTTGGTTTGCATATACATAAGTTCCTATCGATGATCAAGTTCCTTTTGCTAAACTCAAATTGAGTGGGTTAGCAAAACTAGTCATCATGGATAGACAAAATGACCAAAATCCCATTTCCATTTGGGAAGAATTGGTACAAGCATTGAAGGATTCATTCTATCCTTCTGATTATGCAAGAGAATTAAGAGTAAAATGGTGTAGATTACGCCAAGCTTACAATATATTTGTGCAAGATTATATCTCTTCTTTCAACAGGTTACACATTTTGCTTCGTGTGAAAGATCCTGCAGATGAATTGATTGTAAAATTTATAAGTGGCCTTCAAGAGAACTTGTATAGGGAGCTCAAATATACTCCCTTGGAAATAATAGATGTGGCCTTCAACCATTCATAGCTGGCCAAAGAGAAGTTCATCGCTAGGTTACAAGGAGCTCGATCTTCAAATCAGCAACAATATTCGAAGGCCAATATGCCTTCCAATTCTTCTCCTTCTTCTTCTTCCTCCTCTTCTCCTACTTCTTATAATGCAAAGAAATATTGTAATCATTGTAAGAGACATGGAAACTTAGAATCTAAGTGTTTTAGGAAATAGAACTTACTTGTAAAATCTCCAACGGAGGAACCCCAACAGGGTCCCCTTGAGGTTATGGGAGAAGGGAGAGAATATGTTGAATTATGAGGTAAATTGAACAATGTTACACTATTGAATCAAAAATATGGTCATGACCATTTGTTTGTCATAAAATCCCACCTCACTCATGACTTATTTGTGGATTGTATTATCGATAATGGATCGCAAACAAATTTGATTGCACAATTTGTTGTTGATAGGCTCAAATTGCCTATGGAACCACATCCTCGTCCATATCCATTGGGATGGAAGGATATGGATTCTAACTCATACATCACAAATACTTACACTATATAATTTACTTTTGGGCCTCATTATGTGGATAGAGTCACCTATGATGTGACTCCCATGGACTATTGTGGTCTTATTCTTGGCCAACCCTATTAGTTTGATAAAAGGGCTATTTATGATGCATACAATCAAACCTACACTTTGCATCATAAGAATAAGAAATTTCTTATTCATAACCAGCCACAAACCACACTTATACCTTGTTCTTATCCATCATAGAAGATAACATTAGTCTTCAATAGGCCTCATGACACACTTGCTTCCACTGCACTGCTTCCTCCGAAGGTGGTGTTTTCATAATATTTCATTACAAATACTCCTCCAATGGAGGTGAGTTCATCATATGCATATCCTATTGTTGCTCCTACTCTTCTTCCTCCTATTTTAGAGCGGTCTTCTTCATTGTCATATTCATTAGTTCTTATTGTACAATAGACTTCACTGGCTCTGTAGTAGACTATTGGTGCTTCATCCTTGCATCATCAAGATCCTACAAATATTAGTGATAAATATGTACCACAAAATTCTACTCGAACATTGACTGCAACTCGTGGCATCAACAACCTTGTTCAACATCTCAGTTAGCTTTGTTTTTAGCGTGTAGTATCTCAACCTCTCACTTCTATTGTAAAAGCATTAGAGTCTAATGCTTCTATGGTGGAGAGGGATGATGTGGACATCATTAGACCTAGGCTTATGTTTATTAGGCTTAGTTTATTTTATCATTTACTAAAGCTTAAGTCCTAAGTCTAAGTTAGAAATTGTGTTATAGACTAGGTGTTAGCTTTTACTTATTTGATTAAGTATAAAGTCCTAAGTCTAGGTTTGATTTAATAATATCTTATTCCAACTTGTAAATATCAGCACATTTGGATGACATAAGTCATTGGGTAAGATTTTTCTTCTTTTTAGAGTTAGCAAGATCAATTTGTTAGCATCTTTAGCTTAACTATAGTTTTTGGTTAAGCATCTTCCTAATTTAGGAGATTATGGTTGTAAATAGTGCTATTTAAGCACAAGTTGGAAATAATATTAAGTTAGTGTTTTATGATTTAGTTTCCTCATAATATGTGGATCTATATGATACGAATACTCATTGACTAATTCCCACCTAGAGGAAACCGAAGGGTTGCACACACATTGTTAAGTGATGATAAAACTCAAATATTTCATTGACTGCTCATAAATAGTGTTACTAGAGATATATCTTGTTTTCATCAGTTAAATGAGATAATTAAAATGAAATAGGTTTCTAATAAGGTTTTTCATACCTATGATACTCTCTATTTTTTAGTTTGGTAAATGCAAATGGTTATACCTAAATCACAATATTGCAAACCAAAATTGCATCAAAAGAAGTTGATAATAGAAAAATGATAGAAATTACCCACTTAGAAGACACATTTGGCCAAAAGAGGTACTAAAACAACTCACTCATCCCTTCATGGATTTTTCATACCATCACAGGGAGACAAAATTATCCACTTTGATACCACTTGTAATAAAACAACTTTCAGAAATAACATTGAAAATTAAAAAAAAACCCCAAAAATGCAATAACAAAAAAGTGTACACTAGTAATAGAATTCAAATTCTATAACAATGAATCACAACTATATAAAATGAATCTAGATTCCAAGTCTTAGAAAAATCCTAGCTACTTAGAGAGGATAAATTCTCTTGGCCACTTAGAGAGGGTGAAGTCTCTTATGTGCACTAGAGGTAGCAAAATATTACAAGTATGGATGATAAAACAACTACAACTTAACTTATATTTTTATAGTCTAGAAATTATCAAACCCTTACACTAATACTCAAGGATTAACTAATATAACTTAGAGCTTGAGCCAATAATACTAAAGATAGCCAATGTGGCTATATTGAAGCAATTACAAATTCAAGAAAGGAAGGTGGGCTATGCCAAATTTTTGTAATAATTCACCTTATGAAAAAACTTATGGTTAAGTGTTTTTCTTGTTAAAACCTTAAAGTTTGGAGAGCATGAAGAATCTATGAGATGGACACTACAAAAGAGTCAATTACTAGTGATAAGGGAGCACTTGATAGAAATTTCATCATCTAAGTTTATTTTTTTCAATAGTTGTTCTCTTATAACTAATTGGGTCATTTTTTATTTGTAATTATAGTCAACACATATTTTTGCATTATTTAATCATTTAAAATGTTCACATGCAAATTTTAATTGTATTCTAAAATAATTGATTACATTTAATTTTTTTAATAGTTTTTAACTTTTAATTAATCAAATTAATCCCTCATAATAAAAAGGATGATACAAGTTAAATGGTATTAGCTCAACTAGTTAGATTCCTCAACTTCCAATGAGGAGACCAAGGTTCGAATCTTGCCAAGCAATACATGTATATTTCCCAAGATTGTCGTAATACCATTAGATGACTATTATTTAATATAGGTGGGGCCCGTTTCAAAACTATATAACCAATTCAAAAAAAATGGTAAATGAATACAAATAAGCCTTATGTACTATTTTACTTAATCAATATGGAAGAGAAATTAAATTTTGATGAGGTCTCACTAATCAGGATAGTAAAATTAAATTTTGAAGGGAATGCCCGACAGACCTAGGATAAATATGTGTAAGAGGTATTTTTCAAAGGTTACAATGGCTATTTGCTTTATGCATATGCTCTTTGCATTTAACCATGCACTTAGAATTGGGAAAAAGTAGTTAGTCTAATTACAAGCTCGAGAGTGGCCACTGATCAAGGTTTTGAGGAGTTAACAATTGTTGAGGGGGACTAAAAGATCATAATTGATGCCTTTTAAAAGGAAAATTATTAATTGCAAAAATAATACTATCATGGAAAAGGCCCATGTAATTTGGGGCAATTGGTAGGAGTTATGAGTTCATGCCATAGAGGTTCTAATCCCATGGATGAACCTTAATATTTTGAGCCTATGATGTTTAGAGAAATTAGTCGGAAATGAGCACATCCTAAACCAAGGTTCAAATCTCATGGGTGAACCTTAATATTGAACCCATAATATTTAGAGCAATAGGTAGGGAATACATAGTTTCACACATCTAACCATGGTTCAAATCTCATGAGTTTAACCTTAAAAATATCATGAGTTAACCTTAAAAATCTCATGGTGTGTAGAGAAATTGGTTTGGCGTGAAAAGTTTCACACCTCTTGGTTTGTGATTTGCCTAGTGGATGGAAGTGTACCCTAGACCATAGGGTCCAAGATTGGATGGTTTATGATTTCTCCGTAGTCAACCTTTGAAGAAATCCAATTCCTTATTGTAAAAATAAAAATAAAAAGAAATGAAGTAAGACTAAAGTGAGAAATGGAGGGTTAGAAAGAGAAGGGAGAGAAATGTGGATTTGTATATGGATAACATTTAGATAAAAATAGTGCCACATACTATGCAAAACACACTACAACTAAATTACATACAAGGCCTAATAGACTAGTTACTAAGCAAAGCATTGTAGAATACAAATTAAGCTCATGTCATGCCCTCCACTACTCCAATAGCCCTTAGTACCCTAAGCAATATTTAATAGAAGAAAGCAAAACCATGTTGATAAATGCTAAGAATCCCTAATATTACAATATCTTGGAGTGATAATCCAAATAATAGCCCAGGACTAATAGAATAGACCACCCACAAAGCTTTTACAAAAATATCTAGGGCCTACAGAGAATCCACAAACAAAATAATTCCATAACATAGTGCTAGAAAAGGTCAAACAACAAGTTGATTCATTGAAATTGTAAAGCATAATTACATACTACACAATAGATAAACACTTAAATTATCAACCCTCATACTGAGGTAAATTATGTTATTTATAGATTATTATACTAGCCTAGCTATTGATTACAAGGATGGGTTGATATAGGTATGACAATATAGGAACAATCTGGCTTTGTCTAGAGCTCATGCTCGATCAACATGCTTGGAAGGAGTGGACATCCCTTTCTTGCTCTATCTCAGCCAGCTACTTTGATCCAATACCATTCATCATATTTAATAGCCACATATCCTTAGCAGATTTGTGCCTCTTAAGAATTCTTAACTTCTTCTATTAAGCCTTATTACTGTACCAACTATTAGATTTGCAAGGCCCTCTACTTATGATTAGTGACGACCATTGTTGTTGTAGGTTTCAAGAGACTGGTTGTCACTTTCCTGAAATTGCTTTACTTTGGATGGTTGACAAGTGCCCAGGTGGCTCATACCTCTCACATACATGATCTCCTTTGAAAGATATGTGTATGGGAGTCCTTTTATTTTATCATCATCTACTATAGGCTATTGCTTATTGTTGATACTTTAGAGACTTGGATAGGGTTGCTTCAAGTATTTGTTGATGTCGTTATTTAAAACGCAGGCCACTTTAAAATACCAACCATTATGAAAATTTTGGTCACCTCAACCTTTGGAAACTTAAGCATCTAGCCACCTCGTACTTGAACACTCTATAGTGGCTATATTTCCCTACCTTGGTTAAATTTTGGGCCAATTAAGTTGCCTTTGGACCTCCAACCAGCATTTACATGGCAATTACCTTCCTTGTATTCTGAATATAATTTTTTTTACAAATTTTATAGTCCAACAAAATTTGCTAGGATCTATCTATATGGGAACTCCCATGGGCCCCCATTATTGGCACCTCTCAAGAAATTTTGCTTGAAAATCAGAATCCCAAAAAGCTTTATTCATTAGGTATTAGAGTCAAAATTGAGTTTTAGAAAATAAATAAAACTTTAAAACAAATGACACCCTTTGGTTTAACACTTCTAAGCTTAAAAGGTTTCACCTTACATTTGTTGGAATATTTTCAACATTGCATCCTTAGTCCTAAGTATTAAGTCCTAGTATTTAGTTTTAGTTTAATGTTTGGATTTACATATTTCTAGTTAATTTGATTAGCATACATTGAGGTTTTGGCTTGGTTAATTAATGTTTGACCATAGTCCAAGATTAGCATGTTGTTAGGATAAGAGCTATCTTTAAGTTAGTTTTTTGTAATAAGTTTGAGGATTTCTCTCAACCACTGTGTCTATTTTTAGTTCTTTCAAGAACTATAAAGCTATGTAATGCATTGTTGACCAATAGAACAATTTCACCATTGTTTCTCAACATTTACTACCTCTGCTCCTCCAAACTTGGGCCCTTTATCTGATCATATTTGTGTATCTTTTGATTAGTGGGGGTATCCTTCTTGAGCTATAATATTCAACAAGCCATATTCCAATTTTGTTGTGGTGGAAGCCTGAATTCCTTAAGCCTTTTCTAGATGCCCTTAAGCTTGTAGGCTTTTTTATAAGAGGGGTTTTGATGTCTTCTTTACAAATATTATAATTTTGCATGAATAGTAGCTAACTTATCGAAGGACTCTAAGATAATCCCTACTCCATAATGTTTTGACCAAATGTTAAACTCTTCTTCACTATCGCTTATATGCTCAAATTTTGGCTTCAATTGCTTTGTAGTAAAGATGTTTTCATTTTGGTCCAAGATCCAAGGAAATACAAGGCCAACAACTTCTCGTAATGGAGCAACTATTTTATCCCCTTTATCTCTAAGTAATTTATATATCTCTCAATATTGCTGAATCAATTGATACCATTCAATAAGTTTATTAACTATCTCCATTGCTTTATCCTTTTCTTGAGTTGTTAATGCTTTCAACAAAGGCTCATATCATTCCTTTAAAATTTTCATCATATTTTATGTTTGTTGCACTTCCATTCCCATCTGGCTCCAAATATTTTTAAACTCAATTTAGACCTCCCTGATGGCTTGTAGGCTAAAATTTAGGAATTTTAAGGTTGGCTAGAGTGACTTGGTGATTTTAAACATTTTGTTCCATTTAACCCTCTTGATTTGCATCAAGGTTTCTTTTGAGAAATGAGAAGCTTGTGTTTTCTTATTTTCTTTAGCAAGCTCTTGTTTTAGCCTCCCCAAATCTTCTTCTAGGCCTTGAGCTTTCTGATCTCTTTCTTGTAGTTGTGCCTCAATGGGAGCACTATCAAGCTTTTGTTGTAGATTTTCAACCTATAATTGTAGGGATTTATTTCTAGCATACTCTTCATTTGAGAATTTAGTTAGGAATTATATCATCTACTTTTCCTTTTGATACTTTGCTTCCATATAGATTGCTTTCACATGCACTAGTTCAATGGTTGAGTGAGAACTTTGTACCACATCCTCCAATGGAACTCTAAAAATATCTATCTCTTACACTTTTATTTCATATTATTATATTTTTAGCTTTAGAGCAGGTAGTAGGAGTAATTATGGCCAAAATATACTTTCCTTTCAGCAGGTCCACAATATTTGTCATTCTTGGTGGTGCTATTTTTTTCTATTTTCTTGGTACATGCTCACTCATCCATCTTTGTGTGTTAGGAGAAAAATGTTGGGCTTGATTTAGGATACTATGGGATTGATGGCTAGATGATGGTGTAAGAGAAATATAAGATGGAAGAAGGGGGAATGAGGAAGGAGATGAATTTTAAGTTGTGGCAGTAACATTTGTATAGGTTGGAGGCTATGAGTTCTTGGGAACTTGTTGATTTTGTCAGGAGATGGAGGAAGTGATGCTTTTGGTAGGTGACTGGGAAATAACCTCCTCTAATAGGTGTGGAGGTTGCTTAGGGGGAGATGAAGGTGGAAAATATGGTATAAAAGAAGAAGAAGTATTAGGGTGATGAGAAAAAGCAAAGACTATATGCTAGACCTTGGATCATTTATCCTTTCTTATAGCTGTTGCAATGGAGAGCCTTTCCTTTTATTTTTCCTTTTAGCTTCTAGCTACTCTTTAGAGCTCTCAAGCATAAATACCTATTCTAGGAGTGATGGAATCTCCTTGGCTTATTCTATACTCCATCGGATATAGGAAATGCTAGCTTCAAATTTAATGTGCTTCCTTCTCTATGCCAATTGAGTGTATTTGGTAAAACTTAATGGAGTCTCACCTTGGTATTTTTTTGTAGAACCAAATTTTCGTTTCAACTCATTCCTTGCTATATGCCTTGATCAAATTTCACCTATATTTAAGCTCCTACAATGAGGGAGATCTACTTCTTGAGCGTCTTCTTTCTCACATTCATTTACACTTGTTTCTACATATTGGAGAATATTACATATTTTGTACATGACAATGTACCATCATGGGTACATGATTAGATTAGGTTAAGTATTAGATTAGAGTTTAAGTATTTACTTTATGCAATGTAATAAATGCACAAGTATTATTAAAGTGTGCATAATATTCAATAATGTAAATGTGCACATTAGTCCATGTGTACATGTATCCATATATTAGGAAAAAATAGTGAAGACTCATATTACAAGTGTACATAAAATATAGCTCCATGTGTGTGCAAAAAAGAGCTAAGAGTCACAAGGTATGGAAGAGTCATGGCCATCCAAGAGTCATTGTAGAAAGGCTATTTATACATGTTATAGCCTTGAGTTATGTGATACTTACATTGCTTACAAAGCTATTATACTATTGAGATCATTGTACTCTCATAGAGAGATTTTGTAACAGATTATAGTGCAATAAAGAGTTGTACACATTTGCTCATTTAGTGTGTGAATTCCATTCATATTCATATACTAAATTGATTGTTATTTCTGTTACATTTGATATTGCTTTATATTGCATTTTATTATATTCCTGTAATTAATTCTTGTGGTAGTTTCATTGAGTATTAAGCTTCAAAAGCTAACAGTGGTATCAGAGCCACAAGGGAGTTTGATAGGATATAGAAAAATCTCCATTATAGGATTTTTAAAAATTGCTATTTGGCTAGAGTATTTCCACAGAGTTGTAGGAAAACTCATGAAGACTAGGACTCAACATGGATTCCATTAGTTTGGAAGATTAACTAGTGAAGATTGATATTTTTAGTTTTTAAGGATTTTGATTGCCATCTTCTAATACTTTAGTGCAGAGATGAGTTGATTCTAAGAAGTTGACATGTTTTAGGAGCCATATCTTCATGAAGAGTTATCTGATTTAACCTATTCTTGGACCAACTTATGTAGAATTTGAATAGCTTTCAAATGAGTGGTCATATGTAAAAATCTGATAAATATTGAGGGAGATACAACCCTATGAAGTCAACCATTTGGAATAAGGGTAGTGACGATTTTTCAAGTTGCAAAAAACAAAATTGCAAATATTTTCCAGCTAGGGTTTGAACAATGGGAACAACAAAGAAGGGCTAGTTCTTCAACAAGGCAAGATATTCTATCTAGAATTTATGGTGGTTAATATTATCTTGAGGTGAATATTCCTCATCAATTAACAACTCATGTCCCATAGGTCATGAAGTGCGAAGGATTAGGATTTTTTATTGAAAAACATCTCATATTTTAGGAGCCATATCTTCGTGAAGAGTTATATGATTTAGTTGATTCTTGGACCAAATTGTGCAAAAATTGAGTAGCTTTAAAATGCATGGTCATATGTAAAAATATGAGAAATATTGATGGATATACGATCCTGTGAAGTCAACAATTCAGAACAAGGGCAGTGACAATTTTTCAAGTCACAAAAAACAAAATTACAAATATTTTCTAGCTAGGGTTAGAACAATGGGAAGAGCAATGAAGGGCTAGGACTTCAGCGAGGCAATACATTCTATCTGGAGAAAGAAATTTTCAACTAAGTTTTTTTTCCCTTTCTTTATATTAGAAATTGTGCATGAAAAATTTATAAAGTTTTTATCAAATATTATATTTGCTATAGGACATTCAACTAAAGTTCAATATATTTTGAGTTTTATTTCTATGGACCAATTTATAGTTAAATTATTAGAATCATCTCTAGTGGTAGAGGTTAGTGAGTGCACCTCAAAGAGATCCTTTTTGCTCTAATATAGGACAATTTTTAGTAAAATTAATGGGTATTGGCTAGGGCCTTGAGCCTTGAGAAAATGGATTGATAGGAGTTGGAAGTCTCCAGGAGTGATTTTGTCATTTCTTCCCAAAGGTTTCTTCCTAGCCATTAACTGTTATAGGGAAGAAAGAGAAAGAATCCTAAAAGGAGGTCCTTGGTTTATAGGAAGAGCATGACTCTTCCTTACCCGATGGTATGAAGGCTTTTCACCTGAAAATATAAATATATTTCTAGTACCAGTCTGGATTAGGATGTTTGTGTTACCCATTGAATTTTGTTAAATAGATACCTTCAAAGTAATAGTCAACACTCTAGGATAATTCCTTGAGATTTCAAATATGACAAAAGGATTTTTGGCTATTTATGCTCAAATATTGGTCATGATTGATATAAGAAAAGCTTTACCAAAATCAATCATTCTTAAGTATGGGGATAAGATGTGGATAAAAACTATAGATTATGAAAATATATATTTTAGATGTAGAAGATGTCATGAGGTGGGGCATATTGAGAGATCATGCCCTAAGAAGAGCCCAACAAAATCATTTTTAGAAAACCGCAAGAGAAACTTACAAATGGTTATGGATGAAGATGGTTTTCAACTTCCAAAAATAGATCTAAAAAAATAAAAGAAAATAAATAGTGGAGACCAATAAGGAAGGATATTGGAAGAAACATCAACTCTTTTGAGGCTTTAGCCTATGGAGAAAAAGTAGAACAAAACTTAGAGGACATAATACGCCAATTTCAACATATAAATAAGGAATCATCTATTCATAATGATCCTAATTTAAGGAAGAACATTATTGATGAACATAAGGAATGTGTTTCATTATTTTTTGAAGACTCTCTTGAAGTACCGAGCACCATTTAGGAGAAAATAATTGGTAAAGAAGATACAATTTTAGAAGTTAATACCTCTGCCATTAATAAGGAAATACTAGAAAATGAGTAGGACAAGTCAAAATCTTCTATAATAGATCCATGAGAGGATAAATATGATGAAAAAATTGTGAAAGAATATTGAGGAATAGAATAATAAGACCTACTCCTAATATAGGTAAGGCAAAAAGAGGAAAACCCTCAAATTATCAAGCAATATCCAGGGAAGCAAGAGCAAACATAGATAAAGGAACACAAACTAAGTTGGTTGAACTTCTCTTTGATAATTTAAACAAATATTTTGTAGTATTATGGATATCCCTTCCTTGGGAATCCTCTAAACTATAACTTAGCTCCACAGTAGACTAGAAACCCTACAATTCAGTTATTTCTCATGCTCCCTCCACTTTCATTTGAGTTCTTTGTGAACTTACTAAAACTAACATTCATACTAATTACTTTGATCATCCCGTACATATATTATTTTATCTAGATCATACTTCCATTGGGCTAGCACCTTCTCTTCACAAATTTTCATACACTTGTAGACACGAAAAATTGACTCACTCAAATGAGTAATTTTCCCTAAACCACTTAAGGAGACCCCTTAGACTTGCCTAAGGTAAGGATTAGGTTTTACCTCCCCTCCCCTTTGTTTTTCTCCTCTTTTAGTGAAATCTTGGTTGGTATTGATGGGGCATGATTTTGCCTGGCATGAAATCATGGTAGGCCCTAACGGGGCATGATTTTGCCTTTTAGGGTTTTTTTCTTGAGTAAACCCTAATTTCCAAAGTTGGCATATTTTGGCATCAGCTCGTCATGTTTTTCCCACCTGTTTCACTTTCAAATCCACTATAAAAGGAGGGTTTGAAGTCTTCTTTCCACCCAGAAGCAATCTCCCAAGTGATCAAGTGAAATGAAATTCAATTAATACAATCAAAAAAAATTTCTAAGTGTTCTCACATTCTTCTTCTTATATAATCAATCTATCTCGCAATTGTAGAATATAATATATTGAAGATTTTTTTATACTGCATTGATTTATTTATTGTTGACTTTTATGGACAAGTGTTGAAGCCTGAGGAGAGATTGACTATTTCGGAGGTCTTAACCCTTCTGTCTACTTCTATGCTATCTGCCATGTGATTTCCCTCTTTTACATGTATATTCTTGTATTTTTTATCATGCATTAATTATTTCACATCGATTTGAGGCTTTTTGCTTTACTTCTCTGAAATTATACCCAGTCTCTATGGGGCACGATTTCAGTGGTCTGTGAAATCATGGTCACTCCTTACGAGGTGTGATTTCACCTAGATATGGTCTATGGGCAAGTTGATACCCCCAAATCCTAGATCTATATTCTAGACTACCTATAGGTCATACTAGTGCATTTTGTGATCTGTTTTATCAATTTTTTCTATTGCATTCTATTATGCTTGTTCATATTTCGAAGGTCAACTTTCACTTCTATTTTCAAAGGTCAGCTAAAATGACCTAGGGGGCTTGATTGTTGTACCTCCAAGCATTTGTTATCTAGCAACCTAAGTAGGCCCCCTAATGCTAATCATATTTTTCAAGTGTTTGCTAAGTTATCTTGTAGGAACAAGAATTGTTGATATCGTTGGATAAAGGATAAAAGCAAGGATCAACCACCGGATAAGATAAGTGCCCTAGTTAGTCTTTTAGGCTATTTGTTGAATTTTTGTTATTCTTGTTTGAACCCTAGATCTGATATAAAAAGAAATATCTTTTAATTTCTAGGCATTTGAAAGGAAAACAACATATAGTGTGCACTTAGGGTTTTAATATTGTTTGTGCATCCTCTCTTGAGCCCTTGCTTGAAGGTTTTCTATTTTAAAACCCTAGGGTTAGAAGGCATTCAAACAAAGAATCATTCTAGGGTTAGCTCTTGTCTTCTTGCATTCTATATTTTTGCATTGTCCTTTATCTTTCATAGCATAGATCTAGAAAGGCCAAACATAGGTGATTATCTTGAAACGAATACATCAAACATTCTTGAAAACCCTTGGACTTGGAGCGGGTCCTTAAAGCCATTCCTGGTGAACCCTTCTCCCCCTTTCACACTAAAGTGTAGAGAACAACATACCTCCATGGTCACCTTGGATTTCTTTTGTGGATCCAACCAAGAATCGTACGTGGTAGGGTAGTTTTCCCCCTCTACATATTTGGTGAACCTGATGTGAACACCTCCTTTTCTTTGAAAAATATTTTAAATAAGATCATTAATCTTCTTGTTTGGTTTTTGAAAACATTAAATAACATCTTAAAAATATTTTCTTGTGTGTTTTTTGTTAGTTTTATCCTCTATCCTTTCACTCCTTCTAATGGCTCCTTTCCTTAGAAGTCAGTGAAAGCATTTAGAATCTGATTATGTTCCCTCGAAATATGATTAGATTGATAGAGAGGATCCTAACATAGATCTAGAAGAACAAGATAATGTTGAAACTAAGATAAATTTTGATCCCTATGAAGGACCCGATGGTGGGTTCCTTTTTACATCATTTGAGCATATTTGGGGCTTTATGAAAGCTAATAGTAACAAAATACTGAAGGGTATGGAGTGGGAGGCTCATCTTGAAAGAGGTGAGACTCCTCCTCTTCCTCCTTTAGTAAGTTCCCCTAAGCTTGTTCAAAATAATCCTTTACCTAAATATTTGCATCATGGTAATCTGAGGCACCAACCAACTTATGCCACTACTACAACCACCAATGTTGGAAGAAATTTGCAAGATCCTCCAACTAGTAGTGTCACTCAAAATTATGTTCAATTTCCTCCTCAATATGCTAATCTCAACACTCTTGCTTCTGGTCTATCAAATATTAGTTGTCCTCTCTCTCAGGGCATCACATGTAACACTAATGCCTATGCTCCTAACATAAGTCAAGCACTTGTTTATCGACCTCCTTTGGGGAATTTGGGAATATCAAACAATAATAATCTAGAAGTTCAAAACTTGAAAAATATGGTGAAGCAGTTAGTTTCAAAAGTGGAAATGATTCAGCCTTCCAGTTTTACTTATAGTTATAAAGAGATGTGCAATCAACCATTAGATCCCATTGTTGTTGCAAGACCTTATCCTAAGCATTTTTCTATGCTAGTTTTACCTATATATAAGGGAACAAAAGATCCAATAGAGAATTTAAGAATATTTAGGACAACATGCCATGATCTCATATATGATGACATGTTGTTACTAAAAACATTCCCTAAAAGTCTTGGTGGCATGGCATTAGAATGGTACTATCGATTACCTAATTATTCCTTGAGGAATTTTGAAGAAATAGTAGAATTATTTGTTCAACAGTTTGGTGCCTACATTGAAAAGGATGTGACCATGAAATATGTCTATAATTTAAAACAAGGTAAAGAAGAGAGTTTTTTAAAATTTTTATCTCGTTGGAGAAGTCTAGTTGGATGCTTAAGATATACTTTACCTCATCGAGATATGCTTGAAATATTTATTGAAAACTTGCAAGAACATCTATCTTATGCATTAGAGACTACAACTATTACATATTTTGAGCAAGCAATTGAGTTAGCAAGGAAAGTGGAATAGGCCCTCATTAGAAGAGGCCAACTCAAGATGAAAGAAGAAAAATCTACTAAGTCACAACACAAGAATAAACATATAGGAGGTGATGGTGCAGTGGATGGTAGGCCTATTAATAATGTTATTAATAGCCTACAAAATATGATACTTCAAAGACCTCCACAAAGGAATTTCACAAAGCTTAACATGTCTATGGAAGTAGTTTTGAAACAACTCTTGGAAGCTAATATGATTGAGTTACCTCCCATAAGGTAACCAAATACTACAACTAATTGGTACAAGGTAGGGCAACATTGTGCATATCATAGAGTGGAAGGACATTGGATAAACTCTTGTAAGAAGTTGAAACATGTGGTTCAAGATTTAATTGATGTAGGTCGTATTGATATAGGGAATTCTTAGTCATCAAATAATCAAAAAATATCAACAACAAATCAGGATATGGGAATATTCAAGGATCCATTACCAAAGCATGATCGACAAGCAGCTAATCATATATCCTACTAGAATGAGCCTCCTCCTAATAGTAACATGGTTGGTATGGTTGGTGTCACTACAAGAAGACAAGCTCAGGTTCAACCGACTCAACATTCTCAGCAAGAAAATAATTCTACATCGTAGCCTACTTTGGTTTTGAGGAATAATCAGAGAAAGAATATAGAAATAGGTATACCACCTTTGATATTGAAACCCCAACCCAAAGCTTCCTTTGATCTCCAACAACAGCTAGCCGACACTCCAACTAAAATTTCTATCTTAGAACTCTTACAAACTTCTCCTACCCATCGAGAAGCCTTGTTGGAGTTTTTAAAGCAATAATTTGTTCCTCCAAATATTTCTCCTAGTGTTGTAGTTAATGTCATAGGTTCTCTTGGGATACATCATATCTCATTCTCAGATGATGATAAGCCTTCCTCAGAACCACGAGATGATTCTTCTCTTTACATCACAACTCTCATTGGGGATACTTTTATCAAATGAATCTTGATTGATAATGGTTCTTCCCTCAATTTGTGCACTTATCAATTTTTTCAAAAATTTGGTCTAAAAGAGGAAGACTTAACTAAATCTGATATCATCATCAAAGCTTTCAACAATGAGTCCCAAGAAGCCTACGGTGTTATATCACTCCCTCTCAAAGTTGGGCCTAAAATATTGGATACCTTGTTTTATGTGGTACATTGCCCTACATATTTTAATCTCCTTCTTGGACGTCCTTGGATCCATGCAATGAAGGTCATCCCTTCTACTCTTCATCAATGTTTAAAGTTTAAATTTAAAGAACAAGTTGTCACCATTTTGGGTGATCCTCGACCATTTGAATACTGCTCAATGGTTGAGCGAGCTCAATCTAATTTTGACCTTTGTCCTTTTGTTTCATCATTTGTTTCTCCAAGTTCCTCATCTCAAATATCAAAACAAATGGAAAATTTAAAAATGAGTGAGGAACCTCGAATCAATGTTTCATCACAAGATCAAGATAATCAATTTTTTCAAGAACCTCTTCTAGATCTAGCCAAGCTACCACCATCACCAAGGACTATGGGCTTGCCCTATAAGAAAGGTGATGTTGTACACATTGGCATGTGTACCTTTATCTTCATAGGAACTACCTTCAAAGAAAATATCCATGGTAGCAACCCCTCTCCCATTGAGCATTCTTTCACTCATTGTTACCTTTCCAGTGATTACCCACTTCCTAAACAGATCCTATCTAGTATGGGATATGTAGGTAAAGGTCTAGGGCCACAACAAAGAGGCATTCAAGAGCCCTTGGATGTCGAGATCTGTCTTGGGAGATGTGGCATAGGTTTTATACCTAACAAAAACCAACCTTTACCATTTGATGATGATGATCATGTTATGACTTATGCTGAATATTTGGATCATCAAAAGTCAAAAATGGGTGATGAGGATGATGGTCCCCCTTTTTATTCTGAGATCTTGTTTTGTAATATGATTGGTTCTATGTGTTTGAAAAATAAGCCTTCTTCTTCTAAAAAGGACCCTACTTCGCTATCCTATAGGGATCTTGCGAAATTAGGGATTGCTCCTCCTTATGTTAAGAATAATGGTTTTGTTTGAGAATGCATTGATTATCATGCTATGGCTATCAAAGAAAAAACTATGAAGGAGCCTCTCCATGATTTTAATCATCGAGATGGCTTGCCTTCTAAAAATTTCTTTGGTGAAATAGTTCATGGCACACCTATTCTCTTTGTTAAGATAGGCGACACCTTCAGAATGTGTGTTGACTATCACTATGCTTGTTTAAATTAATCAAATCACATTAATCATCACTTAGGCATGCATTTTCATTCCATTGCATCCATCTGATTGCTCATACTTGCATTGTTGCTTGTCATATTCTACATAGTTTGCCTAACATTTAATTCAACCTGCATGCTTGATTGACATCTTTTGCATGGTTTCTTGTTCATGACTGCTTGATCATATAGATTTTTGGGGTTTTCATGACAATGGCATGTGATGATACCTAGTTAGGTTGTAGCTCACATGCATTGCACTTTCACTAGGGTTCTGATGCCTAGAAAAAACCCCACCCTAGGGCTTTCCCTTATCTTTATCTTTTCTTCTTCTTCTTTGCTTTTTTTGCCTTCCTTGGCCTTGAAAGTATTACTCCTTCTCATAATTTTCCCTCAGGCCAAGGATGACAACTTTATTCTTACAAATATGTCCTTGTCACTTTTCATGATTTCTTCTTTTCCTTTGTCTTTTTGCCTAGACAAGGATATATGTTTTCTTTCTCTCTTGAGGTTTTTCTCTACTTTCTTCTCAACATTTGCACACACTCACACAAATATCTTCTAGATTTTTTCTCTCACATATTTGCACACATCACACCCCTATCAGGGGTAGTGCTCATTCATTTCTTCATCTATATATATTACACCCCACATAGGATAGCATACATCCTAGTGGGTATATTTCATTCATTGGACATGTTCCCTATTGGGTTATACTCCTCTTGACTCAGTGGGCTCAACACCCCATTATAGGATAAGCTCCATGGCCAATTTAGTAGGTCATGACATACATCCTAGTGGGTAATCACCCCATAGTAGTCACTAGTGAGCAACCACCCATAGTGGGTCATGCTTCAATATTTGATCATCTTCAGTGAGCACTACACCCATAGTGGGTTCAGCTCTATTTTTGTGTTTGATTCATGATGTTGGTCACATTGGTCTACCATGACCTACGTTGATTCACACTTCATGTTTTGAACACCCTTTTTCATATTTTGATTGTTGACATTCTTCTCCTCCTCCTTATTATTTTACCTCGTTCTTCTTCTTCTTCTTTCGATTTGCATCCATCCCATTTTCACTCATATAGTTCATGTATTGTAAGGTTAGCCTCATTCATTTCATAAACATTAAAAATAGAGTAAACACATTAAGCACACACAAAATAATTAAATCATAACAAAAGTAGCTTTGTATTACTCAAAAATGAGAGAGATACATAGATATCTCGTCGGTGTACCACAGTCCAGTCTCGGTACACTTGACCAATCCCTAGGGATGCTTACCACAATCAAAAATTGGTAAGTCATCCCAAACCCTAGTCCTAGCTCTAGGAGCCTATCTCCTCAGCCCCACCCATTAGGGGTGGCCTCGGTAGCCTCATATCCATGGATGATAAGGCTAAGACCATCCATGATCGAGATCATGTCCTACTAGATGACTGTAGGGATGGAGGGAGTATCACTCATTGTCCCTCTGGCACCACTTGGTAGTACATGGTCTCATAAAAGGTAGCCCTCTCTAAATGGCCACCTCCAACCTCTCCCCTACTCTCTATAGTTCTACCTATAGTAGGTGGATCCCATTGCTAGCCTGACTGCTCCCAATGATAGCCATCCCCTCTACTCGAGCCCTCTGATGCTCTATGTCCAAATGACTCACCTTCCCTTAGAGATGATCAACTTCTACTTGGGCCACATCCCTCTCTATCATTATAGTGCTCAAGGCACTCTATAGCCCCTCGATCCTCTTGGACCTATCCTCTTAGAGTAGGTCCACCTACCTCTGAAGAGTCACTACTTATGCTCATAGCACCTCTATCTCCCCCCTCGGGTCCCCCTAACCTAAGGCCTAGCCTATAATGGCTGCTACTAATGTAGAGGCCTCTCCTACTCCTCTGCTCGATAGTACCCCAACCACTATGGGGGCAACTCTAGATGTCCCCACCTCCTCGGTCCCTATGGTAGTGATGGCCTCCATCACTATCTCCACCCGAATCTATGTCTGCCTCTACCTTGAGGCTACTTGACCCTATTATGCCCTCTTTATGGCCCTATGAGCAACCTCTCAGAACACTCACTGCATGCCTAGGCCCATCACCTAGTACCTCTGTATCGGTACTAGAGGGGATACCCTTTGGGGCATGACTCCTCTATACCACCTTTGATATCTGAAGGTCACTCCTGCATTGTCCACCCTCGGGTCCATGTAAGGAGGATTGTCCAAGTCCTCCTCAACCCACCTAGCCAAGTTAAGCTCTCCTCTAACTCCTACTGGGTCTTAGTATACCCTTCGATACCAGTAGTCTCCTAGGTCTAGGATCCCCTATAAAATCTTGAACTACCATAGGACTCTATCAAAATGAAAGACCTTTGGCTCCCCTCTCTCCATTGTTAGCCACCTGATCCTCCTCACCCTCACCATCTCCTACCTATCCTCAGCCCATCCTAGATGTAGATGCTAGGGTCACCATATAATCCAAGCCTCCCTCAACTCATCTACCACCCACCTCGCTAGTGGTAGGTTCCTGATGTATGTCCTCGTGACTCACTCATGGGATTTGGACCACCTGTATACAGCTAGTTGCTCTAGGCTAGGCAATGGTCCTAGTAGTGCATCTAGTATCTACACCACTATGTGCTCCCAAATCCATACCTAGAGCAATATCGTACACATAATCCTTGTATACCACTTGTACATAATGTTGTACAATATCTTGTACAAATGAGTCAACACATATGGGCCCCATGTGAACCAAATCCTCTCGGTCTCGCATGTCTACTACTACTCCCACCATCATCCATGGTAGATATCACCTACTAGTATGGCACATCAATAAGCCCACCACCACCCCATAGAGCATGATCATCAATGGATCAGCCCCGTATCAACCCACCAACTCATCCATTGATAAGGTGCTCCCTCACACTTGGTGGGTCCAACCTCTTGATAATCATTGTAAGGTCACTGGTCACCCTCATTACCTATAAAATATCCTCCCCTTGATGTGGATGTGCAAGATATGCCACACATCCTCTAGTGTGACGGTCATCTTCTCCATCGATAGCCATAAGGTCAACAACTCTAGGTACCACCTCTCTACTAGTGCTATAAATAGCACCCTGTCAACCTCTACTCAAGGCATCCTATCCAGGTGGTCTAGTCCCACCACTTCTAGTCTGTCCCTCTCTACTTTCCTGAGTTCATGTGGCTCCACCTCCAAGGAACCTACTTACCACTCACAACTCTCGAGTACCAGAAGCTACATCCACAACTCAACATAAAATTTAATCAATATCCTTTATTGAAATAAAAAAGAAAACAAATTAATAAATCAACCTTTCGAGTGTTAGCTTGCTTGCTCTCTCTCTTTCTTATTTATTTTTTATTTTTTCTCTTTGATAAAATCGTTCCTGGTTTTCTAGGGCTGTGATTTTACCTCTACCCACTCAGTTTCCATTGAGCATGATTTCAGCCACCGTTATAAACTAGGATGAAATTACAATCGGTCCATCAGATCATGCCCAGGTCGTACACAGAGAAACAATTGGGTTTGGCAAAAAACCCTAAAAAAATTGAAAAATTGATTTTTTTTTAAAAAAGTTTTAGGGTTTTCGATCTTACCTCTACCTGATTTGCTTTCATGCTGGTCTCACCCCTTGTGATCACTAAATGGTGCACTGGTAATGCCATCTCCTGATTTCTCTAGAGCTATTTCTCTCTTCTTGCATGGTAAAAATAAATTAGGGTTTTACCCCTTTTTCCTTTTTATCCCTATTTTTGCTGCTCTCCTTTTCTATTTTTTTGCTTCTTCTTTTCACCTTTTTCTTCTTCAGTCTATCATTTTGAGTTTCATCAGGTAATATGTCATCCCTTATGACACTCAAGGAGGCACCCTAGCCTAAGAGGTATTAATGTCCCTAATGCATGTAAAATAAGAAAGTGTCTAGATTGACACCATTTTTGCACCACTCCTTTCTTCTAAAACAACCACTCCTTTTTTGCTCACCGCTTCCTACTTTTAGGTGTTTACATATTTCTTTGACGCATTTATTAGGCCATAAATGCATCAAAGAGGGGTAAAATGCAAACATAAAAAATTGACTCACTTAGGTGAGTAATTTTCCCTAAACCCTTTAAGGAGACCCCTTAGACTTGCCTAAGGCAAGGACTAGGTTTTCCCTCCCCTCCCCTTTGTTTTTCTCCTCTTTTAGTGAAATCACGATCGGTCCTAACGAGGCACAATTTCACCTAAAAAAATCATGATCGACCTTGATGGGGCACCATTTCATCTTTTAGGGTTTATTCTCGAGTAAACCCTAATTTCCAAGGTTGGAGTGTTTTGGCATCGACTCATTGTGTTTTTCCTATATGTTTTGCTTTTAAATCTACTATAAAAGGAGGGTTTGAAGTCTTCTTTGAAACCAATAAATCTAAGGCAAGCTCCCAAATTGTTCTTTATACGTGAATTGTGCAAATATCTCCAAGCGATTTGTTTTCTTCTGCAAGCAAGCTAACTTGCAAGTGTTGTTGAAGATCTATTTTTTACTGCATTTAATTTGTTTGATTGATGACTTTAGCGGACAAGCATTGAAGGACTAAGGAGAGATTGACTATTTTAGAGGTGTTAACCCTTATGTTTGCTTTTGTTCTATTTTCTAAGTTCTTTCTCTCTTTTGCATGTATATTCTTACATTCTATATTACGCATTAGTTTTTCACATTGATCTAAGACTTTTCGCTTCACTTCTATTAAATCACGCTTGATCTCTATGGGGCACGATTTCGTTGGTCTATGAAATTGTGGTCGCTCCTTGTGAAGTGTGATTTTACCTAGACCTAGTCTAGGGGCAAGTTGATACTCCCAAACCCTAGATATACATTTTAGGCTACATATAGATTATATTGGTACGTTCTATTATCTATTTTATTAATTTGTTTTGTTGCATTCTGTTATGATCATTCATCTTTTGAAGGTCAAATCTCACTTTTATTTTCAAAGGTAAGACAAAAATACCTAGGGGGCTTGACTTCTACACCTCCAAGCATTATTGTACAATGGCCTAAGCAAGCCCCATAACATTGATTATATTTTCCAAGTGTTTGTTAAGTTACCTTGCAAGAACATGAATTGTTGATATTGTTGGATAAAAGGATAAAATCTAGGATCAACCACCGGATGATATAAATTCCCTAATTTAGTCTTTAGGCTATTTTTTGGGTGTTTTTTATTCCTATTTGAACCTTGGTTCTAGCATAAAAAGAAATATCTCTTAATTTCTAGGTATTTGAAAGGAAACAACACATAGTGTGCACTTAGGGTTAATATTATTTGTGCATATCCTCTATTGAGCCCTTGCTTGAAGGTTTTCTATTTTAAAATCTTAGGGTTAGAAGGCATTCAAAGAAAGAATCATTCTAGGGTTAGCTCTTGTATTCTTGCATTTTGTATTTCTATATTGTCCTTTATCTTTCATAGCATAGATCTAGAAAGGCCAAACATAGGTGATTGTCTTGAAATAAATACATCAAACATTCTTGAAAACCCTTGGACTTGGAGTGAGTCCTTAAAGTTGTTCCTAGTGAACCCTTCCCCCCTCTTCCACATTGAGTGTAGAGAACAACATACCCCTGCAGTCACCTTGTCTCTCTTTTGTAGATCCAGACAAGAATCATACACGATAGGGAAATTTTCTCCCTCTACAACACTCATCAAGCATATCCAACATTGACTTCCACCAACATTCTTGCTCAACACATAGATCATCCAGTTGCTTCCTAAACTACTCATACATTTCTTGTAGCCCTTTCACATCCATGGCGATTATACTACAATAATTTAAAGTTCCAATAGTATTTACCTCCTACAAATTATAAGTTTCTTAGAATATCAACATGGTGTCCTATAGTAAACCTTTTACTACAATTAGTTTTGTAAGTGATTTCCATAATCTAGTGAAGGAAACCACATTAGAACAAATATTCATTGGACCAACTAGACCTCCTACTAAGGATACCAAATATGGTGCAACATTGAAACCTAGTAACCAGAGGTGAATATCATCCTACTAGGAAAGTGATGCATAGGACCATTGGAACACATTTTTCAGAGACAATTCCTATTAGTATGACACCTACGGATAGTAAAATCCAACCTATCTCCATATTTTCCAGTGATATTTTCCTACTAAGCCTATTTATTAATGTACTAATTTTTTCCCTTTCCCTCCATTGCTTGAAAGGGAATTTTGATATTTGAATCTTGTATGAGCACTATAAATATTCATTTCTAGGAAAAAAAATGAGAGTTTCAATTTGTTATTGTGTCAAGTACCTAATTTATGGATTTGTTTCTCCCCTTTCTATTTTATTTCTTAGTATAGACTCACACCTTGGGCCAACTACATGTATAGGTTATCGAGACTCTTTCGATTATACATATATATTGCATATTTGTATGGTTAAATTTGTGTTCAAATTTATTGTCTTGTTTGGCTCATGTTTTCATTCATTCCATTAAAAGGTAATATAGAAATTGCATTCTCTTGGTGCATCACCACCCATAGATAGGCTAGATAGACTTTACTTTATGAAATTTACATTCCTTGTTATTTCTTATTTTATTTCTTCCTCTTTTCCTTGGATAAACCAAGTAAAATAGGCTAGCATAGAAAAAGGAAGACGAGTGCCAAAATAATGCATCTAAACAAGGAGCCAACCTTGATAAAAATCTTAGAGATTGTCTAGTAGAGATGTATCCCATGATTCCTTGGAATTTCTAGGATAGCACCCCCACATGAGGTGTAGAGCATTGGACATACCCACTTAGAGAGACAAAGAGTGAACCGCGATCATGGGAGGTCATGTTGCCCAAAGGTGCAGGGTTTATTTTTGGCCCTCAATGCTTTATACTAGCATGCTCGATGGGACTCAAACTAAAAATATTTATCTCTTGATCTAAATTTTAGGCCATGGTTTTGGTGAAGGCCATGGTTATTGTAGACATCAAAATCTAGCCACTTGTCATCCATCTATGTTTCCCAATCCCCACCATCTATTATATATATATGTATTTGTTAATATATATTTAAGTATTAGTATTTAATATATTTAATATATATATATATTTTTTGATAGTTATAAGTGTTTGTATTTATAGCGGGTTTTAACAAGGATCCCAAAACCTGATTACATAAGCAATGGGCCTAGGGCATCAATCCCTTGAAACTGAACACCAAAATAGAAATCCCGCCCAGCGATAACAGTAAGCATGAAACAATCCCTCTTAGCGGGAAACAAACAAATAAGAAAGAAAGTAGTTTTGGAGATCCCGCCCAGTGGGGAGTAGCCAAAAACCACCATCGAGAAGATCCCGCCTAGTAGGAAGCACAGAAAAACCGTTACAATAAAATCCCGCCTCGCGGGAAGCAGTAAAAACCACCACAAACAGTCCCACCTAGCGGGAAGCAACAGGGAAATCCCGCCATCCGGGAAACCAACAGAAAAGAAAGGATCCCGCCTCACAGGGAAAATCGATGGATTTGGCGGATCCCGCCCTGTGGAGAAACCATCCCGCCCACCGAGAAAACATTTAGTTCAGCGAGAGCCATCCTGCAGGAAGCCGACAGCCAGCACAAAGAGGATCCAGCCCATCAAGAAGTGACCAGAGAGTTGCACCACAAGGAACCCGCCTCGAGAAAACAAAAGAGGATCCCAGCAGCAGGGACCAAGAATCCCGTCCAAGCACAGAGCCCGCCGAGGATTCACAAGAAAAAGGGGGAAGTTGTCCAAACCCTAAACCGTCACCTCCACCGCACCGAGAAATGCAGGGGACCAGATCCACGTGAATAACCTGCAAAAAACCCCAGGGGGAAGCCTGAGGGAAAAAGGGAAGGGATCCCCAACCAAACAGGGATCCCTGGGAAGCACCAGTCCAAAAAAACAACCAAGGAAACCCTAGCTAGCCGGGAGGGGCACAGATAGTGGAGAAGGATCTCCCCCCAGGAGATCATCTGCAAACAACCACTCCCCGGGAGGGATGACCTGGGTTGAGCCAGGGACTGGGCAGGAACCAGGAGCCATGGGAGGGGGAGCAGGGGAGGGACTAGAGCCGTCCCCTCTCTACTTTCTTCCCTCTCCATCTCCAATTGGCATACCCATATTTAATATATATATATGAATTAATCCTAGCCATCCGTCATGTTTTAATTTGAGCCATCCATCCACCTTAATCCATACCACTTGCCTAGATTTAATATCCACCCTTTCTCATGTTTTAATCTTAGTTGCTCAAATTTTGTCATCGAAACCCTAACATGTCTAAGGGAACATTAGAAACAGGAGTCATTTTGATGACTCAACCCCTAAGAATTTTGGCTAAGTTATTAAATTCCCTAAACTCCTTGAGATATTGAAGCCCTCAAGCATCCTCGCTGTCACTTTCACCCGTCATCACTTTCGTTCATATCTTTTGCATCCATCACTGCCCACCTCATGTGAATCAAATCTAGTTTTGCAACATTTCCCTTAGCCATAGAATGACCTCCCAAGCTTCCTAAGAATCCACTAGAGTCTACAAAGTGCCCACTAGAGCCCACTGAGCATCCACTAGAGCCCATCAAGTGTCCACCAAATCCTATCAAACGCCCCCCAGAGCCTGTCGAGCACCTTTGGGCATTTTTGGTCATCACTGAGCACCCGTAGGCATTTTCCATTCTAGATGTGAAGCCCTACGACCCTCGAGCACCATTAGGGCATCTTCACAACACTCACTGGTAATATTTATGTAAGTAAGAAAATAGAGACAATAGGTTCATTAACAAGGTAAAAGTTCATTGCACTTATTTTATGTTTTTATGCTTTGTTTATAGCTTTCATTGCAATATTAGGATTTAGCAATTTTATTTCTCCTAAGGGTCTCACGCAGTGGAGCCCTTACAAATATTACTGATCCTTGTTATTGTTAGTTGTGTGCAGGTGTAAGAACTACATTCTTTGGGGTGACCCTGCATAGAATACACAAACCCACCCACAAATTTGTTGGAATATAATAAAGCACGAAGACACCACCATTATTTTTAACTAGGGTTTATATATGTAATAATTGTATCAAAAGAAATAAGCAATGTAAAACCCCACATTTGGGGTATACAAATTATAACACTTGAGATCTACTGACAATAATAAAAGAGTTCATTTGTATTAGACAATCATCATGTTACTTTGCTTATTTATTATTTCATAGTTTATATTTGGTGTTGCTTGATTTTTGATTCACAAATGGTGATCACAGTGGGATCCAAAATGGGTTCTCTATTCTAATTTTATTTATTACTAATTTGCTATTTTGTACGTTTTTAGAAGGTAGTTTGCGTAATTTTCACAAAACTAAGGTTTCTGGAAAGTTGTAGAAGCTGACCAGAAGTTGTGCAAATGCCCTACGGTGCTCGAGGGGTGCCCTCCAGTGTTAAGAAATTTTCTTGGTGCATTTCAAAGGCTTTGATAGGTGTTTTACAAAGTGGAAAAAGGATACATAGGATTTTTTGTAAGTCTGCTTCAAAACCCTAACCCTTCTTCATTTTTTTATGTTTTACATATAAAGTGATAAAAAGAAAATTATTCTGTTTCTATTAAAAACAATCATATTACATTTGCATCTTAGGTATTTAGAGTATCTTTGCATTCACACATTCATCATAGGGAACATTTCAAATTTAAAATTTTACTATTTTCTAGTGTGTTGTACTCAATATTCTGCATACTATTTTCATATGAAGTGACAACTGCATAAAATAATTTGCACACTAGGGTCAAGAATTCCTCTTTTACTTGTCTAAGTAGGAACAACATAAGGATACTTAAGTACACTCCCATGCTCGATGATTCAAGGTAGAAGATTAGGCAAACCCTCCACTGTTTAGAGTGGGTCTTAAGTGGTGTACCCTACATTATTTTGAGGAACTTAGTATTTCTATTTTTGGCTTCTAATTTAGGCTTGTAAAATTGGTTATTTTTGACATTGTATTTACACATTAGAAAACATGAAACTTTAAAATGAATCACACACAACACGTTTCACATTATATAGTAATAAGTTGGACTTCATCACCAACCATTGCTTGAGATTTGGTGACAGTGGGCTTCATATCCATCTATCAATATTTTCCCTTAGCCACCATAGGATACCCATGAGCAAAATATCTAGAATTCATAACTAGAAAGAATCTCATTTCCCAGCAAAGCCATATATTTCACCCTTCATAATTCATATTAGTACATCCAAAACACACAAAACAAAAAATTAAAAGAAATTATTAAAAATGAGATTAAAAAAGGAAGTAATACACATCTATTGCAAAAACACAGGATTGAGTTTCTTTACTTGATTTTGTGAAGTTTTATTTGCATTACTTTCTTGCACATTTCATATATTTGGTTCATTAGCTTATGGTGTTAACTAGAAATCAAACAAAAGTATTGAATCAAAATTCTATCCACCAAAACACTTAATCCATGGATTGTTCACCATACTTCCCTACCACTTTCATGGTCAAATCCACTAGTGTGATATAGAGAAGTTATTCAAATTTATCTATGGGTCCATCACACACTGTGCAAACTTTAAATTTTGATGTTTTGCATAGAGCCATACACATAGCCATTCCACAAATAGAATCATCTTCACCCACCATTGAACATAATATAACCTATATAGACATGGCTAAAGTGGAAGCTTTGAAAATATCTCCTGACTATGTTCTAGAACAGGTCCATAGTTCACTTAGGCATGATTATTCTTTTCAGCAGGAACTTACCCACTCCCAGCATTCAAGCCTTACCCAGGTGTATAAAAACCCTTTTTTGAGGCATCAATTGTACCTTCCCAGCATTGGTCCATCCCTCAATAGTCATGTGATCCAATCACTTCCATTCCATCCTCATAAACTACCACCTATAGAACTCCTTTGTATGAAGCACATGTCAATGCTGCTTCAAAAATACTAGCATCCACCTCATCCAATGTCATTCATCTAGTTGTAATTCCTATTGTAACTTATCCTCCATCTACATTATATATTCCATCCACATCCACACCATCTAACTCAGATATGGAAATACATGAAGCATGGAAAAACCTTAAAAAATTACTTAAGAAACAACATAATGCTCAGTCTAGTCCTCAACAAGTTTAGATGGTCAATCCTAAGACTCAACCTATTTCCACTCAGCCTACCTTTGTCACCCAAAGTCCATAATGGGTGCCATAATATTTAGTGGTTTCCATACCCACACCACCATCAACTCATACCCATGCCATTCCCATAAATAATCAAATTCATAGCCCCCACACATCATCTCCTTTTCAACATTCACCATAATTTCTTCACCAAAATCCACATCATCAATTTTAATCCACTCTGAAAAATGATCATCATCTCATCACACCTCAACATCTCAACCATTCACCTTCAAAAAATCATCAGGTAATTCAGGGCTTCCACATACCTGGGAAAGATCCTTGAATCCAAGCTATGCAACAATAGATTGAAAACATGATGCAACATACTCCTAGTATGATAAACCAAAAACCAACGCTCAGGTAGTTGATCAATCAATTAATCCATTTTTTAGTACCATCACCACCATATATTGTAGACTTCATAGTACCAAAATTTGACAAATTTAAAGGGACTGAGGACCCTAGAGAACATGTGAGCACATTTATCCATTCATGTTTCAAAATCCAAATTAATGATGCTCTAATGCTTCAAAAATTTCCTCAGATATTGAGGGGAGACATCGTAGAGTGGTACAACCATTTGCCTCACCATAGTATTTATACTTTTGAGCAATTGGTTGATCAATTTATCGAAATATTTTCCCTTAATGTTAGAAAGAAAGTCTCATTATCTGATATATATGGCTTAAAAAAATATGATGATGAGTCAGTATATGAATTTGGCAACCATTGGAGGACTATTATTACCAAAATTCCATTCACCCTACCATTGTAATAGCTTACTAGACTGTTTACTAAGAGTTGTTTAAAACCCATCTCTTGGTTGTTACAATTACAACAATACCGATCATTTGAGGAAGCTCTTACCCATGCTAGCATCATTGAGAAAATAAAAATCCAAGAAGGTGTACTTAAGCCTAAAAAGAAATAATGGTAGAGTAAGGGCCAAAATAAAGGTAACTATTATGGCCAATCTAAACCAAACCAAGAATACCAATCCAACCCAACTAATCAAGTTAATCAAGTGGTCATGAGCCAATTGGTAATGGCTCAACAACAACCTATGCAACAAAAACCATAATAAATTGCATATCATGCGGTTCCTTCACCATATCAATCAAGTCAAAACACAATTCCAGCTATGGAAAATAACCCACATCAACAACCTATTTAACAAAACCGCTAGTACACTCCGTTAGCCAAATCATATGCTTCAATCTTTTGCCAATTGTATGACACCAATAAATTTGCCTTACCTAAAGTCAAACTAGATGATCATACCAAGCATATAAAACACTATAGGGAACATTTATTTTACCCTTATCATAGGTAAAATGGGCATGACATAAATGGTTGCTTCAAATTTAAAGACATAGTGCAAGATCTCATTGATTTAAGGGCCATCAAGCTTGATAGTCCCTTAGAGCAATAGAATTAAAACTTTGATATTTATAAAACACCACTTCCTCATCATGAGGAGGTGAAACCAATAATGGGAGGGAATAACACCAAGAATCCTCCAAATCAAGTCAATCATGTGCAAAAATATCAAGGATTTATGGGTGCTATACATGTAGTTACCTCAGATCAACAATACATTAACCAAAAAAATGCACAACAACAACCTGTTCAACCACCCATAGCACCACAAGCAAGTATGTCTCAACCTACCACATAATCTCCCATTCAAATTTCCACCAATACTTCACCACCAATCCATATTTCAAGCCATCCAAATCCACCCATTCATCCTAGAAATCACCCCCAAAGGCCAATCATCTCCTTGAGTAGCCGGCTAACCACTAGCCTTAAAATAGCTTTAGCTAAAATTTCTATATATGAGCTTATTCAACAATATCCCCCACATTGTGAGGTATTAATGGATATTCTAAAGTCCATTGAACTTCAATCCAAAGATCCTAATTCCTTTAGTAATTTTATGGGGAGCATCCAAACATGTATGGAGCCTTCCATTACGTTCTATGATTTTGAGATTAAACCAATATCATCAGAATTGGTGGATCCTCCATTGCATATTATGGATCAAATTGATAGGAAGCCATTTAAACGAGTTATAATTGATATCGGCTCCTCCATCAACATCAATACCACATTAGCCCTTTAACATATTAAGCTTCCACCAAATCACATCACCAAATCCACTTTCACCTTGAACGCATTTAACGATGCTCTCTGCTCTATAGTTGGCACTGTCATTTTACCCATTGAAGTAGGGGTTAAAATATTGCACACCATGTTCCACATATTAGAAGGGCCCATGGTATATAATGTACTCCTTGGATGAGGAAAATGAGATGTGTCCCTTCCATACTCCATTAATGTTTGAAATACGTACATAAGGGACAAGTTCATTGCATACCGATGGATGTTGAACCATTCAAGTATTGCAATTTTGTTTCAAACCCCTATGAATCCATGTTGCCTTACACTCATATTTTTCTCACATCATCAACCACACCATCCACATCTTCATCAAAATATCCCATTCTTGAGGAGCTCCCCATCACCACTTCACATAGCCTCCAATTCCATTCCCCCATCTTCATCACCTTTGACTACATGCACATGTGGTCCAAATCAATCCACCTCAACCACACCATCAACATCAACATCATCATCACCTTCCACAATTTTTCCTTCCACATCATCATTACCCATCCAATAATCACCACAACCAAATTAATCTTTATACCCATCAACCAATGTCTCACAAGTCGAATTGATGGATAGTGAGATACCATCCTAATCCACACATCTTCCATTCCTTGATTCATCAGACAATATTGAGTCATCCATATCCACTTCCACATCTGCCTCCACATTGTCCCAAGTTGAGGTCCAACTCACTAATCCTAGTATTGGTGAATGTGTGGTCCAACACATCACTGTCACACCACTTAACATTCAAATTGCTAAGGATTACAATCACCCACATGATCCAAACTTATCTATAGGAGCGATATATAACATGGATTCAACACCTAATACATTTTACATATGGAGGACTTGATTCGTCATCCAATCTAGTTATCCCATGAACCCAAGCAACCAACACCTGCTAATATACAACATATGTCAGGTTTTCCATCCCGATAATTTCATATAGTTAATTGGCAAGGACATGGTATAGGATGGCATGAATAGGGAATGCATAAAATTATCAATGTTTCATATTGAGAAGTATATGACCATTCAAGTTTAGGCTATCATCCACTTTCATCCACTTCTTCTCTTGAACAAGCTTTCCAAAGTTTACATTTAAATTTAGGAGAAGATATCCATCACATTGATGAATTTGAAGAGGAAATATATGAAGAATTTGAAAGTTATATCAATTGCTTATAATGAATCTGATGAGGAATCAATACCCATCATTCTACACACTAAACAAGATGAGTTTTACCTCAGAATATTCCCTATCCATCAACCCATCATTCAATTTCTTCTTCCACAAGAGCGAGCCGAACCAACCGATGAACCACCACCTTCACTTCATTAATCCTCATCACCGACCAATTTTTTAACATATGTACATAAATTAAAAAAATTTAAGAAAAAACACACAAAAATTCAAAAACTCAAAAATAAAAAATCATTTGCATTGCATGTACATGGATTTTTACCAATTGCAGTTATTTGTGTTTCCTGTTGTTGTTTAGGTTCCCAGAGTTCTAGCATCGGTTCTAGAAAACAAGATCCATCCATCCATTCAATTTTACCACCCATCACCTTCCCTCTTTAAGTCAATATGAATCCTATTGATTTATTCACCCCGCTCCATAATCCATATGATTTGGCAAAGCCAATTCCAATTGACATGAGCCTTATCGATATGGATTGGATTTCCTCACCACCATCCTTTACTAAAATTTTCCAATCCAAGGAATTGTTAAGGGCTTCAACCAATGACATTCCTCCATCACTACCACCTTTGCCTTCACCTTCACCTTCAGATCCTAATGTTTTCTAGGTAGATATATAAGAGGTTGAGTTAGAAGAGTTTGATAATATCATAGATGACATTCATATGATCCCAACACCCCATCAAATTGAGAAAGGTTCTCACATGTGTATTGAAGATACCATTAATTTGAACCTTAGTTCAAATGCATATAATCCCCAAATTGTCAAACTTGGTAAAATTCTATCCATAGATGAACAAGAGTAATTAATTGCTCTCCTCAAGAAGAAGAAGGGTATTTTTACATGGTTCTACAAATACATGTATGGTATTGATCCTAACTTGGTTGTCCATAATCTTACCTTCCATTCTGATGCTAAGTTGGTCAAAAAAAAACTTAGAAGGATGCATCCTACCATTGCCCTCATAGTCAAATAAGAGCTTCAAAAGCTATTAGATATGAATTTCATTATCCCCATTGACTATCCTGAGCAGCTTTTAAACATGGTACCCTTTCGCAAGCCTAACGGGGTGATACACATTTGCACTAATTTTTGAGACCTTGAAAAAGTGTGTCCCAATGATGAATTTCCTCTTCTAAACATTGATACTCTTGTAAAAACCTACTCTGGCCATGAAATGCTTTCTCTCATGGATGGCTTTTTAGGATATAACAAAATTCAGATCAATCCTGATGACCAACACAAAACAAAATTCACTACACATTGGGGGACTTTTTGTTACAAGGTGATGCCCTTTGGCCTCAAAAACATAGGTGCAACTTATCAATGTGCCATGACATACATATTCCACGATTATATGCATAATATTATCGAAGATTATGTGGATGATCTCTTAGCAAAATCTAAAACTCGACGAGAGCACAATAGTGTATTGGAAAAAGTCTTTGATCTACTTCTTGAACATAATGTAAGGTTGAACCCCAAAAAATGTGTCTTTGGTATTACCTATAGCAAACTACTAGGGTTCATTATCTCCAAAAGAGGCATTGAGGTGGACCCAAACAAAGTCAAGGCCATCATGGATATGCCTCCCCCAAAAAACTTAAAGAAATTGTGTAGTTTACAAGGAAATATTCAATCAATCCGTCATTTCATTGCGCAACTTTCTAAAAAATGCAAACCATTCAATCACTTGCTATAAAAAGGAGTGACATTTTCATAGATAAATGTGTCAAAAATTATTTGATGATATCAAAAAATACCTAGCTTCTCCACCAGTCTTAACTCCTCCTCGTCCGGGGGTCCCCTTCCATATTTATGTTTTAGCAATGGATTTTGCATTAGAGACAATGCTTGCACAAAAAAATGAAAACAATCTAAAAAAGGCTTAAAAAGTGTACATATATACTAATTGCAACATGATAATCAAAATGAAAACAAAGAACATGTATAACCAAATTTACAATAAATAATGCCTCCTTTGTATTAATCAATGGTGAAAATCGGTTACATATCCATCCCTCTTAGGGATACCAAGTTCATACATGTATACAATTGTTTTGAAGCCCCTAAATGGGTATGATATAATCTAAATGCTCTTTAGGTATTCACCAACTTTGCATGAGGGATTAATAGGTTGCCTCCTTCTCTATTGTTAAGAGGTATGATCTTGGATATCTTGGAGTAATTTGGAGCATCTGCCTTCTATGTACAAGGAAACAACAAAGCACATCAAAGCATATGAAACCTCTCATGATGAGGATATTATCCAAGAAGATGCAAGAAATGAAACATATACTTAAAGAAAGTATGAAATGTATAAATATGCTTGCAATATTGACAAATAAGCACAAAGTAAACTTGCATATAATCTGAAGTATTAAGCATAAAAGAACTTAATCTTTGAAAGCTTATGAAAGAAGGAATGAATAGCATAAATGAAGGTAAAGCTACTGATTGGCTATAGAGTTTACATTTAATTTTATCAATTCGAGGGAAATCAAGGTTCTATTTAAAGAGTAACAATCTCGTATAGATTATATCATAGGAGTTAATACTAAGCTTAGCTCAAGTTTCTTTTCCAGGCTTCACGTGTACAAAAAAGTAAATGAAAAAAATTAAATTTGTGCATAAATGAATGATGTAGGATATGATAAATGAATGCAATTATATTTTACTTTTACTATGACTTGATTTATTGATGCATCTAATTTCTGATGAATTGATTTACTGATGTACTTAATTACTGTAAACATGATTTAATTTATTTGTGAGGATCCTCGTGCAATCTATCTTATTTTATGTAATTTGAAATGCAGTTTAACTTAAGGCTAACTAATTCTAACCTAATGTAGGGGTGAGAGCTTAAGGACTATCTATAGGAGTGGGCCCTACGTCCTAGAGGGTAGTGTAAGTATTTATCCCCTAGTTTACATTATTTCAGTAACTAAATTTTATAACTAATACTAACATTATGTCTATTTTGTGAATGCAGGTAATAGATAAACATAATTTACATAATAGAAATCAAACAACACATGAAATTGATACAAATTACCATCCTTGAAGAATAAAATGTTGTTTTATTACTAGATCTTCAACTGTACATGCTGAACGTGTTTCTTTAGAATTGTAAACTTAGAACAAACTGTAATGTAACAATAAACGCAATAGAGAGTAGACATCTTTCAAGGTCTCTCTTATGTAATTTATACTATAACTATTACAATTCTAAAGAGTATTCTCCGCGTATATGATATGCAGATTTTATGGACTGATGACTATACATTAATCAAGAATAATCTAAAACCTAATCATAATACGTAATCCTACTTAGACTTATAAATATTTTGACTGGTCTAAGTGGCATCCTACTAATAATCCCAACAAGACTACTATTTTAACTGACTCTCAAGATATACATTAGGACCTCATGTCCTATATTCTAGGAAAGTCTAACAGTATTTGCGTTTATATCTCAAAATTTCCAAAATAAACTGATTACAAGCTTTATAAAGTAAACCATAACTTTGTCAACTTAAAATATTCTTGCGGATATTATGCGAGAAATGAAATATTTTTCTAGGTAAAAATATCAGTTGCCGTCCATTCTAATATGCCGTCCATCTTAATGTGTCATCCATTCTAATGTGGCACACCGAAGTCAACAGTATTTATTATCCTTCAGTAACTGCTGGTAAAAAATTCTTCAGTAACTATCTTCAATAACTATCTTCAGTAGTTATATTTAGTAGTTACCTTCAGTAATTACCTTTGGTAGTTACCTTCAGTAACTACCTTCAGTAACATACTTCAGTAATCAGCATATGTGACAAGATCAATTAGTGTTGTCATCAAACTTTGTTGGTTATTTTTCTTGTTCGAGGTGCACTCCAAAGCTCTGCAATATCTTCATCGATAATCCATACATTTTTCCTGCATTTTTCTTAGAAGTCAGGCAAATTTGGTATAAATCAAACATATTTGTTAGATTATGGTAATTAATAAGTTTTCCTAATAAACCACATTTTATTCAATAATAATTCATAGAAAACATATCATAATCATCATATAATTATAATAATGAAAAAATTTTGTTACAAAAATAGGTGTCAAATAGCCACTCATCATTCCCTCAAACTGAAGTCCATGCATGTCCTCATGCATGCAAAAAAATAAGATGAACAAAATATAATAGTCTTATGCATGTATCAAATATTCAGAATTAAAATTCTAAGTTATAGAAAAATAATAACATAAGTTATCATAATCATTGCCAGAATCTTAGTGAATACTGTTTACAAAACCTACAATGATTTTTAAAACATACACATGTTTTTGCTAGAATTCTTTCAAAATAGCTTGAATTTTAACAAAACTGTACTAAGTTTCTTCTGGAAAAATAAAAATAATCACTAATCTAAAGTACATAAAATAATTCATTTATCAAAAATTACAAAGTTCATAAAATTAAGAAATAAACAGTTTATATTAACAATTATAAAGCAAAAATATTTCAAATATTAACTGTACATATTATGTAAACTGACTTATAAAAATATACAGATACAAACATTTCAAATATTGCCTGTACATATTACATATGCCATACAAATAAAATATACTACAGATATAATTAAAAATATAAGTATGAAAAATTAATAAAAGTTTTTATTATTATTTATTGTTCATTCAATTTTGAGTCTGCTGAGATAAAATTTGAGAAGAAATTTGAGATGATCATGGTCTTTGTCCTGGCAATATGCGTTCCCTTTTAACTCGCTGTACCTGCTCCTTAGCGTTCTGATTTGCAGATGCTGTGACTATTACAACTGGTGTTTCCACCATAACCATCTTGATATGCTCAACCTCTTGGGGGCTTCCTTTTTGCTCTACATCCTTGGTCTAGAAAGGATCAAGTTTCTCATCGTTAATCATCAGATCAGGCTCCAAAGGCATCCCTACACCCAAGACAAGAATTTTTAATGCATTTCCTTCCTTGGCGGGTAGGTCCAATTTTGTAGGTTGATTTTGTTGAGTAATACTATGAATCTGCTGGGAACTATCCTCCTCAAGGATATTTGAAAAGTCAATTGGTTTATCAGTGTACAACTGTTTGCTAAAGTTTACTAATTTTTTAGGCTTTTTACCAGAAGTAGAGCTCTTATGTGGGGAGACTTCGATAGATGGCAACTTGTTGGACATTTTGAGTCCCTAAGCTAAAATGTTGTCATTGATGTCAAAAGAGCATTTAATGTCAAAAGGATCTATGAAGGGTTTTTGTGAAAACCAAGGCAGGAAAAATAAAAGGTTTTAGTTAAAACCATGGACAACAGATTTGATCTGGGTTTTTCTTAAAACCCAAGTTGGGCTTTCGTTTCATCGAAAAAGGTGCCCCGGTGATGGAGTTATTTGAGTTTTAATATTTGGTTTAAATTTTAATTATTTAAAATTTAAATTCAAATTTAAATTTAAATGCAAAGTTTCCCGTCGACGTCATCAAGCAAACATAAATTCATATTTTCATCGATGTCTTCGAAGTGTTTTAAACACTATATAAAGGGGTGGTAAATGAATCAAAGTTTTATCCTTGCTCTTGTGATAAATGTTTGGCATTCGAATAAGTCTATGAGCTCATGCAAATTTTGAGAAGAGAAGCAACAAAGAAAATGATAGCGCTTGGAAAGTCAAAACATGGTGGGAAGTGTGGCGCATTGGCAAATCATTTTGGTTTAAGGGACAAGGCAGCACAAACACCAGGGATTGAATCCCTTGGATGGCGTTTTGGAAGGCATGTGGAAAGCGCTTTGGTGCTTTGTCTTTTGTGGAAGGTGGAGGAAGGTTTAAGGCACTTTGGGCCTTTGCCTTTCCAACAAGCGCCTAGCTCGTGTGGAATCTTAGCCACGGCTAAGACGCTCACGGTGTGGCAAGTCGGGGGTTTGAATCCCCTTGAGGAGGTAATTACGTTTTGCATTTAAATAATTTTTATTAGCCCTAAAGTTTGGAGTTATAAGGTAGTTAATGGAAATTAAAGTTTGTTATTAGGGTTGTGATTATTATTGCAAAGCATAATTGGTTTATGATTTATTTGATGGTTATGGAGAATTAATTTTAGGAGAAATAAGGAGTTGTTTTTTAAAAGCAATTTTGAGAGGTTTATTATTTTTGATAAGGGTTTTAATAAAAGGGACTTTGGTGGATGTGTTTATTAACTTGGAGTAAAAAGGGTGTAATTTGAGTAATGCTTTATTTTGTGATTATTTGAAGTCCATTAACCCTTGTTTAGATTGGAAAGGAAAGTTGTGTTTAAGTGTGGCAGATTTTGTGGACAACTTATTGGCATCAAAAAGGTATGGGCACATTCTCCTATTGATTGTTTATGGTGGTTGATTTCTGAAATATCATTGGAGAGAAAAGGATTGATTGTGGTTTCCTTTGAGAAAATGATTGGTTGAATGCTTCAAGGTTTTCTGGTTTGTGAGTTGTATTTAAACCTTGTTTTATTAGCATTGTTGTTGAAGCCCATTGATGATGAAATGAACTTGAACTTGAGTTAGAAAAGAACATGAGTATCATTGCTATGTGAGACTTGTGCTTGAGCATTGTTGGAAACATTTTGAGTTGGTTAATACATGCTTGGACTAGGGTTTGTGAAAAAGGATTGTTCCTTGAGGTGATTGGTTGAGTTGAGTTGGTTAATACATGCTTGGACTAGGGTTTGTGAGAAAGGATTGTTCCTTGAGGTGATTGGTTGAGTTGAGTTGATTAAGCCTAGTCAAGTGGATGCATGTGGTTGTTCAAGTTCCTAGAAACAAACTATTCAATATTCTGATTTGAGTTGAGATTGAGGTTGATTTGAGTTGAGATTGAGATCTGAGTATAGAACATATAGAGTCTCTAACAATTCTCTTGATGCTTCTATTGAGTTGAGATTGGGATTTGAGTATAGAACATATAGAGTCTCTAACAATTCTCTTTATGCTTCTATGAGATTGATTTGAGATATTGATTGTACATTGAGCTTAGAACATATTGAGTCTCTAACAATTCTCTTTATGATTCTATGTGATTGAGACAAGTCTTTGAGAAGACTTGTGGACTATTTTGAGTTAAGCTTTTGTGAAAGCTTGCTATGCAGATTTGAGCAAGTCCTATAGAGGACTTATTGAGCAGATTTGAGCAAGTCCTATAGAGGACTTATTGAGCAGATTTGAGCAAGTCCTAGAGAGGACTTATTGAGCAGATTTGAGCAAGTCCTAGAGAGGACTTGTTGAGCAGATTTGGACAAGTTTTGTGAACTTGTTGAGTAGATTTGGAAAATTTATGTGTGAATTTTGAGCATATTTGGACAAGTTTTGTGTGAACTTGTTGAGCAGATTTGGACAAGTTCTATGTGAACTTGTTGAGCAGATTTGGACAGGTTTTGTGTGAACCTGTTGAGCAGATTTGGATAGGTTTTGTGTGAACCTGTTGAGCAGATTTGGACAAGTTCTATGTGAACTTGTTGAGTAGATTTGGACAGGTTTTGTGTGAACTTGTTGAGTAGATTTGGACAGGTTTTGTGTGAACCTGTTGAGCAGATTTGAAGTTTTTGTGTGAACCTATTGAGCATATTTGAGCAGGTTCTAAGTGAACCTATTGAGAAAAATTGTACTAGACCGACTGTACTATGTTTAGTGCAAGAGATTGAGCAGAACTATGCTAGACCGATTGAACTATGTTTGGTACAGTATTGAGATAGAGCTTTGGAGGTGACAGAGTATAGAGGATAGAGTCTCAGTGGATAGAGATCCAACAGCCAGGACAATTGAAGACAGATATGAGTGAGGAGTCTTCAAGTGGAGAGAGATCCACAAGTTAGTGCAGCAGAGAGACAAAGTCTTCTAGAAGATCACTAGCCAGAGTAGAAGGGGAAAGAGTTCTCCTGTGGAAGAGATCCATGAACTTGAGATTAGGGGATCAACATCTCCTTTGGACAAAGGTCCATAAACATTGTAATTTGGGAAATATTCCTAAGAGATTATTTGAGAAATATTTAGAAGAAATATTTTCTCTATGGAGGTAGCCCACATTGGGTGAACCACGTTAAAATCTGTGTCTCTATTGTGTGTGATGATTGGTGCATTGCTTTGGTTATTGCTATTGATATTGCCATTGATTATATTGATTAATACTATTTGGGAAAGAAAAGTAAAAAGTGGTCTTATACTATTCACCCCCCCTCTCAGTATAAGCTTGTGTTCTTCAATTGGTATCAAAGCATGTTCCTTCGAAAAGGGTTTAACAACTTGAAGGAAGATATTGCAAGAACACAAATGGCAAAGAAAGGCAAGAGTAGAAGCATGAGACACAAGAAGAAAAGAACACCTATGGTCATGAAAGAAAAGGAAGATGAGTTTAATATTGTTGTGTTGGAAGGACACATGGAAATAGATTCAAGAGATGAATCAAGTAATGGAGAAATATCCAGACTGATAAAGTTTTGTACCAGTTGTGGAAAGACAGGTCATCATGCAACTTATTATTCATAAGAAGGTGAAGAATATTTTGTCTATGATCAAACTCGGTCATGATACAAGTTATTGCAATGGGTTTGATAGCAGTGAAGATGAAGATGATTCTCTTAGATTTGAAGTTCTAAAGAATGAGTTAGAAAAGGATAACAGGAATAGTCAAAGCAGGTATCAAGAAGAAACTCCACTTTGGACAATATAAGAAATTGAAGAAGAGGAAGATTCAGATAAAGAAAAGGAGGAAGCCACTCTTAAGGAACTTGTTGAATTGAAAAGAGAAAATTTAGAATTGAAGGCTCAAATACAAGAAGATGAGAAATGTAAGACAAAGCTTCTACAAGATATATCTGACTTGAGAGATAAGGTTGAGAAGGCAAAAAGAGTTGAAAAAGGTATGGTTGAACAGTAAAAGGTAAAAGAGATATAATGTGAAAGGCTTATGGTTACTCTTAAAGAATTAAAAAAGGAGAACTCAGGATTAAGGGTCTAAGCTCAAGAAGATGAAAGAGCAAAAGCAAGGTTTTTACAAGAACTCACCAACTTCAAAATCAAAGTTGAAGAGATAAGGAAAATTGAAGAAGGTATGGCTGAAAAATTAAAGACAAAATATCTAGAATGTGAAATATTAGAGCATGAAATAGTTTCACTAAGGATGGAAGTAAAATGTTCTAAGGACAAGCTACACAAGTTTGAGGAAAATTCAAGGACCTTGGAAAGGACTATCAATGCACAAAGGTCATCAATCATCATAATAGGAATTAGTTCAAAAGAAAAACAAGGAAAACAAGAAGTAGAAAAAGGAAAGTCAAGCTCAAATACCAAAAAATAAGAAGAATCAAAAGAAGTACAAGTGAAAGTGAAACTTCTAAGGATGAGTTAGATTGTAGTGAGTCCAATAGGGAAAATGGGCAAAGAAGATACAGATGGAACAACAATCAGAACAGGAGACCAATGAGGTCTAGGCAAGGAAACTTCAATGGGAGATGCTTCTCATGTCAAAGGTTTGGGCATATGGCTTAACAGTGTAGATTGCATGAAAGATAGGTATATGGAAGAGAACAAATTTGCCAAGGATATTGCTATTCATGTAATGAATTTGGTCACAAGGCAATGAATTACAAAATTCATGACAAAAGAGGATATGACTTCACTAGGAGAAATCCTAAGACTATTGCACATCCAAGGAATAATAACATTAAGTGTTATAAGTGCAATAATGATCGTCACATAGCAAGATGGTGTAGAGAAAATATTCCAGAAATATGCATGAATAGGAACAAGAACATGAACATGAATAGGAACAAGAATATGAACATGAACAGGAACATGAACATGAATAAAAACAAGAATATGAACAAGAACAGAGACTCAAAAAAGAAAAGAGACTCAGAGAAGAATGAGAACAAGAACAAGTACAAGAATAGGAACATGGATGAGAACAAGAATAGGAACAAGAACAAGGATGATGACTTGGAAATAAACAATGAGAGGATTCAGCAAAAAGGAAGAGGAAAAGATAAATGTAGAGAATAGTGCTTTCGGGGAGTAGAAATACTCCCACATTAGAATTAACCACCTCATGTGGAGGTGGTGGAGGGGCTAAGCTAAGAGGCTTAATTCTTAGACCCGAGCCCCAAAGGTGACCCTTTGCCATTGATGTCAAAGGGGGAGATATTTGTGTATTATGGGGAAAGTTTTTGGATATGAGGAGAGATTTGATATCTAAGAGAGCATTGAGCCAGGGGGAGCAAAGTACCAGGGGGAGCAAAAAAGAAGGTCAAAATTCAGTAAAAGGATTTGGGTTACCATCAATGACAAAGGGGGAGATTGTTGGAAATTTTGAGTCCCTAAGCTAAAATGTTGTCATTGATGTCAAAAGAGCATTTAATGTCAAAAGGATCTATGAAGGGTTTTTGTGAAAACCAAGGCAGGAAAAATAAAATGTTTTAGTTAAAACCATGGATAGTAGATTTGATCTGGTTTTTTATTAAAATCCAAGTCAGGCTTTCATTTCATCAAAAAATGTGCCTCGATGATGGAGTTATTTGAGTTTTAATATTTGGTTTAAATTTTAATTATTTAAAATTTAAATTCAAATTTAAATTTAAATGCAAAGTTTCCCATCAACGTCATCAAGAAAACATAAATTCATATTTCCGTTGACGTCTTCGAAGTGTTTTAAACACTATATAAAGGGGTGGTAAATAAATCAAAGTTTTATCCTTGCTCTTGTGATAAATGTTTGGCATTCAAATAAGTCTATGAGCTCGTGTAAATTTTGAGAAGAGAAGCAACAAAGAAAATGACAATGCTTGGAAAGTCAAAACATGGTGGGAAGTGTGGCACATTGGCAAATTGTTTTGGTTTAAGGCACAAGGCAACGCAAACACTAGGGACCGAATCCATTGGATGGCATTTTGGAAGGTGTGTGGAAAGTTCTTTGGCACTTTGTATTTTGTGGAAGGCATGTGGAAAGTGCTTTGGCGTTTTGTATTTTAAGAAAGTTGTGTTTAGTTATGGCAGATTTTATGGATAACTTATTGGAATAAAAAAGGTATGGGCACATTCTCCTATTTATTATTTATGGTGGTTGATTTTTGAAATATCATTGGAGAGAAAAGGATTGATTGTGGTTTCCTTTGAGAAAATGATTGGTTGAATGCTTCAAGGTTTTTTGGTTTGTGAGTTGTATTTAAACCTTATTTTATTAGCATTATTGTTGAAACCCATTGATGATGAAATGAACTTGAACTTGAGTTGGAAAAGAACATGAGTATCATTGCTATGTGAGACTTGTGCTTGAGCATTATTGGAAATATTTTGAGTTGGTTAATACATGCTTGGACTAGGGTTTGTGAAAAATAATTGTTCCTTGAGGTGATTGGTTGAGTTGAGTTGGTTAATACATGCTTGGACTAGGGTTTTTGAGAAAGGATTGTTCCTTGAGGTGATTGGTTGAGTTGAGTTGATTAAGCCTAGTCAAGTGGATGCATGTGGTTGTTCAAGTTCCTAGAAACAAACTATTCAATATTTTGATTTGAGTTGAGATTTATTTGAGTTGAGATTGAGGATGATTTGAGTTGAGATTGAGATTTGAGTATAGAACTTATAGAGTCTCTAACAATTCTCTTGATTCTTCTATTTATTTGATATTGGGATTTGAGTATAGAACATATAGAGTCTCTAAAAATTATCTTTATGCTTCTATGAGATTGATTTGAGATATTGATTGTACATTGAGCTTAGAACATATTGAGTCTAACAATTCTCTTTATGATTCTATGTGATTGAGACAAGTCTTTGAGAAGACTTGTGGACTATTTTGAGTTAAGATTTTGTGAAAGATTGCTATGCAGATTTGAGAAAGTCATATAGAGGACTTATTGAGCAGATTTGAGAAAGTCCTATAGAGGGATTATTGAGAAGATTTGAGCAAGTCCTAGAAAGGACTTATTGAGCAGATTTGAGCAAGTCCTAGAGAGGATTTATTGAGCAGATTTGGACAAGTTTTGTGTGAACTTGTTGAGCAGATTTGGACAAGTTCTGTGTGAAATTGTTGAGAATATTTGGACAAGTTCTATGTGAACTTGTTGAGCAGATTTGGACAGGTTTTGTGTGAATCTGTTGAGTAGATTTGGATAGGTTTTGTGTGAACCTGTTGAGCAGATTTAGACAATTTTTGTGTGGACTTGTTGAGCAGATTTGGACAAGTTTTGTGTGAACCTGTTGAGAAGATTTGGACAGGTTTTGTGTGAACATATTGAGCAGATTTATTTAGTTTTTGTGTGAACCTGTTGAGAAAATTTGAGTAGGTTCTAAGTGAACCTATTGAGCAAAATTGTACTAGATCGACTGTACTATGTTTAGTGCAAGAGATTAAGCATAATTGTGCTAGATCGACTGAACTGTGTTTGGTACAATATTGAGACAGAGCTTTGGAGGTGACAGAGTATAGAGGACAAAGTCTCAGTGGATAGAGATCCAACAGCTAGGACAATTGAAGATAGATCTGAGTGAGGAGTCTTCAAGTGGAGAGAGATCCACAAGTCAGTGCAACATAGAGATAGAGTCTTCTAGAAGATCACTAGCCAAAGTAGAAGGGGAAAGAGTTCTCCTATGGAAGAGATCCACGAACTTGAGATTTAGGGGATCAACATCTCCTTTGGACAGAGGTCCATAAATATTGTAATTTGGGAAGTATTCCCAAGAGATTATTTGAGAAATATTTAGAAGAAATATTTTCTCTATGGAGGTAGCCCACATTGGGTGAACCACGTTAAAATTGGTGTCTCTATTGTGTGTGATGATTGGTGCATTGCTTTGGTTATTGCTATTGATATTGTCATTAATTATATTGATTAATACTATTTTGGGAAAGAAAAGTAAAAAGTGGTCTTATACTGTTCACCCCCCCTCTCAGTATAAGTTTGTGTTCTTTACAACCCGTTGACAGAGTCCACAGGCTTTGGTGTCTTATCCATAGAAAGTTGCTTAATTAATTCAATCTGAACAACAAGGGCTCTCTGGATAATTTTAGATTGTTCTATAAAATCCTCTCTTAGCCTATCAATTTTCATTTGTAGCACTGTATTTTGTGCATGAAGATAGGACAGGGTCTCTACAGTAGACTCGTTTACAGGTAGTTCTTGCCCTTGTTCATCCTCTTGTTCAGAATTTTCTACAATTTTCTTTTGCCTTCTGTTATCTGGTCGGGATTTATATTTCCCAGATTTACGTTTTCGTTGTGGGCTTTCAGGCTCTTCATCCTGGCTATCAGAGTCATGCTCTTCCTCTGTTGACTGTTCTCCCTCAAACTCAGTGGATTCTGAGCACTCAGGTACGTTGGATTCTTCCACGATCCGGTTCCAAGACACTTTCATTTCATGAGCCTTTTTCAAAATAATTAATTTAATCAAGCCATGGTGAGCAATCAGGTGCGGCTTAGGTTTTTCTCGAGAACTTCTGGGTTTTACTCTTAAAATAGTTGACTTCAAATATTGGAACAGAAAATAAGGGAGGTTGATAACACAATCAGTTTTATCTAGATATTTCAAATTTATTAACATCCGAATGTGATAGGCTGATAAAACAGACATTCGTCCCTCAAGAGTGAAGAATTTAATGATAAGGACATCGACCTCTTGCCATAGAAGGGGGAGTGTAGAGGTTGAAACTCCTTTGATTGACCCTTCCTTATCTCTCAGGATTGTACATTTCTCCCCGAATTTGGTCACCAATTGGGTGACACTTTTCAAATTTTTATAGAAAGGTAAACCAACCTCAGGTAAACCCAATATTTCAGAAATCAGACTCGGGTTTAATTCTAACTACAAACCTCCAACATGGGTGAGCATAGTGTCAGGGTTACAGTTTAATATAAATTGTCTTGCCACCCCTAAGTCATGGCCTTTAAATTTGGTCAGTGCCTCCCACCATCGAGCGTTTTCAAATAGTTCAATTACAGAGTCGCTCGGGTTTTGTGTATCGATGGATGACGACTCACTACGCTTTTGGAACACAGGTTTAGGCATGGTGATGGTTGAGGGTTGAGAGGAGTTGATTTTTCACCAAGAACCCTACAAGTTATATATAAACAAAAGTTTTGTTTTAGAGGTCGAAAAAACCCTTAAAAATCTATTGTCTTGTTTTTTTTTATATATATTTTTATTATTTAAAATGTTTTCTTTATTTTACAACAAAAATAAAATATATTCTCAAACAAAAAAAAAAACGTAAATACTGAGCATATATCTTCAAACAGTAAAATACAATATAAATATATAATTTTTTATTTTATTTTACAATATATTCTTTAAAATCTACTATTATCATATAAAAACATAAAAATTGGATTTCCTTTGTTGTTTGTTTTTTTTATTTGCAAAAATCCCTAATTTACACAAATTTTGGTGTAATTTACTAGACAGTCTCCATAATTCGACAAAATAAGAGATTTCCTAGTAATTTCTGCAAAGTTATCAAATAATTCCTATAATTTTACCAGATAATTGTGGTAATTTAACCAAATAAAATATTTTCTAAGAAGAAAAACAATTTTGGTAACAAGAATCACTGCAATTTAACGTAATTTTGCCCTAGAATAAAATTGTGTCATTTTCCCCAATTTTACCCTAAAATACAGTCTCAAATTTTTCCTTAATGTTAGCTTAAAACGAAATTTCGGATATTTTCCCACTGTTACCCTAAAATAGAGTTTCAGAGTTTTCCCCAATTTTAGCTCAAAATGAAATTGCGTATATTTCCCTACTGTTACCCTAAACCCAATTTTCATAATTGTAACCAAATCTTTGCCTAATTCCAAAATTAGCCCTAATTTCTACCAAATTTCAAAATGTAAAGTATTTTATTCTGTCGTATGTACAGAGAATAGGAACAATAAAGAAAAAGGAAAAAGAAAAATGCTTACCTATCGTGATCACTGAAATTTGGCCACCTTTCGACGTCGTCGACCACCCTTGCTTTCTGTCTCCGAAAGTCATCCGAATTCAACACGAAAATCACACAAAATCACTTATTGTTGGCCTCTCACTCAAACAATCCGACAATTATACAAACCCTCACAAAAATTGTATAATGGAATTCGATTTGGGGTTTGGTAATTCTCTCTACATGGCCGCATGTAGCGTCGATGGTAGATAAATCTCTTACCCGATGGTGGATGTTCTTTTAGAAACCTATCTACGATGGAGAAATTTCACCCTAATGTCATCGATGGTCAGAGAAACTTTGAAAATTTCATCTACATCTATTTACCCTAATGAGTCGTTGATGAAATTCAATCGATGGTGGCATTTTATTATCATTTTAATGCTTGATTGGGTAATGCAAAGGGCACGTGTCATTAATCGCAATAGGGGTTTAACTGTGTTTTCTCCCGTCATTCTCATCCTTTGATCTTCATGTTAATCAACGATAGAAAATTGTGATCCGCATCATCATGTCTAATTGGCTAGACATGGTCACGTGTCTCGTAGCCTTTACCTACGTTTTACCAAGGTTGTCTTAACGATTCACGTGGGCGATTTATATCCATTGATCATGTTTGAAATCGACGACAAAAATTGTGATCCTCGTGCATGCATGTGATTGGGTCATTTAATACCGAATTCTCCGTGCATGCCTCGTGGTAGTTGGCAGGTGAGTTGTCCACCACTTACCTTGCCACATGGTGTGTGTATATTTTATTATATTTTTATTTAATTTTAATGTTTTAATGTATATATGGTAAAGTTATAATATTATTTATTATTATTATTATAATATATAGTATTATTATATATTATATATATTATTATAAGTATTATATATTATTATTATATATTACAAGTATTATTATTTGATTTTAAATATATTTTATTTTAATTATTATTATTAATATATATTTTTATTATATATATATATATATATAGATTTGTGATTTTTATGGATGATAACTACAGAAGGGTATTATGGAATAGTATTACTGATAATGGTATTACGGAAGTTTTTATAAAAAATATTTACGAAAATTATCTACAGAAGACACTTACGAAAAATGCTTACAGAAAATACTTATGGAAGATACTTACGGAAGATACTTACGGAAGATACTTACGAAAGATACTTACGGAAGGTACTTACGGAAGACATCTACCAAAACCATTATTAGAGTTAAGAAAATACTTTACCTGTTTTCTTCCCCCAAACTATATTATGAGCTATATATGCCTTTATTTATACTCCCCCAAACTGTAATTTTGGCTATATAGCCAAAACAAAAGGAAGGGTGTTTATTTATTTGATAGATAATATAATAATGATTTATATATAGGGGTTTATTTATAATTTTGATGAGTATGCTTCCTGTATGTCATGAAGAAGTTTCCAAAGATAGAAAAATATGTTATATAAAATCTGATTTCAGCCTTCTAGGATATCTGAAATTATAGGAAAAAGTGAAATGGATATTAAGATGGCTTTCTTCTAAAGGATAAAATGTGATGGACATAAGCCATGGTTTTGTAGAAAATATTGAAATCATAGTACTTTCATGAGGATTTACTTTGAACTCTTAGCTGCATATGATGTTTCTAGGGTTATTCTTCAAAGACATCAAACATTCTAGCAATTTTGAACAACTTCATTTACTTCTTTCACAAATTAATATAGTGTCAAAGTTGTCCTAGTAGTTTCAAGCCTCTTTCAAGACCAACTGTGTGTGCAGTGAAGATTCATTTCCCATTATGAGTAAGGATTGAAAAACAACAAGTGTTATATATGCCAAAAAGCTAGCTGATCTTATAAGCATCTAGAGGTCTTATCCAGACTTACTGCTAATACGAAAGGATACCTTAAGAAAGAATACCCCATGGTGTTTGAAATACTAAGAATTCTAGGGATTCAAGCTCTTTTTGCCCTTTTTGCTTTGTGCTTTATTTGGGATACTTGCTTAGCAAGGGATTTTTAGTGTTGTTTGAGGTTCTTGCTTATTTTGAGGAGAAGCAAGAAAATTTTCTTGACTTTTTGGGGTTCTTGCTAATTTTGAGGAAAAGCAAGAAGATTTTCATTAGGATACTTGCTCGATTAGATGAGGAGCAAGGGATTTTTTTTTTGAAGGGTGAAGGGCGAGCTTGTCCTTTTGCCAATTCATTAGTACTCTAGACCATGCGTAAAAATAGATAAGCAAGGGAAACTTTTCACTTATGGAAAAAATAACACATGAGTTAATTTTTCCAAGACTTCACAATGTTTTTAAATATGTAATTGTGCATGGTCAATAGAGAAACTTGATCAACTAGGAGTCACTTACAATATTTTAAAATATTTGCTTCAGTTCCAATGAAAATTTTGCTCAAAATACTAGATATAGTTTGAGTATTTGAAAAATACTTAGATTTCATCTAGCAACAAGGTACTATGTGTCATGTGGTAATCATTTTCCTACAAAGTTTTGAAAGAAATAATTTTTCCTTGAGCTATTTTTTAAAGCTTTAAGACTGAAAATGGAAACAAATATAGATACTTCATAATGAAATAAAGGAAGCATAATCATTTATATATATTAATGTTTTTTATATTTGATATATATGTATATAATTATATTATTATTATTATTTTTTTTTTAAAGAGAGAGTTTATTGAATAGTAACTGATTGCAGTTCAGAAATATACTGCAAATCAGTGTGTTGTCTAAACTGATGTATGAATTCTTCCTTAGATAATGGCTTCTTATAAAGTTTAAGCCTATGTCCATTTACTAGTAGTTTTCTTGTTGAATCATCTATCGGCTTAAGCTTGACTGTACCGTTTCCAAATATTTCCTCAATTTCATAGGGTCCTAGCCATCTTGTTCTTAATTTACCTTGAAAATCTTGGTAACGAGAGTCAAATAATAGGGCCCAATCTCCTGATTGAAATGTACATGGTACAATGTGTTTATCATGCCATTTATTTCATTGTTGTTGAGTTATTTCAGTTCTATGCAATGCTTCTAATCTTCTTTCATCCAGAATATTTAACTTTTCCAACCTATCTTTTTGTGCATTATCCAAATTCATATCAAGTTTTACCATGGTGCGAAGGGTTTCTATTTCAAATTCAATGGGCATGATGGCTTGTTTTCCATAGACCATTTCATATGGTGATAATCTTGTGGTAGTTTTCCAAGTTGTATTATATGCCCATACAACTTCTTTTAATCTCTCAGACCAATCACCCCTATTAATAGTTATAATTTTTGTAATAATATTTTCAAGTTCTCTATTTGTAACTTCTACTTGTCCATTAGCTTGAGGGTGATATGGTGAGGTTTTCTTGTGTTTTATTTGATAGATGTTAACAAAATGATCAATGACATTGGAGGTAAATTGAGGTCCATGATCTGAAACTAATTCTCTTGGTGCTCCAAAGCGTTGCATTATGTTCTCATAAAGAAAATCGAGCTACTGTTCAGCTTGAGCTCGTGGAAGAGCTTTAACTTCAGCCCACTTGGTAACATAATCTGTACATACAAGTATGTGTTTATTACCATCACTTGGAGGGTCTATTGGTCCAACAAAGTCAATTCCCCATTTTTCAAATGGTTCAAGAGCTATCTGTGGAACCAAAGGCATTTCCATAGAAGGTGTAGGCTTGCTAGCTCTTTGACAAGCATCACATCTATCAATAAATTGATGAACATATTTAGTCATAGTAGGCCAAAAGTACCCAGTTTGAAGTATTTTCATAACCGTTCTTTGGGTGGCATAATGACCTCCACAAGGTTCTTCATGTGCTGCCCTAATAATATCATATACATCATTTTCTTGCACACATCTCCTGATGATTTGGTCAGGACATTTTTTAAATAGAATTCCATGAATCCATGTAAAAGGAATACTTTGATGTATTAATTTCCTACGCTCATGCGGTGTAAAATTTTGAGGTATTTTTCCTGTTACTAAATAATTTACAATATCAGCGTACCAAGGGGTAAAAATAGAAATAGCAAACAAATGTTCATCTGGAAAATTGTCAGGAATTAACTCGTTATCATCAAAGATCTGCATGCGAGATAAGTGATCTGCAATAACATTATCTTTTCCTGCCTTATCTATAATTGTGACATTGAATTCTTGTAGTAAAAGAAGCCATCTAATCACTCTACCACCCACTGTTGCTTTGTTTGTTAAGTATCTAATGGCAGAATGATCAGTGTGAACAAATACTTCATACCCTGTTATGTAATGTTTAAATTTATTGAGAGCATGAATTACAACTAAAAATTCTTTTTCTGTAACAGTGTAGTTAAGCTCAGCTCCATGCAAGTTTTTACTTACATAATAGATAGCATAAGGTATTTTGTTTTCTATTTGTTGCAATACTGCTCCTATTGCATAACTTGAAGCATCACAATGAATATGGAATGGTAATTCCCAATTTGGTCCTCTCAAGATTGGAGCAGTAGTCAAATTTTCTTTTATTTCTTCAAAGGCTTCTTGACATGCGTTTGTCCAATTGAATTCACTATCTTTAGTTAAGAGCTTAAGCATGGGAGTAGCAACTTTACTGAAGTCTTTAATGAACCTACGGTAGTATCCTGCGTGTCCTAAGAAACTTCTCACCTCTGTTTGTGTTTTTGGAGGTTGAAGGGTTTGAATAACTTGTATCTTTGCAGGGTCTACTTTAACACCATCTTCTGATATATAATGTCCTAGAACAATACCTCCTTTCATCATCATAAAGCACTTTTCATGACTTAGAGAGAGATTTTGCTCTTGGCATCTTACCAAAACTTTTTGCAAGCTTGATAATGTTTCTTCAAAGGTAGTACCGTATACTGTGAAGTCATCCATATAAACTTCCACACATTCATTAGTTAAATCAGCAAAGATAGCCAATACAACTCTTTGAAAGGTTGCAGGTGCATTACATAGTCCAAAAGGTAGAACGTTATAAGCATAGGTTCCTGCAGGACATGTGAAGGTTGTTTTTTCCTGATCTTCTTCAGCTATGGAGATTTGATTATACCCACTAAAACCATCTAAAAAGCAGAAATATTTCTTTCCAGCCAATGTATCTAAGACTTGATCAATAAATGGTAAGGGAAAATAATATTTCTTGGTTACTTTATTTAATTCTCTATAATCAACACAAATTCTCCATTTACCATTCTTTTTAGGGACTATCACCAGAGGTGACACCCATTGGCTATCAAAAATTGGGTATATAAATCCTGCATTTAAGAGTTTAATGATTTCCTCTTTAACTATTTCTTTCATAGCTGGATTTAATCGTCTTTGGGGTTGTCTTACTGGATTACAACCTTCTTGAATAAATATGTGATGGGTACAAACATTTGGGTGAATACCCATCATATCCTCATAGTTCCATGCAAATGTTGATTGATGCTTTCTAAGCACATCTACTAACTGAGATTCTTGCATGCTTGTGAATTCATTACTAATGTTAAGAGTTTTTCCTGATATAATATCTATTTGTTTACATTTTTCTGTATTTGCATCTATCCCATTTATCTCATGTTCAAAAATATTGAAATCATAACCATATGGTTCCATTTGAGATTGACTTGTGCTTGCCTCATAAATGGAAGATTGAGATGAACAACTACTGTCTTGACCTTGATTCTCTTGTTGATTTTCTAACAATAATGGTAGGGGTCCCTCAACCTCTTGTTCAAGTTGTTCAATTAGAACATTAACTGATAAGGTTTGGATATCATCATATTCATGAGGGAAATCATACCACAACTACTTTGGAAATTCTTCTTCTATTGGTGATTCAGGGAATAAACTAAGATCTTTTGTATCCTTGCCATTAGAAATAGTCATGTTTCCTGATCTACAACTAATGTAAGCATCAACTGTTGCAAGCCATGGGCATCCTAGTATTAAGGGATGTCCCCCTAATTTATTTTTGGGTTGTAAGACTATAAAGTCTATAGGGTATTCCCATGAACTTACTGAGACCATAATGTCTTCTAACTTTCCTTCTGGTTTAATAGTAGATCTATCAGCGAGTTGAAGCACAATAGAAGTTAATTGTAGTTTATGGATCCCTAAGGATTCTGTTGTTTCTTTGGTCATGACATTAATAGCGGCTCCTAAATCAATCAAAATATTTTGTAATGTTATGTCTCCAATATGTACTGTGAGTATAGGTATTCCAGGATCTGTATATTTTGGTAATAACCTATCTCTTATCATTATCTCAGATAATTGTCCAATGACTTGAATAGTTTGAAATTCATTCTTCTTTTTCTTTCTTGAACATATATTTTTAATAAGCTTGGAATAGATGGGTATATCCTTGATAGCTTGTAATAAAGGAATTTTAATAGTAACACCTTCTATTTCTTGAAGGAAGTTAAAGGTTGGCTTAGATGGTTCTTTTGGTATTGCTAGTCTTTGAGGGAATGGTACTTCTACTTCCTTCCTTATTTGGATTTCTTGTTGCTTTGTTGGAATATTTTCTGGTTGGTTTTCTATTTCCTTTTTGTTACTATCTTCTTTTTCAACCAAATGTGGAATAGGGTCATCAAGTTCTGTGAGAGTGACATTATTTTCCAACACCTTTCCTGATCTTAATTGAATCTGTTGACATGGTGCTACAGATATAGAACATGTTTCATTGGTCTCATAAACTTGTTGAACATTCTTATTGTTGTTAGGGTTAGGAATTGGTTGAGCTGGAAGAGGTGGTTGCTTAGGAGGATTAGTATTATTGTTTGGAGGTGGTAGAAGTCTATTTTGAGGTGGGTTTTGAGTGTTTTGTCCCCTAAATTGATTTTGTTGTGGTGTTGTATTTGGGGACCAATTGGTGCCACCTTGATTATATTGGCCACTATTATTCCAACTAGGCATATTCTGATTTTGTGTCCCTTGATTCCATGGGGGTTGTCCTCCATAGGAATTAGCCATAAATTGAGCCCATGGGGGTATGCTCCAGTCTTGGTTGTAAGAATTCCAATTTGTCCAATTTGGTGCATTAGACCATTGATTAGGCCTTTGTTGGTTGGGATAATTAGGGTTTGACCAATTTGATGGGCCATTAAATGGACCATTTCATCTTTGAGCGATAAAATAAACATCTTCTGCTTCTTCCACTTCAGGTTCTTTTATGGCAGCTTTAACAATGGAGATATACTTGCATTTTTAGTTTTATGATTTTTATCACAAATTTGGCAACAAGCGGAAATATTGGAGATATTTGTTATGTTGAGAGGACATTCTCTCATATTGTGCTTTTTCCTACATCTATGGCAGTAAATTTCTTCACTATCTTTTGATTTTTTATCCATTAAGTCCAAGTATGAGGTCAAATTACTCAACAAATCAGTTTTTAAACCTTCCAACATATTTCCAATTTCTACTCTTGTCACTCCTCCTGTGGATGTATATTTATTACTTCTTAGAGGTTTGTTTCTTGAATAATTTCTGCAAAGGTTTATAATCTCCTCAAGTGATATAATATGAATGTCTCCTTTTTCCATAAGATTTAAAATCTCAAGAACATCTTCTTTCAACCCTTTCAAGAAAAGTTCTTTTAGAATTTCTTCATCAAGATCTATATTTACTCTAGATCCTACAAATTGAAATCTCTCGAGATAGTCCTCCAAATATTCTTCTTCTTTTTTATTCATATGAAAAATCTCAGCTTTCTTATCCCTAACTCTACAATAATCTTGATATCTTTCAAGGAATAGCTCTTTTAATCCATTTTCTCCATCCCAACGATTACAAACTCCTTCTCCTAGACCCATAAACCATCTTAAAGTTGCATCTTTAAGAGTAGATGGAAATAATCTTAGCTTTTGCTCATTGGTGGTGTAAAAGTAAGCTTGACATACTACTTCAAATTTGAAAAGAAAAGCATCAGGATCTTCATAGGGTTTTCCATGAAAGGTAGGCAATATAGAAATAAAAACTGATTTAGGTTCTCTTGTTGTCCCTTTTGTATGTAAGATTGGGAAAGGGAACATTTTTCTTTGTCTAGTTTCTCTCTGATCTCTCTCTTGCCTTTGTCTCCCATCTCCATGGTTTTCTCCTTCCAAACCACTTTGTTCATCAGCCATACCTGAATATAGAATTTCAAGAATTGAATCAGGTATAGGTTCGAAAAATATAGAAGAAGGATCTATGTAGTTGTCAAATTTTGGATTGGGCAATAAATATGAATTGGGATCTTGATCTAGGATTTCAGCTTGATTGGTTGATGTTGTAGCCTCAGTTTTTACTAGTTTATAAATCCCAGGCTCTCTAAAGTCTCTTGGGGATTTTTCTTCTATTTTGTTAGTTTTTATGAATCTTCCTTTAGAGTCTCTAGGTCTGCTCATGAATGTTCTAAACTTTCTTTTTTTTTAGCAATATGTCTAATCTTCTTTAAATAATTTATGAATATCATTGATTGGATCAAGTTGTTCTGGTGTCATAAAATGTTCCTCTTCAAAATTAAAATAGTCTACCAACAATTGAATCAATTGAACAAGGTAAGCTTTAGTTGCAATAGGATCAAGAATTCCAAATTGTAGCTCGTAACGCAACTCTTGGCACAATTCTCTAAAATGTACAACTCTAGGAATTCTACAGTATCTCTTATTGTATTGTAGGGCTAATTATTTCCTTTCTATATCTGCAAGGAAGTTGTGAACAATGAGGGAATCCTCTAGGTATTGATTCCAATGATAAATTACTGGATTTACTATTGTTCTCCTATCCCACAACCAATTTTCACAACTTATTCCAAGATCTTGATAAGGTGAAGAATGATTTACCCATAAAGTTTTTGCTATATTTATCCTCTTTATTTTCTTTAGTTCATCTGATCTTTCATTGATAGAATCAATGCATTCACACAATGCTTCCCACTCTGGTTTGGTTGTTCTGTAATCTTGGTCAAGAAGAAGATTAACCTCTTGTTGTATTAGTAATTTTCTAAGGTCTATAAATTCAGTTTGACTGCTTTCAACCATTTGGTAATTTTTATTTATTTTCTCTCTTTGATTTTTGTGTTTTTTTTTTTGGGTTTTGATTTTCTTTTCTGTTTCAATCCTACTGTTTGCTAAGCTTAAATATAAATTTTAGAACTTATAAATACTCTTAACGTATTGTCTGCTAAGTTCTAAATATAAATTTCAAAAACTTATAAATACTCTTAACATAGTAGAAAAGAAATAAATTTAAAATTACTAAACAGTCCTAATGCTACTAAAATTAGATGTGTTTATACAACTAATTTCAGCATAATTAGGAAAAAGTAAAAGTACTTGGAAAGTAAATTTTTACTGAAAGTAAAATTGCTGAAGTAAAAGGTAAATTACTATTGTTCTTTGACTATTAGGAGGGATTTCATTACAGTTGTGTCACTCAACCTAACTACTTCCTATAAAATAAAAATAGGGTCCTAAAATAATATTAGGTTGTTTTCAGCGTTCACCTACTTCCTATTCTTTTTCATAGGTCCTAAATCAAATTAACAATAGTAATTACCCAAAGCAAGGAAATTGCAGAAAATAAAATTTGCTGGAATTGAAATTTGTAGAAAATAAATTTGTAAGAAATAAAGTTTTAATCTATGAAAGCAGTAAAAATGAAACCTTTATGAAAAATGAACCTGGCAACGTCGAAATGTGGGGCTTGTTGGAACCATCTATGGGCCACTCTGACTCGTATGCACACCAAGGTCTCGTACGTACCCCTTTTCACATACAAGTAAGTCCTCTCGCTTTGCACTGCCAAACAACTTTTTTGACTAACCACTACGATGCTACTCTCCCTGACAATGATGCCAAAATGATCGGTTGTAGAGCTTACATTTAATTTTATCAATCCGAGGGAAATCAAGGTTAGATTTAAAGAGTAACAATCTCGTATAGATTATATCGTAGGAGTTAATACTAAGCTTAGCTCAAGTTTCTTTTTCAGGCTTCACGTGTACAGAAAAGTAAATGAACATAATTAAATTTGTGCATAAATGAATGATGCAGGATATGATAAATAAATGCAATTATGTTTTACTTTTACTATGACTTGATTTAATGCATCTAATTACTGATGAATTGATTTAATGATCTAATTATTGTAAATATGATTTAATTTATTTGTGAGGATCCTCATGCAATTTATCTTATTTTATGTAATTTGAAATGCAGTTTAATTTAAGGCTAACTAATCCTAACCTATTGTAGGGGTGAGAGCTCAGGGACTGTCTATAGGAGTGGGCCCTACCTCCTAGAGGGTAGTGTAAGTCTTTCTCCCCTAGTTTACCTTATTTCAGTAACTAGATTTTATAACTAATACTAATATTATGTCTATTCTATGAATGCAGGTAACAGATAAACACAATTTACATAACAAAAATCAAATAACACATGAAATTGATACAAATTACCATATTTGAAGAACAAAATGCTATTTTATTACTGGAGCTTCAACTGTACATGTTGAACGTGTTTCTTCATAATTGTAAACTTAGAATAAACTGTAATGTAACAATAGATGCAGTAGAGTGTAGACCTCTTTCAAGGTCTTCTATGTAATTTATACTATGACTAATACAATTCTAAATAGTATTCTCCATGTATTTGACATGCGGATTTTATGGACTGATGACTATACATTAATCAAGAATAATCTAAAACCTAATCATAATACGTACTCCTACTTGGACTTATAAATATTTTGACTGGTCCAAGTGGCATCCTACTAATAATCCTAACAAGACAATGCTATTTTAACTGACTCACAAGATATACATTAGGACCTCATGTCCTATATTCTAGGAAAGTCTAACAATATTTGCGTTTATATCTCAAACTTCCCAAAATAAATTGATTACAAGCTTTATAAAGCAAATAATAACTTTGTCAACTTGAAATATTCCTGCGGATAGTATGCGAGAAATGAAATATTTTTCTAGGTAGAAAATATCAATTGTCATCCAACTTAATGTGTCGTCCATCTTAATGTGTCATCCAAATCTGATGTGGCATGCTAAAGTCAATAATATTTATTATCCTTCAGTAACTGTTGGTAAAACATTCTTCAGTAACTATCTTCAATAGTTACCTTTAGTAGTTACCTTCAGTAATTACCTTCAATAGTTACCTTCAGTAATTACCTTTAGTAACATACTTTAGTAATCAACATCTGTAACAAGATCAATTACTATTGTCACCGAACTCTGTTGGTTCTTCTTCTCGTTCGAGGTGCACTCCAAAGTTCTGCAATCTCTTCATTGATCATCCATACCTTTTTCCTGCATTTTTCTCAGAACTCGAACAAATTTGATATAAATCAAACACATTTGTTAGATTATGGTAATTAATCAGTTTTCCTAATAAATCACATTTTATTCAATAATAATTTATAGAAAATATATCATAATCATCATATAATTGTAATAATGAAACAATTCTGGTACAAAAATATGTGTCAAATAGTCACTCATCAGCTACCTATGAAACTGCTAATTAACCATGGAAATACCTGAAATAAGACTAATCTATGCTAGATTAACCTAAATGCATACTAAGAAAGATAAATCTAAGGCTAAAATGGAGGATTAAGCTCATCAAACCCTAGCTATTGTTGATAGCCATAGCTAAGACTATGGGCCACTATTAACAATAGTGGCCATAGGAAAGGTATCCTTTCTCTTGAAATCAGGGTTGTAGATGCTCAATTATCCCATTGAATTGATGGTCAAGGGTCACCTTCGTGTCTCAACACTGATTTGTGATTGAATTTGTGTGAATTCATAGTGGATTGATGTGAATTGGTAAGCTTGCTCCTCAAGCTATTCGAAACTCCATTGGCATAGCAACAAATGTCATTCTCCAATTTGGTAGCACTTCACTACTCCTCAAGGGTTGTGAAATCAGTCATCAAATCGGTAGAGCTTCACTACAATGAATTTGGGATCATAATTGCCTCTTTGGGGGGTCTATAAATAGACTCCTCAAATCCCAATCTTGGCTTCTCAAGGAAGCCAAGATCAAGAAGTTGTTGGCCTGAGCAGTTGGGAGGAATCCTCTGGAAGCTTCCTCATCCAAAATCGCTCCAAATCCATTGCAAATTGGTTGTTGCAACTGATTTTACTCGGCTCTAGTAGCCCAAGTTTGTTATAGGGCTAGCCATTGTTGCTCAGTATGGCTAGGACCCTAGCCATGTTCAAGATTAGGGAGGTCTAGGCTATTGTCATCAATGGCTAGGATCTTAGCCATTGATGCCATCAGCGGCTAAGGTTGTATAGGCCTAGATTGCCTAAAATGAGTGGTTAGAACCACTGCTTGGTCTTGGAAAGGTCCAAGATCATTCATATGGTCTGCAAAGGTGCCCATATGAGTAGTCTCCTAAACATGACATGTTTTAGGTGTCTACAGATGCCCCTTTTTGGGATGCATTATGGGAAAACACAATGTTGAGCAAAAATAGATAACCTAAAGCCATATTATAGGTTTGTTGATGTTCATTGATCTGGTCAATGCTAGATGCCCCAATCCTGGAAAGGATGTACATCTCAGAATCATTGCTTCCAATGGTATGGAAGGCTTAAATTTGGTGCTCTAGCACTTTCGGGTATAATCGGGTAGGACCGATAGATGGAGCGACAAAGGCTTATCTCATCATATTTGCTTTTTGCCCCTGCAAATGGGGAAGCTTATGATAGTTGTTAGCAATGATTCATAAGATGAACATGATTCACATGATTAAGTGTTCAATTGTTGATTTTGATTATGAATTTTTTTATTATGACTACCCCCTCAAGCGATGAGTCGATGAGGAAAGGACAAGTGATGAAAGTGATGAGTCACTTGACCAAGATGAATAATTTGGATAATTCAAGACTTTTGCATTTTGTTATATGGCAGGTCCTATTACAACTGTGATTTCAACCATTAATAGTAATTGTACATCTCTATCCCATGGAGCAGTTCAGCCACAATGGCCTTCTTAGGGAATCAAGATGATAGCAATTCCATTTAAGCTTGTGTTGAATCACTATGTTTGATGATCTAATGAAAATTTCATAGAAGAAATGAAATGAATACCTCATTCCCATGGGGCAGTCTAACCGCAATGGCCTTCTTCGGGATTGAAGTGAAGATATTTCAATTCAATGATGAATAATTTGGTTCAAATGGCCTTATGGTAATTTACTCATCTTGTCGGATTGCATGGAGCGCAAGTCACTACAATCGCCAAGTGTATAGGGTAAATAACTGGATATGAGGCATATTTGAATTTTGATTTATTTGATTTTTTTTTTATGTTGATGCATTTATGGATGTAATGCCTATATGATGATGTGATTATGCTATATGTATGCAATGTACTAATGACATGCACTAGCTAGATGATAGATGTATGCTTAGATGTTATGATCTAGATGTGTAGATGCACTATTATGTATGCATATATGGATGCAATGGTGAATGTTAAATGCATGTTTAATTTGTTTCAATTGTTTATGCATCTAATCTATGTGATATGATATGATAGATGATATATAATGTAATGCATTAATTACATGAGGATGATCTAATGCAAAATGAACTTGTATGCTTTAATCACTTAAAACATAAGGAATGAATCTAATATGTGTTTAACAAACTAATGGATGACACCACATAATGTATAAAAATCATGAATGAAAATGGTAACTCTTATCATAAGAATTAATCATTTAAGCATCCATATGTGATATGAGATGATGTGAGATGTATGGTTTTCCCTTATAAGCTTCTGTAAATTAAAATATATGCATAAAATAGTCAGTGGTCATCTAAATATCATTGTTGATATCCATCTGGTATCTATCCTATTTCATGAACATCCCTTAATAAATAAAACCTCATAAGGAAAATTGTGATTGATTGATGAGATGATTTGTTGCTATAAGGGATTTTTGAGGTTTTCCATGAGACTCAAACACCCTAGTTGATTAATCAAAAGTTGTATAATGACTATACAAGACTCTTGAAAGATAAAAGTTTTTGTTATGAAGACCAAGATATTCATTATCCCTGTGTGTGCAAATGAATATATTAGATGAGACATAAGACTACCTCATTGCTAGGTGGGATTCATTCAGCCCATTGTTGTAATGAGGATCACCAAATGTTCATCATGATCCTAAGTTTGGATGCAGTTGGACTAGACTACTAGGTAATACAAGCCACCTAAAGCTAGCTCATTTGTAAATTGCTTAGAACTACCCCATTGCTAGGTAGGATTCATTCAGCCCATTGTTGTAATGGGGATCACTCAATGGCTTTGAATACTGACCATTCCAGGGATTCAAGCTCTTCACCCCCTTCTTTTCTTTTCATTTATTGGGATACTTGCTCATGCTTAGTGATGAAAATCACTATTTATTTTGCATTTTTTTTTGAGCAAGGGATTTTGCTTTGATTTTGGGATTTTGCTTATTTTGTATGAAAGCAAGGGATTTATTTGGGTAGGGGGAGCTTGTCCTTTTTTCAATGATCAACACTCTAGACCATGCACATCACAAGATGAGCAAGTAAAAACCTTTCGCTTAAGGTGACTAGGACCACTTTGTAGTGTTCATATTTCCTTGTTCAAACTAGGATTGTTAATGTTTAAATTGTGATAGGATTTTGATATATGCAAGGTACTATCAAAACTAGACCTCATCTCCAAAAGTGAAGATAGCTTTCTACAAAATCTGAGAAGATCACTAGGTATGGCTGAATGACCGAAAAACCCTAGTATATTCCTTATAGCAATAGGAAGGGTTGTGTTGAAAAACACAATTACTCATAAGGGTGATGGATGATGATGATGAATAGATGCATGATTAGGATACAAACATGGTGTCATTTGTAATATTGTAAACACAACCTATCCTAATGCAAGTGCAATGGATGAAAATACCTAATGCAATGCAATTAAATGAATGCATGTGCAAAATGAAAATGCAATAATGTAAATGTTTTTGTATTTTTGATGTTTTGCAATGTTTTTGAATTTTATTGCTTTTTGATTTGTTTGATTTTTGATGTTTTAAATTGTTTTTGAATTTTAAATGATTTTATGATTTTTTTGATTTTATGGTTTTTAGGGGGAAAGGTATGCTACCTTAGGTACCCCTAATGTGTGTGCCACTCAATGAAGGAGAGGAAGGTGTGATACCTTTAGAATCCTCACTTTGCTTCATTGATCTTGATGTGGATGGTGGGGAAGGTATGCTACCTTGAGGACCCCTAGTGTGCATGTTGTCCACTACAATGTAATCAACTTGCTTAGGAAGAGTGATAGAAATCAACTCTCCCAATTGGGGCATGGACCTCTATGAGGTGCCAATGTCTTGGTGGGGTGAAATGAGTGAACCATCTATGCGGAGCTCATTTCGTTCTAGTAGGTCTTGGACCACCTTCCTGAATGAATGGTAGCTATGGATGTCATGCCCATGTATACGATGATAGACACAATAGAGGCTTTCATCTAGTGACCCAGGTTTAGGTACTCTTGGTTTGACCTCTGGTAATGTGAATGCATTTGCCTCGTAAAGCTTTTGAAATAGGGTTGTAGTAGTCATCTCAAATGTGACTACTCATTGAGGTGGCTTGTTAGGCCTACGAGGATGCATGGACCTTGGGGTCTCAAATGGGATGATGTGCCCCTATTTTGGTAGGTTGAGGTACTATGGATGAACCATCTATGGATAAAACCTTACTATCAATGAGATCTTGAACCACATTTTTGAATCCATAACAATTGTAAATGCCATGGCCCTCTATTCGATGATAGAGATAAAAGTGATCCTCCCTATAACCCTTAGGTTTAGCTTTATTTGGGTCTAAAGGGTGTATGTTAGGTAAGGTGATGACCTTAGCTTCTTGTAGCTTTTAAAAAATATCTGACATAGGCTCGTTTAAAGGATTCCAAATGTTGTTGGTGTTTTGGGTGCTCAACCCATGTTGGCTTAGTTTGATGACCAGGTTGAGCCCTAGGTATGTCAATTGCTTGCTTAGGGGGCTCTTCTTGCTTTTTTGGTGCAAGGGATGGATTATTGACTATGATTATTTGTTGGTTGACAACCTAAAGCTACTTCTTTTCAAGCATGTTGTATATTATGGCTCTAAAACCTTGACATGATTGAATATCATGTCCATTTTGTCTATGATATAGATAGTGTAACTCCTCCTCATACCCTTGGGGTTTCGGATGATTTGGATTTAATTGGTGAACCTTAGGTAAGGTGATGGTATTTGTGGTGCATAATCGATTGAAAATTGATATCGTAGGCTCGAGAAATGAGGGATACTTGCTAGGTTGTTGGGGTGGTCGAGTTGGTGCTTGCTCTTGTTGAGGCTTTTCCTGTGATTGTATAGGAGGTGGTTCGACCTCAGATGGGGGTTGCTTTTGTATTTCCTAGCTCTCAAGCTGGATCATGATAAATTGCAATACCTCATTTTGTTGCTCCATCTGCACCTCTAGATTAGTCAGGTGATCTTGTATACGTTCCAAGATTGATAAGGCTCTCAGGTGTATTGCTAGTGATTGGCTTGAAATACCATCATCGATTGAAGGAGGTGAAAGAGTGGGTGCTATAGAACCCTTAGGTAAATGTAAATCACCCATTTCCTTCATTTGAGATGATGTGGATGCTTCTTGATGATCCACTTTGATAGTGGTATCCACATGCTCATGTTTTTTACTCAGTTCATATTTTTATTTCACTTTGTAGTGTTGAATTGTGCCAGCTTGAGTACCCCTAGTTTGACATGGGGGAGGAACCTATTCTTGCTCTTGAGAGGGCACCATGAGAAATGAATCAGGGGTGACTAATTTCAATGGTTTTGGCCCCTTCGATGTGGAAGCAACATCTGATGGTATCATCTATTGTTTTAACTACTTTAGAGTCACTCGGTCCTCTAACTTAATGTTGACCATTCCCATGAACTCGTGAGAAGGTGCTTTGGATTTCAGATCAGTTGTGGGTGGATCATCAACTGGTCGAGGTGCTTCTGTATCAGTCATGCTAACTGATGTTTTCTTCTCCTCATCAGGTAATATGATACCATGATTTTTGGTGATGGGAGAAGGTAGTGATTTCTTGATGCAAGCCTTAGTCGAATGTTTGATGATTTTATCCGAATGAATATTTTGAGGCTCACATGTCACTAGAGTTTCTTGTGGCTCATTGACCTTCTTGTAATATTTGAATGGCTCAGGATCATGGGGGACCACATACACTTGTCCTTGGTGTATGAATTTTAGGTTTTGGTGCACTATGGAAGGCACGCATTCCATATCCCTCATCCATGGTCTACCTAGCAATATGTTATATTACCTTTCACCCCCAGGATATGGCACAATGTATGTATCATATTTATCCCAACCTGTATAGGTAGGACTATTGTGCCGATTTTTGGGGAGGTGGCATCATTGAAGGCTCTCAATGTGAATGTTGAGTCCTTAATGTGTGAAGATGGTAGATTTAAATGCTTCAAAGCTGTAGTCATGATGATGTTGATAGATGACCCGATGTCAATCAAGACTCTCTTGTATGGAATTTGATTGATGCTCGCTATGATGTGTAGTGGAGGATCGGGTTCATCTCTAGAGATTGGCTTAATCTCCTATCTGTGAAAGGTAATCATAGGGTCCTTTTGTAAGTGAATTGAATTCAATGTTTGTAAGGACCAAGATAGATTTTCAGCTTTAGTTGACTTTTTTGGTATGTTGGGTTGATCAAGGTATCTCTTGCTTCCTGTTGTAGTATTGATCATACCGATAAAACCCTCATCAGGTGGGGCTATGTGCACCTCATTGATATGCTCAACTTGATTGTTGTTGGCCTCATGGTTGGGAAGAGGGTTTTTGAATATGTCGATGTTTTGATTATCGATAGCTAAGGGGCTATCTATTTGCAATTCATTCTTATCCAACATATTCTACACTACATTTTTGAATGCAATGCAATCCTGGATATCATGGCCATTTTGTTGATGATATGTATAGTACAAGTCTTCCCTATACCCCTTAGGTTTGGGGTGATTAGGATCTAGGGTGTGTATCTCAGGTAAGTTTAAAGCCTTGGCCTCACAAAGGTGGTTGAAAATTGATGCCAAAGATTCAGGCAATGGCGTATAGTTGTGAGGTGGATATTTTTGTTTGTCCTTGCCTTGATTCCTATTGCATTGGTTGTAATGCGTAGGAGGAGGTTGAGCTTGATAGTTTTGTGGTTGTTGGCTCTGTGCTACTTTTGGAATATTTAACATGATCTGGTTGACATGTGTAGGCTTGGCCTACTATGGTTGATGTCATGTGTTCTTGTTGTTCCATTATTTCTTGGTTTGGAGCTTTAGGTCTCCTTCTTGTAGCTTGATATCTTCAATGACCTTGGCTTGCACCAAAGCCTCTTCGAATGTTGAATATTGTTGCAATTGGAGCAACAATGATATGTGCTTGGCACAAATTTTTGTAAACATTTGGGTAAGTTTAGTAGTGGGAATAGAGAATGGTAATTTTACCATTAATTTTTGCCATCTATTCCCATAATCCATGATTGGCTCATCATCATATTATCGTAGATTGGCCAAGTCAGATAGATTAGTTTTATTTTTGGTACCAAATGAGAAGCGCTCAAGGAAAGCATTCACCAACTATTCAAATTTGGTGATGTTGTGCCTAGGTAATTGATTATACCATTCGATGGCTGCACCTAAGAGGGTGATCATGAAAGTTCTTAATAGCAAGGCATCATCATGTTGTAGCTGGAAACATGCATTCATGAAGCTTGTTATATGCTCCTGTGCATCTTCATCACCTTTAAACTTATCCCATTTAGGCATTTCAAAATGCTTAGGATAAGCAGGGCTTGGCACTGATGGACATAATGGTTGATTGTGTATCTTGCTTAGAGTGGGCTTTTGACAAGCCACATCTTGTTTCTCGAGAGATTTGACTCTCTCTGTAAGCACTTTGTAGGCTTGAGAAGAGATGATCTCTTCCTCTCGAAGGGGTCTTCGGGGTGCAAGTGGAGGTAAGTTTCTTTGAGTATGAGGTGGTCGATTGTATTCATCGGCCACATCTATAGAAGATGGTTTAGGATACTACTGATCCTGGTCATCCCATTCTGATTCTTCATACTAACTATGCTCTAGCCTGTTTGGCACTAAATGCTTATGTGGTCGAGAAGCATGTTGAGAAGTATGGTGAATATAATCATCTACTCACCTATTATGCAGCTCAAGGTGTGAAGTAGCATGTCTCTCATTGTGCTGCTACCTATACTCACTAAGGGGAGGTAATTCTGATCGAGCCAATCTATTTGATCACTCTTCACGCTCCTTTTGATCAAGGAGGCATTGTTCTTCTAGGTGGTGTTCATATAATCATTGTTGGTGCAACCATTATTGTTTTGCACTTTCTCATTCTAGATTTTCTAAGTGCTCATGCTCAATATACAAATCCTCCAATTGATCTTGGAGCATTTGTTCTCTTTGAATTGCATCTGACCTATGTGATCGATCTGATCGGTTTGTTGTGTTGGGTCTATGACTCTGCAACTCTATGTGAGGGTTCTTGTTTACCTCAAATTGTACAACAAGGTTGGCAACTCTCTTCCCTCGATTGATTCAAGGTTGCATTGACATTACGCTCTTCCCTAGGGGTACGATCCTCATGCAAGGATGTTGTGGGGGTGTCACGTGTTCATTGGGAACACTCACCATGGGTATGGATAGGATGCAACTGAGTTACAGTTCCTTCATCCATGATGTACTCTTCAATGGATCTAGTAGATCCATGAGGGGTATGATCATGATATATGCTTCCATGCTCAACTGTCCCATGTTGGGATCTTCCAACACCTTGATCTAAGAAGTCAAGGTGATGGGTCTTCCAAGGTTCGGCAAGAGGCGTACCTTCCTTGCCAATACTATGGTAAGATAAATGACACCCTCCATGTTCGAAAGGATTTGGCATTACAATGGGCATGTGAATGGTCACCCCCTCTATCTCACCCCTCATTGGGCTGATCTGGCCTCTCAGTGTGATGAGATGAAGTAGGCCTAGAAATATTCTCATCTGGATCATGAGAAGATCTAGTGTTGGTTCTCTTGAGTGGGGTTTCTTGGTGAGATCCATTATGAGTGGTGTTGTCTCCTCTGAGACTACCTGAAGTTCATTCAGGTATGTTAGGGGTATGTGTGTTGCCTCTAGGGTGGTCTGGGCCCTCTGGTGCATTGGGTGCCACCTCAGTCTTGGATCGAGGATGGCCTCGTGTATTGACCATAACCTTGTGAAATTTGACTTCCAAAAAATGTTGTGGGTGTTATATACCAAAATTATTAGTGTGATGAGCTGATCACAATGGGCTAGGACTCCAAAAAGTGACTTTCGGGTCAAAATTTGTATTTTTGGAATATTTGGCCAACTAGGGCTCGTGGGAAAATGACCAATTTTAGGAATTTTGGGAAAATGTGGAGCTAGGCCTCAAAAATGGTATGAGGGGTGCACAAGGGGCTAACTAAGACAACAAAACAAATTTGGCAATTTTTGGGGTTGTCTAGGGCTATTTATGACTATTTTAGTGCAGTTTTTCCCTATTTTTGGCTTAAAAATCACTCAAAAATAGAGTAATCATAAAACCAACATAACTTTTTTGTTATAGCTTTGATTTGCATAATTTTTGATTTGTTGGATGTAGAATAAAAAGTAGTATTTTTAAAAATTAGGGTTTGGTCCTAGATCAAGGATCTTATGTTGATTACCCAAACAATAAAGAAACACACAAAGTAGACAATATGATTATCTCTTTTAAGGATTAGATGTGTTTCCTAAAACTTGTTTAGTGTATTTTGATTTGTTTAGTGATATAATCTAAATCTTATCATGTTTTGCAATTTTTTGATGTTATACTCAATTAGATATTAAAAGGTTTTCACCTATATACTCACACATAGAATATGGGAGATGAAATCCATACTCGATGAGGTAGCATAGGTACTACCAACCCTCACCCAACACACCATAGTCAGCTATACACCCTTTGAAGAGGAGTGCATGCGATTTTCTATGGATAGGATAGTTCTTGGATTGGCCTTGGCCATGGATGGGTCTTGATAGTACAATGTTAGATGAGCCAACCGAGTGGTAATGACTTCCACTGTTGGTCTTGATCAATGGGTTGGATGTGAAGGCCCAATACGTTGATGTTTACTTTGAATCATGGTGTGTGTGTGTTCTTTTTAATTTTATATTAATGAAATATGCATCAAAAAGCATTCATGATTCTTTTTCTACATGCCTAGAAAATAGTATTTTACTTTTAAAAAGATGCAAGACTAAATGCTCTTTAATTTCAGAGAATGCAAATGTAAAATTAAAATGATATTGGCCTTTGGATAGGCCCCAAGCAAGCAAACACTACCACACTATTTAATATGGTAGCTACTGTTATGTACAGTAGGCAATAGTCTCGATCACTGGATAGAAAAGCAACTAAGAATCTTAGCCACTAGTGACAACAATAGCTAATAGAGCTAGCCACTGTTGCCAGTAGTAGCTAGCAGCAAATAAATTTTTTTCATGTATTTTCTCTTAAATTTTTGCTATGTGATCTAATTAAAGCCTAGAATGTAGTAAAAAACACAAAAATAAAAAATACATAAGAAGAAACCTACCTGGAAATCCTCATTTGATGTAGAAATATGGTTACTTTTTTTCCTAATTTTTTTCTAGTCGTTGTTGCTCAAGGCGGCTAAGATGCTAGTCATTGTTGTTAACCATGGATAAGACTGTGTACCATCATTTTCAAACATGATCAATACCTGCACACAAAAAATAGAGAAAAATAAATAGAAGCAACGAAAAATGTGGGGTTTCTATCATGATCACCATTGTAAAAGGCTTAAAAAGTATATATCTATACTAATTGCAACATGATAATCAAATTGAAAGTAAATAATATGTATAACCAAATTTATAATAAAGAATGCCTCCTTTGTATTAATCAATGGTGAAAATCTATTACATATCCATCCCTCTTAGGGATACCAATTTGATACAATGTATACAATTGTTTTGATCCCCTAAATGGGGTTGATATACTCTAAATGCTCTTTAGGTCTTCACCAACTTTGCATGAGGGCTTACTAGGATGCCTCCTTCTCTATTTTTAAGAGGAATGATCTTGGATAGCTTTGAGTCATTTGGAGGATCTACCACCTGCGTACAAGGAAACAACAAAGCACATCAAAAGCATATGAAGCCTCTCATGATGAGGCTATTATCCAAGAAGATGCAAGAAATGAAGAAAATATGTAAAGAAAGCATGAAATGTATAAATATGCTTAAAATTGAAAATAAGCATGAAGCATGGCTTGAAACATGTAAAGAAAGCTAATATTGCATGTAATCTGAAGTATTAAGCATAAAAGAAGCTAATCTATGAAAGCTTATGAAAGAAAGCATGTATGACATAAATGAAGGTAAAGCTACCTATGAAACTGCTAATTAACCATGGAAATACCTGAAATATGACTAATCTATGCTAGATTAACCTAAATGCATACTAAGAAAGATAAATCTATGGCTAAAATGGAGGATTAAGCTCATCAAACCCTAGCCACTATTGATAGCCATGGCTAAGACTGTGGGCCATTGTTAACAACAGCGACCATGGGAAAGGTGTCCTTTCTCTTGAAATCAGGGTTGTAGATGCTCAAATATCCCATTGAATTGATGGTCAAGGGTCGCCTTTGTGTCTGAACACAGATTTGTAGTTGAATTTGTGTGAATTCATGGTGGATTGGTGCAAATTGGCAAGCTTGCTCCTCAAGCTATTCGAAACTCCATTGGCATAGCAACAAATGTCATTCTCCAATTTGGTAGCACTTCACTACTCCTCAAGGGTTGTGAAATCAGTCATCAAACTGGTAGAGCTTCGCTACAATGAATTTAGGATCCTAATTGCCTCTTTGGGGGTCTATAAATAGACTCCCCAAATCCCAATCTTGGCTTCTCAAGGAAGCCAAGATCAAGAAGTTGTTGGCCTGAGCAGTTGGGAGGAATCCTCTGGAAGCTTCCTCACCCAAAACCTCCTGAAAACCATTGCAAGCTAGCTGTTGCAACTAATTTTACTCAACTTTGGTAGCCCAAGTTTGTTACAAGGCTAGTTGTTGCTCAATGTGGCTAGGACCCTAGCCATGGTTGTCAACCATGGCTAGGGGGCTACCTATAGCCACTATTGTCATCAGCGGCTAGGATCCTAGCCACTGATGCCATCAACGACTAAGGTTGTATAGGCCTAGAATGCCTAAAATGAGTGGTTAGAACCACTGCTTGGTCTTGGAAAGGTCCAAGGTCATTCATATGGTCTGCAAAGGTGCCCATATGAGTAGTCTCCTAAACATGACGTGTTTTAGGTGTCTACACAATCGAGAGCAAGTTATCTATTATATTAGTCAAACATTGGTAAGCTATAAAACCAAATATTCTTACATATAAAAATTATGCTTAGTAGTGGTTTTTGCCACTAAGAAAATCAAAAATTACATGCTTAGTCACACCGCATATGTCATAGCTCACAAAAATCCTTTGCGTTATATGATGTCTCGCGCTTACAATAACACCCACATATCAAAATGGATAATTCTTCTCACTGAATTGTATCTTGAGTTCATTAGCCAAAAATCCATTAAAGATCAGGTCATATCTGATCATATTGCAAAAGCTCCACTTCCTAGTGATCAACCCTTGATTATTGAGCTCCTAGATGATTCAGTATTCGCTATCACTAAATAATATGAATATGTCATTTCAAAGGAAGACATCGATATCACTCTATTCTTTGATGGTTCTAAGTGTGAAAAAGGTCAAGGTGCTAGAGTCATTTTTCATACACCCTAGGGGGTGCCTATCCCATTATAATTAAAACTAGATAATGTAAAGTATGAAGCCTTAATATTAGGTCTTCAAGCAGCCATAACTATGGGAATAAAGCATATCAAGATATTTGGTGATTATCAACTTGTTGTTAGATAAATAAACAAAGAATACCAATGCAAAGAACCTACCATAAATCTTTACCATGAAGTAGAAATAAAATTGCTCACCAAATTTAATTAGTATGAAATTGATAGTTTGCCACGTTTGACTAACATATTTGTAGATGCGATGGCCTCTCTTGGATCATTGATTCCAAAGGACTCCTTAGGAAAGTTACAATCACTCATTGTTACAATGATCTCTAAATTTGCAATTATTCACACTAAATCTAAGGATGAAAAAGATTTTTGATTTATCCATTTGAAGCCATATGAGCCTTGGTCAAAACAAATAATAGTTTTTCTTAAGTTTAGAACACTCCCATTAGATATGTCACAGACTGCTAAACACACTTTCAAGAAAAATGTAGCTTGTTTTACTCTCTTGGGGGACGTGTTGTATAGAGGTGGTTATTATGGAATCCTTCTTCATTGTCTTGAGCTTGTAGAGGCACAAAGAGCCATAGCTAAAGCCCATGATGGTATTTGTGGTGGTCGTTTTAGTGGAATGGCCATTGTAAAGCATATTTTACACATGGGTTATTATTGGCCCACCATGGAACGAGATTGTTGCACATATGTAAAAAATGGTAAGCAATTAAATATCAAGATCATGCTAATTTAACTCATGTGCCACCACAAGCATTACAACCTATTAAAAGCCTTTGGTTCTTTTCATAATGGGGTCTTTATTTAATTGAAAAAATCTTACCTCCTTCCTTGGGAAAACATACATTCATCATCACAACCATTGAATAGTTCACAAAGTGGGTTGAGGTAATTCCTCTAACCAGTATGATAGGACCTCGAATTGTGGAGTTCATACTTCATAATATCATTTATCATTTTGATATTCCCTCAAAAATTGTCTTTGACAATGACAAGTATTTCAAAAATAAGGATATTCAAGCACTTTGTGAGAATTATAATATACAACATAGTTTCTCAACTCCTTACTACCCACAAGCAAATGGACAAGCTGAGGCTACCAACAAGGCCTTAATTGTTTTTTTTTTTTTTGAATTTACATGGTGGAATCGGTAGCCACCACGAATCCAGGCAGGCTGTCCAACTTTTTATGGTCACCACAGTATTCTGCACTGTTCGCCCCAGAAGCTGCCACACAGATATTTGCATAGTCTACCCCTATAACCACCATGCCACAATAATTTTAAACCTTTTACGCCACTGAAAGCACCAGGAAAGGGACAAGCGTTCAGTTCGACGAGGCCCGAGATTTGAACCTTGGACCTCCGCCCCCTTATGGGGTTTGGATGAACCAATTGGTCTACACCTCGGACCTAACAAGGCCTTAATTGTTATTCTCAAGAAAATTGTTAAATAAAATCATAGAGATTGGTAAACTCAAATCCCCTTGGCATTATGGGCTTATCGAACAAGCATCCGCACACCTACTTGGGCAACATAATTTTTATTGGTCCATGAATCCAAAGTAATCATACCTCTTGAGCTTGAGATCCCCTCTTTGCAAATTTTATTGCAAGAATTCATAGATGACGATACTACTAGACAAGCACATCTTGACCAACTTACACTTCTTGATGAAAGAAGGGTCAATGCTTTAGAGCATTTACGAGTTTATCAAGACTGCCTAAAGTGTGCTTACAATACCAAACTTTATCTATATGAATTTCAAGTAGGATATCTTGTTCTTAAAGAGAATAAACAAAACACCAATGCATTGCTGCATCATCACAATAAATTCATGGCTAATTAGTTAGGTCCATACATTTTTACTCAAAAAGTGGGTAAAGGAACTTATAGGCTTTCCATTTTAGAGGGAGTTGAAGAGTCCAAACCACTTAATGTTATCTACTTGAGAGCATTCTATGCTTAACATGATTTATATATGTATATATACATGGCTATTACACAAAAACAACATTGCATTTTACACCTTACATTGCATCTCATACAATGCATTGCACATATGTCATTTCATAAATTACATTCCATACATTACATCCACAACCACATTCGCACATTTCACATTTAATATTAGGAATCATTTATTCAGTTTAGATAATAATTAGTCCAACAAAGTCATGTTGCCTTAATCAAGGGCACCTTCAAAACTTCATCCATTTCATTGCATCATAAAGCCAAATTATCATTTGCAACCCACATTGTCCATAATTCCTAGGTGTTTTCGATCACTCAACCACTCCTAGTGTTTTAAGCAAACCCACACATGCATGTTGAGTTTTCTTTAGGACCAAGACACATTTTCACTAAGAATACTGAGTTATAGGAATTGACTCTAAACATTCTTGAACCAAACACAAATTACACATATTAAAAAACATCTTGTATCAAAGAGGGATAACACCATACTTGGGTTGAACCTTGAAGTGAAAAGAGTATTCATTGCTTGTACCATCATGCAACATAGTCTACAAAAATAGTGGTTTTCACCAATCTCATAGTTTCTAAATAAAAGGAAGAGTAGGGTAAAACCCCTAAAAACTCTAAATCTTTTATACATCACACACTACAAATTCTCTAGTTGTAAGGATAGTACCACATTTCCAGTCAGACGATTAGGTAGTCATCCCCAATACTTACAGATCAAATTATTGGACTATTAAGATAATATCTATTGGGGCTATAGACACTTGATTGGCAATGGAGTACACTCACATGTGACAACACATCTCTTTTAAAGAGACCTCTGACCACACATAAGGACAAGCTAGCTTCTTGGTCTTTTCCATAACAAGTTTAACCCCAATTTAATCAAGATGGGTTAATGAACTCACTTGCACACACATTGGTTCTTTATTACCTTGAGTCATTACCATGCTCATGATTTGGTAAATGAATTCACTACACACACATTTGGTCTTAGAGGAAATTAGACAATATTTAGTGAGTTTGTTTGATACCACTAGTATGTATGAGTCTCTACAAAACAATCAGTTTTCCATATCAACATACATATCAACATCCATATATTCTTCTATATCAACATCCATATCTTCTTCCATATCAATATCCATATATTATTTCATGTCAAAATCCACATCTTCTTCCATCCATATCATTACATGAGTCTTCCATCTCACATGCTACCAGTTTGGTGCCCCTGATTAAACAATAATGCTAAAAATGACCAAGAAAAATCTAAACTATGAATGATCATTAGAGTATTAATTCATTTGAATTCATACATATTATCATTATATTAATCATCCATATACATATGAATCCACAAAAAAGCATTTACACAAAAGCATTCACACAAAAACATAATACAAAATTAAAATCCATGTATATATATGTATAAATATCGCATATACAATGAATACCCAAAGTCTATATACAATGTAGCACCAAGGATCATATACAAAAAGGGCATATAAGCACTAGATAATGCCTATAAGAGGACCCATGTGATCCCAAAGTAGCCCTAGACCTAGAGCCACTATGCCTAGACTAACTTCACCTAGCTGACCTAGACTTGGAAGAGGAGGGTGGATCTAGAAGCCCATTATGGTGCTGCATCAGTCGATCCTCCAAATCCTAGATGTACACATCCTTAGCCTTAAGGTGTAGTACATCATGTATTTGATGATGGTATATCTCAATAAGCTCTACTTGGAGCCTCGTGAATGTATCCTCACCTCTACCTGCACTCGGTTGCGCCTCTAGCTCTGCCCACAACCGAGATATCTCTACATCCTGAGCTGCTATCACTGCATCTCGAGCTGCTATAACTATGTCTCACTCTACCACTAGATGCTTTAGCCTCACCCAATACTCCTTGTTCTAGCTTGGAGGTCTATTTGGAAACTCTTCCATCTCATCCTTGTCATATTTATCCCCTCCAATCCTATGTACCTGCTCTATTGTATTCCTAGCCTACCTTATTTGAATGCTAGATTGAAGGTGACTCAAGTGCTTAGGAGTCTCATTGGCATCCTTGACATCTACCTCATACCCATACCCATTCCTCCCATCCACTACTAGACTTGGTACCCATGGTGGCTATGCAATGAACTATGCATCGTACTCTGCAATAGTCCTTGCATCATCCATATTAGGGATATTTATATCCTCATCATCCTCATAGGTCATCCTCCATGTCTCAACACAAGGTAGACCCATCTCCTCCTAATGATGCCTATAGAGCACTGGTGCCTCTAGAACTGCCTACCTCAGTCCAAACTGCCTTAGCACCCATGAGAATTGGATTAGTTCCATCAAACTCATATGCATTCCAACTACCAATTTAGCCTATCAAACCCTCCATAGTTGCTCCCCATCACTTCTCCACATGACACCTCACCATGGCCTCCATATCTCTTAAGATGATATTAATTTGATCCACATATCGCTATACCATTGATTCATCTCAATAGGATGACTCGATTGCACCTCCTCTATTGTAGACCACCTCATAGCATAAGGTTAATCTCTATCCCATGCAGTAGTAGGAAATACTATAAGTCAAGCCACACATAAATACTTCCAACCATAACACTATAGTAGCACACTACATCCCAACCCCTTTCACCCCCACCTCCTCACCTCATATAGCTCCTGGTATAACTGTGCTAATAAAGTTGAAGCCCATGCATATACCTGAGGTGTAGTGATCATATCACACACCAACCCGATAAGGTTCCATGGGAATCAATAACAATTACTATTCAGGGCCACTATGTTGGCCAACACGAACATCACCAAAGTGGGTAGGGCATCTAACTTTTTATCCACATATATGGAAAAGTATGTTATCCCTCCATATGTCACATCCACATCCTACCACCCATAACCAAACATATGGTTCATATCATACCCCTTATCATGTCCAACCTTGATATGTAACCCCTCCACTGGTAACTGGTGAGCAAGTTGCAGCGACAATATTGTCATTGTTGTCAACATAGTCAGATAGATCAGTTGATGCAGTGGATAGGAGTTCAGAGTTTATTCAGAGTATGTACAGTGAAGTTAAATGCTTATGAGGATGTTTTTGATGTTTGGGTGAAGTTGTTACAGGTTGTCCAAGAAGACCGAAGTGGCCCATATGCTAAAGATCAAAGAAAGAGCAAAATACCGCATCGAGGAAAAAGTGTCACGATATCGCGACATGTTGCATTTTCCCGACCAAAGCAAAGAGAAAATGCAAGGAGGAAAAAGTGTCACGATATCGCGACATGTTGCATTTTCACGGCCAAAGCAAAGAGAAAATGCGAGGAAAAAGTGTCGCGATATCGTGACATGTTGCATTTTTGCGGGCCAAAGCAAAGAGAAAATGCAAGGAGAAAAAGTGTCGCGATATCGTGACATGTTGCATTTTTGCGGGCCAAAGCAAAGAGAAAGAGCAAGGAGAAAAAGTGTCGCGATATCGCGACATGTTGTATTTTCACGGGCCGAAGCAAAGAGAAAGAGCAAGGAGAAAAAGTGTCACGATATCGCGACATGTTGTATTTTCGCTGGCCGAAGCAAAGAGAAAGAGCAAGGAGAAAAAGTGTCACGATATCGTGACATGTATTTTCACTGGCCAAAGCAAAGAGAAAGAGCAAGGAGAAAAAGTGTCACGATATCACGACATGTATTTTCGTAGGCCAAAGCAAAGAGAAAGAGCAAGGAGAAAAAGTGTCACGATATCGCGACATGTTGTATTTTTGCGGTCCGATGCAAAGAGAAAGAGCAAGAAGGAAAAAGTGTCGCGATATCGCGACATGTAGCATTTTCGTGGTCCGATGCAAAGAGAAAGGTAGAGAAAGAAAAAGTGTCACGATATCGCGACATGTCGCATTTTTGTGACTCAAAAAGGGCAGGAAGGCAGAGAAAGAAAAAGTGTCGCGATATCGCGACATGTCGCATTTTCATGACTCAAAAAGGGTAGGCAGGCAGAAAAAGAAAAAGTGTCACGATATCGCGACATGTCGCATTTTCACGACTCAAAAAGGGCAAGAAGGAAGAGAAAGAAAAAGTGTCGCGATATCACGACATGTCGCATTTTCGTGACTCAAAAAGGGCAAGCAGGTAAAGAAACAAAAGTGTCGCGATATCGCGACATGTCGCATTTTTGCGACTCAAGAAGAGCCTCAAAATAGAAACGAACAGTCATGGAAAAGAAAATGAATAGTCATGAAGGAGAAAATGAACAATCATCGAAGGAGAAAACAAATGCATGCACAAGGGAAAAGAAAATGAACAGTCATGAAGGAGAAAATGAACAGTCATGGAAGGAGAAAACGAACAGTCATGGAAAGAAGCGGACGCATGCCCATGTGGAGAAAATGAACAGTCGAAGAAGGAGAAAATGAACAGTCGTCAAAATAGAAATGAAAAGCTTTTTCAGAAACCAAAACGCATGCATGCACAAAGGAGAAAATGAACAGTCATGACCGAGAAGACGAACAGTCATGGTAGGAGAATATGGTGTCAATTCTTTGCATGTGACGTGTTTGACGAAATGCCTACTCTATATAAACAAAAGGAGTTACATAAAGAAGCAGTTACAATTGACAAGTGGCATATGAGAATATGAAAGGAGTTATGGAGTTACAAAGAGAAAGGATTGTTATAAAAGGAGTGTTGCTTGGAAAATTTTGGTGTGCGTGAAGAGAGCGAGAGGCACGCGATAGGCGAGCGAGAAGGGTGTGTGTTGGGTGAATTGTGAGAGAGGTTGAGTAAGCAATAGACCAGTCAGGGTCTTGTAAAAGTGAAGGCATTTCTATGTCAATCTTCTAGTTTCAAGATTGAAGTCCAAGTTGGTGCTTGGCATCAGGGGTTGGTGCTCCTTCCAGTTGGTGCTGGTAAATCAAGGGTTGGTGCTCCTTTCTATTGGTGCAGATAAATCAGGGGTTGGTGCTCCTTTCTATTGGTGCAGATAAATCAGGGGTTGGTGCTCCTTTCTGTTGGTGCAGATAAATCAGGGGTTGGTGCTCCTTCCAGTGGGTGTTGGTAAATTGATTGTAAAGTTGTGCTTTGCAAAGGCTAGATTTGGATGGTAGTCCAAATAGTCATTTTTGAGGAGTAGCCAAATCGGTGAACCTCGGTACATCTTGTGTTGTGTGATGCTCTCTTGTTATATTTGCTTTATTTGGTTTTAAGTTCTCATTGTTTTGGCTTTAAGAGTTGAAGATTTAAGTTTTAAAGAGCTACACTGATTCACCCCCCCTCTTAGTGTCATTGTGAGACTAACAATTGGTATCAGAGCCAAGTTCCTGAACAAGCTTAACCGGCTAGGGTGATCTTGGAAGTGACACAATGGCAGGTGGTGAAGGCTTCTCATCAAACAAAGCACCATTGTTTGATGAAACTAATTACTCATTTTGGAGACTCAGGATGCAGACATATCTTTGTGCTCTGGGATACGACATTTGGGATTCAGTAGATAGTGGATACACAATACCCACCACTTCTCCAACCGATGCTGTCGGTAAGAAACTGTTTGAGAATAACTCAAAAGCAAAGAATGCTATCATGTGCGGATTAGTGGACCGTGAACTGGTAAAAATTATGAGTTGTAAAATGGCAAAAGAAATATGGGACAAACTGAGGAGCATTCATGAAGGAGACGTTAAGATCAAGGAGGCCAAGTTACAAACACATCGAGCTCAGTTCAAAGTATTAAAGATGAATGACGATGAGAACATAGAGGCATATATGCTGAGAGTTAATGAAGTCATTAATGCGATTAGAGGACTCGACGAGGAAATCAAAGATTCTATCATCGTGAAAAAGGTATTAAGATCTCTTCCCCAAAGATTTGATTCTAAAGTTTCAGCTATAGAAGAAGCTAAAAATCTAAATACTTTTAGTATGGATGAGATGCATGGTTCTTTGACTGCATATGAGATGAGAATAGGAAAATCTAAACCCACAGATAGAGAATCTGCTTTTAAAGCCCATAAAAATATGAAAGCAAAACAAGAATCCAAGGAAGAAGAGACATCGAGATGAAATGGAAGCAAACTTTGTTCGAAAACTAAAAAGGGGACAAGGAAAATACAGAGGAAAGTTACCGTTTAAATGTTTCAATTGTGGAGGCATTGGGAATTTTGCAGATAAATGTCCACTAAATGAGAAGAACAAAAGTGATGAAGGATCGCACCAAGAAAGAAGTGACTGGAAGAAAAAAACAAATTTCAGAAAAGGCAACTTCAAGAAGAAAAGTTTCATCTCCAAGAATGTCAGTTCATCAGAAGACAGTTGTGGTGAGGATTCTGAAAAGGAAATAGGTGAAGCTCTTTTCATGGCACTCAAAGAAGAAAAAATAGAAAAAGAACAGGAATGTGATGAAGAAGAAAGTGATGAAGAAGTAAATTTGGAAGAAGAAATAATTGCAGCTCTGGATGAATTGAAGATAGAAAGAAAAAAGAATAAGAAAATTTCAAGAAAGCTTGAGGATGCAAATGAAATCATAACCAGTTTGAAAGTACAGATAGAAGAATCCAAGAAAATATCTGAAGATCTCGAAGTGCAAATAACCATGAAAATAGATTATTGCAGCAAGCTAGAAGAAGAGACTGTTGGTTTAAGGATGCGAGATAGAAGAGATGAATCGTAAAATTAGTTGTTATCACAAACGTGAAGAAAGTTCCATGAAGCTGGATAAGATCATAAATAACCAAAGGACTACAGGCATCAAATTTGGTTTGGGCTTTGACGAAGGAGAATCATCAAATGGATCAAAATATAAGAAATAGGTTGATCAAGAAAAATTGACTCATGCAAAAGAAAGCAATAATGCAAGGCACGAAAGGAGAATTGACAATGATGGATTCACCAATGTCACACATCAAAGAAGAAGAAGATTTATGACTCCTACGACAACATGGCAAAGACCATCACCCAGGTTCAATCATCTCTTTTCTGGTTACTTTTTTAAATGCAATGGTTATGGACATAAGATTTCAGATTGCAAGTATAACGTAGGACCAAGGAATTTTACCAGTAGAAATGTTTTTTCACCTTTGATGGATTATGCAGTAGAATGTTATAACTGTCATAATTTTGGGCACATTGCAAGAAATTGTCAAAGTACATTTGCATCAAATCAATTTCAGGGAAGAAAATTTCAACCAAATGGAATGAGACAAAATAGAAAATTTCTCGAAAAACATGCACAAGCTACTAAAAAAGAAAAGTCAAAACAAGAGCCCAAAACTATAATCAAACCAGAGTGGAAAGAAAAAGAGTGATCTAAGGAAGAAAAGGAATCTCTGATCGTACAAACAACATTTAAAGCACAGAATAAATCTGCACCATGGATACTTGATAGTGGATGCTCCAGTCATATGACAGGTGACAAACAAAAATTTGAGAAGTTACAACAATATGAAGGTGGTTCAGTAAAATTTGGAAATAATGATGGAGCTAAGATAGTTGGCAAAGGTTCAGTTAAGATCAGTGATAAAAAAATCAAGTCAAAAGAAGTCTTGTTTGTGGTTGGTCTGAAGCATAACTTGTTGAGCGTAAGTCAGATTTGTGATAGAGGTCATGAAGTGATTTTTAAGAAGGTTGTGAAGTCGGAAAATTAAACAGTGAAAATTTGATAGCAACTGGATCAAGGACATCTGGCAACATGTACACTCTCTCAGAGACTTCATAAGGAGCTTGCTTGATTGGACAGGAAGAAGAAAATTGGTTGTGGCACAAGAGGCTCGGTCATATCAGTTTTGACAATCTAGTAAAAATCAGCTCAAAAAGGGCAAGTGAGAGATATTCCCACCATTGGAAAATCATCAAATAGCATTTGTGCTTCATGCCAAAAGGGGAAGCAAACTAGAGTCTCATTTAAAGCAAAAGAGTACTACACAAGCAAACCTTTGGAACTAATACATACTGATTTATGTGGACCCATGAGAACGCAAAGCATAAATGGTGACAAATATTTTATGTTGTGTATAGATGACTATTCCAGGATGACTTGGGTACTATTTTTGAAGCATAAATCAGAAGCTTTTGAGATGTTCAAGGTTTTCAAAAACCAAGTTGAGAATCAAACAGGAAAAAGGATTAAATGTTTAAGATCAGATAGAGGAGGAGAGTTCATTTCAGAGGATTTTACAAAGTACTGTGAAAAATATGGTATTAGGAGACAGTTTTTAGCAGCCAGGACACCTCAGCAGAATGGTGTGGTAGAAAGAAAGAACAGGACAGTGCAGGAAATGGCATGGATCATGTTGATTGAGAGCAAAGTAGCAGATGAATTTTGGAAAGAGGCAGTCCATACCATGGTATACATCCAAAATAGGTGCATGTTGAGGACGCATGAAAGCAAAACTCCTTATGAGTTGTGGTTCGGTAAAAAGGCAACAGTAAGACACTTTAAAGTTTTTGGCAGCAAGTGTTACATCAAAAGAACTAAAGAAAACCTTGGTAAGTTTGAAGATAGAGCTGATGAAGGTATTTTTCTTGGCTATTCGTCAAAAAGCAAAGCTTACAAATGCTACAACAAGAAGCTAAGGAAAATTGTGGATAGTGTCGATGTTAAAGTTGATGAAGGTAGGGAACGAGTAATTAGCTATGAAGAGAACTACCCAATTTATGAAGAGGTTATTGAAGGAGATAAGGAAAAGGAAATGGAAAAGAAACAAAAAATTGACTTAGATGATTCAAACAGTGATTCAAAAGTGGAAGAAAATAAGAAATTCAAAATATGTAGCTCGTAGAAAGATCATCCTAGAGAGCAAATAATTGTATACCCCACAGTTGGTGTTCGGACAAGAAGAAGAGTAGTAAGTAACTACTCTCTATTATCCAGCATTGAGCCCAAAAATGTTGCTTGACGCAAGTAAAGATGAAAGTTGGATGAAGGCAATAAATGAAGAATTAGATCAGATCGAGAAAAACAAAACTTGGGAGTTAGTACCAAGACCTGCAAATAAAAATATAATCGGTACTAAATGGATCTTTCAAAACAAATTGAATGAAGAAGGACAGGTAGTCAGGAATAAAGCAAGATTGGTATGTAAAGGCTATGCACAAGTTGAAGGTATTGACTTTGAGGAAACCTTTGCAACTGTGGCTAGACTAGAGGCAATTAGAATGTTTCTGGCTTTAGCAGTTTACAAGAATTTCAAAGTTTATCAAATGGATGTAAAATCAGCATTCTTGAATGGGAAACTTGAAGAAGAGGTTTATATTGAGCAGCCAGATGGTTTCCAACTTGGTGATGATCCCAACTTGGTTTGCAAGTTGAAGAAAGCATTATATGGCTTAAAACAGGCACCCCGAGCATGGTATGCAAGGCTAGACAACTATCTTACTCAACAAGGGTTCAAGAAAGGTATGGTGGATAGTAATTTGTATGTCAAAATAGAAAATGGCCATCTTATTGTTCTTGTTGTATACGTAGATGATATCATATTTGGCGATAGCAAAGATGAGTCGTGTAAAGATTTAGCAAATAAGATGAAGAAAGAATTTGAAATGTCAATGATTGGTGAACTTTCGTATTTCCTCGGGTTGCAAGTTAATCAAAATGAGAAGGGCATATTTATTTCTCAAATTAAATATGTGAAAGAGATACTAAAAAAGTTCACAATGGAGGATTGTAAGCCAGTTAGCACTCCCATGACGACAGGTTGTAAGTTGAGCAAGGATGAAAAATCTCCAAATGTTGATCAAACCATGTACAGATCTATGATTGGGAGCTTACTATACTTGACAGCTACCAGACTAGATATTTTGCAGGCAGTATGCATGGTAGCACGATTTCAGGCTAGTCCCAAGGAGACTCATGTGACAAGTAGTGAAGAGGATTCTTCGGTACCTCAAGGGTACTATGGAGTATGGGTTATGGTATCCGAAAGGTAAGGACTTCACCCTTATTGCATATTCGGATGCAGATTGGGCAGGATGTGTAGATGATAGAAAGAGTACCAGTGGAGGTGCATTCTATCTTGGAGACAGGTTGGTCACGTGGCACAATAAGAAACAAGAGTTAGTCTCCTTATCCACAACAGAGGCAGAATATATTGCAGCAACAACGTGTTGTACGTAGGTATTATGGATGAAACAAACCCTGAAAGATCTTGGTATTAACTTCGAGTGAGCCAATTTTAGTTAAGTGTGATAACACCAGTGCCATTAACATCTCAAAGAATCGGTTATGCATTCTCGCACAAAACATATTGCTATCCGGTATCACTTTTTGAAGGAGAAAGTTGCGAAAGGTGAGGTTAAGTTGGATTTTTTCCCAACAACAGAGCAAGTAGCGGATATCTTCACAAAACCGTTGCCCAAGGAAGTCTTTGAGTACCTTCGCAATAAATTGGGAGTGGTCATGCTTCCCAAGAATTGACTAGCTATCGGGACCACATTCTCAGGGGGAGCATTTGTGTATTTGTTTATCTTTTTGCTCATGTTTGTGATTTTTGCTAAGTGTAATAATTTTTGCCTGAGAATGTTGTGCATGGACTCAAGGGGAGTTTGCAACAGCCCTTTGATATTGTTGTCAAAGGGGGAGAAGAGTTACAGGAAATTGCACGTGTGTTGCCAACAATTCCAAAGGGGGAGATTGTTGAGCAAGGTGCAGCGACAGTATTGTCATTGTTGTCAACACAATCGGGATAGATCGGTTGATGCAGGTGGACAGGAGTTCAGAGGTTACTCGGAGTATGTACGAGTGATGTTAAATGCTTATGAGGATGTTTTCCCACCTTTGGGTGAAGTTGCTACAGGTTTTCCAAGAAGACCGAAGTGGCCCATATGCTAAAAATCAAAGAAAAAGCAAAACACCACAAAGAGGAAAAAGTGTCGCGATATCGCGACATGTTGCGTTTTCACGGCCAAAGCAAAGAGAAAATGCAAGGAGAAAAAAGTGTCGCGATATCGCGACATGTTGCATTTTTGCGGCCAAAGCAAAGAGAAAATGCAAGGAGGAAAAAGTGTCACGATATCGTGACATGTTGCATTTTCGTGGGCCAAAGCAAAGAGAAAGAGCAAGGAGAAAAAGTGTCACGATATCGCGACATGTTGTATTTTCGCGGGCCGAAGAAAAGAGAAAGAGCAAGGAGAAAAAGTGTCGCGATATCGCGACATGTTGTATTTTCGTGGCCGAAGCAAAGAGAAAGAGCAAGGAGAAAAAGTGTCACGATATCGCGACATGTTGTATTTTCACGGGCCAAAGCTAAGAGAAAGAGCAAGGAGAAAAAGTGTCGCGATATCGCGACATGTATTTTCGCGAGCCGAAGCAAAGAGAAAGAGCAAGGAGAAAAAGTGTCACGATATCGCGACATGTTGTATTTTCATGGTCCGATGCAAAGAGAAAGAGCAAGAAGGAAAAAGTGTCACGATATCACGACATGTAGCATTTTCACGGTCCGATGCAAAGAGAAATGCAGAGAAAGAAAAAGTGTCATGATATCGTGACATGTCACATTTTCACGACTCAAAAAGGGCAAGAAGGAAGAGAAAGAAAAAGTGTCACGATATCGTGACATGTCGCATTTTCGTGACTCAAGAAGGGCAGGTAGGCAGAAAAAGAAAAAGTGTCACGATATCGCGACATGTCACATTTTTGTGACTCAAAAAGGGCAGGCAAGCAGAGAAACAAAAGTGTCACGATATCATGACATGTCACATTTTTGCGACTCAAGAAGAGCCTCAAAATAGAAACGAATAGTCATGGAAAAGAAAACGAACAGTCATCGAAGGAGAAAACAAATGCATGCACAAGGGAAAAGAAAATGAACAGTCATGAAGGAGAAAATGAACAGTCATGGAAGGAGAAAACGAACAGTCATGGAAAGAAGCGGATGCATGCCCATGTGGAGAAAATGAACAGTCGAAGAAGGAGAAAATGAACAATCATCAAAATAGAAACGAAAAGCTTTTTCGAAAACCAAAACGCATGCATGCACAAAGGAGAAAACGAACAGTCATGACCGAGAAGACGAACAGTCATGGTAGGAGAATATGGTGTCAATTCTTTGCATGTGAAGTGTTTGACGAAATGCCTTCTCTATATAAACAAAAGGAGTTACATAAAGAAGTAGTTACAATTGACAAGTGGCGTATGAGAATATGAAAGGAGTTACAACTGGAGTTACAAAGAGAAAGGATTGTTATAAAAGGAGTGTTGCTTGGAAAATTTTGGTGTGCGTGAAGAGAGCGAGAGGAGAGCGAGTACAAGGCGAGCGAGAAGGGTGTGTGTTGGGTGAATTGTGAGAGAGGTTGAGTAAGCAATAGACCAGTCAGGGTCTTGTAAAAGTGAAGGCATTTCTATGTCAATCTTCTAGTTTCAAGATTGAAGTCCAAGTTGGTGCTTGGCATCAGGGGTTGGTGCTCCTTCCAGTTGGTGTTGGTAAATCAGGGGTTGGTGCTCCTTTCTATTGGTGCAGATAAATCAGGGGTTGGTGCTCCTTTCTGTTGGTGCAGATAAATCAAGGGTTGGTGCTCCTTTCTGTTGGTGCAGATAAATCAAGGGTTGGTGCTCCTTCCAGTGGGTGCTGGTAAATTGATTGTAAAGTTGTGCTTTGCAAAGGCTGGATTTGGATGGTAGTCCAAACAGTCATTTTTGAGGAGTAGCCAAATCGGTGAACCTCGATACATCTTGTGTTGTGTGATGCTCTCTTGTTATATTTGCTTTATTTGGTTTTAAGTTCTCATTGTTTCGGCTTTAAGAGTTGAAGATTTAAGTTTTAAAGAGCTACACTGATTCACCCCCCCTCTCAGTGTCATTGTGAGACTAACAGTAACTTGAGGATATGATATACATATTCAAGAGTCACTATCATCTCTCTAGAAGGGAGTTGAAAGGTCCCCCTATCTAGATCCTATCTCTTTGCCAAAGTAGAGAGATACCCCTCATCCACCCTCACCACATCTATCTTAGCTACCCCAACTAGCCTAACATCCTCAAGCTACTCCCACTAGTCCCCCCACAATACCTTCTTCACCCTAAGGATGAGAGGTGAGAACCAATGTCGAGCCTCCAAAATCTTTAGCTGTAACACAACATATTCACAAAGCAATTACATTAAAGTCACATTCATTTGCATACATAAAAAAAACATAATTGTTTTGCACAAAATAAATAACTTCAAAGGCATTTACCATAGCAAACTACACATATGATCCTACTACCGTATCCATACCCACCATTTCCATAGCTTCTACAACACTTCACTTTACTTCACCTCACTCACTTCACTCCACTTACTCCCTTAGATGTAGCTTCTAAAATTTACAAAAGCAAGAATGAATCTAATTTCCCTTTTATAGGCCATTTATAGCTATTTCAGGTGCACTGAAACACCCATGGGTACTCCCAAATGCATTTAAATGCATCCCTACATTTGGAGAACAACAAACTCAGGCGAGCGTTTACACATGTGGTATATTCCCACCAGTGTTTGGCATCAAAACTAATAAAAGACAAAAAATGATCCAAAAAGGTAGCTTACCTCCACAAAATCTTTACAAATTGCATCCATACATCACTTTCATCATAATATCATGTTTTGTGAAAGTCCAAGTCGATTTGGATGCATAATTTTTGTTTGCACCCAAAAGGCGCAAAATCGCTTATCAATGTTCAAAACACTCCAAAATGGTTCAAATTTTCAAAAACCAACCATTTTCATCATTCTCATCAACCATTCCATAATTAAATTCAATTTTGATGGATAAATTTTATTTGCACCCAAAAGGTGCAAAATTATCCAAAATTGCTTTAAAATGCCCCAAATCAAGGCAAAATTTCACAAAATCATTCAATTAAAACATCAATGCATTTCCTATCACCACATCTTCATTTCCACATCATTTTCATTCATCAATAATTAAATTTGCACATTTGCCAAGTTCACATGTAAATTCAAGTGAACCTCGTATCTAGTGATCTATTCTATATCCTTGGTGATTGTAGTGATTGGTATCTATGTAATTTGGTAATATGATTAAATAACCATAAGGATACTTAGTCATATTCATCATCCATATCTCATTGTTTGCAAACAAAAGCACTTTTGGTACTTCACCTTACCTTTATATTGAAACTATACCAAGGCCAATTTGCTCGATAAATGTCATTGATGGCCTTGTTCATGGGGTTTGAAACATGGACAAAATCTTACCTCATCATTTATTTTACATTTATAGTCATCATGGAGATAGGCCCTCACTAGGTTTATTGGTTCCAATTGCAAGAATTATCCTATAGTCACTAGCAGGCCCTCCAAAGTTGACTCTTTTTCTTTTGTTGCATTTTCATCACTTTGCATTTCAATGATGCCAAATGTCACTTTCTTCAATAGCATGGAATCGCCCCAAAATTGGGGCAACCACATTTGAATTTAATTTTCCCACAATGGGATACATCTTACAAGATCATGGCATTTACGCTTGGCAAAAACCCTTTCTCTGTTGGGGTAAAAATAGAATCATTCACTTGCATTTATCAACAATCCCCTTTCTCCGTTGGGGTAAAAACATAATCATTTTACATAATTCATATCATCCTTTTACATCATTCATATCATCTACTTTGACATCATACATACATAATTACACCATTCATTTGAATAAATCTATCAATTGGCTTGTGATATTCATTCTTCACTCATTCACCAATTGAGGGGGTAAGCTACACAATCAAAATTCTTTTGTATTCAAGTTCATATTCACATACCAATGGAATAAAGCTACTTCTGCATTAGGCCAAACTAGGTGTCTTATATTTTTGCACCGCATTGTGTTTCATGCAACGCGATACAAAAAGGGGTATCTGTAGACACCAAAATCTAGCCACTTGTCATCCATCTATGTTTCCCAATTCCCACCATCCATTTTATATATATGTATTTGTTAATATATTTAAATATTAATATTTTATATATTATATTTATATATATTTAATAAATAAATAAATAAATAAATAAATAAATAAATAAATAAATATATATATATATATATATATATATATATATATATATATATATATATATATATATATATATATATATATGAATTTATCCCATCCATCATGTTTTAATATGAGCCATCCATGTTTTAATATGAGCCTTCCTCATGTTTTAATCTCGGCCGCTCAAATTGTGTCGTCGAAACCCTAACATGTCTAAGGGAATATTATAAAGAGGATTCATTTTGATGACTCAAACTCTAAGTATTTAAGCTGAGTTTTTAAATTCCCTAAAATCCCTAAGATATTGAAGCCCTCAAGCATCCTCGTTGTCACTTTCATCCATCATTGCTTCCATTCACATATTTTGCATCTGCTACCGTCCACCTCGTGCAAACCAAATCTGATTCTGCAACCTTTCCCTTAGCCACCAAATAGCCTCCCAAGCTTCTCAAGCACCCACTAGATCCTATAGAGCACCCACCAAAGCCCATCGAGCACCCACCAGAGCCCATTGAGCACCCACCAGAGCCCACCAAGTACCTCTAGGAATTTTTGGTCATCACCAAGCACCAACAGATGTTTCCTGTTCCAGATTTGTAGCTCTACGAACCTCAAGCACCATTAAGGCATCTTCACAACCCTCATTGGTAATATTTAGGTAAGCAAGAAAATAGAGATAGCAGGTTCATTAACAAGGTAAAAGTTCATTGCCCTTATTTTATGTTTTTATGCTTTATTTATAGCTTTCATTGTAATATTAGGGTTTAGTAATTTTATTTCTCTTGAGGGTCTCATGCAGTGGAACCCACACATATATTACTGATCCTTGTTATTATTGGTTATGTGCAGGTGTAAGAACTACATTCTTTGGAAGTTTTTGAAGCTCAGGTGGCCTTGCATAGGATACACAAGCCCACCCACAAATTTTTTGGGATCAAATCAAGCACGCATATACCACCATTATTTTTAACTAGGGTTTCAGAGAACCCTAGTACATGTAACAATTGTATCAAAAGAAATAAGTAGTGTAAAACCCCACATTTGGGATATACTAATTGTAACACTTGAGATCTACCAAAAATAATAAAAGAGTTCATTTGTATTGTGAAATCATCATGTTACTTTGCTTATTAATTATTTCATAGTTTATATTTGGTGTTGCTTGATTTTTGATTCACAATTATCAACTTTTTAAAGCTTCTAGTAAACTCACCTAGCGACTCCACTGCTCAAAGAAAAATCTTAAAGCTTTCAACATTTCTTGGATGAGTTTAAGGTGGGAACCTACTCTGAGCCAAATAATTACCACCTAGAAATTTTGATGCATGAAGCATAGAAGAAACCCCAAGCAAGGTAGCTAAAAGTAGGGTTTGTAGTTTTATCAGCATAGGATCTACCACCAGATCAATGACAAGAATAAATATTTAATTACTCATCCCCTATCTAAATATTGGAAATTTATGAAGAAAGCGATGATAAAATATGACCACCCTAGCTAACCAAAATCAAAGAATACTCTTAAATTGGGATAATGAAGGTCCTTTGCAACCACTAACAACACTAGCTACCTAGAATCAAATTCCAACTTCTATGGTGAAATTCTTACATTTTATTGGAGATGATGTGACCACTCCAACAAAGCATCTCCAACACATGGTTAGTCTATACACACTCTACAACATCAAAGAACAAGATATAACTCTCAAAATTTTGGTGGCCTCCCTTAGGGTAAAAGTAATGGAATGGTACATATAACTCGTTCCTAACTCCATAATTGACTATGAAAAACTTGTAAACTTATAGATCATTTTAGGGAAAAGACAAACAAGGTTTCACTATTAGAACAATTGCAGACCATTAGGAGAGCCCCTATGGAAGCCATGGATGATTTCAATTCTATATTCTAGAAGTCCTGGTATAGAATCCAAGAAGAAATCTAATTGGTACAAGGTATGGCTTTCATATACTACCTTAAAGCAATCAATTCTAAAATAGCCATGATGGTAAAAAATTAGGGAGGTAACTCATTATCAACAACCTATGGGATAGCCACTCAATTCAAAAGAGACCTCATTTATATTGGGAGGTTAGCTCCTAGGCCATCTACATCTATTTTTTTGGATGTCCAACTATCATACTAGCCCCCTCTAATTATTCAACCAAACAGCTTCCAACAAACTATAGCATTTGGTTAGCCTCCATCAACATTATTATCTCCTACTTATATTGTCTCCCTAGCCTCATAATCCCAAAAAGTGGAAAGAAAGAAAAATTTTGAGGGACATGAACAATGAGATAATATCCCTTAAGCATAAATGGAGTTTCCAAAGGTTTGGCTACTAGAACTATCCTCACCCTCGTTTTTCCCAAAAAAATCAAGGATACCTACCTCCACTGAATGGATATAAAAGATACACTCCTCTTGATAGGGAATCCAGTCCTTTCTAAGATCTCAAAATAAAGCTAGTACCCATCCTAGTCCCTATACAACCAACTCCCACTAATCTAATAAGAAATATGACCCCAACCCAAAGCAACTATATAGAATATCCTTATAGTTGGCCATGCTACTATCCAAATCCCTATTATCTAGACTATGGTATGATCCAACAAGACTTGCATCCCATGCCTCTTCCCACATGTCAGAATGATGTTTCCCAAACATGTGATTTGACTACATAGAGCTTGTCATTAGAGAATCCCTTGGAATCAATAACTGGAGTACCAAAATAAACTTTTGTGACGTGGGATGAGGGAGAAGTCTACACCATCTCTAGATGAAAAAATGCTCCACAAAAAAACTAGACTTAATTTTACCTTGATGTTCCCAAGGAGCAAGAGGAGGGCAGTAAAGGAAGCTCAAGAATAATGACCACCAATACTAGAGCTCAAGAGGATAGAGAATAATCCTGTGGAATATTTTAATGTAGTAGAATTTTTAAAGTAAATTGTACCCATGCCACTATGGGATGCACTTGCTATACCAAAATAAATGAAGATTAAATGAATCCCTAAAATGAAGGTGAAGGACCTACAACAACCCAAAAAAATAAATATTTCCATAGGAAGGAAACCTCGGTGCCCAAGAAATGGAAGAGGAATCAACAAATGAGAGCTATAGTATAAAAGGAGTAGACCTTGCAAGGAATATAGGAGAATTGAACAATGACATAGCCCTTGAATTGTGGGGATCTAACCAATAAAATATGATAAAACCTATGGGAATAGGCACCTATCTTATACAAGATGAAAAGTCAATATATCTTGAAACCATAGAGATAGGGGAAGAATCTACTGGAATTTGGAAGATTTACTTTGATGGGTCAAGGAAAATATTCGAGGTAGGAGTAGGTGTATGCTTCATTTTGTCACAAGAAAATAAAACTCTCCAAGCTTTCTGACTACAATTCAAATGCTCAAATAATATGGTAGAATATGAAGTCCTTACACATGGTATTTAATTAGCTTCTAAGAATTGAGTGAAGAAGTTGCATATATTTAGATACACAAGGTCATTGTCAAACAAGTAATGCACAACAAAAAATTGGACAATGAGATATTACTGGAACCATATTTGAGATTTATTAGAATACTTTGATGTTGTTAGTATAACAATGGTTTCCAAAAACTAGAATATGGATGTAAACTCAATGAAAGTTATAGGATCCCGATTTGACTTGACTAAGTATTATGGGGCAACCAATAGAATATTAAAATCATAATCAGACCAATAGTCCTAGATAATGATATTTCATGGTAGGTATTTGAGGATGACAAACACATCATTTGCTTCATACAACAAGAGGTTGCATTTGCTAGGAAACAAACCCTAGGGATACAAGAAGCCTACAAAGACCAAGTCATCCAACTTGGTAGCAACAAGATACCCAAGGGGCTTGTTACTCTAGAGTCCCTATTCACACTTGATGATCACTACAAACACATGAAAGGTATTACTATAGACAAAGGTGATTATCAAGAAATGGAGATTGAGGTTGGGAAATTTCTACATATAGCAAAGATCACCACCTAGGATGAAACTAAAAATTTGATTGACCTATGTTAAAAATATATAAGAGTGATGGACTAGGGCTATGAATACTTGAAAGGATATGATAAAAATATTATCTAAAACACCATATAACTTGATATAGACTCCATACCTAGAAGGTAGAAGCAAATGCCAATAAATCCCAAGGTATCACCGCTCATGAATTAGGAACTCATCAAAATTCTAGAAGAAAAAATGATCTACCCATTAAAGCATACCACCTAAGTATACAATCTAGTCTTGGTTAGAAAGAAGAATGGAGAGATTTAGTTATGTGTTGTCTTCAAAGACCTTAAATTATTATTTTTTAAATATCATTACCCACTACCGTCTATGGAGCAAATTCTATAAACCCTAGCAGGATAAAAAATAGTCTTGCTTTTAGATGGCTTCTTTGGTTATAATTAGTTTTGGATGAAATAAGACTGATGTAATATAGCATTGACTACCAAGTGGGGCACTTTTAATTATTAGAAAATACTCTTTGGCCTATCAAATATTGGGGAGACATTCCAAAGGGCTATGGATATTTCTTTTCATGACCTTCTCAACAAAATCATGCTTATCTATATAAATGATCTCATAGTGTTTTCCAAAAGGAAGGAAGACCATTTGGAGCACCTAGAAAGGGTATTCAAGCACTCTCAAGAATTCAATATTTGTCTTAATCCTAAAAAATATGTATCTTGCACCCCATTAGGAAAACTCTTTGGGCATGTAGTATCCAAATAAGGGATAGCTATAGACCCTAATAGAGTGAAAGCTATTTTGGGATTATCCCTACGTCAACATAAGAAGGCATCCGGTATTTTCTTTGGTAGATTATTTTTGTCTAAAGATTTATCTCTGAATTTTCCTCCATTATTAGGCCCATCACAAAAATTTTAAAATGAGTGAAATATTTCCAATGGACCAAAGAAGGAAAGTAGTCTTTCAAAAAAATCAAGTGGGCCATCGTAGAGGCCCTAGTATTAGCCAATCTAGATTTTGACAAGGATTTCATCCTCTATGCTTACAAGGGAGAGTCCAACATTGTAGTAGTATTAAACCAAAATAATGAACAATGTAACAAACATACCATCACCTTATTTATCCAAAATATAAAGGACTATACCTAATTCTATGGTTTCATCGATTGACAAGTGTACTCTTTGATGCAAAGCTTAAAAAACTTAACGCATATGATCTCTAGTTAAAAAATCATTGTAAATATTATTCACTCTAGTTTCAAAGACTATATCATGAATGGGGAGATTAGTTATAAGAGGGTTGGATGGGCTACTCATATACTAGAGTATGATATCGAGATCAAGGCTACCCAGTTAATTAAAGGTAGAGCACCATGTAAAAGGCTAACATAGAAAACATATGCATTAGAAAATGGAGAAGAAGAATGCCTAATCATTCAAACAAGGTGAGGATTGGGTCCAATACCATATGAATTACACGCGGTATAACCAATACCCACCAAGTTTGAGTCATTAAAAAATGAGGGAATATAGGCTACAAAATTCTCACTACATACTCATTGGAGAGATTTTATTTTGGAGAAATTTTTATGGGACACTCCTGAGATGTGTAGAAGTGAAGAAGATAACCTCCTTGTTGTGAGAGTTTCATCAGAGTTTCTTTGGTGGATACTATTCAGCTCACACCATGGTGATAAAGATAAAGGAGGTTCAGTTCTTACTAGCCCACCATGTTTAATAATGCACATCAATAGGTATGAGGGAGTGATAAATAAAAATTTTCATTAGGAGAAATTAGAACAATACATTTTCCCTTAAGCCATTTTCATTTGATGAGTTTTTCTTGCAAAGGGGGTTGGATTTTATAGTGGTGATCAATCCACCTTCTATAAAGGGACACTAAAGAATCCTAACCACTATTGACCACTTCACAAGATGGACAAAAGTAGTACCACTCAAGCAATCTACTAGGGGAGTCATTGTGAACTTTATGGAGGATATTGTTATCCGTTTTGGAGTATTACATACAATTATAATGAACAATGCACTTACATTCATTAAGACTAAGGTAAGCCAATTTTATATTAAAAATGGTATTTACATGAAAATATTTTCAAATTATTACCCACAAGGAAATGGTCTAGTGGAAACCTTAAACAAAAATATTTTGATAATCGTGACGAGGATGGAAACTGACAACCAAAGATTATGGTATCAACATGTCTGCCAATCTCTATGTGTAGATAGAATAATCCCAATATTCTCCTTAGTATAATTTTGAGAGGTCCCATTACCCATATCCATTGAGTTATCAACCCTATAGTTTCTCCACCAAATTGAACTCCAATAACATGATGTTATATCCTTAATGATAGGAGAACTGCTATAGTTGGAGTAGCAGAGAGAAAAGTATTGAGCTCACCCGAGTAAACATCAACAAATGTGAATAGGTGGTTCGACAAGAAGACCACCATGCAACATTTTTAAATTAGATATTTGGTACTCAAATGGGATGAGGACTAGAATAAACTAGGAAAGCATACCAAGTTTGACTCTATGTGGAGTGGATCCTATGTGATTACTGGGTTAAAAGTTGAAAATACCATGGAGCTCGTTGAACTGTATGGGTGGCCACTCTCAATATTGGTTAATGAGATCCCTTTAAAGAGATTAAAAATAAAGAAAGAGACATGCAACAAAGCCCCATAACATATGACTATTATATGGACACCTATCCCACATCCTCCTCTAGATAGTGGCATTAATTAGGAAAGGTAGAAATCAACTATCCAACCAAATTGTAATGGTTAAATTTGTGATAGTAATAAAATACATGGAAGTAATTGCCATTCAAGCAAGCTCACAAGAAGAAGAGAAAGAGCAAGAAAATAGATAATAGCATTTATGACATTAACAGGTGCTTTGAATTTATTTTTATATGTTTTATTTTTTAACAAGTATGTGGGGTGGAGGAATAAAGATACAATATTGAGCATTGAATCATCTAAAATGAGTCAATCCAATTTGTTCTGGTAAGTTTGTTATCAATACATGTAGGTAGTTACCCATTTTTTATCTATCACTTATAATAATATATACTATTTTAAATTAATATTTCCATCATAAAAATATTTGCTTATGCAAAAGAAGAGGAAATTTTGATTTGAAATGCAATAATAAGTATCATTTTTCTATTAAAACCTCCTTAAGGGATTAGAGTAAACATCTCTATTTTTTATCATATGTTAGAACTTAGATGTCTACTAGATTATATCAAATAACATTTGGTCTTCTCATTTCTCTTAACTAGCTTGTGGTATAGAAGGTAACCTTATATTTCCCATGTTAAACTTTGGTTTTAACATTCCTTACATGTGATCCATTTTAAGTTACAAATAAAATCATGAATGTGCTTTGTTTAATATAACCAACTCAGGTACCAATCTAATGGTTTCAAAAACTAATATTCATGGCTGTTATTGCATGCATGTGGCATAACCTTCAATGCCACGTATCACGTATCAATTGTGTGTTATTTCCTCCATGCACCACTCTACCTTCTTTAAATTGCTTTTTCCCATATTCTTGATTGTATTTTTCTTTCACCAAAGCCTTTCATATTTCTCATTCTTCCTTGTCAAGTTTGTGCTAGAGAAATCAGGTCACAACTTAGGTAATTTATGTTATAGTTTTTGGTTCAATGGATGCTATTGAGACAAGTATGCTAAATTATGTTGGATTTTAGGTGATTACCATTTAAAGTCATTCAAAGATTTAAAATGACAATGAGAATAGTTATCCCAAATGAGAATGCAAACGTAGACGTATTTATGGACTTGAGGTATCCTCTTGTTAACCATGTAGTTGATGGGTTTATCAAAGTGGGTAGGGTAAGTATTCTTAACAACCAAGTTTTGTAGATATCTAAAGTTTTATTTGCATTTTAGTATGATTTTCATGGCAATAATAATAGTCAATATTTTTTGGCTATTATCCACTTACAATTTATGAGTTTTTGGGCACATATAAGTTTGTGGGAAGCATGGTTTTGGGTGTATATTTGCGCTTTGAATGCTGCATCTAAGAATTCCTACAAACCATTATTACAAGGTAAGGTCCACATAACAGGCTATTATCATCGTTATTTTGAGTTTTTATTAGGGTGTTATGTTCAGTGTCCAAATGAACTGATTTGACTTTAGATTTTTTTAGAAGAGACCAATAGATCATCCCTTGAGAATACAATATGAAATCTAGTTTGCATTTGGTTCAATTTAATGTTTTTGGGTAGAAAATTAAGGCATGTTGGATTTCTATTATTTTTTAGGCTCAGAACATTGGTCGACAAGCTATACAATGGGGTGAGTGATAGCGTTCAAACAATTTTTATTTATATATAGTTGTCACTAGCATAATTGTAGTTTTAGGAAATTAAAAATATATCTTTGTGGGTTACCATTTTGCATGATTTTATCGAATTCATTTTCATTTTGTGGTATATAGCTTGTGCATTTTGCTCTATTTAATGCTTAAGGATATATATGCTTTTCCCTACTTTTGATACAAAAATTGTGTTTATGATATTGGAATGGTGGCTAAAGTGTACTCAAGGGTGACATATGGAATAAAAGAAGCAAGGGGTTATTGAGATTGGGTAATATGGGTGGCTTTTGATTTAGTTATTCTTCCAATATTGAGAAGCTACCATGAATTTGGAGTGTGATATTTTGATGTGTTGCGATGTGTTTGCCATAAATTGCAAAAATATGCATTGCTAGGAGGTGTTGTTGCAAGTGCAATGATGTATTTTTTAGATCTAAATCTAAGGGATGATCGAGTTGTGCAAGCAAAGAAACAATCATAGAGGGAGCCCTTACCACTACTAATGAGTTGCTTAAGAACCTCTTACATTGAGAACTATGCTTTTTTTCACTGAGCTATATATATATATTATGTCATCCCTCAAATCACAGTATAATTTTGGAAAAAATTTAGATTGCATTGTCAAATAATGATAAATAAAATATGAATGTTTCCAATATTGGTTTAAATAAAGTTTTGATAGTTTTATGCTAATATGTGAGACATGAAAGAGGAATATATATATATATATATATATTTTAACATGGTGGAATCAGTAGCATCCATGAATTCGGGCAGGCTGTCCAGCTTTTATGGCTGCCGCAGTATTCTATGTTTTCCACCCTGGAAGCCGCCACACAGATCTTTGTGCAGTCCACCCCTATAACTACCATGCCATAATAATTTTAAACCTTTTATGCCATTGAAAGCACCAGGAAAGGGACAAGCGTTCAGTTCGGTGAAGCTTGAGATTTGAACCTTGGACCTTTGCCCCCCTTATGGGATTTGGATGAACCAATTGGTCTACACCTCGGACCTTGAAAGAGGAATATTAATTGTTGCTATTTAATAATAAAATTTTGAAGAATGGATTATTCTACAAACGTTAACATTGATATGCTAGTGTGGATGATATATTTATACAAGTTGTTTTCAGTGATGTATTCCTATGATGGAATTTCCACCTGATACTTACTTCTTAAGTTAATAGTTTTAGTACATCTATTAATGATGTTAATGAGGTAAAATTGAATTGTAAGCATTTATGATTGATAAATGCATGGGTGCTTGTTTCCATATAACCAAACTTAACTCTGTTAGCATGTAATAAACTTGATATTACCATGAAACCACCTTTGGATGTCTTCCTATAAAAAATAGGGGGCAATTCCCTCTCTAATATCTATGATTAGGGGTAATTCCTTCTCTCCAATATCTATGATGAATTTGATGAACACATCTTGAATACAATATTGTATCTTAATCTTAAAAAAAAGTAATAATAAGAGTACGGTTTAAAATTCCCTCTTAAGGTCTAATAGGGCGGTTTATAACTACCCTATTATACCCTAAGAGGGTAATTTTAAATCACCCTTATAGACCCTAAGAGGGTGATTTTAAACCACCGTAATAGACCCTAAGAGGGTGGTTTTTAACCACCCTCATAATGATAAACTAAGGCAGTTTTTAACCATTTTAATAGACCCTAAGAGGGCAATTTTTTGAGGTGGTTTTTAACCATCGTCATAGAACACATACTTTTTATGATGCCCTCATAGATGGTGGCTGAAAAATTACCCTTAAATGTCTTTAAGGGTGGTTAAAAACAACACTTGAAGATACTTTTTGGTGTAGTGTAGATTTGAAATTTAAGACTAATTCTTCTTTTGTCCTTTGTATTAGTGTTATGTTCTTAGCTTTGCCTTAAAAATTATCTGGTTTCTATCCAACCAAATGTGCTAGGTGAAAAAATATGGTATATATATCCATAGGTATTTTAGGAAGGGCTTACCTACCACATTACCTTTATATTATTTGTTTTACTTGGTAAAACATGTGTCTATGGTTAACCTTCAAAAGTAGGAAGTGACAAGAATTTTGGTTATTCCTAACCAAATTGAAATTGCCTTCGAGCATTCAAACAAAATATGGAATTTTTTTTTACATTTTGAATGCAACTATAACAAACATGAGGCCCTTATATACTCATTTTTTATAGATTATCACCTATTAATATTTTATTTTGAAAGACTAGCCAATTGAGTACTTGTAGTTTAGGTGGAGCTTGAATTTTCCACACTATCGATAGTTTTTTGTTGGAAGGCCTAACCTATTGATTTTGGACTTCTATATGTAATGAGTGTTCCCAATTACTAATAATGCTACTCCTTTGTCTAACATATAAGGATGAAGAGGTCTAATGCTTGCCATGCGAGGCTTAAAATAATCTCAATCTTCTTGAAGATTAGATGAAATGGAAGAGGAGATCCAGTTCAAAGTTTTTGAGATTCAATAAAATAAGTCACCTAATTTGAGTATTCTTAAGTTTTCCAAATTATTCTATAATTCGATTGGATTTCTCTCTCTTAATGGTGGATTTCCTAGGATTGGGTCCTCCCATAGATTAATTGACTTACAATATCTTGGTAGCTAGGAAATTTTGTCGTCTATTATACTCTTTGTTGCCACTATATGTTTCCAAACCAACAAGGCTCTAGGAAGTTTATCTATTTTTGAGCATTTGAATACCCGATTGGTTAGTTACATACTTATTGACTAGTATACATTGCCATGTTCGATTATACTTAAGCATTTTCTAAAGAGGTTTTGCTCCCACTTCTTTCAAAACTATCTCCATTTTTTGATTCCTAGTCCTCGAATTTTACCTTTGGTGACCATCTTCTAATTGACCAAGTGGAACTTTTTTATTTCTAATTGCCTACCTCCATACCATAGGAAGTTGCATATGATTCCATATACATTTTTAAAAATAAACTTAGGAGCATGATATACTAATAGTTGGTAGATTCAAAGAGAAGCTAACAATGATTTGATCCATACTACCCTTCTTGTAAAACTGTGCCAATTATTATTGTAACTTTGTATCCTCCTAACCATCTTGTCCAATGTTGGGATGCAACAGTCTAAGTATTTGAGGTGGAAGCTCATGGGTATTCCTAGGTATCTAAAGTATTTTTTGTGCCAAAATGGAATCCTAGTATAATGCAAAAGAGTTTGACACCTACACTAATTACATGCAAATTAAAGTACACAAAATAAACATGCATGAAAGAGTAAGGGTGTGAGTTATTTGAAATAAATATGTGTAGACTGTAATGAGGAAGTGTGTGATCAATCAACACATGAAAATTTGAATAACATCAAATTTTACCCATTCATTAGATACAAAATTTATAAGCAAATGACCAGATGAGCTAAAAGGACAATGCCACAATCACCACACACTTATCAAAATAGGAGGGTAATGCCACTCATGGAATGAATAAGGACTTGTCAATTTCTTACAATATCATGAGGTAAGAACACAATGTGGGTTTCAAAGAGTGTTACTCTAAATTATCATGGCAAAAACAATAATATAATGGATCCTTAGACTCCTATTTATAGTAAGAGTTTACCCCTAATTTACTTGGGGTGAGAAATAATTACTCCTAGTAAAAGTAAATATTTGGAGGTATCTTTAGCAAAATGATGCACCATAAAATATTACATACCTCTAGTTATACCTATAATAGGTTTAGAAGGATTTCAAAATGAATTAGTATACCACTACATGCCAAAATATCATTCTCAAAATTTGCATCTCGATATCCATACCTTCAATTTTACCTCCCCACAAAATGTTGAGTAATTCACTCTAGTTAGCAAGTCAATCACTTGCTTTTGTAAGCGAATTGATAGATGTTTTTGAGTGGTTTTATCCCTAGAGATAATTGAACCATTTTTCTAGTGAACCACTCCTTGGATCTAACCAATATTTTTTTGAAGTGAATCACTCCTTGGAGCTAGTCGACATCTAAGATAGACTTAAGAAATTTTTAGAGGGTTTTGTGAGGTGTTTACCATTTGATTTTCTTATTTTATGCCCCTTCAAAATTTTAAATCCCAAAGTAGTTCCAAGGTACTACATTTTTGATGAATTCATGAGGAACTAAGCTTGATTTTCTTAAGATCCCAAATCCTACCTTTATCCTTGGGAATGAAGTATAAAAAATTAATATCTCCATGGTAAAATTAAATAAAAATTTGGTTTTCCTTATCCAGTATTCTAAGGCAACAATCCTAGCAAGTTTTGCCATTCTCTATCACATGCAAATTGGATTGAGGTGAGGTCCTCAACGTTTCCTTTTAGCCTTCAAATGGATTTTTTGATAGATATTATTTTCTAGTTAGATCTTATTGCTTGGAATATACAAGCACCATTTTTTCGCAAATATCAATTTCATATCCTGTGTAGGCTTGGTCCTTTTCTTCTTTAAAAATAGCATTGATAATATCATCATATAGGATTTTCATTTATGGATTGAATATGTTAGGCATTCCAATATCAAATAACCCCTAAATTTATTGTATCATCTCCCATTCTTGGGCCTTTAAGGATGCTAGGTTGTCTTTGCAAGCTTGGATATTTCTCTGAAAATCTTGGATTTTTCTCAATTTCCTAACTAGTACCTTTTGGTCTATTCCAATATTTGTGCCTATGATGTTGTCATAGAGGATAAAATTTGAAGGAATTTTTGGTATTCAACCCTTTCAAATAATTATTCTTCTGCTTGCTTAATTATTTTTTCTACCTTTTCTAGGATTTTCTTTGTGAAGGAAGCAAACTAAAAATATTCATAAACATTCTTTACTTCCTCCTTGATATCATCCTATAAGGACTTGAACTATTGGATGTAATGTTCCATATTGGGGTTTAGAGTTGTTTTTGCATGATATTTCACTTTTAGAGCTCTTGGAGTTGTTCCATCTAAAATTTCCCTTTAGTGAGTTGTTTTATGAGGTTTTTCATTTATTATTGGTTCTTTTTAGTCTCAATGAGTAAGGATTTAAAGTCCTTGACCTACTTCAACTAGTTTTTATCTAAAACATCTTCTATTATAGCCTAATTATACTACTAGATTTATCTCTTTGTTCCTTTAGTTGTACTACTTTTTATTTAAGCTTCTTGTTTTTCCATTGGATTGCTTCATCCTTGATGACCAAGTGACCAAAATCCATGGTTGTTCCAAGTGTGAGTTGATTTTCAAGAATTTGGTATACTCAATTCTATGTAGGTCTAGCCCAGACACCTTAGTAGTCAAGTTAGTAGGAATTATCATCACTTTGAAGGGTTAGATTTTGTAGCATTGACTATATATATTTTATCCTCCCTTCTTGCCAATTATGACTACACTAGGATTGGTGCCTTAAAGATATTTTCCCTTAGCCACTTATATTCCTTCCATTTATTTTATTTGGTAGAAAGGATATCAATTGTGGATTCTATTTACTTGTAATCACACACTATTTTCCACATGAATGTCGTGCTTGGCCCAAAAACTATGCTAGTTTGAGGGGTTGCTCCTACATAACTATCCACTTGAGTTAGGGAGGTGTGTATCATTACCTATAGGACGATTTTTTTGGTTTAAGATGATGGGTAAAGTAGACTTGTAGAAGTGGAAGGTGTAGAGAGTTGAAATAATTGCATGGTGATGGAGGAAAATGGAGTAGAAATAGTGGGAATAGGCTATGATGCTTGTTGTACTAGTGTGTCAGCTAGTGATGATATTATTGGTGAGGGCATAATTGATGGTGGTGATAACATATGAGAACAAGGGTTTTGTAGTGGAAACTTAGATGAAAGAGGATGGAAACAAAGTGATAGATGTGGTACCACTATGACAAAGACTATTAGAGGTGGGGCGCCTTTAGGAGAACCATGAGTTACACTAGTGGAGGGTGAGCACACTACAATAAAAGAATGGGTAGGGAGAGAAGTGGAAATAGAAGAAGAACATATAGATAAAGAAGGTGATAAATAAATGGTGGAAGGTAAGTTAAGGTGGTTGCAGTAGTGTCTATGATGCTTATCATTCTCAACTTAGGAGGGGAGCTTCCTTGAGGGATTTTCCCCTCTTAAAGCTTGCCTACTATTGTTGTAATTGTGCCATCACAAACTTGTTGAAAATTAATCCATACTTATCAAATCCTATTTTCCTTTCATTTATAACATTCCCTATAATTGAATTGACTATTCTCAACATCATAGGTATGATAGAGATGCTAATATGATGTGTTATTCTCTTCTTTGGACTTTAGGAGCTTAATAGCCTGGATGTTGCTTCACTGATGATTTTAGTACTTTTCATGCTTTTTGGGGTATATTTTATCCTAGATTGTGGAGAATTCATCATTAAACATACCATCTCTATTAGGCCTTGTTAGTGTACCCATTTTATATCTCATCCTCTATCATGCTAGGATCTCTATATCTATATAGCCTAATCTACTTAATAATCCTAGTTTATAATGGTTCTTTTATTATTTCAAGGTTGAAATTATCCTTATCAATGTAGAAGCTATGCCATTTTAGTCAATTATTAGATCAACTATCTCATTATATTATCCCTTTTATTTTTTGGCATCCCTTTTGATGATTTTGCATCCTTTATATGTATGGGTATGTGTGAATATGGGGTAAATATGGGTGAAGTAGCCATAGTTTAAGAGAGTGAAATGGGGTATACTTTACGAAAAAATAAACTAATAGAGGTATAAGTGGTATCCATGATGGTTGGATATGGAAGATGGATAACAATAGAGGCAATAATGAACTTTTGGGTGAAAGAGAAAAACTTGATAAGTCCTGATAAACAGAGTAAGTCACTCATAATATAGAGTGATTAACTCACAAATCAGAGTGGTTCACTCACTTATTAGGGCACTTGCAATGTTTTTTTTGGGTTGAGTGATTCACTTGAAATTATAAATAACTTACCTGCTAAAGCAAATGATTCATTCACTTTCAAGGTACTTGGAAGTTTTTGGTAACTTGAATGATTCAGTTGTTTTATTGAAAGCAAAAATTTAAGGGTAAGAGTGATTTGCTTGGGAATAATAATGGTTAGTTCTCTAAAAAATGGATAATTCACTTAGTTAAGAGGGGTATATTAGTTTATCAAGTAGTTGGAGTGATTTTATTAAAAAAAATTGAGGGGTTTACTCGATTCCTCCAAGTGGGTCACTTGGATAAATTATGGAAAGTTGACTTAAAGGGAGCTCTAATGGAGCTCAATCCTATTGACATAGGGGTGGGTCACTCTAGAGGATGCATGATTAAATGAGCATAAATATTTTACACAAATGGAAGTGCATGTGGTTTTGGTGCATGAGAGTTATAGATGAGGGATTACATGGATCTTAAGGGCCTTTTATAGCCCCCACTTGGCATGAGGTCCTCCCCATACTTGCTCATAACTTCACATGGGCCATTTTAGGTAAGAGAGCATATTTCTTAGGGATGATTAACTTGCTTGCCAATTGGGTCAAGTAGGTAGCCTTGGTGTATGCCCCACTTGCTATTATGAATGGTTCATTCCCTAAAATGAGAAATTCACTCACTCTAGAGATGCCTTAGAATTTTTTAATATCAAATACAATAGTAGTAAATTAGACCAAAGTGATGAGAATATATGAGGAAGAAGAAGATATAGTGATGAGGATTTTAATAAGAAGAAAAATATGCATACTTATTTACATATTTTTTTGGATGGAACTCTTGTTCTTAGATCAAATGAAGGTACTGTCCATTCATAGAAATATACAATGCTCTTCCATCCATGGTAGCAACTTTGTAGGCATTTGGGCTAACTTCTAGTGTTCCTTAGTCCTTATCCTATTTGAATATGAGGTCTCCTTCTTTGTAGTCTATCTCCATGCTTTCTTGTTCAACCATCATTTGATAGCCTCTTGGTTCTACACTATTATTTTGAAAGCCTTTTATATTTATTCCTCTAGGGCCAATAGTGCATTCAATATTGCTTGCATGTGCTCAATATCAATATCTTCCAATTCAAGCTACTATAATATTTGGAAAGAATGAATCTCTAAATTGATTGGTTACATGACCTCCTTACCATAGAGTAACTTGTAGAGGGATGATCCAATGGATATTTTTGACATTTAGGCAAGTTTGTACGCATTTGGACCTATTATATTAAACATATGATAGGGCTCACTCCATAATATGTAAAACTTGTGGTGTTCCTCTAGTTTTGCCTAGTTCTCATCCCATTTGAATTTAAGGTCTCCTTCTTGATAGTCTATATCCATGGCTAAGTTGTCAAACCATTTTTTGACAACCTCATGAAGTTGCACTTTTATTTTAAAAGTCTTTTATCTTCCTCTAGGACCAATAGTACATTTAATCTTGCTTGCATGGGCTTGATGTTAGTGTCTTCTCATTCAAGCTGATGCAACATTTGGAGGAAAGTGATCTCCAAATTGATTGGATATAAACTCCTTTCCATAAATTAACTTGTAGAAGGACAATTTAATGGATGTTTTTGGCATCTCATGATCTACCTATAGTGCTTTACACAACTTGATGTACTAGTTCATTTATGATTCAAAAGTGGTTCTATATAGGATCCTCATGATACTCTTATTAGTTTATTCATATAATATACTACCTTAGGGGTAGTAATTAGAAGATGTATTAAGAAAGAAACCATATTTAAGGGTAGAATTCATCCCCTTGGCCCACTTGAAGTGGGTAACACTATTATGACTATGGTAGTTTAAACTTCAAATTTTGTTATGGTATCTCTTAACAACTGGACCACTATCTTCTAATTGCATAATTTGGATGGGACTACTTTAGTGAGGACCCATACATGCTCTACACTTGATAATATATTTATTTTACCTATGAAGTCTAGGCCTCATTATTGGAATGGTTCAATCATGATGATTGGTTTTAAGAGCATTGGAACTTTTCTCTTATTTTCTCTAAACATGCAATAGTATCTATAGACACCTAAAACACATAATGTTTAGGATACTACCCATATGGACACATCCACAAACCATATGAATCCTATTGGATCTCTCCAAGAGCAAGTAGTGGTCCTAACCACTCAAAAAGGGCAGTTCTAGCCCATCAAGGCTTGGTCGCTCTCAAGCAGAGTGACTGCCACACCTGGCCTCTGAAGACTACAATGACCACACCAAGCTGCTAAACCTAATAGTGACTGGCACCATGCATATTCTGGCCATGAATACGGGCCCATATCATGCAATATGACTACACATTTGCATTATTTATGGATGGATTTTGATGAGGAATTACCTAAGTTCCTCCTAATTGCCCCTTCAATTCTAGTTTGTGACTGATGCTTTCAACTCGAGACGATCAATCACATGTAATTTGTATTGAAGCTTCTCTAGGAAGCCATGGTCTATATCTAAAGAGAGGGAAGTCTACATATGGACTCTCCCACAAAGAGCAAAGGATCCATGATTTTTAGAGTTTATGTAGCAAAACCCTATTAGATTGGAGAGCGAATCTATGCATCCTTGAGGAGCAACAAAGTGCTATCTAGATGAGGGGAGACAAAGCATCCACTATTCACATCCATTATTATTCATTGCCATTCCATGTATTTGACACATTCGATGACCCTTAAACATCAATTTGAGCAGAGAACCTAGTGCTACAACCCTTGGTTCATGAGGAGAAAGGTCTATTTCATGGCCGATGTTTCAGATAGTGGCCTGCAAGCATAACCTAGGGTTCTAACATTAGCTTCATTATTTTAGCATTAGATTCAATTACTTTATACTTAAGCATTTATCTCTAGCATAGATTTGATTTACTGTATGCACTTACATTATTATTTTTGAGATATGCCCACATATTTCATTAGTTTTATTGAATTTAGTCATATTATGCTTTTCTATATTGCTTATCAAATTTCATACTAACAACCTCATCTGAGGAGGTAGCCCGAACTACTAAGCATACTTTGTTGTTTCCATGTATGTAGATATACAGGTTTACAAGACCATATCAAGACACTCGGAGCACGGGATCCCTCCTAGATGAGAGAAGGAGAACGAGGCATTTGTGAGCCCTCAAAAAAGTTTGTGTGTAGGATCAAGAAGCCTACAAAAGTACACAACCCATTTGCGAGGGTATTTATACACCATTTGTGTCTCGCTTGTAACTGATTGTATCAAAAAAATTGGTTATCCTTTATAGGGACAAATATGTAATTAGATTCATTATTGAAATCAATAAAAATAGGATCTTTCTTTATTGTTTTTATTTCTGAGTTACACATATTTTCTTTGTGCCCTTTTCCATTTGATATAGCAATCATTTCATTGCAAGTGAGGCCATGGTGCATGCTCCACGAGGTTGCACAGATGGTGATCACGGTGGGACCCCCACCAAGTTTTATTTTTTAGTTGATTTATTAACATTCATGGGTTTTTCTATGTGTAGGTTTAGCCACTTTAGTTGATAGTGACCCGTAGGTCTTGGCCACTTTGGTCAATAACAACCAACTGATCTTAGCTACTCTTGTAGTCAATGACTAGAATCAACTGCTCTAGTCAACAGTGGCCAATAGCAAAGTGTAGTAGAGAGTGGAATTTCCATCATCAGAGTAGAATTTGAGGTTGGTTTCATCCTCTATTTTCTTCGTGTTTTATATTTGCAACTTTTTATTTCCAAAAATAGCAAGTGAAATCATAGTTTAATCAAGGAAATATAAAGACAAATGGGAAAAAAAATTGCACTTGATGTTTACTAGGATATTTAGTTTTATCTAGGTGCTACTAGGAACAACAAGCCTCTGCTAGGATTTTGTGTGTTTAGTTTACTTGCATGTAACCCAACCAGTGGCCCTTAATTCATAGAATATAATGCATTCTTTGAAGATCATATAAGCTGAATACGTGCATCTTTCTAAAATGAAACATCTTTTATCTTAGGCATATAATAAGGACCATGCTTGCTTTGTGATGCATTTTATTTACATGCAAGGTTAAAAATAACCACACACACCACACACCATTTTAAATACTAGTGAGTTGGAAGTTATGACCAACCACTAGTAGAGATCCAATGAGGTGGTTTTCATCTCCATCCGTTAACTCAAATCCCATGTACCCTCTATTTTTGGCCAATAATGGATCCAAGAACCATCATAGCCCATGGAAAATCTACACGTATCTCTCCTTGGAGAGGTATATCACTAATCGTAGGTGAACTGGGTGAGGACTGGGAGGACCTGTGCTCCTTGACTTTGTGTGGAAGTCATTACCACACATTATAGGTTGGATTACACATCCTAGATTTCATCACCAAGTTTTCGATCTATGAGTGTACAAGTGAAATCCCTTAAATAATTTAAGTATACCATCTAAAAGAATTAAAAAAACATGAGAGTTAGATTATCTATCCAACGAATAAAAACACACTAAAAAATTTAGGGAACATACACATAAATCCTTAAAAGAGATAAATATCTGCTTTTTTGTTTGTGTGGTTTGGAATTCACCTAAGAAGATAACTCATAAGTCACCATGGTATACACATGGAGCAACCACCCTCGATCCAACATCAAGGGGGAAGCTAACACTCCACACACTCATAGTCATACTGGCGTTGAGCTACCCGCCCATAGTGTCGCTAGACAAAGTTTGGAAAGTCTTAGGGGTAACAAATCAACCCTTGGAGGGACTCCTTGAGAGACCCTAGCAAGAGAGCCACATATTGGTTCCTCATCACATAGACATGAGGATACCTCATGGCCTCTCTCATCACTCATACACATAGAGGCGTCACGACCTCCATTACATAGATATGAGGAGAACTCAAGGCCCTCCTCATTGCATAGACAAGCAAAGGCATCACAACCTCCCTCTTCACACTGACATGCAGAGGCATCATGACCTCCCTCATTGTATAGACATGTAGAGGCTTCAAGGCCTCCATGATCATATCAGAATGAGGAGGCATCAAGATCTCCATCATCACATAGGCATGCAGGGGTTGCAAGACCCCAAGTTTCACATGATACACATAGGATAGATCAGCCCATTAATGGGTAAGACCCTAGGGCTATGTACAGTCATAGACCTAGGGTATCCTACAACCTACCTATATATGGGAGGGTACCCTTGGAATATAATCTCATTAGTTCCAATGGGACTCCATGGGATCAGCCATGGAGAACCCGATAACTTGATGAGTTGGATCAAGTTCCCTCAAGACCAGCTCATAGAAGTATTGCTACTGAATAATATGCTTTGGTAAGTTCACATGGCGTAGCTACTAGATGCACCAATGAACCAGGGGAAGCTTCAAAGCAATCCTACAGCACATACACTACTTCTTATTATGGGGGTACTCAAACCATAACACAGTACACAGAATATGTCACCCTGGTGGACAAGGGCAAGCACACAGTAGGAGCCTCCCCGAGGGGCCTAAGAATTAGAACTCCTTGCATAGAGTTAGAAAGGTAGGAACCTTTAGTAGCAGGTCGATCTAACCATATACACAGGTTAGAGGAAGTGCTGCGCATCGAGTGAGAGCATGTAGAATCTCTTGAGCAAGAAGAACAAAGAAAGAGGTGCCTGCACCTACAAGAAAAATGCTCAAGAGAATAAAGAGTTGAGTGTGAGAAACTAGAAAAGAGGCTAGCTCGAATAAATGCACACATAGGTGGTGAGAGATACTGACATAAGAGACATGCCAATTCTTAGCAAGAGAGAAGCACTAGGTAAGGAAATTAGAATGCTCACCATACTTCACAACATCAACAACGCCTGGACCTCGAACAAACAAAATTTGATGAGCAACGAGTAGGGATAGAAGATTAGGAACAAACATATCATAAACCTCCATTCATGGTTATGGTATATGAGTATAGATGCCTGAATTGGGTAAACACAAGATTACCTCCCTTACCACCATGAAAAAACCTTCAAGAAAATGAGATTATTTACTTGAAGGTATACCACACACTCATCGAGAGAGTCAAGTCTCTCGAGAAGCAGGACACAGGTGGATAGAAGCTAACATTGAGCAAGATACACAACCAGCATCTGTACCTCTTAGTATTGAGTCCTACATATCCTAGGCACTTTGAGATGCCTAGGCTAGAAAATTTTAAGGTAGAGGGAGATGCATAAGAAAACGTGACCAAATTCATGAATGTGTGTTTCCACATTGAGTAGAATGATACCCTAATCTTGAGGACATTCATCATAATGTTCTTGAGTGCAACAACAACTCAATGGTTAAACCAGTTTCCCATGCATAGCATCACCAATTTTGAGCAACTGTTAAATGTATTCCTTGAATGCTTCTCCTTTGGTGCCAAGAAGAAGGTGAACCTATCTGATCTAGCCAATTTAAAGTAGTATGACGATGAGCCAGTGATGGACTATGGGGACAGGTGGAGAAAAATCATGGCAAAACTATCATTCTCCATCCCTACTAAAGAGATCATCCAAATGTTCACAAAGAGCTACGCAAAACACATCTCTCTACTATTTCAGTTGCAACAATATGAATCATTCAAAGAATCCTTAGCTCAAGCCAAGCTTATTGAAGATATCAAGGTTGATGAGGGATATCTCAAACTCTGCAAAACAAGAAAGAGTGGAGCAAGAACAATAAGAATGACAAGAATAAGTAGAAGTAGGCAAATATTGCTTAGGTTAATCAGGTTGTATTGGCCACACTAAATGAGGGGAATGGACAGTAACCCTAGAATTATCAGGCTCACCCCCCGCCAGCCAACTATGACCCTAAGAACAACCAAGGCCAGAACGAAGAACTCAACTGCATAGTTATTTCATGACTCTAAATGAATGGATGTAGTTAATATTTAATTAGTTGAGTGAGGCACAAAGAATAAGATTTCCTAATGTACAACTTATTGACCCTAACCGTACCAAGCCAAGGGGATATAGAGAAGATAAATACTACCCATATCATAGGATATAGGGGTATGACATCAAAAATTGCATTGGATTCAAGAATGTTGTGCAAAACATGATTGAAAAGGGAGAGCTAAAAGTTGACAACTTGCTAGCTCCCGATAATAGAGATATGGGTATATTCAAAAACCCATTGCCCAATCATCAAGCCCTTAGAGATCAAGGCATCCAAGTCAACCAGGTCCGAGTTGAGCCACCTATTTAGGGATGCATTAGAATGGTTGAGTTAGCATGGCAACCAAGAGTTGGAGATATGGGCAACCATAGCCTCCAACATCTCCCATTAACATCTTGGTTGCACCTTACCAGAGATAGGTGCAAAACAATCCCCTAGGTCCACCAACAAGACCTGTGGTAACTGTTCAAAGTAGACTAGAATAGAATATACAAATGAATTTGACCAAGTTGTCCATTTACAAGTTCACACAACAGTCCCATAGGCATAGGGAGACTTTAATGGATATTTTGAGATCAATTGAGTTCCAACCCTAGAACCTAGATGCATTCACACATTTTGTGGGGCAAGTGCAATAGTGCCAAGAGTCCGTGATTTATTTTTATGATCATGAAATTAAGGTAGTTACTACTACCTTAGCAGACCCGCCATTGCATATTATTGCGTACATCAATGACATACCATTCAAGTGGATTTTGATCAATACGGACTCATCAATCAACATCATCACTACCAAGGCTATAGGGCACTTGAAGATCCCTAAGTCCAACATTGTCCTGACTTCTTACACACTCAGGGATTTCAATGATACGTTGTGCTCCATAGTAGGTACAGTAATTTTGCCTATAAATGTAGGATATAAGACCATCCCCATGATGTGTCATGTGTTAAAAGGAGTGATGGAATATAACATCCTTCTAGGGTATCCCTGGATTAGGGTCATGTATTACGTGCCCTCAATCCTACACCAATGTGTCAAGTATTTGCATGAGGGAAAAGTTCATGTGGTTCCATCCGATGAAGAGCTGTTCAAGTACGTGCATCAAGTTGACTTTTTGGGGAAATTTGTCCTTCCATCAACACACTTGTACATAAGGCCTTCATCCTCAACCATGCAGCTAGAGAACAAAAGCAGATCAATGTAGGGTGACCCATCCACATTGGCACCACCTCCTGCCTCTAAGGCTACTGGCACTTCTGAAAGGCCCTCGACATCTAAGGCAAAAGATAAATAGAATCTGAAGGCACCCCTAGAAGAGGAAGGACCCAAGGAGATTTTGAACATAGCAACTGCAAGAATCCCTACTCCCATGGAGGAGGAAAATTCCTAAGAAATAGCTGAGGAGGTGCCTCAACCTGCCTCACCTACATCATCAACAATGTCATCTGCACCGTAGGTGATAGTTCACCTAGCCAACACAGCGCTAGGTGAATATCTTATGCAAATTGTGACTTTCATGCCAATTATTGAGTCTGCACAAGACATGGGATTTCCAAGAGTCCCAAATCTGCTAGTAGGGATAGTGGTTCCTTTAGGGATTCCACCAAACCAAACTAATTTTATATATGCTAGTTTAGATTACACCCATACTGCTATTTATATTGAAAGGGATGAGGATGAGCCATTCACCATGAATATTCATTACTTTTCAAATCTTGAGTTCACTCTGAAGTACTTTGAGCAGTGTCACTGGCAAGGCTATGGCTTAGGCCTGTATGAGCAAGGGCATCAACTGCCAATTTAGATGTAGTACCAACTACCTACTAATAGGTGTGGTTTAGGCTATCAAATGTGAAGTCATGATGACTCTTTGGAAGCAACCTTAGATAGGTTGAGCATCGGGTTCAGGGAGGATATTTACTGGAACCCCTATCAACCCCCTAGTAAAAACAACTTGGGTGACGGATGGGTGTCAATGGTCAATATTGCACCACCTGATAAGTACCACCCTGAATCCTCTATTGAAGTGCCACCATCAGGAGCCATCATGTGGGAGGAAGAGCTAATGTATGGATATGAGCGAGAGGATTATGGTTATGTCCCAAGCAAGAATGAAGATGAAGTCGGCCTGGCCTACCATGGGCCTGGGTATATACAAAACCTTACTTGGATAGGCCACATAGATAGTGGATACATCTTAGATAAGAGTGAATACATCTTGAATGAGGGTGGATACATGTCATATGAGAATGGATATGAGTCATAGGACTCAACAGAGATGGCCTGCCTACAACCTAGACATGCAAGCCATATTATTGGGCCAGAGACCAATGCTAATGGATTATTCATAATTGATGATGACTATGAAGATGATACTAAGCTGGCCTATCTAAGGCATCAATAGGCAAGCCACCACCCCATCCTAGGGCTAGAAATAAATGCCAATGGTTTCTTTATAAGCAATGATGAATTTGAGGATGATATTGAGATGGTTTATCTTGGGCCTTGACACTTGCGTCCAGTCGATCTGCTTGTTGAGAGAGAGGCGATGCTTCACATCATAGATCCTGATCTATGCTTCTTGGGAAGACCACCAAATCCATATGTCATATATCGCATGGTCTTCCTAGATTCCCCAACATTTAGAGAGTAGTTGTTTCCTAACGATCCCATCATCTTGTTTGTCCCTAGACCAGATCTTGAGATCCCTATGCCCCTAGAGCCTCATCACGAGTATTGAGGGTGCACACAAGATGTAGAGATTTACTCATGCAGTCCTAGAGATTTCATTCCATGCATAAACATGATCTCCATTGATTTGATCACTCCACTCCATAACCCAATAGATCCTTCAAAACCATTATGTCTTAATTTAGATGCTATTGATTGGGATCACACTAATTCACCCCTAGAGCTTCAATATTTCTTCCCCAATGAAGAGATGCTACAACCGTTCCATTTTGCATCAGGCTACACACATGATGTCTATCACATTGGTTTCGATCCTAATTCAGTGGGAACTATAAATGTAGTAGATGACATTCATTTAATCCCCACTCCTCACCAGCTTAAGGGGTCACATATGGCAATAGAGGAGAATTTCAAGGTGGACATCAACAATGATCCTTATCAACCAAAGAAATTCAAGTTTGGAGAAAGCTTATCTCCAAAAGAACAGGCCATCATAATTCCTCTACTGAAAGAGAGACCAAATCTCTTTGCTTGGACCTACAAAGACATGTTGAGGCTAGATCTAAAATTGGTTGTCCATAACCTTTTGCTAGACCCTGCAAAGAAATCAATCAAATAGAAGCTCAGAAAGATGCATCCAACCGTCACTTTGATGGTGAAGAATGAGTTATAGAAACTATTGGATGTAGTCTTTATTGTTCCCATCGAATATCCAAAATGGGTATCAAACATGGTACCCGTAGGAAAACCTGATGGAAGAGTCTGCATTTGCATAGATTTTAGGGATATCAACAAGGCAAACCCAAAGGATTCATTCCCACTGACCAACATATATGCTCTTGTATATGCAATTGCAGGTCATGAGGTGCTCTCCCTAATGGATAATTTTTTTTGTTACAATAAGATTCAAATTAAGCTCGAAGACTAGCATAAAATTGCGTTCACCAGTCCATGGAGATATTTTGTTACAAAGTGATGCCATTTGGTCTTAAAATGCTAGTGCCACATATCAGCAAGCTATGACATACATTTTCCATGACTACATGCACAAGAATTTGGAAGACTACATCGATGAATTACTGGCCAAGTCATTGCTATGAGAAGAGCATACTAAGATCCTCAGAAAGGTCTTTGATCGCCTAATTGAGCACAATGTCATATTGAATCCTAAGAAATGTGTCTTTGGTGTAACTTTTAGAAAACTCTTGGGATTCATAATTTCTAAACGAGGCATCAAGGTAGATCTAGTAAAGGTAAATGCTATCCTAGAAATGGCCCCGCCCATGAACATAAAAGAATTGAGAAGCCTATAAGGCAAAGTAGCATCCATCAAGTGATTTATCGCATAATTATTAGAAAAATGTTGACCCATGAATCGACTGCTACACAAGGGGGTTCCATTCCAGTGGGACGAAGAATGTCAGCAAGACTTTTCTAAAATCAAGTACCTATAAACGCTACCAGTATTAGCTCCACCAAGGCCAGACGTGCCATTCCTGCTATATATATCCGCTATTAATCTTGCACTAGGTACCATGTTGGCTCAAAAGAGCATGCAAGACAAGGAACAAGTGATATATTACATCAGCCGCACCTTGGTGAGCTACGAGATAGGATATGCATACGTAGAAAATTTATGCTTAGCGATGGTTTTTGCAACCAAGAAATTGTACCACTACATGTTAAGCCATACGACATATGTAATATCCAAGAAAAATCCTTTGCATTACATGATGAGCAAGATATATCATAACACACGTACTGGAAAGTGGATCATGCTATTGACAAAATTTGATTTGGAATTCATAAGAAAAAAGTTCATCAAAGGACAAGTCATACCTAATCAGTTGGCTAAGGCACATCTCTAGAATAGTAGGCCCCTCACTATAGAGCTTCTTGATGATGTTGTATTTGCACTATCAAAAGCACCCTAACCGAAGAACCAAAAAATGAAGTTGATATTGTTGAGCAAGGTGTTGTCATTGTTGTCAACACACTCAGTTGGACTAGGTTGGTGCAGCGGTAAGGTGTTCGGAGCTTGTACAGAAATTTTTGATGCTTGTGAGGATGTGTTCGATGCTCGGGTGAAGGTGTTGCAAGTGGTTTGTGCAAAATTGCAAAAGTTGCAAAAGTTGTCAAAAAGTTGCAAAAGTTGCAAATGTTGCAAATGTTGTTCATAAGTGCCAATGGACTGTGTTGGATAACCCGACACATTTTTTGGAGTCTTGTTTGATAGTAGTGAGTGCAATCACAGTGTTAGTTCAATGTTTGGACCGGTCGGTTGCATCGTCGGTACTTTGATGGATGACTTTGTACATTGTTGGACAGGTGTAAAATTTGCATCGGAGGCCATGTTGTCGAAGGTATATTAAGCAATCCATGAGGAATCAGACTTTGAAATTTTTATTGGAGATAGTCGGATGTACCAAGAGCATACATTTTAAATTTCAGTCCAAACAGAGATCTAAGGAGGAAACAATAACAGTTGCAAAATGGCTCTGGAGCACTTTTTCCAGTTTATGTGACGTGTAAAATCAGCGTCAGAGGCCACTTTGTTGGAGGTATATTAAGCAATCCATGAGGAATCAGACTTCAAAATTTTTACTAGAGGTATTCAGATGTACCAAGAGCATACATTTTAAATTTTAGTCCAAACGGAGATCTGAGGAGGAAACGGTAACAGTTGCAAAATGGCTCTGAGAGCACTTTTTCTAGTTTTTGGCGGTTTGAGACATGTCAAATCTGCGTAAAAGGCCATCTTGTCGAGGGTACTGCGAATAATCCGTGAAGAGTTAAAATCTAAAATTTAAACTGGAGGTAGTCAGTTTATCCAAGAATATATGTTTCAACTTTTAGCCGGTTTGGAAATTTGAGGAGGTAGTTATGACTGTTACAAAAAGCCCTATCAGCTCTTTTTGGCAATTTTGGCAGTTTCTAAGAATATAACGGTGGAGTGGTGCTTTTGTGTAACTAAAAAATAAAGAGCTACATTTTTCAATGTGAAATATATATATGTTTTAAAAGAAAAGGGAGATGACAGTTTTTTTGTAGAAAGGACTGCCAACGCATGTTGTGAAGAATTTTTTTTGGCATTCTAATTGAAAAAATGTGCAAGGTGTGAGATTATCAGTGTGCAGAGTTGAGAAGATTGAAAAGGTTAGACAGAATATTTTAGAGGAGAATATTTGTGAGCTAGACCACTCAGGGTCTTTTTATAGGATTTAAAACTTTTATCAGAGCTTTTTAAATTTGTCGGGTCGGTGCTTGGCAACAGGGGTCGGTGCTCCTTGTAGTTGGTGCTGCTAAAGTTCGGGTTGGTTGGTGCCATTCCCTGTAGTTGGTGCTGCAAAAATATTGTAAAGACCAAACATTTTCTAGGTTGGATTTGGATGGGAGTCCAAACAGTCCATTGGCATAGTGGTTTTCCCACATCGGGTTTCCACTATAAATCTAGTGTTATGTGATGCATGTTTGTGTGATTGCTCATTTTGATTTGATTTCATAGTTGGATTAAATTTTTAATACACATTGATTCATCCCCCCTCTCAGTGTCACGCTTAGTTCAACAATTGGTATCAAGCCAAGGTTCCTGAATAGGCTTAATCGGCTAGGGTGATCTTGGAAGTGACACAATGGCAAGTGGTGAAGGCTTCTCCTCAAACAAAGCATCGTTATTCGATGGAACCAACTACGCTTTTTGGAGACTCAAAATGTAGACATATCTTTGTGCTTTGGGATACGATATTTGGGAATTAGTAAATAGTGGATATACAATACCCTCTACTCCTCCGACTGATGTTGTGACAAAGAAACTATTTGAGAATGATTCAAAAGCTAAGAATACTATCATGTGTGGATTAGTTGATAGTGAACTGGTAAAAGTTATGGGATGCAAGACCACCAAGGAAATTTGGGATAAGTTGAAGAGCATTCATGAAGGAGACGACAAGATTAAGGAAGCTAAACTGCAGACACATAGAGCACAATTTGAAGGGCTAAAAATGAATGAATATGAGAATATAGAGGCCTACCTGTTAAGAGTAAATGAAGTCATCAATGCTATTAGAGGACTTGGAGAGGAAATCAAAGACTCGGTAATCATCAAAAAGGTATTAAGATCTCTTCCTCAAAGATTTGATTCTAAAGTTTCTACAATAGAAGAAGCTAAAGATTTAAATACTCTTACTATGGATGAGTTGCATGGTTCTTTGACTGCTTATGAAATGAGAATAGGAAAATCTAAATCTACAAATAGAGAAGCTGCCTTCAAAGCTCAAAAAAATACAAAAACCAAACCAGAGTCCGATGAAGATGAAATGTCAGATGAGATGGAAGCTAACTTTGTGCGAAAACTGAAAAGAGGTAAAGGAAAATACAAGGGAAAATTATCGTTCAAATGTTTCAACTGTGGAAGTGTTGGAAATTTTGTAGCTAAATGTCCTTACAATGAAAAGAATAACAATGATGAAGGATCACATAGTGAAAGAGGCAACTGGAAAAAGATGTCAAATTTTAGAAAAGGCAAATCCAAGAAGAAAAGTTTCATTTCCAAGAATGTCAGTTCATCCGAAGACAGCTCTAGTGAGAACCCTGAGGAAGAAACAAGCGAAGCTCTTTTCATGGCACTTGAAGAAGAAAAGTTGAAAGAAGAAGAGGAATTCAATGAAGAAGAAATAGATGCAGAAGTTAATCTAGAAGCAGAATTGGTTGCAGCTCTAGATGAATTGAAGGCAGAAAGAAAAAGGCACAAGAAAACTTCAAGAAATCTTGAGGATGCAAATGAAATCATAGCAACTTTGAAGGTGCAAATAGAAGAATTCAGAAAGATATCTCGAATATCTTGAAGTGCAATTAACCATGAAAGTAGAAAATTACAGCAAATTAGAAGAAGAGATTGTTGGTTTAAGGATGCAGCTAGAAGAGATGAATCAAAAAATTAGCTCTTATCAAAAACATGAAGAGAGTTCTATGAAGTTGGATAAGATCATAAAGAACCAGAAGACTACAGGCATCAAATTTGGTTTGGGCTTTGAAGAGGGTGAATCATCAAATGGATCAAAGATTACCAAAGCAAAATTTGTGAAGATAGAAGAAAAGAAACCACAAGAAGACAAGAAAGTTGATCAAGCAAAGTCAAATCTAGTGAGAAAAGACAATGAGCCAAGGCATGAAAAGAATGTAGATAGTGATGGCTTCACTAATGTTCAAAGGAGAAGAAGATTTGTGATGCCTACAACTACATGGCAAAGACCACAAACCAGGTTCAACTATTTATTTTCTAGTTACTATTTTAAATGCAATGCTTATGGTCACAAAATGTCATATTGCAAGTTTAATGTTGCACCAAGAAATTTTGTGAGTAGAAATGCCTTTGCACCATTGATGGATTACTCCGTGGAATGTTATAAATGTCATAATTTTGGGCACATTGCAAAATATTGTAGAAGTATGTTTGCATCTAATCCCTTTTAGGATAGAATATTTCAGCCAGATGCAATGAGACAAAATAGAAAAATATCAAAAAATCATAAGACAATACAAGAACCCAAAGCAAAGGACAAACAAGTTTGGAAAGAGAAAGAACAACCAAAGGAAGACAAGGAGTCTTTAATTGTACAGACAACATTCAAGGCACAGAATAAACATGCACCATGGATACTTGATAGTGGATGTTCTAGTCACATGATCGGGGACAAATAGAAATTTGAAAAATTGCAGCAATATGAAGGTGGCTCAGTTAAATTCGGAAACAATGATGGAGCTAAGATAGTTGGTAGAGGCATGGTTAATATCATCAACAGAAAAATCAAGTCAGAAGAAGTCTTGTTTGTGGTTGGACTAAAGCATAATCTATTGAGCATGAGTCAAATTTGTGATAGAGGTCATGATGTGATTTTTAAAATGTAGGGATGTGAAATCAGAAAGGCAAACAATGGTAAATTGATAGCAGTTGGAACAAGAACATTTGGCAATTTGTACACTCTCACAGAGACCTTAGAAGGATCTTGCTTGCTTGGACATGAAAATGAAAATTGGTTGTGGCACAAGAGACTTGGTCATATCAGCTTCGACAATTTAGTAAAAATCAGCTTGAAGAAAGTGGTAAGAGATATTCCCAACATTTCCAAGCCATCAAACAATATTTGTGCATCATGTCATAAAGGTAAGCAAACTAGAACATCTTTCAAGGCAAAAGAACACTATACTAGAAAACCATTGGAGTTGGTGCATACTGATTTGTGTGGGCCTATGAGAACTCAGAGTATAAATGGTGACAAATACTTCATGTTGTGCATAGATGACTATTCCAGGATGACATGGGTACTATTTTTGAAACATAAATCAGAAGCTCTTGAAATGTTCAAAATCTTCAAAAACTTAGTTGAGAATCAGACTGGGAGAAGAATTAAATGCCTGAGATCAGATAGAGGAGGTGAATTTATTTTAGAAGATTTTACAGAGTATTGTGAAAAATTTGGTATCAGGAGATAATTTTCTGCTGCTAGGACACCTCAGCAAAATGGCATTGTGGAAAGAAAAAATAGAGCAGTGTAGGAAATGGCTAGAACAATGCTAACCGAGAGCAAAGTAGCTGATAGGTTCTGGAAAGAGGTAGTTCATACAATGGTTTACATTCAAAATAGGTGCATGTTGAGGCCAAATGAAAGCAAAACTCCATATGAGATGTGGTTCGATAGAAAAGCAACAACGAAACATTTCAAGGTATTCGGAAGTAAGTGCTACATCAGAAGAACCGAAAACAATCTTGGCAAGTTCGAGGATAGAGCGGATGAAGGTATATTTCTTGGTTATTCGACAAAAAGCAAAGCATATAAATGCTACAATAAAAGGCTAAGAAAAATTGTTGAAAGTGCTGATGTCAAAGTTGATGAAAGGAGAGAACTACCAACAAGCAATGAAGAAAACTTTCCTATTTATGAAGAGACAATCGAAGGAGAAAAGGAAGAGAAGAAATATGAGGAGACAAAAAGTGAATCAGAAGAAGAAGAATTGGAGAAAGACAAGAAATCCAAATCAGCAACATGGCAAAAAGACCATCCCCAAGAACAGATAATTGGAGACCCCAAAGTTGGTGTTCAGACAAGAAGAAGAATAACCAGAACTTACTCTCTTTTGTCTAACATAGAGCCCAAAAATGTTGCAGAAGCAAGTAAAGATGAAAATTGGGTAAAGGCAATGGAAGAAGAGTTGAACCAGATTGAAAAGAACAAGACTTGGGAGCTAGTGCCAAGACCAGCGAACAAGAACGTGATTGGTACCAAGTGGGTTTTTCGAAATAAGCTTAATGAAGATGGACAGGTTGTAAGAAATAAAGCAAGGTTAGTTTGCAAAGGATATGCACAAGTTGAAGGTATTGATTTTGAAGAAACTTTTGCACCTGTAGCCAGGCTAGAAGCAATAAGGATGTTTCTTGCATTAGCGGTTTACAAAAATTTTAGAGTTTATCAAATGGATGTAAAGTCAGCTTTTTTGAATGGTAAGCTTGAAGAAGAGGTATACATTGAGCAACCAGATGGTTTTCAGCTAGGAGATGATCCTAATATGGTTTGCAGGTTGAAGAAAGCATTATATGGTTTGAAACAAGCACCCCAAGCTTGGTATGCAAGGCTATACACCTATCTCCAACAGCAAGGTTTCAAGAAAGGTATGGTGGACAACAATTTGTATGTTAAATCTAAAAATATTATCAAATTATTGTTGTCGTGTACGTAGATGATATCATTTTTGGAGGTTGCAAGGATGAGTTATGCAAATATTTTGCCAATAAGATGCAAAATGAGTTCGAGATGTCTATGATTGGTGAGCTTGCTTATTTTCTTGGTTTGCAAATTAATCAGTTAGAAAAAGGCATATTCATTTCTCAAATCAAATATGTGAAAGAGATGTTAAAGAAATTTACAATGGAAGATTGCAAGCCAGTCAGTACTCCCATGACAACAGGTTGTAAGTTAAGCAAGGATGACAAATCACCACCTGTAGATCAAACCATGTATAGATCCATGATTGGGAGCTTATTGTACTTGACTGCTACAAGACCAGATATTTTGCAGGCAGTGTGTATGGTGGCAATATTTCAGGCCAATCCTAAGGAAACTCATGTTACAGCGGTAAAGAGAATTTTTTGATATCTTAAGGGTACAATGGAGTACGATTTATGGTATCCAAAAGGTAAGGACTTCACTCTTATTGCTTATTCAGATGCAGATTGGGCAGGTTGTGTAGATGATAGGAAGAGTACCAGTGGTGGTGCATTTTATCTTGGTGACAATCTTGTGGCATGGCATAGCAAAAAGCAGGAATCAGTTTCCTTGTCCACAGTAGAGGCAAAGTACATTGCAGTGACATCATCTTGCACATAGGTATTATGGATGAAACAAACCTTGAAATATCTTGGCATTCATTTTAGTGAGCCTATTTCAGTTATGTGTGACAATACTAGTGCAATTAATATCTCAAAGAACCCAGTTATGCATTCCCGCACAAAGCACATAGCTATCAGGTACCATTTCTTGAAAGAGAAAGTTGCAGAAGGAGAGGTCAAGTTGGATTTTGTTCCTATGATAGATCAAGTAGTGGATATCTTCACAAAACCATTGCCCAAGGAAGTTTTTGAATATCTTTGCAAGAAATTGGGAGTGGTTACACTTCCCAAGCACTAGACCGCTATCGGGACCACATTCTCAGGGGGAGCAATTTTTCACTGTTTTATCTTTTTGCTCCTATTTGCAATTATTGCTTGGTACTAATTTTTGCCTGAGAATGTTGTGTATGGACTCAGGGGGAGTTTGTAGCATCCCTTTGTCATTGTTGTCAAAGGGGGAGAAGAGTTACAGGAAAATGTTCGTGTGTTGCCAACAATTCCAAAGGGGGAGATTGTTGAGCAAGGTGTTGTCATTGTTGTCAACACACTCAGTTGGACTAGGTTGGTGCAGCGGTAAGGTGTTCGGAGCTTGTACAAAAATATTTGATGCTTGTGAGGACGTGTTCGATGCTCGGGTGAAGGTGTTGCAAGTGGTTTGTGCGAAATTGCAAAAGTTGTCAAAAAGTTGCAAAAGTTGCAAATGTTGTTCATAAGTGCCAATGGACTGTGTTGGATAACCCGACACATTGTTTGGAGTCTTGTTTGATAGTAGTGAGTGCAGTCGCAGTGTTAGTTCAATGTTTGGACCGGTCGGTTGCATCATCGGTACTTTGATGGATGACTTTGTACATTGTTGGACAGGTGTAAAATCTGCGTTGGAGGCCATGTTGTTGGAGGTATATTAAGCAATCCGTGAGGAATCAGACTTTGAAATTTTTATTAGAGATATTTGGATGTACCAAGAGCATACTTTTTAAATTTCATTCCAAACGGAGATCTGAGGAGGAAACGATAACAATTGCAAAACGGCTCTAGAGCACTTTTTCCAGTTTATGTGACAGGTGTAAAATCAGCGTCAGAGGCCACTTTGTCGGAGGTATATTAAGCAATCCATGAGGAATCAGACTTTGAAATTTTTATTGGAGGTATTCAGATGTACCAAGAGCATACATTTTAAATTTTAGTCCAAACGAAGATCTGAGGAGGAAACGGTAATAGTTGCAAAACGGCTCCGGAGCACTTTTTCTAGTTTTTGGCAGTTTTAGACATGTCAAATCTGCATAAAAGGCCATCTTGTCGAAGGTACTGTGAATAATCCGTGAAGAGTTAAAATCTAAAATTTAAACTGGAGGTAGTCAGTTTATCCAAGAATATATGTTTCAACTTTTAGCCCGTTTGGAAATTTGAGGAGGTAGTTATGACTATTACAAAAAGCCCTATCAACTCTTTTTGGCAATTTTGGCAGTTTCTAAGAATATAACGGTGGAGTGGTGCTTTTGTGTAACTGAAAAATAAAGAGCTGTATTTTTCAATGTGAAGTATATATATGTTTTAAAAGAAAAGGGAGATGATGGTTTTTTGTAGAAAGGACTGCCAACGCATGTTGTGAAGAATTTTTTTTGGCATTCTGATTGAAAAAATGTGCAAGGTGTGAGATTATCAGTGTGCAGAGTTGAGAAGATTGAAAAGGTTAGACAGAATATTTTAGAGGAGAATATTTGTGAGCTAGACCACTCAGGGTCTTTTGATAGGATTTAAAACTTTTATTAGAGCTTTTTAAATTTGTCGGGTCGATGCTTGGCAATAGGGGTCGGTGCTCCTTGCAGTTGGTGTTGCTAAAGTTTGGGTTGGTTGGTGCCATTCCCTGTAGTTGGTGCTACAAAAATATTGTAAAGACCAAATATTTTCGAGGCTGGATTTGGATGGGAGTCCAAACAGTCCATTGGCATAGTGGTTTTCCCACATCGGGTTTCCACTATAAATCTGGTGTTATGTGATGCATGTTTGTGTGATTGCTCATTTTGATTTGATTTCGTAGTTGGATTAAATTTTTAATACACACTGATTCACCCCCCTCTCAGTGTCATGCTTAGTTCAATAGATATGACTCTATTATTCGATGGTTCAAAGTGTGAGCAAGGGGGCGATGCAGGGATTATATTTTTCATGCCATAAGGTGCTCCAATGCCCTTGTCATTAAAGTTAGACTTCCCTTGCACTAATAACAACACCGAATACGAGGCCCTAATATTGGGTCTCCAAACATCCATCATCATGAGAATCAAAAGGCTAAATATCTTTTATAACTCCCTCCTCATAGTCAACCAGGTCAAGGGACTATTTCAATACCGAGATCCAATCCTAAAAGCTTACAAGGAGCTTTTTGACACATATCTAGCCAAACTAGAGTGGTATGACATTGAGACCATCCCTCATTTGTCAAATATATTTGCAAACACCATGGCATCTCTGGGATCCTTGATCCCTTAGAATCCATCTACTGATTTCACAACCATTCATGTCAAAACGCTCTCGCACTCAGCGATGCAGCGAAAGGCTTTTGATAACAAGGAATTAGTCAACATGATTCACATAGAACTAGACCATGACTAGTTCTATAAATCCAAAGAATTCTTAGAGAAGGTACCTTGGGGGTCATTTATCTCACAGTATCCTATGGAGAATGGTACCACCATTCATCACAAGGTTTTTTCTCAATCTACATTTGTGCAAATCAAATTACAAGAGGAACAAGCCATATTATCTGTTGAGGTTGTAGCCTATTATGATTAGCTATCCTAATTACAAGATTTCTTGAGGCTTGGAATCGTCCCACAGGGACTATCGCATGCCAAAAAATGAGCATTAAAGTAAAAAGTGACAAGATATATCTTTATAGGAGGCATATTGTATTTTCGAAGCTATGATGGAGTCCTCCTACATTGCTTAGAGCCCCAAGAATTAGCTTGGGTGATTTGTAAGCTCACGATGGTACATGTGGTGGCCACTTCAGTGGCATGACCATTTTCAAGCACATCCTTCGAATGGGTTATTACTGGCCCACCATGGAGAAGGATTGCTACGAGCATGTCAAGAAATGTGTTAAATACCAACAATATGTAAATCTGACGCACTTGCCATATCAGGCCTTACAACCCACTCAGGCGGCTTGGCCATTTTCTCAATGGGGTTTCGATCTAATTGGAAATATTTCTCCCCCATATTTGGGCTGACACACGTTCATCCTAACGAACACTAAGTACTTCACCAAATGGATGGAAGCAGTCCTTTAACCTCGATAATTGATCCTCAGATTGTGGAGTTCATACTTCACAATATAATTTGTCATTTTGGGGTACTCTTCAAGATAATATCGGATAATGGTCCATCATTCAAAAACAAGAATGTGTAAGCTTTAATGACCAAATACAACATTCAGCATAGTTTTGTGACACCATACTATCTGCATGCAAAGGCATCAAACAAGACAATAGTAGCCATCTTAAAGAAGATAATGAAAGAAAATCATAAGGATTGGCATTTGCAATTACCCTTAGAATTGTGGGCTTACAAGACTAGTGTACGGATGCCCACTGGGGCAACACCATTTTTGCTCGTATATGGCATTGGGACCATTATACCCTTAGAGTTAGACATTCTGGCATTGCACATCTCATTGAAAGAGTTCATCAATGACGACAATGTGCGACAAGCTCACAGGGATCAATTGACCCTTTTGGATGAATGGTGCATAAATGCTCTTGAGCATATTTGCATTTACCAGGATCGTCTAACATGCGATTATAACAATAAAGTCCACCTTAGAGACTTTAAAGTTGGGGATCTTGTGTTTAAAAAAACCAACAAAACTCAAATCTGCCACCGCATTTGCAAGATAAATTTATGGCCAATTGGATAGGTCCCTATATCATCTTTGATAAAATTGGGCTTGGGGCATATCACCTAACAATGGTAGAGGGTGTTGAGGAGCCGAAGCCTCTCAAAATCATTCATCTAAAGACATTTCACACATAAATCAAAAAAATATCAAAAACATTAAAAAAATTTCAAAAGCTTCAAAAATAATAGAAATCATAAAAATTCAAACAAATAAAAAAACATCAAAATTAAAATCAAAAAGCCCCAAATGCATCTTAAAACCCTTTGGTCAATTCACAAAAATATTTGAAGGTATATTAAAGTCCTTTGGTCAAATTACAAAAGGATCCAAAGGCATCTTAAAGCCCTTTTGTCAAATCACAAAGAATCCAAAGGCATCTTAAAGCCCTTTGGTCAACTCACAAAAAGCTCCAAAGGCATCTTAAAGCCCTTTGGTCAAATCACAAAAAGCTCCAAAGGCATCTTAAAACCCTTTGGTCAAATCACAAAAGGCTCCAAAGGCATATTAAAGCCATTTGGTCAACTCACAAAGAATCCAAAGGCATATTAAAGCCCTTTGGTCAACTCACAAAAAGATCCAAAGGCATCTTAAAGCCCTTTGGTCAACTCACAAAAATCTCCAAAGGCCTCTTAAAACTCTTTGTTCGACTCATAAAAATATCCAAAGGCATAATAAAGCCCTTTGGTCAACTCACAAAAAGCCCGAAAGGCACCATAAGCCCTTTGGTCAGAAGCAAAACATAAAAGCACTAAAACAATTTAAAATAAAATTTTTAAGAACATTCGTAATAATCAAAACCCAAAAACAATTGAAAACATCAAAAATACAAAAACATTTGCATTTGTATTCCACATTTGCATTCACTTAGTTGCATTGCATTAGGTATTTCCATCCATTACATTTGCATTAGATACATTTGTGTTTGCAATCTTACAAATGACACCACATTTGTACATCAATCATGCATCATCAAAATCCATCATCATCCATCACCCATGTGTGTAACTATATTTTTCAACACAACCCTTCTTGTTGCTATAAGACTATACTAGGGTTTTCCAGTAACTCAGCCATACCTAGTGGTTTTATCAAACTTTGTAGAAAGTTACCTTTGCTTTTGATAGATGAGGTTTAGTTTTGATAGCACCTGGTATATTTCAAAATCCCATCACTAATCAAAACACTAAAATCCTAGTTGGAATAAGGGATAGATGAACATTACAAAGTGGTATTAGGTATCCTAAGGTGAAAAGTTTATCTTGCTCATCCCCTTGTGCGACCAATTCGAAAATGCTAAGAATTGGCAAAAGGACAAGTTCACCCCTACCCAAAGAAATCCCTTGCTTTAATCAAAACAAGCAAAAATCCTAAACAAAGCAAAAATCAAAAGCAAAATAAACAGCAATTATCATCACTACATAAATCCCTTTCTCAAAAGAAAAACAAAAATTCAAAATAAACAATGATTTTCATCACTAAGAATGAGCAAGTATCCCAAATGAATATGAAGAAAATAAGGGAGTATTGAACTTGAATCCCTAGAATTCTCAGCATGAACGAGCCATAAGGTATCCTTACGCATGACGATATGTCTATTACATTAACATATTGCTTTGGTGCAAACCAATGTTTGCATGTGGAAGAGCTAGATTTAGGTGGCCTGTATCACCTAGTGGTCTAATCCAACTAAGTCCAACTTAGGATCAGGATAAACATTGAGGATCCCCAATACAATAATGGGCTGAATGAATCTCACCTGGCAATGGGGTATGCTTATGTTTTACCTAATATATTCATTTGCACACACAAGGATAATGAGTATCTAGGTCTTCATAACAAGAAATTTATCCTTCAGAAGCTCTGTATGGTTAGTATACAACTTTTGATCGAGTAACTAGGGTTTTTGAGTCTCATGGAAAACCTCAAAAATCCCCTCATAGCAACAAATCATTCCATCAATTAAATTATCAACTTTATTTATGAGGTTTTGTTCATTAAAGAGTGTTCATGAAATAGGATAGATACCGGATGAATGTTAGCAATGACATTTAGATGACCACTGACTATTTTGGGTATACCTATTAACTTACAAGAAGATTATAATAAAAGTACATACATATCACATCATCTCATCTCACATTTGGATGTTTAAATAATTAATTCTTATGCTAAGAATTATTATTTACATTCATGATTGTTATACATTCTGTTGTGTCTATATTGTTAAACTCATATCATATTCATTCCTTATGCTTTAAATGATTAAAGCATACAATCTCATTTACATTAGATCATCATCATGTAAATAATGCATTGCACACATTGCATTCATCATATCATAACAACATAAATTGAATGCATACAATTAAATCAAAATTAAACATGCATTTAACAATAAGCACTACATCCATAAATGCATACATCATAAGTAGTCCATCTACATCTAAGTCACAACATCTAATCATACATCCATCATCTAGCTAGTGCATGTCAATACATCACATCACATAGCAAAAATCAAATCATGTAAGCATTGCATTCATATATGCATCCATCATCATAGTGCATCCATATATATAGATCATAGTATCTAAGCATACATATATCATATACCTAGTGCATGTCATCAATACATTGCATACATATAGCATAATCATATCATCATGTAGGTATTGCATCCATCATTGCATCCATAACATAAAATCAAACCAAAAATATTTGCTAAACATCAACTGGGGCATTATTGGTATCATACCTCCCCTAATTAGCAATCAAATAGTTAAGCAATCAACCCTAAAAATCTCCAAAGGTATCCATAAACCCTTTGGTCACCTAAACAGCCCCAAAGGTATCCATAAAATCTTTGGTCACCCAAAACACTCCAAAGGTATCCATAAACCCTTTGGTCAACCCAAAAAGTTCCAAAGGTATCCATAAACCCTTTGGTCAACCCAAAATGTTCCAAAGGTATCCACAAACCCTTTGGTAAACTCAAAAGGCCCCAAAGGTATCCATAAACCCTTTGGTCAACCCAAAATGTTCCAAAGGTATCCATAAACCCTTTGGTCAACCCAAAAGGCTCCAAAGGTAGCCATAAACCCTTTGGTCAACCCCAAAATGTTCCAAAGGTATCCATAAACCCTTTGGTCAACTCAAAAGGTCCCAAAGGTATCCATAAACCCTTTGGTCAACCCAAAAGGCTCCAAAGGTAGCCATAAACCCTTTGGTCAACTCAAAAGGCCCCAAAGGTATCCATAAACCCTTTGGTCAACCCAAAAGGCTCCAAAGGTAGCCATAAACCCTTTGGTCAATCCAAAATGTCCCAAAGGTATCCATAAACCCTTTGGTCAACTCAAAAGGCTCCAAAGGCATCTTAAAGCCCTTTGGTCAAAAACAAAACACAAAACACAAAAATAATTCAAAAATCAAAACTCCAAAAACACTTGAAAATGTCAAAAATAAAAAACAATATAAATTGTAAAATAACAAAAAAATCAAATAAATACAAAATCTCAAGTGAGCCTCGTAATCAGTTATTTTCCCTATACACTTGGCGATTATAGCTTCTAGTGCTCCATGCAATTCGGCAAGATGAGCAAATTATCATAGACCACTTGGGGCAAAACGGTTAATGTAGAACTGAGATGCTTCAAACTTGAAGAAGGCCATGACGACCAGACTGCCCCATGGGAGCGAAGATCCATCTTCATTTCTCTTATAAAAAATAGTGATTCAACACAAGCTACAATAGAATTGCTATCACCTTGATTCCCTAAGAAGGCCATTGCGGTCGGACCACCCCATGGGATAGAGATGTACAATTACAAAAAATGGTTGAAATCACACTTGGATGAGAACAACTCTATAACAAAAACAACCCTCTAAAGAGATCCAAATCATTTATCTTGGTTAAGTGATTCATCACTTTATTAATTGTCCTTTCCTCATCAACTCGTTGCTTGAGGGGGTAGTCAAAAATTTTCAAACAATCATAATGAAAGTCAAAAAAATATCACTCGATCATGTCAAATTACGTTCATATTACGAATCATTGCCAACAACTATCATAAGCTTACCATTTTTTGGGTAAAAAAGCAAACATGACAGTTAAGTTTGTAGCTCTCCTCCTTTCGGACCTATAGTAGTACTAAAGCTACCCGATCGCCTGATGAACGAGTGCAAACTTCCATAAATTTAAGCCTTCCATTTTGTTGGAAGCAACAATTTTAGGATGCATGCCATTTCGCATGATTGGGGTATCATCATCCAACCTACAATGTGACCCTATGTGGGCTATTTTTGCTCTATGCTGTGTTTTCCCACAACGCATCCCAAAAAGAGGTATCTGTAGACACCTAAAACATGTCATGTTTAGGAGACTACCCATATGGACACATCCATAGACCATATGAATCCACTTGGATATTTACAAGAGCAAGCAATGGTCCTAACCACTCAAATAGGGTAGTTCTAGCCCATTTAGGCTTGGCCACTCTCAAGCAGAGTAGCCGCCACACCTGGCCACTGAAGACTACAATGACTACACCTAGCCACTAAACCTGATAGTGGATAATACCATGCATAGTCTAGCCATGAATATATGCATAGATCATGTAGTTTGACTGCATATTTGCATTGTTTACGGGAGGATTTTGGTGAGGAACTACCTGAGTTCCTCCTAACTACCCCTTCAATGCCAGTTTGTGACTGATGTTTTCCACCCGGGATGGTCAGTCGTATGTAATTTGTATTGAAGCTTCTCCAAGAAGCCAAGGTATAGATATGAAGAGAGGGAAGTCTATATATGGACTCTCCCACAAAGAGCAAAGGATCCACAATTTTTAAAGTTTATACAGTGAAGCCTTGTCATATTGGAGAGCGAATCTACACACCCTTGAGGAGCAACAATTATTATTCACATACCATTCCTTGTATTTGACACATATGGATACCCTTGAACATCAATTTGAGCAGAGAATTTGGTGCTATAGCCATTGGATTGTGAGGAGGAAGGTCTATTTCACAACCACTATCTGAGACAGTGGCCTGCAGGCATAACCTAGGGTTTTGACATTAGCTTCTTTGTTTTAGCATTAGATTTGATTACTTTCTACTTCAACATTTATCTCTAGCATAGATCTGATTTATTGTATGCACTTACATTATTGTTTTCAAGATATATCCGCATATTTCATTAGTTTTATTGCATTTAGTTATATTATGCTTTTCTATCTTGCTTATCAGGTTTTATACTAACAGCCTAATCTGAGGAGGTAGACCAGACTACTAAGCATACTTTATTGTTTCTATGTATGTATATCTGTAGGTTTACAGGACCATATCAAGACACTCGAAGCACGGTATCCCTCCTGGATGAGAGAAGGAGGAGGCATTTGTGAGCCCTCATACAAGTTCGTGTGCAGGATCGGGAAGCTTGTGAAAGTGCACCACCCCTGCGTGAGGGGATTTATACACCATTTGTGTCTCACTTGTAACTGATTGTATCAAAAAAATTGGTTATCCCTCAGAGGAACGAATATGTAATTGGATTCATTATTGAAATTAATAAAAAGAGGATCTCCCTTTGTTGTTTTTATTTTTGAGTTACACATATTTGCTTTGTGCCTTTTTCCATTTGATATAGCAATAATTTCATTGCAAGTGGGGCCATGATGCGCACTTCCTAGGGTCGCATAGTATCTATAATTATTAACCCATAAATAGCAATTGGTAAAGATGATAGACTAATAATATCAATCACATAATATTTTATGAGATATAGTGGGTGTAGAATAATGCCATCATTTATCATTGTATTATTTTATTAGGGCCTCTCTCCTCTCTTCTTCAACACAACACAACAAGATATTGTCATATCCTTTCCTAAACAAGAATCCATCAAGCCAGTGATAGTATGCCAATCTACCTAAACCAAGATCTCTTCTTGGTTGTTAACCATTCTAGTACCTATCCTATAGCCACATATATGCACATGTCACCCATCCAACCTATTTTATCATCCACATCTATTTCCTCTATAGAGCAATATGATATTTAGGGACCATCATTGATAGGTTTCACATAAGACCCTTCCCCTAATGAGCTTGGTGGATTTGATTTCAATGCCAAATTTGTTGATCCACACAACCCTCTTTTGTCCTAAATTGCCATGAAGTATGGTAGATCGAACATTATGATGTACTATAAAGATGATGGTTTTGCTCTTTGATACATAGTACATGAACCTATTAAGAGTTTTCATGATGGAAAACACTAGTTTTCAATAAGAG